>CM060906.1:412809198-415309198 GCA_030737815.1 Allium fistulosum
AACTGACGCAGCGTGTCACACGAATAATTGAATATTAACAAAAGTTTCGCACTGAAATGACATTTACGATTGCAGTTTTAACAGCTAGCTAGACATTCATCAATTTTATACGGCAATTCTTATTCAGTATGGTGGTTGTTAATTAGATTAGCTAGTGGCGTTGTTTATGAATGCAATATTTTATTATATTCCCATTTCATGTCAACGTATAGTTACGTATGCATATTTATTAGAATTAGCATGATTGAAATTGCGACCAACTCATGTGTAGCACATTATGAAAAATGACACAAAAGCTCGTGTTTTATCTGAATCGGGTCCATTAACACACTGAGCTGTAGTGTTTACGTGTACATTTATTGCATGTTCCATGAAGAGTTTATTACACTGAACAAATCATGAAAATGATAAAAACGACAGAAATAATAGGTACAGAATATATTCCATATGACGACATATACAGCATCTTAATTTGCTCTTTTGAACCGTTACTTTGATGCTCGGTCTTACTTCTGTTCTGGATAAGCTTAACCTGAAGTCAGTACAAAAAGTGTAACTTGTAAAAAAAATAAACTGCACTAGATAATCTGCCGCTCACGGTTTTTAAATAGGAGTATGTACTGTTAGTTAAGCTAAGTATAGTTTATCTACAAACAAAAATGTACTGAAGCAAAAATTAAACAAAAAACAAAGAAAGAACCTCACGATATAAACACCTACTCATCTAATTACTTCGTATCAAACCAAAGCAATTCCTTCTACAAATAATTAATTCATCCGTAGTCCATTCATCTACTTCTATTAATCACACGTGTTTGTTCTAATCTTAAATAAAAAAATTCTTTAGCAAACATGAATCGTTGGTATTAGAACACTTGACACGTTACATCATTGCTTTGTGGTATCAAGAAACGACAAACAAAAAAGAGTAGAAAAATCACAAGCATGCGGTGTTCCATACGTTAATGTTACCTACATGGATACATATCGACTGTATTACTGTTCCCCTCCTATAAATTGAATGAAGTTCAAACTGCCTAGCTATTACAAGACTCAAACCTCAAAAAGTGGAATAGAAAAGAAAGTATAGAGAGAAAGAAAACGAAACATGATGAGAGAACTGTGTGAATATGAAGTGATGTGGGAAGAGAAGAGCTATGAAAGCAAAACAAGCGTTAAAAATGATGTGAATCAAAGCATCAATCAGAAGATGAATTATACAGCTTCGGAGCCAATTAGCGTACCAAAGAAACGGACATCAAACACGTACATGTGCATGGCAGAATATCAAAGCTATGACGACCACGATGAGGAGGAAATGGAAAGAGTGCCACCACATATATTAGTATCAAGAAGCAGATCAAGCGAAAGAATGATTGATTCGGTTAGGATGAGTCAAGGAAGAACTTTGAAAGGAAGAGAATTGAAGCATCTCAGGAATTCTGTACTCAGGATGACAGGATTTCTTGAAGTTTAGGTTTATTTCTGGACGTAGTTGTATAGTATTGCTAGAGCAATATGCATTATTAATATATTGAGTAGGAAATCAATGTATTTTGCAGTTTGATCTTACAGCCTAGTAACCCTTTGATTTGAGACTATATGAAGAATGATTGTCAAATTTCTGGATGTCAAACTATGGAATGTAATTTTTGCCTTGAATGATTATCGAACTACGTATTATGGGTCGGTGTTTCCATCATAGATGCTACGTATGAAAGATCACGCAAGTACTGTTTTTGTTGAACTTCTGATTGAGATAATTTTATTTTGTAGTTAATAATTTGGTCAGAGCTTCTATACAGACCATGATTCTAATACTTTAAGCATTCTGCTCTAAAAAGAATCTGCAATTTAGTTATTATACACAAATATTGGAATAGATAACTATACTTCGACCAGTTTACAGGTGACAAAGCAGCTTGCTAACTCGGTAAACTTCTGCTAGCAAGGCATCTTAGGCTTATTTCAGATTGTCGAGCAGGATCTCGGATCAAGTAGAAAGACCAAGTAGAAAAGAGAACGGTTTAATTTTTGAAAAAAAAAACTTTAAAGTACAAATTATCCTATCACAAGGACACAAGTCTAATATGTTGAATTCAGAACAAAGTATGATAAACACATAATAGAAACACATATTACGGTACATCTAAGTGTAATACAAGTGTTACGAATCTCTTAATCATCGTATCATTTACCTTATCGTGTCTTTTGGAGTAGATAATTTGGAATATGTCTAGGAATATATTTTATTCCGTAATATTCCCAAATTTAATTGATGACATCTTATCTTAGGAGTAATCCTAATCGTGATTGTTTTATTCGAGTCCTCTTCAATACGGGTGCTTGACACTCATCCGCATCGAAGGAGTTTGTTGATGATCTTTGATGTTCTCATCTTGTGATTTCTTTGAGAATTGTGAATCCTATTGAAGGGATCCGCAATATTTGGTATGATGTTTGAGGATTTTGGGATTTTTCCTTGTAGCTTATTTTTTCGTGCGAACTAGCACACTTTTTCTTATCTAGAGTTTGGAATGATTTGAGATGGGGTAGTTTGGGTATTTCCAAGTCGCATTCTGTGATCCGAAGGATCCTATATTTAGGTATCCTAATTTTGGCTGATTTGCTGTTTCTTGCTCTTCGGAATGTTAATGATGATTTTGAAGTATCTATATTCACTCTTGAGTTTCCAGATGTTGATGATATATCTCGAATTCCTGTCATTGTGACTCTGTTGATTTCTGTGAGTCCGCTTCGGGTATGACACCCAATCGGGCAATCGAATATTGTATTGACTTCATTCCTAGTTCTTAGCATTTCAGTTATCCTCCCACGAGGATGTCTACTAGGGAAATGAGGTGATTCATTGAATTTATTTGTTATTGTCATTCTTACTCCTTTTTGAGATAATCCTCTTTGGATACTCAATTGTAGACATACTTATGAGATAATTACTTCATTCGAAGTAATGATGTGTTGTTAGTGTTCTTCTCATTCGAGAAGATATCTTAACCTTACTCTTATATCTCGTTGATCTCCTTTTAATCCACTAAGTGGTGCTAGGATCATTTCTCGCTTGACCTTACACCGATTTTGCATGAGATACGAGTCACGGAGGATAGCGTTACTCTTACCGCATTCCGCACTCGTTATTAGTCTTATGAGTGGTTCGTTATACCGTTCGGAATAATGGACACTCTAGTCTATTCCATCAATCTTGAGGATCGAGTATTCTGGGAATATCTTATGAGTTCTTTGTTTTTGATTTTGAGAATAAGTAATAAGTTGTGTTTTAAATTTTTCAAAAAAATTGAAGATATGTTTCTATGAGAAATTGGATTATTTTTTTGAAAAAACAAAGAATATTTTAAGTATTATATATGAGGTATTTCTTTTTAAAGAAAATGAATTTTTGTGTTGGGTTGTCTGTCTAGTGCTTTAAGAATTCTAGTCGATGCGTTTGGCCAACGTTATCGATAGGGATTTCCTAAACGTTGTGATGAGACAGTCAGACACGGTAAATTGAGTTTTAATAAGTAAAGTTTGGAAATAATTAATATGTTGGAGTATTAATTTTTATTTTAAATGTTTAATAAAGTCATTGAACCATAGTGAGTGTTGGATGAGTGGTGAGGCAATTTTGATCATTCGATCAACTCTATGGCCAATCAATGGGGTCATTCACTATAAATCAATGGCGAGGAAATACCCTTAAATTATTTAAAATTTATGAAATTGAATATGGTAATTTGTGTAAGTAAAGTGAATAATTCTAATTAAGGGGATGTCTTAATTAGAAGAAAATATCATTCGATGCTTTGATTAATAAAATGATGTATTTAAGGTAAAAGAATACTTTGGTTTGAAAATTAAAATATTAATTGAATATTTTAGTACAAGTTATTAATGATGACTATAAAATTTATTTTGATGGATAATCAATAATCATCTCTTGATAATGGAAGAAATTAGTTATCTCTTCCAAAATGAGTTTCATAATTAATTGTTTTTAAAACTAGATTTTGGAAAGTAATGAAAATATTTCCACTTAATAAAATGTTTTGTGATGATCACATAAAGTTGATCATAATTTTATATGTCTTAGCTTTCCAGGGAAAAAGAGGATCATTTAATAAATGATTTAGCAAAAAGCTTGTTTGAAATTGTAGTTTGAAATTAAAATGGTTTGGGAGAATTTCAAATTTTAATTTGGTTTTAAAAGCTGAAATTTCATTTATAAAAGTGCTGTACTAAAACAGCGATAACTAGAGATTTATAACTACAAATGAGCTCAATATTTTTGCAAATGAAAGAGCTTTCAGTAAGCTATAAAGTTTCTTTTTACCACTTTTAAATATTTTGCTTTTTACTGAGTCTAAAATGGGTTTGAATGTGGATAGACAGTTCTGCCCTATTACAAAATTCTCTAAGATTAAGCTGAAAGTAAATTTAACATAACTTTCAAACCGTAAATCCGATTTTGATGATCATTATATTGCTGGAAAGCTTAGACTGAGTAGAACAACTTTCATTTTATAAAGTTCTTCAAATTTTGTTGTTTGCTAGGTCAAACAGGTCTTCTTTATAGTAGGTCTGAAATAAAATTGTTCTATTTCCCTCAATAGTTAAGTGTAGCATTTCTTATTTATGATCATGAACTAATATCATCTATTTGAGTTAAGCACAGGTGAAAAGAGGATAGTTGAAATATATTTTGAGCAAAAAGATAATATATATATATATATATATATATATAAGTTTGTGCAAACTCGCTTTAAAAATGCTAAAAAGGAAGGTATGTTTTCGGATTAATTTTAAAGTGTTAAATGATGATATATATTGTGTTTCTAACACTAATGGTCAGTGTATATTATATAAATCATTTTTATAATATTGTATACGGCCCTCCGAACAAAGAAGACTCCATCGATTTTTTTTTGAAAATTCCGTAACACTTAGAAAATTTTAGAAACAAATTGAAAAATATATACGTTGCAAACTAGAGAATACCTATGGAAGAATTAGAAAATAAACAACTTAAACTTTATTTACTCTAATGAAGAGTAATGAATTAAAATTTAAAATCTAAGTAAGAAGTTTTGGAAAAAAAATTCAAGTGTTGAACATTGTGGTTATAATTATAAAGATATTGAATTTTTGAAACTCTAAGAATTTTTGATTGAGAGTATATACATATATTTTAGTTCCTAGTGTTTATCTTACTCTTGTGTTATTTTGTAACAACATGCATTTACGCAGTCGTTTGAGTTTGGTGTCCTTTGAAGAAACCACCTTTTGATTGATCTATCTTGTCTCTTTTGTGTCTATCTTGTATCGGTGTGGTTCCTTCCGTAGTTTCATAGGGAAAATCATATCAATAATAATTTTGTTGGTTAGAATTCGGGTTGGAGTTATGCTAAATCTCGACTCTACTCGAGGAGCTTATGAGAAATCAATCTTATTTGACTGGTCCTTTGTGTAGCATCTTGTTGTGTTCTCATTCGAAGGTGAGACGTCTTCGAAATCTTGTGTGTTGCTCGGAAAATTCAATAGTTCGCTAATTCCATATTAGCACTTTGGAAACCATAGAATTAATCGAGCGAGTCTTATCTTGGTTTTCTACCATTTTATTTTGAGAGTAAGAGAATTTTTAAACTCGACCTTGTCTATCTTCCTTTGCTTGATGAAGTAATTTGTGTTGAATACAGCTCTTCTCTAGAAATTGCGAGGACGCAATTTTTATAGGGGGGAGTCTGTAACAACCCTAGTTTTGGTGATTACCTGTAAACAATGACAGTGGTTATAATTTAATATTGTGAAATAAAATAAATTGGAGATTTAAAATTTGTTTATTTGGAATAAACAATGGATTTTAAATATAAAATGAGAAAACAAAGTTTTTAAAACTTTATCTTCGTTGTTGAGATGGAAATGAGTGAAATATGATTTTTAATTTGTGAAATGCAATAATTCTTGTGATTATTACCAAATATTTCTTTTGATGATTTTTAAAAGATGTATTTGTTTTAAAATACGTTTATTATAAATAAAAAGGTGAAATTTAGTTTAAAAAATAACTTTTGGATGTAAAAATGAAGTTTACAAGGTTTGTTGTATCTATTTTGGAAAGAAAATAATTTTTGTATAAATTTTAATGATAAAAATGGTGTTTTATGTAATAAAATGTGTAAATTGGTGTATTTAAGTAAAAATATGGTTTTAATGATAGAAATTAATTTTTATAGCTAAAATAATTTTTGTTCTGTTGTGAAAAACATTCTAGTTTACATAAACAATTGTTGTAAAAAGTTTATTTGGTTGAACTTTATGTAAATATGTGAATATATTGAGAATAAAGGATGAAAACATTGAATAATTAGTAAAATTTTCACTGAGTATTGAATATTGGGTTCCAATCCAATACCTATTTCTGGAATCATATGAGAGAAAGAAAAAAAATGTGTACGTACTTTCTTCCTCTCAGATGCTTCCTCCTCTCCAAAACATACAGTAAAAGAATAATGGCCTTCACTCACTAGTTTGCTAAATTTGCTTCTAATTTACTGAAATTAAAGAGAATTATTACAAATAAAAGATTATAACAGGTTGCTAGAGCCTCAATTCTTCTCAAAAGATCATTGCTTGCACCTAAAAACTTTGCTAAATCATCAGGTGAGTTCAAAACTCACATTTTCTAGCTTTGATTGAGATTTCAAGGTAAGAAATCTCAATTTTGTTTGTTGCATGTTCATTTGTGAATCGCTGTTAGTAAAGGAGGCATATCTCTTTCGTTTTAAATCGGAATTTGATTTTCTTTGAAGTCTTGGAAAGCTTGAAAAGGGTGTGATAACTTTCATGTTAAACACTTTCGAAAATTTTGAGCAGAAAGGGTCAAAAAACCCAATTCAAACTCGCTGCCCTATCACTGTAAAACTGTGACATTCTATGCTAAGTGTTGTTGGTAATTTGAGCATATCTTTTTTGTTTGATGTCCGAATTTGACGATTCATGATGTTCCTGAAAGCTTAGATTATCTGCTACAACTTTCATGTTTTGGATTTTGTTAAATTTTGATGTTTACATGGTCGAAAGTTCATTCTAGTATCGTTGTCCCGAAACTAAAACGACAACTGTAGTGAACTTCATATCTGGAATTTGTTTTGGACATATCTTTCACGTTTCTTTGCCAAATTCAATAATTTTAGATGTTCTGGAAAGCTTAGACTTTGTGCTAAAAGTTTCATGTTTTTAGTTTTCTGAAATTTCGAATTTAGCTTGGTCAAATCTGTGTTTGTTTTTGCTATCCCGAGAGCAAAACGACAGCAATAACAATCATTGACCTGAGAATTATATTAGCTTATTTTTGCTCTCATTCTTGTTCGATTTTGATGTTGTTTTTGAGATGTTTTGAGAGCTATGATGCCTATAAATAGGCTAGCTATATTTAGAGAATTTGAAATTAAAATTTAAATAGAATTTGAATTGATTTTGGATTAAATTTGAATTGAATTCGTATTGAATTCAAGTTATCGGTCTTGAGTTATCTTTCTTGTTTTTCATTGTTTTCGAGCATGGTTTTCACTAAACCATTTTTGAAGTGATTTTTGAAATAAATGGACATTTCAAATTATTATTATATAGTATTATAAAATTATTTTTCTAATATAAAATCTATTTATTTCCTATGGTAAAGGAATTTCAAATATTGGTTTTATTAATCTTTTCGGGAAAAAGTTTTTAAAGCTTGTTTTCTCTAGTAAACTATTTTAAATATAAAACATACACTTTTACACTATTCGAACGTATGAGAAAGGGAATTAAACGATTCAGTAAAACACGTGGTATGGGACGTGTGCGTTTACTATTTCGGTTAATTCTGGACTTGTACGATCGAAGCTATTTGTGATTATTGATTTTGAGATGTTTTGCCATTTTATGGTGTATTTTGAGTTTTATAATACCTATTTATTGGAATTATTTAAGATGGCCAATATAGGGCAAGTATTATGGTTTGAGATCTCCTATGTAGGAGTATGGTTGATGAGAACCATCACGATGTTTTATTTACTTACCAATGATATAAGGCAAGTCTTGAGTATATGATTTCATATTTTAAGATTTATGGTTTATGGGGAACCATCACGATGTTTTCACTTGTCGATGAGATGAGACAAGTTACGATGCCATTTAATACTTATCGATGAGATGGGACGAGTATGGTGTCTCTTTATCACTCGCCAATGAGACAAGGCGTGATATGATTTTCTGAGTTTTATGATGTTCCTAGTGTGGTATCGACTAGCGGCTAGTAAACCGCTAAGTACGAACGTGCGGTATGGGACACACGTTAACACTTTTCGGGTTCCTATCCGTGAGTTTGTAACACATTCACGATGTTTACCTAATAGAACTGCTTTGAGAGGTGTTAGCAACCTTATCATGAGGACGAACTGCTTTGGAAGGTGTTAGCGGCCTTATTAGGGCTGACAAAACGACTTTGGGAGGTGTCAGCAACTTTGTCATGAGGATGAACTACTTTGGGAGGTGTCAGCAACTTTGTCATGAGGATGAACTACTTTGGGAGGTGTTAGCGACCTTGTACAAGGCTTCGGCTGTCTGAGTTTAGCACGTGCATCATTGCTTTGGCATTGCAATCGGGGTGGCCAATCCAGGTTTTCTGAGTTTTCTGTTTTATTGTGATTTCACCATTTTAAGATGTTTTATTACTTCGATAGCCTAGTGCTATATGAGATGTTATATATATGGTGATTTCATTTATGATGTTTTGAACTCTTATCGAGTTCCTTGAGTTATAAGTTTGGATGATTTCATGATTTTATAGGATATTCTGGGGTTTGCCATTTTGGTGAGTTGAGATTGAGATTTATATACATTTATACCGATGAGATGAGGTATAATTGAATTTGGAGATTCTTCTATATTTGAGTTTTAGATCATCCTATTTGAGAATGTTTTATGTTTGCCATTTTGGCGAGAGTTTGTATTGATGTTTCTCCTTTTGAGGAGATAAAGTTCATGGAAACCATGTAGACATTTTGGGATGTCGCCGATGATATGAGGCGAATGTTTATATTATTTGAGTATTATTATTGAATTTACCTCTTTTGAGGTCTTTGTATACTTAAGTGACATTAGTTCACTTAAGTCATGGGTTGTATTCTTTCTGTTGTCTCTTCTCATTCGAAAAGAATTATCACCTTGTATCTTATGCTTCATATTATTGTCTTTCCTCATTAACTGATTGTTTTAGCTAGACTGACCCGTGTATTTTGTACTCGAGGCAGACCGAGTTGTTTTAGGTTAACTATTAGTTACGGTACTTAGCTTTGATGCATCTGCTTGGATATCAGCCCAGCACTTTTGTGTAGTTTATATTTCTTTTCGCTTGACTCTGATATGTATTCGATTAGATGTATTTAGTGTAGTCTCTGTAGCGCTTTTATGTATCAGTTTGTATCATACTGGGATGTATTTGTGTATATGTATTTATATATATGATGATTACTGTTCTGTGAGGTGATATGCATTCTGTTATTGTATTTTGTTCTGATAGATCCATTAGCCACCTGTAGTTTTGTATTAAGCATTTATTGGATATGTCGATCCACTTGAAATAGAAAAAAAAAATATAGCATTTATCGACGTATGCAGTAGATGTTTAAGACAAGATTATAGATGGTCGCTACAGGTCCAAAGCTCGGTTACAAAATAAATCACTCCCGCTTGAAAACAAACTTTTCTATTTCGTTCCATTCTTCACTCTCCTTTCAATTTCAAACCTTTCTTCGGTTCACTCCCAAAATTGAAAATCAATATAACGACACCTCAAACTAAACAAACAGCAAATTTCAAAGTCTACCAAACAACCATTTGAAATCCATCGGCAATGCCCATTCCAGACACCAAAATCTTAGATTAAAACGCCCTAAAATGACAAACAACAAAGGCCCATACTAGAAAGCTAAAATTACCAAAACTGCAAATTGAAGAAAAAAGCACAACAAAAGTTAGAAAGAACGAAGAGAAGAATTGAACAACCAGCAGAAAATGAAAATCAAGCAAAAATGAAAGAAAACATAGTGCAAATGGTAACTGATACATGCAAACAATGAAAGTGATACTAGGACTGAAACTGACAGTAATATTAAAACGATAGTTACTTAATATTAGAACATGTTATGTGTTTGCATTATGTTCTTTTTTATACAACGCTATATATTTCTTATATTCCCAGTACACTCAGTTGAATTAGACGGGCACACAAGCAATTTTGATAATTTAATCATGATAGCAAAAAACTGTTTATTGTACGAACCAAATTTTCCTTCAGTTCATTAAAAGTTTGATTCAAATCAAAACTGATACTTACATGCAAAAAAGCTGATACCTTATTTCTGTTTGATTGGAGTTGATATGCTTTATAATTTTAAAAATTATTTTTGACTGTCATTTATGCCAAAACTAATACCAAAATATTGAAGAAATGATACATAGTTTATGTTTGATAGGAATTGATGCTTTGTAATTTTAGAAACTATTTTGACTGTCATTTATAACAAAACTAATACCAAAATATTACAGAAATGGTACTTAGTTTCTGTTTGATAAGAGTGGATGCTTTATAATTTTAGAAATTATTTTGACTGTCATATATGACAAAACTAATTCCAAATTTGTGCAAAAATGATACCTAGTATCTGTTTGATATGAGTTGATGCTTCAGAACAAAACCGATACCTATAGGCACAAAAACCGATACCTATAGGCATAAAAACTGATACCTGCATACATAAAATCTGATATCTACATACGCAAAAACCAACACTACAACAATATATAACTAAACTAAAAAAACAATTACACAGATGTCAAAAATGATATCTAAAGACACTGAAACTGATACTACAACTGGTATTAAAACTATTAATTATTTCATTTCAAAACAAATTACATGTTTGCACCATAATCTCCTAAATACAATGTTATATATTTGTTATATACCTGATACTATAATTGATGCAAAGTGATACTAACAATATATTTTGCTTTAAGTAGGGTTGATTGTGGAATGTATGTTATGATATTTATCATATCACTGAATAAAAGCCACAATCAAGATAAAACCTGAACTTATGTTGCAAACCACAACAAGATTGTACTGGAGATATTTATAGACAATGATCACTGTTGGAATTTATCCGATTTCATGTGAAGACTGGAAGAAAAAGAAAATATAAAGAAGTAAATTTGTTGTAAAAATTGCTCCGATATTTAGTTCAACTAATATAATTTGATATGTTGTGTTAGAACCAAATGAATTTAGCTTTGTTTTACTTTATATATTAACACTTGCTTGTTGAAATTTTGTCAGTTTGTTGTAGAAACTATAATCTTATTTCTGATGTTGTAAACATTAGCTTTGTTTAACTTTACCTACATATGATGCTATGTTATGACTATATTTTATTTCTAGTTATACCTAAAACGGATGCTAATAGTATGCAAAAACTGGTACCGTATTTTGTTGTACCTCAAACTGATACTATATTTTGTTACATTTGAAACTGATACTAATATTATGTAAGAATTGATACTATTTTTTGTTATACCTGAAACTAATACTGATACTAAAAGAATGCAAATGCCGATATTATATTTTGTTATACCTGAAATTGATACTGATAGCAGGCAAAAACTAAAACTATATTTTGTCATACCTGAAACTGATACAAATAGCATGCAAAAATCATTACTATATTTTGTTATTCAAATGTCGTTCTGTTAAATACACATACGACGGTATTTGAAATGTCGTAGAATGGCGGCATTTGAAATTCCCTATGGTGATTACTAAATTCAGCGGCATTTGAAACGCCGCACAAAGGCGGCATTTCAAATGTCGCTCTACTAGTTACACACTACATAATAGCATTATACATGCCACACAATTACATGCTACACAATAACACAATTACACAGTACACAATGGCATAAGAATCACAACTATATTCACTACGAACTATAGTACAACGAGAAACAATACGACAATCGAAAGTAGTATTTAACCCAATCTCCATTACAAACATAAAAACACTACAACCAATACTAAAGACATTCCAAACTACAATACCGTCTCAAAATTTTTAGTTCGCGAGGAGTTTTATTTTTCGGTTTTCTTGGCTTCAGCATGAATTCCTCCTCTACAGACGAAACTTCTTCACTGCCCTCATCTTGTGTTCCTTCCATAGAGGGTTGAGACGGCCCAACCAGATGCGTATGTTGGGAAGTTATTGCCGCAGAGCTTTCGCCCATACCTTTCTTTCATATTTGATACTTTCTCTTAGGTTCAGGGGCCGGTGCGTCGAATGCAATGTCCTCAAATGGTATGGCAGATGCAATGTCCTCAATAAGGGGTGGCACTGCAGGATAAGGGGGAGGCGGAGGTGGGATTGGTCTTGACATCTTGTTCTTCGACAAACATGATTGTAGAATTATTTGAGCGAGAAGCATTTCACCTTACTTTTTTCGGAAACCTCCTCCACAAGCTCATCAACTATGTCCAACATATGATACATACCATCCGCCTGTATATAACATATACCAATATTGATTTTACAGCTACCTTAAAAATTGTAAATTTAAATACATAACACATTCCATTCAAGCGGAGCTCTTGGAGTGTAAGGAGCAACATCTTGTTCAGGCACTTCCTCTCGTCTTCTTAACACATAACCCCGAGTGATATTCCAATACCAACTATTGTACTCCTCATTAGTCAGCCTGATCTCATGCTCATCTTTCGCGGCTAAGAAGCGGTTATTCCATAACTCTATCATCGTTTAAAAATCATCTTCACCATATGGAAGAGTATAATATGGAGCAGGATACGGTAAGTGTTGGCGAAGACCAAACTGTCCCATCACTCTATTTGGAAGATGGTATGCAAGATTGCCAAAGCAAAATATCATCAGTCTAGTCTACCATAACTGCCTCACCTCAGTGCACAAAGCCGAAAGGGCATCGAGCTCTGCCTCAGTGTATGGAGTCCACATAACTGTGTTATAGTTCGGGACATCAAACTCGTTTCGGTAAAATGCCAAATTCCATCCGGGAGCCTATTTGGTATTCTTTGGTCCAATACACCTAATATAGCAAAAATTTATATAAACTGTTCAAAGTGTATAAGTTGATACAAGCAACCAACAATATTTTACCTCGATCCATATGGTTTTGAATTGTCGATTATAGGTCTCTTCATAGTTATATGACCGACTGGAAGATACGTCCAAGACCATAGCTGTAAGAGTATAAGTTCTGTTTCATTAATGTTTACGACATGTACAAATATGAACTAATGAATAACTATGACCGTTCCTAAACTAGAGTCATACAACCACTGGCAGACCGTTGTTGTACCAACTCCACTCTAGTGAGCTCTGCATAAGTGAAAGCTAGCACCGCACTGCCCTATAAATACTATCGATAAGAATTGAAGTCTTCTAACAATGGGAGCCATTGAAGGGCCACTCGAGTCTTCGATCGATCGCAAAAAAGACATTGAGAGATGATGTGAAAAATATTAGCACGGACGCGCTGCGTGATCTGCACTGGAGAGGAACGACGGGGAATATCATTGGCCAACTGCTTCCTAAACCAAGTGGCCACTATAGACTAATTCCCTCTGTGACGACCGCCCATGACCCTCACACTGAACCTAGACATAGTGCGCTGTAAAGCGTGCCAGGCAACCATGGACGATTGTCAGGGTAAATTAAAACAACAGAATCTATCATATAACTCACAGCGCATGGATAAAATACAATAGAACATATATATATAGTGAAGCTTCACAGAATAGAAGGTCATCATATAGAACTTCATAATAGTTGAATACAAACATCTGAATAGTCAATACATCAAGCCTCACTACATATCACTTAGAGAATTATACAAAACAGCGGAACATCCAGTACATATAGTAAGAAGATAATATGCAATCCTCCAGCTCGTCTTCGATATCAACACCGTGGAAAGCAAGAACAACACCTGTCACCTGCTACCTAGTCTGCCCGTGCCAAAATGGACGAACAGACCAAGGCAATAAGAGTTAAAAACATAAAGCCTTGAGTCAGACACAGTCTTAGTGAGCGGTAAATTAACTAACAACATACCAAAAGAGCATAAAGGAAAAGGAATAGGAATACAACCCTCCCACTCCACCTCTTTCTACAGTGATAGCCCCCAGACACACACTAAGTAGAAGCAAACATAGCAGAGCATACATACAATCTAAAGTAAAGCAATTATCACTCGAGTCAAGGGCGATGTTTTCCAAGTACAAACCCCCAAGGCCTAAACAAAGATCAGATAAGCACCCAGAAAATACCGCTCTTGAGACCGAATGACGATACAACCAAACATCCATGACTCTGTCTATCACTGTTATCATTGCTTCGATATCATCGTTAATTGAATGACCGGCTCATTCTTTCATCCGTCCGTCAAGGGCTAATGGAAACCCCGGTTCTAGACATTACTCCCGCACGTCATCGTGACTCGTGCCTAGGACTATCGAATCTGCCCAGAGTACTTGACTACCAATCAGTAGCCTTCAGGGACTATCGAATCTTCCCAACGTACTCTTGCTTTGAGCTTGCTAGAACCTTCAACAACGATGAGATCTCAGCCTTCTAGTCATCCTCCTCGACGACTATTTCCATACTAGCTCAAGCGCCTCTCGAGCATCCATTACCCTCAAACTCGAACCATATCACCGAGTTATCAACATGCTTGGAATGATCCCGTCTGGATTAGACCAAGACTATCTCATATCATGCCTCGCTTCATCACATCCTCGCAAAGCTTCATCTCAACATCATCATCATCAAATCTATGCATAAGAGCTTCATCATCCGCTACATATGCCACGAGCAGCTTTCCCAATTCAAGAGCCTTTCTCTTAGCTTTTGAATCATCTTCGGTCTAAATCAAATCATCAATCATCTAATTCATAGCAATCAATCAAACCAAACATTAATCCAAGTAAACAAATATTCAAATATGATCTAAATAGACAATTATAAAAATGATGGCAATTTCGTAATTAAAGGGTCAAAAGTCTAACAAGCATGAAAACATGAGCAATATCTCTATAATCTTGATGAATGAACTTGCATAGGTTAACATGTAGTAAAATGGATGCCAAATCATCATGAACAATGAATCTATATGGATCTATACTTAGTATTAGGAAAATGCATGAAATCACTACTTTAACACCAAATCAAGCCAACGATCTGATATACTCCTTTGGATCCATGTGAGAGATAATCACCACTCACCAAATCACCTAAACAACCCCAAATCAACACACTTCAGATCTGGACAGCGAAGGATCTAACTTGATCTATCACAAATCCGCTTCAAACGATGAAATCACTCTTCGAAGAATGTAGATCTTCAATCTAAGCTCTTGGATCTTCAATTTGATCTTCGATATGGATGGAAGGAATCACTAGATTAGAGTGGAGAAAAGAAGTGAAGAAGTGTAGAAGTCGAGCTCTCAAAATGGCAGCACTTCGTCGCTTCGAAATCCGGATCCCAAAAAGTGAGAAAACCCCTCCTATTTATAGGCTGAAAAACCCTTAGGTCGTCCACCTTTAGGTCGTCCACGACCTATAGAGCCCTACGACCTACGACCTATCGAAACTCCTCATCCTACGACCTAACGACCTAAGCCCAGGCGCACTCACGACCTACCAGACCCACCTGTCTACGACTTACGACTTAGCAGCTTAACTCCTAAGTCGCTCGTGACTTAACACACACTCGACTCAGCAACAATGCCGCCTTAACGAGTCAACTGAGATACGACCTACGACTTATAAGACCTTGCGACCTAAAAACCCCACGACTTATCTATTCTGTGACTTACGACTTAGCAGAAACCACGACCTAACTCTCAGCGACCTAACACATGCGCGCTCATACGACCTAACGACTTAGCATATGCGCTTCCTCGCGACTTACGACTTACGCGACTTACGACCTAACCCAGATGCGCATTTATGCGACCTACGACCTAACACACCCAGAAGCTTACGACTTAACTCCTAGCTAGGATACGACCTAACATCTTAGGTCGCTCACGACCTAACTTCTCTAACTCGCTAACTTTCTATAGGTCGCCTACTGCTACCACCAGCTTCCTTAGGTCGTTGCCGACCTATCCCTTAGGTTGTTAACTTGCCCAATCTCTTAAGTCGCTAACTAACTTAAGTCGCCTATTTCCTTAAGTCGCTTACACGACCTAACCTACCCCACGACTTATCCCTAACATCCTTAGGTCGCTCCACCTTCTTAGGTCGTCAACTCCGACCTAACTACAACACGACCTAAGACTTAGACTCAGGACGACTTATCAACAATGCGACTTAATGACAACTATTTTACGATGTTTCGATCCGTAAAAATACGGGTCGTTACATTCTCTCCCACTTAGGAATTTCGCCCCTGAAATTCCAAACAAACAGAGCAATCAAAGACTATTATGCATGCCTACCATCCATAGCAATCAACAAACCATGCATCCAATTCTAGCTTAGCATGCAGAATTCTAAAACTAGAACAAGTTACAATGTCGTTAGATGACACGACACCTTAGGGCCATACCTTGAAGAGTTCAGGATGAGCTGCTTTCATCCTCTCT
The DNA here is from genome assembly GCA_030737815.1 of Allium fistulosum. Taxonomy (NCBI): domain Eukaryota; kingdom Viridiplantae; phylum Streptophyta; class Magnoliopsida; order Asparagales; family Amaryllidaceae; genus Allium; species Allium fistulosum. Next base: position 412,825,931 of record CM060906.1, read on the forward strand.
TCCACCTCCCATGTACAGTCGTTATCATCATCACTCCATTGTATCTTGAGCAACTTAACTACCTTCCTCCTAAGCTGTTTCGTGTCGGTTCCCACAACACGAAGCGGCTTACGAGGTCTCTTATCGACTGGATCAACTTCGAAATCTTCACAGCTATCAGCAGAAACCACTGTATTCCAGTCGTGCACATACTTCCGTAGATATGATACATGAAAAACATTGTGCACACCCGACATCTTCTCTGGTAACTCCAATCTGTAGGCGAGCTTTCTAATTCGCTCGATGATCGGGAATGGTCCAACAAATCTCGGAGTCAACTTCCCTTTCTTCCCGAATCGAATAACATTCTTCAATGGAGAAATCTTCACAAAAACCATATCGCCTACGTCGAATTCCAAATCCTTACGATGCTTATCTGCATAACTTTTCTGTCGGTCTTGGGCTGCCTTCATTCGTTGCCGAATGATCTCTATACAATCCGAAGTCTGTCGAATCATCTCTGGCCCAAGCATCAGCTTTTCTCCGGTCTCTAACCAACATGTCGGAGAGTTACACGGTCTTCCATGCAATGCCTCATACGGTGCCATACCAATGCTTGACTGGTAACTGTTGTTATATGAAAATTCCACCAAATGAAGGTGATCTTCCCATGATCCTCCGAAATCTAAAACACAAGCTCTGAGGAGATCTTCCAAAACTCGGTTGACTCTCTCGGTCTGACCATCTGTTTGAGGGTGATAAGCTGTACTCAAACACAACTCGGTTCCCAAAACTTCCTGGAAGCTCTTCCAAAATCCACTAGTGAACAATGGGTCTCGATCGCTCACTATACTCTTCGGAATACCATGGAATCGAACTATCCACTTAACATACAACTCTGCCAACTTTGATGCAGTCCTAGTCGATCGAACAGGAATGAATCTTGCACTCTTAGTCAGACGATCTACGATGACCCAAATCCCTTCATTTCCCGTTCTTGTTTTAGGTAACCCATCAATAAAATCCATCGATATTTGCTCCCACTTCCATGTAGGAACTTCTAATGGCTGTAGCAATCCACTGGGCTTCTTCTGTTCGGCTTTTACCAACTGGCATTTCATGCACTTGGAAATAAAATTTCCAACATCCTTCTTCATACCTTCCCAGTAATAGGTTCTCTTCATATCCCGATACATCTTATTTCCACCTGGATGAATTGTCAGCTTCGAGTGATGACTTTCCTTCAGAACTTCACTCCTCAATTCATCTATATCGGGAACAACTAGTCGTCCTTGCTTCCGAAGCCAACCTTCTCGATCGACCTCGAATCCTTTATCCTTTTCTGGGTCCATTCCAGATTCCAAATCATGGATAATCTTGACAAGCTTATCGTCTCGCTTTTGACTCTCGCCAATCCTTTCCACAAGAGTCGGTCTTATCGATAAGTTTGCCAACATCTCAGGTTCCAATTCACATCTAGGCCTGAAGTCAAATCCAGCTAAATACTCGAGATTCTTCCATTCTGAAAACATGGCTCCCAATCCTGCATGTCTTCAACTTAACGCATCTGCCACTGCGTTACCTTTTCCCGGAGTATAAGCTATACCAAAATCATACGATGCTAAAAACTCTAGCCAACGTTGCTGCCGAAGATTCAAATCCTTTTGGGAGAAAAGATACTTCAACAACTTATGATCTGTAAACAACTCGAATCGAACTCCCAATAGATAATGTCTCCACATCTTCAGAGCAAAAACAATCGCCGCTAACTCCAAATCATGAGTCGGGTAATTCTTTTCATGCGGCTTCAGTTGTCGACTAGCATACGCAACAACTTTATCCTTCTGCATTAGCACCGCTCCAAGTCCAGTACCACATGCGTCGGTGTAAACCACCATCTCATCATTCCCACTTGGAATAGTCAAAACAAGAGCACTTGTCAATCGCTCTTTCAGGATTCCGAAAGCTTGCTCACACTTAGCATCCCATCTGAACACTTGGTTCTTCTTCGTCAATCCTGTTAACGGTGCAGCCACCTTGGAGAAGTCTTTGATAAATCGACGATAATATCCTGCTAATCCAAGAAAACTTCTCACATCCGATGCATTCTTAGGTCTACCCCAATCCTGGATTGCTGCTACCTTGGCGGGATCAACCGCTATTCCATTTCCAGAGATAACATGGCCTAAGAACCTCACTTCACTCTTCCAGAAGTGACACTTTGAAAACTTAGCCTTCAGCTGATGTTTTCGTAAGATTTCCAAAACAATACGCAAGTGCGTCTTGTGCTCTTCTTCAGTTCTGGAATAAATCAGAATATCATCCACGAACACTAGCACGAACTTACTCAACTAATCTCTGAACACTCTATTCATAAGATCCACAAAATATGCTGGCGCATTAGTCAATCCAAACGGCATTACCAGCCACTCAAAGAAACCGGATGGTGTCCTAAAAGCAGTCTTCGGCACACTATCCTTAGCCACTCTCAACTGGTGAAATCCCGTTGCCAAATCCATCTGAGAAAACACCTTAGCTTCGTGAAGCTGATCAAACAAGTCATCTATTCTTGGCAATGGATACTTGTTCTTCTTAGTCACCTTATTCAGCTCACGATAATCCACACACAACCTCAACGATCCATTCGCTTTGGTTGCGAACACAACTGGTGCACCCCATTCGGACACACTACGCCGAATGAATCCTTTCTGCAAAAGATCATCAACCTGCACCCTCAACTCCTGCTATTCCCTAGGCGCCATCCGCCTAAGAGGCATCACAACAGGTTTGGCTCCTTCAACTAGATCTATACGAAACTCGATCTCTCTATGCGGCGGTAACCCTTTGACCTCGTCAAAGACATCCTCGAATCCATTCGCGATTGGCACCGATGACAGTCCATCCCGTGGAACAACCAGCGAATACATGAAGCTCATGAAGACGCCTTCTTCATGCTTACATCGTATCACAATCTTTCGCCCCTCCACATTCTCGACTGTCACCTCCAACCTTTCACAATCAACCTTTGCCGCATATTTCCTAAGCCAGTCCATACCCAAAATCATTCCAAACCCCGCAAAGTTCAGAACAAAACAATCACAAACAAAAGAGCAACCATGACTCGATACAATCAGACCATGGCATAACATACACAAACAAGACGAACCCCCAACTGGATTAGTCACAACCAATGGCCTATCAACAATATCCGGTTCTAAACCCAACCGGCCTACAAGTTCACTACAAACAAACGAATGCGACGCCCCAGTATCAAACAACACTCTAACTGGAACACCACATATGGAAAGAGTACCTTGAACCACCACACTCTTTCCTTTCTCTTCAACGGTAGGAGCTTTCGACGACGATGGGACAACTCCCAAAGCATAAGCTTGCACAATCTGCTTGTCCCTCCTCGGTTCTGGACAATTCCTCTTAACATGCCTCGGCTTGTCACAGTTGTGGCACTTCACTTGCACCTTCGGATTCTTACAATCCCTGGAGAAATGGCCCTTCTGCTGACAATTATAGCAGGTCACTTCGCCCTTCAACTTCTTCTGGCCATCCTTACCCTTCTGCTGCTGCTGCTTCCTCTTCTTGTTTCCACTCTGCTGTGGTCTAGACTCTTCCTTGGTCACAGCAACAACAGATCCTTCCTTAGGAAACAGATTCTCATGCCTGAGAGCTTTCTCCACAAGTTTCTCAAATGAATCGTCCAAATGATCCACCAACTGCCTCCCAAGATAACTGTCCAAGCCTGTAACAAACTTCTCATTCTTTTGATACGAAGATTCAATATACGACCGGGCATACTTGGACAAAGCTTCAAACTCTGAAACATACTCAAGAACCGGTCTTCCACCTTGCTTGAGCTCCACAAACTTCTTGAATAGAACAGACTTCTGAGCTGTAGAAATGAACTTAGCTTCAAATCTGACTTGGAATTGCTCCCAAGTAATCTCTTCCTCCGGAGTATCAATGGTGATAGAGTTCCACCAATCAGAAGCTCTCCCTTGAAGCTGTCTTGATGCCAACTTCCTCTTAGTTGCATTCTCAATTCCCAAATCACCAAAAATCCTTCTACAAGCATCTATCCACCTCTGGACTTCAATGGTTGATTCTGTTCCCAAGAAAACCTTTCCTCCAAGAGCAGTATAGTCCTTACACAGCTTAGCAAAATCCACCGGTCTTGGAGTTTGAACTTGAACTCCAACATCCACCGATGGCCCTGGAGCTGGCATCCTTCTCATGATCGAAGTCATCATAGCTTCGAACATAGAAGCATAATCAACAGCCCCCTCAGTAGCACGGACTTCCCTAACAGCTGGTCTCCCTCTTCGACTCATTCTCAATATCTATAAAAAGGAACGGTCAGCACATCTTGAGAAACAACTGCATAAAGGACTCAAATTCTACTCAGCTACTATATTATATATAGTAATCATCCATCAAAATACAATTATGTCTCTCATACGTAGTTACGTCAGCGAGCGTTGGGTAAAATCGATTAACCAATGCTCTGATACCAAATGTGACGACCGCCCATGACCCCCGCACTGAACCTAGACATAGTGCGCTGTAAAGCGTGCCAGGCAACCATGGACGATTGTCAGGGTAAATTAAAACAACAGAATCTATCGTATAACTCACAGCGCATGGATAAAATACAATAGAACATATATATATATATAGTGAAGCTTCACAGAATAGAAGGTCATCATATAGAACTTCATAATAGTTGAATACAAACATCTGAATAGTCAATACATCAAGCCTCACTACATATCACTCAGAGAATTATACAAAACAGCGGAACATCCAGTACATATAGTAAGAAGATAATATGAAATCCTCCAGCTCGTCTTCGATATCAACACCGTGGAAAGCAAGAACAGCACCTGTCACCTGCTACCTAGTCTGCCCGTCCCAAAATGGACGAACAGCCCAAGGCAATAAGAGTTAAAAACATAAAGTCTTGAGTCAGACACAGTCTTAGTGAGCGGTAAATTAACTAACAACATACCAAAAGAGCATAAAGGAAAAGGAATAGGAATACAACCCTCCCACTCCACCTCTTTCTACAGTGATAGCCCCCAGACACACACTAAGTAGAAGCAAACATAGCAGAGCATACATACAATCTAAAGTAAAGCAATTATCACTCGAGTCAAGGGCGATGTTTTCCAAGTACAAACCCCCAAGGCCTAAACCAAGATCAGATAAGCACCTAGAAAATACCGCTCTTGAGACCGAATGACGATACAACCAAACATCCATGACTTTGGCTATCACTGTTATCATTGCTTCGATATCATCGTTAATTGAATGACCGGCTCATTCTTTCATCCGTCCATCAAGGGCTAATGGAAACCCCAGTTCTAGACATTACTCCCGCACGTCATCGTGACCCGTGCCTAGGACTATCGAATCTGCCCAGAGTACTTGACTACCAATCAGTAGCCTTCAGGGACTATCGAATCTGCCCAACGTACTCTTGCTTTGAGCTTGCTAGAACCTTCAACAACGATGAGATCTCAGCCTTCTAGTCATCCTCCTCGACGACTATTTCCATACTAGCTTAAGCGCCTCTCGAGCATCCATTACCCTCAAACTCGAACCATATCACCAAGTTATCAACATGCTTGGAATGATCCCGTCTGGATTAGACCAAGACTATCTCATATCGTGCCTCGCTTCATCACATCCTCGCAAAGCTTCATCTCAACATCATCATCATCAAATCTATGCATAAGAGCTTCATCATCCGCTACATATGCCACGAGCAGCTTTCCCAATTCAAGAGCCTTTCTCTTAGCTTTTGAATCATCTTCGGTCTAAATCAAATCATCAATCATCTAATTCATAGCAATCAATCAAATCAAACATTAATCCAAGTAAACAAACATTCAAATATGATCTAAATAGACAATTATAACAATGATGGCAATTTCGTAATTAAAGGGTCAAAAGTCTAACAAGCATGAAAACATGAGCAATATCTCTATAATCTTGATGAATGAACTTGCATAGGTTAACATGTAGTAAAATGGATGCCAAATCATCATGAACAACGAATCTATATGGATCTATACTTAGGATTAGGAAAATGCATGAAATCACTACTTTAACACCAAATCAAGCCAACGATCCGATATACTCCTTTGGATCCGTGTGAGAGATAATCACCACTCACCAAATCACCTAAACAACCCCAAATCAACACACTTCAGATCTGGACAGCGAAGGATCTAACTTGATCTATCACAAATCCGCTTCAAACGATGAAATCACTCTTCGAAGAATGTAGATCTTCAATCTAAGCTCTTGGATCTTCAATTTGATCTTCGATATGGATGGAAGGAATCACTAGATTAGAGTGGAGAAAAGAAGTGAAGAAGTGTAGAAGTCGAGCTCTCAAAATGGCAGCACTTCGTCGCTTCGAAATCCAGATCCCAAAAAGTGAGAAAACCCCTCCTATTTATAGGCTGAAAAACCCTTAGGTCGTCCACCTTTAGGTCGTCCACGACCTATAGAGCCCTACGACCTATGACCTATCGAAACTCCTCATCCTACGACCTAACGACCTAAGCCCAGGCGCACTCACGACCTACCAGACCCACCTGTCTATGACTTATGACTTAGCAGCTTAACTCCTAAGTCGCTCGCGACTTAACACACACTCGACTCAGCAATAATGCCGCCTTAACGAGTCAACTGAGATACGACCTACGACTTATAAGACCTTGCAACCTAAAAACCCCACGACTTATCTATTCTGCGACTTACGACTTAGCAGAAACCACGACCTAACTCTCAGCGACCTAACACATGCGCGCTCATACGACCTAACGACTTAGCATATGCGCTTCCTCGCGACTTACGACTTACGCGACTTACGACCTAACCCAGATGCGCATTTATGCGACCTACGACCTAACACACCCAAAATCTTACGACTTAACTCCTAGCTAGGATACGACCTAACATCTTAGGTCGCTCACGACCTAACTTCACTAACTCGCTAACTTTCTATAGGTCGCCCACTGCTACCACCAGCTTCCTTAGGTCGTTGCCGACCTATCCCTTAGGTTGTTAACTCGCCCAATCTCTTAAGTCGCTAACTAACTTAAGTCGCCTATTTCCTTAAGTCGCTTACATGACCTAACCTACCCCACGACTTATCCCCAACATCCTTAGGTCGCTCCACCTTCTTAGGTCGTCAACTCCGACCTAACTACTACACGACCTAAGACTTAGACTCAGGACGACTTATCAACAATGCGACTTAATGACAACTGTTTTACGATGTTTCGATCCGTAAAAATACAGGTCATTACACCCTCATCTTACATCTTCCGGAGGAGACAGGCCAAGCAAGGACTCACACAAATCCATATAATTACTTGGGAAATTCGATTTTAGAATGGGATCCTCGTTAATCGACAACCCAAGCAACACAACTACATCTTTTAATGTATTGGTCATCTCACTACCTCTGAGATGAAATGTAAACGTATCAGGTCTCCATCTATCGATCAAAGTTGTCAAAAGATTACGATCAAGCTGTGTGTATCCCAACTTATGAATTACACCAAATCCGACCCTATATAAAATTTCCAACACACCAGAATACAATGACGTGATAAGCTTTAAGGTCGAAGAATGGTCAATGAATTTGTCCGGCTCAATCGCCTTTCAAAAATAAAAATAAATGCAAGATATTATGACAATTACTAACATATTTTCAAAATGCAAGAAAAATTATATCAAAATGTACCTCCATCAAATCGTTTTTGCTTGTGCGGTGTTGAGCTTGTAAGTAAAGAATGCTATCATCAATCGGTCCGTGTTCCATTTCTTCATATTCTACCACAATAACAAAACGAAATCAAATTTATAACCTAAACAGTCCTTATATACAATCAAGAACCAATCGAACAAATGTTCTACACGCACAAACTACTTCATTATAATCTAGAAATAAAGATTTATACCTAAAAAAATTATTTTTGTCTAAACCCTAAAATCAAAAATTTTAAATTAGAGATAAGAAAGGAAGAATACAAACCTATAGGAGACACTTGAGAGGATGAGGAAACCATTCTTCAATTTCTAGCCTGCTTTAACGAGTTTTTGAGTGAAAATATTGATTTTGAGGGATTTGGGGTTTTGGGTTTGGTTGTGGGAAGAAGATTGATTGAGAAATGAAAGAGGGGGGCTGGCTAAAACACCAGGTATACAACTGGGTGGCATTTGAAATGCCGCACACAAGCGGCATCTCAAATGCCGCTACCTAAGTTTTGAAATAAAACGTTTACTAGCGGCATTTGAAATGCCACCAGTACACGTGGCCGTTGATGTGGCCAAAACTGGTCTATTTTTGTAATTAGTTTATAAACTGGCCTAAATTTGCAATTACTTTGCAAAATTGGCCTAAATTAAAAATTAATCCATATTTCATTTATATGTTACTTAGTACGAACATCTGGATGTAGTATATTTGATCTTCATGTATAGTGAATAGTTTTTATAGAACAAAAATTAATCTGAGTTACCATAAAGTATAAATGAGGTTTTATAAGAAAATTTTTGTTGCATTTTTGTACACATAATATTTACAGTTTGGATAAATATATAGTGACACAATGATAACATTTTGTGCTCTACCTTGTAAGAAATTATGACAAATCAAACTCTCAATACATTTCACTTTTGACTTTTTAAACTTTTGGGTGTTGTTTGTGATTGTAATTATTGTGATCACAGATTGTTAATAATATTCGACACTTCTAAATAGTTAAGGGCGATATGTTTTTTATGAAATGAAGTAAAAGATTGTCATGTAAGAAGCAGAACTAATATAATCATTCGCATCACTTGTAGTGATTGAAATTCAAATCGCAGGTAAGATACACATAAAGATACCAATATTGGACCAGACTACTAGTGGTACAGATGAGAAAGTCAAAAGAATAATTGTATTAAAATAGAAATAATTGGATGAGCAATGTGACTAAGTTGTCCCTCGCTTTAGTCACTTCTAACTCTTATTACTCGGTAAGATATTACTCTTGCTAGCTATATAACCTGGACTGCATTATATAACTGTAATAAAATTTGAAAAGATGGGTCATTATGATTAAATACTCAAAATCTGTTTTTCAGTTCATAAAGTTCCGTAACTAATATTTTCTTGTAATTTTCAGGTTGTAGATTATGGATTCAGTTGAACATGATAACATTGCTATGGAGGATTTTGAGAATGAATCTGATTTGGTATGTAGTTCTGTAGGAAAAAAGAGAGTTAGGAGTACCCATTCTGAAGTTTGGGAGTATTTTCAAAAGAATGAAGTCGTTGAAGGGGAAAAACAGACATGCTATTGTAAGGAATGTAAGAATTCATACATTTTGGAGGGTAAAGTATGGTACTTCCAATCTAAGAAAACAGATACCGAGATGTTCAATGATAAGTACATAAGCATTGAAACGAAATCAAACTATTTTTAATTAAAATAAGTATAAAGAATTAATGGCCAAGACAATCATCAGACATAATGTCCCATTTATGTTTGTTCATTATGAAGGCATTCATGATATACATTCATATCTTAACGACAAAGTTGTATCCTTTTTGAGAAATAAATCACATACCAATGTTCTAAAATTATATGAAAAGGAGAATGCAAGCTTAAATGTTTTTTGAAAGCATGTAAGGGGAGGGTAAGATTGACAACCAATTATGGACATCAGTTAATACGAATGGTTATATTACTCTAACGACACATATTATTGATAATGAATGGAAGGTACATAAAAGATTGTTAAGTTTTTGTCTTATGCCACCACCCCATTCTAGAGCTACTATTTTTGGAAAAATATTTAGACTTTTGCTTAGTTGGGACATTGAAGATAAGATATTTTCTTATACATTAGATAATGGTTCTACTAATGATAAATTTGTAGAGCTATTAGAGTCTCATCTTACATATCGTAAAGCCTTGATTGCAAATGGAGAATATTTGCATGTGTGATGCACAGCACATATTTTAAATTTAATGGTTCAAGATGGTTTAAAACGTATTGCTTTGTGTTTAAGCAATATAAGGGAAATCATCAAGTATATTAAAGGTTCACAGTCAAGAAAGAAACATTTTGTGGAATGTATAGCGGATCTTTTGTTGGATAATAGTAACGATGGACAACGTCAAGACGTACCAACAAGATGAAATTCAGCCTTTATTATGTTGAAAAGTGCTATATGTTTTAAGCAAGAACTTTGTCGCTTAGAGGTTGTTGATAAAAATTATATTTATTGTCCTACACAAGAGGAATAGATGAAAGCAAAAAAAATTGCTAATTTTTTTGAAGTATTTTATGATGCTACTTACTTATTTTCTGGAACGAAGCACTCAACTTCTAATTTGTTTTTTCGAAAGTTGTTATGGTTTTGTTTACATTGCAAAAGTGCATGGGTCTAATGATTTTATGTTTGATATGGTAAGTAGCATGTTTTTAAAGTTCAATAAATATTAGAGTGAATTTAGTATATTGCTTTGTATTGCTTATATTCTTGATCCCGATATAAGATGGATTTTGTCAAGTTTTGTTATAAAAGACTTTATGGCAATGATTATGAAGTAAGGTTTGAGGTGGTAGGGACAAAATTAAAAGGTCTTTATGTGGAATACAAAAAAATAGAGAAGGAATCTAATAATAGAGCAAGTGGATCAAAAGAATTAGATTATAGTGATTTCATTTATGGGACCTTATTCATTGGAGTATGCCGATGTAATGGAAGAGTTAGATATACTTAGAAATTTCAATTTTGCTGAAAGTTCTCATAATTCATAACTTATGTTATATCTAGAAGATGGACTGTTAGATCGCAAGTTACCACTCGATATTCTTTCATTTTGGCAGTCTCAACAACTTAAATATCCTCTTCTCTCTCTCTCTCATAGCAAAAGATGTTTTAGTCATGCTTATCACTACCGTTGCATCCGAAAGTGCATTTAGCATTGGTGGAAGGGTTTTTTACGATTATCGTGGTTCCCTTAAAGATGATATTGTGAGGCATTACTTTGCACGCGTGATTGGTTATATGGGAATGCTATTGCAATGGAAGTGGAACAAGAAGATGAAGATATTTCCGAATTTTATATTGATGCAGAGCAGTTTACTCAAGCTCCTACACCATCCTTAGGTAACTATTGATTGTCATAGTAGAAGGTACAAGTTTATAGTATATTGTTTTGATGTAATTACTTTTTTATTTTTCTATGAAAAGATGATTAGGATTTTATTATACACATACACCAATCCATTTCATTCATTTTATTTCAAACACATTTTTAATTTTTGACCTAAGCGACTTTCTTAAACTCAAGTATAAAATGACAGCAGTTGTGATCAGTTGACATAAGATTGATACATTTTTGTTTAGCAAAAATTCATTTTTTTTGTTACTCAATTTCCTTGGTTGTTGGTATTATCATTCCATATATTCTGAATATAACTTATGAAATTAACTCTGTATGACCCCTAAAAATTAAGGACTCAAACTAACTACAATGCTCCGATTACCTTTTGTAGATCTTGATTATTGATTCCTCCGGAAAGTTTTCTTTGATTGTCAAGCCCAACTGGTATTTTGTGTACATAGTAAGTACCATTATATAACATGATTTTATTGATGGTATTATGTAATCTAAGTTTTATTGTTAGTTTTGTGATTCAATGTTTTCTATTTGTAATATCGTTATTTTTGCATATCATTGTTACTGTAAGTTTGAGAAGTTCAACATAGTGAATTGCCTAACAGCTTAATGAAGCATTTATAGTAGTCATTATTATGAAAGAAATTCCAATTAGTTGGCATCGATACCATAAAACTTTACGTTCTTACATGGTCAATTTATTTTCCAATAAACCAAAAAATATTTTGCTTATAGACTTTTAGGAGATTGTACTCTTGATGTTTTTTACCATCAATGTTCATTCCACTTATACTCCAGCAGATAATACTCATTTATCTTTTTTGAGCTCCTTGTAGTTATTTAAGGAGAGGAGCTGTTATTTCTTTCTTCTTCTATACTTGTCCTTTTTCACTGTCACACTCATTCTTGTATTGAATATTTTCTTTTATCATATTTGACGTGTCCATACTTTTTTCAGGTTTCAATAATTCTTCAGACATGCATTATGCTATATTCGGTATGTAGTCATCTTCTAGTGTCTCATTTGCAGGTATAAATTCTTCAGAACATTCTTCATAGTTTTTTGTATTTATTTCCTTGTTTGCATATGAAACAGTACTATGTGAAACTGCACTATCATCTAAATAAGTAATGTTAGTTATTTGAACATTGTTTGGAGTTTCTTTTAGGGTCCCTCTTTAGATAATTTTCATACGGGTTGTTTATTTTATTCATGATATAGTTTAAATCATCAATTATGTTCTTTTTCCAACTAATAGCTTAATAAAGCACTTTCATGTTGTAATGAAGCATTTTGTTCTTTTGTCTTACATGCATTTAGAATTGTTATGAGTTTATCATTTTAATTCATACAACATTCATTCATGAGCTGATTGTTTGTGTCATTTTAGGATTATAAGGCTGCGCTTAAGGGCTTTAGGACTACAAGACTATGCTCAAATGTTGTAGAACTTTCAAATACTTTATAGTTTTATTATTTAAGTATGACATGTTGCTATTTTTGTGGTATTTAGTTCAATTTATTTCAGTTATTTTGATGCACTTTTTGTATTCAACTATTGAGTTTCTCACATAAAAGCGTATCATGCTGAATCTTTTAGTTTTTAATGTTGTAATTTGTAATTGTACTATGCAGGACCTTCAAATATTTTCTATTTTAGTTTAGTTTTCTATTTTTTGATGAAGATTTTTATTTTTTTACGAAGAATTGATCATTATATGGCGTAGTGTTTTATTTTTTGATGTAGTTTTTGTTTTATTATATAGTATTGATAATATAATGGTGCAGTTTTTACTACTTATGCTATAGTTTTTTGTTAAATGGGTCAGGTCAGGTTGACCATTTTATTAAATAGGTCGGTTCGGGTCAACCCGTTACTAAGTGGGTCAAATAGGTTAGATTTGTTTATGTATTGAATGGATCAGTTAAATTCTACCTGAGCCAATTATGACCCGACCTGACCCATGTGATGAGTCTTCTAAAAAGTGGTATCAGAGACACCCATCATTGATTTCATTGGGAAATTTTTATGTTTTTATTATTAGTAAATTTTGAATTAAACTTCATTTAGAAGTCATTAAATTCTACTTAGATCTTAAATCTGCTTGATCTATGTATCAATTTTTTAATAATTTTTTTAGTGCTGATTTTGGATTTGGTTTATTATCAATTTTTTCTATATATTGTAAATTGAAAGGTTGTTTTGTAAAACTATTTTGGTATGGAAAGATAGAAGATCTAAATGATTTGTATGTTATTTATGAAATAAGTAAGAAATTTGAAATCATTAAAAATTATGGGAAATAATTTAAATTCCTCTAAATTTTGGAAACAACTTATGTTGGTGAAAGCATCTATGTTTTTATTATTGTATATTTTGTAAATAGTTTATGAATTTTAATGTGAGTAATACTTTGGATTTGTTATGTATAGTTTTTAATGTTTATTAATGGTATGGATAAATGTATATAATTTAGAACCATTTATGCAAGAAAATATAAATCTGATTCAATAATTACTTTACCTTACTTAACCTTTGATTAATTAATTTGGATATATATATATATAAGGTATTTTGGTTATTTCAGAAATTTTGATTAATTAGAAATAAAGTATGCTTCTTAAAGGTGTTTATGTTAATCTTATTATTGGATAATATCATACCTCAAAATAAATTTTAATATGACACTATTTTACATTTCAGACCACATAATGGTCAATTGCATTTATTTTATTATAAATGCATTAAATATGGTTGTTATGGTAATAAATATTTTATATGTATAAGCCATAACAACCACATTCAATGAGCATGGCTTATACATATAAAATATATTTTCAATGAGCATGTTTTCTTTAAGGTTTGATAATTACAAATATTTTATATGTATAAGCCATGCTCGTTGAAAATATATTTCATTTTCATGTCGTGGATCGAGTAGCAGTTAAATAAGATATGGAATTTTTGAAGTTAATATTTATTGCAAATATTTTGTATTTATATATTTTAATTAATGTCAATTTTTTTTTTATGAAAATCATATTGTAGTATATGTTTTTCCTTTGTGTACATGTGTTGGAATTTGACATTAATATTTATGGAAATATAGAAATGAATGAATTAAGGTAATATACAAATAATAAACTAAAGATAAAGTCACATGGTAGCATTCTATATAGCTATATTATGGTTCAGATATACATCATAGTTGCTACATTTATTTATTTATTCAGTACGATATTTACTATGTCATTTATATATAATTTTATGTGGCATTTAATTCTGGAGTTCATCTATGATATTTGTTATGTGATTTATTTATGATGCCTTATATCATATTTATTTCGGGAATGTCAAGATTATAACCACATACTTAAAGCAAAAGGTTCTAAAGGCTATGATTAAAACATGTTATGCCACGGTTATACTATTGAGATTTTCAAGTGCTATATAAAACTAAAGCATTTTCGGGAGTGTTTTATAGCACTTGAAATATATTGTACGTACACTAAGAAATGAATAAATATATTTTTTGATGTCTCTTTGCAAATTAACTGTAACTACCTCACATTCCAAGTGAGTAATTGAAATAACATGTAACCAAAGTGATCTCTCTTATTTTAGTTGTTCTTGAAAATGTTTGATATTTATGTGTATTTGTTCATGCAGATATTAGCCAGCCCAAAGAAAGGTTAATATTTTGTCGAATTACTTACACATGTTTAATGATAAATATGTGACAATTATATGGTTTTACAAGTGAATAACTAATCGGCCCAAAGAAAGATTGTTATTTGAGTTGAATTAATTGTCAGTGGTTGATCATTACAACAAAAGTACCACTTACAGTTAATATTATTATACAAAGACTTGATATTAATGTTGTGCTAGGTATCTTAAGAATAGACTTATCAATTGTCTGAATTTACTATTGTTGAATAGTGGGTACGAGCATATTTGGTTTTTTGGACCAGTTTTAAGGATTAGTAAGAGAACATGTTGTTTGTTCTTGATTGCATAGATCAAGGTCTGGCATTTAAGAGGATCACACTGACCCCTGTTATGTTTGAATGTTCTTATAATGTTATAAAGAAAATTGAAAAGTGGGATATTTCAAGCGGCAGGTGTCAAAGGAACACAAGGAACAACATTTCAGAGACTTTCAACGATGTGGTATCCATAGGGATAACTAATTTTTAGGAGTTCTTTACTGACAATGAAAAGCGTTTTTCCAAAAACGATAAGGGGAAACAAGCACGTTTTATAGTGCTTTATTCTATAAAGTCAAAATAAAGGAAACATAAATGAGTACTATATGAAAAAATATTGTTTCAAAAGTTAAAGGCACTCAGGTTATTAACTTTTTAGGTACTTTCTTTATTCATGGTATGATAGGTTTAAGGTCATTATTATTATTATTATTTAAGAATAAAATGACCACTAACTAGCTCACTTCACATTGTGTGTAAAAATGAGAGATAAAAAGTACCCATTTAACATACATTGTAAATAAACATATAAATAAGGATAAAGAAGTCGCTGAGATCTAGAAGAAAAGAAATAACATATAAATATACTTATAGTTGTTTCTTTTATGAAATCTATGGACACATAAAAGGAATTTTACTAGATATCATACATGTCATATCTAAAAGGATATGTGTATTATTTGGATTTGTTTGATATTTTTGTTATACTATCACTTAGATAGATTTCAATTTCTAATTTTGATATGAACAAATTTGATTATTATTGTTCCTTCAGAAATAATAAGATTAATATATCAATAAATTCATATAATATTGGAATTGAATATCTTGAAATTCATGTTATAATAAAGCCTTGATCATTTGGATATGGTGATTAATGTAATTATTTATTGCAGTTTGCTAAATAATTTTATATTGAGACACTAAAGATAGAAAATACTTTATTGATATTCTAAGCGACTTAAAAGTTATAAGTTTATAAACTCACACTAAAGAGAAAAAATTTAAGATGGGAAATACAAATTTTTTTGAGAATGTTGAGTTTAGGAGGAGAAATAAAGTATGGATCATTGTTTTTAAAGAGAACACTATCTTTGATTCAACCACAATAACTTCTTCGGATAATGTGTAAGTTTTGTTTTCTTTCATCGATAAGAAGTTAATTAGAAACCATAATAATATAATGTTAAACAAAATTTTCTTAAAGTTAAGGTTAATGTTTCAAAAAGCCAAACTAAACAACCTCAAGGTGCAAGATCACTGAGAAATCCCACTTGAAAATGAAGAAATACAATTATGGATGACTATATAGTATTTCTCCATAAAGGTAAATAATGAATTCGTGAAGATATTTCTGTTTGCTTACATCAATCCATACAAGATACTAATTTGAAATGTGGATTTAAGGTATGAATATATAGTGTAAATCTATAAAGTACAATAAAGTTTGATATCTTTCCCCTACCTTAAAGTAAAAGATCATTGGTTATGAATAACTATTCAAAACCAAATGGGATTAAGTGGGTGATGTACAAAGGTATGAGGCTCTTTATAGAAAAGACCATACTTTGAAGGAAAACATTGTTTTATCTTTAAAGAGACTTTCTCTTTGGTTTTACAGAAAGAGTCTTTCAAATTATTTTGGAATTGGTTGCAGATTATAACTTTGAGCAATATCAGAAAGATATTAATGACATGTTTCTCAATTGACATATTGATAAAAACAACTTAAGAAAACCACTTATGGATTAATCTTTTGTATTAAGGATTCAAATACACTATTATTATTCATGGGGTGATATATTTTGACTATCACAAAAGTGCTAGGCAAATAAGTGCTTTAAAAGGTTTGGTTTGCAAACTGCGAATCAATTGATTTTCTTTTGCCAGAAGAGAAATATGTTGTCTTATATAGTAATATAAGAACGTCTTGAAGCTAAAGAAATACAAAAGATTCCTCATGTATTTGCGGTGTGGAGTCTAATGCATGCTAAGGCATATACACATATGGATATTGCATGTATTATTTGGCAAATATTTTACTGACATTGAAAGTAGATCATTGGTTAGTAACCAAAATGGTTTCAAAATATCTTTATGGAACAAAAAGATTATATGCTTATAGATAAAAGATCGGATTGGTTGGAGATCATAAAGCAGTACGATCCAAATATTTTGGATACTAAGAATACAAGAGATCCAATTCTGGTAATAATAATAATAATATTTTTTGGGTGGAGCTATACAAGGAAAGTTTTCATACAAACATAGCCTCCTATGTTATGGAACTAACATTTAATTTCTATTATAGGGCATCTAAAGATGGAAAATAAATGCAAATTTGGTCCCAAAGTTGTAAAAAAGAAATTAAAGACCATTAGAGTAATATTGTGACAATAAACAACTTATTATTTTCCACTAAGGGGAGAGTGCAAAATAGATTGTAATTCATAGAGCATATCGTGACAAACTCCATTATGGCGGATCTGCTTACAAAAGGATTATCACCCAAGGTCTTTCATGAGCATATTTCTTAATTGGTGTAACTTTTATGTAAGGATATTTGGTTCTAGGAGAGTTTGTATCTGGCATGGTCATATGATACATTGCTCTTTACTTCGGTTATAGATATATTAAGTATTTTCTTTCTGATCGAAAATAAAATAGTTTTCTTTGCACCCCATGAAGTTTAAATATTGAACTTTATTTCGATCTCACTAATGTTGGACCGGCTGGAAATAGACATGTATAGATTATAGTTCATGTAATTTCCATGCAACACATCCATGAGTGAACTATGTCATTTGATTATGTTGGTATATATGACCATTGATGGGTTTAGTTACACTAAAGGTAATGAAAGCTACTTTAATTCTTTACCACCATAGTTAATGGACCAGAATATTTTGAAAACACATTATGTTATAAATAGCAAAATTTGGAGCTTATAAAGTTATAAAATTTATAAGAATATTAGATATGTGACCCAGAGGGAGATTGTTGGAATATTTTGATAATTTGGGCCACATATGTAAAATAAAATGTGTTGTGCTATTTTGGTGTAAAGCCTGATTAAAGTAATTATATTTTTAATTAAAGCTAAAAGGCTTAATATATAATTATCATTGTATTAATGTGTAGATATTGGGGGTAATTCTAGTTTATTGAAATGCCAAATTAGAAAATGCCAACATTATAAATAAGGGGTTATGGCCTTGAAATTACATAAGATCTAGTTATTCTCCTAATCTCTTCTACGGAAATAATTCAGATCTAGAATTTGTGTCAATTTGGAAGATCAAACCAATTTTTTTCTCTCAATCAGCAACTATGGATATAGATATAGCTTCCGCTAATTTATTTCCCTTTCTTTGGTTTCCTCTCAATCAAATCAATATGGATCACATATTCAAATCTAGTGTTTCATGATTAATCAATCCTAAAGTATATTGAAATGCTAATAAATCGATAGTCGGGATAGGAATTATGGTCTATGGAACAACTAGGTTGCACTCGTTTTTAACATCAATAATACATTAACTTAAAAAGATCGCAAATAAAGAATAAGTGGGACAATCTCAGATGTCTCTAGTCTCCATGGACAAATTGCTGCAAATTAAAGGTGGTGTTTGGAACACAGAAAAAGACATCATGGATAGAGATGAAGATTGGATGACTAGTGCAACCAAACAACACAAAAATTCATGGTGCAATCTCCACCAAATTTTCGAAAGGTGGACTAAATGTGTGGTGGTTATATAGGGATGTCACAATGCAAATACAACACCCCTCCGTCTTCTCCCATTAATTTCAACACTCAATTTTACGCCGACATTCTCAATGGGTTGAGAAAGGAACTGAGTATTATTAGCTACCACACCATACTACAGAGACGATCTATTGAATCATCATCTAGGACTTGACGATCAAGAATGATGCCCATCGCTCCAGCACATGACACAGAGTTCCGGTAGACCGTTGACCAATGTGTGGCATTGAGGGAACCTGATGACATTTATATGAATTTCGAAATTCGTATATTTTTGCCCACTAGGAGACGAATTTGCATGTTTGTCTGTAATATAGTCAGTTTTATAAACATTACAGAGTTAGTGAATTTCCTAGTGGATAACTTGTGTACTAATCGTAAATGTCTTTAGTTCCCTTTAAGTTTTTTTTAATTGCATTGTATTAGTTTTCTTAATTATAATGCATCGGTTTTCTAAATTCAATGTTTGTTATACTATATTATAATTAATTATCAATTATTGAGAATAATTCTAATATATATAAAACAAACAATAACCAGAATATAAATAAATAAACATTTCTCTTCGTGATGCCTTTTTTGTAACACAAAAACACATTCTCCTTTCGTTAATATTTCTCTTTGGAAATACTTTTTTTGGAATACCTCTTTCATTAAACATATAATGCAGCCTAAGACTATTCTATTAGTGGAGGGCATTTGAAGTGTGAAGGTGATATATAGGAAAACTAATGGTTAATGAAAAACAACTACCATTCAATTTAAAAAAACCAAAAACAAAGCGCCCAAGAGGACTCAAATTTAATCTCTTGTATACATAAAGAGAGAAAAAAGCGAGCCTACCAAAAATACAACTAGCATGCACTTGCTAAGGGAAACTTTTCACACGGTCATCTCTAGATAAAAAGAGGAAGAATTTTTGGAGATCCTAGAATGGACATAGTCAGGTAACAACTAGGAAGGATTATGTCTGAAGAGACAATAAAATATTCATTGTACAACGTTCAAAAGTTCAAGGAGAGCCGACCAAGGTAACTAGTTCACTCTAACATTTCTGAGAGTGAGTAACACTCTTACTAACTGTAACACCTTGGCCTTTGCAAATAATAAGCAAGCTGCAAGGGGCTACAGACCTAGATGTCTAGGTTACCCTGGTGAACTACCTCTCAACCTAAACCCCACCGACCAAGTAGTCTAGGTCGCCCTAGCCGTGGAAGTACAGTTGCAAACAACAAATGTTGGTCGTCCTAGCAAATTTTGGTACCCAACCAAGATCAACAAGAAACCTTGCAGATTATCTTCTAGAGAATTATATTATCACAAAACCAATTGATAATTTGAAGAGTGACCTCTTGGTATTAATATATAATTTATTTTATAAATTTCTCGATTTGGGACTAATCTCAACATTATCATGACTTGGTCAATTTTGACATGTTCTTCCTCCTGATGATGTGGAATATGAATTGTTTGACTGTAAACGACTTAAGGGTTAAAACGAGTTTAGGATGATATTTTTGTTAGACACCTGGAAGGCCCTTTTTCTCTTGATTGATGTTTAGATCTTGCCATGATTGTGTTGCATAAGATTGTGGACTATAGTGTGAGTCAATAAGTAGAGAATTTAAAGGAAGAAGATAAAAGAGAGAGAAAGAGTAATGCGCATTGAAGTGAATAATGAGTTAAAGAATAGAAGCAAGGCAAGAAGTTATATATTCAAATTGAACAATGCTAACATAACCAAAATAAATTTTATTAAAAGTTGTTCGTAGCTTTTGACAGATTTTGTTATGGGTGAAGTAGAATTGTTGGTTCATATTTGTTTTAGAATTATAAGAGATAAGAATGAATGAATTAGTGAGTTAGAAGCATAGTTTTCATGATCGGACCATGAGTTGAATCGTAAGGACTCAAGCTTTAAGGTTTTGATGGTTCAATTGATCAAACTGTCAGAACCATGAAATTCTTTATGGGAAATTCACATATTTAAATACAAGCTATACATCGAAATATAGAAATAAAAATGCCTAGTAGACGAGCTGTAAAGGATTATCAAGATCTGCAACCGAAGTTGTATAATCCGGAAGTGCACAACTACACCAAAACAACTGCCATTTTGTGCATAATAATAGTACACAACAATGGAAGTTCAGTGACAATGAACTTAAACAAGTTGATTGCAGTGGTTTGGAGAAGCTTGCAGCGATGAAGAGCGAAGTGGTGGAGCTTACTGTTTAGATTTTGAGGCGATGATGATTTTTGCAATGTAAATTCATTAATTTTTTCTGAACAATGCAGAGAATGAGAATGAGAGACAATGACCCACTGAGAAATTAAGAAAAAAAATAAAAGAACCGCGGTTTAATTGGGTAAAATAGATGGTTGGACCACTAGTTTGAAATTCCGACCTGGGTTCTTGTACGATTAAGGTCCGATTGAGTTTCAGACCATAATGATCCATGGTCTAGGTTTATTCAAGGTCGGACCATGGCCGGGTTCGATCATGAAAACACTAGTTAGAAGTATTAAAGAAATATGCAAGAAAGAGAAAACAATAGCGCAATGGTGAACAAGAAAGATATAAGCAATTATGGTTTATTTCCTTTTCTCGTGATCATGCCTTTACATGGATGAATTCCTCTTCCCAATTTAGTTGTCTCCATGCATTCAATCTAATTTGAACCATCCATCCATGGTACGATTTATTTATTTGTTGAGACCGACAATGTTGTTAAAGTAATGTGATAATACACAAATCAATGGTTGAGATGAGCTTGGTACATGGGAATAGGAAAAATGGGAGACAGAGGAATTAAACTCTTTCATATAAGAACACATGCTCGGGCATTTATATAAGCAAATCATTACAATGGCTAAATTTTCAATAAAGCAGGCTCAATTTGCATGCAAACCCTAGCCCAATACTTAGCACCTCATCACGTTGTGCATTTATGTATATGTTGTGCACATGCACCCTTATGCACATATGCATGCAAACCAATACGATTTCCCACTGCCTCCTTCTTCCTTGTAACCATCAAAGTTGACTTTTCCCAAGCTCAGACCGACTTCTACTTCTACCATGACCAGATTCTATGAATGTGGACTGTCTTTTGTTATAGAGTAATATTATGGGTATTTTAATGCAAAAACTGTAATGGTGCATTAGAAACAAGGTTTTGGTATTTTGATGAGAACAACCGTACAACAAAACTACTATTATCCCACAAGTTAAAAGTAAACGTTGGATAAAAAAACTTCAGGAAGAGTGAGACTGCATATTATACTTAAGGTGAAATGCTAAAAAAGTTAAAATAAAGAAGACAGAGACTTAGTATAGAGTGAAGGAGTTGCAAGAGACATTCATTGAAGTTAATGAACTAAAATACATCGGAGTCAAAGAAATACTCGAATATGGACAAACGGGTACAAAAGTCAAATATTTCATTTATTGAGTCCTTTTAGTTTAGATTTCTTAAAACCCAACAAACGATCATTAAAAACTTCAAATTTTGACATGACATTCTGAATATCTTAAAATATTTTCCATTTTCTTAAATATTTCTGAGTGTCAGAAATGATCGAGTAAAAATCAATTTGAAAGTAGCATAAAATATACGTTAAATGGCCTTAAAAGGGCATACGTCTTGACCTGTTTTTTTACATAGGTCGACCTGTATGGCCATATATCTCGACCTGTGTAAATAGATTGGTAGAACTATGTGTTGCTAGACCATGATGAAATTCAATTTTTTTTCTTTTTGTCATGTCTCTTATATTCAAACTCCTTCATCTTCATCATTTAGTCACTCCTCTTCACCCACTAATAGTAGCAGCCCCTCATATACATCATATATGAAAGCACTTGTCTTCTAGATCAAATTATCATTCCATTCTCTATTCTTATGATCTATATTCTAGTGCTCTAAAATCTGACTATTTCTATTCAGTAATCATTCAACTCTATACTCACAAATGATCAATTTACATCTAATAATCCTTTAATTCGAAGATATTCTATACGAGTATAGGACATTGTTCAGTAAGAGACAAATTGGTATTATCAATATACACTGTTATCAACAATTTCTATAAAATAGTTGGAAATCTTGTGCAGAATCTCAAGTAGAGTCTGAGTCAAGTGAGAGAAGATAGTACAATTCCGAAAAGGAGTTTTGAGACTGGACGTAGAACGAGAGTCCAAACCAGTATGAATCATTATGCCTTCTTACCGAGTTTGCACTTCTCAGATTACTTCTTTTATTATTATTTTTTAATCATATATAGTTCTGTTTACTTAGCTAGAATATTTATAGAAATAAATAACTTTAGCATAGTTGATCCATATTATCTTTTCATCTGGCCCCAGAGCTTTTATTTCAAAAATCATAACACAATTTTCGAAAATTTTAATAACACCATCGGTAATTTTGCCATGTTTCTAGAAGTGTGACGCCCCACCTCTATGCTCATAATAACAAAGAGTATTAAAGAAAATACTGTCTATTATTACGAAGAATAAGGCTGGATAGGAGCGACCATCCGTAATTGGCCTTACACTAATATTGGTTATCTCGATAGGAGTGGTACATACTTTTTATTTTTCTTCTATTATTTATTTACTCCCATCGACACACCCAATACTAGTATAAAACGAACTACGACGGTTCATAATAGTTTAGGACATTAGATATAACAATAACACAGATAATATAAATGCGGAACACAGATAAAAACAAAAGTCTCATATATATATATATAACTGATGTCAGTTAATACATAGTTGACACGATACATATGATACAACTACAACTGTCGACTCTAGAAGTTATATATACAAGTACATTATCGACTAATATACATGAATACATATCGTTCTACACAATGACAAAATGACTCTGACAACTTCAGAAGATGTGAAAAGTCTTCAATCCCGAACAGCAACTCAAAGAAAGAAATCTACAACCTGAAATACTCGGGTCTAACCCGAGTATTACATTCAAAAGAAAATAATACATGGGTCAGTCTAGTTCAAACTCAGTTATTAGTGCATAGGAGCAATAATAATCAAGCGTCAAATAGACGACAGTCGCAGAAATCTCGTATATTCAACTCTCGATACAAGAATTGGATAACGACAAATATAACACTAAGCAGTGTAAATCAACAAATCAGAAATCTTAAAATGATCAAACACATCAAATTTCTGGGTGGCTGCAGCACACGCACGCGTGCACTGCCTCGCCACACAGTACATGAAATCATCCCGACGGTGGAAACTAACAGCAATCAAAACGGTAGAAGTCAACATAAATAAACTTACAGGGTCAAACCCGGGTCTTTGAGACCGGATTCAACTCGCTGTAAAATCTCAAAAATCAATTTGAAATAATCACGAACCAACAAAGGCAACAACACAAGCAAGACCAGAACCAAACAAAGGCCAGAAGTACAAAATGGCCAAGCAAGTGCGCCATAAAACGATAGCCCAGATCAAGACAGATCAGTGGAAAGCGATACAAGAGAGGCGAGTGATGCACTGATAAATAAAGTGCAAACACCACCGCATATGGTCAACAACAACTCAAAGCAATGCCAATTCGAACAAAGAAACAGGCAGGAGCAAGAAACAGTCAGATGAACAGTGAAACTCAACTGGCAACAAGTAAAACAAGAGCCAGTGATGTACACTTATACTAAGTGTCTCAAAGAACGGAGGACAGAACTAGAGGGCAACATGAAACTGAACAGTGCAAAAGTAATATGGACCTGACACTGTCACGAGGTAAATAGTCTCAAACAACATTGGACAGTGCCATCAGAGATGAACACATCATATACGTAAACCAGGCAATAGTGAGTAAGACATCACTATCATATGTGAACTCAGGTAATCACGTGAACCCAATACAGCAATGAATTAAGTGAACAGGTGTGTACATGTATACACGCAACTGAAGTGCAACTGTGGTTGCAATATGGCTCAAATGCACAGATAATATGAAGTGTAACTGCTGATGAATACTTAACATGTCAAGGAAGTAAAACCACAAATCAACAAATATGCGCCAGTGAACAGCACACAACAACCCTGACTCAAAGCATATACAATGAGGACTACAAGTTCAGGTCCAGTTATAACCAAGAACAAACCCGATGCAAATATATACTCGGATACAAAGGAATGCAACTACCAATGAACCCTAACTTATATTATACAACGAAACCAGAAGAGACTGATATCAAAGCAAGGGGTTCGAATCAAAACGTAGTTGAAATTTTCACACAGTGAAACAATTATTAACTGCTGATACTAAAACAGTATAACCAATTCAATGAAGACAAAATCAGGAATCAACTAAAGTCAAAGTCGTGGTGAACAGGAAAAGAACAACCATCTCATAACCAAACCCATAGCAACCGAAACAACTAAAACTTCCCAAGTACACATACATATCCAGGGCTGTAGTGTCCAAGGATGAGACAAAATCACGCAAGGCAGCAGTTTTAAAACAATTTAAAACTCGATGTGGCTAGCTCGAATAATCCCAAAGCCAAGCAAATACAGTTTTTACATGTATGCAAATATATATAAGTATACACATACATGTCTATATCAAATGGAACAAAGAGAGATATACAAATGTGTACAGCAGCTAGCAATGGCGAGATACGAGTGCAGTGAGCCTCAATGCAATCACGAATGCAGCTGTACACGGAAATATCAGACTCCAAACATCCTGGTGATGAATGAATGCAACACAACTCGAAGTACTATGGACAGAAGTAAACACAGACATGAACCAGATCACGTCACAAGAGAAATATACCACTGGTGATACGTTTGAACAAAGATTTCCCAATTAAGAAATGCCATGTCCAAGATAATAAATAATGTGATAAAAACAACCTACCCAATTCCAAGGCTACTGCAGACCCAAAACCCCAGAAATTTCCACAACAAAATCAGAGCGACCGAAGACAAATGTAAAGCAATGTCGAAGTCACGGATGAAAACGAAATTTGAGTTAAGGCTGAAGACAACAAAGCAATTGAAGATCAGGGTACAGTTTTAACAAAATCGAGTGGCCGGAGAATGGCCAAAGTCGACAAACCCACAAATCATCAACACTACAATATACTCGAATGACCGAGATGAGATCGAGCAACGCTCAATCGAACTAGCACTAGTCAATAACAATGAAACAACGGTATTCCAAAGCAAATGTTACAATGTAACTCAAATCAGCAAAACCCCAAAACAATTCAGAAAATCATATGAACGAGAACAAGAACTCAACTCAGAAATAACATAAAGTTGAACTAGATGTGAGCGAGATTATCACTCACCTATTTTCGACGAACTACCCAGATTTGCTGTCGAGCGACCTCAAAGGGACAGCGATCACTTAGAGCAAGAATCAACTCGAACGACACGAATTTGAGGATTGAACACCTCCGAGTTGAAGCTGTGGCACCTCTCAGTCGATCGAAGCCAAGCTCGAATTCCCCTTCGACGGATTGGAGCAGCCGAACGCGCTCACGTGGATGAACGATTGACGAGGCTCCATGCGAATATTCACTGATTCGATTAAGCTAAGCCAGCACTTCGAGATATCAGGAAGCCCTAATTTTTGGGGACGAACGAGGTAAACGAGGCCGCCACCATTTATAATTCTTTCGTTTGTTTTGTGGTTGCTAAAAGAATGAATCAGGGGGACAATTATGCCCTAGGAAATAACCACGGTCAGGGTAAACAAACAAAATGGACCCGTTTACATCTAAAGGCCCAAACAATTCTTTTAACAAATTTTCGAATGAATTTAAACTTGAATCAAATCTGCATTAGCAGTTAAAAAGATTTAATCGTCATTTAAAAACTGACGCGAAAAAACCGGGTTGTTACAAGAAGGTTAACTTACTTCACAATGACCGGTTTTCACTATAACAAACCATGCATACCGATTCACTAGGGTGGGAGTTTAAATGCAAATCAATGGTTTTGCGATTTGGAAAATGACTCAAGTTTGGTACGACTGGTTAGTGATTTTAAAATATGGTCTAATGAATAGAATATGATAGCTGAAAATTAGTCCAAATCTATGAATATATTATTTCTGCACTATACAAAAATGAATCTAAAAAAGTCAACATTTGTAAATCTGCATATGACATATATGTTAGAGATGATACCTGAATTCGAGAAGAAGCCATTGGAGAAGCTCGTGGAGGGCTGATGCCGAAAACCTAGAACGAAGGTAAAGCCCTAGGCTATGGTGAAGAAGATACCGAACCAAACATTGGTTCAGTGGAGGAGATGTCGGACCAAATCTTTGGTCCGGTGAAGCTCGTTCGGTGTTGATGCTATGAAGATCGAACGAATAATCTCGTTCGGTGGAGGAGCAGTTTCATTCGATGCTTGGGCTTCGTGATGAAGTCGTTCAGTGATATGAAGGAGAGGATCTGATTCAGTAATGTTTCGTTCGGCATTAAGGAGGACCGGACGAAATACCTTGACCGGTAGTGGTGACTTTGTTCGGCTATGAAGATGCTCTGTGTTTTGCCGAACCAAAAGTCTGGAGCGGTGAAGCTAATATGCCGGTCCAGATCTTGAGTGTTGTTTGCCGAACCAAATGCTATTGGACCTTGCCGAACCATGCTATTGGACCTTGCCGAACCAGATGTGCCGAACCAAATCTCAAGGCTGCTGTATAGCAGCTACCCCTCCTCATTTCTTCACTCTATAAATAGTGGAGCTTTTGGACAACAATGACAGCCATCCTAGAGAGCTGAAACTCTGCATAATTTTGTCTGTATTGTAAATTCTTCTTATGTATAGCCTCCAAAAGTAAATCAATCTTGTAACTCTAATCTTTCAGTGATTAATAAAATCTCCTCTCCACAAGTGGATGTACACTGCCTCGCGGTAGTGGAACCACTATAAATACTGGTGTTATTTATTTTTCTGCATTGCATTGATCTGTGACTGTTTGTTTTGGTGTTTATCTCTGTTTGTTTTGTCTCACTACAATCACGATCTAGTTGTTTTTTGCTGCGTTGGGTTTTTTATTCCCTTAGACTGATCATCTGAAGGGATTTTCCCCAATAGCTTGGTATCAGAGCTGCAAGGTTGATTAAGGAGTGTTAGATGCTATGGCAGGAGATGAAGCGACTCAAGTTGTTACAAGACCCTATGCTAGAGGAATGTATATCACGTCAGGATCACATTGGCAATTGAGAAATGGAATGGGGATAAAGACTTCGAGAAGTGGCAATGGAGGATGAAGGCTATTCTAATGAGAAATGAAGTCCATCCAGTAGTGTTTTCCCCTGAGGAGCTGACGGCTGAAATCTCATTCGCGGAAAGGAAGGAGATGGAGGAATGGGCATTTACTACTTTACAACTAGAAATGGGAGAGAATGTTATCTCAAAGATTAGCAGCGAGCCCACTGCTAGGGGCATTTGGACCAAGCTAGAAAATCTCTACTTGAAGAAATCTCTAACTAACCGTCTGATATTGCTGAAGACATTTTTCACCATGCGGATGAGGGAGGATACTTTAGTGAAGGAATATCTTAATTTCTTTGATGATCTCGTGATGAAGATGAAGACCGTTGACTTGAAGATGGATGAGGAGCAAATGACAATGATTCTTTTGTGTTCTCTTCCGGAGCAATACACAGGTTTCACTAACAACCTTATCTTCGCTAGAGACACATTGACAGTGGAAGATGTGAAGTCAGGCCTTCTATCTGAGGGCTTGAGAGATCAGATGAAGTAGATAAGTGAAGGAAGTAGAGGTGGAAGTAGTAGTCACAGCATGTTTATTGAAAGAGGTAGAGAAGATAAGAAGAATTGGCACTCTAGAGGGCGTTCCCAGTCTAGGAAGCCCGGTAATGGCAAGTAAGGAAAGTCAAAGGAAGGGAAGTGCTTTATCTACAAGAAACCTGGTCATTGAAAAAAGGATTGTTTAGATTTGAAGAAGAAGAATGAAGACGGATCTTTATTATTTGCGGTGGAGAAGTCTGTATCTGACGATGTGTTGTCTGCAGCAGTATCGGATGTCTCAGACCATTGGATGCTGGACTCGGGGGCTTCTTTCCATATGACGCCTAATAAGGATTACTTTATTTCTTTTGTTGGACGAGAGGGAAGCTCTATTCTTATGGGTAATGATGCTAGCTGTAGAGCAATGGGTGAAGGTATAGTGAGGATCAGGATGTTTGTCGGAGTGAACGCACTTTGACTGGTGTCCAGTATGTTCCAGGTCTTCAGAAGTCCTTAATTTCTTTAGGACAATTGGCATCTTTGGGATGCAAGGTAACTATCGAGAAGGATAGTCTGAAGGTTTCGAGAGGTGCACTAGTTCTTATGAAGGAGATGTGTTCCGAAATATATATTTGCTGAAAGGAACCATAGTTCTTGGAGAGTCTTGTGTTGGAGTAGATAATTCTCGTGCTTTGGATGCCACAAGGCTTTGGCATCTCAGGTTGGGTCATATTTCAGAGAAGGGCTTAGAGTTGCTTTGGAGGTGGAATATGATCAAAGAGAAAGCTTCGACAGGATGGACTTTTGCCAAGAGTGTGTGTTAGGTGAGCAAACTAAAGTATCTTTTGGAGTTGAACTCCAAAGATCAAGGAGAGTACATGAGTATGTGCATACAAATGTCTAGGGACTAGTTGCTACTCCTTCTCTTAGAGGAGCAAAGTATTTTATCTCTTTCATTGATGACTTTTCTTAGAAATTATGGGTGTATGTGATGAAGGCCAAATCAGAGAGTTTTGAGAAGTTCAAAGACTGGAAAGCGCTTGTTGAGAACCAATCAGGTTCTAGGTTGAAGGTGCTGAGATATGATAGTGGTGGTAAATTTGTCTCTAGGGAGTTCCTCGACTTTTATAGACATCATGGCATTTAGAGACATTTCACTACACCCGGCGATCCGCAATCCAATGGGGTTGCATAAAGGATGAACAAGACTCTACTGGAGAAGGCTCGTTGCTTGAGATTGACGGTGGGCTTGTCTAAAGGCTTTTGGGCTGAGGCATTATCAACTGTGGCACATATCATAAATCCAATTCCGTGCTCAGCCATAGATGGGAAGATTCTAGAGGAGAAGTGGAGAGGTAAAGCAGTGTATCTAGGTTACTTTCGAATTTTTTGTTGTCCTGTGTACGTTCACTATATAGGTGATGACAAGTTAGAGGCTAGAGCATACAAGGGCATACTAATGGGATACACCAATGGTATCAAAGGGTATCGAATTTAGAACCGTGTTGATTGGAAGATTGTTCATTCCAGACATGTTACTTTTGATGAGTCTACTATGATCAATCCGAAGGAGAAGCTACCTACCACATCAGAAGATTCTGATAAGCCTAAGGAGATGGAAGAAGTTCTTGTGTTCCAGCCAAGGAGTAGAGTTGTTGTTGATGTTGTCGAGGAAAACGCAGTTGATGAAACATCACAGAATAGTCCATAGGTACATTCTAGTAGTGCGGGTGATGTGCATGAATCTAGAGAAAGTTCGGTTCAAGGTTGAGCTGAAAGGAGTTTAGGCGAAGTAGTACCTACCCGGGTCAGCCGTAGGACTACTAGGCCGCCCGAAAGGTATGGTGATTGGAAATTTGCGAACCTTAGCCTTGGCGATCAGTTTAACTATTCCCTACATGTGGTTCATGAGGAGCCGCTTGACCTTGATGAAGCTTTGAAGTCATGCGACAGTTCGAAGTGAATGTGCGCTATGGAAAAGGAGTTAGAGTCGTTGAAAAAGAACAAGACTTGGGATTTGGTACCACCTCCTCAAGGAAGCCGAGCCATAGGTTGCAAATGGGTGTTCAAGGTGAAGGATGATGGGAGATACAAGGCTAGACTAGTTGCTAAAGGGTTTTCACAAAGAAAGGGATTGGAGTATGATGAGATATTCTCTCCAGTAGTGAGGAATACGTCCATCCGCATTTTGCTCGCTATCGTCGCAGCTCATGACTTGGAGCTGGAGCAACTGGATGTGAAAACCGTATTCTTGCACGGAGACTTGGATGAGACCATCTACATGAAGCAGCCAGAAGGATTTCCTGTAGATGGGAAGGAAAATTGGGTTTGTAAATTGAAGAAGTCATTGTACGGACTTAATCAGTCGCCTAGACAATGGTACAAGAGGTTTGACTCATTTATGCTTTCACTTGGTTTTTATCGTAGCATCAAAAGTGCTTGTGTGTACTTCAAGCATTTAAAGAATGGTATATGGGTGTACCTACTCTTATACGTGGATGATATGTTGATCACTTCCAAGGATAAAGCTGAAATCGATAGTTTGAAGCTAAAGCTAAAAGTGGAATTCAAAATGAAAGACCTTAGAGAAGCAAAGCAAATTTTGGGTATGGAAATCCAAAGGGATAAAAAGCTAGGACTTTTGAGCCTCACTCAAAAGGAGTACATTCGAAAGGTGCTTGCTTGGTTTAGCATGGAAGGGCAAAGGATATCAGCACACCCATGCCTTTGTACATACAGCTTTCTATTAAAGACTCTCTGATCTTGAAAAAGGTGAAGACTTATATGATGAAGGTCCCATATGCAAGTGCAGTTGGCAGCTTGATGTATGTCGTGGTCTGCACTAGGCCTGACATTGCACAGGCTGTTGGATTGGTGAGTAGATTCATGGCGAATCTAGGAAAGACGTATTTGGAAGCAGTGAAGTGTATCTTCAGATACCTTATAGGAACTCCAAACCATAGACTTGTTTTTGGAGGCAAAGGTAGAGATTTCATCTTTGTTGGATTTTGTGATTCGGACTATGCCAATGATAGAGATCGAAGAAAGCCAACCTCCGGATATGTGTTCACCATTGGTGGGACATCGATCAGTTAAAGAGCGAGGTTGTAGACGATTGTGCCTTTGTCTACTACAGAGGCAGAGCTCATAGCTGCGGTTGAAGCAGCTAAGGAGGCGCTTTATTTGAAGCGACTGTTGTGTGATTTGGGCTTCGTATATGAAGGCGTGGATGTGTACTGTAACAGTCGGAGTGCAATTCACTTAGCTGAAAATCTAGCATTCGGCTCGAGGACGAAGCATATTGAGGTAAGAGAATCGGTTCTTGTCTCGATGAGTGAAGAGAAACTAGTCCGTCTTCAGAAAGTTCACACAAAGGAGAATGCAGCAGACATGTTTACCAAGTCGTTGCTTGTTTCTAAGTTCGAGCATTGCTCGGACTTGATTCGCTTAATGAAGCGCTAGGTGCCATGAGGTGGCATGGGGGGGAGTTGAGATGGTTCATGAAGACGTTTGTTTTCATGGTGGAGATTGATAGCATCTACACGGACTGGGTACTTCGAACACTTTGTTGATGGGCGGTGGTCTTGCCGGAGTTCGTTGATAGAGTGATGGGTGATGGCATTGCCGAAGCTCATTCGGTAAGTATCCATTCTTGGAGCATGAAGGTGTAGATGAAGTTGGAAGGCTTGTTTGGAATTTGGTATCAAGGTGGAGATTGATAGATATGATACCTGAATTCGAGAAGAAGCCATTGGAGAAGCTCATGGAGGGCTAATGCCGAAACCCTAGAACGAAGGTAAAGCCCTAGGCTATGGTGAAGATGATACCAAACCAAACATTGGTTCGATGGAGAAGATGCCAGACCAAATCTTTGGTCCGGTGAAGTTTGTTCGGTGTTGATGCTATGAAGATCAAACGAGTAATCTCGTTCGGTGGAGGAGCAGTTTCATTCAGTGCTTGGGCTTCGTGATGAAGTCGTTCGGTGATATGAAGGAGAGGATCTAGTTCGATGATGTTTCGTTCGGCATTAAGGAGGACTGGATGAAATATCTCGACCGGTGGTGGTGACTTTGTTCGGCTGTGAAGATGCAGTGTGTATTGCCGAACCAAAAGTCTGGAGTGGTGAAGCTAATATGCCAGTCCAGATCTTGAGTGTTGTTTGCCGAACCATGCTACTGGACCTTGCCGAACCAAATCTCAGGGCTACTATATAGCAGCTACCCCCTCCCTTATTTCTTCACTCTATAAATAGTGGAGCTTCTGGACAACAATGGCAGCCATCCTAGAGAGCTGAAACTTTGCAGAATTTTGTCTGTATTGTAAATTCTTATTATGTATAGCCTCCAAAAGTGAATCAATCTTGTAACTCTAATCTTTCAATGATTAATAAAACTCCTCTCCCCAAGTGGATGTACACTGCCTTGCGGTAGTGGAATCACTATAAATACCGGTGTTATTTATTTTTCTACATTGCATTGACCTGTGACTGTCTGTTCTGGTGTTTATCTCTGTTTGTTTCATCTCACTACAATCACGATCCAGTTGTTTTCCGCTACGTTGGGTTTTTTATTCCCTTAGACTGATCATCTGAAGGGATTTTCCCCAACAGTATATTTCACATGTAGGCACGAACAAAATTAAACAAACCAAAATTCCATGCTTATAAACCAGTTGAGCTTTAAAATGAAAAAAAACAAGAGTATCGTTGAGAAGTGTTCTAAATTTCAAGATACCCAAAATGCTCTCATCGCACCTGGTGAAACATTTATTGATTTTGATATTGTCCCCAAAATTATTAAACGTTCAAGTGATGGATGGGAGAGAAAGCTCTTCGCGATCAAAGGGGTCAATGATCTCTCGACACTTAAGGTTTAAGAGTTAATTTATAGTTTGATGTCATATAAAGTGAATTTATAAGCTAGGAATGAGCAAGATCAAGAAAAGAGAACCGCTTTCTAAGTGGAAGAAGATTCAGACTTTTATGAAGATGACCATGTATTTATTGCCAAAAATTCTAAGAAATTGACAAATTTTAGGAAAAATAGGAAAATTAGCAATAACAATAATTCATCTTCAATCAAAATGTTTCGAAGATCAAATCATACATATAAAATGAATTATCCTGAGTCGAATAAAGAAAATATGAGTTTCAAAAGTAAACAAAAACCGATTTTCCAAGAAAAAGAAGCAAGATTTTCAAGTGACTTAGGATGATTCAGACTCATCTTCTGATAGTGATAGTGATAACGACTCTAAGCAGGCAACTATTTGCTTCATGGAAAACAATGAGGTAATTTCAGAGCTTACAAATAAAGAATTATTAGAAATTACCTTACAATTAGATGATAAATATAGAATCTCTAGAAAAAATAAAGGAGCTTAAATTAAAACTTTCTAGAGCAGAATAAGAAATAAAAATCCTAAAAAATGAGAAAGTAATTCTTTAAAGAAGAACTACAATAGTCTCAAATTCCCATGAAGATTTAAAATCTCCTAATATGGCATTAAATAATGAAATTATGGAATACCGTGATGAGAATGTAAAAAATTTAAAGGAAATCTGTGATTTAAAATCAATTTTTTGATATTTCTTAGAAAATATTAGATGAGTAAAAAAATTAAATGGAAAACTTATTAAATAACGTTTCAGAATTAAATAAGGGACAACTAAATTTATGAGAGTTAATAAATATGTCTAAACCAACTTTTAATAAAAGATCTTGATTTTAAAAATGAAATTAGCAAAAAAATGCATCTTAGAAAACACAGTTCTTTATACACTAGTTTTAAGAAATCAACTCTAAAAATATGTTTTTAATAAAAATAAAAAGTTTATAAATGGATTTCCAAAATATTTAATACAGACATGTACATTTAATAAAAGAAAATAAAATCAATTTGACTAAATCAATAAATTTGAATCCAAAACTTTATATTCAAAATATCTTAATAAGACTAGTTAAAAACTTTATATCCAAATCAACTCCATTTCTCTTGAGATAGAACTGTAATCACCTTGTGTCCTCTAGAACCCCCCTCCTCCAAGTCGCATAGGATTTTGAGCATCTTTGACCTCGTTTTTCCGAAATCGACAATCACATCTTAACTATACGAAAAGAACTAAGACAATATATCAAAGCAATGCATGTCAAGGCAAACATCATAAGCATGCAAGCAATATGTTCAATCTATCCAAACATGATTAACATACAAGATTATGTCTAGATCTAGTTTCATATCAAAATGACAATATGATCCATAAGTGGTTACGAAACCATTTAAATATCCATTTCTATCTTTTAAAATTTGTCCATAAACATGTATGAAGGTTAAATTTAAGGTTAAAATCATTTTAATATAGAAATTGTATCAAAAACATCATTTTTAACTATATGGACATACATAGGATGGTGAGAGATCATAGATCACTCACCTAATGCAAAAATTACCGATTTAATCCCTAAACCTGAAGCGGACAGCAAGCATTTTGAATTTCCAATCAACAAAAATGATAATCTCCTTTGCTAATTACCCTTCTAATGATGGTTTAGGCTAGGATTAGCATGAAAAAGATGAACTTTTTGATGAAATCTAGATCGATGGAGGTTTAGAACTGTTTTTGGGAAGTGAGAAATGATTTGGATCTGCCCCCATCAATTCTAATTAGGCACAAATCCCAAAATGGATTAGTTGGCTCAGGTTTGGGCGTAACTAATCACTCAATAATCTGGTCAGCAGTAGTCTAAAGTTAAAATGGAAATATTGCCTAAAGTGTAAGTCCATTTTACTATTATAACCACTCTATGCAAAGAGAAACTATAATCCTGAACTAATGGAAGTGGTTTCAGACCCCAATTCAGCTCATATAAAAAGTTATAAGCTTTACAAGAATTTATAGACTCAAACTGTCCGATAAAAATTTCAAAGGTGGAAAATGTCCTTAGTAGTCATTTCCTAAAATTTTATTATACGATCTCGTATGATTTAAATAATAATGTTTTACGATCATCTGATACATAAAATACGGATCGTTATAGTAGGTCTTGGTATGTTTCATTTGTTTTATTTTTTATAAATTTGTTTGGGTTGAGTTTTGGTTAATTTGTTTTACATATTAGGTTGTATTTGGTAGATCATCGAGTAAAATTTTGTTTTGCTTGTTTAATTTTGTATAAATGTGTAGTTATTGGGTATTCGTTAGCATATTATATAGAAAAAAGCATTGGAATTCGCAGATTGAAATTTAAGCCGAATTTTCGTAATTTTAGAAACAGAACCGGAATCTCAAAAATCACCCGTGATCCGAACGAAAACAGAACTTTGGAATTTTAAACATTACGGTGTTTGGTTTGAAAATGAGTTTTGTTTTATGCGCTTTGAACAAATACTTTAAAATGCTGGAAGATGAGAAAGAGTGGAAAATGGTTGATTAGGAAAATGAATTTAACATATAAAATTGAAAGGACTCTTCCTTGTTTTTCGTTTTTTGAAAAAATATAAAATACTACATTCTCTTTCTTCCTTTTCTTTTGTTGGAATCATTTGAATTTTCAAGCTTCACCTTCTTCCCATCATCATTTACATATATATTGAAAATGCAAAACATTAAACTCGTTTTCATGCCAAACACTATCTTAGCTTTGAGGCCTAATTGCTTTTCTTGTATATACTTCAGTGAGTTCTGTTTGGGAACTCTACTCCGATGTCTTATTGCATGCAGTCATCTATCTATTTTCAAATCTTTAAAAATTCAGACGATCAACTTTTATTTTTGTTGGTTGCAAGTTGGCTAGAAAATCATCAATCCAAAATTTGTAAGTTATACATAGAGAGGAAAAGGCCTTATTATTCTTGGGGGTGGTAAGAACTTTATAATTGTCATCGACTCATCTATATACTTATGAAAACTAGGGTTGTTATGATAATGGTAATCATTACCGATACGAGAAAACTGTTACTATTTCGATACTATTGTGCATAATCAGAAATAAATATCGATACTTTATCATTACCGCTAGTAAAATATTCGTTGGTATACCGATAAACTAGTAAACTATTGACTGGTAATGGTAAATTTACCGATACACAAAGCCATTAAATTTTTATTATATTAAAATTTTGATAACGATAAAAAAGTAAATAGTTTGTTAGTAATTCTAACTTCAATTCTTATATAAACATTTTGGCTTATTTCAGTCGACAAATAAAATTTTCTTCATTCATCACAAATTATTTACAACATGGCGAAACTATAATTTTGGTAGTCTTAAATTTTGATTTAATAAAGTCAAAAGAAATGTAATCATATAAAATACTGCAAGCATCTGCTTAAAGTTTGATAACCAAAAGTTTTTGTGGTTATGATTAATTAAAATAGTAAAATATAAAATTAACATGACTGGTAAATTTACTGTTACCATTGATTTTGACATTTCTTTACTGCTATATTTACCGTTAATAATGATAAATTTACCATTACCATACCGATAACATTGATATACTGATATAGTTTGATATTGTTTTCCAATTGCTTGTTATTGGTATGGTAATGTTAAATTTATCATTACCATAACAACCCTAATCAAAACTTTCATCACTTACATTACTTATTCCTCTGTTATAAGCGACTTGAATTTTAAGAGAAATGTTGCATCATTATATCCATATATATTAAACTTAGGTCATCATATGTACACAATTTTACAAGTCGAAAGAAAGTTTTCATTTTTTTTTATTTTACTGTACATTGGAGGGCTGATAATAATTATTTGTAAGCTGTTGGGGGGTTACATGTATATACTATTTTGTAAGGTTGATTAATGCGATTTTCACATCCTTTACTTATGAATTACGATCCATGCCTTTCTGAACATGAATGGAAATTGAATAGAATTAGCATTATATATACCAGTACATAGGAACATCCGATTGGACGTGAACAAAGGAAAATAAGTGCACACTCATTTTCATGAAATTACTAATATATGTAGGAAAGAACCGTATAATACTTCCATTCTTGTAATTATTTACTTATCTACATACTATAACTGAAAATAAAAGATAAATGGATAATATGCAGGTACGTCCATTCTTAAGATAAATCTAGTTACATAATAATATGTTCGAATGTGGTACATGTATGCTAATATGATGTACAAAAAATATTTGTGAGCAGAACTTGCTCAATTTCTGAATTAGGTTCATCTAGCTCTAATAGTGTCTTAGATATATCATAGTCATTAAGCTAATCACCCATTGAGAGAACAAAGAAATGAATACAACCTTATTTACACTTTCAAGAGGCATACATTAAGAAAAAGAAAAAAAGTGACAACAAGTAGGCACTATAATCAATCAAAATAATATTATAAGAACCACAATGATGATGAAGCGTCTTCCAGTTTTGCGAATCTATCCATAATTTTTGTTGATTTCAATTAATAACATTAAATTATGACATATTACCCTTTTACCTTAAGTAAATTTCACACCAACACTACGGACATTATTCTAAGAATCCCTCGCTTCTTACAACTGCGGATGAGTTGAATCCTTCACTCATGACAAACTCCTTCCATAGTAAATAAATTTGCTAGCTTCTTAAAACGATGAATGTCATGATGCCAAGCTTAATCATCTCACAAAATAAAAATGCAGATGTGCTCACAAATGGCAAACTCCTTCACTCATGCTGAATTTTTGGTCTGATGCTTCATAGGTTAATTATATCCCATATTCTTTTGCTTCCATAGTAAATAAATTTGAAAACCATTTCGATAAATACTCTGAAAAGAAAGACATCGACACATCCTTCCAGTAGTGCCAGCAACAGTAAAAAATTGAGTTAGTTTTATATAAGTTATACATGTGATACAGATAATGAGATGAATATATACATTATAATGCCAAAATATCGATGTTTTGATTAACTTCATATAATAATCCTTAAACTTCATACGTTAATCCCAAAAAATCAAACATTAAATCTAAAGTTAATACACCAAACTTTCAATAAGTCAATGACTTTTACCTTAAAAACTAATCCAGAAAGCATATATCTTCATCTCCGTAAGAACTGTCAAACTCAAATTTCTAGATAGCAATTTTTGTCCAAAACTACAAATTTTCAAAATAAGTTGCAACTTATGCACAAATCATTACATCAAATCAAACAAAAGAATTACATAAAAGCCTTGGAAGTTTCTCTACCAACATATAACTTTAACTAAGGTCATGACCAAGATTTCTGCTTGAAATTTATGAATGAAGTATGGAGTAAGAAACATACATGGAAAGTTATCTTCTTCCAGCACATACTTTTCACAGTTTCTTTTTTTCTCAAAAGTCAAATGTTGCCTTCAATAACAAAAATTCATAATGATTGACAGGATTTTCATTAACACACATTACCATATTACTAATAAAATGAGAAAAACTATGAGCGTTGAACTACAAATAAAAAAATAGATGTGACAAATAAATCATAATATGTAAAAGAAATACAAACTTGGAACTCCACCATGCCCACCAAGCTATATATCCACATCATCCGCCTCTTTGAAAACTATTCCTTTTAAAAATCGATCACCTACTTATGTAAAATTACAAAAGAGAATTCAGTTAGAATTCTGATTTTAAATTCAGGATGAAAAAGAATAAATTTAGCTAAGAAGCGGTCGTGCGTTTACGATATAAGTGGGTCTACCATTACTGTTTAATTGTTGAAGATGTGTTGCAAAGGAATGAAAAAACTACTCTTTAAAGGCTTTAATTATTTTAAATTTTCATTAATTGACAGTGGGGCTATTTTAGCATTTAACAGTGAGGGTACTCATGCATGCGCGATGCACGTGTACATGAAAAAAGAATAATCTCATTTTTTTCTTTCAAAGCTAAACCTTAAAAATATTGACATACCCGATAAGCAATCAAAATGTGTGTACATATTCTGTAACATCCCACCATGTGACCAAGCTTATATCATACATAGTAAAGGCCCAAAACATGAGCAAAGAATTTGTGATAGATATGTATGTTAAAGGATAAAAAACATGCATAGACACAACATAAACAAAAAAGTGCAACTGTACTTATGTTTCTATCAATATATTCATATCTACTGCACCATGTTTGTTTGTCTAAAAGCCTGGAGGTTCAAAATGCTTATCTTTTTTATTTTGCTTTTTTGAAACGCTAATTTTCTACTTCATTTGCGTTCTTTTCTTCCATGCATTTCACACCCCGATTAGGAGGTAATGGAAATATCAAGCCAACCAACCTCCAAAAAAAACGGCAACATTTTGTTTGGTAGCTTTGGTGTATAAGCTGATAACCTTATGTCAATGCCTTTTATTGAATGTTGCATTTCCCTTCTGGTTTTCAATCTATAGTGCATTTGTCGAAGGATATGGTAATCTTTCACCAACCTGATATGTTGGCAATAACTAATAAATTCTGAATGAAATTTATACTTACTGTCTCACAATTTGGTGTTCTTTCGGGAATATAGCAAACTTTTATTGATTTATATGGTTTATAACATGAAATTATTTATTTCGGCAATACAAATATATTAGAAATGAACATAACAGATGAAACTGACAGTTTATTGTGAAGAGCCTTTGCATTGCTCGTGCATTTTATTACTACTTTTTCCTCACCAAGAAATGAAAGACTTTGCATGTATTTTAAGTGAAACACAAATACTACATTATGCAAGTGTCTGATCGGCATCTTTACTCAAACAAGTATGAGGTTTCAAAAATATTAACATAAACCATAAGTATGTATGCATGCATGTATGTATATGTATATGTATGTGTATGCGTGTGTATTTGCATCATAATCATATCAATCAGTAGGATCAATCAAAAAATATACAGGCCACTTTGTTTAAGGTGAAGAACTTCGGGCCAATCCATATTTTCGAATCAATAACAATCAACACCCAGTCTCCTATACACTAAAAAAACCATTAAAATCAAGTCACATGCTCATATAGTTCAATGGTGAAGTCTAAGAATAATTCTTCAAATTCATCTTCAACTGCAATCATATACAGAAAATAAAAAGGTCAGGCTCTTTTATAGCAATTTGAATCATAGGAAGAATTGCTAAGAAAGTAAGAAATCAAAATCAAAAGTTAATATGGCACTTAGTAATTGAATAATAAAATTGCAGATTAGACATAAGTACTTATGTAAACTTTAGTAAGTATTTTAAAGAAATGTCTATGAAACTTTAGTAGAAAGACGTTGATATGAATTCGTTAAAAAAATTAAAACTAAGACAACGACTTTCTTTCTTTTTTTCTTAATAAAAAGGAAGGATGAAGTGATACCAATTGCTCATTTACTATATGAGGTAACCTATAGTAGAATATTCATACAAAATTATCTTACCTGCAAATCTTGATTAATGACTGAATGGGTTAGAAGTTTTAACTTCAAGCGATTGTCCTTGAGAAATACTTAAATAAAGGGAAATGATATTCAATTCAAAATGCACTAAAAAATTAAAAGAAAAAACAATCCTCGTTGTATAAGAATACCCGTAGATTCTATACATAATTATCCTACCCAAGGTCAATGACTCTATGAGTTAGCACACATAACTTTAAGTTAGTTTCATTAGGATATATACTTAAAAAAAGAAAGCATTTTAATCCAAATGTACAAAAATAGTAAAAAAACACTCTAAACTAATCTGATTCATTTGCAAATTGGCTGTGTATATTTATATAGGAATTGTTGGATGTGCACCAATTATTTATGTAATACATCTACATTTCATGAACATTCATTAAAGGAAAAGAATTTTCGTGTTGTTTGAAATAGCAATTTTCAGAATTAGCCGAGACAACTAATATATATATATATATATGTTTGCACAAAAAATGGACAAACACCTCAAAGTCGTATGATTTAATTGATTTTATGTTGTTCTTAGTGATTTGGGTGATTTACGCAAATATATGAAAATCAGGGGCTAAACTGTAAAAGACACGTAGATTTATAGTGGTTCAGCCAGAATGTGCCTACGTCCACTTTATATATTATTTCTCCTTTCTTGTTCAGACTACAAGTACAAAGCTTTGATACAAATATCTGAAAGTTGTTTGAAAGTTCTCTCCATGTTTGAGCTCTCAAAACTTGTCCCTCATTGTTGTACCCCTACCCCTCTATTTATAGAGTGAGGCTGGGGGCAGGGGTCTTGGATGTATATGGCTGCTGGCGGGCCTGGGCTGAGGCAATCTGGCCTGGCTCATCTTGGTTCGACATAGCTTGGTTCGGTGGTGAGATGTGGTAGGTTGGTCCGGCCCTGATCTGGACCGGTGGCTGTTGGAGAGGAGGTGGTTCGGTAGTGAGGTTGGACCGGTAGGTGAGGTTGGACCGGTAGAGGAGGTTGGTTCGGTGATGAGGTTGGACCGGTAGGTGAGGTTGGACCGGTAGGTTGGTTCGGCAAGCATGGGAGGTAAAGTTGATTCGGCAGTTCTATGGTTGTGAGTCTGGTTCGGCAATGGTAGGGATGCCGAATGAAGCTTAGGCAAGCCTGGGCGAACCTGGTGCTTCTTGGTCTTGAGATTGCCTGGGTGAGAATACGCCCAACATTTGCCCCCCAAAGTAGGGCATATGCCGGTATATGCCATGCTTTGTTTTGAAATTAATGACGTTAGCTTGGATGCTCCTATTCGGCCCAAATGCCTAACCAACCGGTCCGGTCGTCTGTGTTTGCCTATAAGTATGGGCTTCAAGCTCCTGTTATCCGCACCTATTAGAAAGAGCCGGACCAAGCCTACGCCTGCCGAATGAGGTGAGCCCTCCTTCTGCCGAATGGGTTTTTAGGCAGTGGGATAGCCGAATGAACCTTGGGGCCCGGATTACCGAACGGTATATGGAGAGCTCGAATGCCGAATGAGCTTTTGCCTTGAACTGCCGGATGACTTTTTATGACTCGTGATACCAAACGAGACCCAGAGTTTGAATGCCTAATCGAACCTTGAACCTCTTATGTTTTGAACTACAAAATGAAATTCTAGATTGTACGCACTTGCTTGTTTATATCTCTACATCCTTTTTAAAGATGTATTCTTTTGTGTTGCAGATAATGTCTCATAAAGTTGAAACCCGATCAGAAAAGAAGAAATCCCAGGACAAAGAAGATCCTTCCACAGTGCCCCCAGCTCAGTTAGAACCGGGACGTCATGGGCC
Organism: Allium fistulosum; assembly: GCA_030737815.1. NCBI lineage: Eukaryota > Viridiplantae > Streptophyta > Magnoliopsida > Asparagales > Amaryllidaceae > Allium > Allium fistulosum. Next base: position 412,868,865 of record CM060906.1, read on the forward strand.
CACCCCGAGGTCACTAGTAGATGGGTACGGCCCTCAGGATTGATGCGGTTACTCCCAGTTTACCAAGGAGGAGAAGGTGGCAGTGAAGGAGGGCAAGCGGTTGCTTGCAGCTGAGGAGGCAGGTGTGCAAGTAGAGGATGATGACCAAGATGATCGAGGAGCAGATGCTGGTAAGTCTTCCTTTCTAGTCTTTCCGTTAACTTGGTTTCTTATCACTAATGAATTCTTTCTCTGGCCGGACAAGTGGACAATAGGACAAGGATAAGACTCCGACGCAGCCGGCTCCTTGATTGGACCTGGATATCTTTTTGTGGACTTGACATTGTTGTATATGTTAGTCTTAAAACAGTAACGTAACTCTTAGGTTGTAATTATGCTACTTGTAATAAACAACACTATTCTTGACGTGTAATTCTTTAACTTAAGCTGATTCTGTCGTCTTTTGAATGTTTTTGCTATTTTGACATGTTGTATGAGAAATATAGCTATGTATATGCTTGTAATTCAGTTGTGTTTGATGTCAAGTTCTTGCTTAAAACATAATTTTATGCCTTGCAATGCTAGTGTGATGTATGAATAAATTATAGCCATGTATTTGTACACAAAAGAAGAAAATACCGTCTTTCATGTTCTAATTGTAGATGGCAGTTTTGAAAGTCTTGTGTGACTGAGTATGGAATGCGGCCTGGTGTCCCGTTGTGGGTTCCGACTCCCATTAGCGAATGCCTCCTATTCCGTGTCCTGTACTTTAGGGATTGTTATAGAGGATAGGAGAAAAGTTTTTCAAATAAAATTGAAATATGAGAAATAGTAAAACTTCCAATCACGGAAGGCCTTCGATGTGCTTAAGTTCGTGGCAAACGGGCTTTGTAGTCACTTTCCCTAGCTGTGGGCCTTGGAGACATTTGTCACCCATCTTACGCCTCCACGGGGAGTTAATTCTTTTTTACCACAGCCGCACTTAAGACACATCGGAGCCGAGATCGCGCACAGTAACTACCCAGGCCATTATGGTCCGTAATCGTGGGTATTATTCGATTTACTGTGGCCGGCTAGCGTGGGTGCCGATCGTCAACCGTGAACTGCCCCTGGCTGGCCACACCTTATGTTGGGGCTTATAGTCGGTTCACAGTTGCCGGCGAGCCTAACGCCGTAATGAGCTGCCTCGGCTATAGTCGGCCTTCTCGGTGGCTTATAATCGGCTCATTACAGTTGGCTTTGAGGGCCGTCGCGAGCAATGAGTTAACCCGCAGCAGAGGGATGCCGGAGCAAAAGTGTCTCATTGGCGAGGGTATAGATTCGCTTGGTACCTGTTAGGTCTTGTCCAGGTGAAGTTGCGCTGTGGAGTGCCTTGAGTGGAAATGCTGTATGCACAGGATTTTGTTCAACAGAAAAGGATAAAGTTAACAAGCAGCCAAGATATAAAGGAACAAGTTAACAAAGAGACAAGGTTTTTTTTTTAAAGTGGTTCGGCACGAAAATGTCTACGTCCACTGATTCTCTTTGTTAATTCACTTCATATGGGCAGTACAAGTTAAGAAAAGTATCGACGGAGGTGTTGGATGTTCCATGCCCTCTGGAACACCTCTCTGTCCACTGTTGATAAAATATAAGCTCCATTGTGGAGATCTTTATGAATTACATATGGTCCATCCCAGATTGGGTCTAGTGCTCCGGGGCGAGGGAAGATTCACTTGAGGACAAGGTCTCCTTCTTGTAAGGTACGACGCTTGACTTTGGAGTTGTATTGTGCTGCCACTTTTTGCTTGTGGGTTGCTGCTTTGAGGACTGCATCATTTCTTCTCTCCTCAATTAGATCCAAAGACACGTGAAGGAGTTCTTCAATCTCTTCTGGGTTATAGGGGATCCTACGGTAGGAAGGCACGATGGTTTCAACTGGGAGCATAGTCTCCGATCCGTATGCCAAAGAGAAAGGAGTATGCCCTGTTGATGTTCTAAAAGATGTGCAATAAGCCCACAGTGCCGTAGGGAGTTCATCCACCCAAGCGCCCTTTGACTTTTCGAGTTTCTTTTTTATTAGAGTTTTCAGAATTTTGTTGACGGCTTCGACTTGTCCGTTTGCCTGGGGATACGCTACAGATGAGAAGCTTTTGTGAATTCCTTGCTCTTGGCACCAGTTGGCGAATTCCTCGCTATCAAATTGAAGTCCATTGTTTGATATGATTTTGAATGGGACTCCGTACCTGCACAGAACATTTTTGATCAAGAAATTAATAACTTTTGTAGAAGATACTTTATTCAGGGGTTCTGCTTCCACCCATTTGGTGAAATAGTCGACTACCACTATAGCATATTTGGCGCCGCCTCGGCCCATTGGTAGTTTGCCGATAAAGTTAATTCCCCATACTGCAAAGGGCCATGGGCTGGTCATTTGAGTAATCTCAGTTGTTGGTAGTCGCGGAATCTTAGCAAACTTCTGGCATCTGTCACATTTTCTGACGAAATCTAAGGCGTCCTTGCTTAAGGTGGGCCAGAAATATCCATATCGGAGTATCTTTTTTGCCAAAGTCTGCCCTCCGGTGTGATCTCCGCAGCTCTCTTGATGAATGTTGGATAAGATTTCCTTGGCTTCCCTTCCAGTGACACACCTTAATAGGGGGTTAGAGAATCTGCACCGATAGAGGGTGTCCTCCTGTATTGTGTAGCGGGAAGCTTTCCTCAAGATTTTCTTGACTTCATTACGCCCATTGGGTAGTGTGCCACATTGTAATTAGTCTTGGATAGGAGTCATCCAAGTTGCTTCTTCGGTTGCAGCTATTAGATTCATTTGCTCAAAACTTGGGGCCAGTTGCTTCGAGATGGCTACTGCTCCGGAAATATCGCCGTCTCTTACGCTTGCTTGCTTCGCCAATTCGTCGGCCTCTCGGTTCTCTTCCCAAGGGATGTGTTTGATTAAGTAGTGGTCCAATCGACTGAGAAGTAACTTGGTCTTCTTTAAATATGCTATGAGTCGTTCTTCTCGAGCCTGGAATTCTCCTAGTATTTGATTAACAATAAGTTGAGAATCGCTATGAAGACACAAAGAATTGGCTCTGATTTCCAAGGCAAGTTCTAATCCAGCTATCACTGCTTCATATTCTGCATCGTTGTTGGTGGCAGCGAACTCCAACCTTATAGCATAGTGCAGCTTATTTCCCCTGGGAGTGATTATTACCACACCTGCCCCCGAGCCTTGTTCGTTCGATGCGCCATCCACAAAGAGATTCCACTTGATGTCTTTTTCTATTTCCAATTGCTCCTTATCTTCGTTGGTAGTGAATTCTGCAATGAAATCAGCCATGGCTTGTCCCTTGATAGCGGTGCGAGGGTGATAGGTGATATCATACCGACTTAGTTCAATGCACCATTTAAGTAGTCGCCCAGAAGTGTCGGGACGATGGAGTACCTTCCTCAGTGGTTGATCGGTCAGAACTTTGATGGAATGGGACTGGAAGTAGTGACGCAGTTTTCGTGATGTGATTAGTAAACAGTATGCTAGCTTCTCAAGTTTAGGATATCTGACTTCTGCCCCAGTAAACCTCTTGCTGACGAAGTAAACTGGCCGTTGTGTGCGGTTGTCTTCCCTTACCAAGACAGCGCTTAGGGCGTGAGATGACACAGCAAGGTATAGGTATAATTCTTCGCCTTCGCTTGGAGTCGAGAGTACCGGTGGTTTCTGGAGGTGTTCGATTAAGTTAAGGAAAGCGGTTAAGCATTCGTCGGTCCATTCGAACTTTCCTTTGTCTTTCTTTAGAGCTTCGAAGAAGGGAACGCACTTGTCCGTTGGAAATTTCATCTTTAAGCACTATGGAGCCAGGACAATTTGGAAGTCAGACAGGGCTGGCCTTCCCAAGAAAGCGTTGTAGTTTCTTCCTTCTGATGTGTTCTTTAATCAGGTCCCGGAGATGATGGCATTCATTGGTATCATGCCCATGAGATTCGTGGAAGCGGCAGAACTTTCCAGACTTCTGTGCGTTATCTGATTCCTTCTTGTATGGTGAGCGTTCGTATCTAACTTTGCCTTGGGTGGCAAGGAAGATGTTTTTCGACGGTTTCATTCAAAGGAGTGTAAGTGTCGAATCTCGGTCCTGGCCGATATAGGCGCTTTTCTCCCTTCTTGCTCCCAGCATTGTCTCTAGAGTCATTTCTTCGAATGTCCTTTGCTACAGCGGGCGTGTTGCTGTGAGTTGCCTTATTTTGTTGCCTTGACTGCCCCTCAGTGGCAGCGTCTTCAAGCCTCATATATTTCCTGGCTTCATGGAAGAAATCGGGTAAAGTAGCTGGTTTTTCTTTTGTTAGTCTTCTAGCGAATTTAGTATCCGGATGCACACCACTACAGAGGGCCATTAAGACAAGCTTCTCATCGGCATCTTGGACTGCAGCTGCTGCGGCATTGAATCGGGTTAGGTATTGCTGCAGTTTTTCTCCAGGTTTCTGTTTGACGCTGGATAAGGAATAAGCATCCTTAGGTTGTTCCACATGGATGCGGAACTGACTGATAAACTTTTCTTTCAACATTTCCCACGAGCTGATGGATCCCTGGGGTAGATGACAGAACCAGGAGGTAGCGAGATCTGCTAAGAAGAGCGGAAAGCATTTGCACAGTACTCCCTCTGTTGCTCCACTCATGAGCATATGTTACGTGTACCTCTGTAAGTGTACAACGGGGTCGGAGGTTCCTTTGTAAGGTTCCATTATCGGCATCTTCCATTCTCGGGGGGTGATAGCAATTTCGATATTGCGGGCGAAAGGGCTGGTTACCCTAGCGCCTATCCCTCGATCTCTTTGCTCCCGTTGGACACACTCTCTAAATAAGCGTGCCATCCTTTCATCAGAATTTGGAGCAGATAGAAATGAGTTTGGTTCTGTTCTGTGGGATTGATTCCATCCAGATGACCTGTAGGGATGGTATCGTCTATTGTTCCTCATATTTTCCAGCGGCTACCTTTGATCTTCTGGGAGCATGCTAGGGTCAGCTACAGTTGGCCCTTGCCTTGATCTTCCCCTGCTGGGTTTTGATCTAAGCACTTCCTCGGGTCCAACTTCGGGCTGGACTCTAGCTCGGCCCCGTTCACCGGCGTTTCCGTGGTTAGGCAGTATGACAGGCTCAGCTACAGTTGACCTCCGTCCGGTACCTCCCCCGTTGGGTTCGGTACCAAACGTTTCCTCAGGCCTAACTTCGGGCTGTGCTCAGTCTCGGCTCCTACCATGGCTACTTCTGCCGTTAGCTCCTTCGAAGAAGGAAGATCTTTGTTGCCTCTGAGATCCTCCAGACTGGGACTCGCCCCATGTTTCAGTGTTGCGGTTGGATTCTTCAGCATCCCTTAAGCGTGACATGAGATGGTCCACCAAGGCTTCCTGCTGGGACGTGAAGCGGTTAGTTACTTCAACCACAACTCTGTCCAAATCTGCCCTAGTAATTGCTGCAGGCTGTTCTGTGGCAGGAGTGGTTGGGTTAGACTGTCCTTCATTTGTTACTGCTGCTAGAGGAGGACGATTTACTTGATTCGTGATAGCTGGATCTGGAAGACTGCTGGATGCGATGTTTTTTCCTTTGTTAACATCTTTTCTCTGTTTGGGAGGCATGTTTTCCAAGTGGCGGACGATGCTGTTAGGAAAACTTGTTAAGTGGATGAAGCTGAAGCTTCGAGCTTCTAGTTCTCAGTGAAAGCACCAAAAATGTTTGCACAAAAAATGGACAAACACCTCAAAGTCGTATGATTTAATTGATTTTATGTTGTTCTTAGTGATTTGGGTGATTTACGCAAATATATGAAAAGCAGGGGCTAAACTGTAAAAGACACGCAGATTTATAGTGGTTCAACCAAAATGTGCCTACGTCCACTTTATATATTATTTCTCCTTTCTTGTTCAGATTACAAGTACAAAGCTTTGATACAAGTATCTGAAAGTTGTTTGAAAGTTCTCTCCATGCTTGAGCTCTCAAAACTTGTCCCTCATTGTTGTACCCCTACCCCTCTATTTATAGAGTGAGGCTGGGGGCAGGGGTCTTGGATGTATATGGCTGCTGGCGGGCCTGGGCTGAGACAATCTGGCCTGGCTCATCTTGGTTCGGCATAGCTTGGTTCGGTGGTGAGATGTGGTAGGTTGGTCCGGCCCTGATCTGGACCGGTGGCTGTTGGAGAGGAGGTGGTTCGGTAGTGAGGTTGGACCGGTAGGTGAGGTTGGACCAGTAGAGGAGGTTGGTTCGGTGATGAGGTTGGACCGGTAGGTGAGGTTGGACCGGTAGGTTGGTTCGGCATGCATGGGAGGTAGAGTTGATTCGGCAGTTCTGTGGTTGTGAGTTTGATTCGGCAATGGTAGGGATGCCGAATGAAGCTTAGGCAAGCCTGGGCGAACCTGGTGCTTCTTGGTCTTGAGATTGCCTGGGTGAGAATACGCCCAACAATATATATATATATATATATATATATATATATTCAGAATTTGACTTCATAAAATTCAAGTGTCCAGAGTCTCAAATTTGTCCATACTATACAGTAAAATAAAAGTACTTACATAGTATTTTAAATTTAAAGCAAAGCAATATAAAATTTGACCCTAATTCAAAGATTATTGATATGCTACATCGTGCCGCTGGTGAACATGTCAGTAGAACTTATAAATCCTAATCAACCCTATTCATATGTAAAGAGCCATGCATATAACATATCACATAACAAATCACAAATAACTGAACCAAAAATATCCAAACGGACAACGTATAAAACAATAGACGAACGCTAGTAAAAATCAGCCAAGTTGCCTCTCAGCTCCGAAATTTGAGTTATGTTCTTCCTCCTCAAAAATCTATACCTGCAACCTAAATCGCTCTGCTCTTTATTTCTTCTCGATTTCAGACATTTTCAAGGTTGTAGATTTTAAGTTTTTGTATCGTTGCTATTGCAATTAGAAGAACGAACTGAGGCGGTGGTAGAAAAAAGGGATTGGTAGTGCTTTGAAGGATGTAATTAGGTTTGAAGGAGGAGATTGGTTTCATTTTCATTTTTTTAAAGAACAATGATGTTGTTGGTTTTGGGTAGGAAAGGCGTATACTACGGCTGGCGCTAGTGGTAAGAAGTAAGATTAAAGTACCAAAAATATCCTTACCGTATTTAGAATTTTAGAATGGCAATTTATACATTTCAAAAAGTTTATTTGAATCTATTCCTATTATATATAGACCAGCATGTATGGCACGTCCGTTGGACGAGTGCAAAGGAAAATGTATTAACTTCATTTTAGTGCAAAATAGCATATACAAACACACACAAAACTCAATATGTCTATTATATGCATAAATTTGATTATTCTGTAAATAGCGAAGGAGAAAAATATAGCGCACAAAATTCTTAATATGAATAACTAAAACAAATTTTATACGACTCGCTTATCTATGCTTTAGTATATCAACCTTCATAATTACAGACTGCCCATGCAGTACATCTGCAAGTGCATACATTCACATATATACTCAATGCCATATAACAACTTCAGTTTTTGCAGAGACCTCCCACCGCACAACATTGCCCACCGTTGACAAATGACTTCCTCTGCTGACGCAGCATTGCATTGCATGCATTCAGCCTTCAACGTGCCATGCTTCATCTTGCTATGCGTCGGCAAAAGTTTCCCGTTTGGCCACACAACATCTCATCTTGTTGTTCTTGCCCACATATCTTTTTCTCTCTGCACTAGTCGCTGTTGCTTTAGATTTCATGTCAGGTCTTTCATTTCAACACTTCTGGGCACTGAACACACTTGTCATGCAACAACTAATTCAGCTCGGCACCTCCATAATTTCACCCAAAAAATTATTCAGTTCGATATATCTCGACTTGATTGGCTTCTACTACATTTTGCAATTGGTTCCAGTTGCAGCCTTTAATGATCTAATTCTGCGTGTCTTCATGTACTTTGTTATGCAGTTCAGTGCCCCTGTTTTAATTTTTTCCTACGCATTTTAAAACCACGCGCTATAGTAATTCAGCATTACAACACTACAACATGACCATACCCTTCATTACCCATATCTGTACAGCATGTTTGCATCCGTACATTATGCTTGCATCCGTATATTAGAAATAACCTTTATGCTTACCTCATCCATTTAGGTCATGCCAGTAGCCAGGTAGGGCAGAGTAATTATAGGGCAGGCTGCTTATAGGAATAGTTTTTTATTTTGCAAATACTACACACACAAAAGTGAAAATAAGGGACTATCGGAGTATAGTGTTATCTCATCAAACCTGTAATAGTTTTGTAACACATAGTATTGGGCCAAGCCCATATAAGCCCAAGTCTGTGTATTTACTTATAAATACATTATGTTGTACTCGTATTCTATATTCAGAAATAATACAATCTCTTTTCATTTCAATACTTTCATAATCTTTACATGGTATCGGAGCTTGTTAATGCTTAACAGCATATAATTTGAAAATCTCTTCTCTCATCAGAAAACTTTCATCATCTGAGAGTAAAGTATACAGTTTAACAACTGTATACAAATCAACAAGAAGATTCATCATCTAGTGCTGTGCCGTGCCAATAAAGATAATATCAGAGGAGTATCATCATATATCATCTTCTTGGCTGCATCAGACTATCAGAATTCAAAAGATTCAGTTTGAATCATACCTGGAGTGCCTTGCCAAGAAACTGCTGTCAATTTCAATCATCCAGTCAGTCTCTGGCTGCAGCTCCTCTTTCTGGTAATCTTTTTCCATAATATTGCTTTCTTGCTTTGATAATGGCCGAAGAAAATGATGACAGTGCTGTCTCTCCCACATCCGCATCCAAATCCACTCAGAATCAATCCAGCAGTACCCAAGAACTCCTCAAAACCATCATTAAACCACATAGCCAAATCATAACCATCCCTCTTGATGAAACCAACTACTTGCTATGGAAATTTCAAGTGGAAACTGCAATAAAGGCCTATGGTCTCCAAGAATATGTTCTTGGAACTATCAGTAAGCCTCCAAGATTCACTGCAGATACACAAGGAAAGTTAACTGATAATCAAGAATATGTTATTCATGAAAGGCAAGATAGTTTAGTCAGTTCTTGGCTATTATCCTCAATAAGCGCAAATCTCTTGCCACAGCTAATTGGATGCAAAACTGCATATGAAATCTGGCACACAATAGAGCAAAATTTCAGCTCTCAATCTGGTGCAAGAATTATGCAGTATAAAAGACAACTACACAACTTGAAGAAAGGCAGTCAGACAATGAGAGAATACTTATCTAAAACTAAAACCATATGTGATCAGTTAGCTTCTGCAGGACACAATGTAAGTGACACAGAGCAAGTATTGTATCTACTAAGTGGATTAGAAGAAGAATATGAATCTGTTGTAGCTGTAATATCATCAACAGAAAGACTACCAAATCTACAGAATGTTCACTCTATACTATTGGCACATGAAGGTAGACTTGAACAAAAAAGATCATCAAATCCTGAATACTCAGCAAATTATATTGCTAGCAACAGAGGAAGAAATCAAGACAGAAATTATGGCAACAGAAATCAGCCCAATAATGGTCAAAGAGGTGGTCAGAACAACAGATCAAGGGGAAGAGGTGGCAGATGGAACAACAACAACAACAATAACAGGATAAGATGTCAAATCTGTGAAAGATATGGTCACACAGCAAACAGATGTTACTTTAGATTTGATGCAAATTACACACCCTCTCAACAAAGCACTAACAACACAAGACAGAGTGATCCTAGTGCTAATATGGTTAATGTTCAACATGGAAATAAAGAGCAATCTGAATGCACAACCGATCATTTAGCAAAAGCAGAAGACATACAAGACAACAGCCGGTACCCAGACTCTGGAGCAACCAATCATGTCACAAACAATCTCAACAACTTGAATCTTGGAAACAAAGAATACAGAGGTAAACATTCTTTATATATGGGTAATGGTAAAGCAACTCACATAACACATACTGGAAATGCAAGTATCACAGGTGCAAGAAAATTATATCTCAATAACCTTTTGAGAGTACCAGTTATCAGAAAAAATCTGATAAGTGTTTCAAAATTCTCAAAAGACAATAATGTATACTTTGAATTTCATCCCAAGTTTTGTTTAGTAAAAGATGCACTAACAGATGAAATTCTTTTGCAGGGTAAAGAATGTAGGGGTTTATACAAATTTGATGTTGGCAACTCAAGAAAATTTGAAAATAGAAAAAATTGGTGTAATATGTCTGAAACAAAATGTAATGAAAGCTATAACTATGATATTTGGCATGCTAGGCTGGGTCATCCTAGCATGAAAATTGTAAGACATATCTTGAGCAATAATGAGATTCATATTAAAAATATTCCCTCATTTTATAATTGCACCTATTGCCCCATGGGTAAAAGTCATAAACTTGCATTTCCAGACTCAAACACTGTATATGATCAACCACTACAACTTGTTGCTACAGATTTATGGGGACCAGCTCCAATATCTACTGATTATGGTTACAAGTATTATATCTCATTTATTGATGCTTTTTCTAGACATGTATGGATCTATTTTTTAAAGGCAAAATCTGAGACTTACAATGCAGTAATGCAGTTCATATCTAGTGCTGAAAAGCAAACAAGTTGTCAGGTAAAAATTATTCAAACTGATGGTGGTAAAGAGTTTTTACCACTCAAAGAATTCTTTCAACAGAAAGGAATAAACCATAGAACAACTTGTCCTCATACCTCTGAACAGAATGGTCTCATTGAGAGGAAGCACAGGCACATTGTGGAAACTGGCCTGACTCTTCTTGCACAGGCATCTATACCTCTGAAATTCTGGCCTGATGCCTTTTCCACTGCCGTACATCTTATCAACAGATTACCAACCAAAGTTCTACAATTTAAAAGTCCAATTGAGACACTAACAAAGGTCAAGCCAGAATATCAGAGTTTAAAGGTGTTTGGATGCCTGTGCTTCCCCTGCCTGAGACCCTACAACACACACAAATTGGATTTCAAGTCTGCTCCCTATACTTTCCTAGGTTATGCAAACAATCAAAAAGGTTACAAATGTCTTGATAATAAGGGTAGAGTATACATATCAAGGCATGTAACCTTTAATGAGTTTGAATTTCCATTTATGAAATCTGAATATAATACTACAAAGAAACTATATAACCCAAAAATATCAATACCTGCTGTACCTGAGATAGTCATACCTGTCGAAGGACAGACATCTCAGAGTGAAAACAATGTTGCTCCACAACAACAAGTAACTAGAAGTATATCTAATCATGATGAATCTGAAAGCTCGTATCAGCTACCACATCAAGACCACAGCAGTCAAGCAGATCACTACCAAATATTGAATGGTACTCAACCATTCAATACTCAGCAGGAAAGCACAGTGGAGGACACAGCTCAACAGACTAATCCTGCAAACAGTGGTCATCACATGGTAACAAGGTCAAAAAGTGGCATATTCAAACCAAAGATATACAATGCTGAATTATCAAATGAGGAACCAGTTACTTATTATCAAGCTATGCAACATGAGAAGTGGAGAACAGCCATGATGGAGGAATATAATGCACTTATAAAAAATAAAACCTGGACTCTTGTCCAATTACCTGAACATAAAAACATCATAGGCTGCAGATGGACTTATAGACTTAAGAAAAATCCTGATGGTACAATTCTAAAACACAAGGCCAGGCTGGTGGCAAAAGGATACTCACAACAAAGTGGATTTGATTTCACTGAAACCTTTTCCCCAGTTGTGAAACCATCCACCATCAGAATTGTATTAACTATAGCCTTGTGTAAGAATTGGACCATTAAACAATTAGATGTAAATAATGCTTTTTTAAATGGTGTATTGCAGGAAGAAGTTTTTATGGAACAACCACCAGGATTCAAACAACAAGGCAGTGAAAAACTAGTATGCAAGCTAAACAAAGCAATTTATGGACTCAAGCAAGCACCAAGAGTGTGGTTCGACAAGCTAAAACAGACTTTAGCCAGTCTTGGCTATATCTCAACAAAATCTGACAACTCTCTCTTTGTTAATTTTTCTAATGCAACAGTCACTTATATACTTATTTATGTTGATGACTTTATAATTACAGGCAACAGTGAAGCAGAAATCAGTAAAGTCACACAACAACTAAACAAGGAGTTCTCAATCAAAGATCTGGGAGAACTAAGTTATTTCCTTGGTATAGAGGTCAAAAGAACAAATGACAACAAGCTACATCTATGTCAAAAGAAATACATCTCAGAAATTCTGATAAAAGCAAGAATGGATAAGGCAAACCCTCTTCCAACACCTATGACTAGCAGTTCACACTTATCAAAAACAAAAGGTGAACCTATTGAAAATGAGAAACTTTACAGAAGCATTGTTGGGGCACTACAATATGCAACAATAACAAGGCCAGACATATCTTTCTGTGTAAATAAAGTCAGTCAATTCATGCAACAGCCACTAGATGATCACTGGAAAGCAGTTAAAAGAATATTGAGATATCTCAAAGGTACCATAAATCATGGACTTACTCTATATGCAAGCAAGACACTCAATATCAATGGATATGCTGACGCTGACTGGGCCACTGACAAAGATGACAGGAGATCAACGACTGGATACTGTATTTTCTTGGGTAAAAATCCAATATCTTGGTGTGCTAAAAAACAACCTACAGTATCTAGATCTAGCACTGAAGCAGAGTACAGAAGTGTGGCTAGTGCAACTGCCGAAATCATGTGGGTAGAATCTCTACTAACAGAGTTACAAATCAAAACTGACACTACAGCAATCATTTGATGTGACAACCTAAGCACAATATCTCTCACTGCAAATCCAGTTTTACACTCTAGAACGAAGCACATAGAACTGGATCTGTACTTCGTTCGAGAGCAAGTCATAAAGGGAAAACTACGTGTGAATCACATACCTTCCTCTTACCAAAAGGCAGATGTACTTACCAAAGCATTATCTAAGATCAACTTTACCAGATTCAAGGGTGAACTGAATATCAACGAGGCAGATCCAGGTCCAAACCACAAGATCTCAACCTACTTGCCAGCAACAGAAGGATCTGTTCATCAAAGTAAAGCTACAAATCCTCCAGATCCAGCTGTCTCAGCAGATCGTCAAAGTAAATCTGTGGTCTGCTCGTCTAAATAGAGCCTCAACTCTTCCAGATCTAATTGTCTCTGCTCACAAGTGGATAAACTCATGCTAATATGGCTTCCTCAACCTGATAAACCACCACGCAAGTGGAGATTTACCAGATTCAAAGAGCTTTCAGACAAATCTTTCGAGAAAACAAAAATCTCGTGGCGGCCATTAAAACTCTCGAGAAACCCTAACCCTATCACTGGTTTGAGGGGGGGTATCGGAGTATAGTGTTATCTCATCAAACCTGTAATAGTTTTGTAACACATAGTATTGGGCCAAGCCCATATAAGCCCAAGTCTGTGTATTTACTTATAAATACATTATGTTGTACTCATATTCTATATTCAGAAATAATATAATCTCTTTTCATTTCAATACTTTCATAATCTTTACAGGGACACATCCCTAAAATCAAACTTAATACACAAAACATCCTCCCAAAAAAGGATATAAATTACATCTCTATTTTCAAATACTATAATTTTCTTCCATAAAATACCCCTCTGCTCCATGGCTGAACGTTGGTTCTTCATATGTGGATGTTATTCTCACATCTATAATTAAAATTTGCACACCATTAATTATCAATCTTTAAAACGCAATAACTTTTTTGTAGAAATGACGGATTAACAAACCGTTTTCACCATTAAATCACAAATTTTATTATCTTTCTAATGAGTGGCATTATGCATATGTAAAAACAATGGCAGGCCAGGTTATTCGTGGATCCAGCAATTATATGGTATGATTGCAGACAATTCAGCAATTATATGCTATAATTGCAGAAAAGTTTGCGATTACATGGTATAGTTGCACTTTTCTATGATTACTTAGAATAATTGCAGAAAATTCTGCAGTTATATGTTATAGTTGCACTTTTCTACCATTACATGGAATAATTGCAGAAAAATATGCAATTATATGGAATAATTGCAAAAAAGTTTGCAATTATTCCACTGAATTGCATAAAAGTCTGCAATGATTCCAAATAATAAAAGCACAAAAGTCTGCAATTATATGGAATAATTGCTGACATTTGGAGAAAAATTGATGATTATTTTCTATAATTGCAGAAAATGGCAAGTATACGGAATAATTGTAGAAAAGTCAGCAATTATATGGAATAATTGCTGACATTTGAAGAAAAATTGATGTTTTTCAAAAATTGTAAAATTCTCTGCAAATATATGGAATAATTGCATCCTTACTACAAATATGATTTTTTTTGTATTAACAATGGATCTCATTTTAAAGGTTGTAAAATTTATGATTTTCTGGTGAAAACGGTATGTTGATCTGATGTTTCTATACAAAGTTATGCGCGTTTGAAATGCTAAAAACGTAAAGGGTATTTGGGTCTTTTGGCGTATGCGGATTTGAAAATAGGGACTAGAAATGTAAGTTTAGTTTGGGAATGATGTTTTCTCTATTTTGAAATTTAATAGGGATGTGAGCCAAACTATCCCAAAAAAGAAACCTTACTTATTGATCAAGCACAATATTTTAGCACACCATATTGATTTTGTTCCTAATTCTCCACTCATATAACTATTGTAACAAGATTATTTGCCTCATGGCTCCAAAAACCTTGGGATGGCATGGTTTATGATATTGCTACGTCAGCAAGATCTTTGTCAAAATAGTTGCTTAAAAGATTCGGTGCATGCTTGTTGAGGCAGACATTTTTTTATTTAATGAAAATCGAAATGCTAAACATATATATATCTTTTCAAAAAAAATTGCAACTGTACTCTGAAATTTAACAAAAATATATCAACATTTCAAGTCTCTATATTGAAAATAAAAACAGCATATAACAACAAATAACATGTACCGAAACTCACACCTCTTCAACTCAGACTATGCAGTCTCCTTTTTCTTCATCCTTATTAGCAAAATGGCATACGATAATCTCCTCCTTATTCAATTCAGTACATGGAAACTATTGCCTCTACTACATTCTACGTACACATCATAATGAACTGCAATTTTCAAAACCAAATCCTTATCCACAATAATCCATCGAGTCATCGTGGACCCAGTACAGAAGTTCTACATTTGGTTTTTTATATTGAAGAAGTCGAAGGCATAAGGTTAGTAGTGAGAGTTAAAGGTTTGGGTTGTTGTTAGAGGAGAAGACCTATGGAAGAAAAAAAATTAGGATGAAGATGGATCTGGTTGATAAGAGCGGTAGTTGTTGATTGATTGAGGAGGTAAAATTTAAGAAGTTATAAAATCAAGATTTTTAAAACATGGGAGAACTAAATGGTAAAGTGGGTTATTGGCAGCCATGGAAACATAGGTGCCTATAATTCTTTTTTTGATTTTCATGCTGACAATGGTTTGATTCGTAACTGTAAAATTGTTTCATCAAGAAAGAATATTTATTAAATACAACGTGGGTTTTAGAAGATGAACTGTAGAAGAGGGTTTTTTTGGGTTGCGTTTGTATTTAAGAAGAAAGCAAAAAACTAATAATTCTTAATGACAAACAACTCAACTCATCACATACTAACAAGGGTATACTTAATAATTCATCCTTATAATACCATTCAGTAAAACCAAACAACATAGTTTTTTTTCCTTATACTTACTCTAGATAAAGTGTGTATCAATAATATCAACTATAGTTTTGAGTATTTTGACAATCCCTGACTTAATTATCTTGGATAAAAAATTCCGTGGCCAACCTCGTTCCACTTAATTTACCAAGAGGATTTTATTGCTGCAGAAATAATATGTTGCAATACATGTAAAATCTGATGATATATCAAATATTGGTGAAGGAACATTTCTAATTCTTAGTTGCAAATGGACTATTAGGTTCAAAAATGATGAACTATTTAATTAGCTACTTTTATAGTAGCATTATTCCTTACACTTTAATTAGTCCAATCAAATAATTTTGCTAACAACATAACACACACATACCATATTTCCGCTTATAATGATATAAACTTATCTTATGTTCTATAATGTTATATTATAATTAGTTACCTCTGCTCCTAGCTTTAGTTAATACATGAAGCTTAATGGTGAAATTTTGGTATACTCTCAAGATAAAATTATCTTTCTGTCAAATTTACATGTAATAAACACATATAGCTCATAGGAAGGATCAAGGTTACAGTTTAGGTTTTCAAAATTAACAGTAGACACATACCCTACTGAATAACTACTCACCCAAACTATATTCTAACGAACTTCATAAATTACTGTATATGCGATTTCAAAATCAAATTAAAACGTAGAATTAACATAAATGTGAAAGCAAAAGATAACTGATAGCATGATGAATATGAAGTGTGTGATGACTATGAGCCAGATGTTTTTTGACAAAGGTATATATTTTGACATTCTCTGACGTTAGTGATTGTTGACATTGATGGAAGTCGAGTTCATTGAGGAAGTGGCTTGGCGGCGGTAGTAGAGAGGCTGGCAAAGGAAATGACAGGAGTGCGAGGTATTCAGGGCTAGAAGTTGATCTTAGGTTGTTTGAATTGTATGTGATTAGGAATCAACAATTTGGGGAGAAAAATCACATACCAAATAACAGTCTACTCATCATCATTATTAGAAAAGATGCTTGACTAAAATGACATCACTGCCCTCACTTCTATTTTTCATTTGAAAGGGGTAATTCAGTAAATTCAAAAGCTTCAATTCAAGGTATTCCTATTATATATACGAGTAGATTGGCACGTGCGATGCACGTGCGCAGAAGGAGCTGGTGTTAAGAAACAATGTCTATAAGAGTTGTTGAATGCGACAAAATGACTGTGACGTACATGTATTGTTGAATATTTTGGATATTGACATGCAGAATGAATCTACAGCAGATGGACATGGATGTAGAAAATTTGTATTGAACATGAGAAAAAGCGTTAGATCAGACTGACACTGTGTGGGTAGGAAGAAAAGTAATATACATATGGTGTAACGAATTATTAACGCATGTTCATGCAAACCGTAGAGAATAACTTTTATTTGTAATGGAATTAGAATATGGTCTTCGTTACGTATAGTAGGTGATCAGATGTAGACATGAAAGCATTTTGTGGGGATAGGGAAATAGAATGAGTTGTTGCACCTAAGAAACTATTTGATAGTAAATTGTAAGTAGTAAGTGTAGTTGTCATAACCGTTTTCTCTCCTCCTTGTTCCGGGCTTGAGATCGGCATCAGTAGTAAGTTGATGGTGGAGTTAAAAACGGTTTTTAAGGGAATTTTTATGTGAACCGAAAGTGAGTTGGAGTAGTAAAGGAGGAATTTTTTGTTAACCCAGTTTTGTATTTTTTATAAGCTATAGCTAAATATATGACCGAAAAGCAATAAAATGGAGAAAAAGATTATAAGTGCAGATATTACTCATTTATGGTCGGATTAAAAATCCCTTAATTATTTAAGTGGAGTAAGAAAATAATGGTGAAGAACTTATATGTGTACCCAATGTTGTAGAGTAACAATTATAGTAAAACTACAATATGTGAAGTGGAAAAATGAAGTATTGTTAATTAAGTTCATGAGTACATTGTAATAATACATCCTTATACACAACATTTCTAGTATGTGTGCCATTTCTATTTCGAATCTTTCCATTTTTCACCAAAACTTTTGTTGTTTTTCGTGAAACGCCTCTTGATAATGCAACATGTAGCTGACCATGACTGAAAACATGTTTGGGAAGATAAATACCAACCCGAGGGATGGTTTGTCCTTGTGATTTATTAATCGTTAAGGAAAAAGCTAATTTAATTGGAAATTGTTTACGTATTAGGTTGAAAGGCATGTTAGTATTCTTAGAAGGCTTTAGTGGTATACGTGGAATAAATACTCTTGTACCACAAAAATGTCCAACAGTTATTTCTGCATCTATGACATTTATGTGAAAGACACGACATAATAATCTGGTTCCATTACATAATCCAATTCGTGGATCAATATTCCTAAGCAACATGATTGGTGCACCTACTTTCAGTCTTAATTTATGTGGGGGTAGACCTCCCGGAGCAAGTGAGTTTAAGAATTCATATTGGTATAGATTATGTGTATCTTCTTCGACTTTGTCAAAGGAGTAGTAAATGCGCTCACTGCCTGGAAACAGTTCTATAACTTTGTTATTAATGTCATCCACTGTTTCCTTTGTAGGGGCTAATATTGCTCTATCCATTATAAAATTAGGATCACCTAATCTGTCATTAAGTTCAGCGAAGACTTCATTAATCAGAGCATAGAGTGAAGAACTATTGGTCCAAGGTTCAACGATATCATTTGGGAGTTGTATAATATCGTCTTGAACATAGACTTCATCTCCATTTCCAATACGTAAAAGAAATTGTGCATATGATTGATCGTCTTTTGTGTGCATATTTTGTGTTAAATGAATTACCTGAACATTTTTCCATAAGTATGATCATACTATATATGCATCGACGGTTTGAGCTCTAGTACCGTTTACGACTATTGGTTGAAGTTGACGAAAATCACTGCCTAAAATAACAATCTTTCCTCCAAATGGCGCGTCGAAATTAGTTAAATCTCGTAATGCTCTGTCTACGGCCTCAAATGCATGGCGGTGAGCCATGGTAGCTTCATCCCATAGGGACATTTTTGTTGATATATTATATTGATTTAATAATTTCCTTGTATAAGAAGCATAATATTATATCCAGTATGTATGTGTGTATACGCAGGCGTGTAGTTACTTTGACCAATGATTTATTTAATAAAAATCATAATATTATACATTATGTTAAGCTTTATGTGGTGTTTCATAAGAGATATGGATTAAAAATATTGTCGTTTTACGACTTACTTAAATGAGTACTTAAAGTAGTAACGTGCATGAGAAGTTGAAAAGGAAATACAGAAACATCATAAATGTAGAAGTGAAAGGTGCCAAAATTAAAATTGAGGTTAAAGAAAATATTATACTATCATTCCTATATTAGTTTCAATCATTATCAGTATCTCTATTTAACCATGTGAATTTTTATGAACTGACATGGAAGGAAAATAGGAATTAAAAAAAAATACAAACACATTTTTTCTCCTCTAAATGTTTAAGATTTGTATATCTTACCATATATATCAATGGTTACTCTTTTATCCACCAAAATTTAAGATTAGTTATTTTCAAATATCAATAATTTTTAATAAACTATTCTGTTTATATTAACTATACTTGTAGACATTTACTGGTACATATGTTTTAGCAAAATTTGAGTTACTAAAACTAAAAGAGAGTTATAAGTATAGTAAAAGTTCAATCATATAAGTTTTATAATCTCATTAGTATTGATAAAGTATTTTATAGCATTGTGGGATTATTTATTGTTTACTATTGTAGCTGTTTTTTCATAGAATATCTATATCTATAGTAATTAACCACCACTTAATAGCTATATTAAGCATCGCATTGAATACAAAAATATTAACTATGGTAATATATGAATTCACAATTGATGATATTGTTGTAGTATAAGGAAATAACGAACCATTGCAAATCAGACTACAAATAAGATGCAAACAAACACACATAAAGTAAAAATACATCTTACCTGGTCTTCAAAAAAATACTAACTATAACTAATATTGTTGAAATTTTGGCGTGAAATATGTTATTATAATGGTTAAACATGCTAAATTTGTTATGGTGTTCATTACACATGTAGTCATAAGTTAAAGAATTAATGGCGTTGGGAAAATTACTTACCTCAAAATGAAATATATTAGTCTTAATTAGTTTAACTTTAATTTCTTTCCAAAGATGATTGAACAAACTAAAATGAAAAAATGCAATTTTTTAGCATTATTATTGTAATTTGTAGAATAACTTTAAAAATGCTCTAATAATGCCTTTGACTACTCATTTGTAAGCAAAAAATAGATGCATTAGGGAATAAAAATAGCAAAATAAAACATAGTAATTTAAGAAGGGTTAATACAACATATATTAGGGAATAAAATAGATAAATAAAGAAATTTGATGAAATTTCACCGTATTGTCAAAATAAAAGCGTTGGCACACATTTAGGTGTTATGAATATATTGTTTTGAAGTAATTCCTTCTATAATGAACTGATGTTTATGATCAATTATTGACTAAGTTCAAACAATCAAGGGAAACAGATCTTTAATTCTCTCTTAACAAAATTCAAAACCTTATAAATCAATGAATCAAAAATTGAATTTTCAGAACGGCTTTTTATGTCAATGAATAATTACATTGTTATGTCACAATGTCAATATAGATTAATTAGATACATATTTCTTTACAGTGCTACTTTGTACTCTTTGGGTTTCATTGCTACTTTGTAAGTGATGATGATAGAAAGTTGAAACTTGCTGTTAAAGCTTATATGCAAGGAGATTAAGCATACTAAAATAAAGACATGGCTCATTCATATTAGTATAATTCATCTTGCAAGAGGAGCTGACAGCTCAACCAAATAACATGAGGCAACATTAATAATAAAGCCAATATGCCATTTGCTGCCTCTTTCGGTATTAAGGTAGACCTTATTTGGACCCTTTTGTCCAATGGTAGTTAACAAATAATACCATTCTTTGAAAATTTATCCAATCTCTGATCACGTAAGAGATTCTTCAAGATGAACCTGTTGGAAATAATCACTTCGACTATTAGTCTTTCCTTTCTGAGAAATTATTCAAAATCTCAATAGCAGAGTTGCAATATTATTCAATGAGAAGACATAGTAATGGATTATGAAAATAGGAAAATTATAGCCAAATTAGAAACTGAGTGTTAACTGGTCCATTACTACCTTATCTCTTGTTTGTTCCTTAATTGGTGAGTCATTTAATTGGAGATACAAATTAATTTCTTGCTAGGCGCAAAAAGCATTATGCAAGCATTCTAAGTTAAACTGTTGTTTGTACATATTTATAAATTAAAGTCAATACAAATGCTAAAGGTAAGAACTATGATATAATAAATGTCAGGCTACTCTATGCACATAATTTGCAACTTACGTGCAACGTGTATTTATTAGTGATGTAACTATAGAAGCATATATATTGTGATATATTATCTACATCAATGTTCACATATATTTTAAAAAAAATTATGACCACTGTATTAATGATATGCTTACGATGGCCTAAGAACGGCGTATTTGTCAATGCATCCCTAATTTCACTTGCATAAGGCAATGGGGCATCCAAAATTCAATCATAGCTTGTAGTAACAATGCCTTATCACCTTAACATCAAATAATATGTCAACAATATCTATTTTTGCAGAGAGCATTGTTTATAAAGGTGTTGACTAAAAAAACAATTCCAACTTTAAAGTAATCCGGCGAGATTGGCTTTTATTTAAAAATGAAGTAAAGTCTTTTAAATGTATACAATACTTAGTTGAACTTTGCACACCTTATATTTCATTCTTTATTTGTACAACAAAACAATCAATGCGCAATGAAACATAGTAGATATTTATAGTAATGTTTTCCAATATTGTATGTTAAAAACCCAAGGATATTTAACTATTTGCAACATTGATTCCTTTATCATTTTGTGTTATAATATAAAAGGAAAAGTATTGTAAGGAAGATGACTAATAACAGGAAAGTGGCTTTTAAAATGTTGTTACTGGTGGAGATTATGGAACTGTGATTATTATCAATTCATATCATCAGTGAAATAAAATTCTAGCAAAAAAATCATAACAAAACTTATAAGATTCTTTGTTCAGCTATTTTGCATCTACATATTACAGACACATTTCATCAAATACGTATTGAAATATCTAAAGGAATGGTATGAACTCTTATAAAAAAATAAAACTGAATGTAATTTAAGAAATCAACCTTGTAAAAACGGATGATAGCAAATGAAGAGCCAGTAGTCCTTCCTGAATTATATTACTGAGAGCACATCTGAAGGAGAATACATCAGTTTGTTTAACATATGATCTACTGAGTAAAAGAACAAAAAATGTATTAAAAAATAAAGAACAACAAACCTAATCAACTAATACCGTTTCAGAGTAAAAAAAGTAATATAACAAACATGCAAAATAAAACTCCAACTTTGCATTAAATGTTAAGTTTCAGAGAAAACATTATCATGTGGAATGACTTACCTCAAGAGTTGCTTCTTTTAAATGGTCCTATGATTATAAACAGTAAGATCCCTTTGCCGATAGCTATATAATGCTGATAACACAACATAAGACTTTAATTAATACTTTGCAAACCCATTCACATCACCAGCTATTTGATTGCTAAAGCCAATTGGAACTTTTAGATCAAAAAACGTCAGCGAGCGAAAATCAGTCAATAAAACAATTGGATACAGAGATGATACAATACCATTAATTTTCGAAAATCAAAATAAGAAGTTAGCCATTGAATGGTGGTTGAATTTCCTTCCAATTTGATAATCGTATTAGATTAGAAAGTAAATGTTTTACCTTGAATGGTGGTTGAATTTCCTTCCAATTTAATAATCCCTCCAGCCTATTTGTCAATCCTAACTAATTCGTACAAAATATCTCCGCATTCAATTTGATACGCATCAATTGGACGTGTACTTAAAAAAAATAGAAACCTCAGTTACTGATTAAAAAAATTAAGCTTTAGTCAAATCAAATAATTTCAGATCAGTAGTTACCTTCCCGATATAGTTTAGTTAGTCTGCAAATTTGTCGAACACTGTGATGCTTTGGCTATCGTTAGCAAAACTGAAACACTAATTCGCATCACTGATGACAAATTTTTGGTAGCAATTCGATTTGCAATTTATGCTTTGTTTGCTTTGCTAAGGAAATGTGAGGAAGAAAGGGAATGGGGTTGGGAAAGAAATTCGTTACAGGAGGAAATGTCCTGGGAAACCGGAACGTGTGGATAGAATCCAAAAAGACAAATATATCCCTATTTGAATGCGGTGGAATAAGTTTCTTTTCCAAGCAGAGCGGGGATTTTCTGGTAGTTCGAAAAAGGCTTCACCTCCTCAAGTATTCGCTTTATATATAAGATATACATACATGTATGTATGTATGTATGTATGTATGTATGTATGTATGTATGTATGTATGTATATGGGTGTGTGGTTAGTTGTTGCATGATAAAGGGAAAAAAAGAAGGCGCTTCAGAAGAACAATGCAAAATTGATTCGATCGGTCTAGATGACAAAATGTTTTCAATAATTTGTTTTATTTTGCTAAGAGGAAGTAGGAAGTTCAAATCTGAGAGCTTCTCATGTGATTCAGGAGTTTTATTACTTTAAGTGATGAAAATTGCCACAGCTCACTCGCTTTGGCTTACTTCATTATTTTTGTCATGTTGTGGGTTGTGTTGAGAAGAAATAATTGTATAATTTCTTATGAGTTTACCTTTTTTCCTTTTCAATTTTTTTTTATAACATTTCTTCTACTGAAGCAAATTGTCTGGGATTTTTTTGTGATAACACTCCGTACTATCTCTCTGGATTGGCACACGTGTC
The DNA here is from genome assembly GCA_030737815.1 of Allium fistulosum. Lineage (NCBI taxonomy): Eukaryota > Viridiplantae > Streptophyta > Magnoliopsida > Asparagales > Amaryllidaceae > Allium > Allium fistulosum. Next base: position 412,892,496 of record CM060906.1, read on the forward strand.
TTATTAGAGACAGTATTATGGTGATCTATGCTATCTTCCGTTTTGAAGCATTTATTCCCTTAGCCCGGTCTACGCATTTCGAAGAGATTGGGTGGTAATTAAGGTATCCTTAGCTGTTTTTTTTTGCTGCAATTTCGTTTCTCAAGCGTCGATGTAATGAGAGAAAATAGTACGTTTGCGACGGACGCATTGGACGCGTAGTGTCGTTTGGCCCCCAACGGTTGCTCCTTTTCTTCTTCCCTTCTCCTATGTATTTCCTCCTTCGTTACCACCAACTCAACACCTCCAATTCGAAAAATCAACAATTTTAACTCGTTAATCGGATTATCTTTTCAGGTATATTTTTACATTTCCGTATACATTCTGTTTGTATCTACAACATATCTTTTTAGAAATTTTTTGCTGATTTTTTTTAATTTTAAATTTTCAAAATGTCGTATAACGTCCGATAGAGTCCAAACAATTGGTTGTCCAAAACTACTCAAAGTTCTGCTGAAATGTGTTTTAGAAGTGTATGCTCTGTTTGTAGTAGTAATAAAAAAGAAAGCACAAAGCTATAATAGAAAAGTTCAACCACACCGTAGAAAACATTCCGTACATTGGACCGATAGACGAAAGCAAAGTCCGAAACAAGTACGATAGTCTTAGGAGAGAATGAGTTAAGTGGAAAAGTTTGTGCAATAAAACCGGTTCTGGCTACGATATTCAAAGACAAACTGTTACAGGCAGCGAGGAATGATGGAATAATCGTGTAAAGGTATTTTATACATGCGTTATAGTTTTTAATTATATTGCATATGTTAATGTTATATTGTATTTTTTTATCATTTTACTTGTTGCAGTTTGGACATGTTATTTTGAAATATAGAAGAGGACTGATTGATAATTTGAAGCTGATACAACAATTATTTCAAGGGATGAATGTAATTGGACATATATCGTATACGTCTGCTGCTAACGAAGATCCACCGCAACAACAAACTTCTTTGATAGAACATGAGTTTCTGATGATTTTTATAGTCAACTTGATGAAACAAATACTCAACATGGACAAATTTCAAATTCGAATTCATCAAACAATCTTCATTGCGACAAACTCCACACGTTGGTTCATCTTCTGGCGCTAATAAAGCACGTGGTGGTGGAAGAAGACGTCATGGAAAACCGATGAGAAGTTGTGCGAGATTATTGATCTAATGCATGAGGAGCATACGAAAAAAATTCGCACAAATTTAGAAAGTCCGAATAAATGCAACACAAACATCGCAGATTCCACAGAAAAATTTGTAAACCAGGCAAATTTGGTTGCTCGCCTTCAACGAATTGGAGAAGGAGGAGAATTTGATTTTTGTGAAGCGTTGACAGTTTTCACGCAACTCGATAATATAGAGGTATTCAATGTTTTTAATGACGAGCTAGCAAAAAGTTGGTTGTTATCGACGATTACGGATAAACGATACATCCAAACGCATCTGATAAACCAGTGTAGTGCCAACAAATATGATTTTCAAAAATTTGTAATGATGCTGTATTTTCTATGCATTGCTTGTCATTGAATTTTTTAAGGTATTTTAACTTATTTTAATGTATTTCAATATATTTTTTACTTTTATTTCATTTTAATTGAATTAATTAACACATGTTGTATAACAAAAACAAATAATTAATTACCTATAAATCAATTAAATTGAAAATTACATTTCAAAATCTCCGTTCGCAGACCACTTTCGCATCACAAAACACATTCCCCTTTCAACCAATTATCCCACTCAAATACCTCGCTCGCTTCTTAAAGAACAGACCGTAAGCTTCAGACATTTAGATGACTGAAATTGGCACATACCATAGCATTCCTCTAGAAGGTCATAAAAATCATAAACTATTCATCGTTCAAACATTAATTTTAACTAGAACATTTAAATGTTAAATATATTTTGCTACATAAATTCAAATATACCTAAATTTTATTGAGATGATCTTGAGTATGGGATGAAGACAATTGCCAAATTGTATAGCATTTGAAATTGTAGTTTTAAGATATAATAGAGATGCTAAGGGAATGCTTGAAAATAGGGGTGTCATTGAACCTTCCTATATGTATATATGACTATGTTGTTAAAGCATTTAGCGGTTCTATAGCGGTAGAAGTTCAAAAATTTATAGTGGGGATAGAGCGGAGATATAGCGAAAAATAACGAAGGTGCAAAAAGCTTCATTAGATACAAAATCAAATATTTAAGTTAATTTATTCTCATTTTCACATCATTTATAGAGGAAAAAAATATTGTTTAATCATATATAACAAAACCAAATAATATCATGATTTATACAAACTAGATTTGGTGATTATAGTAGATTTCTAACCTATATTAAGCATTTATACCTTAAAATTACGTATTTATCCTAACTTTGCTTATTTGATTTAAAAGAGAACTAATCAATATATTAATGTTGCTAAACCGGTTGCTAAAACGCCTTGATTTAGCGGGCATAGCGGAAAAATAATGGGGATTAAAGTAGATCTACTGTTTAATAATGCTAATTCGAAATAGCGTAGCGGTTGAAGATTGCTATGCACTATAGCAGAGATTTTGCGGGGCTTTAGCGGGGCATTAACTGTACAGATATATGGTGTATTTTATTTTACCTTTCAAACAATACAATAATTTTTTGTCCGTGTATTATAATTATTACTACTAGTATTAGGCATTTAGTCGAAATTAATAAAAAGTACAACAAAATGTCTTTTTATTTGAAATTATACAATTGAACAATTGATTACCCTACCATCCTTCATCCTACAATTCTGCTAGTATATTTTGCAATGTAAACATTCTACATATATTACAACGACTCGCTTTTTCGACCCTTAAATGTCAACACTAATACATCCATAACATTCACGAGTTGAGCACTCAAGTGCCAAAAAGACGAATTGTTAGGGTAAAATAAAAAATAGAACAATAAAGGAAGAACACAGTATTAGAATCTTATAGCGGAGCGATAACATATAATATCAGAAGAACAGTATAAACGGTTACTCCGAATACATAAATTTCAAAGTTACAAAACTTGAGTACCATCATCAGCCTGGACAGTTATACAAGTCTGTCCTCAATACACTGATATATACATACATAATACAGTGAAATAGAAATAGAAAGTAATTCAGTTAAACCAAAATTCAATCTCCTGCACTAGGGTCAGAAACTACCACCGAGCACCGTATATCTCTAGATATAGAATATACCATAAGGTAAATATAACCGGTCCACGTCTAAAACATGTGATCGATCCCAAGTACCATCACTCCCACATGAAACATCGATAAGCATACTCTAGATATGGAGTGATAATATCCTATTATGGGTTAGCAAAATCCCAAGCGATGCTCCTACTCTGTTTTCTGCTATTTTTGATGTCGATGTTACATTCGACATCTCTCACACGAGGCTTCATCACTCGAATAGAACATGAATCCCCAAATGGATCCCCACATCTTGAACAGATCCACTTCTAGAAGATAGAACACGTATCGCGGTCTTAAAGTGGTTTTCGATAAGTAAAACACTTACCGATTCTAATCTCTTTAAGATTGAATCAATGAATTTGGTCATTCTCAACAACAACGAGAACGATCGCATATGGAAACTTAGTCTCGTATACTTATCACATTTCCAAACTTTTAGTGCTAAGTACATAACTAAATACTTTCCATAAACGAGTAAACACACAAAGCACGATCAATTCACACAAGCATGATTAATCCACATAAGCATTTTCTAATCCCCATTTTTATTTAACTGATCTTTTATTAATTAAAACTTCTTTTATCTAATAAAACTTCATTTATCAATGCCTACTATTCATTTGTACTCTTTCAATACTTCAAAAAGTATTCATATACTTATCTCAAATGGTACAAGTATGTTCACAAATCATTAAAAAGATTTCTTGCTTTAAAACTTTAGCTTCCCTATCTTGTTCCAAAAAATTCCATGCTTATAATTTCCTTCAAAATATCCATTTTAAATATTAGGTACTTTCAAAAATCCATTCAAAAGGTTTAAGATTAATGATACTTAAACATTGTCGCTACAAACCCAAAACCACTTCAATTATGCTTATCTTTAAAACATTCTTTTATAGATCTATTTACATTCATAAGTATAATCAAAAGGGTTAAAGATGAATTTTATTAACACATTGCCACAACAAATTCAAAAGCATTTCAATACTTATATTATCTTTAAAACATTCTTTTAAAGATCTAAGTAATATTTGGTTAAGTTCGATAGTCGACTAATCGACTATCCAGTTAAAAATGATCGCTTATAGAAATCACAGTTCATATACTTAATTCTATCTGACATTCCAACTTATACTATCCCTCATTCAAGAGTGAAACCAGGTAAGTTAGAGCATTAGTTGCATATCAAAGCATTTCCTAGACACTTCATCCTTGATTCTCATAGATAGATGAGTCTATCTCGTCAGCTTTTAGTGTTAAGTATAGTTAATTACTTTTCAAATAAGTGAGTAAACAACACGATCAATACGTTTCTAACATTCCAACTTAACTATTCTTTGGTCAAGAGGGAAGTCAAAAGGTTAGAGTGCCATTGCTTTTAACTATACTCGAACATCAATCTTAACTTTGACAAATAGAGAAGTTTACCTTGTCGGCTTTTAGTATTAAGCATAGTTAATTACTTTTCGGATAAGTAAGTAAACAAAACACCATTTATTCACTAAGCAATTCATAAATCCTTTCTAAATCCTTTGTTTATAATTTAAAATGCTTTTATAAATGATATATATATAGGCATAGTAATTTATTTACAAAACTAGATATTTAATAAAATAATTTAAAAGGTATTTTATTACATAAGATATTTATATTTTACTAAAATAGTCAAAACATTTTCTAAAAACTATATATACTAAAAAATACTTTTAAAATACTTATAATAGGTTTTAAAAATTCTCCCAAAATATTACTTGAAAATAACAAGTTTATAATTCACTTAAAATTTTGGAAAAACCATGTTTCATTTATATTTAAAAGTAAACCTTCTTCTTTTAAAATTCATAACTAATTATTATAAATTCATAAAAATATCAAACCACTTTTAGAACACTATAATAAGATTTAGCAAATACTTTTAAAAAGTATGAACTAAATACTTAATTTAAAAGTCCTTTCCAAACCTTTAAAGTTCGGCTAAACGGGGCAGTTTTGCACATGTATAAGTTTGACCACCTTTTGTTATGCTACTCAACTTTTTCACATTTAAAATTTTTATAGCAGAATGCATACATATAAAACATTACAAATATAGTGAGAAGCCCCTAAGGATCTCTCTACAATGTTTCATAGAAATGCCAAGAATAAGGCAATTCCTTAGTGCATCTATAGTGACCATCGCTATAAGTGCAATTTCAAATCTAAGTCCAATCTAAATCTAAGTCCAATCTAAATCAAAGTCTAACTACAACCTATGTTCTTTTTTTCAAGGCAATGCTACTATTCAAACAAGTCCATTCAAGTCCATACATATGGATTACATATGTCATTTTCTTTCAAAGCAAGAATTGAAAGAATATTACAAACATATATATATCAATATTACAACATATATCAATATTATAACATAAATCAATATCCATTCATGCATCATATATATTCAAACACAAGCACACATATATAATATATTTTCATTTAAGGTGGTGAGTTACTCACCCTTAAACAAGCAAACAAGAAAGTCCAAGCAACCAAGTCCAACCTTTACCTTGCAAACACTTAACCTCCTTCTTCTTTCTAGCTTTGCACTTGACTCTAGGCTATTATAAGCCTATATTGCTCACGACCTATGCAAGAGGGGGATTTTGGCTTCACTTCTTCAAGATCTAACTTTTTGGGAGGTGTTGTGATGTTTTCCTAAGGCTCTAGTCTAAGTTTTAGTTGAATTGGAGTTGTTTTGAAATTATTTTCTTTTAGGTATTTGTGTGGAGAATGATATGAAGAATATAGTTTTCAACTTGTGAATTTACAAAAGTGAATCAAAGAGGTATGCCCGCTCTTATATAGGCTTCAAAGGGTGTTCTCTAATCTTTCTCTCACCCCTCCATCATGCCATGGAAGGCTCACCCCTCCAAATATCCATCACTTCTTCTTTACAACTCCTACCTTTAGCAAATTACCTTCATACCCCTTATATAGAAATATCCCTTATCCATTAGAAGCTTCTAGAATATTCTAATTACTTCATAAAGAAAAGTGTGTTGATTAGTCCCTAATGTGTTTATTTGTTCATTAGCGTAGTACAAAAGAGTTTGAACAAATTGTATCGATTAAAATGCTGTTTATCAATAAACCGATTTTTCGTCATAATATCGATATTTCTTCGAAGTATTTTTTTTTGAACACACTCAGAAACAAATTTACCATCATTAGTTATTATTTAAAAGGGATTTGAAAAGGTTATTAAACAAATTTAATCGCATTTAACCCAAGATTCAAATATTTAAAAAATTCAGATATTTAAATACGAAGTATTCGGAATTTCGGGTCGTTACATATATTTGTTGCATTACACAAAATAATTGCACTTATTATAAGTAGCTACAAAATAACAAATGTTTCTATTGAAATTACGAAAAGTACTTTTTTGCATGGTACATAATTATAAGGTGATTATTTTGCACGACATGATTATAATGGATGGTAAGTATTTGCACAACAAGTTGTCAATATTCTTTAGACATACAATTAGTAATAAATTATGCGAGCATTCGATTCAAATTTGAAATTCAGTAAATAATAAAAAACTTTTCTACTAGTCGAAGAGAAATTATTACATTAATGTTAATATTATATAATGATCGAAGAGAAATTTACTGCATTAATGTTAATATTATTTGAATAACGATTTTATATAGAATTGTTATGGTAATGGTAACCATCACAGATACGAGAAATCGATTATTATACTAAATCTATAGGTAAGTCAAAAATGACTACCGAAATTTACCTTTACCGTTGGTAAAATGATCGTAGATATTCCGATAAACTGGTCAACCGTTGACTAGTAATGGTAAATTTACTTGTACATTAAACATTAAAATTTTGTTGAAATTATATTTTGATAATGATAAACAAAATGTAAATATTTCGTTCCTAATTCTAACTCCATTAGTATTAAATCAACATTTTGACTCAGTTTATATGACATAAAAAGATTTCTTAATTTATCACAAATCATTTACAATTGTATGAAATAATATCTTTGCTAATCTTAGGTTTTTAAATTAATAAAACTAAAAAAAGCATCATCATCAATAATACCATGAACACCATCTTCAAAACTAACACATCTTCAAAAGTGTCTATGATTAATATTAATTTAACAGGAAAGTAGGGAGAATGAAAATTTTCAACCATGTTTTAGAATAATGGACACACGTATTAAAATTTAGTCTAAAGGATGTTGAATGCTATATTAATACAACATCAGATAAAATATGTGGTATATGAACTATGAAAACGAATGTTATATGAATTTAGCGTTGTATATGTATAATGCTATATGATTTTAGCATTATATATATGTAATGATATATTAGTTTGACATTTTATTTAATTGTGAAAACTAATACTATTTTAGTTCATCTATGTATTTCATTCGATGCTAGTTTAATTTAGCATTCTATTTATTTGATGCTAGTTTAATGTAACATTATGTTTCATCTGATGTTGTCTTTATTAATAGTTGGAGTAGAAATATAATCTTTTGGTTCGACCGTGAAGTTTCATGAAGTTCCAAAATTGCCCTTTATGTATGATTCTTTTAAAAAAATTGCCCTATAATATATACACATCTTCAAAAAATGCCTTGATTCCAAAATTTTTTTATAGCAATAAATTCTAAATGCATGCTGTACGTGAGCTGGTATAAAGAACCAGTACCGATTCTAAATGCATGCGATACATGAGCTAGCATAAAAAATTAGTCCACGTGTCATTTAAATAGCACATATTGTATAAGTCCAAACCTATTTTTATCATTAATTTTGGATCATTGTTTTATTGGGTCCTTGAACCTAGAAATATTGAAAGCTTTATACGAAAAATTTAGCATTCTTGAAAAACTATTGACCCCTTTAAATAACATTCTCTCTATCCATTCACATTCATTCCATCTCTCTTCACCACTCTTTGTTGTTCACTATTACTCGCCATCCACTATTGAACTCCGATCAGGTTAATCTTCCTACTTAGTTTTATAAATCTTTGTTGGATGAATATATATGCCTTAAGTATCATATATCTTGCATTTCTACATTGAGGTAGAGATATGATAAATTAATTAGTTAGAGACAGTATCAACTTATTTATTAAGAACTTAAGTATCAGTTACATCACTTTCATCCGAGTGATGAGATTGAAATGCATCGTTTTCTTTAGTTTCAGAATATTCCTATGTATAAAATTAACCACAAAGATATAGGTGAAGGTTAGAATTACGAGATATAATGGTTTCAACTAGTCCATAACCATGGACTCGGTATTTATTTGAAAGTATAGAGTAAGCTTGTATATGTACTGTCATCTAAGTCAATACAACACTGATTGTATATTATATTACAACTAGACGCGAATATATTGAAGATATTAAATTAATCACAATGTGTTCTATCATTATAAATAAAATTTCATGCAAGCAGTATTGAGACATTGCACACATCAAAATATGTCTAATGTAATGGCTACTAATAACCATCACTTACCTCCAAATGAAAAAGTGTTGTACCGCTTCGAGCAATTATCATTTTGATGTAACACACACACTCATCCACACACAAACATGCACACACATATATATCCTACTATGTTAAATCAACTTATTTACAATGACAATTAACATGACAACATATTATATTTAACAGGATAACTTTACGATGATAATTAACATTACAATATATTCTATTTAACAGGGTAACTTATTTTTTCTCTATGCAACTGTATTGTATTTGAAAGATGAAATATTTTGCAGTTAAAATAACCATATCTTTTATTCTACTTTGCTATCACATTCAGTTTTGAATTAACATGATGATATAATCTATTCAATAGGGTAACTTATATTTTACAAAACAACTACAGCATATTTTGAGATTTTGCTCAACAATAAGGTAATTGTTTTGAAGTATTTTAAGTAAATGTTTATATTTACTTGATAATATCATTCAAATTCGATAATATTTTCTATTTAAAAAGTTCTTGACACATACCCATAATAAGAATCATTATCATCCTTCCATTAAGTAGAGCCTACAACATAAGTTATCAACCAAAGAATGGATACAAAATACTGTGATAAACAACGGTTGACTCAAAATGATGATATATCTCCAAAAGCATCTTCAACAAATGGTGGTGCACATGTCCAGAAACTAAAAAATTGTGATAAAAAATCTCTCCCAAAAGATTACTATAGTTGGGATGATAAATTTATTTCTGGATTGGTAAGTGACATATCAATAAAATAATCTAGAAAAATAATATAATTAAATTTTACTATCTTTTCAGTTTTTCTCTGCATGTTAGGTAAACTTTTTGGACAAAAATGGATGGTGATGATATAGAAAATATATTGAACAAAAAACCACTACGTAGTACTTTTTCTTAATTGTACTTTTTAGATGCTTCAGCCCTTACTATTAATACAGAGATCACTTTACGATCTCTACTTTTATGTATTCCAATTTTGAAATAAATTTAAGGTACATTATAGTTTGTTACTAGTATACTTATCTTATCTTTGACATGTTGTTGGAATTCAGTTTCATTCTAATAATCTTACTATTATAATTATCGTTACATTAACAAGTGCCATCAACTGCTATGTAAAATAAAGTGTTTAAGATTAAAAAATTAAAAACCTCACTAATCATATATATTTTTCAATCGGTTGTATATCAGAGATGAATAGTCAAAGGAGACAAAATAGTAGAAAAAATATTTTAAGTGATGAACAAAGAGAAATGCATCGTATAAGAGATAGAGAACAAAGGAGAGTTATGACTCGTGAACAAAGAGAAAATTATTTTGCTCGACGTCGTAAAATTTATCGATAAAGAAGAGAGTTATGCATCTTTAGAAAGAAATTCAAATAACAAAGACATCGAATTCTATAATTACCAAGAAGAAAGAACGGTGGGAATACAAAGAGAAAAAACAAAAGCTACTATTGAAGAAAGAGAACATACTATAGATGAGATACCACAATCTAACCAGGAGCAGCAGCGATCATCACAAAATGATAATCAAAATGCAAAGGTGTCAAATGGTGTGAAGAAATGTTAGAACTTATAAAATTGCAAAAAATTTCAAAGATCATATTGGATTTCAAAAACATCTACTGAAACAGCCAACATTTTGTCAACATTGTTCGGTAAATTTTTTTCAACACAAGACTAAATCATTTTTGTTTAAATGGAAGAACCATACCACCCTCGGTGAATTCACCAAATAAGCTCTTGGAGCTCTATAAGGATACAAGTAGTGATGGTATGTATTTTAGAAGAAATATTCGATCGTATAACCACGTATTTTCCTTTACTTCAATGGGAGTGTACGTCGATGAAAGCCTGACAAGTGGAAGAGTTGGTGTTTACACTTTCCATGCACAAGGATGTATATACCACAATATTGGAAGTCTCCCTCCTAAAGAAGGAGACAAACCAAGATTTCTACAATTACACACACACACACACAAATATATATATATATATATATGATACCTTTCATGGAATTGAAAATCGAATAGTTGAAAATGAAGACTTGAATAAAAGAATAGTGGAAAGGATACAATGTATATTAGATGAGAATAATGATTTTTCTCAATACGTTCATCGAGTTTCACAACTACTCGAGATTCATATCATAAATTTATAATTAAAGAACAACCACTACTACGAAATATGTGCTACCAACATCTTCACAAGTTTCTGCAATGATAGTTTGCTAGGATGAGACACGTCTTATAAATGGTAAGGATGACAATAGGTCACCTTATGAGAATTCTAGAAACACATGGTTGTTATGACCCTCTACAATACGCTTTCCTACTACCTTATGGAAGTTATGGTTGGGACCTTAACAACCATAATATAAATGGAACTCCTGCTACATGCCACAAGTACTATGCTTGTATTTTGCAAGTACAAAAAGCTTTGCATTCATAAAAATATAAAATTATAACTAGCATCATCGTATAATAAAAAACGATCAATTATTGGACATAAATTTAAAACACAATTGAAGACATAATGTCATTCTTTGGCTTCACACTAGAAATCAAACAAATAAAATAGACATGAAGATTTAGCAGTTGAGAACCACTATCACAAAGTGTCTATATTTTGTTTCAGCACACTTTCTTAACAAAAATGAATATTACATAAAAAACCAAAGTAATTATTATTCGTAAATATAAATATATATATATATATATTCCATTGCAAATTCTAATCAACCTAAACTTTAGATTCGACGTGAAGATACTTCCCTTTTCTTACGTGGAGGACGGCTATTGCAACAATATATATTGGATAATTATGTGAAAATTGAAAGTGGTAGAATGAGATGGTTTCATGAACAACAACATCATATTAGATCAGAATTGTATGTAGGACTTCAAGATGCATTGAATGCTGGAGAACATAATGCGGGTATGCCACTTTTCCCTTCTCTTTGGTCCATTTATACAATATACATATACATACATATATACATACATACATATAATTGTTTTATAATAAAATTAATTTTTATATATAGTTAACATTGGCAGAAGAGTAATACTACCCTCTTTGTTCAATGGGAGTCCACGCAACATATACCATCGTTACCAGAATGCTATGGCTTTAGTGCAAAGTTTGGAAAACCTGATTTGTTCATTACAATGATATGCAATCCTACATGGGATGAAATCACATCAGAACTATCAGATGGACAAACTTCTAAAGATCGTCCAGATCTTACTACTAGGATAATCGTTGGGTGGTTCCATATAACCCTTGGTTACTGAAAAAGTACGATTGTTAGATTAATGTTGAAGTTTGTAGTAGAATCAAATCTATCAAATACTTATACAAGTATGTATACAAAGGTCTGAATCGTGTGGTAGTGGAAATTCGATCAATGACTGAAAATTTTGAAATTCAATTTTTAGACGGAAGGTGGATATGTCCCTAAGTGGCCATTTGGAAAAAATTTGAATTCTCATTGCACATAATTTATCCTTTAGTTCAACGTCTCTAGATACACCTTCCAAGTATGCAACAAGTGACTTATCATGCTAACCAAATAGTGGCTAGCATTTTATTGGATGGGAACCTCTCTACATCAATTTAATTGAATTCTTTAATAAAAACTCACAAGATTCAGAAGCAAGACACCTTTTATATGGTGAATTTCCAAAGAAATATATTTGGATACCAGATATTAAAAAGTGGCGGCAACGAGCATCACATAAGAAGGTCATATGACGAATTTACAATGTCTCTCCATCAGAAGGAGAACGTTACTTCTTGTTGATGCCAAAAATAGAACCAACACCCAAATATCAGACGAAAGCACCAGTTCTAATAAAATAAAGCAAAAGCAAAAGAAACCCAAATCAAGTAAGAGAAAATAGCTAGAAAGTAAACGAACACACAAGGGTTTTTATAGTGGTTCGACAATCTATAGCCTACATCCACTTTATAATTTGTTATTAGCTGTCTTCTCTTCGGATTGCAATGAATTATATTAGATCGGACCACAATCCAGTGGATCTCAGATTTACAATAGATTTCATAAAGTGTTTGAGAGTCACTGGTACTAGAGAGTTGCGGATATATATAGAACAGCAAATCGTAGTTTCCTAGATGACTTTAATGGAGGATAGGTACGAGGTAAAGAAGAAGAAGAAGTCTTTAATGTCAGAGAGTCTGATCTAAAGAAGAAGAGATCCCTCTCTAGTTGCTTTATAATTGGTATTTATAGAGGAATAGGTGAACAGGTTCAGAAGCCCGCTTGCAGTGAAGTCCAAAAGCTAGCCCGGTGTTGTACAACTGTGCACGGAGGCCTACGAACCAAGAAAGAATCTCGGTACCGATCTATTTTTCTTGGTGCAAAGTGCACTCTTTCACTTGTTTTTCTCTTCTATCTTTTGCTCGATGTGTTTCAAGCTCTTTTCCATCGACTTTAAGTTGATTCTAACGATCTTCCGATAGCACTTCAATTATCCTTCTTCCTTTGCTTTCTTCTCATCAATCCTTGGAATCGCTCGTCGAAACTCTGGGAAAACCACATGTCCACGAGTGATTGGAGTAGCATATGAGGTATATGATGTTTGGGAGGCAGAAAGGAGGGAAAAACCACCCTTCACTGACCCAAAATCAATCTTCACCGACCAAAATCACTCTTCGCCAAGTTAAAATCACTCTTCATCGATCAAAATCACTCTTTACCAAGTTAAAATCACTCTTCACCGAGTTATCTCCTTAGTCTAATTTCTATTGAAAATTATCCCAGTTGTTTCTTTACTTCTTCTAAGTGTGCTTCCAAGTTTTCGAGTCATTTTGTCTTTGTCTTAACCTTCAAATTCTGGTTGAAATCTGCTTAGATAAAAAGTGAGTTAATACTTTCCTGCCAAAGTACGCCTTTCGAATGTAAGGTGTACTCGAGAACAAGTTTCCAACAGAGTCATTCTTCAATTATTGAGCTTTAGGGCTTTGTCTCGCCGGACCGTTCATCTTCCAATCTATGGTTTGATCTCTTCGAATCATTTATCATCCAATCGAGGATATCAATCTCCCCGGATCGTTTATTGCCCACTCTACGGTTTGATTTCTTCGGATCCTTGCTGATCCTAATCCGCTCACTCTTCAACGAGGGGACCCAATGACCAATCAAGTCCAGCAGCTCACTCTCCGGTAAGGGACTTACCTTTTGTCCAAGTCCATCCACTCGCTCTTCGGCAAGGAAACTTACACCTTGCAGTCACCACCCTATCTCTTCGGATAAGACTACTACAATCAGTACCAGCCATCATGTTCAAGTGGATTTTCGAAATATCAAATATTCAAATCAAAGAAAACAAGCAAATATCCTAATTATTCATCCCAAACATCCGACTCAGAGCATGCCTAGAGATCTATTTAGGTCTCGTATACGGGTAAGTGGTCCGCTGTTATATTTTCCTAGATAATCATCTCAAACATTGGACTTATAGCGTGCCTAAAGACCAATTGAGGCCTCATACATGTGTACGAGGTCTGAGGTTATTATTATCTTAATTATTCAAAACAAAAAGAAAGCACGAGAAGCAAAATGGCTCCCGTCCATCCCAATCAAGGGATTACCATCCTCGACTCAAATCCTTAGTCATGGCTTGATGCATTCATTGCAGATGGTCGCTGCTTCGACTGCAGCTCGTAGTTCGGTTCCTTACATACTATTGTAGCTGGTTACTCCAAACTAGTTATTCTATCAAGTCATTAAGGTGTCTGCACTCATTCGTTTCATGTCCATCCAGCTCATGGAAGATGAAAAACTTTCCAGATCTTCTTTCTGAATCGGTGCATTCTCTTTTAGCGGGCTTTTAGTAGGGGATATGCCCCTAGTACCTTGGTATATCTTCTCCGAGGACTTCGTTAGATCATTGTAGGAGGAGAACTTCGATTCCCTCCTTAGCCGTTTCGGTTCTCCTACGTTATCATCAGCTCTTTGCTTTCCTTTATCCTTACCATATCCTACTCCAGAGAGTCCGCCGTCATCCACAGCATTAATTTAATCATCCTCAGTTTCAACGTCTTCTTGACACAAATATCTCTCAGCTTCATGTTAGAATTGCATAAGATCCATAGGCAGATCCTTTTCCAAAGCAATGTTAAAGTCAGCCTTGCTTGCAACTCCTGAAACAGCCGCCAACAGAATCACGGATGGATCCGGCTTATCAACTACAGCAGTTGCCATGTTAAACCTAGTCAAGTAGCTCCTGAGGGTCCTTCTGGCCCTTTGCTTCATGCTCGATAGTGTCATTACATTCTTTGGTCATGAGATATGAACTCTAAACAGCCTTATGAATTTATTTACCAAGTCGGTCCACATGCTTATGGACCCATTCTCCAGCTATCTGAACCACATCACTACTAAATCTGTCATGTATAATAGGAAGCACTGCCCCCATTACCTTCATAGAAGCACCCAACACCTCCATATATCGGATGTATCTCATTGGGTGAACCGTTGGATCCATCTTCCCATCGTACATTTCCAACGTTGAAAGCTTGAAATCAGGAGGATTCCTCGCATTCCGAATGTTATGGGTGAATGGATTCCTTTTCATGTCTTCCAAACTCTGGTCTGAGGGTCCGCCTCTAACTATTCTTCTAATCATCTCAGCCATCTGGTTGTTGTCAACTAACGGAAGTCTTAGACTACTAGCTACATTTCCCCCTGCTCTTATGGGGTAACTCCGGCACATATTCTACCACATATTCCTCTGGTTGCACATTTATGTTCTGACCCTTCCTTTGGTTTCATTCTGTCCTTCATTCCTACGGGGAAGCTCTGGCACATACTCCTCCAGTCTTTGCTCATTCACATTCTGATTTGCGTTTACTCTCCAACATAGTTTGCTCCCAGCATTTAAGCATGTCCCAAGCTTGCACCAACATTGCTCTCGAGTATAATTCCCTCGGTGCCGAGAGGAATTAGGTCGGTACCGAGTGATACTGTTCGATCGGGGCATTCTTCCAGTTTGCTCCACTCCAACTCTATATGTTTGTGCATTAGTTCTTGGTCCTTGGTTTTGAATTCCAACAGTCTTGGTTATTCCTTGTTGTCCCATCCTTTGAAAATATCTCTCCAATATATCTTGTTGTCGAGTCATTAATCCATCTTGCATCTCCTTCATCGTTTTCTCTATCTCTTCTCTAGTAATGTAAATAGATTGATTGGAATTTGAGGACATCTTCTAGCTACCCCCATGCTCTGGTTGACTTCTTCCAGTTTTAGATTTGGTGTTAGGTCTCTTCATCTCCTTCGAGTTTCGGATCCAAGCTCAAGGTTGTGAGATCTAGTTCTTTCTCGGTAGAAGCACCAAAGTGTTGACGCCAAAAATGGCAGCAACACCCAAACATCAGATGAAAACACCAGTTTTATTAAAATAAAACAAAGGAAGCAGAAATCCTAAATCAAGCAAGAGGAATAGCAAGAGAGTAAATGAACAAACAAGAGTTTTTATAGTGGTTCGACAATCTCCGGCATACGTCCACTTTATATTTTGTTATTAATTGTCTTCTCTTTGGATTATAATGAATAATATTAGATCTGACCAAAATATAGTGGGTCTCAGACTTACAGTGGATTTTATAGAGTGTTTGTGAGTCGCTATGTAACGAGCCGTATTTTACGTAACGAAGGATCATAAAATATTTTTATTTTATTCGTATGAGGTCGTATGATTTTATAAATTTAGATATGACTCTTAGAGATATTTTATTTCCTAATTTCCATGTGACCATTTTAACCCTGAAAATCTTGTTTGGGCTATAACTTTTGATATAAGTTGAATTAGGGTCTCAAACTGATTTCATTGCTTCAGAATGATGGTTTTTCATTTCGTAGAATGGTCATAATAGAAAAACAGACTTACAGTTAGAAAATTATGTATGTTTTAATTTTAAAGCTCTTGGCCAGAATTAATATGTAATTAATTAAGCCCGTTAGTTGGCCAATTAGTCTAATTAGAGAATCACTATAAATAGGGCCTCTAGAAATCAAACTAAAACATTCCATGTCTAAACCCTAATTAGTCAGAAATCCATCCTAATTCATCCAAATTTCTCTCCAAATCAAACTAGGTTGTGGATTAGAGATTAGATCTTCGATTAGAAGCTAGAGATAATCAAATTGGTTAATTAGAAGTGCTTTTCATTGCTGTTTGGATTGGATCTACAGTCAAATTGATTGAATTTGGTATTTCGTGAGTGGTTTATACCTTCTTGCTATACTATTCATGTTTATATGGTAGAATTATAGGATTTAACTTATTTTAAATTGATTTTTGGCCATAAAACCTTTTCTAAATTTAAGTACATGTTAATCCATGCATATGATATAGATTGATTAGAAATCACCTTTGTTTATGTTTGTATATTCATGCTATATGTAGATCTATGTTAGAGATTGACTTGTTTATCTTAATTATGTGGATTTCATGTTTGAATGGATGAAATTGCTTGTTGTTCTATGTTTGTATCATGTTATTTGATGTTGTTTGTTAGTGTTTTGGATGTTTAGAAAGATAGGTAGAAGAATGGAACATATCAAAGGCAAAGATGGTCAGGAATTGGATGAAACTTGGAGGGGAGGCTCTGGAGTATGGGAAGAGCATAGGGTTCCACTCATGAGGTCCAATTAATGAAGTACACTTGTCGACACAGACATGAAGAGTTCGGTATCAACATGTTTGGGTTGGTCCTATGGGTCATCAATTTTGGGGAGAGCAAGAGTAAGGCTAGTATAGGTTGCCCAAGGTGATTAGCTAAGTGTTGGAGGCTATGACGACTTGTTTCTAGAATGTGGAGTTGAGTGCTTTGAAGAGAAGACTTGTTCCTATGACGACTTGTTTTGGGTTGATAGGTTGAGGTTAAAGCATCCAGGCATGGAGTGCTGGAAGCAAGGAAGAAGTGGAAGAAAACTAGGCTACTAGTTGGCAAAGTAGAGAGATCAGCACTGACATGAAGAGGTTGGTACCGACTTGTTATGGTAAGTATAATTGGAGTGGAACTTCCAGGGAATGGTTAGAGGTTTTGTGGATCGTGCTGGAGGTATTGGCTCATTCACATTAGGGTTGGATGGTGATGTGACATCATGATGAAAAGCTAGAATCTTCGGATGTTGGCTCAATTGGAAGTAGGTTCCAAGGATGGAGGCTCGGTAATGGAGGGAGCGGTAGGATCGAGGAATGTGGAAGAGTTCCTCGTGAATAATGGAGACTGGATTGAGCAAGAAGGGTTCGGTGTCCAAAAGGAGTAAAGGAGGGCTCGAATAAATATATGCTAAGGAATCGTTGATGCTCGAAGTGTTTTCTTGTGTACTCGAAGCAGAGGTATATAAGTGGGGACACCCATGGATTGGTAGCGAAGATCCGAATACCCTGGACAAGTCACTTTGGATTTAGTGTCTAGCTTTGGGGCTATGAGAAATGCATCGAGCTTTGGGCTGCATGATACGAGAGTACACCGAGAACTGGGATTTTTATTAGTCCTTGGCAGTAAGGAGGCCATATGAGTTATCATATATTTAGAGCACAACGATGAGTGATAGTGAGCCTTGTTTGATGGATAATATGGTTGTTTTCCTTTTGTGGGCTATCAATCAGGGATATCATTGGGAGTAGGTACTGGAGATAGGGATATTTGGACATCTACTATGGTATTATGTATTGTACCTTTATGTTATAGTAGAGTAGCATATTATACTATTATGTGCTAACTCTTTGGTTGTAGGGACAGGTATTCATTTATTCTTTGATTTTTCCTGCAAATAAATAAGTAAGAAGCAGGTTCGATAGTGTGAAAGGTATGGTTCGTGTACTCTTGTTCCTTACCATATTTACCTGTATAGTATCTTGATATTTATTTACTGCTTACACCAGATTGTTGTCTGACCCAAGGTTTTTTCTTTACTTCTTATTATCTTTGGTACTCTTAAATGAGTAGACTAGATAACAGGTCTAGGTGATGCAGTAGCTGCTCAAAGGACGAGCTGGATGGAGCTATCTCACTTTTTATACTTATATGGTGACTATGCTTATTCCGCTGTGTAGTACTGGGGAACCTTAGCAGTGGTTGCTCACTATTTGTATTTGATACATTTGTTGAGTTTGTTTTCGCTATATAAACTCTATTATTGATGTATAAATATATGGATATTATACTCTGATGATGATTTGTTCACATTATTATTACCGCCTCTTCTATTTTATATGTGATATTATATTTTGTCCATGCGTTGTGGGATATACGACATGTTATATGCTGCATTTGTTCATTCTAAACCCTGATGATCGTCCAATATTAGCCGGGCACAGCTGCAGTGCACTAATTATACTCTACTGGTGTCGGTAGCAAAGGGTAGTCATCACATTGTGCATCGTAGTTTTGGTTACGTGATTAACTTTAGTTGATACTGTGATCCAACTGAGATAAGGAAGGAGTTGTCGCCTTAGACTGGATCTAGTGTGTATATATACAAGAGAGTGCGTACTTGTTATAAGTTTGGTTTTCAAAACTATATAATAGTATAGTATAAGTCGCTTGCACATGAGCACTATAGACATGGTTTTCTTTATGAAAGACCGATCATTCTTGTTACAAATAAGGATGAGACGACATAAGAAAAATACTGCGAGATCGGCTTCAGCGGTGGAGGAAGGAGCATAATCAGGAGCTGCTACATCTGATTTCCGGGCCATGTTCAATGCTATAGTGGCAAATATGATGAGAAATACTCCTGGAGTTGAGGTTGGAGGAGGTGGTCTTGTACAAGCGCCTAGTGCTGATTTCGCTAAATTGAGCAAGAATTACTCCACCCTTGGAGGAAAGCCGTTCCATAGAACGAAGTCGGCCATAGAAGTGCAAGACTGGTTGGATACTTTGTCAGAACCTCGAATTTTGGTTTTTTGTTGCAGTAGAAGATATTGTTTTTACTCGAGAAATAGTCTAACAATTTGAAGACCAGATTCCGGTTTGAAGCTTCAGCAAAATATTAAGTTTAAGGTCTAAGTTTGGTAGTAAATATATGTTAAAATCTCTCCAAAGTGGTATATGCACGCACACACAATATAAAGTTTTTCAAAACATTTAGATAAGCCAGTAAACACAAAACTCAAGGGGCTGAATAGCATGAGTCAACCAACCGAATACTGTGCATGTGCACAAATTAATATAAATATTCAGACGGATGACCATGCTATTTCAGCCGGCTGAATTGTGTCATTTTTACACTATTTCCTTGCTGTTTCGATTTTAAATCAATTCAGCCGGCTGAATTATTTTAGTTTTATATTTACATTCTGCATAAGTAGATGGTTTATTTAATATTCCACATTGCACGATCCTTAGTCACTTTCAATTGGCATCATAGCAGGGTCATCATATAACCATAACATAGTTATTTGATATTCAGTTAATATGGAAAACAACACTAGCACAAGTTTTATTGAAGGTCAATCCACTGCATGACCACCGCTATTTAACGGCTTGAATTACAACTATTGGTCAACTTGCATGAGAGTTTATATGTAGGAAAACAGATATGACACTTGGAATAAAACTCAGGATGAATATATTATACCAACAACACCATATGCACAATGGTCAAACACACAAAAATTAGATGCTACCTCAAATGCAAAAACCATGAATATGCTATTTTGTGCTTTAGATAAAAATGAATTTAATAGAGTTAGCATGTGTACAACTACTTATGAAATTTGGAAAACTCTTAAAGTTACACATGAAGGAACCAACAAAGTAAAACAAAGCAAAATTTCTATGCTTAAAAATCAATTTCAAAATTTCAGAATGAAACAGGATGAGACTATAAATGAAATGTAATCTAGATTTCAAGACATACATCACTCACTTTTGGCACTAGGAGAAAAATACACTGATTTTGAAATTGTCTCGAAAATCCTAAACTCTTTAATGAATGAATGAGAATGGAAAGTCTTAGCTATAGAAGAAGCTAATGATATTTCTACCATAAAACCTGAAGAGTTAATAGGAAATCTCATGTCGTATGAAATAAACTTGCAGGCAAAAAGGGATCAAGCCCAAGACAGAAAGACCATAGCATTTCAAGCTGAACAAGAAAATTCTCATTCGGATGACATGGCATTTATAGCTAAAAATTTTAAAAAGATTTTGAAATTTAAAAAGAACAATAAATTTGGAAATAACAAGAACACCAACAAACCATCAGCTTCAAATTTTATGAATGTCACAAAAAGGGTCACCTAAAGAAGGACCGTCCTGATCGAAAGAAAGACAGGTACAAGAATAAAAGGGACAAATATAAGAAAAAGCAAGCATTCTCTATTACATGGGATGATTCAGGATCTTCTTCCTCACGAGACAATGACACTGGCAGTGACTCCGAACAAGCCAATGTGTATTTTATGGCTTCAACTAACGATGCAAGTGATGTAACTTTTGATGATTTAATTGACATAAACTCGTAATTATTGGATAAACTAAAAGATGTTAAAAGAAAATATAAAGATGCTTTAGAAAAACTAAACAGGAGTGAAATAAAAATTGATATGCTCAGAGATGAAAAGAAAATCTCAGAAGAAGAACTTGTCAAAACACAAGGATCTTTGTCTAATGTATCTTCTCAACTCACTATGCTATCAAATGAGATTGAAGTTAAAAAAGAAAAGAACATTACATTAGCTGCAAAAAATCACGATTTAAAATCAAATGTCAAAATTCTTGAATTAAACAATACTAGTCTCAAAACCGAGTTAGAAAATATTACAAAAAATGTTTCTAACTTTAATAAAGGTAGAGAAAATATTTCTAAAATTATTAATAACTCTCAAACCTCTTTCAATAAGAAAGGTTTATGATATACAAATTCCTCAAAATATAGTTCAAAAAGAAATATTTCACTATATAAAAATTTCAATATACATATGAATTTTGTAAAAGCAAAACCAAAGGTTTTCACTCAAAAGAATGAGAGTTACACCACAAAAAATATAAAGATTTGGGTACCAAAAACTAATGATAATTCAATTAGAAATAAGTATATCAAGACTTTTTTAAATATATTTCATAAAAATGAAAATTTTACTATAAAGGGAATTCTAAACCCTCTTGGGTATGGCTTCCCAATACCTAACCCCTGGACCCTAACATAGGAAGTGGGTACCAGAACGTATATCTCATTTTTTTGCAGGTACACCACATATAACGGGGGACATATATTCCAAATTTTCTTATACTTATGGAAATGAAGCCACAAACGTGATGTTCAAATTTTCAATTTTTTCATTTTATCGATGACAAAGGGGGAGAAAAAGGTGCGTCATAATGATAAGGGGAGTATTAAATCTATTTATTTTTATTTATAACATACATAGTTGTCATCATCAAAACGGGGGAGAATTTTAGAACCTCGAATTTTGGTGTTTTGACTATGACAACTATATAAGTAAATATATCGTTTAGAACTAACTAAACTTGCAGGAGA
Organism: Allium fistulosum; assembly: GCA_030737815.1. Classification (NCBI taxonomy): domain Eukaryota; kingdom Viridiplantae; phylum Streptophyta; class Magnoliopsida; order Asparagales; family Amaryllidaceae; genus Allium; species Allium fistulosum. The sequence goes on from CM060906.1 coordinate 412,914,820, forward strand.
AGATATTATTTTTACTCGAGAAATAGTCTAACAATTTAAAGACCAGATTACGGTTTGAAGCTTCAGCAAAATATTAAGTTTAAGGTCTAAGTTTAGTAGTAAATATATGTTAAAATCTCTCCGAAGTGGTATATGCACGCACACACAATATAGAGTTTTTAAAACATTTAGATAAGCCAGAAAAAACTAAACTCAGCCGGCTGAATGGCATGAGTCAACCGGCTGAATACTGTGCATGTGTGCAAAATAATTTGAATATTCAGACGGCTGACCATGCAATTTCAGCCGGCTGAATTGTGTCACTTTTACACCATTTCCGTGCTTTTTCGATTTTAAATCAATTCAGCTGGCTGAGTTGCTCCATTCAAACGGCCGAATCTTCATAATGGCTATTTTTTCAAAAGACGCTTCATTTCAATGACAACTCTTGATTTAAGAGTTGCTTCCATACCTTTTCATGGCTATCTTTCATAAACGAATACAACTCTTAATCCGTATAAATAGCCATGAATTTCATTGTTGTAATTACAAATTCTAACTCTTGTTTCTAATCTATCTTGCTATTTGAACTCTAAGCATTCAATACTTTATTCTGATCACTTGTTCATTCAATAATACTTCATTAGTGATTTCGTAAACTTCCTATCTTCATGAATTACATGATATACCACAAAGGAGAAGATTATAGGAAGGGTGTACTCTAAATTCTTATTCGTGCTATTAAAAGAGGCCATTCAGTCAAGAATATTCTTTGTATTATTGAAGTCTTGTTCGTTTGCTCAGGCGGTTGAAGTCATATTCTGTTGCTTAGGCGATTAAAGTCCTGTTTGGTTGCTCAGGTGGTTGAAGTCTTATTCTATTGCTTAGGCAGTTGAAGTACTGTTCAGTTGCTCAGGTGGTGTAATGCATGTTCCTCCGGGTTAAGTGAGGGTTGATAGTTAAATTCCAGAAGGAGTCTGGGACTGGATGTAGAACGTGAAGTTCGAACCAGTATAAAAATCTCTGGTGTCATTTACTTTATTATTTTACTTTTATATTTACATTCTTCATAAGTAAATAGTTTATTTAATATTCCAAATTGCATGATCCTTAGTCACTTTCAATTGGTATCAGAGTAGGGTCATCATATAACCATAACGTAGTTATTTGATATTCAGTTAATATGGAAAACAACACTAGCACAAGTTTTATTGAAGGTCAATCCACTGAATGACCACCGCTATAACGGTTTGAATTACAACTATTGGTCAACTCGCATGAGAATTTATATGAACGCAGATGAATATGACACTTGGAATATAACTCAGGATGAATATATTATACCAACCACACCATATGCACAATGATCAAACACACAAAAATTAGATGCTACCTCAAATGCAAAAGCCATAAATATGCTATTTTGTGCTTTGGATAAAAATGAATTTAATAGAGTTAGCATGTGTACAACAACTTATGAAATTTGCCGAACTCCTAAAATTACTCATGAAGGAACCAACAAAGTTAAACAAAGCAAGATTTCTATGCTTAAAAACCAATTTCAAAATTTCAGAATGAAACAAGATGAGACTATAAATGAAATGTATTCTAGATTTCAAGACATACATCACTCATTTTTGGCACTAGGAGAAAATTACACTGATTTTGATATTTTTCGAAAATCCTAAACTCTTTAACGGATGAATGGGAACGGAAAGTCTTAGCTATAGAAGAAGCTAACGATATTTCTACCATAAAACCTGAAGAGTTAATAGGAAATCTCATGTCATATGAAGTAAACTTGCAGGCAAAAAGGGACCAAGCCCAAGACAGAAAGACCATAACATTTCAAGCTGAACAAGAAGATTCAGATTCGGATGAAGATGACATGGCATTTATAGCTAAAAATTTCAAAAAGCTTTTGAAATTTAAAATGAACAATAAATTTGGAAATAACAAGAACACTAACAAACCATCAGCTTCAAATTTTATGAATGTCACAAAAAGGGTCACATAAAGAAGGACTGTCCTGATCGAAAGAAAGACAGGTACAAGAATGAAAGGGAAAAATATAAGAAGATGCAAGCATTATCAATTACATGGGATGATTCAAAATCGTCTTCCTCATCAGACAGTGACACTGACAATGACTCCTAACAAGCCAATGTGTGTTTTATGGCTTCAACTAACAATGTAAGTGATCTAACTTTTGATGATTTAGTTGACATAAACTCAGAATTATTGGATAAACTAAAAGGTGTTAAAAGGAAATATAAAGATGCTTTAGAAAAACTAAATAGGAGTGAAATAAAAATTAATATGCTCAGAGATGAAAAGAAAATCTGAGAAGAAGAACTTGTCAAAACAAAAGGATCTTTGTCTAATGTATCTTCTTAACTCACTATGTTATCAAATGAGATCGAAGTTAAAAAATAAAAGAACATTACATTAGTTGCAGAAAATCATGATTTAAAATCAAATGTCAAAATTCTTGAATTAAATAATACTAGTCTCAAAACCGAGCTAGAAAATATTACTAAAAATGTTTCTAACTTTAATAAAGGTAGAGAAAATATTTCTAAATTTATTAATAACTCTCAAACCTCTTTCAATAAGAAAGGTTTAGGATATACAAATTCCTCAAAATCTAATTCAAAAAGAAATATTTCACTATATAAAAATTTCAATATGCATATGAATTTTGTAAAAGCAAAACAAAAGGTTTCACTCAAAAGAAGGACAGTTACACCACAAAAAATCTAAAGATTTTGGAACCAAAGAGTAATCATAATTAAATTAGAAATAAGTATATTAAGATTTTTTTCAATACAGTTCATAAAAATGAAAATTTTACTTATAAAGGGAATTCTAAACCCTCTTGGGTATGGCTTCCAAAGACCTAACCCCCGGACCCTAACATAGGAAGTGGGTACCGAAACATATATCTCATTTTTTTGCAGGTACACCACATATAACGGGGGAGATATATTCCAACTTATCTTATACTTATGGAAATGAAGCCACAAATGTGATGTTCAAATTTTCAATTTTTCCGTTTTGTCGATGACAAAGGGGGAGAAAAAGGTACGTCATAATGATAAGGGGAGTATTAAATCTATTTATTTTTATTTATAACTTACATGGTTGTCATCATCAAAAAGAGAGAGAATTTTAAAAGCTCGAATTTTGGTGTTTTAACTATGACAACTATATAAGTAAATATATCATTTAGAACTAACTAAACTTGTAGGAGAAGATATTGTTTTTACTGGAGAAATTGTCTAACAATTTGAAGACCAGATTACGGTTTGAAGCTTCAGCAGAAATATTAAGTTTAAGGTCTGAGTTTAGTAGTAAATATATGTTAAAATCTCTCCGAAGTGGTATATGCACGCACACACAATATAGAGTTTTTTTAAAACATTTAGATAAACTAGAAAAAACTAAACTCGGCCGGCTGAATACTGTGCATGTGCGCAAATTAATTTGAATATTCAGACGGCTGACCATGCTATTTCAACCGGCTGAATTGTGTCATTTTTACACTATTTCCTTGCCTTTTCGATTTTAAATCAATTCAGCTGGCTGAGTTGCTCCATTCAGACGGCTGAATCTTCATAACGGCTATTTTTTCAAAAGACACTTCATTTCAATGAACAGAAACAACTCTTGATTTAAGAGTTGCTTCCATGCCTTTTCATGGCTATCTTTCATAAACGAATACAACTCTTAATCCCTATAAATAGCCATGAATTTCATTGTTGTAATTACAAATTCTAACTCTTGTTTCTAATCTATCTTGCTATTTGAACTCTAAGCATTCAATACTTTATTCTGATTACTTGTTCATTCAATAATACTTCATTAGTGATTTCGTAAACTTCCTATCTTCATAAATTACACGATATACCACAAAGGAGAAGAATATAGGAAGGGTGTACTCTAAAGTCTTATCCGTGCTATTAAAAGAGGCCATTCGGTAAATTTGCCAATTTGCGACCTGGAAGAAAATTTCCAGTCTTTCAGCTCAGACGTCAGGGAAGTCTACCAGACGTCTGGGGCTGCTTATTTCAGCCAATTTGCCTATTTTATGTGGGTTTCCAATTTATATCGATTTTTGGTTGATCCGATTAGTTGTTATCACTTGTATCGACTTTGATGACTTCTTTTCTGGATTTTTAGGAATATCCATTTGATTGATTTGATATCGATTTTTATGGTCTTAATTCACGTCGTCGAATGTGAATTTTTGGTGATTGATTGTTTCTACAATCATTTCTGTGATTTGTCACTTTAAAATACAAAGGTTTCTATACTAGTAGTAAATATTCAAACTTTTTCACAAAAACGATTTCAACACTACTTCTAAATACAAAGCTCGTTTTTAAAACCGTTTTCCAAATCTATTAGTATATACAAACCTTTACCTCATTCGTATGAGAAATCCAATTAAACGACTTAGCAAAACAAGTGGTATGAAATGCTTGCGTTTACTTCGTCGGTTAATTCTTAGACTTGTTCGATTGAAATCTTATGACAATTTTCGAGTGGAAATCTACAATTTGTTCGTAAATATTTAAGTTAAGCTAGTGGTTATGGGACATGAAGCTAAACTCATTTATTTACTAGCTTAATGTAATTCACACTTCTTATTGATCGATGGCGATCATTTTTATGGTTTTGACTAGCGATATGCGATGTCTCTTTGTCCACGTGGGGGACTGTACCTCGTTTTATGGAGCTTCGTCTCATTTTTATAGGCTAGCGACCTATTGTTTTATGTAGCTTCGTCTCATTTTTATAGGCTATCGACCTATTGTTTTATGGATCTTCGTCTCATTTTTATGGGCTAGCGACCTATAGTTTTATGGAGCTTCGTCTCATTTTTATAGGCTAGCGACCTATCGTTTTATGGAGCTTCGTCTCATTTTTATAGGCTAGCGACCTATCGTTTTATGGAGTTCGGTTCATCGGGCGTACCGTTATTGTATAACGTCGTTGTTCCAGCTTATCAGGTTCATCGGGCGTACCGTTATTGTACTACGTCGTTGTTCTGAATTACTTGAGTATCAGGTTCCTCGGACGTAACGTTATTGTACTATGTCGTTGCACCGGTTCTATGGTTAGCGACCATGGGATAGCGACCCGTTTGTGATACACGTGTTGGTGAGTTTTCATGCTCCCGTTTGTTATTGGCCTCCCCCTTTGTGATTTCTGGATTTCTAATTGATGATTTCTTGAATTTGGGTTTACCAATTTTTTCGATTGACATTGATATGTTTTGTCAATATTTGGGGTTTGGTGAATAAGCTAAAGAATGTGATATTCTTTTTGGACATTTGACGAGATTTGAGATATTGTATGATTTTCGTTGTTATCTGATGTATACTTGTCACAGTATGACATTATTGTTATCATATGTTTTTGTCATATCTCTTATCCTATCTTATTTTATATGATATTTATAGCTAGACTGATCCGTTTATTATTTTCTTCTTAAATAATACTCGGGTCAAACCGAGGTATTTCAGGTGCTTCTGCTTGACTTCTTATCGGGGTCCGTCATTTGACTTTTGGCTAACTACTTTAGCTTAGTAGTTTTGTTTTTATACATTCGAGATAGAGACTCCTTGATGTATACATATTCTTTTTCTCAGCACTTGTACCTATTCTTTTGTGATATAGTAGATCTTGTATGACCACTATTTTGATGTACACTTTTATGTGTTACATTCATATCTGTTTCCGCCTTTGTGATATGAATATCTATGACTGATTTGTGTTATGCTTATTTATATATTTGTTTCCGAAGCCCACATAGCCACTGTGTAGTAGCTTTGAGTTTGTATTTGATATGTCGGATTTCCTCTTGAAATGAAATGCAAGTCATATTATTAGACATATCGGTACTCGCACAAAGCAATTACACAGATGGTCGCTCCTCAACAACCTTATTTTTCGTGCTAGTCGACGGCATTACCCCATAGTGTCCTTGGCTAGTGTGAGTATAGAGGTGGGGCGTCACAGCTTGGTATCAGAGCCAAACTTCGGAACAATATAGAATAATCTAGCAAGGATCATTGTCCTAAGTTTCTCTTAAGAATTGTGCCTTAGGATTTAATTCGAGTCATAGGACCCATTCTATCCTATTTTATTTTATGATGCCTTGTTTTATCAATCAAGTTTGTTTGATATTCATTCTGAGAATAACCGTTTTCCTCTTCTTTCTTTCTTTCTTAAAGATGAGAAATGGTTAGACCTGGCTGTCCCAGCGCCGGTCAATCCAGTGCTACTCCTCGGGATGGAGTATTCATGTCTGCTCAACAACTTTTAGATCTTGTAAAGAATGCCCAAGCTGTCGGACCCAATCCAGATCCTACTCATCCTAAATCTGGGTTTGCACGCTTGTGCAGTGACTATACCAATTTGGGTGGAAGGCCATTCAAAGGTTTCGAAAGCATTATAGAGGTCTAAGCTTGGCTTAGATCATGCGACCGCATCCTTTCCCGCATGAATCTTGTTGATCTACATCGAGTCCAAGTGGCTTCTAGCATGCTCCAAGAAAGAGCATTAGATTGGTATGAGCTTTTGGTATCTGAAATTATTGAAGCGGATCTTACTTGGGAGCAATTCCGGGAAAGGTTTGAGTTAAAGTTTGTGTCGAAAGCTGAAAAAGTAACTTTGGCACGACGCTTTATTGACCTTGTTCTAGGTGAATCTTCTGTGACGAATTACGTCGCATCTTTTGAATCTCTCTCTAAATATGAGGTCGAGTATATTAATACTCCATTGAAGAAAAATCAGAGGTTTGTCTATGGGTTGAATAAGAACCTCAAAAAAAGCCTTTACTTCTGAAACTAGAAGTTTCTTTTGATCAGCTTGTTGATATCGCTCTTCGGCTTGAAGAAGCCTATAAAGAAAGTGATGTTGAAGTTGTGGTTGCCAAACAGAACTTCAACAACAACAAGAAGAGACCTGTTAGTTCAAGCCTAATCCCAACAAGAAAGGGAAGCAAGCAAACTTCGGTAGCGAAGACTCCTACCTCTAGTCGTGGGCAATGCTACAATTGTTGTTCTAAGGACTATTATGCAAATAGGTGCCCAAAACCTCTTTTTTGTCGTTATTGCAAAAGTTCGGGTCATCTTTTATCTTCATGCCCTAAACTTCCAAACAAGAAAGAGGGAAAGCTAAATGTTATGCAAGCCTCTAGTAACACTTCTCTTGGTCAAGGTATTTCTCATTCTATCCTTGATGGCATTACTATATTTCATGATATTCCTATTCGAGTTCTTTTTCATATGGGTGCATCTCACTATTTTATATCAAAGGAACTTGTTGATACTTTGTCTTTAAATGTTATGGGCTTGATGACTTCATTGAGAATTGTGAATCCGGTTGGTGGATCTGCAACACTCAGTTTACTTTGTAAAGATGTCGAGATTATTTTATGTGATTATGCTTTTCGAGCCGATTTGCATGTTATGCGTTACTTAGGTTTCAGAATGATTTTGGGAATGGATTGGCTTAATCGATATGAAGCCCATATTTTATGTCCCGAGAGGACTATTTATCTTCGACATCCTCAATCTGTTAAGCATATTTCTATTGTTCTTAAAGATTCAGATTCAAATTTGGTAGCATCCTTATATTCTTTAAATCCTCATGATGATGATAATGATGATGAGGAAGATGTTATTTCTCTCATTCACGTTGTTCCTGAATTTCTCGACATATTTGAGCCCGTTTTAGGATTACCACCTAAGCGAGCAATTGAGTTCAGAATTAATCTAATCCCTGGAGCTCTACCTAGTACTCGTCCTCCTTATCGTATGTCCAATAAGGAAAATGAGGAGATGCATAAACAATGATCCGAATTTGAAGGAAAACAGTTTATTCGTTCTAGTTCATCTCTATGGGGAGCTTCGGCTATTTTTGTGAAGAAATCCGATGGTACACTTAGGCTTTGCGTTGACTACCGCAAGCTTAATGATCTCACCATCAAGAATAAATATCCCTTACCTTGGATTGATGATCTATTTGATCAACTTAGCGGTGCTAGAGTCTTTTCATAGTTAGACTTAGCAACCAGTTTTCATCAGCTTCGTATTGCAGAGGATAACATTCCTTTCACCTCATTCCATACTCGCTATGGATCTTATGAATGGCTTGTTATGCCATTTGGTTTAACGAATGCTCCAGCTTATTTCATTGACCTTATGAATCGAGTTTTCAAAGGCTTCCTCGATCGATTTGTTCTCATCTTTATAGATGATATTCTTGTTTATTCTAAAATCGAGGAAGAGCATGAAAAACATCTTCGGATTGTGTTGGAAACTCTTAGGAGCAACCAATTGAAAGCAAAATTTTCTAAGTGCCACTTTTGGCAATATCGTGTAAAATTTTTGGGACATGTTATTTCTGAATCCGGAATTTCCGTGGATCCTTCAAATGTTGAAGCGATTCAAAATTGGAAGAGACCGGAGAATGTGATGGAAATTCGTAGCTTTCTTGGATTGGCAGGCTATTACCATCGGTTCATAAAAGACTTTTCTAAAATTTCCTTTCCACTTACTAGTTTGACAAAGAAGGGAGTTAAGTACATTTGGTCGGACAAATGTGAAGCTGCTTTTCAGAAACTAAAAGAACTCCTTTCCAATGCTCCTATTCTTGTGATTCCCGAAGGGAACCAAGACTTGATTGTTTATTCCGATGCTAGTCGTGTTGGTTTGGGTGCCGTTCTCATGCAAAGGGAACATGTTATCGCTTATGCTTCTAGGCAATTAAAGCCTGCCGAGACTAGATATGCCACTCATGATTTAGAGCTCGCGGCTATTGTTTTCGCCCTTAGAATTTGGCGTCGTTATCTTTTGGGAGAGAAATTTGTTTTCTACACCGATCATAAATCTTTGAAGTATTTATTTTCTCAAAAGGAACTTAATTTGCGTCAACAACGTTGGCTCGAGTTCCTTGCATCTTATGATCTTGATATTCTCTATACTCCCGGAAAGGGCAATCGTGTTGCCGATGCCCTTAGTCATAAGCAACAAGCGGTTGTTTCCATGATGATATCCGAATGGAATGATCTCGAGACTTTATCCACTTGTGAGATTCGAGACCGTGAATCCGATTCATGTTCATCTCTTGTTTTATGTAGCCTTGAGGCTCATCCTTCTCTGTTGGACCACATTCTTGAAGCTCAAAAGAAAGATCCCGAATTGGCTCTTCTTAGCCAAAGTTGTAGGGATCGAAATAAGGTTGATGGTTTGAAAGACTTTGATATTGATGCTCGTGGAGGCATTCGAAAGTTTGGTAGACTTATTGTGCCAAACATTTGTGATCTTCGTAAAGACATTTTAGAAGATTCTCATCGATCTAAATTTACCATTCATCCCGGAAGTAGTAAATTGTACACAGACATGAAGAGACTTTGTTATTGGGATGGAATGAAATCTGATATTGCTAGCTTTATTAAGCGTTGCATGACTTGCCAACTCATAAAGGCCGAACATCAAAGGCCCGGTGGGTTATTGCAACCTTTCGACATTCCAGTTTGGAAGTGGGATCAAGTCTCCATTGACTTTATTGACGGTCTTCCACGTTCTCGTTCGGGTCATGATAGCCTATGGGTGATAGTAGATAGACTTACAAAATCCGCCCATTTTCCTCTTGTTTGGTCCAATCGGACCATACCTCTTTTGGCTAAACTCTATGTCAAAGAAATTGTTAAATTGCATGGAGTTCCTACTTCTATTATTAGAGATCGTGATCCATTATTTACTAGTGAATTTTGGAAAGGTCTTCAAAAAGCTTTGGGAACGAAGCTTAATTTTAGCACCGCTTATCATCCTCAGTCCGATGGACAAACGGAGCGTGTGAATCAAATTCTTGAAGATCTTCTTCGTGCATGTGTTCTTGATTTTGGTGGAAGTTGGGAAGATCATATTTCCCTTGTTGAGTTTTCTTATAATAATAGCTTCCAATCTAGTATTGGTATAGCACCTTTTGAGGCACTCTACGGAAGGCCATGCCGATCTCCTTCTTGATAGCTTGAGGTCGGCGAGAAGCTGGTTTTAGGTCCATATTTTATTCGTGATGCCACAGAAAAGATCGACCTTATTCGTCATAGGATGAAAGAAGCTCAAGTAGACAAAAATCCTATGTCGATAATCGAAGAAGGAATTTAGAATTTTCTGTGGGAGATTTGGTGTTCATTCGTGTTTCACTTATGAAGGGTGTTGTGCGTTTCAGTCGATCGGGAAAATTAGCACCTCGATATATTGGTCCATTTCCCATCACCGAACGCATTGGTTCCGTGGCTTATCGCCTTTTATTACCGGCTCAATTTTCTGTTATTTATGATGTATTCCACGTCTCTCAACTACGGAAATGCCTTAGAAATTCCGATTCTTTTCGTGAGCCCGGTGTCATTGAAGAAGTTGAAGTTTCACCTAATTTGACTTATGAGCAACATCCTATTCATATCATTGCTACGGAGGTTAAACGCCTTCGAAATAAAGATGTTCCTCTTGTTAAAGTTCAATGGTCCTCAAATCCTAAGGATTGCTCTTGCGAATCCAGAGAATTCATCGAGCGAACACATCCGGACTTACTCTCTCGTGCTCCTTAAGGTGAACTTCTCATTTCAAAATTTCTTCTTTTGTGTTATTATGCCTTAGTATGGTTGTTACTTTATATTCTTCTTAAGTATTGCGAGGACGCCATTTCTTTAAGGAGGGGAGTCTGTAACAACCCGCATATTTTTACGATAATATATTTAAATGATTTATTTAAATATGGCATCGTTAGTCGGATTAAAATCTGAAATTCTACTTTTTGTAAACAGTCGAATTAGGACACAAGACCCCTTCCATTGAGTTCAAAATGACATTTACAACTTTTTTGAGTATAAACATCGATATGTTTGGAGTTGGGTAGAATTTTGCTATTTTTCTATTTTGGGCTTTGGGTTAGGGTTTCAGCCCACTAACCCAACATAATACCCAAACTCCTCCTCCAACTCCTCTTCATTCATTTTCGTTTCCTAACACTTTCATGTTAAAAGAAAAATGGGGGAAAGAAATGGAATTAGAACTCCTAAACCCTAGATTACTAGGAAATTCTAGATTCAAGCTCCAAAATCAAAGAGAAGCTTAGGTAAGCATCCTCTTCATCTTCTCCATCTCAATCTCTCTTCAATTTTCAGAAAAATTCCTATACACTAACTTAAGAAATATTTGCTTATGAGCCTAGATTGGAGCTTCTTGAGTTTAAGTTGAAGAGTGGATGATCTTTGCTTTGTTTTGAGCTTCTCATTCGTTGTTTTTGGGTTTAAAGGTGAGTTTTTGAACTCACATCTATGTCTATACCTTTGATAGTTGTTAGGTATGAATTCCTAACACCTATTTCATGTTCATTTGCTTTTGAATTAAATTGGATTGGTGAATTTTCCAATTTTTTGTATTTTGAAGTCAAAATCTATGATATCCTTATATGGATGTTTGGACATGTTATTTGGAGTGTATTGATGTGTTTATAGGGTTGGGTTGTCACCTGACATCGACCTCTAGCCATCGTCGCTCATTCGTTTGTTTTGAATTTGATTTGGCCATCAATGGCCTTGGCAAAAAAAAGGCCCTGAGCTTCAGCTCAGACGTCTGGTAATAAGCTCAGACGTCTGAGCTTACTTCCCAGACGTCTGGGCGACCTGGAAGAAAATTTCCAGTCTTTCAACTCAGACGTCTGGGGCTGCTTATTTCAGCCAATTTGCCTATTTTATATGGGTTTTCAATTTATATCGATTTTTGGTTGATCCGATTAGTTGTTATCGCTTGTATCAACTTTGATGACTTCTTTTCTGGATTTTTGGGAATATCCATTTGATGGATTTGATATCGATTTTTATGGCCTTAATTCACGTCGTCGAATGTGAATTTTTGGTGATTGATTGTTTCTACAATCATTTCTATGATTTTTCACTTTAAAATACAAAGGTTTCGATAGTAGTAGTAAATACTCAAACTCTTTCACAAAAATGATTTCAACACTACTTCTAAATACAAAGCTCGTTTTTAAAACCGTTTTCCAAATCGATTAGTATATACAAACCTTTACCTCATTCGTATGAGAAATCCAATTAAACGACTTAGCAAAACAAGTGGTATGAAATACTTGCGTTTACTTCAACGGTTAATTCTTAGACTTGTTTGATTGAAATCTTATGACAATTTTCGAGTGGAAATCTACAATTTGTTCGTAAATATTTAAGTTAAGCTAGTGGTTATGGGACATGAAGCTAAACTCATTTATTTACTATCTTAGTGTGATTCACACTTCTTATTGATCGATGGCAATCATTTTTATGGTTTAGAATAGCGATATGCGATGTCTCTTTGTCCACGTGGCGGACTGTACCTCGTTTTATGGAGCTTCGTCTCATTTTTATAGGCTAGCGACCTATCGTTTTATGGAGCTTCGTCTCATTTTTATAGGCTAGCGACCTATCGTTTTATGGAGCTTCGGCTCATTTTTATAGGCTAGCAGCCTATGATTTTATGGAGTTTGGTTCATCGGGCATACCGTTATGGTACTACGTCGTTGTTCTAGCTTATCAGGTTCATTGGGCGTACCGTTATTATACTACGTCGTTGTTCCGAATTACTTGAGTATCAGGTTCCTTGGGCATACCGTTATTGTACTAGGTCGTTGCACCGGCTCTATGGTTAGCGACCATGGGATAACGACCCGTTTGTGATACACGTGTTGGTGAGTTTTTACGCTCCCGTTTGTTATAGGCCTCCCCCTTTGTGATTTCTGGATTTTTAATTGATGATTTCTAGAATTTGTGTTTCACCAATTTTTGTGATTGACGTTGATATGTTTTGTCAATATTTAGGGTTTGGTGAATAATCTAAAGAATATGATATTCTTTTTGGACATTTTACGATATTTGAGATATTTTATGATTTTCGTTGTTATCTGATGTATACTTGTCATAGTATGGCATTATTGTTATCATACGTTTTGTCATATCTCTTATCCTATCTTATTTTATATGATATTTATAGCTAGACTGATCCGTTTATTATTTTCTTGTTAAATAATACTCGATTCAGACCGAGGTATTTCAGGTGCTTCTACTTGACTTCTTATCAGGGTTCGTCATCTAATTTTTGGCTAACTACTTTAGCTTAGTAGTTTTGTTTTTATACATTCGAGATAGAGACTCCTTGATGTATACATATTATTTTGCTCAGCACTTGTACCTATTCTTTTGTGATATAGTTGATCTTGTATGACCACTATTTTGATGTACACTTTTATGTGTTATATTCATATATGTTTCCGCCTTTGTGATATGAATATCTGTGACTGATTTATGTTATGCTTATTTCTATATTTGTTTTCGAAGCCCACATAGCCACTATGTAGTAGCTTTTAGTTTGTATTTGATATGTCGGATTTCCTCTTGAAATGAAATGCAAGCCATATTATCAGACATATCGATACTCGCACAAAGCAATTACACAGATGGTCGCTCCTCAACAGCCTTCTTCGTGCTAGTCGACGGCATTACCCCGTAGTGTCCTTAGCTAGTGTGAGTATAGAGGTGGGGCGTCACAACAACTTATGAAATTTGGCGAACTCTTAAAGTTACTCATGAAGGAACCAACAAAGTTAAACAAAGCAAGATTTCTATGCTTAAAAATCAATTTCAAAGTTTCAGAATGAAACAGGATGAGACTATAAATGAAATGTATTCTGGATTTCAAGACATACATCACTCACTTTTGGCACTAGGAGAAAAATACACTGATTTTGATATTGTCTCAAAAATCCTAAACTCTTTAACGGATGAATGGGAATGGAAAGTCTTAGCTATAGAAGAAGCTAACGATATATCTACCATAGAACTTGAAGAGTTAGTAGGAAATCTCATGTCGTATGAAGTAAACTTGCTGGCAAAAAGGGACCAAGCCCAAGACAGAAAGACCATAACATTTCAAGCTGAACAAGAAGATTCCGATTCGGATGAAGATGACATGGCATTTATAGCTAAAAATTTCAAAAAGCTTTTGAAATTTAAAAAGAACAATAAATTTGGAAATAACAAGAACACCAACAAACCATCAGCTTCAAATTTTATGAATGTCACCAAAAGGGTCACATAAAGAAGGACTGTCCTTATCGAAAGAAAGACAGGTACAAGAATAAAAGGAACAAATATAAGAAGAAGCAAGCATTCTCTATTACATGGGATGATTCAGAATCGTCTTCCTCATCAGATAGTGACAGTGACGATGACTCCGAACAAGCCAATGTGGTTTTTATGGCTTCAACTAACGATGCAAGTGATCTAACTTTTGATGATTTAGTTGACATAAACTCGGAATTATTGGATAAACTAAAAGATGTTAAAAGAAAATATAAGGATGCTTTATAAAAACTAAACAGGAGTGAAACACAAATTGATATGCTCAGAGATGAAAAGAAAATCTCAAAAGAAGAACTTGTCAAAACACAAGGATCTTTGTCTAATGTATCTTCTCAACTCACTATGCTATCAAATGAGATTGAAGTTAAAAAAGAAAAGAACATGACATTAGCTGCAGAAAATCAAGATTTAAAATCAAATGTCAAAATTCTTGAATTAAACAATACTAGTCTCAAAACCGAGTTAGAAAATATTACTAAAAATGTTTCTAACTTTAATAAAGGTAGAGAAAATATTCTAAAATTATTAATAACTCTCAAACCTCTTTCAACAATAAAGGTTTAGGATATACAAATTCTTCAAAATCTAGTTCAAAAAGAAATATTTCACTATATAAAATTTTCAATATACATAAGAATTTTGTGAAAGCAAAACCAAAGGTTTTCACTTAAAAGAAGTACAGTTACACCACAAAAAATATAAAGATTTGGGTACCAAAAACTAATGATAATTCAATTAGAAATAAGTATATTAAGACTTTTATAAATACAGTTCATATAAATGAAAATATTACTTATAAAGGGAATTCTAAACCCTCTTGGGTATGGCTTCCCAAGGCTTAAGCCCCAAACCCTAACATAGGAAGTGGGCACCAAATCATATATCTCATTATTTTGCAGGTGCACCACATATAAAGGGGGAGATATATTCCAAATTTTCTGATACTTATGGAAATGAAGCCACAAACGTGATGTTCAAATTTTCAAATTTTTCTTTTTGTCGATGACAAAGGGGGAGAAAAAGGTACGTCATAATAATAGGGGAGTAATAAATCTATTTATTTTAATTTATAACATACATAGTTGTCATCATCAAAATGGGGGAGATTTTTAGAACCACGAATTTTGGTGTTTTGACTATGACAAATATACAGGTAAATATATCGTTTAGATCTAACCAAACTTTTAGGAAGATGTTGTTTTTACTCGAGAAATAGTCTAACAATTTGAAGACCAAATTATGGTTTGAAGCTTTAGCAAAATATTAAGTTTAAGGTCTGAGTTTAGTAGTAAATATATGTTAAAATCTCTCCGAAGTGGTATATGCACGCAAAAATAGTATAAAGTTTTTCAAAACATTTAGATAATCCAGAAAATACTAAACTCAGTCGGCTGAATGGCATGAGTCAGCCGTTGAATACTGTGCCTGTGCACAAATTAATTTGAATATTCAGACGGCTGACCATGCTATTTCAGCTGGCTGAAATGTATCATTTTTACACTATTTCCTTGCTTTTTTGATTTTAAATCAATTCAGCTGGCTGAGTTGCTCCATTCAGACGGCTGAATCTTTATAACGGCTATTTTTTAAAAAGACACTTCATTTCAATGAACAAATACAACTCTAGGTTTAAGAGTTGCTTCCATATCTTTTCATGGCTATCTTTCACGAACAAATACAACTCTTAATCCCTATAAATAGCCATGAATTCCATTGTTTTAATTACTAATTCTAACTCTTGTTTCTAATCTATCTTGCTATTTGAACTCTAAGCATTCAATACTTCATTCTGATCACTTGTTCATTCAAGAATACTTCATTAGTGATTTAATAGACTTCCTATCTTCACGAATTACATGATATACCACAAAGGAGAAGATTATAGGAAGGGTGCACTCTAAAGACTTATCCGTGCTATTAAAAGAGCACATTCAGTCAAGAAAATTCTCTGTATTATTGAAGTACTGTTTGTTTGCCCAGGCGGTTGAAGTCTTATTATGTTGCTTAGGCAATTGAAGTCCTGTTCGGTGGCTTAGGTGGTGTAATACCTATTCCTCTAAGTTAAGTGAAGGTTGATAGTTAAATTCTAGAAGGAGTCTGAGACTGAACGTAGAACGGGAAGTTCGAACCAGTATAAAAATCTCTGGTGTCATTTACTTTATTATTTTACTTTTGCATTCTGCATAAGTAGATAGTTTATTTAATTTTCCATATTGCACGATCCTTAGTCACTTTCATACTTGTGAGCGCATATTCGATGATATGAAGGTGGAAGATGCTCTGAAAAGGAAGTTAGCTTTGAGGCAGCTTCAGGGCCGAGCTATGAATTGGTGGAATGTTGCCATTATTGCTAGTCTAGAAGACCAGTTTTCTTGGGATCAGTTTAAGATGAGGTTTGAAGAGAATTTCATTCCGACTGCACGGAAGTCGGTATTGTTTAGGAAATTCGTTGATCTCAAGCAGGGGGAGATGATGGTTTCTGAATATGTGGTAAAATTTGATGTTTTTTCTAAGTATGGGATGTCATTCATTGATACTCCCTTGAGAAAGAACGAAAAGTTCATCATAGGATTGGATGACTATCTTGGGGAGAAGCAAGCGGATCATATTGATGAGCCATTTAAAAAGCTGGCAGAGAAGGTGCTTTGCCATGAGAATTTGTACTCTAAAGCTAAGATTGCTATTGTTATTTCTTCTGAGAAAGAGGAGTCAAAGCCGCGGCAAGGCAGTGAAGGCAAGAAGAAGCGGAATGGAAAAACAAAGCAGTCACAGGGAAAAGGTTGTAAGAAGAAGGGTAAATGGGAACCTATTTGCTAAGGGTGTAAGGAGAAAGGTCACTTGATTAAGGATTGCAAAGTGAGTGATAAGAAGAAGTGCTATAACTGCGATAAACCAGGGCATTTGAAGAAAGATTATCTAGAACCAATGAAGGATAAGCAGATAATGAAGGCATATGCTTTGTAGGCAGTCCCGACTTCGACGTGTGCTCCCTCGGCAAAGAAGAAGGGAAAAGGAGTCGTCATTCAAAGTTTGCTTTCTATTGGTGATATTCCTGTTCGAGTTTTGTCTGGTACTAGTGCTTCACATTCATTCATATGTAGTGACCTAATAGATAGATTGGGATTCAGACCCGAGATAGTAGACCGGCCCTTGATCGTGACAAAACCTATTGGAGGCTCGACTAACCTGTGCATGTTTTGTAGCGGTTTATTTTTATTGAGTCATGGATGCTCTTTTGTTTGCGATTGCTTAGTTTTGAATTTCGTCGGGTTCGGGATTGTCTTGGGGATGGATTGGCTAAAGAAGTATGTGGCTATAGTGGATTGGAGAAGCTATTATTAACAATCGGAGATGTGGATGGGCGAACGGTAGCGATTAATTAGCTGCCTACCAAAGGATTGGATGATGGTTAGCTTTCTATATTCGCTAGAGATTTCATAGGAGGGGTTGTCATCTGTGCAGATAAATAGAGAGTATCCAGATGTCTTTGAGGAAGTGTCTCGATTGCCGCCGCATAGAGAGATCGAGTTTTAGATAGACTTGGTAAAGGAAGCCAGACCGATAGTTATGCCTTTAAGGCGTATGACACCCAAAGGGCCGAAGGAATTGGAGGTGCAAGTGAATGACCTATTGAGGAAGGGGTTCATTCGAAGATGCATATTTGAGTAGGGCGCACCAATTGTATTCGCAACTAAGGCGGATGGCTCTTTGAGGCTGTGTGTGAGTTATCGTGAGTTGTATAAAGTGATGAAGAAGAACAAGTATCCACTCACATGCATTGTTGACTTGTTCGATCAACTACACAATGCGAAGGTGTTTCCTCAAATGGATTTGGCAATGGGATTTCACCAACTTAGAGTAGCAAAGGAGAGTGTGCCTATTACTGCATTTCATATACCGTTAGGTTTTTATGAGTGGTTGGTGTTGCCATTCGGGATGACCAATGCTCCGGCATACTTTGTGGATATCATGAATCGGGTTTTTAGGGACCAACTAAATAAGTTCGTCCTTGTGTTCATGGGTGATATTCTGATCTACTCCAGGACTAAAAAGAAGCACAAGACGCACTTAAAGATTGTGCTAGAGATATTGAGGAAGCACAAGTTGAGAACGAAGTTCTCTACATGTTACTTCTGGAGGGAAGAAGAGAGATTCTTAGATCATGTCATTTCAGGATAGGGTATAGCGGTGGATCCTACGAAGGTGGCAGCGGTTCAAGATTGGAATCGACCCAAGAATGCTACGGATGTAAGGAGTTTCCTAGGATTGGCGGGATATTATAGACGCTTCATCAAGGACTTCTCGAAGATAGCAGCACCGTTGACCAATTTAATGAAGAAGAATC
Source organism: Allium fistulosum (assembly GCA_030737815.1). Taxonomy (NCBI): domain Eukaryota; kingdom Viridiplantae; phylum Streptophyta; class Magnoliopsida; order Asparagales; family Amaryllidaceae; genus Allium; species Allium fistulosum. The sequence goes on from CM060906.1 coordinate 412,933,356, forward strand.
AACCTTTTGTTTGGGATGCGAAGTGTGATCATGCATTTGTGATTTTGAAGGAGAGGTTGATAAGTGCACTAGTGTTGACCATTCCAAGTGGGAATAAAGAGTTGACAGTATACATAGATGCTTGTGGTATTGGATTGGGGGCGGCTTTGATACAAAAAGGAAAACTTGTTACCTATGCTAGTCAAAGCTAAACCCGCACGAAAGGAATCATCCGACCTATGATTTGGAGTTGGCGGTAATTGTCTTTGCTTTGAAAATGTGGAGGCACAATCTATTGGGAGAGAGGTTTGAGTTGTTTACAGACCATAAATCCCTGGAGTACCTTTTCTCTCAAAAGGATTTCAACCTTCATCAACAACGGCAGTTAGAGTTCTTAACCTCTTATGATTTTGATATTTCCTATACACCGGGTAAAGGGAATGTGGTCGCCAATGCATTACGTAGAAGACATGCTAGTTGGGAGAAATGTTCTTGGAATGGAAGCAGATAGATTATATTGCCAGATTTGACTTAAAGCCTCACTACATGCTAGAACTTAAGATGATCGGAAGTTTGTCGATCAGACCTACTCTTATAGAAAGGATCTATACTAGTCAGTAGCAAGATGCTAGGTTAGCGGAGATCATAAAGAAGATAAAGGAAAGAGTAGAATCTAAAGAAATGAAGTAATACGAACTCGACCGAGAGAGTTTTCTTTGTAAGGATGGAAGACTATTTGTTCCTGATGTTGATGGGTTACAAGATGAAGTGTTACGAGAGTGTCACCATTCCAAGTTGACCATTCATCCCGACGGTAACAAGATATACCAAGATATGAAGCAAACTTACTACTGGGAAGGCATGAAGAGGGATGTTGGGGGCATTCATCTCGAAGTGTATGAACTGCCAGTGGGTAAAGGCAAAGCAGAAGAAACCCAGTGGACTATTGTAACCAGTAGAAATTCCTGAGTGGAAATGGAAACAAGTACTGATGGATTTTATAGATGGACTGCCGAGGACTCGAGCAGGGTACGATGGCATTTGGGTCATAGTAGATCGGTTGACCAAAAGTATGAGGTTTATACCCGTCAAGTCAAGTAGAACGGTATCCAAGCCGGCGAAGTTGTACATAAAATGGATAGTACGATTTCACGGTGTGCCGAAGAGCATTGTGAGCGACCGAGACCCGTTGTACACTATTGGGTATTGGAAGAGCTTATAAGAGGCGTTAGGGACTAAGCTGTATCTTAGTACAGCTTATCATCCGCAAATGGATGAGCAAACTGAGAGAGTAAATCATATATTGGAAGATCTCTTAGAAGCATGCATTATAAACTTTGGTGGACCATGGGATGATCATTTGCATTTAGTGGACTTTGCATACAACAACGGTTATCAGTCGAGTATTGGAATGGCTCCATATGAAGTAGTATATGGAAGGTCATGTAATGCTCCTTCATATTAGTAGGAAGTAGGCGCGAAATCAATACTTGGACCGAATATTAGAGAGACGTCAAAGAAGATTGATATCATTCGGCAACGAATGAAAGCTGCTCAGGATCGACAGAAAAGCTATGCAGATAAAAGACGAAGAGGTTTGGAATTTTCTGTCGGAGATATGGTATTTGTGAAGGTTTCTCCTCTAAAGAATGTAGTTCGATTTGGTAGAAAGGGGAAGTTATCACTGAAGTTCGTAGGTCTTTCTCCGATAATCGAGAGGATTGGGAAGCTAGCATTATAGGGTCGACTTACCTTAGAAGATGGCGGGCGTACACAATGTTTTTTATGTCTCTTATCTTCGGAAGTTTGTTCACGACCCAGGCGTGATGATTAGACCGGATAGCTAGAAGATGTTGAAGTAGAACCATATGTTTCTATATCTCGTAAGCCGATTCGTATTATTGGGTACGATACGAAATAGCTTAGGAGAAAGATGGTGAAATTAGTTAAGGTACAGTGGAGTGGAAGTGATAATGATTGTACATGGAAGACGGAGGAGATCATGAGGACTAGGTGTCCAGAGCTCTTTGAATGGTAAGACCCAATGTTTATCGTACCTACTTTCACCATTGTATATTATAGTAGAAATGTTAGTATTCTGCATGCTAGGATATATCACTTGTACTATTGATCACATGGTTACTTGTTTGATATGTGTGATGGCTTTTTATGATTGGCAGGCATGAGGGATAACTATGACTGCTTATACTTTGACTTGTTTGAGGATTTTCGGGCGAAATTCCATGAGGGAATATAAGGACCCGTATTTTACGTATCGAAGGATCGCAATATATTTCTTTTTTATTCGTATGAGGTCGTATTGTTCTATAATTTTGGTATATGACTCTTAGAGACATTTTACACACATATGATTTTTCTCGAATTTCTATGTGATCATTTTGACCATAAAAACATTGTTTGGGCTATATCTTTTGATAGAAGTCGAATTAGGACCCCAAACCAGTTACATTGCTTCAGGATGATGGTTTTTCATTTCGTAGAGTGGTCATAATAGGAAAACAGACTTACGGTCAGGAAGTTATGTTTGTTTTAAGTTTTAATTAATTAAGCTCATTAGTTGGTCCATTAGTCTAATTAGAGAACTACTATAAATAGGGGTTGTAGGAGTCAAATTAAAACTTTCCCTCTCATTCCAAATCAGGTCTAAGCCTTATTAGCCGTAAATCCATGCCAATTCATTCAAATTTCTCTCTAAATCAAAATAGATTGTGGATTAAGATCATATTTCGATTAAAAGCTAGAGATAATCAAATTGTTTGATTACAAGTGCTTTTCATTGCTGTCCTGGTTGGATCTACTTTCAAATTGATTGAATTTGGTAATTGATGAGTGATTTATATCTTCTTACTATACTATGCATGTTTATACGGTAGAATTATAGGGTTTAATGTGTTTTAAATTGATTTTGGCCATAGAATCTTTTCTAACTTTAATTACATGTTAATCCATGCATATGATATAGATTGATCAGAAATCACCTTTTTATGTTCATATATTCATGCTATATGTGGATCTATGTTAGAGATTGACTTGTTTATCTTATCTATATGGATTGCATGTTTGAATGGATGAAATTGCTTATTTTTTTATGTTTGTATGATGTGATTTGATGTTGTTTGTTAGTGTTTTTGATGTTTAGAAAGATAGGTAGGAGAATTGAGCATATCGAAGGCAAAGATGGTCGGAATTGATCGAAACTAGAATGGGAGGCTTTGGAGCATGGGAAGAAAATAGAGTTTAAGTCGTGAGCTCCAATTGATGAAGTACACATGTCGGCACCGACATTAAGAGCTCGACACCAACATGTTTAGGTTGTTCCTATGGGTCATCGATTTTAAGGAGAGCAACAACAAGACTGATAGAGGTTTCCCATGGTGATGGACTAGTGATTGGCTAAGTGTTGGAGGCTATGACAACTTTTTTCTAGAACGTGGATTTGAGTTCTTTGAAGAAAAGACTTGTTCCTATGATGACTTGTTTTGGGTTGATAGGTTAGGGTCAAAGCATTTGGGCGTTGAGTGCTGGAAGAAAGGAAGGAGTGGAAGAAAACTCGGCTACTAGTTAACTAAGTAGAGAGATCGGCACCGACATGAAGACGTCGTTACCGACTTGTTATGGTGAGTCCAGTTGGAGTGGAACTTCTGGGGAATGAAGTAGAGGTTCTGTGGATCATGCTGGAGATTTTGGCTCGCTCGCACCAGGGTTGGATGGCAATGTAACAGCATGATGAAAAGCTAGAATCTTTGGATTTTGGACCATATTACAAGTAGGTTCTGAGGATGGCGGCTCTGTAATAGAAGGAGCTGTAGGATCGGGGAATGTGGAAGGGTTCCTAGTGAAGAATGGAAACTGGATTGAGAAAGAAGGACTCGGTGTCTAAAAAGAGTAAAGGAGAGCTCGAATAAGTATGTGCTAAGGAATCGTTGATGGCCGAAGTGTTTTCTTATGTACTCAAAGCAGGGGTATTATAACTGGGATTCCCATGGATTGGTAGTAAGGATCCGAATACCCTGGACCAGTGGCTTTGAGTCTAGTGTCTAGCTTTGGGGCTACGAGACACATATTGAGCTTTGTGATGCGTGATACGAGAGTACACGAAGAACCAGGATTTCCATTCGTCCTTGGCAGTAAGGAGGCCATATAAGTTATTTAGAGCATAGGGATGAGTGATAGTGAGACTTGTTTGATAGATGTTATGGTTGCTTTGGTTGCTTTCCTTTTGTGGGATATTACTCAAGGATATCATTGGGAGTAGGTACTAAAGATAGGGATATTTGGAAATCCACTACGGTATTCTGTATTGTACCATTATGATATAGTAGAGCAGCATATTATACTGTCATGTGCTAACTCTTTGGTTGCAGGGACAAGTCAGGTATGGTTTGTGTACTCTTATTCCTTACCATATTTTAGCATACTTTATCCTTACATATATAAATCTAATATAAATAGATTAGATTAAGTGTGTTGTATGTGTACAAATGCACTATATGTGTGCATGCACACATTCATCACAAAGAACTAAAGTTTAACTTATAAATTCATAAGTTCCAAAAGTTGGATTTGACTTTCGCTATTCATTAAAAGTTTGCATACTTGAGTTGAGTACAAACGGTGTACATTTGTTAAATAAAATAATCATATTTTGATGTACACTATCAAAGAATGAAAAAAAATTTAGGAATGTGTTTTTTTGCTATAATCCAAATTCTTTTTATTTTAAGAACAATATTTTTTTTTGCTAAGTATTGCTTAAATTTAAGCAAAGCGCATATAAGCACCAATTAAGCGCACTTAAGCGCTCATTGCTTAATCGTTTTGCTTTTTGTAAAAAGTTAAGCATTGTGTATGCATTTAGCGCTTAAGCGGTGCTTAAACGACACTTAAGCGCGCTTTTTATAACATAGCATTTAGATGAGTAGACTAGATAATAGGTCTAGGTGATGCAGTAGATGTTTGGAGAACGAGCTAGATGGAGCCTCGTTTTTTATACTTATATGGAGTGTACGCTTATTCCGCTATGCAGCAATGGGGAGCCTTAGCAGTGGCTGCTTACTATTTGTATTTGAGACAGTTGTTGAGTTTGTTTTCGTTGTATAAACTCTACTATTGATGCATAACTCTGTGGATATTATACTCTGATGATGACTTGTTTACATTGGTATTACCGTCTCTTCTGTTGTATATGTTATATTATATTTTGTCCATGAGCCGTGAGATATACGATAGGCTATATGCTGCATTTGTGCATTCTAAATCCTGATAATCGTTCTATATCGGTCAGGTACGACTATAGCGCACTAATTATACTCTACTGGTGCCGGTGATATAGGATGGTCGTCACACACTAGTAGCAGGGAGTTGCTGATATGCGACTTTAATGGAGAAGAGGTAAGAGGTGAAGAGGAAGAAGTCTCTAATGTTAGAGATTCTAATCCGGAGAAGAAAAAGAAGACCCCTCTCTAATTGCAGTGTGGTCGGTATTTATAAAGAAACATGTGAACAGGTTCAGAAGCCCGCTTGCAATGAAGTGCAGAAGTTAGCCCAGTATTGTACAAGTGAACACGGAGGTCCATGAACAAAGAAAACAACTCGGTACCGATCTAAAATGGATCGGTACCGATCTATTTTTCTTGGTGCAAATTGCACTCTTTCACTTATTTCGCTCTTCTATCTTCTGCTCAATGTGTTCCAAGCTCTTTCCCATCGACTTTGAGTTGATTCTAACGATTTTCCTTTAGCACTTGAATTATCCTACTTCCTCGACTTTCTTCTCATCAATCATTGAAATTGCTCGTCCAAACTCTAGGAAAACCACTTGTCCACGAGTGGTTAGGGTAGCATATGAGGTATATGGAATTTGGGAGGCAGAAAGGAGAGAAAAACCACTCTTCACCAACCTAAAATCACTCTTCACCGACCAAAATCACTCTTCACCGACCAAAATCACTCTTCATCGAGTTAAAATCACTCTTTACCAAGCTGAAATCACTCTTCACCGAGTTATCTCCTTAGTCGAATATACACTGAAATTTGAAAGGAGAGAAAAACCACTCTTCACCAACCTAAAATCACTCTTCACCGACCAAAATCACTCTTCACCGACCAAAATCACTCTTCACCGAGTTAAAATCACTCTTTACCAAGTTGAAATCACTCTTCACCGAGTTATCTCCTTAGTCGAATATACACTGAAATTTCTCCTAGTTGTTTCTCCACTTCTTTTAAGCGTGCTTCCAAGTTTTTGAGTTGTTTTGTCTTTGGCTTGACCTTGAAATTCTGGTTGCAATCTGCTTGGCTAAAAAGTGGATTAACAATTCTTGCGAATTCTTTTGAATCATGTAAGAGGACCAACATTATTTGACTATCTTCTGACCATCGATGGTATCATATGCCCAATGTTTCGGCAAGCAATGGAAAAGATGGGATTACTTGGCTAAAGTACCAGGGCATGTTTGGTTGAAGCATCGAACACACGAAAGTCATCGTCTTTAAGAAGATTATTTGCAATCATCTTAATTTACTGTACACTGACAGGAGTCCGAAAATCATGGGAAGAATTTTTCTACTATATGGTTGAAGATTATACAAGCTCAAGTACAATGGCTCGACCTACTCTTAAAAATCATCTTCTACGCGATCTCAATGATCTATTATTGAATCATTATAAACTAATATCTGATTTTTATCTTCCAAGTATTAGGAATAATATAAATGATAAATCACTTACTTCAAAATTAATACAGGAGCAGTATTCTATTGTAACATCTAAAGATGACTTTGCGTTTGCTAGAAAATTAAATGAATCTCAAATGTACGCATATACTATAATTACTAAAGCAGTTTACAATAAGGAGAGAAAAATCTATTTCATAGATGGCTTCGATCAGACGGGAAAGACCTTTCGTTATCGTGCAATACTTGCAAAACTTAGACAAGATGGTTTGATTACACTTACACCAACTACATCGGGGATAAAGGCAACAATCTTACCAGGTGGTCGAACAACACATTTGCGATTTAAAATCGTAATCAATCTAACTTCCATATCAATGTGTGCGATATCTAAACAGTCTGAAGTAGTGAACTTATGAGATTAGCAGTTGTTCTTATTTGGGACGAAGCAACAATGACCTACATTTATGCTTTTGATGCACTAGATAGAACTTTAAAAGATATATTGGGAAATGACATGCCATTTGGAGGTAAAGTTATAATCATCGGAGAGGATTTTACACAAGTTTTACCAGTTGTACAAAATGGTACAATATTAGAAACAATTGATGCGTGCATAATTACATCGTCGTTATGGAAACATGTAGGAGTAATCCATCTCATCCAAAATATGAGGGCAAAAGAAGATCCATTCTATGCGGATTTTCTTCTACGAGTTGGTGATGGAAATGAGCCACATATACGGGAGGGCATGGTAAAAATTCTAGATGAAATGGTCATACCATGGGAAGGTGAAAAGTCAATCATTACTCTCATAAATTCAACTTTTCCAAATTTATACGTTAATGAATCCAGTACAAAATATATGGTTCCAAGGGCTTTAATAACCCACTCGATGAAAATGTGGATATGTTGAACGATCAAGTTATAAATCTTTTTCCAGGTGGTCGTCACATCTACTACTCATTCGATTCTGTGGAAGATGATATAAGAAATCTATATTAGCTTGAATATTTGAATTCAATAAATTTGTGTGATTTACCCCTACATACATTGGTGTTGAAGAAAGGTTCACCAATTATGCTACTAAGAAATGTTGATCCAAAAAATGGGTTATGCAACGGTACGCGACCTACATATCGTGAATTTCACAAAACTATCATTGATGCAAAGATTGTCAGTGGTCATTTTGCTGAAACTCGAGTTTTCTTACCAAGAACACCTATGAAGCCCTTTGAAGATACCCGTTTACCATTTACTTTATTACGTAAACAATTCCCTATAAGATTAAGTTTTGCTTTAATTATTAACAAAGCTCAAGGCCAAACAATTCCAAATGTGGAAATTTACTTACCCTAAGATGTATTCAGCCATGGTCAACTTTATGTTGCATAACCTAGAGAAGTTTCAATGAAAAACTGTGAAGTTCAAGGGCAATCTAGAACCTACACTAGGAATGTTGTGCACGAGGATAAGCTAATATCTTCAAGAGAACAAATTTGATTTCTTTTTGTAACATTTGACAAATATTATAAACGATTTTAAATTTAAGTTCTTTTTTTGAACTAATATATATATATATATATATATATATATATATATATATGCTTATAGAATAATAAAAAATGGAATAAATATTCATTTTATTGATTATTTCATGTTTGAAAGTTCAACTTTAAGCATTCCATTTGTATGTCAATTTGCACTTGCAAATCACATGTTTTTCTACTACATAAAACACATGGGCGTGTGCGCGCGCACATATATATATATATATATATATATATATATATATATATATATATATTGGAATTCACATTAATACAGCATTTAGTATCTTTCAGACTAAATTTTAGAACTTGTGTTCTTCAAACTAAAATTGGTCTTGAGTTTTTTTTTCTTTAAACTAATTTCCTCTTAATTTAATTAAAAAAATTAAACTATTATGACTGGTAAATTGACTGTTGAAACTGGTTTTGACGTTTTTTACCACAGTATTTATCATTAATAAGTGTAAATTTACCATTATCATATCTATAGTATTGATATATTTTTGTAACTCAATATTGTTTACCAGTTGCTTGGTATCTGTATGATAATGGTAATTTAATGTTATCATAACAATCTTGGTTTTATATGTGAGAGATTTAATTTACATTCTTTTTATGTGGGAGACGTAAAGCTAATATTCTTTCAAAAAAAAAAACTTTAGTAAAAGTCCTGTAATTCAAAGTAATTTTTTTTATATGCAAGAGTGGTCGTTTAATGAGAGCACTCGATATATTATTAATTTATTATCCAAAAACCATACAAAATTATGATGGGCAAAACAGAATAGAAGAATAAGATCATCCCTAAGATGATCAATATGTGATAAAGAAAGAAAGAAAAGACTCAATCTAACATATTACAAATTTCAATGCTGAAGAAAAGACTCAATCTAACATATTACAAATTTCAATGCTGAGGGATGTGTGGAGCCAAAATTATTGTCCCAATACTGTAAGGATGGCAGGACTGAAGAATGATGAACTGAGATATCTGAAGAAGTGGCAAAACTCTATAGGGATGGCAGGACTCCAGAGGGAGGCACACGCGATGAGATTTGAAGAAGTGGCCTGTTGAAATGGCATGTTGATGGGCGTTGAAGAATTGGCACACAGGATTAAATTTTACTAATTTTAAATCAATTCAAAATAATTAATTGAATATTTAAAATAACATGTTACTAATTTTTTTATTAATCATTAAATTAACTACTAACTACGATAACTAAATTATCGGTCGATTTAATTTTATATAAACAGTAATTAAATAAATATTTAATTTATTATTAATAATAAAAAAACAAAATAAAGTGGTCCACTGTAAGATATCATGCTTCGTTTTCCGAGTTATTTATATAAAATAACTTGATTTGATTGTGTGTTTTACTTGGTGAGGGGTTCATTGATTTTTCATGCCTTACTATTGTTGTGTAAGTTTGTACAACATTTGTTTCGACCCGGAAATGTTGCTTATTTTCTCCAATAATGTATTAAATTTGTATACCTTTGCAAATCAGACATGAATGACCATGACCAAAAAATTTGTGACTTGAAAATACGGGCCAAAGATTGAGGCTAAAGGCATAAAGAGTCGTAAGTAAAGATGTGGATACGAAGTAGGGTTGTGGTCCAAACATTCCTGGGTGGAGGACATTTAACGTGTAAACTTAAATTTGAAGCGAATTCATTGAAAGCGAATGATTATCTTGCTTTGACCTGTCTACAGACTGGATTTGATCTTTTTAGCATCCTTTTGATCACAATCCTCAGTTGAAAAATATATTTTAACGCAAGCAGGATTGAGTCTGAAGTAGATTTCGGCCTACGTTGATGGAACTATGAACGCGATTGGGGCGGGTGTATGATGATCAGCTGTATTTATTTTGAAAGAAAAAAATAAAATAAAAACATGGTAGTTCAGGTAAAAACTTTGAGCATCTAACGTCTCATATTCGGCGACTTTTGTAAACTAATCGCGACCCATGTCTGGCAATATGCAGATAAAAATTGGAATCATAAACATCATGGCTGCATCGCTATATATTCTCGAGTATCATTTGTCGACCCAAGAGTATACCGATCTCAGGTCTGACGTCACACCTCACAAAATATATATGCCTTCGATGTATGAAGGATCAGGTCCTTTTATGATTCCCAATTTAAACATCCAAATTGTTTTTTAAATATTAGAACTTCACTTCATTCAAGCGTAACAATCAATTTAATCCTACGGAGATTCGAACCAAAATCTTTGAAGTTTAAGTTCAAAGCACTTTACATACACATACACACGTAGATACATAGACACACACATGCGTGTATGTGTGTGTGTGTATATATATATATATTGTTGGAATAATTCAACATAATGAAATCACATATTTTAACGTTTGAATGTGTGGACTATCTTGTAATTAAGTCTAATTACGTGATCTATTTTTGGAATAACATATTAAAACTTAAGGGGTATATTCTCATGTAAAATTATAACGTGTGGATACCAGAGTGACAATTTTAATTTGTTGAAGGGACAAACTGAAAAATGTCACACACTATATATATGAGTTATGATCCCCAAATTACATAACTCTTATCATATTCTCTCTACCCTCTTCTAAAGTGAATTTACAAATCTAAGCTTGTGTTAATTTGGTAGATCTAATTCAAATTAATCTTCAAATCAATTAAGAATCGATGGATTCAAGTACGCCTTCCGCTGTTAATTTCAAATACTTGTTTCTCAATTGAATCAATATGAGTTATATGTATTCAGATCTAATATAGATTAATCATCAACAAGTGTTATCAGAGCCACCCATCATTGATTTTATCAAAAAAATTCCTGATTTTAAGTATATATGAAATTAGAGTTCTGAGATTTACAATTTTGGTTGATTCATTCGATGCCTTTTTTTCATATCTGTGAGATTTGCTCTTTTCTTATTGATTCATATAACGCCTTTGTTTCAAATCTATATAAATAATTCATGAATTAATTTCGCTTGTTCAAATTTGATGCCTTTAATTATTGCTACTCATATTATTCATATTTTATTGTGTACAATTTTTTTTATTGCTATAGATGGTTACCATATTAAGTTTTGTTTCATTCACACGTATGGAAGAATCTTCATGTCTTTTGATGTTCCTGTAATATGTATTGGACCACATAACGGTCAATTGCATTTATTTTTATCATAATTGCATTAAATGTGGTTGTTATAGTAATAAATAAATAAATTTATTATCATAAATGCAGTAAATGCGCCAATTGCAATAAATTTAACGATGCACCATGTTTGTATTTGAAATAAGAAAAGACATATTGTTTATTATTTAATGTATTTATATTTTATAAATACATATATTTTATATATATGGCTCGCTCATTAAAAATAAGTTTCACTTTCTGTAATATTATAACACATGTATTCGTATTTGCTTATTCAAATAAGCTTTCATCGAAAGCTAATCACCTGTCGCACTGATATAATAAGCTATTTTGACATGGACTATTTATTTTCGTTGCTTTCCACTATATTTCGGATCAACCAATGCTACAGTTTTCAGCTATTTATATTCTTTCAATATCACATGTATAGACCATGCTATGTTAAAATTTGTTTTATCTTCTGTCTTGAATATTGACAGTTAAATAAAGTATGCAATATTTTATCATTAATTGTTATTGCAAATACCATTTGTTATGTGTTGTTACAGTTTTAGTTGATGTCAAAATTTTTTTTACGGCTATGAAACCATATTTTCAATATGTATAAAATTTAAAAAAAATTGAAATTTATGGAATACGCATAAATGAATGATTTAATATAAACCAATTCAAATATTATTTTATGTCTCTTTGCAAACTAACTGTAAATATCCTACATTACAAGCGAACTAATTGAAATAACATGTCACCAAAGTGACCTCTTTTATTTTAGTTATTCATGAAAAATGTTTGATGTTTGTGTGTATTTATTCATGCGGATATTAGCCAGTCCAAAAGAAGATTAATATTTGACCGAATCATTTATACATGTGTGATGATAAATATGTGATAATCATATAGTTTTGCAAGTGAATATCTAATCGGCCCAAAGAAAGATGATATTTGACTTGAACTTATTGTCAATGTTTGATCATTACAACAAGAGTAACACTTACAATTAATAATACTGTCTAAAGACTTGATATTGATGTTGTGCTAGGTATCTCGTATTTGAATTTACTACGGTTTTGTTTTACAATGTGAGCATATTTGATTAATTCTTATGTTAAAATTACAGTTAATTTAACTACGGTATCTGCCAATCTTAACAACATTCATATTCTGACTGGAACAAACTTTAAGGATTGGAAAAGAACATATTGCTTGTTCTTGGCTGCATGGATCTTGACCTTGCACTTAGGATGGATGCACCCATCCCTCTTACGGATGAAGGTTCTTTTGATGTTATAAAGAACATTGAGAGGTGGGATCGTTCAAATCGCATGAGTCTAATGATCATAAAGCGCGACATTCCAGAGGCATTTAGGGGTGCGGTATCTGAAAAGATAACCAATGCTAAAGATTTCCTTGCTGAGATTGAAAAACGTTTTGTTAAAAACGATAAGGCGAAAACAAGCACGCTTTTACGGCGCTTGATTTCCATGAAGTATCAAAGCAAAGGGAACATAAGGGAGTACATTATGGAAATGTCTAATGTTTCTTCAAAACTTAAGGCACATAAGCTTGAGCTTTCGGATGATGTAACAACCCGCATATTTCACGATTGTATATTTAAATATTTTATTTAAATATAACATTGTTAATCGGATTAAAGTCTGAAATGTTACTTTTTGTAAACAGTCGAATTGGGACTCGAGACCACTTCCATTGAGTCCAAAATGGCGTTTACAACTTTTTTGAGTATAAACATCGATATGTTTGGAGTTGGGTAGAATTTTGTTAATTTTCTATTTGGGCTTTGGGTTTGGGTTTCAGCCCATTAACCCAACATAATACCCTAACTCCTGTACTCTTCATTCATTTCATTCCTCATTTTCTAACATTCAAGCTCTAGAGAAAAATGGGGGAAAAGATTGGAAATTAGAATTCCAAAACCCTAGTTTGTTTAGGAAATACAAATTCAAGTCCAAAATCACGGAGAATCTTAGGTAAGCATCATCTTCATCTTCTCCATCTCTATCTCTCTTCAATTTCAGAAATTCCTAAACCCTAACTTAGAAAATATTTGCTTATTAGTTTAGATTGGAGCTTCTTGAGTTGAAGTTGAAGAGGAATTGGCCTTTCCTTTGTTTTAAAGCTTCTCATTCGTGTCGTTAGAGCCATTAGTTAATTATTTGTTGATAATGGTCCAAAAGCCATTAGTTGATTATTATTATTTAAATTGAAAACTCAATCATAATAAATAAACAAATGGAAGGAGGTTATGTGAAATTAATGGTATACTATAAACATTGATTGTATCATTAATGTCTGATGAAATGAAATTATAAAGGTGTATATGTTAATAATCCCTCAAATTAATAAGAATTCAGTATACAGGATGAGATGAATCGTGAAAAAAGTATACAAAGAGTTAAATATTTTCTTTTATATACAATAGAGTAGATTTTATATGTAATAGATATTGTTATTTTAAAGAAAAGAACTAATAATTCTAAAACACAAAGAAAGCAAGTCATCGAGTTGAAAATGATACATGCTCTACATGAGCATGGACTCCTAAACATGTTTAGCTTATGCACTATTCTAAAAGATGAAAACTTAAATGCATAATATAATAAGATGATCATGGAATGGAATTACAATTCATCAACGTAGGGCCTTTCAATTCATTGATCAGTTGTAATCAATAGTCCTTTACAAATCAAGATATAAGATTAATTAAAAAGTATACAAATAAAAAGAAATTGTTTTATCGATATATCAAATAAAACATCCAAAAAATGATATTGAAGCCCTTATATTCACTTGTATCATTTGTTTATATCAGAGTCGGGGCTACTGCATTATGATATATTATGTCATCATACGTAGTGGTGAAAATGTTGCAACTAGGAAAAAAAAATTTAAAAGCCAAGTCAATTAGCAAAGATCAAATTCTATGAAGATAGAGCAAATAAAAGAAAAAAAGAAATAACATGAACTTAATTGAATTCTAAAGATCCGTTACCTTATTATATTGAAAATAATACATATTACTAAAGTTTTACCCGCCAAATTGAGAAATATTGAAAATATTAAATTAGGAAAATAATAAAATGCGTTGATAAGTTGAATGATTATCGAAATTAAACTTAAAAATTGGGTGTTGTTTAACCGATAAATTTGAGAGTTGATGAGTAATGCAAGAAGCCTAAACTTAAAAATGAGTATAATTAGGAAAGGAAGAAACGGTAAGTTGAGGGGACACCATTAATACATATGGTCAATATTTGAAAACAAATATAAAAGAATTGAAGTGCGAAAATAGAAAATGAACCATTAACAAAGGAGAATTCAATGTTGGCAAAAAAATGCAAGAGCAGAACACGAAAAGTCATGTATTTAACTTTATATACAGAATAAAACAGATTAGTTACATTTGGTGCAATTAGAAACAAGCAGTGGATCAAAACTGGTTTAGGAATTCAATTCAAACTAGGCTTGCAACTCTTGTTTTTCTTTAGTGTCTTTTATTAAATGATTTGATGAAGCGTATGATAAAGCAGCGTTAAATTGTATAAAAAAAAATTGTCAGCTTTTCATCATTTTTCAAATAAAGGGTAACTTATCATTTCAGTTTGATGGTTTCAAATATATCTGGGCATCGATTTTTGGTATACCGATAGATCGATAATAATAACTGATACAATCATGGTATTTGGACAATGCTAGCGGTAACTTACAGTATAATTGTTGTTGTATAATGGAAGAGAATTTGATCCAAACTGCTTTATATACTAGTAAAATATGAGCTTGCAACAAAGGAATCAAAAGATGTGCGTGAGTTAGGTGTGCAAAAATGATATGTTAAGCAGATGCAATGCACGTTCCCATATTTAATGCAATCAGTGTACTACAGCGAGAAAGCAATGGGACTTTAATACATGGTCCCATATTTATCATGTAGCAAACAGTAATTGTCTTCACACGTCTTTTTTTCTTTTCTTTCTCCCTCCAGTAAAATAATGGACAAGGAAATCTTAAACAAGTATCCAATAAATTTCTGGCTCGTGTATTTTTGCGTGCAGAAAAAAAGCACAGTCGGGTTTGATTAACAGATTAAGAAGGATTATTTAATCAGGAAAGGACTTCACACTTAAAAGATTTGTACATAAAACCTATTCATGAAAGTTCAGTTTGATCAACTCGTGCAAAACAACAAGATATGCCTTCTCGATACACAGGGTGTTAGCAATACAAATCTCCGTATTTATTCTGTGTATATTATATTCTTAATTTTGAAAAACAAAACGTGTAAGCTCATCCGCTGTTTTCTTTGAAAAAACGCATGATAGCTTGTGTTGTTGAAAAGCTTTCCAAAAATTCTATAAAACTCGAAAATGATTTTTAAAAAAAAAGGTTATTTATAAGTACATACTTAAGTAACAATTATAACCACTTAATAATAGTCAAACCTTTTTTTTTTTTGAATTTTTTGGTAGAAAGCACAGATAATTTTGCACTTGAAAAATGACAATTAAGTTGGGTTTTCTGATCTATGAATCTAATTTTAAGAAAAGATGGTCAGTAAAGAATATAAAAAAGAAGTTGTGCCGTGGATGGAACACCGCCTTGAAAGCGAAATCCGGCTCGACTAAGGTGTAATTGTTGATTGTCGTTCGCTTCCCAAAATTCACACAACAGAATTCAAATTTATGCACTCAAATTTGAAGAATTTGAATGAGTGTAAAAGGACAGTTGCTCATGAGTTTTTGAAGATTTTTTTTAAAAGATGAATTGGATTATTTTTATGTGTCCTCTCCATCAAAGAAATAGCAATAAACAGGCGTGCATATGTAAAAACTGCAACTCAGGACTCAAAAGATAAGAAATTTGAACAGACGGGACAATGAAAAAACAATTCTTTAATACATTCATAAATTCTATTAATCAAAATTGTAACTGATAAGCGAATAAAAAAACTTGTCTTTTCAGTTTAGAAAGCTGAAGTTAAAAATGAAAAAGAGAGAAGGAAGAGTAATGGAGAACCAAACTCATTTCATTGCAGTACAGTGTATAGTGCCAAGTGCGCCATCAAAGCGCCACATGAGCCCATTTGCCCACAAGCACGCGCGCGTGCAAGCTTGTTTGGTAATCCATACTACTCACACCTAATTAATAAGTATTAGAAATAAGAATATATAAATATGAGAGTAACAAAATATTAGACAATGCAGAGCAAACTTTTTATTGTTGTTATCCAACAATCCCTGGCTAATTACAAGAAAACTCCAAATAGATGAAAGATAAAAAAACCCGAGCAAAAGAAAAGTTACTTACATATGTACCAATATATTTTGATTTCAATTGATGCACAATAAGCTATCCCTACAACTTTGTCTATGTAGTGAATCTCTCTTAAAATACATGATTTGATTGAAACTTCACAATTCATACTACACTTTTGATGTCTACACTTCTCCGCGATATGTATATGCTTTTTATGACCATACGCTTACCTTGAAACTCATGAGTGCTCTAGAGAGATCTACCAAAATCTTCCATAGAATGCGGCCCACCTTCACACTCAAGTAGGTGCGTCCATTAAGCGCCTCTCCCTAGCACCACCAAATCCGGCTATGGACTCATTAAGAGCATGAAGCTCAACCTTAAGTTAGATAATAGAATCTATCAAGTGCATTTCAAAGGCACCATTAATTTTGGATATGGTTTCTATTTGCTAAACTTAGAGAAAATTAGTAATGTTCATCAAGTGCGTCTCAAAAGCACCACCAAGACTGGTTATGAAATTAATAGGAAAATATTGATAAAATCCATCAAGTGCATCTCAAAAGCACCATCAAAACTGGTTATGGATTTAAAAGGAAAAAAAGGTTTATATAATCCGTCAAGTGCGTCTCAAGCACCACCAAACTAGTTATGCATTTAATAGAGAAACGGTTTATAGAATTCATCAAGTGCGTCTTAAAAGCACCACCAAGACTGTTTATGGGTTCAGCAAGGGTAATAGACTCAATCATAGATAAATACGAAAAAATCCATCAAGTGCATAACGCAAGCACCACCAAAACTGACTATGGATTAATGATGAACGTATAGTTCAAAATCAAGACTTTCACGAATGAATCCATCAAGTGCATCACAAGAGCACCATCAAAACTGGTTATAGATTCAAAAGGAAATCAATCTCTAAAACACAAAAAATAGGAAGGGAAAGAGTAATCATGCGGTCTTATTTGATTGTAAATGGGTATTAATTCCTTTTGAAGATTCAAGGACCGCATTGCTTGATAATCCTTTTGTGAGTGGATCTGCCAAGTTCATTTCTGATCTTACATATTCCAATGAAATCACCCTTCCTTTAAAATTTTCTAGACCGCTTTATGTTTGATACGGATGTGCCTTCTTTAATCATTATACACACTATTCTTTGCAATTCCAATAGCAGCATGTGAATCATAGTGCAAAGAAACTGGAAAATTAGTTTTTTCCCTGCTGGAATTTCTACCAACAAGTCTTTCAACCATTCTCTTCATGACCTGCCAACTCAAGGGCATAAACTCAAATTCTATAGTAGATCGTGCTATGCATATTTGTTTATAGGACTTCCATTATATAGCACCTCCTTATAAAGTGAATACATAGCCATTAGTGGAGCTAACTTCATTGTCATCAGCAAATCAGTTTTCATCGCAAAATCCTTCCAAAATAACAGGATATTTATTAAAATGTAAGAACTAATAAATTATACCCATATGGTACCTCAAAAGACGACGAAGAGCATCCAAATGTTCGTTGTTGGGATTGTGAGTATACCACCTCAAAAGACTCGCGACGTAAGCTATGTCAGATATGGTATAATTCATAAGAAATAATACGCTTCCAATGACCTGGCATATTCATCTTGTAACACACTAGGTCTTTTGTTCTTTTTAAGATGCTTACTAGGATCATATGAAGATTGAGTAGGCGGGTCAAAATAATTAAACCTTTTTAGAATTTTCTCTACATAGTGAGATTGATTTACTAAGAAACCGATTGCGATTTTTCTCATTCAATTTCTAGTATCACATTAGCCTCTCCCAAATCTTTCATCTCAAATTTGAAGGACAAGAAATTTTTTACATCATTCACTACGACCATATTTGTACCAAATATCAACATGTCATTAACATAAAGGAAAATAATCACATAATGAGGACCAAACACTTTTGAATATACGTAGGAATCAAAGACATTGAGTATAGTACCATTATTTACCAGTGTAACACTCTGCAATTGTAACGATCGAATATTTAAATATTTAATCTTTAATTAACGGAACACGCGGTATACTCGATTTTTGAGAGCATGAAGCTCGACCTTAAATTAGAGAATAGAATCTATCAAGTGCATTTCAAAGGCACCATTAATTTTGGATATGGATTCTATTTGCTAAAATTAGAGAAAATTAGTGATGTTCATCAAGTGCGTCTCAAAAGCACCACCAAGACTGGTTATGAAATTGATAGGAAAATATTGATAAAATCCATCAAGTGCGTCTCAAAAGCACCATCAAAACTAGTTATGGATTTAAAAGGAAAAAAGGTTTATATAATCCGTCAAGTGCGTCTCAAGCACCACCAAATTAGTTATGCATTTAATAGAGAAACGGTTTATAGAATTCATCAAGTGCGTCTTAAAAGCACCACCAAGACTGTTTATGGGTTCAGCAAGGGTAATAGACTCAATCATAGATAATACAAAAAAATCCATCAAGTGCATAACGCAAGCACCACCAAAACTGACTATGGATTAATGATGAACGTATAGTTCAAAATCAAGACTTTCACGAATGAATCCATCAAGTGCATCACAAGAGCACCATCAAAACTGGTTATAGATTCAAAAAGAAATCAATCTCTAAAACACAAAAAATAGGAAGGGAAAGAGTAATCATGCGGTCTTATTTGATTGTAAATGGGTATTAATTCCTTTTGAAGATTCAAGGACCGCATTGCTTGATAATCCTTTTGTGAGTGGATCTGCCAAGTTCATTTCTGATCTTACATATTCCAATGAAATCACCCTTCCTTTAAAATTTTCTTGACCGCTTTATGTTTGATACGGATGTGCCTTCTTTAATCATTATACACACTATTCTTTGCAATTCCAATAGCAGCATGTGAATCATAATGCAAAGAAACTGGAAATTAGTTTTTTCCCTGGTGGAATTTCTACTAACAAGTCTTTCAACCATTCTCTTCATGACCTGCCAACTCAAGGGCATAAACTCAAATTCTATAGTAGATCGTGCTATGCATATTTGTTTATAGGACTTCCATTATATAGCACCTCCTTATAAAGTGAATACATAGCCATTAGTGGAGCTAACTTCATTGTCATCAGCAAACCAGTTTTCATCGCAAAATCCTTCCAAAATAACAGGATATTTATTAAAATGTAAGAACTAATAAATTATACCCATATGGTACCTCAAAAGATGACGAAGAGCATCCAAATGTTCGTTGTTGGGATTGTGAGTATACCACCTCAAAAGACTCGCGACGTAAGCTATGTCAGATATGGTATAATTCATAAGAAATAATACGCTTTCAATGACCTAGCATATTCATCTTGTAACACACTAGGTCTTTTGTTCTTTTTAAGATGCTTACTAGGATCATATGAAGATTGAATAGGAGTCGGGTCAAAATAATTAAACCTTTTTAGATTTTTCTCTACATAGTGAGATTGATTTACTAAGAAACCGATTGCGATTTTTCTCATTCAATTTCTAGTATCACATTAGCCTCTCTCAAATCTTTCATCTCAAATTTGAAGGACAAGAAATTTTTTACATCATTCACTACGACCATATTTGTACCAAATATCAACATGTCGTTAACATAAAGGCAAATAATCACATAATGAGGACCAAACACTTTTGAATATACGTAGGAATCAGAGACATTCAGTATAGTACCATTATTTACCGGTGTAACACTCTGCAATTGTAACGATCGAATATTTAAATATTTAATCGTTAATTAACGGAACACGCAGTATACTCGGTTTTTGAGAGCATGAAGCTTGACCTTAAGTTAGATAATAGAATCTATCAAGTGCATTTCAAAGGCACCATTAATTTTGGATATGGATTTTATTTGCTAAAATTAGAGAAAATTAGTAATGTTCATCAAGTGCATCTCAAAAGCACCACCAAGATTGGTTATGAAATTAATAGGAAAATATTAATAAAATCCATCAAGTGCATCTCAAAAGCACCATCAAAACTGGTTATGGATTTAAAAGGAAAAAAGGTTTATATAATCCGTCAAGTGCGTCTCAAGCACAACCAAACTAGTTATGCATCTAATAGAGAAACGGTTTATAGAATTCATCAAGTGCATCTTAAAAGCACCACCAAGACTGTTTATGGGTTCAGCAAGGGTAATAGACTCAATCATAGATAAATACGAAAAAATCCATCAAGTGCATAACACAAGCACCACCAAAACTGACTATGGATTAATGATGAACGTATAGTTCAAAATCAAGACTTTCACGAATGAATCCATCAAGTGCATCACAAGAGCACCATCAAAACTGGTTATAGATTCAAAAGGAAATCAATCTCTAAAACACAAAAAATAGGAAGGGAAAGAGTAATCATGCGGTCTTATTTGATTGTAAATGGGTATTAATTCCTTTTGAAGATTCAAGGACCGCATTGCTTGATAATCCTTTTGTGAGTGGATCTGCCAAGTTCATTTCTGATTGTACATATTCCAATGAAATCACCCTTCCTTTAAAATTTTCTAGACCGCTTTATGTTTGATACGAATGTGCCTTCTTTAATCATTATACACACTATTCTTTGCAATTCCAATAGCAGCATGTGAATCATAGTGCAAAGAAACTGAAAAATTAGTTTTTTCACTGGTGGAATTTCTACCAACAAGTCTTTCAACCATTCTCTTCATGACGTGCCAACTCAAGGGCATAAACTCAAATTCTATAGTAGATCGTGCTATGCATATTTGTTTATAGGACTTCCATTATATAGCACCTCCTTATAAAGTGAATACATAGCCATTAGTGGAGCTAACTTCATTGTCATCAGCAAACCAGTTTTCATCGCAAAATCCTTCCAAAATAACAGGATATTTATTAAAATGTAAGAACTAATAAATTATACCCATATGGTACCTCAAAAGACGACTAAGAGCATCCAAATGTTCGTTGTTGGGATTGTGAGTATACCACCTCAAAAGACTCGCGACGTAAGCTATGTCAGATATGGTATAATTCATAAGAAATAATACGCTTCCAATGACCTGACATATTCATCTTGTAACACACTAGGTCTTTTGTTCTTTTTAAGATGCTTACTAGGATCATATGAAGATTGAATAGGAGTCGGGTCAAAATAATTAAACCTTTTTAGAATTTTCTCTACATAGTGATATTGATTTACTAAGAAATCGATTGCGATTTTTCTCATTCAATTTCTAGTATCACATTAGCCACTCCCAAATCTTTCATCTCAAATTTGAAGGACAAGAAATTTTTTACATCATTCACTACGACCATATTTGTACCAAATATCAACATGTCATTAACATAAAGGCAAATAATCACATAATGAGGGCCAAACATTTTGAATATACGTAGGAATCAGAGACATTCAGTATAGTACCATTATTTACCAGTGTAACACTCTGCAATTGTAACGATCGAATATTTAAATATTTAATCGTTAATTAACGGAACACGTAGTATACTCGATTTTTGAGAGACGGACGAATTAGGTCTCGAGACACCTATAGTTGTGACCATTTTTCTGACATGAGAAAAATGAATGTAAACTTGGCTATGTTAGGAGTCGATGAATTTCGAGAGTGAATAGTGATTTCTAGAAAGGAATGAAAATTGAATTAGGCTAAGCCCACTAGCTTGTCCTAACTTAGCTTATGTGTAGCTGAGCTCTTCATTTCACTTCATTCAACGTTTCATTTCTTTTTCCATCTCCTAATTACTTTTCTAATCTCACCTTAAGCCCAAACCCTAGATCTCTTGATCCAAGCCCAAATAAATTCTGATAAATTCCGATAAATTCACCATAATTCCTCTCATCCAATTCTCACTTAACCCATCAAGGAATAAGCTTGATTCAAAGTTTGGAGCTTCATCCAAGATTCAAGAGAGCTTAGAAGTGGGTTTTGCTAATTAGAGTTTATTTTTGTGAAAGAGAAGGTGAGTGGGACGATTGTTCATTTATATTTACTTAGTAATTTTCATATTTTCGTTTATTGATTGATATGGAATTATATGAAGTGATTTGAAGATTGTTTGGGTTGATTTAGACTTATATTCATGTTATAAACATGATTATATTAACTCATTAATTGTTTTAGACCTTAA
Source organism: Allium fistulosum (assembly GCA_030737815.1). Classification (NCBI taxonomy): domain Eukaryota; kingdom Viridiplantae; phylum Streptophyta; class Magnoliopsida; order Asparagales; family Amaryllidaceae; genus Allium; species Allium fistulosum. The sequence goes on from CM060906.1 coordinate 412,956,159, forward strand.
TTACTATTTTTGGAAATAGTTAGGTAGCTAAGAGTTTGTTGTGGTTTAACTGAATGATTATATGTGATGTTGTGGAAGACTAGAGACTAATTACATGATATAATTAAGTGCATGTCATTAGTCAGTAATAATGAAACTAATTTAAATGGTTTTTAAAAGTTAGTAAGCCAATTAAGTGAGTTTTTAACTCTACACTTATTATTAAAGTGATTAGAGGGTCAATGAAGCTTAATTAATATTTATAAAATGGTATCAGAGCCTAGGCTCCACACTCGGACCAAGTAGACCAGTTTGAATTAAACAATCTGGTTAAAGGAGATAAGTTGAGAAAACATACTTATATTTTTCTAATATATTATACCACATACACCACTTATCTTCTGAGCTTTAATTTATTTCTATCATTGATTGCTAAAGTGCCTTCGTTTCAGGCTATCATTACGAGTAAACGAGGTACATGAGCGACTTGGGGTGGGCAGCTAGAGATGCCTACTTGGTTCAGAGATTATCTAGCTACCGCATGGGATGTTCCGCGCCCTGCGAACATTCCAGCAACTATGGCCGGTGTTGGAGGTGGTGTTGCCATTGGGGCACTGGTATTTCTTCCGCCACTAACTTTACACTTTTTGAAGCTGCGTTGAGATTTCCTTAAGCTTGACGAGAAGCCATATCTAGGTTCCGAGACTGTTGCAAAGGCAGAGGCTTGGATATGTACATGTGAGAGGGATTTCGCCAATATAGGCGTGGAGGATGTTCTTGTGAGGAGGATTGCTTCACAACATCTTGAGGGGAAAGCTTTGGCTTTGTGGGATATTATAGTAGAGAGGTTGATGAGAAGGTTATGACTTAGGTGGACTTTAGACATCGTTTCGAGTCTCAATTTATTTTTAAGACCAAGAAGGGCATTTAGCTTGAGCGTTTTATCCATCTTCAGCAGGGTAGCTTATCTCTCTAGGAGTATGTTAGTCAGTTTAATCTTCTTGATAATTTCGGTATTGAGATGATCAAAAATCCGATGAAGAAGGTGAAGAAATTTGACAGGGGTGTTAATGCATCGGTTAGAGATTCTTTGCTTAGTCGAAACCCCGCAGGGGCTACTTTTGGGAGTCTTGTGGAGATGGCTTTTGTGTAACGACCCTGAATTTTTGACATTTGAAATGTGAATATTTAATTTAGTTTAAATATTCGAATGATGGTTTAATCTGAAATTCAATTATCAGAGTGAATTGGGCGATTAAATTATTGAATTTAATTATTAAATCTGGGTAAAAATTTGAATCTTCAGTTTAAGCTGATTAAAAATATTTTCAAGGCTTAGAAAATTTATACTGATAATTCTGAAGGTACTGGAACTTTCAGAATTGAATTTGAAACTGTTTTGTTCAGTTTTGAAATTTTATCATTTAATCGATATTTAAAAATAGCATTCCGGGGCACAGTCTCGGAATTCGACGAAACCAGTTCAATTGGATCCGTAATATTGTTTTATTATCGGATTTCAATTTTCGTGGTGATTGGAGCTATCGTGTGATCGTACGATAAGCAAACGCGCTGATATAATATAACGGGATATTTTTTATTATAAAAATATAAATTTTTAATCAACTTTTTATGCCGACTTACTTTTTGCAAAATCACGTTTTCTTGTTCCCCCTTTCCAGCTGATGACGCGTACGTTTGTTCCTCTCGTTTAAATAAAAAGTAAACAGAACTATCTCTCGTTCAAAACAAAAGAAAATAAATGTTTTGGCAACCGCCCTCGTTCATTTTAAATCAAGGAATCGAGACTTCGAATCAAATGAATGATAAACGAAAATGGCCGCTCGTTCTCCTTCTATTCATCAAATCGAAGCCTCCCTCTTTCGAAATCAAAGGAAATTTCTTCAATCAAATCATGACCGAGCGGGAGATGATTCTCGCGACTAGGGAGATCGCGAACTCGGTCAGGCAATCTCGACTTCTTTTCCGAAATCGACAGTTCTAGGGTCGCGAGTGCATTCTTCAATTCGAGCCGATTCAAATTGATTTGTTGAGCGCACGCGTTGAGGGGGAAGCATGAAATAGTGAGGGCGGCGACTCAGGTGATGCACGAGGCTCGATGAGGCATGCGAATTCGTGGTCGAGGCCGTGATGGACAAAGTCAGGGGCTCGGTCGTGGCTGGGGGTTTGGGCATTCTCCGATTCGAATTTCTTTGCAAGGTATATACGAATTTGATTTTTTGAAATTGGGTTAGATAAAACTGTTAGTTAAGTTAGCTATCAAAACAGAAATTTATTATTCGATTTTATATAAGTATAGATAGGCAGATAACAGAAATAATATATATGATTTACGTATGCAGCAGTTTAAATGTTTTGAATTGTAAAGACGGTTTAAAATTTTTAATTATTTGTTTAATTGAATCTAGAGTATCGTTGTTATTAATAAAATACATTATTAAAGAAAATTTAGTTTTAATTTAAATTTTTGTTAGATAAATTTATTAAAAGGAATTGGGTCAAAATAAAATCTTAGTTAAATAAGTTTATTTCAAAAGGAAATCAGTTAAAATTTAAATTAATTGTTTAAAACGAAATCACCGATGAATTGAAATTATCAAATGAAAATTTATTATTCGATTTGTTCGAATATTAATGAAATGTATAAACATTTATACAAGGTCGAAAATCGAGAAATAGCTGGAATGGAAACAGATTGCTAATGAAAAGCAAAGGTGAGATTTTCTCACTCAAATTGGAAATTTGATTTTTGCAGTTATTGATTGATTGCTGTTTGGATGTGATATTAGATATAGTAGGATATATCTATATATATAGCAATATATATATTGGCATATGTATATATTGCAGTTGTTGATTTCCCGCATTATATAGCGGATGAGACCCTATTGCGCCGCATAATAGCGGATGATATTTTATAAAATCCCATATACCGCGATATTCCACCTCGAAGTGGAATTGGTATTGTGCTAACATCTGTGGATGTAGGGAAACAGGTTGGAGGGTTCCAACTGGATTCCTAAAATTGTTTGAATATTATTTCATATGTGAATGATGTAATTATTGATAATCTGTGGATGATTTATTGATAATTGTAATTGTTGATGGCTAAAAATTTAGCCGAATGTATTTTTGGTATCGTTGGATACCAGAAATGAATATAAATTGGATTTTGAAATTAAAGTGGAAAACTTTAAATGAATTTATTTTTAAGAATTGAATTTATTTGAAAGAAGGAATTTTAAAGTATTAAAATGGATTGTCGAAATCTTATTTAATAAATTCCAAGATATGGAAAAAGATTTTTATAAATGAATTTTGAATAGTATTATTCGGAAGTTGGAAAATTTATTTGAAGTGGAATTTTAAATGGTTTGGAAGATATAAAGGAATTTATTTTAAAAGCGATAAATTTGTTGAAATCCAATTGATAAATGATTTTGTATTGAAGAAATAAATCTTTGGGAAATCGATATAAAAATCTATTTGGTGTTTGAATGAAAATCGATTTTTGGTGTTGAGAATAAATTTGTAAATCGATTTGTAAAATGATTTGGTATTTGGGATTAAAATTTGAATCAATTTGAAATTTGATTCGGTGTTGAAGTAAATTTAGAAATCAATTTGGAATTTGATTTGGAGTTTAAAATAAAATTGAGAAATCAATTTGAAAGTCGATTTGGTGTTGAAAGTGAATATTTGAGAATGTAAATTCCGAATAGAATTTATAAAGGAAAGGGGAATTTGTTTTAAAAAAATAAACATTGATTTATTTTTAAAGTGTGAAAAATATGATTTGGAATCGGTTTTCAAAGTGATGAAGTGTGGAAATAAATTTACAGATTTGAAATGTAAATTTGTAATAAATCGATAAGGATTTATTTAATTGGTTTAAATGGACCATTTTGTGATTTGAAATTGGTTTTCAAATGTGAAGTGTGGAAAATATATATCTTATGAAGATATTTTGGAAATAAATAATTTGGGAAAATTATTTAAATCTGATGATTGTTGTGAATGTTATTGATAGTTAAATCACCAACTATCAATATTTACCTTTGAAATGGCACATGATTTCATTTTCAAACAAACGCTTATTATTCGGTTTAGCCGGGAAAGGACCTTTGTGTCAGATAACCCATTCCGAATAATAATACGACGATATGGATCGTATTGAAGACCGGTGATGAAGACCGGGTATTTGTGAAAACGATAGGATGACCTATCGATTGTCTCTGCACCGTTAGCTACGGTATAGAGATTTCCTTTGTGATGGGAAGTTTTATCGGGATTGTGAATATCCGGATTTGCAAGGACTTCTTTGGAAGTGCCTTCGGTTCTGTTCGAACCCGGAACAGACTTGCATGGTTACGTGACTGACATTACATTTTAAGATGTAAAGCTGATTTCTTTCAAATACATTTCTGTTGGTGGCGGAGAATTAGCTTAACACCCTTCTCTAAGACGTACGAGCTCAGAGGTTATGTAGTTGAAGGTTATCAGCGATATATTCCCAATTTGGTAATGTGGCATGCTGAGTGTTGCTATAATGATGATCATTTATTGATCATTTGTGATCAAAGCATGGCTTTGTGAAAAAGCATAGCTTTGTGGACGAGACTTCGTCAGGGCCTCACAACCCGTAAATGGTCGAAACAGGAATGTTGTGGCAAGGTTATGAGGGTCGCGCCCTTTAGGGTATGTCATTTCCTTCTGGAAAGGGGTGGTATCATGGTATGGAGCCCAGGTACTTACTCATGTGGACACACTTTATTTATTATGTGTGATGTGGTTACCGAGCGCTCGGATAAAGGTCCCAAAGGACCGGGGGATGGCATATTCGTGAGTTACCTAGTTACAGGGGTAACCCGGCCTTGTTTGGCAGAGAGCAGTTTGTCTCTCGGGACGTCCAGCTAGAGGCGATCCCATGTGGCAGTAGGAAAGGAAGTTCCTTAGCCTGACCATTTGTTGGAAATCCATTTCCCAATACGAAATTGTACGGTTTTAGTTGTAGAACCTGCCATTTACTTATGGTGGTCACCACTGTTTAGATGGTAGCTATAGTAGGCATAGTTCGGAATGTCTATGCTGGCTAAGATTAATATTATACTTTCGAAATGTTTTCACACTAGACATTAATAATAATAATCCAATGATTGGCGTAGTAAGCATCTTTGACTATCATAAGAAGAAATCTCCTCCAATTCTGCGTTTGCATTGTGTGTGTGGCGGGAGGTCTTATGGTAGTTTCATTTTCCAAAAGCATTGCGAACTAATTTTATTTTCTTTGTGAAAATAACTGTTTTACGATCTCACACCAGTCACCATGACTGACTCGGAGTTTATTGTTCCCTTCTAAACTCTGGGTGCCCATAATTTTCCACACGGGCAGCCTAGAGTTAGGTTATCAGGATATTCTGGAGCTTTGGAAGCAAGCTGGATGGCGAGACGTACTTCCGTACTTGTTTATTTTATTCCGCTGTGTATTCTGTATGAGGACAAGTTTATATAACTGTCCATTGTTGTATTGAGTTGTATATTGACTCTGATTGATGTATGTATAAACTGATATAGTCTTTTGTTGTAAAGATTATTGATTTATCTATTATATATTGTTCTGCTGCGAATGTGAGATTCTGATATTGTTTCTGCTTCTGTGTTTCTGTTCTTTCTTTTCTTCTGTCTTCTTCTACCCCTTCTTTTTAACCCTAATGGTTCGGTATTCCGGCATTTGATTTGCGCGACATTTGATACAGTGGACGTATTAATGTCGACTTTCGAGCGTCGAAAAGTCAAAACGTTACATTTTGTCTATTAGAGTGCACGTGAGGTACCATTAGAGGTAGCAAAGTTGGAGTGAAAACCAAAGTTTCAACCAAAGCGCAAAGACCAAGATACAAGGAAATATTAGGCTTATGCAAAGAAGAAGGCTGATATTGTGTGCTGCTCTTGCGGCATAAAGGGGTATTTCGTTACCATGTAGCTAAAGAGAAGCGTAAGTACTTCCATTGCGATTATCTTGGTCACTTAAAGAGAGACTTTCCTATGCTTTAAAAGGGAGGCAAGTGAAGATGACTTATGCCTTGCAAGCGCTACTAGGTCCTATTAAGCCCACTGCTCAGGACAAGGGGAAGAGGGACATGTAGTGAGGTATACTTTTGTTTAGAATACTTGCTTATGTTCTTTCCGATGCTTAAGCTTTATATTAACCAATTTCTAGTGTAACAACCTGATTTTTAAGTAATTTAATTAATTAAAGTTAATAACAGTAATTTAATTAATTAAATTGGAATTTAGTGATTTATTGGGCAAATTGGTTTAGAAATCATTAACCAAAAGAATTTAAATTATGAAATAGTGATTTTAAGTGAAATTTTTTATCAGTTTGAAATTGAATTGAATTTAGTTTTAAAGGTAAAAGAGAATTAAAATTTATATACTCATTCATTAATCTTTGGACCCAAACACTTATAAACAAGCCCAAATCCAATTAACAACTCAAAAATCATTTTTCTAGAATTTTCTTGGTATCTCGATTTTTCGTTCGTTTTTTATATATTAGACATTCTTTGTCCTCTATTAATTATCATCTCAAACAAGAAATACTAAACCCTTATCACCTCAACAATTAAAAATCAAATCAAAGTAATTATTCAATTTAGCTCATGTACTTTCTTTTATGATGGAGGAAGCACCACAACCAATGGGAATGCCAGACCTAACACTAGAAGGAATCCAGGTTGGGCACCAACTGCTAATGTAGGTGCTGTAGTGCCATAAGCTGATATGGGTGCTATGTATCAATTCTTCATTAATATGATGCAGTTTGGAGTTACTGCGGGTTTAGCCGGAGGAAATGTGGAAGGAGGAAATCAGGGAGCTCCGGTGGTCAATAACTATGCGGTACTAAGCAGAGATTATGCCAGACTTGGAGGAAAGCCATTTATCGGGACTAAGGATGCAATTAAAGTGGAGAATTGGTTACTTCATTGTGAAAGGATCTTTGCTGATTTAGGGCTTAATGATGAGCAGAAGAGGAGGCTTGCTTCTAGACAGTTGCAAGGAGCAACACTGTACTGGTGGAACAAAGTTACTGTGGGAGTTAATGAGGAGACCATGACTTGGGCTTAATTTAGAAGGAGGTTTGAGGAAAGATTCATGTCAGAAATTTCTAAGTCAACTCTGCTCAGGAAGTTTTTGGAGTTGGAGTAGGGAGACATGACACTGCTTGAGTATGCATGATTTGAGGGGCTATCGAGATACTGATATGCTATGGTTGATATAGTTATCAAAAGGAATGAGAAGTTCATCTGCGAACTAAAACCTGAACTAGCTAAAGCGACTCTGCCACATAACAAGGATCTGTGTGATGTAGTTGTTGAGATGGCTTTGAGGCAGAAGAAGATGTTTGTTTTTCACGATGGTAATAAAATAGGGGAAACTCAAAGTGGGCGGAACCAGAAGAGAAAGTTTTTCCATATGAAGGGCGCTCAGAAAGGAGGAGTAGCCAAGGAAAAGAAGGCCGGTGTAGTTTGCTATAAGGGCGACAAGAAGGGATACTATGCTCCCGAGTGTCGGACAGGCAGAGGGAAGAAAGCTGCTGATAAGAAAGAAGTGAAGTGCTTTAACTGTGATCAGGTTGGACATTATAAGAACCGATGCAAGGAACCATCTAAGGATGGAAAAGGCAAGATGTTTGCATTGGTACCAGCTACCTCAAGACCAACAGCTGAGGAGAAAAGAAAAGCTATGTTGGGAGGTACCCTTTTGATTTATGGTGTACTAGTTAGAGTTTATTTGATACTGGTGCATCACATTCTTTTATATCTCATTATTTGGTAGATAAGCTTAACCTAGAACCCTCGTATCTAGTTACTTCTTTAAGGGTTGTGAATCCGATAGGAGGATATCCGACACTTGGGATGAAGTGTGACCAGTTAGAGTTTGAGTTGTTAGGTCATACATTTGCTTGCAGTTTGCATGTATTTGAGTTCATAGGGTTCGGAATTATTTTAGGTATGGATTGGTTAAGTAAGTAGATGCTAGGATATTTTGCCATGATAGGAAAATATCACTTAGATGCCCTAGTTGTAGTAATCGGATTATATACTCCGTAGAAAACCTTAGTTTTGGGGTAAATGCTTTGTTGAGTGTTATGGAAGAGGAAGATTAGTTAAATCGAGTTTTCGTTGTTAGAGAATTCGCAGATGTCTTTGAGCCCGTAGTCGGACTACCGCCAAAATGAGCTACTGAGTTTCAGATAGATTTAGTACCAGGAGTAGAAATGGTGAGTAGACCGCCAAGTAGAATGACACCTACCGAGATGAAGGAGCTAAAGGTGTAGTTGGTGGATTTGGAAATTAAGAACTTTATCAAACGAAGTAGTTCACCTTGGGGAGCAGCCGCAATGTTTGCAAAGAAACCAGACGGATCGTTGAGGTTGTGTATCAATTATCGTAAGTTGAATGAGAAGGTGATAAAGATCGATATTCGTTACATAGAATTGACGATTTGTTCGATCAGTTGAGTGGAGCCAGATTATTTCTCAGTTGGATTTGGCAACAGGGTCCCATCAGCTTAGAGTAGCAGAGGATAGTATTCCTTTGACAGCGTTTAGAATAAGATATGAATCGTACGAATGGTTAGTAATGCCGTTCAGACTAACCAATGCGCCAACATTTTTTGTGGACTTGATAAACTGAATCTTCCGAGAGCATCTGGACAGATTCGTGTTAGTGTTCATAGACGACATTGTGATATAATCTAAAGATGAAAGAGAGCATGAAGTTCATCTTAGAGTGGTGCTTGAGACATTGAGGCAGCATCAACTGAAGGCGAAATTTTCGAATTGTCATTTCTGGAAGAAGGAAGTGAAGTTTTTTGGTCATGTAGTCTCATAAAAAGGTTGTCCGTAGATCCGGCTAAGATTGAGATAGTAAATAATTCGAAGAGACCCAAGACAGTGATTGAGATAAAGAGTTTTCTTGGATTAGCTGGTTATTATCGGAGATTCATTAATGATTTTTCGCGGATAACGACACCGATGACTAAGCTAACTCAGAAAGATGTGAAGTTTGTCTGGACTGATAAGTGTGAGGAGGCATTCTAGAAATTGAAACACCTATTGACTAATGCACCTGTGTTAGTTGTTTCAAAGGGGAATCAAGACTTAGTGGTGTACAAGAATGCATGTGGAATATGGTTAGGAGCTGTGTTAATGCAAAGAGGTAAAGTGATTGCCTACGCTTCACGACAGCTTAGACTGCATGAAGTTAGATATCCAATTCATGATTTGGAATTAGCTGCAGTGATTTTCGCATTGAAGGTGTGGAGATATTGTTAGAACCTCTACTCTATGATTTTAATGACAACAACTATACAATCACTAGCATCATCCATATGCAGCTTTCGTGACCAAGACTTGAAGACAGATACAAGGATCATTATATCAAGAAATATTAGTATATTCTGTTAATATCTTAAATAGATGATATGTACAATCTCCTTGAGTAATTTTTACAAGCATATGCATATACAAATCATTAAAAAGGTTTTTTTACATACTCAAGAAGGGAAATTAACAAACTATACATGTGTCAGACGTCTGGCTTGTCTACTCAGACGTCTGGCAATGTGTTCTGATTAAATTTTTTAATACAGGCCAGACGTCTGACCTAAACGCCCAGATGTCTGACCTGGGTAATGGCCAGCACTTCTCAACAGACATCTTCTTCAATCGAAGAGTTGCATCCTCCATCTCTGGTCATAACTCTTCCTCCTCAAACATTGCAACTCTTGGACTGAAATAGAATGAACGAAAGGTCGTTACTACTCAAACAAACTCTTCAACATCTATAAATAAGCATGAATTGGAAAAGTAAAACTTACTTGACATTCTGAACTCTTCTCTCGTTATTTTCTAATATTCCTGTGATCTCTCTGATTTCTAAAAGTACTCAAAAGCATACTTTTATCTCTTCCTTATATCAAAGCTTAAAATTACATACTATTCAAAGGAGATTATAGGAAGAAACTGTACTTATAGTCAAAATCAGTGTTATCTAGAACACGCACTTGTGAAAGAAATACTCTTGTATAAAAGCCTATTCCTTCGGGCGAAGCGAGGGCAATTGGCTAGTGAATTTCCGAAGGGGAGCTCCGGGACTGGACGTAGGACGGGAGGTCCGAACCAGTATAAAAATTCTAGTGTGATTACTTTTAATTTTACCTGCATTTTTATTCTGTGTGATTCATACTATCATTCACCTACTTGTCATATACTATATATATATATATACACGATCCACATAGACTTTCAATTGGTATCAAAGCAAGGTTAGTTCAAATCATAGTAACACGTATTTGAAACTTGTTAATATGGCAAGTATCTTTCAAGAAGGTCAGTCAACTGTACGTCCTCCTCTATTCATGGGATCTAATTATGCATATTGGTCAACCCGTATGAGAATTTTTATGGAAGCAAATGGTTTAGAAATATGGTCAACAACTCAAATTAAGTATGTAGCACCTAAAACAAATATTAGCACATGGACAAATGCACAAAAAACCGCTGCCTCTAATAATGCTAAAGCTATGAATGTACTTTTTTGCTCTCTTGATAAAAATGAATTTGCACGAGTTATGTTATGTACTACTGCTTATGATATATGGCGTACCTTACAAGTTACACATGAAGGTACAACTAAGGTCAAACAAACAAAAATATTAATTTTACAAAATCAATTTTCATCTTTCAAAATGAAACTAAATGAGTCAATTGTTGACATGTACTTAAGATTTCAAACTATACAACACGGTCTTATGGCACTAGGAGTTAAATTTACTGATTTTGATTTATTATCTCGAATTCTCAACTCTTTAACAATTGAGTGGGAAAGAAAAGTATTGGCTATCTAAGAAGCTAATGATCTTTCTGTACTCAAAGTTGAACATAGCATTTCAAGCATGTAATGAAGATTCTGAATTGGATGAAGATGAAATTGTTTTCATTGCCAAGAACTACAACAAATTTAAGAAATTCAAGAAAATGACGAGATTCCAAAATGGCGGAAAATCAAATTCATCAAATCAAACTTCGATCAAGTGCTTTGAATGTGATCAATTTGGATATATGAAGAAAGATTGCCCAAAACTTAACAATGAGAAAAAGAAAAATAAGTTTGAAAAATTTAAGAAAAATAGAAAGGCATTCCAAGTCACGTGGGATGACTCTGACTCATCCTCTTCATCCGATAGTGACAGTGATAGTGAAAGTGATACAGAGCAAGCAAATCTATGTTTCATGGCACACACTAATGAGGTATGTCCCGATCTTACTTATGATGAAATTTTAGAAGTAAGCATGGAACTTGATGACAAATATAGAGAAACAAAAAAAATTAAATAAGGAATACGTTGTTAAGATAAATCGATTGGAACTTGAAATAGGGTTACTAAAAGATGAAAAATCTATTTTAGAAGAAGAATTAGAAAATGCTCAAGAAAAGTGCAAGAATCTTTCTATTAAAAAGGATGAGTTATCTTGTGAATTAGGAAAAGTTAAACTAAAAAATAATAGAATTTGTAATGAACACATTATCTTAAAAAGATAATCTAGAAACTTCAAAATCCGAAATTAATGATCTTAAAAACAAGTTGGAAAAAATTACTAATAATGTTGCAAAATTTAACAAAGGAAAACAAGACTTGGAAAATTTAATTAAAATTTCCAAGCCATTCAAAAACCGAAATGGGCTAGAATTTGACAATAAGAAAAAAATTACAAAATATAGTAAGATTCATACTAAGAAAAGAAAACCTTCTTTCAAAAATAAGAATTTAATCTCAAATTCAAAAATGATTAAAATATGGGTTCCTAAAACAAGTAATAACCTAATTAAACAGAAATATATATGTGATTATATGAAAGAAGTAATTCACAATAATAATTATATTTCAAAAGGAACCAGACCATCATGGGTATGGTTACCCTCATCTACTAACACTTAGGAACCAAAAGGGTAAAAAGGATACCAATTTAAACTTTTTTATTTTTTGCAGGTATCCAAATACAAAAATAAATTAAAATGGATATTAGATAGTGGATGCTCCAAGCACATGATGGAAAATGCTCACATACTATCAAATATAAAGTACATTGATGGTGGCACTGTAACTTTTGGCGATAATTCAAAAAGGTTCGTCATTGGCATTGAAGAAGTCATCAATATCAGTATCTCTAACTCTCCTATTATTTCTAATGTTTTATTAGTAGAAAACCTAAAACATAATCTTCTTAGTATAAGTCAGTTGTGTGATAAAGGGTTTGAAATAAAATTCGAAAAGGATAAATGTAAAATTCTCGATCAAAGCAAAAATTTACTCTTTGAAGGATTTAGAAATCGTAATATATATATCCTAAATATGAACATTAAAAATAATTCAGATTTATGTCTAGCCGCAAATCATGATGATCCTTGGATTTGGCACAAAGGTTTTTGTCATATAAATTTTAAATATATTAACAAACTTGCAAAACATGATCTAGTTAGAGGTCTACCTAAAATTAATTATAAAATTAAAAATTTATGCGACGCTTGTCAAATGGGCAAGTTAAAGAAAAGTTCTTTCAAATCTAAAAATAAAATATCTATTAAGCCACCATTAGAATTACTTCATTTAGATTTATTTGGACCAACACAAGTACGTAGTATAAATCATAACAAATATGTATTCGTAATTGTAGATGATTTTTCAAGATATACTTGGACATTATTTTTAAAACATAAAAGTGACACTTTTGGAATGTTTAAAATCTTTGCAAAATGGATTACTAACTTAATGGATTTAAAAATAAAAAATATACGCAGTGATCATGGAGGAGAATTCGAAAATGAATTTTTCACTAATTTTTGTAACAAAAAAGGAATTAGTCATAATTTTTTGGTTCCACGAACACCACAACAAAATGGTGTAGTTGAAAGGAAAAATAGAACTTTACAGGAATGTGCATGAACACTACTAAATAGTAGTAATCTACCCAAACATTTCTGGGCTGAAGCCATTGCCACTGCCTGTTATGTATTAAATCGTGTCACACTTCGACCTATGACTAAAAATACATGTTACGAAATATTTTATGGAAGGAAACCAAAAGTTTTGTATTTCAGAACTTTTGGGTCAAAATGTTTTATTTTAAATACTAAAGATAATCTTGGAAAATTTGATCCCAAAGTCGACGAAGGAATTTTCATTGGTTATTCAGAACGTAGTAAAGCTTATAGAATTTATAATAAATGAACAAATATTATAGAAGAAAGCTTGAAAATTTCCAACAAACTATTAAAGAAGAAGATGATGAAATTTTAACTCAAAATCAAACTGAAAATACAAATAATATGAATAATTCATCCTCTAATAATAATGAAAATGTTTTAAGATCACCCACATGAATATTAAAAAATCATCCTTTGGATAATATAATTGGAGACTTAAATTCTCGAGTCACTAGAAATAACTTAAATCAAATGATTCACGTTGCTTTTATCTCAAATACAAAACCTAAAAATTATAAAGAAGCATCTAAAGATGATTCTTGGATCTTAGCAATGCAAGAAGAATTAAATCAATTTGAACGTAATAATGTATGGGAACTCGTTCCTAGACCATCAGATCAATCTGTAATAGGAACAAAATGGGTTTTCAAAAACAAAGAAGATGAAAATGGAAATATTATTCGTAACAAAGCAAGATTAGTGGCTCAAAGCTACAACCAAGAAGAGAGAATTGATTACGAAGAGACGTTTGCTCCCGTAGCTCATCTCAAAGCAATTCGTACTCTACTTGCTTTTGCATGTCATCACAACTTTAAATTATTTCAAATGGATGTTAAGAGTGCCTTCTTAAACGGTTTTATCAAAGAAAAAGTTTTTTTAGAACAACCGCCAATATTTATTCATGAAAAATATCCATATCATGTTTTTAAACTGAAAAAGGCTCTATACGGCTTAAAACAAGCACCACGTGCTTGGTACGATTGACTAAAAACTCATCTACAAAATTCTAGATTTCAAATAGGTAAAATAGATGCTACACTATTTATAAAACATAAAAATAATGATATATTAGTTGTACAAATATATGTTGACGACATCATGTTTGGATCAATAAATGAAAGTTTATGTAATGAATTTTCTGAAATAATGAAAAATGAGTTTGAAATGTCACATATAGGCGAATTAATTTTTTTTCTAGGATTACAAATAAAACAATTGGACAATGGTATTTTTATAAATCAAGAAAAGTATTGTAAAGATTTACTTAAACGTTTCGGAATGGAGAACACCACTAGTAAACCAACTCTAATGAGCACAACTTTATATTTAAACGAAGATGAAAAGGGAAAAGACTATGACCAAAAACCTTATCGTAGTATGATCGGCTCTCTATTATATTTAACAACTAGTAGACCCGATATAATGATGGGTGTCTGTCTGTGCGCCCCGATATAATGATGGGTGTCTGTCTGTGCGCTCGCTTTCAAGCTCAACCTAAGGAATCACATCATCGAGCAGTCAAACGAATTTTACGTTGCTTAACTAACACCAAAGATTACGGCTTATTTTATCCTAAAGGTACGGCTTTCTAACTCGTATTATATAGCGATGCAGACTTCGGAGGATGTAAAACAGACAGAAAATGCACAAGTGGTACCTGCCATTTTATCGGTCAATCTTTAGTTTCGTGGTTTAGCAAAAAGCAAAATTGTGTTTCCCTCTCGACATGTGAAGCAGAGTATATCTCTGCCGCCTTAGCTTGTGCTCAAGTCATCTATATACAACAAACACTTAGAGATTTTGATAAAATAATTGAAAAATCTCTGATATATTGCGACAATACTAGTGCTATCAATTTATCTAAAAATCCGGTTAACCATTCTCGAACTAAACATATAGACATACGACACCATTTTCTTAGAGATAATGTCGAAAAAGGAATTATCTCCCTCGAATTTGTTAACACCGACAATCAAATTACCGATATATTCACCAAACCATTAAATGAATAATCGTTTGTAAAACTTAGACGAATTTAGGAATTTGTTCATATAATGAATTAATAAATTAAACTATATTATCCTAAATGGTTACTCAGAAAAGCAAACAAGCAGAAAAGCCTTCTTTACCTTTTGTTTTAATGCCTTCTAATCACCACAAATTGTTTTTAAATAATTTTTAACCATGAATTTCATTAACTAGCAAACTGTTTTTTTCCCTAATTAGAAATTGACAAACCTATATATATATCTCAAAGATAAAATTTTAACCATATAATCTTTCCCTCTCTAAAAAAACATTTAAACTTTTATATATAATGTCATCTAATCACGATTCGACTTACTCAGCCATTGATTTCTCCTCTCCTTCTTCCGGCAGTTCGTATACATCTCCTACCAAAACAATACCAAATTCCTCTCCTTCCAAACACATTGTTCCTACTACTAGTCCTGTGTACCATACCGGCTATTCTCCGAAAGAAAAAAAGGCCAAATATGGTATTAATCTTGAAAATACTTCTCTTCATGACAAAATCGACGAAGTTCATCATTATCAAAAAGAAATGATGAACGTTCAAAAAGAAATGTACTATACACAACGAAACCAAGGAGCTCATATGAACTTTTTAGAAAAGTGCATTCTTGCAATAAGTGGACACTCTCCTACAAAGGATTGTGTTCATGTACGATCTCCTTTTGGGAGAAAGGTTCGAGTTGTATATAGAACATAAGTCACTGAGGTATTTATTCTCTCAAAAGGAGTTGAATATGAGACAGTAGAGGTGGTTAGAGTTTTTAGCCGCTTATGACTTTGGAATTGAGTACACACCGGAAAAAGATATTGAGGTTGCAGATGCACTTAGCAGGAGACATCAGAATGAAGTATTGACAATGATAGTTGAGTGGAAAGGTTTAGAAGCATTGACTACATATATAATACAGTGGAGATATGAAGCTAGTTCTAGCAAGGAAACTGCTATGTTGTCATGTTTAGAAGTCCGACCAGTGATGATCGAAAGGATTGCTTCTAAGCAAGGGGAGGATCAATTATTAGCTGAATGGTTAGAAAACTAAAGGATGGAATAGAGAGCGATGATTTGAAATATTTTAGTCTTGACTAAAATGAGTGGTTGAGGAAGAAAGGACGATTATGTGTTCCGAATGTGGGAAACATTAGGAAGGAAGTTCTTGGAGAATTCCATCGTTCAAAGTTCACCATTCATCCGGGAGGAACTAAGATTTATCAGGATATAAAAAGAAGTTTCTTCCGGGAAGGTATGAAGAGAGATGTAGGCTTATGGATGAAGCAGTGTTTGAACTGTCAACATGTAAAAGATGAACATCGAAAACCAAGTGGGTTACTTCAGCCTTTAGATGTTCTAGTTTGAAAATGGGATTCTATCTCAATGGATTGTATAGACGGGTTGCCAAGGTCAAATCGAGGAAATGAAAATATATGGGTCATAGTGGACAGGCTGACAAAGAGTGCCCATTTCATTCCAATTAAGTCAACCAGGATGGCACCTATTTTGGCTAAATTATTCATGAAGAATATAGTTAGACTGCATGGAATTCCTAGTAGTATAGTAAGTGACAGAGATTCCTTATTAACTAGCGAGTTCTGGAAAAGTCTACAGGAGACTTTGGGTACCAAGCTCAAGATGAGTATCGCTTCCCATCCGCAGACAGATGGACAACGAAAAGAGTTAACAAAGTCTTAAAGGATTTGTTAAGAGCTTGTGTGCTAGACTTTGGAGGATCATGGAAAGACCACCTACACTTAGTCGAGTTCTTATATAACAACAGCTATCAAACTAGTATAGGGATGACACTGTTTGAAGCTTCGTATGAAAGGCCATGAAAATCTCCCGTTTGTTGGTTAGAGACCGGGGATAGGTTAGTTCTTGGTCCAGATTTGGTTAGAGAAGCTGTAGAAAAGATTGAGTTAATTCAAGCTAGAATGAAAGAAGCTCAGTCTAGGCAGAAGAGTTATGCAGATAGAAGATGGAAAGACATAGAGTTCACGGTCGGAGATCATGTTTTTGTCAAGATATCACCGATGAAAGGTGTAATCCAATTTGGAAAATCTGGAAATATGACTCCGAGATTCGTTGGAGCATTTCCTATTATAGAGAGGATTGGGAAACTCGCCTATAGAGTAGAGTTACCAAACAGTTTGGCAGGAGCCCACAATGTTTTTCATGTTTCTCATCTAAGGAAGTGTATTCGAGATCCAGAAACTACTATTGCACCGACTGTGTTAGATGATTTGGTAGTGGAACCGGATATGATTATAGTTAGAAAACCAGCTCGTATAGTCACGAGGGATGAGAAGAGACTAAGAACATGACAGTCAGATTAGTCAAAGTCCAATGGAGAGAGGACGAGAAAGACTGTACTTGGGAAACTAAGAGTAGGTTTAGAGATACTTATCCTGACTTGTTTAATGGTATGTTTTACCTTTATGTTTGATTGTTATGGGTACCTTATCGTAATTTCGAGGACGAAATTCTTTAAGAAGGGTAGTCTGTAATGACCCTAATTTTGAGTAACATTATTTAGGTCATTTATTTAGATAAATTAAATGAAATAATATAGATGGTTAAGGGATTGAAATTTGTAAATTAATAAAGGGGTCGTGCCATAATGAATCTATAAGCCAAAGAGAATTAAAATGGAGTAAGTAGGAGGAATATGATAAGGGCAAAATAGGAATAGACTATGTTCTTATACCCTAAACCCTTCTTACCTTCATCCCTTCTTCATTTTCAACATTTGCAAACAAAACTAAAATACTTATATGCTTGGCTGGCCACCATTAAGGGAAATCAAAGGAATAAAAGCTAGGAATCAAGTAGAAAGCTTGAAGTAATTAAGCAAAGAGCAAATCTCAACCTTCTTAACACCAAGCTAAGGTGAATAATGATCTTACGTCTCATTTTTGTTCATTTCGGTTTGTAGTTAGATCCGAATTAAATTTGTAAATAATATGCCATGATATGATTGTTTAAATGGATATATATGCTTATTGAAGATTTATGTTGCTTCATATGGATTTTATGATAGGTTTAGATTTGAAAAAACTATTATATGACATCCAATAGACTTGCCTTTTTGACATATGATCGAAACATTATTTATGAAGTGGGTTTCAAGTTTCATAATTTTCTAAGTAATTGTGGATTTATTATGAATTTTCTATGAAAGAAAATAGCTAAAATTAAGTTTGAATTATTTACGGCAATTGTATATTGATTTTGGGTCTGAAATTTTTATATGTTAGAAAGCATACTAAAAATGAACTATTGTGATTTTTGGGGAATTTTCCTAAATATTCTAATATGGTTATAAAATTATTTAAGTTAAAGGATTTAAATGTTTTATTTGTTTATCAAGAAGAAGGGCTTATTTGTTAAATGCTTTAATTGGATAATTTCTGAATTCGGTAACACTTTTAGAAAAGGATTTTCGGTAAAGAAATAGTAACCAATTGCATTTTGAAAAATAAGGCAAGTTAGTTGAAATGATATTTCTTTAAACGGCTAATAATCAGTTTTGCTTAAATTTACTACTTCGTCACTTCCATCTGGTGCTTTCGACACCATACCTCCATTAGAGAACCTATTCGAAACCAATGCACATGGTATTAAACAATTGATACGTGGTGAATTGGAGAAAGGCAGAGGGTATAGTGTCGAAACCTTGCTTTCGAAGGGTTAGAAGTTACTCTTATTAACTTTGAACTATTTTTGTTTATAAATGATGCTTTCGAAAGGGTTGGAGTTAGCTTTTGACTTAATCAACTTGCCTTTGTTTACCTAAAAGAGCTTTTGAACGTGTTACCGCCTTTATGTTATAAAAGAAGCTTTCGAAATGATAAACCCCATGCTGCCGCATTCTTACCTTTCGAACTAGTTAAGGCCACTTATCTTTATAGCCTTAAAACAATGGTTTCAAAAGAGTGCTTTCGCCTTCTTACTTTGAAACTGCCTTCTCATGCTTTCGAAAGGGTTGGTTTCGAAACCATCCACTTTCTTTTACTTAGGACCAATGCTTTCGAAAGCAATGTTTTCGCCCATGTTCTTTTATGACCCTTAGTTGTATTAAATGCTGAACCGAAATGGTTTCGAAGGAATAATTATTAAAGGTTTCAAAGCAATGTTTTCACAATCCTTTACTTGAATCTAATGCTTTCGAAAGGGTTATAATAATTGTTTCGAAGGGGAGATCCCTAATGTTTTTGAAAGGTATACTTTTAATGTTTAAAGGGAAGGTATCCAATGCTTTCGAAGGACAAGTTTAAATGGTTTTGAAAGAGGATGTCAAAGTTTCTAAGTAAAGCTTTCAAAAGGTTGTTTTTAAAGGTTTCGAAAGGCATGTTTTCAATACATTCGAAAGATATGTTTTGGCCTTTCGGCCTAGTGTCTCAAGGTTAAAGTAATTAACTTATTATTAAAGAGGTACTTACAATGAATTCAAAAGGGATTGTTTAAGATTTTAAACAAAGAATTCGAAAGTGTTGTTTGGCCTAGTAACCTAAAATCTTTTAGGTTAAAAAGCGTTTTTAACTTACATTGAAGGGATTGATAACCCCACTGATAAGGCTTTATCAACATTGTTCTGTGTAAAGTATATACCATGGCGTAAGTGTTTTAAGTAAAGCAAAGTATATGATTTCCTTGTTTTATAAAGATATGGTTAAAGGGGTAAATAATTTGTAAAGACTATTTACAAGGAAATGGAATTTTAACAGGGTAGTTAACCCTAAGATAGAAAATGAAACCCGAATAGGGTAGTTAACCCTAAGTTTATGACTCGGATATTAGAAGACCAGATGAGACTGGTGTAGGGTCGCGCTCTTTACTTTAGCTATTAGCCCCCAGCTAAAATAAGTCGAAAATTCCAATGTGTAGGGCTTGTCACATGTGGGACTAAATTGAGGTTACACGCAGAAGAGAATATATAGGGTAAAGATAGGTTATTGGTGAGCCCGTAAGGCCATTAGGTTCAGTTAACCCTAGAAAAACAAAATTAAGGGCAGTCAGCTCAGTGTTGCATCTAACAGAAGTTAGATTATTGAGTATGTCTGGTAGGCCCAAGTCAGCTAATGATTAATAGTTAACATGGTAAAACTATAGTCTGGATAGATAGTCCATTGATTCCTGTTTATTTTGCATATATGTTTTTGCTATTATTGTTATAATCAGTTTGATTGTAGAATTCTGATTTGCAAAAGATATGCTTTTGAAAATGATATTAGTGAGGGGAAACCCTTTCCGCTAAGCAGTGCGGTCTCACTTAATATCAGTAGATCGAGATGTAATAGTATTATTCACACCAGGCTTTATGTCCGACTCGAAGTTTATGTTCCCCCCTTAAACTCTCGGGTGCTCAAAATTTTCGGGACAGTTTGGCACAGGTCCCTAATAAGTTTCAAAATACACAAAAACCCCACTAAATAAAAGTTTGTAAATTAGGACCCTAGAATTAAGTTACCGAATAATGGCATACACTTATGCAATTATTCAGTGAATAATTGCAGACATTTATGCAATTATATCCAAAAGTTGCAGACATTTCCACAATTATTCACTGAAAAATTGCAAAAATTTCTGCAATTATTTAATAAAAAAATTTGCGGAAATTTTTGCAATTATTCATCGAAAAAATTGCATAAATTTATGCAACTTTTGGATATAATTGCATAAATGTCTGCAATTATTCAGTGAATAATTGCATAACTATATGCAATTACTTAGTAACTTAATTCTAGGGACCTAATTTACATACTTTTTTTTACTGGGGTTTTTGTGTATTTTGAAACTTATTAGGGACCTGAGCCTAATATTCACTTTAATTTAAGTAGATTGAGAGTTAAAGTTTTTCTGGTTTAGTAGGTTGGATGAATAAGCTTCCGAAGACGTGTAGGAGAAAAAGTTAGCTATATAGGAGTTATTTAGTTTTATTTCCGTTGTGATGTATATATGACTGATATGTCTATCTAGTACTTTGATCATCCAAGGGGGCATCTTCGTATGTTGCTCTTAGCGTAATTTGTAATAATTATATTTGATTAAAACATGGGATTCATTTTAGGATTATGTAACTGAATATGAAATGTTGAATGGAAATGTAATCAGAAAAGTTGTTTTTTGAAATCTATGATTTTATTTCATATTCATGTGCTTCTGATATTATGAATACCATTAACATTACCATATTTTGTCATCAAAAGTTAATACTATAGACGACTGCAACATCTGTAACGCTTAACTTCGGGCCTTAAGATAAGGGATGTTATAATCATAAAGTTGCTTTGTCAAAATACTTCTAGGGTTATGGCTTTTAAATGAAGATATTACTTTAGAAATTTCACAAATAATTTCTGAAATAAATATATACTTACACTTCTTTAGGCCAATAGGAACTTCAAAATACCTTCTTAGAATTTTCCTTGACCAATGCTTGAGACTAAAATACTATCATTAGTGCATATGTTCCTTTTCTTAAATCATAAAAGTTCCGTCTCTTTTCCCCAAGATATAATCTCCGACTTATTTAGTTTATATAATGTGCATAATAATATTTCAGATTATCCTTAGTGGAAAGATATATCCTGTTTGTGAGCCTAAGAAGTCATGATCCATGAACTAATAGCTTTCGTAGACAAGAAATAGTTTCTCATTGAGGACTCATCCTTGTATAAACTTAAGGGAATACACTTTATCTTTATAAGAGTTCAAATACTGACATTTCTAGGAATTCGTCTAAATTCGGAGACTATAATAACATCTTATCTCGAATGTTAATTATGATTAAAGGGGCGTTCTTCAATAATAAGAGTTTTATCATCCAGATAATAATAACAATAAACCAAAAGTCCATATTAATAAAGAAATCCACCATCATATAGAAGAGAGTGCGAATCCATGCTTCGAGATAGAAAATCAAAATCTTATTTTGGATAAAAAGTCATTCCTTGATTATGGAGAATTCATACTTTTGAGCTTCTATCGGTGAATTAATTCAATAAGAAGGATATCTTGACTTTCAATTAAATAATGATTGAGATTTGGTAACAAGAACAAAAATATCATGATTTCCCTCTGATAATAAGATTCATCGCCCTGTGTAATATATAATCTTTGCATTTTCCCCCTCTTAGGAACTTGCTTTGACAACTAGGATTTATTCAACAATAATTGGGAAGATTGGGAATCAATTCAATAAATAAAGCCACCATTATTAATAGGAAAACTGAACCCATGCTTGGAAATAGAAGATTGAGATTTTTATTTAATTCAATAATTTAGGACATGATATCCCATGCTTTATTCTCAGAGAATAATCTGCACTTAATAAAGAAATCCAGAATTTCATAGCCTTGCATCTTTGATGATAAGATATATGGCTTTGAATAATGGTTTATTCTCACTTTTACCTGCCAAGGAACTTCGATTCCCAACTAGTGAATCAAATAAATTTCTAAAACAAATAATCAATATATATTCTTAGCTTATAATGCAAGAAGACTTGTAATTCGGTGAAAAAACCATTTACCCGGTATATGTTAACCCAAAAAATGGATCAACACCCTGGTTTGAGTATGAAAGCACCAATCCTATTTTGACAGAGCAATAACACAAATAATAGGTATAGAAAAAGATAGTAAAAGAAAGAAGGCAAGAAATTTTTATAGTGGTTCGGCTGTTAATGAAGCCTACGTCCACTTTATAGTTTTATTATAGACTGATTGATGTTACAAGTAATATTTGGTTACAAGGCTGTTGATTATCCTTAGCTAGATTGAATCCCCAAAGTTGGAATCCACTAAAGAATCATAGTGAATCCCTTTGGAAATTGTTGTGAGGGAGGTAGAGAGTGTAGAAAGTTTCCGACAGAGCTTCAGCAACCAATCCAGAGAAGATCCCATTTATGTTGTAGGTAGGATGATATTTATAGAGATTGAAGAGTTTCTGGGCCATGCCTGCTCACTGACTGCTTGCAGATGGACTCAGGAAGATGTAACGAAGCTCATCTCGTGACCCGAGCCAAAACCATGGATCGCTAGTGATCCATAGATTTAGCTCGCGTGCGACGCAATCACTTAGCTCCTCTTTTCCCTTCTTCGCCTAGTTAGCTCGCCAAGAATCCATGAACAAGTATGGATCGCTGGTGATCCATGGTGTATGGACCGCTAGCGATCCATACACTTAGCATATTTTGGCTTTCTTCACATCCCATGTGCCCTAGCGACCCAGTGATGAAGTATGGATCGCTAGCGATCCATAGTGTATGTATCGCTAGCGATCCATGCACTTTGACTTTTTCTGGACTTTGACGTCTGGCATGCTTTTGTTGCTTTGTATCGACGTTATTCGTGTAGTCTCGTTGCATGTCGCTTCGTTTTGATGACGATCCTTTTGTTAGTTGCATTTGGCCGCTGATCGGACTGAACGGATGCATGTTTCTTGTTTTGTTCTGATTCGACGTAGATGTTCTAACTTACTTTTACCTGACTTCCTTTGGAATCTGCTGGGTTAAAAACCCGGATAACAATATATTTGCGACAAACGTAAGTAGTTTATATCTTCCCGAATTTTGTAGATTTTATAAGCTCATTATTGCAACACCATCTTTTATCAAAGTTGCTTATTATGGTATCTTTTTTGTTATTTCTGAAAGCGATAAATTAGCTTTAATATACATTCATTTTTTTTGCCGCGTTCATTTTCCAGTTCTCCCTACTTTATTTTATGTTTCTATTCACATTTGATTATATTGAACTTTTTAACGCTCAAACTTTATGAATTTCGAAATCAATCGATACTTAATTTTTCAAACTTTAGATAGCAATTTCTCTCACATATAGATAGATATGAGCGAACGGTTTTAAATGTTTTTCATATTTTTTCCGAGATCTTTCCAATGATACCAATTTCATTGAAAGCCATCTCTACTTGAATTTTCACGAATAGGTATGGCCAATCATGGCCATCGATTCTCAACTTTTGATCCGTACCGCCGTTCTTTAAATTGATCATATAGGCTTGTAGATCTTGATGAGTGCATCACATCCACGGTGGTCGATTTTTCCAAATTCCTCGCTAACTAAATGGAATTTTGTTCGAAATGGCTGAAAGTTGCCTTCGTATTTTGGCTTTTTCTAATGCCACCTCAGGCCTAAAAATTACTTCGCCACTTGCGACTGGTAGAGGGGAGGCTGTTCTCTTTTTTGGTGGTTGTCATTGATTTTTCTGTTACATTGGTCGTGGAATTTTTAAGCTTTGAGAATGTTCCATTTTCCAATGAAAACCATAACCGTTCTTGAATTTTTGCGACAATCTAAGGCCATAATGGCCGATAGGAGGTGAGGGGCTAGTTCGTCAGAGGTTTCTCTATTTGGCAGTGAATTTTTTGAAGCCTAATTTCTTATCTATCACTATCAATCACCATTGTCGAAAAGTTCAACGACATCATACTTTGATTTCATTGTTTTAAGGCCTTCTAGAATTTAATTTAGGCTATCTCAATTTGAGATGTGCTGTCATAAGTTGGTTGAGGGCTATAGGAAGTTGATAACAGGTCTATGCTATCATAGGTTGGTGGTTGATGATGAGATATCGCAAGTTGGTGCAGGGTTTGTTTTAAGTTGGTAGAGTTATCGCAAGTTGACGAGGGGTTATCGCAAGTTGAGGAGGGGTATTCGTAGGTTGAGGATGAAGGTTTTAGGGTTTGTCACATATTGAGATGGTTGTCGAAGGTTGAGGAGTTGTCGCATGTTAAGGGGAAGAGTGCTATTGCAAGTTGATCAACCTGCGATAGTAGATTTTAAAAAATTAAAAAGTTCAAATAGAAATTCGTATCCTTTTCCAAAATAACCATATTTGAAAAATTCTTCAACCATTTTACTCACAAAAATACTTCCTATTTTTTAAAAAAAAGTTAAACTATTTTTAAAATCTAACTTTTTTGAAATTAAGGGTATTTTGGTCATTTTTTTAAAATTATTTAGTTCAACTCTCAAAGAAAGCACCAAAATATTAAACCAATTCGGTCCACCATCAAAATATTTTAAAAGATATACAATTCAAATAAAATTCAAAATATACCCATAATCAAAATAATATATGTCCAAAATGTCCAAGATTCAAGTCATCTTCCTTTCATATACAAATAATATATGAAATTTAAGCACATATGCAATATTCATTGTCTAATGGTAATATGTAAAAGTATAAGCCATCTCTTTCATTATAGTCCAAGATGTCAAGATAAAGTCAATGTGC
Organism: Allium fistulosum; assembly: GCA_030737815.1. Classification (NCBI taxonomy): domain Eukaryota; kingdom Viridiplantae; phylum Streptophyta; class Magnoliopsida; order Asparagales; family Amaryllidaceae; genus Allium; species Allium fistulosum. The sequence continues at coordinate 412,981,503 of CM060906.1, forward strand.
AATTTCCTAATTCTAGAGGCCCTTATGTTCAAAAATTCAAGTTGTCTTCTTCTTCGTTGGTCATTAGAGGATTTCTCAAGCTCTTATGGGAGCTTAGAAATATCAAGTCATAAAATGATTTGTGCTAAGAAAAAGAAAGAAAAGAGGAGCCACTTTTCATATAGCGGTAGGTCTCTATTTATACCGGTTGGAGCGTGACATGGCTTGCTTGTATTGATTGATTAAAGTTGACATAGATTAATGACTTGGTAAGATGGACGGTCTTGATTATGTCATATGCCATAATCTCAGGATTTGAGTAGTTCATGCGGATCGCTATCTTAGTCATGATGTTAACAAAGGTGGCATAGTTGTATAGGGATGCTTTGAAGCTTTACTATATAGATTATCCTTTATATTGATGCACTTCCTCTTCACAATATTTACCTCTCCATTCTTCAATATTTTCCTCCAGTTCAATGGCATTCCTTTCTATATTTTCAATAGCACTTTTGTATTGATGTTAGCTTCATTTTCCAACATGCGATAACTGTATAAATCTCAACATGAGATAGCCATGTGGATCTTATCATGCGGTAGCTCTTTATCATCTCATTGTAGTTTGCCCTTATCAACTTACAATTGCCTTGCATCATCAACTTACGATAATCTTCTATGGTGTCAACTTGTGATGGCCTTGACCATATCAACTTGCGATAGACCTATTTACTTCAACTTGTGATAGCTAATGGCTGTCAACTTGCGATAGCTCATTGTTATCCACTTACGACAACTCTACTTCTCAATATGTGATGGCTTATTCTTAATGCTCGATGGTCTTCATTCCTTACATGTGATAGCTTTCAAAGCGTGATAGCTTCGTACTTCCAACCTTTGATAGTTCATACTTTAAAGTTCTTTGAAAATTTGGATATAACAGTTTATGATCACTCCATAAAAAAATCTAGTTCGGTTACCGATTTAACCAAATTAATTAAACTTTTATTATGTTGTCAAAATTACTAATGTTATAATGATATTTTCAAATTAGTTTAGTGGTCAAAATAAATTTTGGTTATCATATATGTGTTAAAATTTATATTAAAATGCATAAGAATAATAAATAAATAAAACTTTAGTCATATATTTATGTTTTATTTTAAAGTAGCACGAATATTCAAAACATAAAATGAAAATCATCTTTAATTTGGTTAAACCTGATAAACAACCAACCCACAAAATTATTTCAATTGGTTTTGTTTAGTTTTCATTTTTATTGGTTTTAGTTCGATTTAACAATAGCAAATGTAATGACCTACCCTTTTGACCCTCAACAGTCGACATTAATGCATCCACGATATTCATGCACCAATCATCCAAGTGCCGAAAAGACAAATTGTTGGAGGAAAAGAAAGAAAAAGATAGAATAGAATCTCACATCATGATGAGTAACATATAATATACAACAGATCTTTACAAAAGAAAAAATGTAATATACATACATCAATCAGAGTATACAAATCTATCATCAATCTGGACAGTTATAACAACCTGTCCTCACATTTGCTGATAAACATAAACAACCAATGCAGCGGTAATAAAATATACATGAGTACATCTTGGAGGCCTTCAGCTCATCTCATGAAGCTCCCAAGCATCCATAACTAAATCTGAAAATATACTCAGTCTGACCCGAGCATTATAAGAAAATAACGTACGTATTTGTTTGGTAAACCAGCGTGAGAAACACACATCATATGGATTTTAATGTTATAACCCTTTCAAAATAATGGTATGTCGTAAGACCACACCACATATAAACACAGACGGGTTTTTACCTTACAATAACCAAACCATTTCAAATAGAAAATCCTATGATATTATAATAATGTCTAGGGTTGAAAATAAATATATAATATAGTTGGAATGCTTGCATCTCACATTTCAGCATAGTTGGGCACAACTAAGTATGTACGGCGTTTATTGAAGAATGGATTCCATATAATGACAAGACTACTGGGGTACCGCCTACCCAAGTACACCTCTAGAAAAATATACCGAGGGCCTCACATGAACCCCTGCCAATATAGGACAGGCCTACCCCTTACTGGATAGTACCGAATATTTCATCACCCCGGTTGCTTTGCAACCTTTTCCCGAGAGCTCTCATACACAACCAAATCCATACATAGAAGGGTGATGACAGTACCCTAATGGGTCATACAATAGGCGGAGTCAGCTGGAACATGGGAGGTATATTTCTACCATTGATCTACTGATGAGGGGGCCAAAGAACCATAGGTATGTTGAGAATTAATATACTAGGCAATTGATTTACAGATTTTTGTTTGGATTGAATTTCCAAGGGAGATTGACTAAAATGAATCCAACCATATCAGGTCATACCCCAATTAATATACTGGGACCTAAACTCTCGATTGTTATAGCGCCCTAGTCGCTCACTTCGCTCGCCTTGGCTTAGCTTTCCCGGCGTACTAGAGAGATAGGATTGGAATCGACACATTGATTCTTTATTTTCGCAATTTTTTTGAACCGTATGCATCCAAAGATGCACGTACGGTTCAAAAGGGGTATAATTTTGTCCTAATCAACTGACTTTATCGAGAAAGATTAATTTTTTTAGGACAAGAAGTTGATAGCGAGATCTCAAATCAACTTGTTGGTCTCATGGTATATCTCAGTATAGAAGATGGTACTAAGGATCTTTATTTGTTTATAAATTCCCCTAGTGGATGGGTAATACCAGGAATCGCTATGTAATTTTAAATGTGAAGTAAGTCTTTTTATCTTATCAGTGAAACTAAATACTTGAAATTCAACAGATTCATAGTTTTTTTCTTTTTCTTGCCGAATAGCCGAGATGAATGAATTTTTTATCATAAAAACAAAATTTTCTTTTTTTTCTTTTACGCGAATTTTACCGATCAGAAAAAATAAAAATATATATTATACGTGTTATTTGCAGTTATTTGAATTTAGTACAAAAAAATTTCTCATTTCTTCATATAGAATTTTTTCTATCCAAATCAAATTTTCAATCTCTATGGGATTACATCCCGAGTTAAGTTATTGCGAAAAAAAAGATTAGATTATGGAAGTCAATATTCTCGCACTTATTGCAACTGCACTGTTCATTCTAATTCCTACTGCTTTTTTACTTATTATCTATGTAAAAACAGTTAGCCAAAATGATTAATTTGAATGAAACTTTAATTATCAGTTCTTAGCAGTTCAATTCAATTCAACGATTCAAGAAATGAAAGAAAAGAATTCAAACTCTAAGTCTTAAATGAAATGATTGCGTTGAGCTGGAATCAGAACAGAAGTAGCTTATTAAGTATCTAAGCTAGTGTGATAGAAAGAACTATAATATATAGCACAAAGAGGTCTACGAAAAATTCTGGGAAAACGTCAACGGCTGTTGGATTATTTGTCAAAGAAAAATCAAGTACATTATAAGAAATTGATTAACCAGTTGGGTATTTGGGAGTCAAAAACTCATTAATTTTAAGTTTATGATTGGTTTGAGATTCCCAAGATATTCTTTGATTTCTTTCGGAAGCAGATGAATAATCATTTGCTTCTCACGTTTCGTGAATAGCCGGGACATTGAGGAAGATCCAAAAAGGCATTTCGGGAATCGATCTGATTCTATCTCTATTCGTTATCCCCTTTGTTAGTCATTCGCGGTTGTTGAGGCTCAAGGCTATGTTTTACCTTTTATATAACAACCTCACTTAGAATGCTAACACTGACCTCCAGTAGATAATGCAATGCTAGCATTTGTCCGTACAAGTTGTTCAGGATAACAACCTCACTAAGTACTCGGCATTAGCAAACGCTCGGCATCCAGGAGTACTCGGCATCCACGAAGCGCTCGGCATTGGTAAGCGCTCAGCATCCAAGGAGCGCTCGGCATCCAGGAGTGCTCGGCATCCACGAAGCGCTCGGCATGGGCAAGCGCTCGGCATCCAAGGAGCGCTCGGCATTGGCAAGCGCTCGGCATCCAAGGAGCGCTCGACATCCAGGAGTGCTCGGCATCCAAGAGTGCTCGGCATCCAGGTTCGTCCGGCATCCAAAGGTTGTTCGGCATTCACCCAACCTCAGTCAACTTCAACCATTGCTCGGCATACACTCCCCACTCAGCACCTCACTCCTGTTCGGCATAAGAAGGTCGTTCGGCATTCTTCCCAGCTTGTCCAGCTTCAATTATTGCTCGGCCTACTCTTCCCACATAACAAGCATCGTTCGGCATGAGGAGGATGGTTCGGCATCCGACTGTTCGGCCTGTTTGGTTCGGCATATAGGGACCAGTCCATCTAGGCCAAGGGATTCAGCTGCCAGGCCCGCCAGGGAAGTCCAACCCATCTTTGTCTATAAATAGAGGGGCAGGGGCATAGTGAAAAGGACCTTTTTTCGAGAACACTGGGGAGACTCTGCCGCTTTCAAGACTCATCCTCTTTACTTAGAAATTGTATTCAAGTGTTTGGTCTACGGATTGTATCTGTAATCAATCATCAAGTAAAGCAATAAAGTTTAACCTTAAAGTGGACGTAGGCAATTACGCTGAACCACTATAAATCCGGTGTTCTTACTTTCTGCATTTAAATTAGCATATTCTTCCTTGTTTAATTTAACTTCATCACTTACATCTCTACACAATCTTTCTCAACGAGGTTAGTGACCAATTTTGGTGCTAACACTTTGGTGCTTTCATTGAGAGTAGAATTCTCAGACCTCAAGGATCTGCTTTGAAGCTACTGGATTGAATAAATCCCCCAAAGAAGATCCGACTCATTCATAGGACGTCCGTTGATTCTACTCAGAGTTCATACCAATAACTCTACAATGGCAAGACCACGTACCAGATCAGCTTCTCACAATGCGGACGCCCACGAGACTGCTAGCGTGCAACAAACAGGACCGAGCAATCAGCAAGTGATTCCAGGTGTAGGGACTACCGCCCAGGACCAAATGCCGGTTGTCACCAGAATAGAGTTCAACGACTTGATGAGAGAACTCAGGGAAAGCAGGAGACAACTCGGAGAGCAGATGCAAGCCAACGCCAACCTCATGGCACAACTCACTCAACAACAGCACCAGAATGCTGGGGGCAATCCCGCTCCTTATTCCTCATCCGACAGCTCAACTTCATCCGATGAACCTCCCAGGCATAGACGCCGTAAGACTGAAACTGCGCGGGCAGGTGTTGCTGTCCGAACAGCTGGAGACCGTGACCATGCTAGAGCTGGAAACTTAGGAGCTGAAATGCAGGTGGAGGCTGGAGGCCCAGACCATCAAGATGCCAACGATGTCGAACCTCAAGATGCACATTTGGATGATCGCCAACAGAGGGGGCATCAGCATGATCAATCATGTAGAACAGACTCCAACCTTCCACCCTACATACAAACACCAGACCTGACATCCATGATCAGACAATTGATGAAAGAGAATCAAGGCTTATCGAACGACGATTGGGGAGTGTCAAGAAGCCATACTCCGTTCACAGACACTGTTCTACAGGCAGCGTACCCCAGAAAGTTTAGTATGCCAACTATCCCGGCTTATGAAGGAAAGACTGATCCTAGACAGCATGTCATGAGGTACGAATGGATGATGAATTCAGCTAGAGCAAATGATGCAACCAAGTGTAGATGCTTTCCAATTACTCTATCTGGGATCGCTACTATGTGGTTCACCCGACTTCCTCCGCGGTCCGTATCCAGTTTCGAGGAGTTGGCGAAGAAGTTTATAGAACAGTTCAGGATACACACTACTCGTCCAAAAGACGTGATGTCTCTATCAAGTGTAATCCAGGCTCCTTAGGAGTCATTGAAGGAGTATTTACAAAGATTCCATGTTGCGGCAACTGAAGTCAGTAATCCCAATGATCATGCAATTCTTATGGTTGTAATGCGAGGCGTGGATCCGGATTCAGAGTTTGGAGACTGGCTGGCAGGAAAACCTCCGACTACGCTAGAGCGTTTTTACTCGAAGGCACATCAGTTCATAAGAAGAGAAGAAGCCAGGTGGGTAAGGCGAGATAAGGTACCGGGACCTGTCCAGGAGTCCGTAAAAAGCAACATTGCTGTGAAGCAGTCCGGAGACAACTCGGGAAAAGTTCAAGTCAATGTCCAGAACAAGCCCGGGCAACCTAAGGAATCCGGAGGAAGAAACCAAGGGAAGAAGAGAGAAGCGGGGAAGTGGAAGCTGAGAATTCCGACCTACAACGAGTATACCCCGCTGAATGCGTCTCTTGAGAACATTTACCTATCAACCTACAATACCTTTCAGTATAGAAAACCACGTCCAAAGGAGTCAACCGAGGAACAAAAGCGAACTGGGAAATACTGCCGCTTCCATGAGACTTATGGGCACAATACGGAAGAGTGCAGACACCTACATGACGCAATAGAGAAGTTGATCAGGCAGAAAAAGTTACAGGAGTTTGTGAAGGATCCACAGAAAGGAGGACAGGGAACATCCAACCCAGGTCGTGCACCAGCTCCACGTCATCCCGAGGAGCCTGCCCGGACTGTAGGTAGACTAGTCATAAACACGATCATCGGTGGGCCTCACCCCGCGGATAAGAATTGGCAAGAGATGGAGCGGTATGCTAGTTCCCTGAAGCATGCAGATTTCGAGTGTTGTTCCAACGTAGAGGATGGTGCCCCTGCTAAACAGCTGCGTGTGATGATAGACGATATAGTATTCAGAAACAGAGATGCTGACCAAGTGGAGACCCCTACCATCGACCCGATGGTCATATCTGCGACAATCGGACCGACTTATGTGAAAAGAATTTTGATTGATTGTGGAAGTTCTGTCAACATCATCTTCAAGAAGGCTATGACCAGATGAAGATGGAAACGAAGGATTTGAAACCGTCTAAAGCTCGTATACATGGCTTTAATGGCGCAGTGACCGATGCAGTGGGGTATGTTGAATTACCAATTGAACTTGGACAAGGCGAGCGTCGGAGGGTGCGAATCCTACCCTTCGTAGTTTTGGATGTGGATTCTCCGTACAATGTGTTCTTGGGCCGACCGGCCCTGGCTGAGTTTAGGGCAGCATTAGCCCCGTGGTGCTTAACTTTGAAGTTCCCAACTGACAAAGGAGTAGGTGTTGTTCATGGCGACCAGGCGACTGGTCGTGCCTGTTATGTGGCTGAGCTCCGAGAGGCCCATCGGAGGGAGAAAGGAAAGGTTGCAGACAATCCCATCCGCATCCATAATACTGATAATTGACAAGTAGTGCCCAAGCCATGGCTCGGGCATAATTCTCGGATCTTCAGAGACATAGATCCGAGAGACGACGATGAGAAACCCAGGGAAGAAAAGGCAGCGCCGACCGAATTAACAATTGACATTTCAGTCAACCGAGACGATCCATCGCGAGTACTGAAGATCGGGTCACAACTCGGCCCCGCAATGACTGAAGACCTTAGTGATTTCCTCCGAGCGAATCTTGATGTTTTCGCCTGGACGCATTTTGATATGTGCGGGATTTCTCCTGCCATTACGAGTCATATGTTGAACATAGACCTGAAATACGTCCCGGTTAAACAAAAGAGGAGAGGAATGGACCCAGAGAGGTCCGCTGCTCTCAGAGAGGAGGTGGACAAACTCAAAGCCAATGGGTTCGTCCACGATGCCCTCTACCCTGAATGGGTATCGAACCCCGTGCTGGTGAAAAAGGTGAATGGGAAATGGAGAACTTGCATAGACTATTCCGATTTGAACAAGGCATGCCCCAAGGACAGTTTCCCGTTGCCTAGGATTGATCAGTTGGTCGACTCCACTGCAGGACACGATCTGTTATCATTCATGGATGCATACTCAGGCTACAATCAAATCCCGATGCATATTCCGGACCAAGAACACACCAGTTTCGTCACAGACGTCGGGCTATATTGCTATGTAGTAATGCCTTTCGGATTGAAAAACGCAGGAGCGACTTATCAGCGTTTGGTGAATCGAATGTTCAAAGACCAGCTTGGTAGAACGATGGAAGTCTATGTGGATGACATGCTCGTGAAGTCACGACAGTCAAACGACCACATTCGAGACTTAGCAGAGATGTTCGATATACTCAGATATTATGGGATGAAGATCAACCCTCTGAAGTGTTCCTTCGGCATTGAGTCGGGGAAGTTTTTGGGATTCATTGTTAACGCAAGGGGAATTGAAGCTAACCCAAAAAAGGTTCAAGCTATTCGAGATGTGCAAGTGCCCAGAACTATAAAACAGATGCAAAGCTTGAATGGGAAAGTGGCTGCACTGAGTCGATTCATATCTAGAGCCACGGACAAGTGCATTCCTTTCTTCGATATAATAAAGAAAGGGAAGAGGAATTTCGAATGGACATCTAACTGTTAGGAAGCATTCCGAGATCTGGTGAGGCATCTGGAGAGTCCTCCAGTGCTGTCAAAGCCAGTAGACCACGAGATGCTGTACGTGTACTTGGCCGTATCCCCACATGCTATAAGTGCGGCTTTGGTCCGCGAGGAGGACCGAGTCCAAAAGCCGGTGTATTACGTTAGTAAACGTTTAACGGGGGCAGAAAGAAATTACCCTAAAATTGAGAAATTGGCCTATTGCTTAGTTATTGCATCACGTAAGCTGCGCCCATACTTTCAAGCACACTCAGTCAGTGTGTATACCGATCAGCCCCTACGGCAGGTACTCTAGCGACCAGAAACTTCTGGGAGGTTGTTAAAATGGAATATTAAGTTGAGCCAGTTCGATATTACCTACTTGCCACGAAGAGCCATACAAGGGCAAGCATTAGCAGATTTCATCGCTGAGTTTACTGTATCTGACGAACCAGTTAATCACAGTGTCATTCCCTCCATTCGATGGAAATTGTACACCGATGGGGCATCAAACGACCGTTGCTCCGGAGCTGGCGTAGTTCTTGTAACTCCAGAAAATCGATCGATCTATTACGCTTTGAAACTCAATTTCCCGGCTACGAATAATGAAGCAGAATATGAAGCACTGGTTGCTGGCTTAAAACTCATTGGAGAACTTCGGGTTAAATCAGTTGAGATCTTTTGTGACTCGCAGCTGGTGGTGTACCAAGTGCGAGGAGACTACCAAGCAAGGGGACAGAAGCTTGCTTCGTACCTTGTTCTGATTCAGGAACTATTATCGAACCTCGAACATTATGACATTTCGCATGTCCCGCGTGAACAGAACAAAGAAGCCGACTCATTGGCTAAATTCGCAAGCATTGGCGAGGCACAGCAAATGGGATTGTTTCCTGTTGAAACCTTGCATGCTCCAAGCATCGACGCGATGAAAGTTGATTTTGTGTTTGAAATAGGAATCAAGAGAGAATCATGGATAACCCCATTCAAACTATACCTGACGACCGGGACTTTACCAGAAAAAAGGAGCGAAAGACGACAGGTCATTCGAAAAGCCGCACGATATGTGATGTAGGATGGAGTAATGTATCGGAAGGGGTTCTCGGTCCCCTTATTGCGATGCATTTCCCATGATGAGACAAAGCAGGTCTTGAAGGAGGTTCACGAAGGAGAATGTGGCGACCATACTGGGGGGCAGACACTAGCAAAAAAGATCCTCCGTTATGGATACTATTGGCCAACTGTAAATCGGGACGCTGCAGACTACGCAAGAAAATGTGACAAGTGTCAAAGATATGCGAAAATCCCGAGAGCTCCACCAACAGAACTCACACAAATGGTTAGTCCCTGGCCATTTGCAATCTGGGGAATCGACATAATCAGCTCCTTGCCTATATCCAAAGGTGGTGCAAAATACGCGATAGTTGCAGTCGACTATTTCACAAAATGGGCCGAGGCAGAACCTTTAGCCACAATCACCTCTAAGAAGGTCATTAATTTCATTGTACAAAACATTATATGCCGCTTTGGCCTCCCTCGAACCATCATTACGGACAACGGAACGCAGTTTGAAAGCAGAGAGTTCAAAGATTTCTGTTTAAAGTATGGCGTTGAGAAGAAGTTCGCCGCCGTTGCGCATCCGAAAGCTAACGGACAAGTCGAGGCCGTAAACAAAATAATCAAGTCCATACTGAAGAAGCGTTTGGAAAAAGCCGGAGGCAAGTGGGTAGATGAACTCCCGACAGCATTATGGGCTTATAGAACTACCCACAAGTCCACGACTGGCCACACTCCATTCGCCTTGGCATACGGCTCGGAAGCCATTATACCCGTGGAACTTGAAGTTCCATCGCATCGAGTGACATATTATGATCCCAGGACGAATCAGGATCTCTTGTTGGAATCACTGGACTGCATCAATGAACAACGTGAAGAGGCTGAACTAAGGACGGCAGCACATAGGCACCGAGTCAAGCGATATTATGACGGCAGAGTCCGCCCAAGGATCTTTGATGTTGGTGATCTCGTTTTGAAACGAGTTTTCCCGGTACCATCACGTATGAATCCCAACTGGGAAGGTCCATACGTCGTTGAACGGAAACTTGGAGAGGGAACATTCAAGCTAGCGGCCGTTGATGGCGTGACACTACCCTGAGCATGGAACAGTGAACATTTGCGACATTATTACATTTAGCCTGTTTCTTTCTTGTTTTAGGCATAGTTATTTCCTGTATGTTTTTGTTCCGTTATCACGTAGTTTCTTTTTGACTGTGTAATCAGGCAATTTAGTTGGTTTTCATTAATAAAGGCTTGAAGCCGTCTTTCCCATAAATTACTAATGTTTCTATATCTCACAGTCGGGTGATGAATTGCTGGAGTTACATTATTCTGTATGATGTACGAATTCGTAACTGACTTCAATCTCCGAGTCCCCTGAGTGCAGACCGGAGTACTCTAAGTCCCCAGAGCGCGGACTGGAGTATAAGCGACTTCAATCTCCGAGTCCCCTGAGTGCGGACTGGAGTACTCTAAGTCCCCGGAATGCGGACTAGAGTATAAACGACTTCAATCTCCGAGTCCCCTGAGTGCGGACCGGAGTACTCTAAGTCCCCAGAGCGTGGACTGGAGTATAAACGACTTCAATCTCCGAGTCCCCTGAGCGCGGACTAGAGTACTCAAAGCCCCCGGAGCACGGACTAGAGTATAAACGACTTCAATCTCCGAGTCCCCTAAGTGCAGACTGGAGTACTCTAAGTCCCCAGAGCGCGGACTAGAGTATAAACGACTTCAATCTCCGAGTCCCCTGAGCGCGGACCAGAGTACTCAAACCCCCAGAGCACGGACTAGAGTATTAACGACTCCCATCTCTGTGTCCCCTAAGTGCGGAACGGAGTACTCTAAGTCCCCGGAATGCGTACTAGAGTATAGGCGATTCGAATCTCCGAATCCCCTGAATGCGGATCGAATTACTCTAAATCCCTGGAGCGCGGATTTAGAAAAAATTCTAAGTACCCAAGAATGTGGAATAAGAAATATGCCACTCCAAAGAATGTTCGAACAATGTAAGAATGGATTGGGAAATTATGCAACTCATAAGAACTTGAGTTTTGACCACAGTTATTCAGAAAGCTAAAGAAGCAAAAGAATCATTCAAGTGACAAAGAAACTAAACTTTATTTAATAGTCCAAAATGGGGTTACACAGCTATTCCTCCAAAACTTGGAGTCAAAAATCTATCTACACAAACTACGAAAACGAAAAAATAAAAGTAGTTACAACACCTAAGCAAAATATCGTTGAACGAGTATAGCGACTATTTCTTCGGTTTCTTCTTCTTGTCTTCCTTTGTTTTCTCAGATGACTCCTCTCCCTCACGCTTCTTCTTGGATTTTTTGCTTGCCAAAGAAGTGGAGTCAGGAGTGGGAGAAGGAACATCCAGCGGTTTGGTTTTGCCAGGGAGAATGATTTTCAGAGGTCTATTCCGTGGGTCGGTAAGTTCCAGTATTTGAGGCTCGACTTCGATCTCGACCTTCTTTTTCTCCTCTTCTACGAGCGCTCCTTCATGCTCATCTTCGAAGTATGTTCGGAGGCGCCAGTGATCTCGATTTCATCACTCCCTTCGACGGGAGATGAAGTGTCAAACTTATCATCATCTAGCGCCCCGATCACTTGAGCGTCAGGGCCAGGAGTTACTCCCGCATGAGCAACATCGCTTGTTTTCTCTGCCTCCTCCTTGGCGTCGTCGCTCCTCGGAGTTGGTTCAGGATCAGAGCAGCCTGCATAAAAACATAAAGAATGAACATTAGGACGAATAACCACTACCAGAAAGTGACAGATCTTTTAGCTTCTAAAAGAAGAATTTTATACCGGGTTCTGGCTGGCTATCAGTTGCGCGTGGAGTTTCACCCTCTAGAATAGGGGATAGCACATGAACGCCAAGCCCGGGATCTTCTGGATCATAGCCGGCATGCTGCTCAAATGGGTCAAGTGTTGGCCGACCGGCCGATTGAGCAGAAGGAGGAGCAGCAGAAGGAGAAGCTGCAGCCTTAGCCACAGATGGACCAGCTTCGACGTCTTTCTCATTTGATAGGGGAGATCCTTTGCTATAAAGAGCTAAAGCTGCAGATAAGTCCGCTGGCTCATTCCCTCTGAGAAATTCTTTCACCAGAGCCTCCTCATTGACTTCCTCGGTGCCCGACTCGATCTTTCTGATCTTTATTAAAGTCTCCCAGGCCTCAGCTAGAGATTCAAGATAGCCCTCGCCTAGGAATGTCAAGTCATGGTGCATAAGGACGCGGGCGCTGTATTCGGCAATCAGCGGATCAAACATGCACTTGACCTCTTCTCTACCGGCCTCTACAACTGCTTCGAGGCGAGAGTCAATCTCCTCAGAAGCTTTTCTCTTGCCCTCCTCATGGGCTTCGTCTTTCATTATCTTGACCTTAGCAAGTTCATCATCGAGCTTTGTTAAGAGCCGTGTAGCAATAATTTCGTCGCAGTATCGTTGGGACTCTTCTTGAGCGGCTATTTTCTCTTCTTTCTCCTTAGAGAACAGCTCTTTCAACTCTCTGACTTGCAGGGCGAGCGCGTCCCTTTCTTTCTGGATAGAATCTTTTTCTAAGGCAAGGGCTCCACTGCGCTGGACTGCCTCATCAAGTTCCTTTTTATGGGTCGCCTCTAGAAGAGTGACGGCCTCGGCAGTGTCTTTTGCACTCTGCTCTGCGGCTTCAAGTTTCGACTTATACGAAGCAAGCTCTTCATCTTGATTCTTGATGATGTCCTTGTCAAAGCCAACTTCCAACTTCAAACGGTCAATCTCCTGTTGGCGCTCAATGGATACTTCCGAGACTTTTTCGACCAAGTGTACAAACGCGTCATGTTGAACATAGACGTCGTTGTTGCAGGCGATGGCACTCTGCTTGACATGCCCTGGGATGTGATGAATAGCTGGGAGGAATTTCAAGCCGTCAAAGCAGATTTTTGGGAATTTTACCTTAAGATCGACCATCTTCTCTGCTATCGTTGGGTCAGCCGCAGGAGTAGGGGAAGGAGGCTTTGAAAGTTCTGTTCTTTTCCGATGCTCCCGAGTTTGCCTTGTGCTCGACGAACCGGAATGTTGTTCTCGGGAGACATCGGGTTGAGACCCCTTCTGCGAAAGTTTTTCTCTATCTGGCTCAGTTTGAGGAGGGGGATCGCGAGAGTATGAAGACTGGGAATATGATTTCTTTCGATAAGATGATTTACGGGGACGGTTGTCTCGATCCTCGCAATCGTCTCTGTCCCTGCGTCTACCTGAGCCTGAATCCCGTCCAGGATGGTGAAATATAGAAGAACCGTGGAGGCGATCGAGCCCGTGGGAGCGCCCCATGTCACCTGCATAGAATAAAAATAACGACGCGTTAGGAAAAATCGGGGTAATGGAAAACTTGAAGTGTATGGTGAAGTGCGTGTGTGCGTGTGTGTCCTAGTGTTCCCCCCGACGGACCAATTCCTTTATCTTTACTGATTGGAGTGTTATCTCCCTGAACTGGGGGTTGAATTCCCGCGTTGCCTCTAGCGGGCGAATGAAACTTAAGGACTTCCGGATCATCGAAACCATAATTGAGTAGATCGTCGGGAATGGTAAGGTTCGACATACCCTTTAAAGAACTTTCCATGTGCTGTGAAGAAGCCTCTTTCTCTGGCGGAATAAGCGTAACTTTGGAAGTTCAGCCAAATTTCTCCTTCCGTATCTTATACGTCAATTTCTTTTTTCCCTTCGAAGGGGAAGATGACGTTTCAATATCATGTACTTCGACCAGCGGATCCTGAGTAGGACCCACATTCTCGCCTTGTGTTTCAGGAGCTTCACTCTCTTTGATTTTTTCCCCTTCCTGTACATTAGGGGTGTGGCGTGATGACAATTCAGCTAGTTTTTTCCCTTTACCGGATGCGGGCTTGGGAATGGAGACGCCTTCAGGAAGACTAATCCGGCGACCTCCTACTAGCAGTCCAAATCTCGATAATGACTCATTTGAAATGTGGGTTCGGATGTCCCGTTCCTCGGTGGGGAGAGCTCTAATGGCTTCGACGGTATCAGAATATCCTCGGCCCTCAGGACGTGGGTTGATACCTGAAAAGATGAAACAAGAAGTTAGAAAAAGCATAGCCCTGATAGAGCGCGAATGTCGACTCAGGGAAGAGACTTACTGCCTTCAACCCATCTCCTCACGAAACCAGGAGGGCAACGCACATAGAACCATTCCTGTTTGTACAGGGCAAATTTGCTACATGCTCCGGTCAAAATCTGGCATTTGTGGTACGGCTCGAGGAACATAAAGGAGGGGCTATCTTTCCGCTTCTTGATCATATAAATATATCTGATGTCGCCAAAAGTTGGAGGCCTAGAGAAGACGACCATGAAAAGTAGGTAGGTCCCGTATATGAACGCGTGACCGTTTGGATGCAGCTGCGACGGGGCGATGTCTATGTATTGCAACACGTCCCGAAGAAATAGATTGAATGGAGGCACGCTGCCCATCCAGCACATGAACTTATTACAAGCAGTATATCCGACTGGGGCAGATGAGGACGATCATGTCTCGACGAGACCAACACATTGGCAAAAGGGATTCCATGGATGGAGCATATTCGCCGAAGCGCAACTTCGTTAATCTTCGAAGCCAGTGAGTCGATTGGATTATCCAATAGAATCGATGCCTCTAGGGCATCAGGAGCTAAGTTATGAGCAGGGGAAGTCGACAGATTTGAAGTGTCCGCGACTTCTTGCCTTGAAGATGGCCCGGGCCTATCAGATATAGTGGCGGAGCTAGATTTTTTAGACATCTCCAATAAACAGTGAATTTGGCTAAGCGCCTGTGAAAACTATACTTGAAAAATGTTCAACGTTAGAATTAACAACACGAATATTCCCCCCACGTGGTGTGTGAACTAGTGCAGGCAATCGTGTATAAGCGTTGATAATTTGAAGGTCACAAAGTTACTGATATAAAACTGAGCTTCAAATCATCGCCTTCGAAGACCGTCATCGCTGACCGTCTCCAAATGCCTGCCTTGTGGTGATTACAGTTTCAGATTCAGAAAACGTATGTTAATCTAAGTTCAGATTTATGTCTACTGAAGCTAGGGAGTTAATAGTCCGGGTCAGTTTGATATGCTGGTATGCTAGTGTCCTCGTCCTTGTTTTGTTGTGTGATTAGGCATGGCAATTGTCTGTTCGACATTTATGTTTGATCGACCTATGTATGGTTCGGCATTTAAGTTATGTTCGGCCTTGATATGGTTCGGCATTTAATTTATGTTCGGCCTTGATATGGTTCGGCATTTAAGTTATGTTCGGCCTTGATATGGTTTGGCATTTAAGTTATGATCGGCCATGATATGGTTCGGCATTTAAGTTATGATCGGCCTCGACATGGTTCGACATTTAAGTTTGTTCGGCCCGAGTGTTGTTCGGCTGAAATATTGTTCGGCATTCGTGATCGTTCGGCATCCCCACTAATTCATGCCTTCACCTTAGCCTTCCATTTCACTGTTCGGCATATGATAAGATACGCCGAACCAGAGTTATGCCGAGCTTTAATGTTCGGCACTCCACCCTTGACTACAGTTCCACTCCTTTCCTCCTCCATCTACACCGAACAACAATAACAGGTCACTCGGCGAAGATTATGCCGTTCGACACCCCAATCACCTCCAACACTCCCTCTATTCTTTCTTTTCTTCCAGTCTCGTTCGGCACGAAGAAGCTAGGCCTAACTACCACACCTCATCCAACAACACCTATGTGCGATCACCCCTGGTCATTCCTCCTCGCCTCACATCGTTCAGCCATAAAGATATCCTAATCAAAGTTTTCCACATGACCCTCTCGGCTACGCACAAACCTAAGTCTCGTATTGAAACTATTTAATCATGGAAGGGATTTAGATAGAAGGGATAATACCTAGTTAGTAGATCGAAACTTGGGAAGGATTGATTAGGCTTTAAGTCCGATTAACAGGCGAAAATTGCAAATCTTTAGAGAATGACAGAAGTAAAAGTGGAAAAGAAGAGAAGAAGGAGGATGCCTGGTTTTATAGGGAAGAAGAGGAAGTCGAAAAGGCCATATCCGGTGGAACCGGTCAAAGCCGCAATGTTCGGCTTCGGAACGTAAAGTCGCTTGGCACATGAGGAGCGTTCGGCTTCGAACGCATCGTTCGGCATTTATACCATGTTCGGCACACACCTCAACCACTGATATTCTCAAGAAGGCATCTCCAAGGAGATTTAATCAAGGTTTGAAGCGAAGCATGGAGGATACGTAATTCAAAGCGTATCACGAGTGGTCACGTAATACACTTTGGGGGGCAAGTGTTTCCTGGAGATTTGACCAGGCAACTAAGTACTCGACATTAGCAAACGCTCGGCATCCAGGAGTACTCGGCATCCACGAAGCGCTCGGCATTGGCAAACGCTCGGCATCCAGGAGTGCTCGGCATCCACGAAGCGCTCGGCATTGGTAAGCGCTCGGCATCCAAGGAGCGCTCGGCATTGGCAAGCGCTCGGCATCCAAGGAGCGCTCGGCATCCAAGAGTGCTCGACATCCAGGTTCGTCCGGCATCCAAAGGTTGTTCGGCATTCATCCAACCTCGGTCAACTTCAACCATTGCTCGGCATACACTCACCACTCAGCACCTCACTCCTGTTCAGCATAAGAAGGTCGTTCGGCATTCTTCCCAGCTTGTCCGGCTTCAATTATTGCTCGGCCTACTCTTCCCACATAACAAGCATCGTTCGACATGAGGAGGATGGTTCGGCATCCGACTGTTCGGCCTGTTTGGTTCGGCATATAGGGACCAGTCCATCTAGGCCAAGGGATTCAGCTGCCAGGCCCGCCAGGGAAGTCCAACCCATCTTTGTCTATAAATAGAGAGGCAGGGGCACAGTGAAAAGGACCTTTTTTCGAGAACACTGGGGAGACTCTGCTGCTTTCAAGACTCATCCTCTTTACTTAGAAATTGTATTCAAGTGTTTGGTCTACGGATTGTATCTGTAATCAATCATCAAGTAAAGCAATAAAGTTTAACCTCAAAGTGGACGTAGGCAATTACGCTGAACCACTATAAATCCGGTGTTCTTACTTTCTGCATTTAAATTAGCATATTCTTCCTTGTTTAATTTAACTTCATCACTTACATCTCTACACAATCTTTCTCAACGAGGTTAGTGACCAATTTTGGTGCTAACAAGAACAAACCGAAGGCAGTATTTCTACTACATCCATTTTGGAATCACCCCCAAGATAAGCAGCAAGTAGCCCTTGCACTTCAAAGATCTCCGTCTTCGATCATCTTTAAGATATATCCAATTTAAATGCTTATGTCGGTTTGAAATGGTTTTGGATAATATATCCGATCCTAGTCTCTCTGAACCGACAACGATAGTTTTAAAACTAGCTAACATTTGAGTCAGTTATTTAACTATCAAATAAACAAACAATTTAACCAAAGATTAACCAAGCATGGTTAAACACAAAGCAACCACTAAGCCTTTTTTAATTAATCTTTCCATTAATTAAAACTACTTTGTAAATACCTGTATCAAAAAACTACCTTTTCAAAGATATATTCACAAACCCTTTAAACTCTTTTCAATACTTGAAAAATATTGATATACTTATCTCAACTGTATAAGTATACTCCCCAAACATTTCTCTTTCAAAACTTAGAAAACCTTTCTCATATACTTATATTAACAGTATAAGTATATTCACAAAACGCTACATTTCAATACTTAGAAAATGTACTCATATACTTATCTCAACGGTATAAGCATATTCATTGATCTTAAGAAAGATTTCATTTTCAAAATCACACTTAATTTAGGTCAAAACAAATGTTAATTAAAAACATTGATAACAATAAACCTAAAAACACTTTGGGTGTAAGTAAACAGTTCGTATGGAAATTTAACCAAATATACTTAACACCATTTTCCGATTTCAAACAATACCATCCCTCGATTAACAATGAAATCGGACAAGTTAGAATACTAACCTTTCCTCGATATACATTCTTAACTCTCAAGACAAAGACAAGTTTCCATACCTCAGAATTTAGTGTTAAGTATGAAAAGAACATTTTCCATACCACCGTGAGGTGAAATGATCGTTTATGGAAATCGGGTCTCATTCTTCTTATAAATCCCTTTTATAAAATTCCTTTATAAAACTCCTTATATTTACTACCTCCTTTCATAAAATATTTTTTGTAAATTCCTTTATAAATATCTAACCATAATTATAATCTCTTTTATAAATCTCCAAATTTATTTAATAACCCCTTTATAAACATGTTTTATACTATTTATAAAATCTTTTATAAAACTTCTTTTATAAAATATCATTATACAATTCATTTTATAAGTCCCCAAATTTATTTGCAACTCTTTTTATAAAACTCCAAATTTATTTAAATAAAACTCCTTTTATAAATTCCTAAATAATCACAAACTCCAAATATAAAACAAACTCCAAATACAAAACAAAACTCCAAATATAATTATAAATCTCCTATACCTCCCATAACACGATCATACCATATATTTAAATAAATTCACCACTGTGATTTATTTCTCCAATTTATCAAATGATAATGTTTCCCTTTATAAAATACCATTTGTAAATTGGTTCTTTTATTACAACATTTATATAAAATGTTTCACAAATATTCATTCCCACAATATTACTATCTTCTTTTAAAAACAAAATCACTTTAAAATAAAAGATAAATCGCTTTTATTTCCTATAAAATAAACATTTATTATTATAATAATTTTGCTACGAAAATAAATACTTTTCAAATAATATTAATTTTTTTACAAATATACATATATTAGAAAAGAATAATAAAGGAAATTGAAGTAAAAGAGAGAAGTACAAAAAAACTACTTTTATATAAGATATCATAGAAAATCCAGAAAAGGTCAGATTAAGAACCATTTTCTTCCAAATCGAAAAGCAATTCCACATCAAACATCAATTAATAGTATTTTTCAAAATACTATATCGAAGTCAATAGTTACTATAGCACTCAACCAATGCTATTACTACATTTTCCACTAAAAAGGTTCAACTTTTTAACATAAGTAGGTGTCACATCCAATATTGCCAAACAATCAAATTTTAGCATTTAGCAATCTATATAATAGGTATATGACTGAAATAAATCCAACAAGTATGTAACTGGAATTAAAAATCACAATGACGAGAAATCCATATTTCTCAATAAAATTCAATATATTTCAATTTAAATGACATTCACTTTTCAAAAGCGAATATTTAACCAAATCAATCAATAATTCATCCAAACACAAACAATAAATTTTATCTACTATATATAATATTAATTATCCAAAAGGGTGAGTTTAACTCATTGAAATTCCAATAAATGCTTAAGCGTTCCAGTTTGAATTAAAATCGAATGACGTTCGATTTTAGCTCAAAATTTTAAACCAGTTCCACCGTGAAACTATTGCCATTACGAGCGTAACGCAGAAGGTCGCGTCTCGATTGGACTTTATATGGAAAAGTTAGTCAATTTATAAGTTAAGAGATTTAAAATATCAAATTTAAATTTCATTACCCTCCTAAACCTCTTCTCTAATCCTTTCTCCCCCATTAATTACTTTCCCTTGCCTAAACATGAACACCCGAATGCCCCAGTACACGCACGCTCCCCCTCCACCCTCACTCGACAAAACCAAAATCCGCTTGTGCCATCGTTCTCCACTCCACGAACTAAACTCCCCTGACCCCACCATTCTAGGCTCGAACGCCTCCATGAAAATCCGACCGAAACCTGCACGCGACACTGGCCAAGTCTCGTTTTGCACCTCAAGGTCGCGATGGCCGAAAATCCAGGGGATGGTGCTCCTTGCTAAGTGAATCTCAACCGCATCCTTCATTTCGCAATTCAATGCCTAGATTGGCTAAGATCCCAAGCCCTAGTTCCCAACACCCACGCCTCAAAATTGTCGAACCCTCAAATAACAGCCCTACACACCCATGCTCACATAGAAATGTAGTTCTCTTCATTTTAAACTCAAAGATATAAACTTTTAATCGTTTTGATTTGTAAATCATTTTGTTTGAATTTTTAAAAGAAGTGGATGTTGATTCATGAGTTTTGATTCATGACACAAGCTTCAGAGAACATACGACGAAATACAAAGAGAATACTATATGAAAGCGACAAAAAGAGAATAAACGTATATTGTGAACTACAAAGGAGACAAGACTACAATCCAGATATTAGTATGAATATTTTATTTTATTGAGTCTTAGAATATTGTTAAAATCATTCCTCAAGTAATCACACACACACAAATTGATCCATGTTAATATATATATATATATATATATAAGGATACACTGTGCAAATAACATCAGGTCGGCTGAACGACCAGGATCCTCGGTCGACCGACCCTGTGTTATGTGCACAGGTACTCTCTGTTTTGTGTACGATTTCGAACTCAGCTGACCGGCCAGATTTTCCGATCGACCGACCAGAGAATAACGACTAGTTTACTAAAGAGATGCGATCATTTCATGAAGAGGAATGTCCTCTATTTCAAGAGATATGGACACAACTGTTGACTGAAACTCTTCATGAAAGATTATAACTCTTCTACAACTATATAAACATATTCAATTCACTTCTACAATAACCAATTCATGTTTTAATTCTGAAATCTATTCTCTATTATTCTCTGCAAATAAAAAGCATTCATTCTCATTCAATATCACTAGAATCCTTGAATTAATTCATATACTTCGATTCTATGTGATTATCTTCCTTCTAAATCTTCACACACATACATACTCTTGAGGATTTGATTATAGGAAAGTTGTACTATCAAAAGACAATCAGTGTTATTCAGAACACATTCGTCAACAAACTATTTGTATTAAGTTGAAGTCCTCTTCGGCTGTTGAGGCGGAAAAATTCCTGTTCGGCTGCTCAGGTGTCATATACCTATTCCTCCGGGTTAAGTGAGGGGTTTAGTTTAAATCCAGAGGGTATTCTGGGACTGGACGTAGAACGGGAAGTTCGAACCAGTATAAAAATTCCTGGTGTGCTTACTTTAATTTTTATTTTACTGTTATTACCAGTTTCCGCATTTATATACCATATTGCACGATCCTTAGTACTACACGTACACTTTCAGTGGATTTCTATTTTTTTAGGCAAAATAAATAGAACGGTAAAAGCAAGAGAAAGCAAGGGTATTGATTTTTCCCATGGGCGAGATATATTTAGTTGGCAATTTCCGACGTCTTGCCGCATAAATTTTCATTCGTGTATGAACCGCGAGCAACAAAACAAAAATACGATCGTGCACAAAATGCTATACGATCTCAAAACAATAATAATATACACTGGTTATCTTATTCTGTAAAATCACAAAAATTGTCGTTTGCCGAAAAATCGTTAAACGATAATTTAAATATTTTTCAAACTAAAAATTATGGAAAAATCAAATAAATTAAATTAAAAATACGTCAATAAATATCGAGTCGTTATATTAATAATAAAATTTATTATTATTTATTAAATTTGAATCCAATCTGAATATTTAAATAAGTCAAAAATTCTCATTGGAAATGTTAAAAAATTTGGGTTATTTCGTACCTACCTCCACTCCCTCAGTTATCCAGCTAAAAATAGTGTACTGCTATCTGCACCTAGCTTTGTACTAGTGGCCATCATGGTCGGTGGACAACCGTCGATCGAACCCTGCTTAGTTCGGCGGTTGCCCACCAACCGTAGTTATAAAAAAAAAGAAACAAAAATTGGAATTGCGGCCGGTACTACAAAGCTGGTGTTGACAGTGACACATTGAAAATATTAAAATAAAATAAACAAACAATCACGGAATTTTAAGCTACAAACACTAAGGCTCCGTTTGAAAGTTTATTATATACCGGTTTTGACTGGTTTTGGACGGCTCTGTAATTTAGGTGTTATCGTAACCTTTACTTGTAAGTTTTTTTTCACACCGATTGTTGTTGGTTATAAAACAGGTGAAAACCGGTGTAGTGTAATTTTTGTGGCAAGTCTCAGCCCATCAAATCAGGATGTTTTGAGGGGTTATAACTTTTTTTTTTCAATTATACCCCACTACTTATATCATAGAATTAATCTTCTTAAAAGTAGAAAATAAATATAAGAACACTACTTATACCCCGCTACTTAGTGGAAAACTCTCAAAACCGGTGCATGTTAAACTCTCAAGCATGAATTGATCGGTTTTAACACCACTTCATGTACAAAACCACTACGATCATTTACAGTCAAAACCGATACTCTCCGAATCTATCAAAACCAGTAATACAAAACTCCAAGCGAAGCCTAAATTTTCCCTTGGCTTGCTCATATCTCCTTGTTAACTGTTAAGTCTGACATAATCCAAAATAAAAGGGAAAAAGAAGAAAGCGCTAGGATCTCAATATCGTTACAAATATTCAATTGCTACAAAATAATAGCAACTAATAAATGAAGATACAGTGTAACGCTTGTGAGGCGGCGGAGGCGGTGGTCCTATGCTGCGCTGACGAGGCGGCGCTGTGCTTGTCGTGTGACGAGAAGGTCCATAAAGCAAATAAGCTCGCCGAAAAACACCAGCGGGTCCCACTTATCTCCGCTCCTTCCTCTAATAAATTGCCCAAGTGCGATATTTGTCAGGTATTATGATTTCGATCCCAATTTTGAGGCTTTTTAGGATATATTTGATGGTACTTTTCTGGATGATCTATATGTGATATGTTGATGTTTATGATTAACACGGAGTTTGAAAGGGGGAAATTATTTGAAAGCTGTAAATAACGTTATTTCGATTAATTTTGTTTAGCTGTCGGTACGTATAGACGATCATCTGATTTGTAGCTATTGATAGAGGGTTAGTACTAAATCCGTAAGGATCCGTCTATTAACCCCCCAGTATTTTCTCTTCACCCCCGTTAAAATTTTGAAACTTTTATTCCAATTATACCCTTAAATGAATATCTATATCCAGTATTATTCGGGAGGTCGAAACGTGTACTCGACACACCACGTTCCACGCGAACGTGGTTGTTGAACCAACCTCGTCCACCACGAACGTGGTTGTGACAACCACGTTCGTGGTGGACGAGGTTGGTTCAACAACCACGTTCGCGTAGAACGTGGTTTGAGAGAGTGTGAAACGATTTTTTTTTTTTTACGAAAGGGAAGGGTATTTTTGGAAGTAGACGGGGTGCGAAGAGCAAAAGATGGGGTGGATGTTTTTTTTTTAAAATAATGGGGTGGGAAGAGCATTATACGGGGTGAGAATAGACGGAGCCAATCCGTAATTAAACTTTACTAAGCATAAGATGCTTTTGTACTGAAATGTCGATTTTGAAAAATATATACAATAAAACTTGTTCTTGTGTTACTTTTGGGAATTTTTTACTTAATGATAACTCATGAGTGAATGACCTATCATTGTCTTCAGAATTATTTATTGTGCTAATTTGCTATTATATTGATTGAAATATTGTTCTTATGTCAGTGTTTCAATTTCAAATCTATTTCTTAACCATGCTTTGTTATATGATCATTATGTTGGTTTCCATGTTAGTAGTGATAGGATGAGAGTATTTGCTTCTATAAAGCTATGTAAATTCCAGGTTTGTATTTAATTTTGTTCAATATATGGTTAACTTGGACAAATTACGTTTTTTTTCCTCAATGGAAAAAAAGGAAATAAAAAAGTTTTGTTCAGTATTGCATACCATGAAATGGTATTTTTGCTTGAATCCTCAAAGGTGACAATAAAGTCTATGTCACAAGCAAGATGTAATCATATATTAGATTCCATCTTGGGCAGGAAAACTTGTGTGTTTTATTATTTTTGATGACATTATAAGCAAGATTGTAATATTAATCAGAACATCAAGATATCATGTTACTTATTACGGTTTTAGGTTTCCTTGTTTGTCACTACCACTTTTATAGATTTGTTTTGCTCTTTTCTATTTATGGGATGTTTAATCATCCAAAGGATTCTGTGATTGTGAATAACAAGCATTACATTCAATTTTCTTCTGAATAACAACTATTCTACACACAAAAATGAAATTTATGTTTGACGTTGCATTTTATGTTGAATAAAATTCATTCATTTATATTAAGTATTAATTTGTTCTCAGGAATCTCCTGGGTACTTTTTCTGCTTAGAAGACCGAGCATTGTTCTGTAGAAACTGTGATGTTTCTATACACACAGCAAATGCTTACGTTTCTGCCCATAGAAGGTTTTTGTTAACAGGAGTGCAAGTAGGTCTTGATCAAACCGAACCACCTCCTTCAAATGCCAAAGAACGAAGATTGGACTCTACAAGAGTAGTTCCAGAACCGCCTTCTAAACCGCTACCAATAGGAAGTTCAAGTTCATCTATGTATTTCTCTGATGGAGCTAATCAACTGTTTTCAAATCATATGAACAATGATGGGTATTATGGTACAAGCAAGTCCTCATATACCAAAGTTAACTTGGTTGGTAACCTTCCTGATTGGTCAGTTGATGAATTGTTCGAGTTCAATGATTTTAACCAAAACTACAACTTGAACGAACATGTATCATCAAAGGTTAGGCATCTTTTTGTGTATTGTTAGCAATATAATCCATCAAGTACATGTTTGCATGAAGTACATGGCAGAACTCGTCTAACTCTAAGCCTAAAATTATTTAGAGCTACATCTATAACTGGCATTCATCACCATTATCACCATGCAAGTCTCTCTGAGTAGAAATGTGGTGGTTAAGTACAAACCTTTTCTGGACCTGCACCAACATCATGTCAAAGAATCACTTATCGTCAAAAAATAGAATCACTTATCGCTAAATCAATTGATAATGTGAAGAATAATTTCTTAATATGCATATCCATTATGCTTAATGTTTGATGTGAGCAATAGCATATGTCCTGATACTGTTCGAAATATTTTTGAGTTCAAATTTGGCTCAATGAAGAAACTTGTGACTAACATAAATGTTTTATGATTATTGTCTCTCTCTAAGATAACTCTAAAACATTTTACGTGTAAAACATGAAGCTTCATGAATGTTGTATATGCTAGTTGCACAAAGAAGATTCCCAGCATATAGAACATCAATCCTGTTTGATCATGAGATCAAATGACTTAGATTCAAGAATGAATATTAAGGCTTGTTCGAACTCATGATCTCACAGGTGATGGGTTCGTTGAAGGAGGAATAAAAACAGATAGCACCATGACCATAATGTATGATATTCACTAAACTTGATAATTAATCTGTCAGGCTGATAGTGGAAAGCTTGGAAGTTCAGATGGATCACCATATTTTCCGGTTGATGAAAGGCTGGAGATGGATGAATGCATTGGACAAGTGCCAGAAATCTCACAAATTATGATGCCAAAAGTACCATCCCCGCCAACTGCATCGGGGTTACATTGGCAAAGGAATGCAAACTGTTATGGATCAGATCATGCAGCTTTTGTACCTGATATTACTTCTTCCCATGATCTTTATGGATACCAAATAAACGCAAAGCGCCGCAGATAATTTAAAGTGCTCTTGCTGTGGATTATCAGTGTACTTGAGGTTTTTGAGAATTGTAGTTAGACCAGTTGGGTAGTTGTAAGCTATGAAGAAATGCAGACATATCTTCGTACTGTGGTAGGTTTGGAAACTCGTGTGTGATTTTGCATGTGTGCTTGTAAGTATGTTTCAAAGATGGTAAAACCGAGCATTATGTATCTGTTGTCAAGTAAAAGTTGTTGTTTGATCTCTTGACTGTAGGCTCTCTGTGAAAATAACAAAGTCTATTTTTAGCCAAAATTTCTTATGTGGTGCGTGCTTCACCAATCAAAACATTTAGAATTTTGCAAACTGAATGATTCTATGCCAATGGTTGACAGTACATACAAAGAGAATCTTGATGGATTTGGGGCGGTTTTGAAATTGCCGACTTTGTTTGAAAAGCTTGTCGGTCCAAATTGTGAAGTCGAACCTACCTAAAGTCTATTCGCAGACATTAGATATGAGATATGAAACGTCATCTATACATCTTCCCTGTTTACTGGTTTTTGAAAATAGAATTTTTCAGAATTTGTATTTCATGGTATTGTTGTGTCTTTTCATTTTTGAGAAGACTAATGGTCCTCCTTTTCTTTGCACAACCATCCATAATAGTAGGGACAGGCATGACCATCAATGCTGCTTTCATTTTAAGTAACTTGTTTTGTGAAGGTTAATGGGCCTGACCGTTAAAACTCGATAGAAGCTCGACTATAAGTTCAGTTTGGTTTCAGAACCCAATCATTCCTTTATTCTCTACACCATCTAGAAAGAGAAAGCTTTGAAAGTGCAAAATCAAGGAAACTTGAAGGAGATGAGTTCATGAATGGTAGGAGGGAATTTTATAAAGTTTTAAAGTTTATTTCATTTCTACCTTCACGTTTATTCCGTGTTGTACTTCGATTTGAATCTGTAGTTTCTTTGCGGCTGAATCGTGGACTAGATCGCACTCTTTAGAACGTTTTGTCACTGTGTCGATATTGTACAAGACAGTCTCTGATGCAGCGCCGCCATTAGGATAAAACAACCATAAATATCAATCTCTTGCACAAAGATCGCTAATTCAATATTACTCAAAAAAAATATTGTTTGGATATAAAGTTGTGTTTTAAGGCAGAAGAAGAAGAGAACTCAGTTTTGAAACTGATAATATTTCTGTAATAATATAACTCGGTTTTTAAAATTGAATCCATAGACAGTAAAAACGGGGCTGAGTCATGAGAAAATATCGGATTTAAGTTTACTGAGTATTATTACCAAGTCAAAGTTGGTTTAAAAATATATAGCCAAAAATAAAGAGTTCAACACCACATTATCCAAGTGAAGCTCGGTCCGGGCTGGGTCGAATCGATTCTGTCGGTGCGCGTGCGTGATGGTCAGTATGGTCTCCATCCTCAACACAAGAGAAAACATTGGGTGCCCAAAAAGCCACTTCTTTCTTTTCTGAATCATATATTTAAATATGAACACTCTATAGTTTCCCCCAATGTGGAACTATTCAATAAGATGAGTATTCTATAATCTTTTCAAAAAATTTAATAATTCATTTTTTTAAACCAAATTTTCCAACAATCCTCCACGATTTTATAAGATTGCACATAAACAAAGGTATCTTTCAATTTGAACCTTTGCATAGTGAATAAGATCCAGATTATACTAGAGTGACTCGTAGTCTTGAACTCTATCTCTGACACAACCACACATAACCCTTTTAGGATGCAGCTTACAGCCCATGCTTTGAAGGCTATGCACGTCTATTCCAGTTAAATGAACGCTCTATTGTTCAAAATTCCATAGGAAATGATCACATTTCCACATTCACATAGGTGAATCTATCAAAAGTACTCCTGTAGCTAGGTACTCCACTCCACATAGAGTATAGATTTCATTAAGAGTTAAACTCATCCTCCTATCGCTTCAGGACTACATGCTTCTATCTAATAAAGCTAGCATGTTCAGTCAATGTCACTTCATAACTTGTTATTACCCATTGAACCTAGTTCTTGGGATCTCCAGTCATTAGGTTGGGTTACTATTATGAGTGATTACTCATTCTCTGAGGTCTCATTCTATAGGCAATAGTCTCATTCTTTTAGATGTAGAATGGACTTTCTCTCTAACTAATCCTTTCGTCAAAGGATCCATCAGATTTCCATCAGTGCGTACACGATCCACTCTTATAGATCCTGAAGAGATATACTCTCTTACAGTACTATCACAATGGATCAACACAATTGGTATCGGTTTTTCCCATAAGGGGATCTCGGCTAGTAGATTTCTTAAGTAATCCGCTTCTTCACTAGCAATAATTAGTATTATCATTTCTGACTCCATAGTAGATTAAGCCAAAATAGTTTATTTCTTAGATTTCCAAGAAACAGCTCCTCCTTCAATATTGAAAATATATACACTAGTGGCTTGGGAATATTTCAATCTGTATTGCTATATCCTTCAAGGACAGTGAGAAACTTTTGATAGTGTAATCCAAGGTTCATAGTTCTTTTAAGGTATCTCATGATCCTTTCAATAATGTGTCAATGCTCTATACTTGGTCTGTTAGTAAACCTGCACAGTAATCCCACGACATAGGCAATGTCAAGTTAGTGGCATACTGAAGGCTGCCAATGATGCTCGCATATTCAAACCGTCTTACACCTTCACCCGTGTTCTTAAATAGTTTTACACTTGGATCATATGGTGTACTAGCAGGTTATATTCAAAGTAATTATATTTCTTTAACATCTTCTCAATATAATGAGATTGATCCAAAGAAATTCCCTTTTTAGACTTAGTAATCTTAATACCAAGAATTATACTTGCTCCACCAAGATCTTTCATATCAAAATTGGCACATAGTATGGACTTAACATGATTCACAACATGAATATTTGAACGAAATATAAGTAAACCATCCACATATAAACATATGATAGTGCAAATGCCATTCTCGGATTTATAATAAATACACTTGTCACTTTCATTTATTTAAAACTATGTGAAATAACTAGATTGTCAAAATTTTCATGTCATTGTTTAGGTACATGTTTAAGACCAGATAGAGATTTATCTGATTTACAAACTTTATGCTTTTGACCAGGTATAACAAAACCTTCAGGTTGGTCCATATAAATCTCTTCTTCTAATTCACCATTCAAAAAAGCATTTTTTACATCCATTTGGTGAATTAGTAGATTATAAAGTTAAGCAAGAGAAATTAATACTCGAATTGATGTTATTCTCGTAATAGGTGAAAATGTATCAGAAAGTCAATGTTTTCTCTTTGTCTAAATCCTTTAGCTACAAGACGAGCGTTATATTTATCAATTATACCATCATGTTTTAACTTCTTTTTAAGTACCCACTTACAACCTATAGTTTTAAAACCTGGAGGTAAGTCAACAAGATACCAAATTTTATCAGATTTAAGAGATTCCATTTCATCATTTATAGCTTCTTGGCAGAGGTCTGAATCTAAAGAAGTCAGAGCTTCTTTTAAATTAGCAGGGTCCTCTTCTAATGCATAAGCATAATATTCTGGACCAAAATCTTTAGCTATCCCAGCTCTTACTTGTGGTTTAGATTCAATTTTCGCATTATGTTCATTATTTTTTATCATTACATTATTAGTGGTAGATGTGCCCCCACTATTCCTAAGTTTAAACGGAAAAAATTTATTTTCCAAGAAATCAACATCACTTGACTCAATAATTACTCGAGCATTTGAATCTAAAAATCTATCTACTTTACTACTAATGAAATAACCAATGAAAACACATTCACAGGTTCGACTTGCTAATTTAATTCTTTTAGGGTCAAGAATACGAACATATGCTAAGCAACATCAAGTTTTAAAATAAGACAAGTTAGCTTTATGATTTTTAAAAATATCTCAAAAGGTGAAATTTTGCTCTTAGAATTAGGAATTCTATTTGAAATAGAACATACAGTTAACAAAATTTCCCTCCATCAGTTTGATGCTGCACTCAAATTTGATAAAACAGTTACAACTAATTCGGTAAGAGTCCTATTTTTTCTTTCAGCTTTACCATTCATTTCAGGCGAATAAGGTGTAGTTCTCTCATGTATTATGTCATGTTGATTATAAAATTCAATGAATAGGCTAGATTCATATTCTATTCCTATATCGCTTCAAAATCTCTTAATTTTCTTACTAAATTGGTTTTCAATTTCAATGATAAATAACTTAAACATATCTAGTACATCACTTTTATTTTACATGAGATAAACATAAGTGAAATCAAAGCAATCATCCATAAAAGTAATAAAATAGTATTTTCCATCCCTAGTTAGAGTGTCATCAAGTTCACATATATCAGAATGTATTAAATCTAAAGGTTCCAACTCTCTAATTACATATTTAAGTGGGGTCTTTGTAATTTCAGCTTGGCTACAATATTCACATTTTTCTGAATCGCTTATGGATACTTTAGGGATTAAGCCTAAGTTACTCATGTTATGAATCGGTTGATTATTAACATGAAAAAGTCTAGCATGCCAAATATTAAAATCACATAACATATGAGTAGAACTATTAACTTTATTCAAATCAACATTTAACCTAAACACGCCATCTACAGCATATCATTTACCAACAAAAATACCATTTTTAGAGATGGTGTACAAGTCAAGTCCAATAGTTTGAGTAAAACCAACTTTATTTAACAAGAAACCAGATACTGATTTTTCCTCATCTCTGGAGTATGCATCACATCTTTGAACAACAAGTTCTTTCCAAAGGTAAATTTTAACTCCACAATCTCAATTCTAGCAACAATAGTGATGTGAGAATCTCCCAACATCACTTTCATATCATTAGCAGCATTATATATTTTAAACATTTCACGATCATAGTAGACATGACGAGAAGCACTAGTGTCTATCAACTACCCTTCTGATCCACTGACTAGGTTGATCTCAATAAGTGTAGCAATAAGGGCTTCTTCAGGCAGGTTAGCCTACGTTGTAGGATTTAGCATGTTCCGACACTTTCGTGCCATATGGCCTAACTTGCTATAGTATAACATAAGAACAACAATCCAATACCATTCTTTAGGAGGGCATTTTTCTGTTTGTTCTGAGGCTGATTGTTGCGGTTTTGACTTGGTTTGCTATTTTGATTTTTGAAAATTTTCGCATTTGGTTTCAGACCCGCATTTGTGGATTTCTTAGTGTTGCTAGATACAAAAAGCACCTCTTCTTTTTGGTCCTATTTTCTGGCCGCCTCTTCAATACGAAGACAAGTAATCAAACTTTCTAAGAAAAATTTCTTAGTCTTATGCCTGAGAATATTTTTGAAGTCTTTCCATCTAGGGGGTTAACTTATCAATTAACACAGCAATCTAAAAATGTTCATCTAAAGCCATACCTTCGGATATGATCTCATGCGCAATTTTTTGAAGCTCGTGTGACTACGTCTCCACAAATTTGTCGTCCGTCATCTGAAACTTCAAATAGCGACTAACAACATATTTTTCGCTCCAGCTTTCTCAGTATCATATTTCTTTTGCAACACATCCCAAATCACCTTTTCTGACTTATTTTAGTTGTAGTAATCATACAGATCGTCGTTGAGTTCTTTGAGGATGAAATTCTTGTATAGATAATCTTGCTCCGTCTAGGTTTGCAACTCTTTTGATTTTTCTATGCAGGCTCGCATCTACTTTGTCTTAGCTTCGTTGGGTTTGTCTGGCAGCTGTGGTTTGTCTGTTGTCAGTACAACGACCACCTTCTGCATAGTCAAAAGAAACTCCATTTTTTGGTGTCATCATTTGTAATGCAGGCCCTCAAATCTGAACGGTGCAGCAGATACAATCAAAATCTGAAATATTGACATCGGTGCAGCAGAGTCGTCAGTGATCGATGCCATAACGTCTTAAAATTAGTGTACCTCGATTTAAATCTGTAGTGTCTTTGTGGCTGAGTCGCGAACTAAGTCACATTTTTCATCGTTATGCCGATACTATGCAAGGAAATCTTTGATGCAGCGCCGCCTCTAGGATAAAAAACCCTAAATATCAGTATCAACAGTCTCTTGCACAAAGACTGCTGATTCAATAGCACCTAAAAAAATATTGCTTGGATCTAAAGTTGTGTTTTAAGGTAGAAGAAGAAGAGAACTCAGTTTTAAAAATTATAATATCTCTGTGTCAATTGCTTGATTTATATAGAGAGTAAAACAGGGGCTGAGTCATGAGAAAATATCAGATCTAAGATTATTGGGTATTATTACCATGTCAAAGTCAATTTAAAAATATATGGCCAAAAATAAAGAGTTCAACACCACACTATCCAAGCCAAGCCCAGGTTGGGTCGAGTCGAGTCGGTCGATTGGTGCGCGTACGTGTGTAATGGTCAGCATGGTCTTCATCCTCAACATAAGAGAAAACATTAGATGCCCAAAGGGCCCATCCTTTCTCTTATGAATCCTATATCTCTACTATTAATAAAGAGATTCAATGAATATGATTTCCTCGGCGTCTTTTCGAAATTCCGAAAATGCCCTACATCCATCAATGGAATCTCATTTTCACATCCTTCATCACTATTCATTTCCCAACTCATCAATGGAATTCACTATCAATTTTCTTGAAATGAAACTGTTACGACAATCAAAGCTTCTGCACCTATAGCACACATCCGTCCATTAACTTTTTATTACATAAAACATAAATACCTTTAGCTATTAGATGCGTACACGCAATTTATAGTAGTTTAAATAGGAATAATTTATAGTTCCCCATAATGTGGGACTATTCAATACAGGGGTATTCTATACTCTTTTCAATATTTTTAATAATTCATTTTTAAAACCAAATTTTCCAACATTCCGTATAGTAGAATCGGATTAATATCATTGGTTTCAAAGCATTACTTCTATCCTACTTTGATATTTGTATGATATTGTCTTTTGGGCGTAAAAATTGAGCAAATCATGCCTAAGATCATTATGTTTATTCTAGCATGGTTTCTTCCCGGCATTCCTAGAATTTTGTTAGAAGCATTAGAAATGTTATATGAATTACGTTTCCAAATATAGTCTATGTTTCGTTATAGTATGAATAAATGTTTATACGTAAGAACTTGAATTATCGTTCAAAAATTTGTATCATTGGAAAAATATTAAAAAAAGTTTGCAATTGTTGTTGAAATCCTTGAGTAGAAATTTTATTACCGAATAAATAATTTATTGTTAAAATTACATAATATCATTAGATAATAGCATGTTTATATTAAAATGATAATGATTTGTTATCAAACTTCGAAGTTATTTTGCAGTTGGATTACTTCATGCATGTTCAAGTTTAGCATGTTGATGTATGCACTTTCACTTCTACCATATTTCCTAGCCGACCATTTCTAATAGCTAATAATACATGTTTTGGATAATGCAACTCTTGATTCAATCATGGAGGTTTCTTTGACGAAAATGGACAATAACTTCATCTTTTGAGAAATCTTCAAAGTATGTGATATGTATAGAATTCTGATTGAAAAATGAAAAGAAAGTGAATTCGCAATATGTAAACATCATGATTTCTTCTGCAACTGAATATATGCATAAGATGTTATTTCCTTTTAAAAAATGATTTGTTTGCAAAATTATTACTCTATTGCTGGAAAACTAAAAGAATATGCTTCACCTCATAGTTTTATTTATTCATAAAATCAAGTGCTGGTCGATTTACTGCGTACTGATCCATATAATGTTTTATCTGATTAGAGAATAGCCACAACATCTTTATTATATATAAAGAATGAGTGATCCTCTATTAGAAATGAAGAATACTCATGTAATTTTATTCTACACTAGAAAAAAGAGCTGTCAACATGCCTGTCAGGTAGCAATACCCATCCCATATAATATGAAAAAATAAAATAAAAAGAAACACCAATCCTAGAAAGCTAAGGTCTATAATAAAATAATACAATACTATAATCCACTAAATAAAATTAGAGATCGTATCCTCAGTATCAGCCAGATCCATCCTGTCCAACAAGCATTCTTAAGTTACAAAAAGTCTATACTAAAAATGTAAAACACACACACACACACAGATATATATATATATATATATTTGTGTCTGTGTACATAACACACACTCTTATATACATATATGTGAAATTAAAATATACCGATCTACTAAAAAATAGGACAAGCAATAATATGACTGAAACTAAGGGAGAAATAATAGAGAGTATTGTGCAATACATTACATAAAAATAAACAAATTAATGAGAATTCAAGTCAGGTCAAATATCCCAATAATAATGAAGCATCAAAGGTGCCATAAGTAAAGGTGTCCAAGGTAGGTAAATTTGGTTCATCACTATTTTTTCTATTATTGACAGTAAGCATAATAATTTTAAATATAAATGTTGTATTCAAAATCTAACTGATTTCCTAAAGGGAAATTTTTTGTTTCTATCCACCGTTACTATTAGTTTATCCACCCTAATTTTTTGGATCACTTCCTGCTTTTATGGTCTGTTCCATTTTTATAAATTGATTGGTTAATCCACACAACGAATAATTGTATCTTTTTCTTACGGTTCTCTTTCTTTCGTTGCCTAATCAAGTCACAAATACATCACCTTAGGGTTAAATCAAAATTAAAAAAACAAAGATTGTCAAATCTGATCTCTTCTTTTTCTTCTCATTATCATGCAGCATGAAGACGACCTAATGTATAATTAAAGTAGAATAATAGAAGATTGAGGTAAGATGTCATATTTTTAAAAAAAAGACATTTATTCTAAGATGAATCTATATGTAGAGTTTTGATTGTAAATTTATTTAATATTTTAGAACAATATCATCATTTAAAAGAAATTACTGAATTATTGAGAATTCAAACCAATGTGTAATAAATGCATGAAATTACAGTGTGTGTCGTTGAAAATTTAGTTGAAAAAGAAAGAAAAAAAAACTAGTCATTTACTTTTATTTTTTTAAGTCTTTTGTTCTATGTTCAACTGGAATACGTCTAAAAAGATGTCCACATAAATTATTTGATCTATGAAATGTATCTAAGATGTGTATTGATAGGTCTTTAAATGCTTAGATGTACCAAGTAATAGCCTCATCTTTGTTATACTGCTAACTTCAAACACTACAACAAAATGGGCTTTTCTCAGCAATAATTGTCAGCGTTTCTTCCATAAGTGCTGACAATAGTGCTTTGAAAAAGAAAAATGAAAATCCGAACGTTGTGTGAAATAGCCCGCTTGATTTTGAGGTTTATTTCATTACGCGGCTACTTTGCCCCTTTCTTTCTTCCTTATCTTCACGCAAAGTAAGAAATCCGCGAAATCCAAATCCTCCTCAATTTCACCCGCAATCCCAAATCCTAAATCCTACCTAAATTTAAACCTAATTAAAATCTGAAGTATACATCAAATGTTCATGAAATCTATAATGAATTTTGTTCGTCCCCTAGTTTCACCTGCAGTGTCCAATTCACTCGAGCCCTAACTCCTTGAACCCATCCTTGGAAAACAAAAGGACACGACTCTAGTTTTGCGTTCACTCAATAACTAAGAGCATCAATCACTGAAGAATTCCTGGTCGATTGTCTTTGAAAACCCTATTTGAGGTAATTTGTTTAACCTTTAGATGTAACATTTGAAATTGCTATTTTTTGTTATTATTATGTAAGTCACCGTGTTTTAATTGCAATCAATATATTTATGATATCTACCATGATAAGTGATTTATTTTAGGTAATTGAGATATCTACTAAGGTAAATTGAGATGTCCACTAAGATATGTGATTTAATTTACATAATTATTTCTACTAATTGTTACATAATGATCTGCCCGTGGAATGCACCTATGCATGTTAAATGGCTGTGGAAAGAAGGAAAAGAAAATCCTAGAGTATTGACATACTAGAGCAAAAAAATTTTTGTTGATGTCATCACTCCATTTTTTATCCATTCAGATAAAACAACCATTGTTTTCCGATTTCAT
The DNA here is from genome assembly GCA_030737815.1 of Allium fistulosum. Taxonomy (NCBI): domain Eukaryota; kingdom Viridiplantae; phylum Streptophyta; class Magnoliopsida; order Asparagales; family Amaryllidaceae; genus Allium; species Allium fistulosum. Next base: position 413,017,492 of record CM060906.1, read on the forward strand.
TTTTTACTATAACACTTTGATTAACAAAACCTGTTAGAGAATCATCAAATTTGCATTTCTTTTTTATGGTAGGCATGCTTCAATCCTTCTTTGGATGATTGTATTTGATATCGAGTTAACCATGTACATGTTTGTTTTAATTTGGGAGTATGTTTAAGTATCAGTTAGAATTTTGTTTGTGCATATTTAATAAGTTGGATGGTGATGTGTTTGTTTAAATTACAATGAATATTACACCAAGCGAAATGATTTAAAATACGGGTTGAAACATGGAAATAGGACAAGCTATTACCCTTCCCATTTTGCTTAGAAAAATAAGACAGTTTATAATTTTGCATGGACTGAATGATTTTTCTCAATTTCAAGTTACTTCAGCTTTGAACCGGACCTTAAGAATTGAATTGTAATCAGAGAAATTCGATTTGAAACAATCGTAAGGTTTTAAGATTTTAATAACAACGGCGGTGAGGGATTAATTAGTTAATAAAGGCACACTCATTTGTTATTCTCTATTCGTAATAAGACCAAAGACATACATTGATATAACAAGCATAAAATAAATTTTCAATGATGTTGTTCTTTGTGTGCATATGTACATATTTCTGATGGTCAGTAAGAGTATGTGAATGCAATTTATCAGACTTGGACCACTAATTGTCATGCGGTTAAATAGTTAAACTAAAGTAAGCAAATTCTGTTTTTTCCTCTTTTATTGGCAGTTTGTTTTAGTTGAATAAACTGTACCATACCTGTATCAATATGGTGTTTATGAACTTACAGATTTTGCTACATACTTATTACTATGTAGAAAAAACGAGGATGTGCAACCACAACAAAAAGGAGCTAATAGACATAGTGACTAATCTTCAGAAATATATGCTAACAATAACATGCCTACCATGTTTTGAATGATAATCTGAAAGACTGCACAGGTTCAAGCAACAGAATAAAGAGCATGTATCTGGTAGACCACTGGGTTCAAGGTTTAGCAAAATAAGTGGAAAACTTGACGTTTTTGGTGCTATTTTGGATTACTAAAAGTTTCACCTTGGTGAGAAATTTACAAGAGTACACAATGCAGTTTACCATATCTTTGGACAGTGATAAAGACAACAAAATAGTCTATCTTACCAATTGCAGCCTAAACTTTCAAAGAAGGTAATTTACATGTTTATGGGCTTTCCAAGCTCACTTATGGAACATTACGCGTAATTTTGCATCCTTATTCTTCTGCAGGGAGTTCACCAAAGCAATCATAATGTGAGATAAAAACTGAGGAGTGATAATACATGATCCGAGAAGCAAAGATGTTCTAGTACTACTTGGTAAGTTACCTTTCTCAAATGAGTTTACTGTAAGCTCAAATCACCCTTTTCTTGTACTAGCAGAAGAAAAAAAAGTTCGAATAATACAAAAATTTAAGTACTGGTTAATCACCGTTTCAAGTGATTAGCTATCAATGTATCACGTGCTTCCTTTCCAATAAATTTTACAGTCTATAGTAAGGGGAAAATAGTTTAGAAATAGGGTCTCAATATATGTTTTACCCCAATTCAATATTGAAACTGAAGTGCGTTATCTTAAATGAAGTTAACTCAGGGCTCAAACTTAGTGCACCGGGTATTTTCTTATATCTATTGTAGGAAAATTTGTTCATTTATAGTTTTCAACCATATTCATTTTGGTGTGTATGACGTGAAGAAAATGCTTCTAATCAATGTTGGATATTAATATAACTTGCAACTAATTCTTAAATGCTGGTATACCAAGGTCGGCTAATTTACTTAATTGAACTTTCTATGAATATTGCTTGAATAAGGTCTACTGCACTCAAGAATTCGAGTTGATGAGTTGTGTATATGACTGTTTTTGAAGGCAAGAGGTGTATTAGGCATTCCTACACAAGGTAGATGCATATAGAAATTAATTTCTTTACATAAATATCAGGTTTAGAAATCAATTATGTATATATTGTTAAATGTTACATGCATAATGTGTATAGACAACTGAGATAAACTCAGTATTGCACATATAACATCCAAGTTTAGTATGAGGAATATAGTTGATCATTGATCTCAAACTTCTATTAGGATTAATCTAATAAAGCATCATAGAATTCAATTTAAAAATCTTTATTTATGCTTTTTTTGCTAACAATGTCAGATAAGGGTATGTCCTACTAAACTAAGCTAATAAGTTAATTGATTAAATTATATGATTTGTAAAAATGATCTATTCACAAAACTACATCAGAGATTGTGGGAAATATTTAAGAATGAAACACGGGTGATGATAGGGTAGCATAATCATTTTGGAAATAAGTTATACGATTAAGGACAAAGTAAAGTTTTTCATTATTGACAAAATAACAAATATATGCAAAGTGTTTGTGTGTTATTTTAGCCTTATACAAAAATATTTAAAGAGATGCGCTCTTGAAGGAGCAACAATTGCTCGAAAATGATCATCTAACAAATACACATCGGAATCACTGTAAATTGCTCTTGCTAATTGGATCCTTTATACTTATCCTCCACTAAAATAGACTAAGTTTTACGAAAATTAACCGAGTTTATAAAATGTAACTAAATTTTATAAAAAATAATCAGGTTAATTAAATTTTAAAAAAATTAGTTAAGTTAATTAAATTTTAAAAAATTAACTATAACTAAGTTTATAAAATTAACCAAGTCTAATAAAAATTAACTAAGTTTATAAAAATTAACTAAGTCTTATAAAAGTTAACTAATTTAACTAAGTTCTGCAAAAATTTAACTAAGTTAACTAAGTTTAATAAAAACTAATCAAGCTCAAAAACAAAGTAACTAATTTAATTATGTTTTATGAAAATCAACAAGGTTTTATAAAAGTTGTATAAAAATTTAAATTAGTTAACCGAGTTTATAAAAGTTAACCGTGGCTATTAAAATTAACTAATTTTATAAAAAATAACCAAGCTAACTAAGTTTATAAAAATTAACTAAAATTTAAAAATTAAAATTAACTTAGTTTATAAAAATAATCTAAGCCAACTATTTTTATTTTTGGAAATTAACCATGTTTTATGAAAATTTACTAAGCATCTACATATGTTATATTTCTACCATTGATTTGCAAATTCTAAAAGCATCTAATGTTTTTTACATACAAGTGGGAAAAGTACTAGCTTTAGATTAATTTTTACATTCAAGTGGGAAACATACTAGCTTTAGATTAATTTTTACATGCAAGTGGGAAATATGGTTGCAAACTGTCATCCTGCTCCAGTGCCATGCACCGCAACTTGTATAGCAATCTGCTACCTATGTAAACACACTCCCTTGCTCAAAATCAGAACTTGAATAAAGCATCTGATCTTTTTAGTAGAACATTCGACGAAGGATTCAAACCAGATAGTGTGTCTCTAGCATTATAAGTATAATTGATAACACAGATTATGGTATGATTTCTTCCCTTGCTCAAAATCAGAACTTGAATAAAGCATATGATCATTTCAGTAGAACATTCGACGAAGGATTCAAACCAGATAGTGTGTGCACCTCTAGCATTATAAGTATAATTGATAACACAGATTATGGTAGTCAGTTACATTCTTATGTTTTAAAAGTAGGGTTCGTGTTCAATGCTCATGTCGCAAGTGCACTTTCCACTATGTACTCCAAATGTGGAAGCATTGAACATAGCTATAGTTTGTTTACACAGATGAATGAGAAAGATAAAGTATCATGGACTTCCATGATTTCAGGTTTTTCTCTTCATGGCCGTACCATGGAGGCATTTCAACTATTTAGAGAAATGATTCTTGAAGGTTTATCTCCTGATCAAACAACTATATGTGCTATTTTAATGGCTTGCTCCAATTCTGACGTCTTAATAAATGGTAAAGAAATTCATGCACATGCTCTTCGATTTGGATTCAAGAATGATACAACTGTCAGCAGCTCCCTTATTTCTATGTATTTGAAGTGCAAAAATTTAGCAAGTGCCACAAGAGTTTTTATGGGAATACAGTGTAAAGATCAAGCTATGTGGTCTGCTTTGATTTCAGGTTATGCCTCAAATAATCATAACAAGGAAGCTTTAAAGAAATTTCACCAAATGTTAAAACATGGTTTCGAATTAGACCGTATATTAGTTTCATCAATTCTTGGGGTATGTGCAGATTTATCCAAACCAATCATAGGAGAACAGTTACACTCATATGCAATCAAGAAAGGGTTTATTCTAAATCTGTCTATTATTAGTGCATTGGTGAGTATATACTCAAAATGTGGAAATATCGACGATTCTTGTAAACTTTTTGCTGAAATAAAGTACCCAGATGTAGTTACATGGACAACCATTATTGATGGATATGCTCAACATGGAAGGGGTTTAGAAGCTCTAGATATATTTGAGAAGATGAAAGATGCAAAAATAAAACCTGATTCAGTAGCATTTTTGAGCATACTAACAGCTTGTAACCATAATGGTTTGATGGAAGAAGGTTTATCGTATTTGAATGCAATGAAAAATGAATATGGGATTGAACCTGAGCAGCAGCATTACGCTTCCATTGTCGATTTGTTAGGTAGATATGGTAGGTTAAAAGAAGCTAAAGATTTCATTGATAAAATGCCTATAGAACCAGACTGGCTTGTATGGAGTTCTCTGCTAAGTGCATGCAGAGTTCATAGCGATCTTGAGCTTGGAAAGACTGCTGCAAGCAAAGTTTCTCTTTTGGCTCCTCGTGATTCAAACACTTTCATTTCTTCTTCAAATATACGTGCAGAGATAGGAGACTGGGAAGAAGTTGAGAGAATAAGAAGTTCGATGAAGGATGTTGGTTTAAAAAAGGATGTTGGATTCAGGTTTTATGAGTAAGTCTGAAATTTGAATATACAAGTGATTAGTCATCCTAATATTTTCAAAACTTCCATAATTTTACCTTTTACCTTACCCAAAAAAAAAAATCATCATTGTACACTCTCACAATTAGAATAACATGTTTTGGCAACTTATGTTTGTTTTACTTCTCCTCTTGTGTAAGTGTTCCTGCTTTCAACTTATAACTTTTCTTTGTAAAAAGATCATGCCCATCATACTTGGCCATTCCACTTCTGCATGGAAGTTATCAGTGATACTAATATTTTGTTCGAATAGTTTTAGAACTACCATTAATGGCACTGGAGGGTGATTTATGCATGCTTGATGTAGACATTTTATTTTTTTTTGTTTCACATTAAACCTGTTAGCTGTGTTGTTAACATGCATATATTAAAATATACATCAACCTAGTGAAAATGCTATGCTCCTCTCCTTTAGGATGCCTTTCGTACGCTAACAGAATAGTTAACAGATTGAATCACCTCATATACATGAACTGCATTTAATTTGAGCCCATTATATTCTCCCCCAACATCTTTTTCTTCATTAAGCTGATGGTTACTTGTCTATATAGGTGAATCAAATGTGAGGTCATTGCATATAAGAGGTAGTTCAAAGTCTATGATTGTAGACGATATTACAGTCTATAGTAAGGGGAAAATAGTTTAGAAAAAGGGTCTCAATATATGTTTTACCCCAATTCAATATTGAAACTGAAGTGCGTTATCTTAAATGAAGTCAACTCAGGGCTCAAACTTAGTGCACCGGGTATTTTCTTATATCTACTGTAGGAAAATTTGTTCATTTTTAGTTTTCAGCCATATTCATTTTGGTGTGTATGACGTGAAGAAAATGCTTCTAATCAATGTTGGATATTAATATAACTTGCAACTAATTCTTAAATGCTGGTATACCAAGGTCGGCTAATTTACTTAATTGAACTTTCTATGAATATTGCTTGAATAAGGTCTACTGCACTCAAGAATTCGAGTTGATGAGTTGTGTATATGACTGTTTTTGAAGGCAAGAGGTGTATTAGGAATTCCTACACAAGGTAGATGCATATAGAAATTAATTTCTTTACATAAATATCAGGTTTAGAAATCAATTATGTATATATTGTTAAATGTTACATGCATAATGTGTATAGACAACTGAGATAAACTCAGTATTGCACATGTAACATCCAAGTTTAGTATGAGGAATATAGTTGATCATTGATCTCAAACTTCTATTAGGATTAATCTAATAAAGCATCATAGAATTCAATTTAAAAATCTTTATTTATGCTTTTTTTTGCTAACAATGTCAGATAAGGGTATGTCCTACTAAACTAACCTAATAAGTTAATTGATTAAATCACATGATTTGTAAAAATGATCTATTCACAAAACTACATCAGAGATTGTGGGAAATATTTAAGAATGAAACATGGGTGATGATAGGGTAGCATAATCTTTTTGGAAATAAGTTATACGATTAAGGACAAAGTAAAGTTTTTCATTATTGACAAAATAACAAATATATGCAAAGTGTTTGTGTGTTATTTTAGCCTTATACAAAAATATTTAAAGAGATGCGCTCCTGAAGGAGCAACAATTGCTCGAAAAGGATCATCTAACAAATACACATCGGAATCACTGCAAATTGCTCTTGCTAATTGGATCCTTTATACTTATCCTCCACTAAAATAGACTAAGTTTTACGAAAATTAACCGAGTTTATAAAATGTAACTAAATTTTATAAAAATTAATCAGGTTAATTAAATTTTAAAAAAATTAGTTAAGTTAATTAAATTTTAAAAAATTAACTATAACTAAGTTTATAAAAATTAACCAAGTTTATAAAAATTAACTAAGTCTTATAAAAGTTAACTAATTTAACTAAGTTCTGCAAAAATTTAACTAAGTTAACTAAGTTTAATAAAAACTAATCAAGCTCAAAAACAAAGTAACTAATTTAATTATGTTTTATGAAAATCAACAAGGTTTTATAAAAGTTGACTAAGTTGTATAAAAATTTAAATTAGTTAACCGAGTTTATAAAAGTTAACCATGGCTATTAAAATTAACTAATTTTATAAAAAATAACCAAGTTAACTAAGTTTATAAAAATTAACTAAAATTTAAAAATTAAAATTAACTTAGTTTATAAAAATAATCTAAGCCAACTATTTTTATTTTTGAAAATTAACCATGTTTTATGAAAATTTACTAAGCATCTACATATGTTATATTTCTACCATTGATTTGCAAATTCTAAAAGCATCTAATGTTTTTTACATACAAGTGGGAAAAGTACTAGCTTTAGATTAATTTTTACATTCAGGTGGGAAACATACTAGCTTTAGATTAATTTTTACATGCAAGTGGGAAATATGGTTGCACACTGTCATCCTGCTCCAGTGCCATGCACCGCAACTTGTATAGCAATCTGCTACCTATGTAAACACACTCCCCTAAACTCCCGTCCACATAATACCTTGTAGCATTGGTTCGTCGATATGAGCATTCTTACTCTAAACATGCTCAGCTCTTCAGTTCTCCTTTCAAAAATGCATTTAATGTTACCATTGTTTCAACACTTTTGTATCAGATAGTTCGTTTGGTTTTAGCACTTCCTTTGTTCCATACTGCATTTCATGTTACTGTTGTATTAATTGTATTTTTGATTTATTTTGCTAACTTTTGAACTTTTACTCTATAGGTAGGTGGATATCTTACATGCGGCAACAAGTTATGGATTCGAAGTAATTTTTGATTTCAGAACTATATTTTGGTTAGTATACTTGTATGTATTACTTGATTATACTGGTTGCTTGATAACTTGGTCTACTGTGTTATTTTTGTTTATGGATATTATTGAAACTTGATTTATAGATGTTTTTTGTATATTAATATTGTTTTAGCTAGTTTATTTAACAGATTATTATTCATTAGAACATGTTATATATACTGGTTGTTTGATTATACTCAAAATGTAGTTTTGGAATACGCAAATATAATGGAATGTTAATGCTGTAAAAATCATATAAATAGAAGACAGCATCTATTTTAATGCTGTCAATGAAGAAACAACAGCGTTTAATTCGTGTTGTAATTATCATTAAATAGTGAGTAACAGCGTTTATTAAACGCTGTTGTAAACTGTAGTAAAACATCATCCCAACTGTAAAAACATAACACAGCACGCATTAAACGCTGTCAAAAGAATAATTTCCACAGCGTTTAAAATTAAGCTGTTGTAAGTTCTCTTTATACGATAGCTTGTCGTTATACAACGTTTGTTCTAACGCTGTTGTTTCATATAACAGCGTTTAATAAACGCTGTGGTATCAAATTTTTTACAGCGTTTTCTATTTTGCTGTTAAAACTTTTGCTTCAACGACAGCATGTCGTTATACAACGTTTATAATAACGCTGTCGTATCATATAACAGCGTTTTTGAAACACTGTCAAAAGCTGTTTCTGGTGTAGTGAAACTTGTTTACCCGCTTTTTGACCAAAGCAGCTAACTTAAAGAGATCTATAGAACTCATATGGAGTCAGATTGACTTGAAATTTGGAAGATATTTAGAAGACATAAAAAAAAGCACTCACAAAAATGGGATTGATTGGATAAGGCTAGATGAATCGCTAGTGACCTAACTCGATGGATCACTAGTGATCCATGTAGAATAAGTCCCACCACCTAAAATTTTTAGGGTAGGTCCCAGACACTCCCTAGAGTAAACCTGCAAAGTTTTGTTTGATTTCGCTAAGTTTTGAGTGAGTTATGAATGATTCTTCTAGATCAGATGACCCAGGAAGACGGATGATCAAACAAACTCAAAACGAATTGATATTTGGATAAGGCATGCAAATAGTGAAAGGAAGGCAACCCAAAATGGTAGACTCAAAAAAAGTTTAAGGGCATGGATCGCCAGTGATCCATCACACATGGATCTCTAGCGATCCATCATGTTAGCTCGGGTCGCCTTGAGTTTTTCCAGACTTCTTCTTAGCACCGAGTAGAGGCTTCTGACAAGTCGGCCTTGGCCCAACTGCTCTCCTAACCCTATAAATACAGTCCTACCTGCAACATAAAGAGAATCTTATAGACTGGCTGCTGGAACTATGTATAGATTATTCTTCACTCTTCTTCTCCTACACAACAGTCATCTAGGAGTTCACTGTGATTCTCCAGTGAACTCTTGCACTTGTGACTTATTCTTATCTGATTAACTTGTAACCAAACTCAACTTGCAATAGCAGTTAGTCGATAATAAAGCTTATAAAGTGGACGTAGGCTTCGTTAACAGCCGAACCAGTATAAAAATCTTCTTTTCTCTTTACTATTTCTGCTTCTTTTACATTTATTTTCTATATTATTGCTCTGTAAGAACAGGGCTGGTGCTTTCAAACTTAATCCAGGGTGTTATCTATTTTTTGGGTTAACATTTTGGTGCTTTCATTGAGAAAGCTGAACTCAGGGCTAGATCTGAAGAGTAAAACTTTGAATCTATGACTTGGAGAAGATGAGCAGGCCTAATACAAGATCTAGAGCCAGAGTAAATCAACCAGATCCTGATGGCATGCAGGATGTGTCCTTGAATTCTCATCAACCCAATTATGTGATTAGAGAGGAGATGGAAAGGATGATGAAAGAGTTGCATGATGGAATCTTAGCTAGACAATAGGAGATGATGGACGGCTTCTCCGAGAAGATGGAGCAGTAAGAGATGGCTAGATCTGCAGGGAATAGAAATCAAACTCCAGGGAACAATGCAGGAGCTGCTGGAGTTGGATTGCAACAAGATGGAGTCTTACTCCCACGCCCAAAGCAACCGATACTTAGGAGAAACACTGGAATTAACATGGGAATCAATCCCAATGCCAGAGTGACTGTTGAAACACTAAGAACTGGTGGTACTGGAGCTAATCCAAATACTAGGATGCAACCGACAGAAGAATATGTACCAGAACTCCCTCGATGGAACGTAGGTTTGAATGAAGCTAGAGTTATGAATCAGAACATAGGCGTGCAACCGGAAGGGTACATCCCGAGAATCGAGATACCCCCGGAACAGGGGGTAAACTATTGCTTTAGGATGGAGACCTTCATTGGACGGTGAGAACCAAATTGCTGAATTGGTACAAAGGTTCATTAGAGAAGGACCCCCTGATTAGGGTCTGGAAGACATAAACATGAATTCATCTACTGCTAATATTCAAAATGTGAGATATCCTCTATATTTCAAGCTTCCAACGCTGCAAATGTTTGGCGGGAAGACAGATCCAATGATTCATATGATGAGATACATCCAACACATGAAGGTGTTGGGTGCTTCTGAGGAGGTAATGGGGCAGTGCTTCCCATTATACGTAATAGATGTGGTTACAATGTGGTTTAGACAGTTGGAGAATGGGTCCATAAACACGTGGACCGACTTGGTGAGCAAGTTCTTGAGACAGTTCAAAGTTCACGTCTCACAACCGAGGAATGTACTTACGCTCTCAAACGTAAACCAAAGGCTTAGAGAGTCCTTAATAAGTTATTTAACAAGATTCAATGCGGTGGCAGCTGCGGTTGACAAATGGGATCCATCGTTTATCCTAATAGCAGCAGTATCTAGAGTCGCGAGTAAGACTGATTTCAAAGCTGCATTATAAAGGGATCCACCAATGGATCTTGCGGAATTCTACTACGAAGATGCGAGATATTTGCGTCAGAAAGACGTTGAAGCCGAGGATGAAAATGTGGATACTGAAATAAATGTTGTGGAGGACAGGGGAACGACCGCACCTGGAATTGGAAAAGACAAAGGGTAAAGAAAAACCGATGACGACTTTAGGGAGCTGAAACGACAAATGAAGGAGTCGAGATTCTCTTCATACATTGACCTAACTAAAACGCCGAAGAGGATATACTTGGATACTAGGGGGCTGAACCTTTACCGGAGGCCACTTAGGGTTGAGCCCACTGATTGAGAGAAATGATCTAGAAAGTTTTGCATCTTCCATGAGCTGATTAGGCATAAAACAAATTAGTGCCGACACCTTCATGATCTGATATAAGAACTGGTTCGAAACAACCAGCTGTCATAGTACGTGAGGAACAAAACTGTGATAAAATTGCAAGAACAGCCACCATCCACGACAAATGCATCAAGAAATTCCTAGGGATTTGAGCCAAGACAAATTATCCCATGATCGGGGTAGATGGGAGTCAGATCCGGCTCCCATGCTTTGCTTTTTTTTCTTTTTTCGCACTTTTCTTTTGGTATTTAGACAATAATAACCTCAGGTCGCTTACATGTGTACGAGATCCCGAACGGTCCCTAGGCACACTCTGGGTCGGATGCCTAAGATGACTATTTAGGACAATAATAACCTCGGACTGCTTACACATGTACGAGATCCATATTAGTCTCTAAGCACGCTCTGAGTCGGATCTCGAGGTGAATATTTAGGATTTCTGCTTGTTTGATTTCTGCTTGTTTATTTTTATTTGGAATGTTTGAATTTTGAAAAATCTACTTTGAATTGTGATGACTAATATTGATCGCCTTAGCATCCGGTACAGGACTGGAGTGTAAGGTGCAAGTCCCCTTGCCAGAACAGTGAGCGGATGGACTTGTACGATATTTACCGCCTTAAAGTCCCGACACGGGACCGGAGTGCAATGTGTAAATCCCCTTGGATGGACCTGTACGATATTGATCGCCTTAGAATCCCGACCGAGAGATGGGACCAGAGTGCAAGAAGTAAGTCCCCTCACCAGGGGGTGAGCGGATGTGCCTATTTAATCCTTTTTAACTTAACAAACAAATGTTCCAAGAGATCATCCCCCTTAACTTAAACATTAAACTAAACATTAAATGATTCGGAGAGATCGAACTGATTTGAATTGTTAAAAGGACTTGAATGCCTTATAAATAGAATAAAATTGATAAATTTCGGATGAACATAGGAGGATTTTGATATTTGATGTGATTTTGATATATGATGTGATTTTGATATATGATGTGATTTTGATATATGATGTGATGTGATTTTGATATATAATATGATTTTGATATATGATGTTATAACACTGAATGAGAGTCGGAATGATAATAATGTAAATCCTGGATGGACATGGGATGGTTAGAGATGTGTGATGTAATAACTCCGAATGAAATCAGAATGAGTGTGATGTATAGATTACACTTAGGCGGAATCTAGAGTCTTAGGCTGTAACAGGTTTAGAACGACTTGTGGTTAACGAGAGAATCCGAAGGAACTGGACGATTCACCAAGGCTGAAGCAGCTGTCAAGCTAAACTATCAAAGGACGGAGATATGAACTTATTCTTAAGCAAAGCACACCTTTCATTTAAAAGGCGTACTTTGGGAGGCAAATGTTTACTCAATTTTTAACCAAAGCAACTAACTTAAAATGGACCTAGAGAACTCATACTGAGTTGAATTGACTTAAAATTTTGGGAGAATACTTAGAAGATATAAAAGAAGGCACTCGCCAAAAATGGGCTTGATTGGATAAAGTTAGATGGATTGCTAGCGACCTAACTAGAGGGATCGCTAACGATCCATTTGAATAGGTCCCACCACCTAAAATTTTCAGAATAGCACCTAGGCACTCTCTAGAGTGAACCTGCAAAGTTTCGTCTAATTTTGTTAAGTTTTGAGTGAGTAATGGATGATTCTTTTGGACCTGATGACCCATGAAGATGGTTGATCAAACAAACTCTAAACGACTTGATATTTGGACAAGGCATTCAAATAGATGAAAGGAAGGCAACCCAAAATGGTAGACTCAAAAATTGCTTAAGGGCATTGATTGATAGCGATCCATCACATATGGATCGCTAGCGATCCATTATGTTAGCTCGGGTCGCCTTGAGTTTTTCCGAACGTTTTCCTAGAATCGAGTAGAGGCTTCTGACAAGTCAGCCTTAGCCTAACTACTCTCCTACCCCTATAAATACAATCCTACCTGCAATACAAAGAGGATCTTCTGGACTAGCTGTTGGAATTCTACAGAGATTATTCTTCACTCTTCTTCTCCCACACAACAGTCATCTAGAAGTTCACTGCGATTCTCCGATGAACTCTTGCACTTGTGGCTTATTCTAATCTCATCAACTTATAAGTGAATTCAACTTGTAATAGCAGTCAATCAATATTAAAGCTTATAAAGTGGATGTAGGCTTCGTTAACAGCCGAACCACTATAAAAATCTTCTTTTCTCTTTACTATTTCTGCTCTTTTTACATTTATTTTCTATATTATTGCTCTGTAAGAACAGAGCTAGTGCTTTCACACTCAATCCAGGTTGTTGATCCATTTTTTGGGTTAAAAAAACTATTATAATATGATGGGGGGCTTGTATATACTGAAAATAGTGGAAAAACTTATGATATAGTTATATGCCAGCATATTGAGCTAAGAAAAAAGGCTACAAAATAAACTAATATGGACCATGTTCACAAATCTTAAATGTGTCTGACAAACTAATTCAATTGATTTCAGTTCAATAGATGAATTCCACAAAGTACATATTTAACACTCAAAATTATAATAAAATTTTTAGTAAATTTATACACATGTGGATAAGCTAATAAATTATTCAATTCAACCACACGTGGATAAATTGACAAATTAGTTATGGATAAACTCAATTGTGGATCAACTAATAGAAATGGTGGATAAGAATAAAATTTCCCTTTTCTAAACTTAATATACTTCAAATTGATTGGTATGCATGTCAGTTAAAAAGGTATTTAAAGAAGTATTGTTGTTTCTATTTGTAAATACTACATTTTTCTTAACTAAATTAATATGAGATTTAATATTTTTAATGCAATCATTAAAAGTAATGTTATTATCATTATTATAATTAGGACTTGAGATCCAATTAACACAAAACAAAGCAATTAGATGTACTAAATTGTCTATAGGAGTATTTGTATTATTGGAAACTCTTTGATTTCTTTCAGATCATAAACACCAACATATTATAGTAAAAATAGTATCGGCTACTAATCTATGAGAACCATTATAACAAAACCTAAGCTTATTCCAAAATAGTTCATAACTGAAATCTTTACTAATTATATTAAAGTTAAAAATATTAAGATAATTTTTAAGAATATAATTAGTAATATGACACTCAAAATGTAAATGCAAAATGTTTTTCGATTTCGCACTATAGAAAAATGTTTATTATCAATAATTATATTTTTCCTTTTTAATAGTTCTATAGTATTTATTTTTGCATGTATAATTAACCACTTATGCACTTTAGCTTTAGCTAGAGTATTACCTCTCCAAATATATCTAAATATACTCAAAAAATTAAGAAATTTATAAAATGAATGTGCTGTGTATATTTTATTATTATCCCAACGCCATATTTTTTAATTCCATTTTTATTATCAATGTTATATAATTCTAATTTAGCACAAAGTAAGGCAAACTTCAATAATGTATTTCCTGCTAAAGTACGATTAAAACTAAATTCCCATGGAAAATTTAAGTTTGGTCAATATATTTCTGAAATCAACACATTTTTAAAATTACAAATTTCATAAAGTTCACTAAATTATACTTTAAGTGGAGTTGTTGATATCAACTATCATGCCAAAATGAGGTATTATTCCTCGAATGTATCACATTATTAATTCCTAACTTATAAATATCATAATTTTTTATTGTTTATTTTCAAAAATGAGAGATATTATTTGTATTATTAGTAGAAATATGTTGTATGTTATATGTACCATTATAGCATTGATTCGATATTAATTCTTTCCAAATTAGATTCTCATTATTATTTGTAAATTTTCATATCCATTTTCCTAATAAAGAAGTGTTTGAATTATGTAGATTTATAATATCTAACCTTCCTTCATCTTTAGAATTACCTACTACTTCTGTAACGATCCGTATTTTTACGGATCGAAACATCGTAAAACAGTTGACATTTGGTTGCATTGTTGATAAGTCGTCCATAGTCTAAGTCTTAGGTCGTATGAGAGTTTGGAGCGACCTAAGGAAGTGGGCGAGTTAAGGAGTGGATGACCTAGGGAAGTGGAGCGACCTAAGGGAATTGGCGAACTAAGGATTTGGGGATAGGTCGTATAGTAGTTAGGTCGTGTGGTGGTTTAGGTTGTGGGATAGGTTAGGTCGAGTAAGCGACCTAGGAAATTTGAGCGACCTATAGAAGTTGCCGACCTAAGAGATTTAGCGACCTATAGAAGTTACCGACCTAAGAGATTTAGCGACCTATAGAAGTTGCCGACCTAAGAGATTTAGCGACCTATAGGAAGTTGCCGACCTAAGAGAGTTAGCGACCTACAGTAGTTAGCGACCTAGTGGTTAGCAAGTTAGAGTAGTTAGGTCGTAGACGACTTAAGGAGTTAAGTCGTAAGTTTCTATGTTGAGTTAGGTCGTAGGCGACCTAAGTTAGTTAGGTCGTGAGCTTCTGTGTTGAGTTAGGTCGTAGGCGACCTAAGTTAGTTAGGTCGTGAGCTTCTGTGTGTGTTAGGTCGCGTGTGTGTTAGGTCGCGTGAGTGTTAGGTCGCGTAAGGGCTTAGCAGTTAGGTCGCGGATGCGCGTAGGTCGTTGGATCTGTTAGGTCGTAGATGCGCATTGTTTTAGGTCGTGGCATTTTTAGGTCGCGGAAGCGCATTGTCTTAGGTCGTAGAGGCTTGGGTGCTGTTAGGTCGGAGGGTTTTAGGTCGTAGGGTTTTTAGGTCGTGGACGACCTAACTCCGAGCAAGCGACCTAAAGGGATTTCAGCCTATAAATAGGTGGGTTTTTCTTCACTTTTTGGGATCCGGATTTCGAAGCGACAAAGTGCTGCTGTTTTGAGAGCTCGACTTCTTCACTTCTTTTCTCCACTTTAATCTTTTGATTCCTTCCATCCAAATCGAAGATCAAATCGAAGATCCAAGAGCTTAGATTGAAGATCTTCATCCATCGAAGAGAGATTTCATCGTTTGAAGCGGATTGGTGATAGATCGAGTTAGATCCTTCGCTGTCCAGATCTGAAGTGCGTTGCTTTTGAGGTGTTTAGGTGATTTGGTGAGTGGTGATTATCTCTCACACGGATCCAAAGGAGTATATCGGGTTGTTGGCTTGATTTTGTGTTAAAGTAGTGATTTCCATGCATTTTCCTAATCCTAAGTATAGATCCATATAGATCCATTGTTCATAACGATTTGGCATCCATTTTACTACATTTTAACCTATGCAAGTTCATTCATCAAGATTATAGAGATATTGCTCATGTTTTCATGCTTGTTAGACTTTTGACTCTTTAATTACGAAATTGCCATTATTGTTATAATTGTCTATTTAGATCATATTTGAATGCTTGTTTACTTGGATTAATGTTTGATTTGATTGATTGCTATGAATTATATGATTGATGATTTGATTTAGACAAGATGGTCAAAGATGATTCAAAAGCTAAGGGAAAGGCTCTTGAATTGGAAAAGCTGCTCGTAGCATGTGTAGCGGATGATGAAGCTCATATGGATAGATTTGATGATGATGTTGAGATGAAGCTTTGCTATGATGATGATGAGGCGAAGTATGATATGAGATAGCCTTGGTCTAATCCAGACGGGATCATTCCAAGCGGATTGATAACTCGGTGAAATGGTTCGAGTTTGAGGATAATGGTTTGCTCGAGAGGCGCTTGAGCTAGTATGGAAATAGTCGTCGAGGAGGATGACTAGAAGGCTGAGATCTCATCGTTGTTGAAGGTTCTAGCATGCTCAAAGCAAGAGTACGTTGGGCAGATTCGATAGTCCTTGAAGGCTACTGATTGGTAGTCGAGTACTCTGGGCAGATTCGATAGTCCTAGGCACGGGTCACGATGACGTGCGGAGTTATGTCTAGAACCGGGGTTTCCATTAGCCCTTGACGGACGGATGAAATAAAGAGTCGGTCATTCAATTAACGATGATATCGAAGCAATGATAACAGTGATAGCCAGGGTCATGGATGTTTGGTTGTATCGTCATTCGGTCTCAAGAGCGGTATTTTCTGGGTGCTTATCTGATCTTGGTTTAGGCCTTGGGGGTTTGTACTTGGAAAACATCGCCCTTGACTCGAGTGATAATTGCTTTACTTTAAATTGTATGCTTTGCTATGTTTGCTTCTGCTTAGTGTATGTCTGGGGGCTATCACTGTAGAAAGAGGTGGAGTGGGAGGGTTGTATTCCTATTCCTTTTCCTTTATGCTCTTTTGGTATGTTGTTAGTTAATTTACCGCTCACTAAGACTTTTGTCTGACTCAAGGCTTTATGTTTTAACTCTTATTGCCTTGGGCTGTTCGTCCATTTTGGGACGGGCAGACTAGGTAGCAGGTGACAGGTGCTGTTCTTGCTTTCTACGATGCTGATGACGAAGACGAGCTGGAGGATTGCATATTATCTTCTTACTATATGTACTAGATGTTCCGCTGCTTGTATATTCTCTGAGTGTTATGTAGTGAGGCTTGATGTATTGACTATTCAGATGTTTGTATTCAACTATTATGAAGTTTTATTGTAGGATATTCTATTCTATGAAGCTTCACTATATATATTCTATTGTATTTTGTCCATGCGCTGTGAGTAATACGATGGATTCTGTTGTTTTAACTTTACCCTGACAATCGTCCATGGCTGCCTGGCACACTTTACAACGCACTATTTCTAGGTTTAGTGCGGGGGTCATGGGCGGTCGTCACATTTGGTATCAGAGCTTTGGTTAATCGATTTTATCCAATGCTCGTTGATGTAACTACGTATGAGAGACGTAATTGTATTTTGATGGATGATTACTATATATAATATAGTAGTTTAGAATGATTTAGATTCCTTATGCAGTTGTTTCTCGAGGTGTGCTAATCATTCCTTTTTATAGATATTAAGGATGAGTCGAAGAGGGAGACCAGCTGCTAGGGAAGGCCGTGCTGCTGAGGGAGCTGTTGATTATGTTGCTATGTTCGAAGCTATGATAACTTCGATCATGAGAAGGATGCCAGCTCCGAGGCCATCGGTGGATGTTGGAGTTCAAGTTCAGACTCCAAGACCGGTGGATTTTGCTAAGCTGTGTAAGGACTACACTGCTCTTGGAGGGAAGGTTTTCTTGGGAACAGAATCAACCATTGAAGTCCAGAGATGGATAGATGCTTGTAGAAGGATCTTTAGTGATTTGGGAATTGAGGATGCAACTAAGAGGAAGTTAGCATCAAGACAGCTTCAAGGGAGAGCTTCTGATTGGTGGAACTCTATCACCATTGATACTCCGGAGGAAGATTTTACTTGGGAGCAATTCCAAACTAGATTTGAAGCTAAGTTCATTTCTACAGCCCAGAAGTCTGTTCTGTTCAAGAAGTTTGTGGAGCTCAAGCAAGGTGGAAGATTAGTTCTTGAGTATGTTTCTGAGTTTGAAGCTTTGTCCAAGTATGCCCAGTCGTATATTGAGTCCTCGTATCAGAAGAATGAGAAGTTTGTGACAGGCTTGGACCGTTATCTTGGGAGGCAGTTGGTGGATCATTTGGACGATCCATTTGAGAAGCTTGTAGAGAAGGCTCTCAGGCATGAGAATCTGTTTCCTAAAGAGGGATCTGTTGTTGCTGTGACCAAGGAGGAGTCTAGACCACAACAGGGTGGAAACAAGAAGAGGAAGCAGCAGCAACAAAAGGGTAAGGATGGCCAGAAGAAGCCGAAGGGCGAAGTGAACTGCTTCAATTGTCAACAGAAGGGCCATTTCTCTAGAGATTGCAAGAATCCGAAGGTGCCGGTGAAGTGCCACAACTGTGATAAGTTGGGACATGTTAAGAGGAATTGTCCAGAACCGAGGAGGGACAAGCAGATTGTGCAAGCTTATGCTTTGGGGGCTGTTCCATCATCTTCGAAAGCTCCTACCGCTGAAGAGAAAGGAAAGAGTGTAGTGGTTCAAGGTACTCTTTTCCTATGTGGTGTTCCAGTTAGAGTTCTATTTGATACTGGGGCGTCACATTCTTTTGTTTGTAGTGAACTTGTAGGCCGGTTGGGTTTAGAACCGGATATTGTTGATAGGCCATTGGTTGTGACTAATCCAGTTGGGGGTTCGTCTTGTTTGTGTATGTTATGCCGTGGTCTGATTGTATCGAGTCATGATTGCTCTTTTGTTTGTGATTGTTTTGTTCTGAACTTTGCGGGGTTCGGAATTATTTTGGGTATGGACTGGCTTAGGAAGTATGCGGCAAAGGTTGATTGTGAGAGGTTGGAGGTGACAGTCGAGAATGTGGAGGGGCGAAAGATTGTGATACGATGTAAGCATGAAGAAGGCGTCTTCATGAGCTTCATGTATTCGCTGGTTGTTCCACGGGATGGACTGTCATCGTTGCCAATCGCTAATGGATTTGAGGATGTCTTTGACGAAGTCAAAGGGTTACCGCCGCATAGAGAGATCGAGTTTCGTATAGATCTAGTTGAAGGAGCCAGACCTGTTGTGATGCCTCTTAGGCGGATGGCGCCTAGGGAATAGCAGGAGTTGAAGGTGCAGGTTGATGATCTTTTACAAAAAGGATTCATTCGGCGTAGTGTGTCCGAATGGGGTGCACCAGTTGTGTTTGCAACCAAGGCGGATGGATCGTTGAGGTTGTGCGTGGATTATCGTGATCTGAATAAGGTGACTAAGAAGAACAAGTATCCATTGCCGAGAATAGATGACTTGTTTGATCAGCTTCATGAAGCTAAGGTGTTTTCTCAGATGGATTTGGCAACGGGATTTCACCAGTTAAGAGTGGCTAAGGATAGTGTGCCGAAGACTACTTTTAGGACACCATCCGGTTTCTTTGAGTGGCTGGTAATGCCGTTTGGATTGACTAATGCGCCAGCATATTTTGTGGATCTTATGAATAGAGTGTTCAGAGATCAGTTGAGCAAGTTCGTGCTAGTGTTCGTGGATGATATTCTGATTTATTCCAGAACTGAAGAAGAGCACAAGACGCACTTGCGTATTGTTTTGGAAATCTTACGGAAACATCAGCTGAAGGCTAAGTTTTCGAAGTGTCACTTCTGGAAGAGTGAAGTGAGCTTCTTAGTCCATGTTATCTCTGGAAATGGAATAGCGGTTGATCCCGCTAAGGTGACAGCAATCCAGGATTGGGTTAGACCTAAGAATGCATCTGATGTAAGAAGTTTTCTTGGATTAGCAGGATATTATCGACGGTTTATCAAAGACTTCTCCAAGGTAGCTGCACCGTTAACAGGATTGACGAAAAAGAACCAAGTATTCAGATGGGATGATAAGTGTGAGCAAGCTTTCAGAATCCTGAAAGAGAGATTGACAAGTGCTCCTGTTTTGACTATTCCAAGTGGGAATGATGAGATGGTGGTTTACACCGACGCATGTGGTACTGGACTTGGAGCAGTGCTGATGCAGAAGGATAAAGTTGTTGCGTATGCAAGTCGACAACTGAAGCCGCATGAAAGGAATTACCCGACTCATGATTTGGAATTAGCGGCGATTGTTTTTGCTCTGAAGATGTGGAGACATTATCTATTGGGAGTTCGATTCGAGTTGTTTACAGATCATAAGTCGTTGAAGTATCTTTTCTCCCAAAAGGATTTGAATCTTCGACAGCAACGGTGGCTAGAGTTTTTAGCATCATATGATTTTGGTATAGCCTATACTCCGGGAAAGGGTAACGTAGTGGCAGATGCGTTAAGTCGAAGACATGCAGGATTGGGAGCCATGTTTTCAGAATGGAAGAATCTCGAGTATTTGGCTGGATTTGACTTCAGGCCCAGATGTGAATTGGAACCTAAGATGTTGGCAAACTTATCAATAAGACCTACTCTTGTGGAAAGAATTGGCGAGAGTCAAAAGCGAGATGATAAGCTTGTCAAGATTATCCGTGATTTGGAATTTGGATTGGAACCAGAAAAGGATAAGGGATTCGAGGTCGATCGAGAGGGTTGGCTTCGGAAGCAAGGACGACTAGTTGTTCCCGATATAGATGAATTGAGAAGAGAAGTTCTGAAGGAAAGTCATCACTCGAAGCTGACAATTCATCCAGGTGGAAATAAGATGTATCGGGATATGAAGAGAACCTATTACTGGGAAGGTATGAAGAAGGATGTTGGAAATTTTATTTCCAAGTGTATGAACTGCCAGTTGGTAAAAGCCGAGCAGAAGAAGCCAAGTGGATTGCTTCAGCCATTAGAACTTCCTACATGGAAGTGGGAGCAAATATCGATGGATTTTATCGATGGTTTACCTAGAACAAGAACGGGAAATGAAGGGATTTGGGTCATTGTAGATCGTTTGACTAAGAGTGCAAGATTCATTCCTGTTCGATCGACTAGGACTGCATCAAAGTTGGCTGAGTTGTATGTTAAGTGGATAGTTCGATTCCATGGTATTCCGAAGAGTATAGTGAGCGATCGAGACCCATTGTTCACTAGTGAATTTTAGAAGAGCTTCCAGGAAGTTTTGGGAACCGAGTTGTGTTTGAGTACAGCTTATCACCCTCAAACAGATGGTCAGACTGAGAGAGTCAACCGAGTTTTGGAAGATCTCCTCAGAGCTTGTGTTTTGGATTTCGGAGGATCATGGGAAGATCACCTTCATTTGGTGGAATTTTCATATAACAATAGTTACCAGTCCAGCATTGGTATGGCACCGTATGAGGCATTGTATGGAAGACCGTGTAACTCTCCGACATGTTGGTTAGAGACAGGAGAAAAGCTGATGCTTGGGCCAGAGATGATTCGACAGACTTCGGATTGTATAGAGATCATTCGGCAACGAATGAAGGCAGCCCAAGACCGTCAGAAAAGTTATGCTGATAAGCGTCGAAAGGATTTGGAATTCGACGTAGGTGATATGGTTTTTGTGAAGATTTCTCCATTGAAGAATGTTATTCGATTCGGGAAGAAAGGAAAATTGACTCCGATATTTGTTGGACCATTCCTGATCACCGAGCGAATTGGAAAGCTTGCCTATAGATTGGAATTACCAGAAAAGATGTCGGGTGTGCACAATGTTTTTCATGTATCATATCTACGGAAGTATGTGCACGACTCGAATACAGTGGTTTCTGCTGATAGCTGTGAAGATTTCAAAGTTGATCCAGTCGATAAGAGACCTCGTAAGCCGCTTCGTGTTGTGGAAACCGACACGAAACAGCTTAGGAGGAAGATAGTTAAGTTGCTCAAGATACAATGGAGTGATGATGATAACGACTGTACATGGGAGGTGGAAGAGAGGATGAAAGCAGCTCATCCTGAACTCTTCAAGGTATGGCCCTAAGGTGTCGTGTCATCTAACGACATTGTAACTTGTTCTAGTTTTAGAATTCTGCATGCTAAGCTAGAATTGGATGCATGGTTTATTGATTGCTATGGATGGTAGGCATGCAGAATAGTCTTTGATTGCTCTGTTTATTTGGAATTTCGGGGGCGAAATTCCTAAGGGGGAGAGAATGTAACGACCCGTATTTTTACGGATCGAAACATCGTAAAACAGTTGACATTTGGTCGCATTGTTGATAAGTCGTCCATAGTCTAAGTCTTAGGTCGTATGAGAGTTTGGAGCGACCTAAGGAAGTGGGCGAGTTAAGGAGTGGACGACCTAGGGAAGTGGAGTGACCTAAGGGAATTGGCGACCTAAGGATTTGGGGATAGGTCGTATAGTAGTTAGGTCGTGTGGTGGTTTAGGTCGTGGGATAGGTTAGGTCGAGTAAGCGACCTAGGAAATTTGAGCGACCTATAGAAGTTGCCGACCTAAGAGATTTAGCGACCTATAGAAGTTGCCGACCTAAGAGATTTAGCGACCTATAGAAGTTGCCGACCTAAGAGATTTAGCGACCTATAGGAAGTTGCCGACCTAAGAGAGTTAGCGACCTATAGTAGTTAGCGACCTAGTGGTTAGCAAGTTAGAGTAGTTAGGTCGTAGACGACTTAAGGAGTTAAGTCGTAAGTTTCTGTGTTGAGTTAGGTCGTAGGCGACCTAAGTTAGTTAGGTCGTGAGCTTCTGTGTTGAGTTAGGTCGTAGGCGACCTAAGTTAGTTAGGTCGTGAGCTTATGTGTGTGTTAGGTCACGTGTGTGTTAGGTCGCGTGAGTGTTAGGTCGCGTAAGGGCTTAGCAGTTAGGTCGCGGATGCGCGTAGGTCGTTGGATCTGTTAGGTCGTAGATGCGCATTGTTTTAGGTCGTGGCATTTTTAGGTCACGGAAGCGCATTGTCTTAGGTCGTAGAGGCTTGGGGGCTGTTAGGTCGGAGGGTTTTAGGTCGTAGGGTTTTTAGGTCGTGGACGACCTAACTCCGAGCAAGCGACCTAAAGGGATTTCAGCCTATAAATAGGTGGGTTTTTCTTCACTTTTTGGGATCTGGATTTCGAAGCGACGAAGTGCTACTGTTTTGAGAGCTCGACTTCTACACTTCTTCACTTCTTTTCTCCACTTTAATCTTGTGATTCCTTCCATCCAAATCGAAGGTCCAAGAGCTTAGATTGAAGATCTTCATCCATCGAAGAGAGATTTCATCGTTTGAAGCGGATTGGTGATAGATCGAGTTAGATCCTTCGCTGTCCAGATCTGAAGTGCGTTGCTTTTGAGGTGTTTAGGTGATTTGGTGAGTGGTTATTATCTCTCACACGGATCCAAAGGAGTATATCGGGTTGTTGGCTTGATTTTGTGTTAAAGTAGTGATTTCCATGCATTTTCCTAATCCTAAGTATAGATCCATATAGATCCATTGTTCATAACGATTTGGCATCCATTTTACTACATTTTAACCTATGCAAGTTCATTCATCAAGATTATAGAGATATTGCTCATGTTTTCATGCTTGTTAGACTTTTGACTCTTTAATTACGAAATTGCCATTATTGTTATAATTGTCTATTTAGATCATATTTGAATGCTTGTTTACTTGGATTAATGTTTGATTTGATTGATTGCTATGAATTAGATGATTGATGATTTGATTTAGACAAGATGGTCAAAGATGATTCAAAAGCTAAGGGAAAGGCTCTTGAATTGGAAAAGCTGCTCGTAGCATGTGTAGCGGATGATGAAGCTCATATGGATAGATTTGATGATGATGTTGAGATGAAGCTTTGCTATGATGATGATGAGGCGAAGTATGATATGAGATAGCCTTGGTCTAATCCAGACGGGATCATTCCAAGCGGATTGATAACTCGGTGAAATGGTTCGAGTTTGAGGATAATGGTTTGCTCGAGAGGCGCTTGAGCTAGTATGGAAATAGTCGTCGAGGAGGATGACTAGAAGGCTGAGATCTCATCGTTGTTGAAGGTTCTAGCATGCTCAAAGCAAGAGTACGTTGGGCAGATTCGATAGTCCCTGAAGGCTACTGATTGGTAGTCGAGTACTCTGGGCAGATTCGATAGTCCTAGGCACGGGTCACGATGACGTGCGGAGTTATGTCTAGAACCGGGGTTTCCATTAGCCCTTGACGGACGGATGAAATAAAGAGTCGGTCATTCAATTAACGATGATATCGAAGCAATGATAACAGTGATAACCAGGGTCATGGATGTTTGGTTGTATCGTCATTCGGTCTCAAGAGCGGTATTTTCTGGGTGCTTATATGATCTTGGTTTAGGCCTTGGGGGTTTGTACTTGGAAAACATCGCCCTTGACTCGAGTGATAATTGCTTTACTTTAAATTGTATGCTTTGCTATGTTTGCTTCTGCTTAGTGTGTGTCTTGGGGCTATCACTGTAGAAAGAGGTGGAGTGGGAGGTTTGTATTCCTATTCCTTTTCCTTTATGCTCTTTTGGTATGTTGTTAGTTAATTTACCACTCACTAAGACTTCTGTCTGACTCAAGGCTTTATGTTTTAACTCTTATTGCCTTGGGCTGTTCGTCCATTTTGGGACGGGCAGACTAGGTAGTAGGTGACAGGTGCTGTTCTTGCTTTCTACGATGCTGATGACGAAGACGAGCTGGAGGATTGCATATTATCTTCTTACTATATGTACTAGATGTTCCGCTGCTTGTATATTCTCTGAGTGTTATGTAGTGAGGCTTGATGTATTGACTATTCAGATGTTTGTATTCAACTATTATGAAGTTTTATTGTAGGATATTCTATTCTGTGAAGCTTCACTATATATATATTTTTTTGTATTTTGTCCATGCGCTGTGAGTAATACGATGGATTCTGTTGTTTTAACTTTACCCTGACAATCGTCCATGGCTGCCTGGCACACTTTACAGTGCACTATTTCTAGGTTTAGTGCGGGGGTCATGGGCGGTCGTCACAACTTCCCAATGAACTAAACACTCCAAACTATTATTAGAATTATCACCACTCCTTAACAAATCCCTTTTAATTTTATCTATTTTTTCAATTACCCATTCTCGAAAACGATAAAATGACATCCGATAAATGGGTAATGCTGACAAAATAGAGTTATTCAGGACTATCCTACCTGTCCTTTTATAAATATCCACCATTGCATTTAGTTAGTCTTTAATTAGTTTTATCTATTATTATTAACCAGTCATCATGTTTGAGTTTAGTTGGTCTTATTAAAAATCCTAAATATTCTATTGGAAATTTCATAGTTTTACAATTTAATGTACAAGCGACTTGATTTTTTATCATATTTATATCATTTAAAACTAACACGAAACGCTTATCAAAGTTAACCTTTAATTGAATAAAAAATTATACATTGATTAGGATCACATAAAGACATTAATTGTTGCAAATATTTGTACAATACGAGTCCTTGTAATAATTATACTCGATGTTATAAGTTCTATCCCACATGAGTTTTTATTACATATAGATGATTAATTAGGATAAAATATTCAGTGTTCATATATTACCTATAAGTTATACGTGTTTAGTGAATAATTTGATAGTTTTATCATATAGAATTATCTGAATCTATTTAAATTAGAATTTTAGCCTACTGGCATTTTATATTTCGCTAGATTCTGATTTCAAGGATGATTTACATTGGTGAAGTAATGAATATTTTTAGGCCTGATTTTTGACATAAGCATGTAATTTTAATTTTACGTAGAAATTATA
Source organism: Allium fistulosum (assembly GCA_030737815.1). Taxonomy (NCBI): domain Eukaryota; kingdom Viridiplantae; phylum Streptophyta; class Magnoliopsida; order Asparagales; family Amaryllidaceae; genus Allium; species Allium fistulosum. The sequence goes on from CM060906.1 coordinate 413,043,402, forward strand.
TAAGCAAATTACTCTGATGCTCATTGTGATGTCTCTAATCTAAAAGATGATAACTATAAGATATGAAAGGAAAGAATTCTTCTTCATTTAGGGTGGATGGATGTGGACTATTCTATTAGGAACGATGAACCATCGGTAATTGCTAATACTAGTACTAAAGCTGACATTATGTTATATAAGCGGTGAGGGCGATCCAATTGGCTCAACATGATGTACATTAAATAGTAATTTCTACTAGTATTCGTGGTTCTGTAGATCAACATGAAAAGGCCCAAGACTTGCTAGAAGCCCTTGATGAGCAATTTGCCACTTTGGATAAGGCACTAACAGGCACCCTAATAACTTCATCCATAAGGCTTATGAGTATGAGAAGTGTGTACGATAACATCATGCAAGTAAGGAATGTTATGGCTCAGTTAAAGAAATTCGAAGTTGGAATATTAGAGTCTTTTCTATGCATTTCATCTTGAACACCCTTCCACATCAATATGGGCCTTTCAAAATCTCATGTAAATACATAAGGACTCATGACCACGTGTGTATAAGAGGAAGGGAGGCTGGTGATGGAACAAGGTGAAAGTGCAATGCTAACGATGCATGAAAATGGGAAATCATAAGCCAATGACAAAGGGGAAGGTAAAATACTACTAAAGAATGGCATCCAGAAAGATTTTAAGTGTTTTCTCTACAAAAAGAAGGGACACATAAAGGAAGGTGCCTAATTTAAGAAATGGCTTATGGTGATATATTATTATTAAAAACATACATATATTAAAAAAATTCATGGAGACTAACCCTAATTTTCAAAAATCTCAAAACCCTAATTCTTCCAATAATATTGCCTTTAATATTTCAAATCCTAAATCAATCCAAACGGGAGATATCCACATAACAGAGTTAGGCGGAGAGGATGTTGATGGGTGGGAGGTTGTGCAGAGGAGGCGGAAGAAGATTAGATCTGAAACTAGCAGAGGTGAAGCTGGTCTTCAAGGGGATGTGGTTTCTATAAGAGGGCAGGTCGGAGGTTAGTATAGTGTCAGATCCAGTTATCAAGCACGACCAGCTAAAAATGCTGAGCAATCTAAACCACGTCCTAAACAAAAACCAAAAACTTCACGATTGATCGGAACGCGAGGCCAACCTCTTCATGTGATATGGTGAAAAACAAAGCCAAAGATAAATCTCTTTCATTTTGCTAACCACCAATTAGTTAACAAGAAACATACTACAGTTATTGAAGATAATGACTTCAAAGAGGCTGACCAGATTTGGGCGAATTCTACATTGTTATACCTTGTGGGAAGTCGACCTTACTACATTCATTTCAAAGCTTTTATCATGAGAACTTAAATGCCTAAAGGAATTGAAATTCATTCATCTACGGAGAATGGATTCCATCTGTTGCAATTTGAAAAGGAGGAAGATTATAGAACAGTATTGGAAGGTGGTCCTTATCTTATAGATGATAAGTTAATCATAATGCGTAAATGGAGTAGCAAAATTAATTACAATAAGGACCTTTTGACCAACATGCAAATATGGGTTAGACTAACTGGATTGAATTTTACTTATTGGTATTCTAAATTAATGAGTAAAACTACGAGTGTTATTGGTAAGCCAATTAGTTTGGATGAGTACACAATAAATCAAAAAAGGTCGTCTTATGCGAGAATACTCATTGAAGTAGGATCTGATAATGAATTTGATGATGAGGTTCAAATTCACAACCCTAGTGAAGAGACTTTTATTCAGAAGGTCGAGTACGAGTTCAAACCTTTGACTTGCAAAAACTGCATATGTTTTGGACACACCATTAATCAATGCCCAATCAATTTTGAAGGCAAGTGGGTTCCCAAAGACAAACAATATACGCAAGAGACATCTAAGGTTGATATTCTAGTTGACATCATAGAAGAAGAAGATGTATACATAAGTGATACTGACAAAGACTCAAAGCAGGTAATGGAGGTAATCAACAATAATAAAGACAACATTGTTGATGACCAGACAACCAATAAAAACAATTCCGTGCCATAAAATTAAATTTCAAATATGAATGAAGTTGATGCATATGATAACTACGCAGCAGATGAGATAGCAAACACAATCACAGATTCACAAAGGCCTAATCACAAAAATACACAATAGAATAATGGTTCAGAGGAGCACAATCTAAAGTTCAATTATACAAACAATAATATCAGGAATTCAAAAGCAATAAAGGAACAATGTCATAAATCAATTCATATAGAAACCGATCACCCTCATAATTCAATTCATATAGAAACTGAAGCATTCTCAGATAGCAGCTGCAACATGTCGAGTTATCAAACTAATAGCAAAGTCTTGCCAGTGCTTTGGCTGCTTCACTCAGGGACAACCTTGTAACACCCCGTAAATTTTACGATTAGTTGTTAAACTAGTTAATGGGTTAGTTGCGCTTTAAAAATGAAATGTGTGCAAATGATGAAATTTGATCACGAAACTTGCAGCATTGCATTCGTGGCGAAATTCTGAGCAACTTTTATATTTGGAAGGTTGAGATTGGGTCCAAATGAAGAAGTTGCGAACGAAAAACGAAATTGAATCGAAAACAAATAAAATTTTAAAATAGGAATAAATAAATGGATAATGGTCGGGTCCCACCGGTTAACCCCTAGATTGGGGCGGTCGGCCGAAGGTGGTCGATCGGTCGGACACTAAAAGGCCGAGCTTGAACCTTGGCCAACGGCCGAGATTATTTGGTTTTAAATCCAATGCTTATTATTTGATCTAGCCTCTATAAATACGCACCCAAACACTCCTCCTCTTCTCATATTTTCTAATGCAAACAAAAAAGCTCTGCTATTTTCTCTCCTCTACCTTCTTCCCCAAAAATAGAATAGACTGTATATAATAATAGATTAGAAAGAATCAGAAAATAATAAAATAAGAGGAAGAGTAGATCGTACAAAATAGAATAGCGCAACAATGAGAAAGGGGAAGTAGTTGAATCAGAGGATCAAATTTAATTTTGAAAGTTTGGGAAGTCTAAAAACAGCGAGTGGGAAATTTATGTGAATTATTTATAACATAATTATTTATCTTATTGAGTTTTGTTTAATTATTATGCCTAATTGAAGATCGAGAGTTGTAGGCATAAAAATGTTAATGTATATTTCACTGCCTACATATTATGCAAAATTGAATAGAAATGTTAATTACACCCAAATCTGTAAATTTGTGTTTGGATATTGGTAGTTGAATATGAAATGAATGGGAAATTATTTCAGATCTACCAATTAGTAATTTATAGAATTGATTTTAGATCTATATTTGTATTGAAGGGTGTTAATATGAACTAAGTGTTCTAATTTTATTACAATGAGGAAGTTTCTGTATTTAAATCTGTTGAATGTATAATTCGTTAAATTCCATAAGTTTATCTAGCCTCTTGTGTATATTGGAAAAGTGCGGTGTTTAATTTGACAAGGAATATAACTAGAAAGAAATAGAAGGAGATGTCTAAGGTATGGAATTTCACCCCATAGTCTACACCTGTCTATTTTAAAATAAAACAAGATTTAATAATACCTTGTTATTTCAAACAACGTGGACCACTTAATTTGGTAAATCTATGAAAAAATGTAACGGAAAACATTTTAAAAGGGGAGGTTCCCATAGATTAGATTACGGAAAAATGTACTAATTAGAGATGAATGCAATTAAAAAGATTAAAGAGTAATAAATGAAATTAAATGCGCATAACATGTATAACCGCACTAAACCTAAAAAGGAAATTATGATTAATACTACATGCGTACGGTCAATAAGTGAAAATAATTAGAAATAAAGAAGGGAAGATAAATAGCCATTTAATGTGCAAATAAATGTTAAGATTAAATAGACATTTAATGTACAAAAAAGGGGCACATAAGTTACAAGTGGGTAACTCCAGAAATAAATAACCATGGATAGTGCCATGAATAAAATATGGGTTATGAGGATTTAAATAGTCACAACTTTATTAATGGAGTTAATTAATGAACTTAGTGACAAAAGTACGAAGAGATAAAAGGAAGAATAAAAGTGTGTAAGTCATATAAACTAAAAAGGAGATAAGTATGAATGGAGTGAATTAATTAGGAAAATTAACCCCTAAGTAGAGGCGTAATAAGGGAATACCTTACATGGCCTCAATTATTAGTCGGATAGGATGATGTATGTATATGGTGGATATATATATATATATATATAAGTTATGACTAAGTTATAGGGATGCGAGATTTGTCCATACATGATTTACCAAAAGGGTTAGGATATATATAAAGAGTGTGTATTCGTGATCTTTCTATCTTACTCTATGCCAAGCTCTATAAGCTCGAGTCTAGAAGGTTTGCGACCATGTTTCGAAGGGATGGACGAGGCAGTTATGAGCAGGGAAAATTCTTATGTAGTTAAAGACTGTGCGCCTACTCCAATTACCCCATGGAGCATTGGCCATATGGCGTTAATTCTTTAGAGCATGGGTATGGCATATGGATGGATTCTCGAAGGTTGGATGGATGGTGGGAAATCAACTACCTTGTGGTTGTGAACTTCGATGGAATCTCGACAGAAGCCAAACACTGTTAGGCAAGTGGGGATTAAAAATCTATATGTCAATCAAATCCGGAGACTAATTCTCGTAGGAGGACGTTCATCAACCATTTCAAAATGATGAATCAGATTCTTGTGGGAGAAAGTAAATCTCATTTCTTGGTCCGACCCTATGAGAGGATACCTTGAATTAATTGAATGAGTTTCTCAATAATAATAATATTTCCCAAAAGTCTAATTTAAAACTGTTGTTGAAAAATATATGAAATGAGAATGATATAATAGCATATATATATATTATATATATATGTATATATATATTATATATATTATATATATATATATTATATGTATATATATTATATATATGTATATATATATTATATATATATGTATGTAAGAGTAAACAAAAGGATTCTAAACTTATTTTTATAAGAAATATTCACATTGAAGAAATTACTGATGTTAAAAATTTTTGTTATAAAGGTAAGTTTTTTGGAAATTTTAGTGTATAGTAAAGGTTTGAAAAGTTTTTGGGAAAAAGTGGGTTTTTCATGTCAAGGAAAAAGGAAAGCGAGCATATGTATAGCTCGACAAAATTTTCTATTTGAAAGAATTGAAACTCTAAAAGTTTCTTCTAAATAGGGCAGATAAAATAGATATGGTATTTAATAATGAGGTATGTTATTAGGAAGTGTTGGGGTACCCGCCAACAATATAGGAGAATATTTTCGTATAATTTAGCATGTAAAGTAGAAGTTGGAATAATTACGGGTTTTGAGAATTGTTGTTTGATATGGTAGTGTGGGTCAGAAATACTAATGACAGTTGGAGCATGTGGCCCGAAAATTTGTTGGAAGGCAAAGGCACCATCAAGTGGAGGACAAGAAAATTTTCTAGACGATTTGAATTGATGTGGATTGAAGAAATCGGTGTGGATGGCTATTATCATAATTAATTTAATCAACCCAGTCCAAATAAGGTCTAGGTTCAATCTACATCCAAATTTCGGGAACCGATTGACCGTCGGTCGACAGTTAACGGGTCGGGCGTTGGTATGAACCTAGAATCTGACTATAAGTTGCGTCCGTCATTCCAGCCACCACTCCCCCCTCTCATTCTCAAAACTGAACCCACTCCCCTTGTCTCCCTCCTCCCAGGCCCTTCGTTGACCACCAACGCTGTCAACTCCCTCGACATCGATTGACGTTCGTTCCCTCTACCTCTCTGCCCTCTATAGTTTTGGATCCTGCACCCCCTCTAATTTCTAGATCTAAAACCCTAGGAACCAATGGCACCAACCCGCACTGTCATCTCCTCCTCACGCTGCAATGGCATCTCTATTCCAGAGCTCAACTGACTCAACCACAATGAGGTCGAAATTGACGCTTACTTGTCTACTGCCAATTTCTCCTTTCTGCAAGGACGACCGATAAATTCGGAGATTTTGCCGCCTTCGGGCTTGAGGACCTATTTGCGGTAGCAAGATTAGCACGGATCCTACATCATCACACATCTGAGCGGAAGTGCTATCCACAATGTATATGTTTGTTTGACACTCAGATAGCGTACAACTTTGATGAGGGCATCTCTCAGCTTCATTCTTGGGTAAAGGGAGCAGAGATCGATTTATCGAACGACGATCTCGGTGATATTTTAGGAATTCCTTTTGAGGGGGCATATTTGAATGATATAGAGATGAAGATCCAGAAATTTTGTAGTGGATCTTTGCTAGGGATGTTGGCACTTGGAGGTCCAGCAATTTGCGATCTGTAGCCCATTTTATTGTATGGATTATCCAGCACAACGTTATCCCGAAGACGGGGAGCTATGACCAGATCTACTTAATGGTTCAGAGGGCCACATATGCCATCATAGGTGGTATGGCAGTTAATTGGGCTCGGGCTATCATGATCAACTGCATTAGCCCCACCGTTGGCACTCTCCATAGCTACTTTTCTCACAACCATCTATTTACTTGTGTCTTTAAGAGGTACAGAGTGATCCTCTCTGGGAAGTCGTTTCAGGAAAAGAATCCTCTAACATTTGGCAGAGCTTCTTTTGGGAAGATGGACATTCCTGAGCGGCATATGGTAGCAGTCGCACAACAGCCCCACTAAGTAGCTGAGCAGGGGCAAGGAGCTGAGGAGTATTTTATCCCTGAGCTTGTCGCTATTCGGAAAGTCCAAGAGAAGATCCAAGAAGTCCGGGCTAAGCAGCAGCGCCAGGGCCACGAGATAGGGTGCATAGCCACTATGCTGTGCTCATTCAGAGACCACGACAACGGCTCTAGCTCCGGCGGAGGATCGGGGCCATCCGTAGCTCTTAGGTAGTATTTTTGGTTTGGAAAGATTGTGTTGTAGTTTCTTTTCATTATTTGTTACGAGTGTATATGCACGCCTAGAGGGCATGCTCTAATCACAATGTCATGCATTAATTCAACAACGCATTTGTATGAGGTGTAGAGTATATATGCACGTCCATATAGACTTGCATTTAATCACTTTACTGTCTTAACATTTAGTCTGTCATTTTCAAATACCATGTTTTATTCCCTTCATTATAAATTATTTGATGGTTATTATGCTTATTACTATTGGTCCAAATGTTAATTATTTTTTCTTTCTTACCTCAAGTTTTTTTGCTGTAATTAATGTTTCACTCACTTTTCTTGGTTCTATTCTTTCTCAAGCTCCATCATTTATCTTGTTATTTTGGAACTTATTGATCTATATTATCATTTCCATTAAGCAAATTTTTTCCTTCACTTCATTATATCCTACTTGATGGTTACTATATATTTATTGGTATGGACTCGGATAATTGCTACATTTCTGTTTGGTTAAAAGTAATCTCTATCTTAATGGAGCTGGTGTCGGTGGCATATAAACAAACTTTATTGTTTGGTTAAAAGTTATGAAGTTATTATTACGATGTATGCTAATCAATATGAAAATTTATTGTCAAAAGGATGATTATTGAGAAAATGTAACCAAAAAGACGTGACTAAAAAGAACATGACTCAAAGGTCTAAGTCATGATGACTAACAAATAATCTTAGCCCGTTAAATTTAAAATTGTATGGCTTCTATATGGATCATTGGGTCTGGAAGGCGACTCAATATTTCATATTTAATTTTTTTAATTTGTCTGATATTCTATTGTAGTGTTGGTTTTGTTAATTTTTTTTAGCGGGAGCAAATATTGCGTTTTGCGACGATTATATATTATTAAAAAATTTTTTTACTGATGGTAGGTCCCACACGTCCGTTTGTGACTACGATTATTCCATTAACCACGTAGCCCTATTATGTGGGCAGCTTTTTTAGTAGTTTTTACTTATAGAACTGAAATTCTGTGAAAACTTTTGCTGTTGAAGCATTTTAGTTTTTTTTAAAAATGATATAGACGTGTACTGGGTTATAATTTAGTCTAGGTCAAATTATACATAATTGAATGCATTATATCTGATGAATTTTCAACACATTTAGCACCGATAGTGCATAGATTTTAATATCCTAGATCTTCAATATTAGAGGTTATTTTTTGCTGAGACGCAACAAATATACATTTGACATTAAACAGTTTTATAATAAGCGAATGAATTCAAATCATTAATGAGTTCACATGCAATTCAGAATCTTAATCCTTAAACTGAATATATTAACTTTAATATTACATTCAAATTGCTTTGTTAGAGCTATCAAACTGAATATACAAACTGAATGAAGAACTATTTGAGATGCTCTTAGCTTAAATATCATGCAATGTATATTTTTCCTAGTACCAACACAGTGCTTCATATTTGACAAAATCACAAAAAAAAATTATTACAGTCAAAATACATTTATTATGTCGGCAGAGTTAAAATGAAGTCACTAAAATTTACGTATATTATGAATTATTTATGTAAGTGGATCATACATAGAAGTAGCGAGTGGACGCATATAACATGAAGTAGCAATACGCCAGTGTAGACAGAAATGACAGGCCGCAGCTGAAAGGCTTGAATAGGAGAAGCGAATGAAATGGCAGTCTACACATGGAGCAAAATGAATGGCTTTCACAGGCTGAGTGCTAGCAGGTACAGTGCGGGAGGAAGCGTTGTTTGCAGGTGGTCTGAGGGAATCAAGCAACCACAATATGCTGAAGAACATGGCCTATTGCAAAGAGGAATAGGCTCGTGTATGGATAGACTGCTACAGCAGCAACATAGTGGGTAGCTTGCAAGTTAAATGAACAGCATATAAAAGCATATGGGCAGCCCCGCATGATTATATAAAGTTGCAAGTTTATAAAGTGAACAGCAGCCTACATGACTGGCATTGAACTAAACATTCTTGAGTTAGAATGCTGACTTATATATATGTAGTGCAACAGTTCACCATCAAGCAACTAAATATTAATAATAATTTGCCTATTTTTTCCGATTATAACAATGTCAAGATAAAAATGAACACATGGCGTAAGTTTATTTAATGATACGGGCTTGGAAGAATAATTCATGAAATGTCAGGCATTGGTTAGCCAATCATCCTCCAGCTCAAGTTAAAATGAACCTGGTTACGTAAAAAGTACAGAGGCTATAAACAAAATCCATAATATGAAAGTACAGAGGCAATACGTAAAAAGTTACTCCACTCAAAATCCATAATATGAAACATGAAAATGAAACTTTTTAGGCGAAACAACCAAATAGTTTCAGTTAAATTTACTTAGTTCGATATCAAAATCCATGCTCAATTTCTCATGAGGTATACGATCATATGTATAATACTTAAATTAGTGGACAAACCAAAGTTACAGGGGATATTTGAATGCCCTATATCTAGTGGATATGTGGTCAAGCCATTTGGAATGAATGTACAGTTGCATTTTATAGACTCATCCAACTGCCATATGATTAAATTTTGAACATCAAAGGAAAAGTGGTATGTTGGTACATGATAGATTCTGCTAGTATCAGATTAAGGAAAAGAAGTACACTGGTTGGATATGAATGACAACATGTTGAAGCTATATGTATGCAGTATAACCTTTGCATAAAATATCAAATTAACACTCTTAAATAATTGTTTACAATGAGCTGAAAAGAACAGAGATGTGTTTTGAAACAAAGAGTTATAAGTTCATTCCTATAGATTCAGACTGCATATGTGTTTCACATATAGTAATACATGAAGTTTTGATTGCTCCATTCTTTTTTCTAAATCTACTTTTAAATTTAAAACAATACACATTGAACACTTAAAGGAAGTTCACAGTGTATGGGTAGAACAATAACTGTGTATAGGATCAGGAGAAACAATGGGTGTATAAGAAAAATTGCAGGCTGATACAAATTTAAAGAACAATATTCAATATTGACCTACAATAGGTTATGATACAGTCAACAACGGCCTTTTGCTCAACTACAACATGTACGCAACAGGTTACATAGACTGCACTTACCACCATTCTTTTCAACACTTTTTTCTGCATGCTAATTGTGAAATAGGTTTACATTCACGTACACAATTGAACTGATGTAAATTTTACAAAACTTAAACTCTGTCACCTTACTGCTTACTTCGTTGAGTCTATGCTGTCAACTGTTGCTACACGATATAACTGGCATTTCCTACACCACGTTCTGCCTGCTGCATTTTCTTCCTCCACTTTTTTTTCCAAGCTCCCCTCCATGGTGACAGGCGACAGTTTATCGCAGACCTCTCCCACTCTGTTACGCTTACCATCAACATCTGTCAAAAATGTATGCACCTCTGTCAAAACTAATAGAATTATGTACATGTCATTGCTTGAGCTTATTAAAAATATAACATAACATCCATTCATGAAGTAGTTCAGCAATCCACTGTTTCAAGCAAATAAAAAATGAATTTTTCTGACTGAATAAAATGTGCTTTAAAACAGTATTTCAATCTATGGTCTCATGTAAATAATCAGTTGACTTGCCCAAACGGCTACTTGTTCAGAAAAATGCTTGCATCGCTTCCTATCGAACGAAAAATGTCGATATATTACCTCATGATACATATCTGAATTGCGAATACTCTTACGAATTAAACACCAATGTGATTTCCTACTGTTGCCTCCTGATTGTTTTTTTTTTGAAAGTATTGCGAGCATCATAAGTTTTTATTTTTCAAAAAGAACTTAGGCATATTTTATATATATATTCATCATATCTAGTGCTTCAGAAAAATTCTTTCTAATTATATAACTACTATTTATATAATGCAATCTCAAACATATATCTACCCAATATATATTTCTTTAACAAACAAAAATGAACACATATTTGGTAAATCCATTTGGTTTCTTTACATACTATAATAACAAAAAACATGCAATTATTATAAAAGGGTTACAGGCACTGTTTCCAGAATTGAACCAAGCTGGAAGAACAGACGCAGGATTTAAAGAAATATCAACAGTAGTCAATCCAAACGAAAGGAACGAAAACAATAGTCAAATAAGGAGAACAACAGCTGCGTACCAAAGATGGAAGCAATGAAAACAATATTCAAATAGCAAGGACAGCAGCAGCGTACCTGAAAGGTAGGAAAGTAAAAGGTTCAAAACTTCAACTTAAAAGAAAGCAGTAGCAATGCAAAGGCAAAGCAAAAGGTGTAATAAAAATGTGGAAGAAAGCAGCCACTAATTCCTATTGATAAGAATAAGTAGCAGACTTGCTGGAAGCCATGGACATTCATAAAAAAAGATGATATTACCTAAGAAATTAGACAGTAGGAATACAGGAAGAACCACCTATTATTTGTATACTATATTACGATTAATAGTAAAGGAAACCAACACAATGATTTCTCAGCAAAAGAAATGAAACTTAACACGCAGTGGAAATAATTTGAGGAAGAGAAGTGGAGATAGAGAACATAAACGAAAACCATAATCCAACAGCAAACAAACAAATCGAAAGAGTACCTGAAAAAAGAGCGAAGAGGACAGCAAGTAAGCAAATAAATTGAATGGCAGCAGCGGACCTGAAACGCAGCAGTTCAAATCAAAATAGCAGTCATAAAGTAAATCAAAAGGTATAATGTAATTTAGTAGGAATTGATGCTTACCTTAAGCAGAAGACAATGTCTAGGAAGGCAGAAAATTGAATGAGCAGGCGAACAACGCCTATATAGGGGTAAGGAGAGGAGCGGTTTTTGATCCTTTAGACTCTCCATATTCGCGGGCGCCATTAATTTGGACGTTAGGGTTTAGGTGGAAGTGGAAGGGAAGAGGATTGAACTCCAGACGTTAAACAACGCATTTATGTGCACTAAGGGCATTTCTGGAAATTCAGAAAGACACGGTTGAAATAGTTCATTGAATTACCATTATTAGTAGTAGAGATGTGTATGTGCATGATTAATGTTTACAGAAATACTTTTTTGCACGGATTCATTTTAATAGTAAATATGGCTCTGTAAACGGTTTAACAAACTGATAAAAGAAGAGAAGATATTAAACTAACCATTTTGGAGATTGCAATCATTCCATCGGCATCCTGACCTTCAACTTCCTTATCAAAGGCAGTGACCGTTGCTAACATACTTGCATTTAATATTTGCAAGTTCAGACCATACATGCACATAGGCAGAAGTTAATGATGTAAGTGTAATATGATTTGCACATTCCAAACGGATGGACCCTCTGCAAATAACATAGGATATATATAGCTCCAAGGAGTCTTTGTACGTATCTTCAAAATAGTAGCAAAAGCTAAATACTTTTCCTCTCCATTCATTTTCTAAATCAGTTTTACTTAGCAGTAGACGAAAGCAGGAAAAAATGTGACCGTGTGGCAGTAAGATGTGCAAGTAATTTTCAAAGTTATAAACATTTGTGACGGTTATCATTTGATAATATATAGTCAAAATCGTTGTTTGTTTACTACTTGGCATACCCTGCCGTTAATATTCCTGATGTTGGTCGGCGGATTTGCAATTGTTGATTCTATAGTTTTGACTGCAGCACGTCCCTGCCCACCTTGGTTGTTGTCGATCAAGTTAATTCTGGATGTTGGTGATCCAGTAAATCTTAAAGAAAAGTTGGAGGATGGTAGATATCGCACGCAAAACACCACCCACATCTGTGAATAAGGAAATTTAAGTTCTAACGTACATGATCACATATGACGTTTACTAAGAAAAGTTTATACCTGATTATCGGGCCCTTTGTGTAAGCTATTAGGGAGCATATTGTCCTCTACAAATCCAAATTTGTATCTCGATATTTATATCTGTGACCTTCGTAAATCCGAGTATTGATATGTATGACTATCATCCATGACTCATTGATACATTTGTACATACACTGAATCTTGTATATTGAATCTAGTGATGTCGTAAACTGCTTCTTCAGCAAAGGTGAAAATGAAAATACTGGTAGAGATATAAGAATATTTTTGATTTCTTGATTGTGTATATCCTCCTCACATAGAATACTGCAATAAAATTTAGACAAATAGGAAACAAATCCAAATTTAGTTGTTATCATATCATAATTTTATCGATTAATTTGCATCTTACCTTCATAAAAGACAGGTAGTTGATGATTTTTTTCTCCTCTGTTGATGAGTTAATATTATACAGCAGTTTATACTCTTAAGGCAGTTTAATCTTCAATGTAAAATTAAAAGCAGTACTCGATATTGATATTGATATTGAAAAATAACACAGAGTAATTAAATTCCAAGCTACAAAAAAATACTAATACAAATGTGGTTGCAGAATCTAATTGCAGAAGATTCGAATCTAATGGTGACGTAAATTCAGCTGAAGGTGTTACCTTAAGATTTTCGAAGAACTACGATGCACGACCAATGATCATCAGATAAAGAAGGAAGCTTAAAGGATCTGATACACGACACGTTTTGGAAACCAACTGCAGAAGACTCAATGTGAAAGAAGCGGTCAACGTTTAAGGTTTGGAATGGTGGGGCGGGCGTCGTCGATATGAGGGCGTCGTCGAGATGAGGCGAGCGTCGTCGGAGGTGAGGTGAGGGTCGTTGGAGGTCACGCTAGGGTTGTCGTAGATGAGGCGAACGTCAGCAGTTTAATTTGGGGAATGTAGGAATAGGTTTTAGGATTTCGACGAAGGAGGTTGGATTTGATAACCGAACATGTTTTCGTAAGAACGGTCGAAGTATGGTGGGACTAAGGGTATTTTGGGCAACTCAAAAAGACACAGTTGAAATCAGTTTATGGAATTATCATTATTAGTAGTAAAGATTTTACCTATTCTTAGGATTTGTTGGGTTGTAACTGTTGGTTATCTCTGTATAAAGAAAAGGGCGCGTATGATATGATATGAGATATGTTCCTATTTATCTATTTTACTGTGTTGGACTTGTGGATCACTCTTATGTGTATTGTGGAAAGATGCAGTGTAAATAGGAAAATCTCATAAAAGTACATAACCAATGGTAAATGCAATGTAAGACTGGAAGTTGTTAAAATGGTATATTTTTGTAAGAGAAGGACAACAAAGATTGTTGAAGAATTGCAGTTCATTTTTACTGTTCTTTGAAAGCTAAAATCTACAAATATGTTTGAGAGTTGTCATAGTAAAATAATAAATGAATTGACATTTCAAAATGAAAATGTAAGAGTTAAAGGCAAAAAATAACCGTGAAGTTTTAGAGAGGAGATTATGCGTTAGCGCATAACAAGCTTCCATCTATGCTGAAGTGTGGCTTGAACTATCGAATGTTTGGTAAAGGACAAATACTTTAAAAATAGCTTGAAAAAAAACTTTTATTCCTAGCATCCAAATAAGTTTTTGGAACTTTTTTCCAAATTGGTTTCAAAGGAAAAAAATTCATCCGAGTATTTTGGAAATTTTATTTTTCAAGCGACTTGCAAATTTGGAAAGTGAATGGTTTTTGTAGAATTTCAAACTTTTGAAGGCCATATGTTAAACGTAGAGAAGGTAAATAGATTAATAACATGCGAATTTAGCGGTGCATTAGGGTTGACGATATGATTAAACACAAACGATAACAAGGAAAAAGCTATTTTAGCCTTGGAATTTCTATTTCCATACCTTGTCGACGACACGTGAGAGTCCATTTTTGGATTCAATTTCATTTTAGAGCTTGAAAACGAGCCTCCGTCTGCATTTTGTATGTGGAAATATTGGGAGAAGTTTGGAGGCAATGAGGGGATTTCCACTGTAAAACTAGGATTGGCAGTTTATAAAATAGGTAAGAATGTGGAGTTCTTCAACTAAACTCCTTTTCCAAGTATAGGAGTAACATTTAGGAAACAATATTTCTGACGCGTTAGATTTTTAGCTGGTAGGAATTGGATGCAATTGGTTGGACCCTACTTCTATTGGTAGGAGTATAGAAAATTTTGGTGAACAAAATTTTCAAAATCAGCATACATATAGAATTGCCGGTATAAAGAAAAGCCCTCATATAGGAAGGCCTGATTTAGAATCATTTTTTTTTGAAAAGCAAAGAGCATTAAGCTCATTTTATTGACTTAATCAATATTACAACAAAGAATTACAAAACCACAAGTCAAATCAGGACAGTTACAA
Organism: Allium fistulosum; assembly: GCA_030737815.1. NCBI lineage: Eukaryota > Viridiplantae > Streptophyta > Magnoliopsida > Asparagales > Amaryllidaceae > Allium > Allium fistulosum. The sequence goes on from CM060906.1 coordinate 413,058,540, forward strand.
CCCTACACTTGACAACAGTCAAAACCAATAATACAGAGCAAAAAAATACAAAAAGACAACTAGCTCAAAGTGTACTGAAACAAACAAGTTAAACAACAATCTCTTAAACAGCTTCAAGTCTCGAACATGCTATCCAGTTTCTCTCATGCCAGCATTGATAGAAACTTTACACTTCAAGTGATGACAGTATATTAAAAAACTGAGTATCCAAGCTCATCATATTAACCAAACTTATAATACTATCATCTGCAGATCTTCTAAGACTTATGATTCAGTTACAGTCTGTTTTCAAATCTCTAAGAATACTTCCATGAATTAAATTGTAGAGTTGTGAAGAATTTTTAATAGCAATACCAAACACTCTATTATTTCTTTCTGTCCAAACTGCATATATCAACCTCTTCAATAGCTTAAGAAGCAGTTTAGTCATTCTAGTTTTCCATCTAGTTGCTTTAAACACATTAAACCACTCAATAGCACTAACTGGTGAAGGCTTATAAAATCCACCATTTGACAAAAGCTTATACCAAATCTGATACACAAAAGTGCATTCAAAAAACAAGTGTGTATTTGTTTCAGAATCTGATCTGCAGAAAACACAAATATCCTCTGAAATAATACCCATTCTACAAAGCTTATCTTTAGTGTTTAAAGCATTAGCCATCACTTTCCACAACATTAAATTTTCTTTAGCACTTCCACCTAAATTCCAAATTCTTGAATGCCATGGGAAATATGAACCAATTCCACAGAGAGATTTATACACATGCCTAATAGAATGAAACTCACCCTTATCTGACCAAATCAAAACATTTCCATTATTCTTTATGGGATTACAACTAATAACATTCCATAAATTTCTGAGCTGAGAGGAACTGGAATAAGGTAAGACAATACTATCACCCTGTATAAAGTCATCAACAATTGCCAAATCTGAAATACCAGAATTCCTTCTCAGATTATAATCAACAACAGAGCTTAAAATCAAACCTTGTCTTGCCCATGGAGAATGCCAGAAAGATAAACCTTTAATTAAGGCATAGTTACATTGTAAGAGAGGGATAAAAATTTCCCTAAGCTTAAGGATACTTCTCCAACTCCAACTGCAGTTCTAAGGAATTTGCATAGTCCAAAAATTCTTCTTCCCAATCAAATTTTGATTTACCCATTATGACCATAAGTTTCTATCAGCTTCAAAGATCTTATTGAAGTATACTGACATGGCTGCCTTGTTCCAAAGAAAAATATTAGTTATACCAAGACCACCATTCTTCTTAGATACAAACAGCTTATAAAAAGAAATTGGGATGAGTTTTCTAGAAAAAGGATCACCATGCCAGAGGAATTTGTTAAGAGCACTAGAAATCATGTTAATCAACTTCACAGGCAGTATGTAATGTCTTGTCCAATAATTGGTTATAGCCACAGCAATGGATTGGATGATAGTAAGCCTTCCAGCTTGTGATAGCTTATCAATAGGCCATACTCTAAGTCTTTCAATAATCTTCTCAAAAAGTGGCAAGCAATTTTGTTTAGTAATTCTAGAACTTAAGATAAGTAAACCCAAATAGTAAGAGTTCTTAGATAATTCTTGAAGACCTGAGATTTAGAATCATTTTGCATACATGTTTCTATGCTATCATACACTATGCACTTGTGCATGTTGGCTGCAAAATTGGTTGTACACTGATTGTTTGTGTAGTTTAGGATAACTGTGAGCTAGGACCATGACTTAGTCATTGGTATAATTTCAAAGATCAAATTCTTTTAAGGGAGAAGAATGTAATACACCGTAAATTTTATGGTTAGTTGTTAAATTAATTAATGGGTTAATTAGGCTCTAATAATAAAATGTGTGCAAACGATGGAATTTGACCATGAAACTTGCACCATTGCATTTGTCGTGAAATTCTGAGCAACATTCAAATTTGGAGTGCTGCGATCAGAGTCCAAATGAAGAAGTTACGGACGAAAAATGAAATCGAATCGAAATAAAAAATAGGAATAAATAAATGGATAATGGTCGGGTTCCACCGATCGACCCTTAGATTGGGTAGTCGTCCGGTCGAACATTGAAAGGACGAGGTTGAACCTCGGCCAACGACCTGTATTTTTTAGTTTTAAATCCAACGGTTAGTATTTGTTCTAACCTCTATAAATAGGCATCCAAATCCTCATTCTCTTCTCACATTTTCTAATGTAGACAGTAAAGCTCTGCTATTTTCTCTCTTCTACATTATTCCTTAAAAAATAGAACAGACTATAAATAATAACATATTAGAGAGAATCAAAAAATAATAAAATAAGAGGAAGAGAAGATTGTATAAAATAGCGTAGTGCAACAACGAGAAAGGGAAAGTAGTTGAATCAGAGGATCAGATTCAGAACTGGAAGTTTGGGAAGTCTAAAAACAATGAGTGGGAAATTTATGTGAATTGTTTATAACAGGATAATTTATCTCGTTTGGTTTTGTTTAATTACTATGCCTAATTGAAGATCTAAAGTTGTAGGCTTAAAAATATTAATGTATAATCCATTGTCTACATATGCTGCATAATTGAATAGAAATGTTAAATACACCTAGATCTGTAAATTTGTGTTTGGATATTGGTAGTTGAATATGAATTTAATGGGAAATTGATTTAGACCAACCAATTAGTAATTTATAGAATTGATTTCAGATCTATATTTGTATTGAAGAGTGTTAATATGAACTAAGTGTTCTAATTTCATTGCAATGAGAAAGTTTCTATATTTAAATCCACCGAATGTATAATCCATTAAATTACATAGTTTATCTAACCTTTTGTGTATATTGGAAAAGTGCGATGTTTGATTTGACAAGGAATATAACTAGAAAGAAATAGAAAGAGATGTGTAAGATATGAAATTTCACCCATACTCTACACCGACTGTTTCAAATAAAAGGAAGATTTAATAATTCTTTGTTATTTCAAACAACACGGACCACTTATTTAGGTAAATCTACAAAAAAATGTAATGGAATTTTTTTTAAAGTGAAGGTTCCTGTAAGTTAGATTATAGAAAAATGTCCTAATTAGAGATGAATATAATTAGAAAGATAAAAGAATAATAAATGAAATTAAATGCATATAACATGTATAACCACTCTAAATCCAAAAAGGAAATTACGATTAATACTACATAAATACGTACAGTCAATAAGTGGAAATAATTAGAAATAAAGAAGGGAAGTTAAATAGACATTTAATGTGCAAATAAATGAGAAGGTTAAATAGACACTTAATGTACAAACAAAGGAGCACACAAGTTACAAGTGGGTAACTCCAAAAATAAATAAGCATTGATAGTGCCATGAATAAAATATGAGTTATGAGGATTTAAATAGTCACAACAATATTAATGGTATCAATTAGTGAACTTAATGACAAAATTATAAGGAGATAAAGGAAGAATAAAAATGTGTAAGTCATACCAACCAAAAAGGAGATAAGTATGAATGAAGTGAATTAATTAGGGAAATTAACCCTAACTAGAGGCGTAATAAGGGGATACCTTATATGGCCTCAATTATTATTCGGATAGGATGATGTATGTATATAATGGATATACATATAATTTATGACTAAGTTATAGGGATACGAGGTTAGTCCAAAGATACATGGAAATCTACCCAGTTGAATCTAACTACCAGTGGTGTGGCTTTCCAGACTAATGTGAGATATCGCCTATAATAAATAACCCTAGTGGATGCGAGATTAGTCCCAAATTCTATTGGGTAAAACTGCCAAGTCAATCTGGCTATCAATACCTACGAATAGTCAGACTAATGTGTGAAGTCACTGTCGGGTTATGGGTCATGATTTTGTTACGCATACATAGGAGGAATCTTTAGCAGGGGTCTGTTTTGGGTTGGAGGTATTAAGTAGACCTGTCAAATAGGTCAGGTTGGGTCATAATGGGTTGGATCAAAATTGACCCGACCCATTTTCTGACCCGACCCAACTGATATATTTGTCAAAAGAGAAATACAACCCAACCCATTTCATATGCGGGTCAACCCGTTTAACCCGTTTAAAAAAAACACCAAATATGTTGTCGAATAACTGAGAATCATATCATTTTGTATATGCTACTGAATACATAATAAAAACTGAATCAGATAACTTCTATTTAATGCTAAAAGCGCACAATTATAACACAGATATCATGAAATGCCAAACATACAGCTGAAAGTGTAAAAATATAACATAGAAACCTTTTAAACTGCAAAATATGTAATAAAACTGCATCAAATAACACCTGAAAGTGCACAAATATCATGAGATATCATACATAAAGCAAATAAATGAGCATCATTGTTTAGATGTGCTTCAGCTTGTTTAGAACTTCAGTAATTCCAAGTGCCTGTAACAAAATTTAAAAAAAAAAGAGGGTCAGAAGACTCGAGCTAACTGTTAATAGCAGATTATTATTACTACACAATCTTGACATACTGAGATAAAACATTCTCCAAAACTAAAATGAATAAATACAAATTGTGGATATGACATGTTACATGTTCCTTATAATCTATTCATGTCATGTGCATAGCTGTTCTCGTGTATCATAATATATATTCATAGCATGTTTTATAATTATGTGTATTGAGCATCTCTGAAATAAATAATGAACTAGCCATGAACATTTTCATGGCAATTTTATGTATATTAAGTGGGATTCTATAGTTAATCAACTCCGGAAGAACAATGAAATATACTAATGAGAATTATGAATACTAAACCGGATTTCTAATATTTTTGGAACAAAAAAGAAATTGACATAGTTCAGGAAACATCTGAATTCAATGGTTTAAGTCGAGGCAATTGTACATAGGCCAAGGGCATGCATGATACATCATTCAGAAACATTTTACTGCAAAAAAGGAAACAAAAGAACGAGTGAAAAAAATCTAAAATGCTATGAAATATGTGAACATGCATGTTGTTCATATATATATGCTAATAACTGAAAGTGTAATATCTAGCAAGTGAGTCAATCACCTGAAACTTCAATACGAACCAACATCAACCCCTTTTTCCTTCAAGAATTCCTTAGCTTCTACTATGTCCTGCAATACAAATATAACGTGAATCCATCTCAGCATATAAACATCTTCCTAAAAATACAAATTTACTTTAACAGCTACCTCTTTAAGATTGTCGTGTAATAGAGTTATACAGATTTACACAATGGAAGTTATTTCAAATTTACACAGAGAGAAAAAAGATAAAGAAACTGACATCTACAGCTCACGATTCCTGCAATGTATATATGAGCATAATAATCAAAAAATCATACCTGACACTATGCATTAATGTCTCTTCTTCTTGAGAATGGAACCTTGTAATATCTTCAGTAAGATCCTCAATTGTTTGCACAACCGTACCGCCATACAACCAATCTTTTGTACATAACAATGCTTCGACAACATCTTCTTTTAGTGAACTACGGTACTCGTCAAGTACTCTACCACTAATGCTAAAAGCACTTTCTGAAGCCACAGTAGTTACCGGTACAGCCAATATATCTTTTGCCATAAGGGATAAAATAGGATATTGATATTGCTGTGATTTCCAAAATGAAAGTACATCAAATTCTATTTTGCGATCGACCAACCCATCATTTAAATATGAATAAAGTTCCGATCTAGTAGAATTGCCAGCAAATTCTGAATCTTGATAAGAGTCAAATTGTTCCAACATATCTTCACGTTCTTGTGAATAAGGGCCCGTAAACGAACATGGAGATTCTGTGTCTTTTGTAGCATTTGTTTCAATAGGTGAATCCTCTTGCAATTTCTTTGAATATTCAACGAACAACTCTTCCAATTTTCTTTTTACTTTTTCAAATTCTATGTTACTTCCATATAACCTTTCATAAGAAAATCGAACAAAATTTACTTTGTAACGTAGATCGAAAATACAGGCAACAGAAAGAAACACATTAAACTCTTTCCAATATTTATCAAACTTTTTAAGCATATTGCGTGCCATGGAAGACATAAAATCATCACCCTCTATAGTCTTTTTTAAAGTTAAACGAACCAAGAAAATTTCTGGAAAGAACAAATTAGCCGTCGGATAATTTGTTCCTGAAAACAAGCAGGTGGCATTGTAGAAAACTTCCAAAAAACGTGTGATTTTCTTTGCTTTCTCCCATTCTTCAAATGATGGACAATAAGTATAACTAGAATCCACATGTTTCAAGCGATAAAGAGCTTGCTCATAATATATTGCACTTTTAAGCATAATAAATGTGGAATTCCATCGCGTGGGAACATCTTGACGTAATCCCTTCTTAGTCTTATCCAAAGAAAGACTAGATATGCATTCTATAAAACTTTTTTTTCTAGATTGAGAGCCCCTAATATATTTTATGCTTTCCCGTATGTTGCTCAAACAAATAGTAATAGATTTCAGGCCATCTTGCACTATCAAATTCAATATATGTGCAGCACACCTAACGTGTAAATATTGACCATCCGCAACCAATGATCTTCTATAATTGAGATGTGATCCTAACAATTCAATAAACTTATCATTGGAAGATGCGTTATCCAATGTACATGAAAATATTTTATCAACTATTCCCCAACTAAGCAACAAACTTGATATCTTTCCAAATATGGCTGACCCAGAATGAGGAGGCGGCAACAAACAAAAACTAAGCAATCTTTTTTGAAAATTCCATTCATTATCAATAAAATGTGCAGTCAAAGTTATATATCCATCCGTATTGATTGAAGTCCACAAATCAGATGTTATACTCACTCTCCCGCTACATGAATCTAATACAGCTTTAAGTTTTACTTTCTCATTCTCATAAAGTTTTATAACATCTGAACGCGAAGTGTTTCTGGATAAATGTACCACTTCATCATTTAAATAAGAAACCAATTCACGAATACTTTCATACTGCACAAAATTAAATGGTAAATTGTGCCGAATAATTGCTTTAGTCATTAAATCTCTATACTTCGTTTGACTAAAGTTTCCTTTATTGATTTCTTCCACATTTATACCGTGGCATTTCTTAACATGTCTCCTTAAATTATTTGTCCCATAATTATCACCACAGATATATTCTCTTTTACATTTTTTGCAAAAACATGTACGTTTTTCACCACTAACAATTTCCTTCTTTTCGAAATATTTCCAAACATCAGAATAAGTATTTCTTTTTCGTTTACTTCCCACGGAACTACCCACAGAATCAAGATCAACTTCCAATTCTACCATATCTCTTGTTTGACTATCATGTTCACCGATATTCATATTCTACAAAAAACATTTACTTGCGTTACTGACTTGTGTTGAATAAAGCGAAGTAGATGTATGGTTTACATGGCAATGTTTTTAAAGGACAACACCATCCAAATAAAATAAATATATGCAGTCGGCATTCAAAATTTAAGATGTGCTATAGTCTTAACTGTTAAATTCTATGATGTGATCACTTAAACAACTGAATTAAACAACTGAATAAATGTAAAGGAGCAATAAATGTAGATAATAAATACAACATTGATAACATAGAGAATTGAAGCTATGTCTTCTTGAACTGTTATAGCAGTACTTATGGTTAAATAACTAAAGCAAAAGTTGGGAGATATCGGGTTTCATTCAAAAAATGTTGATTTGTGGAACACTGAAGTTGATATCGGGTTTCATTCCTCTTCTTAAAACACACACAGACACTGAAGTTGCTACATTGTTTTCCATTTCACTCACTATGATTGGTTTTCTGGTGTGAATTTATGGGTGCAAATGCTTAAATGATTTTTCTTTCTAAACGGAAAAAAGAAATGAAGAAAACAAAATTACTCAACAGGTTGTCTTTTACATTTATGATTGGTAACTTGCACAGCTTGCCAACTACCTAGCTAGTTTGCCTAAAAATAAACTTTAATAATTATATTGCTTTGCAAAAGAGAAGACACTTCCTTTTCTGTAATTTCTTAAATTATTCAAAAATCCTGCTGAGTTTATTGTACTGTTGGTTATACTTTTGTTGTAAACATTCGGATCCAATGTTGTAAACAAACTTTCAGTCAAAACTAATATCAACACTTAACAGTAAATTCAGTAAAAATTAAACCTTCCAGTCAACTATCTGATCGCCATAGACCAAAAGAAAGTAAAATATCAAAATGAAGAATCCAAATACCCGAAATATGTTAATCTGATGAAACAAACAACAGTTGACTCAAAATGTCTAGGAATCTATCAATCGGCGAACTTAACCAGATCCTAAGAAATGAAACAAACCCAACTCAAATTAGAAAACCATCTTTTAAATCCAGAAATTTACAAATAAAGATTCATACCATTTTGATTGTCGACAGATTTTCCCTGCAGCTACTTTAAGATCTAACGAATTTCAGAGAAGAAAATTCACCATCGAGAAAATAGATCTAAAGCCAGTGTATATTTTGAAAAAATTGGTCGAAAAAGTTGCCGTGAAATTCTGAGAAGAAGAGGATTTAGGGTTTTGAAGGGTTAATGGGTAATATGGGTCGGTATGTGTTTGATGTCGGACTGATTGGGTCTTGACCCAATTAAGAAATAGTAGAAAATGGGTTTGACCCAGCCTTGTTGAAACAGGGTTATTCGGGTTGGGTTAAAGGGTCAATCTGAAATTTGACAGGCCTGGTATTAAGTGGTTATGGTAAGGTCCACCTCTTTCCTTAAGAAAAGTACTAAGTAGCCTAAGTGGCCTAATTGGATTCCTTACGATGCCAGTTAAGGAGTACCTTGTAGGGACCTGCCTTGGGGGTTAGGTCTTAAATGGTGGGGATCTACCTATTTTATTGGTCTTAAATGATCAATGTCTGCCTAATTCCTTGTAGAAGTGGTAGTAAGTGGTTAAGGGGTACTCTCACACATTGTAGATGATATTGTGTTAGGATTCCTATCTGGTTTGGGTTTATAGACGAGACTAACAATTTAGTTAGAAGAGCAGTAGATGCATGATGGTTAAATCATATGTTGGTAAATCATGTGTGGAGATTAGGCAGTTCCTAGTGTCGATTTATTTAGAGTGACTGCTACATTTGGTATCAGAAGCTGACTTGCTTGGGATTGAGATATTAAATACTAAATAGTCGTAGGGCTTGCCTCTTTCCAAGTTAAGAATTATTAAGTGGTTAGAGAACTTTAGGTGGTAATTGCGTAGGATTATATACATACATATATAGACATGTATATACATGTAACCATGCCTTGGGTAAGGATAAACATATCATATGCGCAAATCTTAACTGAATAATGGACATAACATTAAATAGAAGCCACATCGGTATAAGTTTATGTTATTTGTAATGTATGTAACTTTTCCAGTCAATAGAACATCGTTCTAACCATTTCCTCATTACAACTCACATGATAAGTTTAGAGGGATATGTCACTAGAGTTGACGTGATAGTCGAAGGAGGGTTATTCCTTTTCATGCTCAATCTTGGTGGGGCGTTGGATATCCATGGGATGCAGATTTTTCTAGAAGTTGTAGCCTGGATTGGTATTTGATCTTGTTATCCTTTCTTTTCGATCCGAATTCTATTTGATCGATCTTCGATATACTTATGTTTATTACAGGATACCAAAACCAACGGTTCGTACCCCAATGGACTTGGATTTCGATTTTTGTTGAAATTAGGGCCTGTTGAGAAGCGGGTTATTACAAACCTTCTCTTTGAATCTCTCAAAGAACCTACTATGGGCACTATCATATCATCACAGGACACTTCTGTTACTATTAATACTTTAGATGTAGCCAATATCGAGTCTAATCTTTTCTCTAATTTGCAGGTCTCCAATCAATTGGATAAGGCAGTGGAGATAGTTAGTGAGTAAACAACTGAAAGTACACTAAATAATGAGGCCTAAATTCCTCCCCCTCCCCCACCAAGCATGCTATTTTCCAAAAAGAATAATGAATCGGATTCCATTGTGGAATCGGTTAAAAGTGGAATCAAATACCTTAAATCTGATAGAAAAACACTATGGAATCAGTTAAAAGTAGAATCAAATACCTTAAACATTCTACGGTGTTTTATTGGTGAATTTAATTATGTAAGATTGATATCAGAAAAAAACAGGAGGCAACACGTTTGCAATGCAATTCGTGGAACTGAATGATTTTGTTCTTAGCACTAGGCTTTCTAAACTCAATACTTTGGGCCTGAATCAATCTTGAAGATCGGGCCCAGGTAAGAATATTGCTACAAAAATTCGTAGAGTCCACATCATCACTATTTGGCTTTCGAATCTATCAAGTACTCATGCTTATTTTCTTCCCTCGGGTACAAGTAATCATAATCCTATTCAATTATGCTTGAACGATAGATTGAATTTTTCATATCCAAAGCCATTTAAGTTTAGAAATCATTGGACTTTGGAAAGTATGGGAAAATATAGTAGGCTAATGCAAATACATAACAGAGATCACACAATAGATAATGCAAATAAATATTTTAAATTTAAAAAAGAAACAAAATTGCAATTGAGGAAATTAGCTGTGGATTTGGAACAAAAAGCTAAATGCAATTGGCTTAAATATAGAGATGCAAATAGCAAGTTCTTCCTTGCTAAATTAAACATGAGAAAATGCAGAAATAGCTTTCAACACCTTTTAACTGAAGATGGTACATGTGTTAAGTCCATTGAAGAGGTTGCTGATGAAGCCGTGTTATATTTCTCAAATCTTTTCAATAAAGAAAATCAAACTGAAATTATCCCACAAATCATAGTCAAGTACAAAGTTCCAAATAATGAAAAAAACTACCTTAATGAAAACATCTCAACTGAGGAAATCAAATATGCCATCTTTAGTTCTAGTAATGATTTTGCACCAGGGCTAGATGGGTTCAATTCTTATTTTTTTAAACATCACTTGGAAGAATTGAAAGAACACATGGTTTTTGCTATCCAAAATATTTTGAACTGATAGAATCATAAAATAATGTAATCATACTTTCCTATGTTTAATGCCAAAAAAGAAAAATTCATTTTCTATAACCCAGTACATGCCTATTGCCTATTGCAACATGCTTTATAAAGTTATAGCCAAGGTTCTCACTCACCGATTGAAGTGTAACACCCGGGATTTTTCTTACACGAAAAATCTGACCATTTGGGTAAAAAGAAGAAAGAGGTAGAAAAAGAAAATAGGAAAACAACATCAGAATCTCACATCGCAGCGGAATAAATTATAATATATAGAACATATCTTTACACAAATAAAAACTATATCTGTTTATATACAATACATCATCAGAGTCTATCACAATACAATCAACAGTAATCAGTCAGAAAATCTCAACAATCACAGCAGCGGAATATAAACAAGTACGAGAAATACGTCTCGACTCCAGCTCCTCTCCTACTCCATAGCAACCTATCCTGAAATATACTCGGTCTGACCCGAGCATTATAATAAAATAACACCCGAGTCAGTTTGGAATACCAGCGTAAAAGAAATACATCCAAACTGATTATTAAAGTTCCAAAAATCATTTGAAAATCAAAAGCATCTCATAAGACCACGCCACAAATAAACATGTCGGGTTTTTACCTTACGATAGCTAAAACACTTTTTATAAAAATCCTCTGATATTATAATAGTGTCTATATACAAATACTTATAAAATAGCCGAAATTGTTACATTCATTAAATTCCAGCTAATAGGTATACAAACAAATATCGTACAAGGCACGTAGGGAGAATGGATTTCCAACTAATGACTAGACACTGGGGTACCACCTGTCACAGTACGTGGCCTAGATCACAGTACCGAGGACCCACCCTAAGTCCCCTGCAATACAAGGCCGGAATCATCCCTTACTGGATAATTCCAAATAAGATCACCCCACGGTTGTGATCAGCAACCGCAACACTAAACCGAAAAATAAGGGGACATCTAGACAGGGATGACCTTACTCTCAAGTGGAAGCTACCCACGAAGCCTTGCTGCATAACCCCTGATTTTCAATCATTCCCGGTTGATGAGGCTCGAGGCTAAACGATACCTTTATAGCACATATCCCTTAGAATGCCCATCGTCCACCTGACGATGTCACGAAAGCATTCGTCCATACAAGTCCGTCCCGGGTCCGAACAGAACCGAAGACATTATTCCTACTACATCCATTTTGGAAATATCCTCAGGATTAGTAGCGACTAGCCCTTGCACTTCACAGCTCCATCTTCGACTCCGAACACATTACACGAAACGTACAAACCGGATCGAAGTGGTATTCGAGAAATAAATCTCGATCCCGGTCTCTTCGAAACGATCAGCGCATTTGGCCAATATTGATAGTCGGTGATTTAACTATCAATTCACATTCACTAACATCCATAAGCATCCATCACACAATAAATAATTTCCATATTATTTATTTATTTGCCTCTAATATCTTTCAAAGATATATTTTCACATTTCAAAACTCATTTTGAAACAAATTCCCAATTTCTTTCTTTACATGGTAAAGCATTACCATTTATTCCCATTTGGAAAAACCAAGTTTAAACATTTTGCTTTTAAAAACAGTTAAAATACTTTATACTGAAATATACTTTAAAATATGTAAATTGCTTCTATTTATTTACTCAAAATATAAATTTAGAATAGGTGAACAATAACTATTATTAAGATATATACTTTGATTTAAAATAAGGGTTTTCGTTTAACTAAATTCAAAATAGCGTTATAAAAAGAAAAATGCTAATCTCAATACTTAAGTCAAAACCGACCTTTAAATAATCCATTTGTAAAAAGAATTACTAATATATCCTCAAAATCATTACGGTTTCTAAATTATTAATTTGTTACTTTAAAAATAACAATTTCATAAAAATACTCTTTAAACAATTTAAAATTTTAACCTTTAATTAAATAAAATCTTTAAAAACACTAACTTGGTTTTTCCCAGGGAAACACCTTCCCATTCAAACATCCCAAAGCATCTTTCATATAAATCCAACCGATTTATTTCAATTCAATTTATGTTTACAACATAAATTCTCAATTCCATGCTTATCCATAATTTTATCCGAAGTTCAAACACAATTTCCCATCCTGGAAATTCATTTTTTAAAAATATAGGTTTAAACATTTTTCAATAAATAAATTCGGTGAATTTTCCAATGAAAACCATATTTAAAATTTTACTTAAACGAAATCCCAATGAAAAACGGCATTTCAGAATATTCCATTTACATTTTAAACTGTTAATTTAAGGCCGGAAGCTTCATTTCAACACCTTTCAAATTTTCCGGTTCACACTATTCATTTTTAAAATAATCCCTCGATATTTTAAACAATTTATAATTTCCATAGAATTTATTTCCAGAAAATTTATATTTCACATTTATCGATTGATAAATTTTCCACTGTATTTTAAATCCCAATTTTACCAATTTACATTTCCATCCAAACCAGATTTCAAATTTTTATTCTTTGAAATTCTTATTTTAACAATTCATTTATTTCGTAAAAACCCAATTTTATCCATTTATAATTAAATTCAGGATTTATAATTTTTATACAACAATTTCACAGAACAATTTTAATTCTAGATTTTATCAATCAACACATATAAACAGGTATCACTATCAATTATAAAATAATTGCTACATTGTGAGGAATCCAGTTGGATCTCTCCAACCTGTTTCTCCCTGCATCATAAATATTAGCACATCACGATATAAATATCAATTCCGACTGATACAACAGTTATATTCAACCAATCATTCAGATATTTCTATATTAGCTATTTAAAATGGCCAGCATCCAGATGTGAGTGTGAATAACTCACCTTGAGTTTCGGCGAGCTTCGAAATTTAAATTAAATCAAACAACGTTCAATTTAACTCAAATTTCTACTTGCCCGGAATGAATTCGGATCTACACCATCGCGTAGTATTCTTTCCTGCGATTCCAATGCCACCAAATTCGTCGAATTCTGAATACGTATGAATTTGTTATGATTTTATAAAGTCTGAATTGAAATTTGAAAACAATTTCTTTTTTATTTTAAGATACCATCAATCTCAGCCGTTCGATCCACGTTAGAGATCACTGCCGCAAACAACATCTTCCCCACGCGCGTTCCAGGTATCAACGAAACAAACGAACCCATCTTCGTCGAAACTAGGGTTAACAACCACGACCCCCACGGTGCCCTATGCGACGATCCCAGACCTCCACCTCGAAGCTCCATCCACCCTCTCCCTTCGCCCCTAACAGCTCCGAGCTCGGTCCTCCATGTTGCTCAAAAATGGAGCACGAACCGGCCACGAACGGGCCTCGTAAACTCCCTCTCCGCTTCACAGAACTCCATCTCCACCATTCACTTCGAAGATCTCGAAGTTCCCTTCGATTTTCCAGTTGAAAATTTTCGAAATCGAGGCCTGGATCAAAAGATTTTTGAGGAGAAACGAAATTGAGTCTCGGCCATTGAATGATAAAAGTGGCGGCCCGTTCGTTTTTGCTAGGGTTTAGAGAAAATAGTTTATATATAATTATTTTTAATATTTTTAAATTAATAAAATTTCTTGATATAACGGTAAATGCAAACGACCTCCAATTCTCACGTTCCGACAGGCTATCCTGGGGTTTTTCCGCGTTCCAGACACAATGGAACAGGTTTCGTAAGCTAATTTGATCGTATGAGCGAGATACGGAATTAAACGATCAATTTAAAAATTAAATCGGTTAAATCGATTTCGATGCGTTTCGAGCTGCCACGGTCACACGAAAACTCCGATCGCTACGAAAATTGAAATCCGATAATAACTATCTATTACGGATCCAATGGAACTAGTTTCGTCGAATTCCGAGACTGTGCCCCGGAAGGCTATTTTAACTCGTCTATTAAATCGAGCGATTTCCAAAATTGACGAAAACGCTAAAAATTTTCACTTTTAAAATTTTATTAACTTAACAATAAATCATATAAAATTTATAAACATATTAAAAATCATTCTGACTCATTCCGGGCTAAAATCTGATTATATTGCATTTCAATAATATTAAATTCATTTTTAAATTAATATAAAATCCCAAATATTAATTTATCAATTTTAAAATTCATCTAAAATCCCCACCACGCCATTTACACTCAAATAACTCAAAATAAATTTTTAAAACCATTTTATTACTATTTACATCCATATTTACCTTTTATCCAAATTTCGAATATTTAATTATTATTTTTCCATTAATCAAATTCAACCAGAATTGCTATAAATTAAAAATTATAGCTTATTTTCTTTGATTGCACCGAAACCATTCATTCCAAAATTAATTAAGAACCCACATTAACATTTAAAATGAATTAAATGTTCAAATTCAATGGCTTAAAAATACGGGATGTCACATTCCTCTTCCTTTATAAAAATTTCGTCCCCGAAATTTGCTAGGGTAGAAACTACTTCCCAACTCATTCACTTACCCACTTTGCTTAGTTAAAAGCTTATATTCACTTTCCCAAAAAGTTTCAGCTCCATTTCAAAACCATTTGCTTTATTTACTCTAAAGCCTTTATTTTAACATTTGCTTTCAAAAATTCAATTCCTTAGCAAATCAAAAACCCAAAAATTTTCTAACTCCCAAAATTTCTGAAATTTTTTGGCAGAGTCTTCTTTGCACGGAGGAGCTTTCGCGATATCGCGATACACACAAATATATATACATCGACCCACACGGTCGGAAACCAAAATATATCACAATATATATATCATTTTCCCAATTATATTTGCGTAGGCGTACCTTTTAAGCAAATTTTAATAGCGAGCGGCTAATATAACGCATATACGCGCTCCAACTCTCTCGAACGCCTTCTGTACCTGTACTAAACTCAAGCAAACTCATCGGTTTCAAGATATGAGCATTTTAACAACATTTCCAATAAATGTAAGCCAAACATATCCATTTCATAACCAAACCCAGCAACTTCATAATTTAACAATGTTAACCATACTTTATTAACAATTTAAAGATTTCAATCACTTTTCAAATTATTTATTCAAGTCCAACTTCATTTTATTTCATTTGAATGCTTTAAATTCAAGTTCACCATATACAATTCGTATTTATTTCAACCAATTCATTTCCACTTCAATATGATTACATCTGCCTTTCTTACATCTCTTCATTTCAATTTTAAATTCCCAATTTGATTCACAATTAGATTTTAGTTAGATTTGAAGCATTTGCATTTCTTTTATGATCCATTTTCATTCATATCCAAAATTACTTAATAAAATGTCAATTCATTCCAGTTGATTCAAAATCCATTCCATTTGCTACTTTAAATCAATTCACTTGCATTCATTTATAAACTCTTTAAATTAGATTCCAATCCATATTAATTTATTCAAAAATCAATTTCAATTGCCTGTTAAACAACTCAATTCCGAATACATGCCAATTTCATGTCATTCAAGCAAAATAATCACCACTTAAGCTTATAACCATTTAAAATTAATTCCAACTTAGATTTATATTAATTTTATTCCATTTTGCCTAGTTCACAAGCCAAGTATTTTTATTTCAATGCAATTGTTAAATTAAACTTTCCTTACATTTTTATTTCATTAACCAATTCAGGTTTATATTAGTTTCATTCCATCCTAGATTATTTCCATCCCATACATCCTTATTTTATCACAATAATTAATTAATATCATTTCACTTGCAATTCAATTTTATTATCCAACAAACTTCATTCAGAATTACTTAATAAAGCTCATTCACATTCATTTTGTTTTTCTTCAATTTGCTTAAATTCTTTCAAATTTCATAATATTCCCATTCCTTCTTAAACCAATTTTATTTTCATTTGATTCCCACTCAATCAAATTCCAATTCATTTACAAATTTATTTTATTAACAAAGGGACCATTTAAATTATTTCTCTCATTTGAATCTACTTATTATTCAAACCATCATTTACTATAATCTAATTTCATTATTCATCCATACTTCCAATTTTTGTTACCATACACATTCCATTTAATTTAGCTTACACAAAATTCATTTCCAAACAATTATTTTGGATTTAATTGAGTGAGCATTTGCTTCAGTCAACATCATCTCAACTAAATTAAATTTCCTTTCAATTCAATTCTTATCCAAATTTACTCCAAGTTTACTTGAAATTTTGCTTAGCCAAATTAAATTCATTCTACTTCATTACCACTTCAATAAAAATTGAATTCCATTCAATATTGTTTATAATACAACTGTATTTCGGATTTCATTTCAATTCAATTTATTTTCTCCATAAATAGGTTCAAAACTTATTTTCTATTATGAGTTGAGTTCATTCACTACTTTTTATATCTCACATTACTTAATCTTACATTGCATTTCATTTAAGATTAAGTTTGAATTTACCATACCATTCAACTATTTCCCATTTGTGATTATAATTCCATTTTACTGGGGTTAAAATCAAATTTTCCATTCTTAAGTTCATCAACTTATTTATTTAAAAATTTATATTGCTCATTTTAATCCACTCACATCTTATAATCACAATTCCAGATTATAAGTATAACACTTAATAGTCTATGGGTACAATTTGTTACACAATGACCCATAATCACAAAGTCACTTTACTTTCAACTTTACCCAAATCAATTTAATTCCAATTCCCAAATTTGTTTAACTTATCCCAAGTTAAATTCTAATTTCTATTTATTTCAATAACTTCATTTACCTCCATTTACCCATATTAAGTTTTAATTTCAAAATTAAAATTTCCATTCTTCCTTTCTCACTTAAATCAACTTTACTTTCAGGATTATAGTAGATTTATTTCAAATTTTTACCTTTTTATTTTAAACAGAATTCCCAAAATTCAGTTTACCCGGATTTATTTCAAAACCAATTTGAAATATAAATCAACACATTCCCATTTGATATCCAAATCAAATACCAAATTCCAAACAATCTTCTTTTACCAAAACAAGTTTCCTTTTGGAAAATTCTAAAATCACTTATTTCCCAAACAAGTCCAAACAATGTCATACCCAACTATTTTGGTAGCAAACCATCACTTTAGAAACTCGAAAATGAATTCTAATGATGTGGCCAGCATCATCAGGATTATTTTCCAGCGACTGAAGTGAGTTCAATGCCTCCTTACTTCAAAAATTCATCTCAATCAATTCCCATTCAGAAAGATTTTCCAAAATATACTCCATCATTGACCTCAAAAGCTTTGGAAAACATTTCAACATTCCCAAGGTTTCTAAATTTTTCCAAACCTTTGTTTAAATTCATTTGAATCCCTTTCAAAATTTCCGGGGTCAAAATTCGGGTTTAAATCAAATTTTAAATTCACTTCATATGATTTAAAACATATTGAGTCAACTCCATTTGGTTATAAATCATTTTAATATTTTACCTTCTTATTGGTTTATATATATCATTTCTCTTTTCAAATTTTAGTTCATCTCATAGATTCTTATTTGATTTCAGTATTTACACCTAAACAAACAATATATATAATAATTTAGAAAATCATATCTTTTATATCAAAATATAATTTTGGGTAAAATTATTTCATTTACCCTCTTTAAAACAATACTATGTCGGTTTATCTTGTTTAAGAGTTTAGAAACCCCTATCGATACGGTTGTACTTCCCGCACCGACCAGAATTCATAAACACTCAACCGATAAGTCAACACAGTACAAAAACAATTTTATATCCACTAACAAATACGCTTTCATAGCTATTATTACACTCAGCTCATTATAGAGTACTATTGACTCTATTTAAAATGAGTAATTTCCCACCAAAGCCTAGGTTGTCGCCAATCTAAGCTCTGATACCACTGTAACAGCCGGGATTTTTCTTACACGAAAAATCTGACCATTTGGGTAAAAAGAAGAAAGAGGTAGAAAAAGAAAATAGGAAAACAACATCAGAATCTCACATCGCAGCGGAATAAATTATAATATATAGAACATATCTTTACACAAATGAAAACTATATCTGTTTATATACAATACATCATCAGAGTCTATCACAATACAATCAACAGTAATCAGTCAGAAAATCTCAACAATCACAGCAGCGGAATATAAACAAGTACGAGAAATACGTCTCGACTCCAGCTCCTCTCCTGCTCCATAGCAACCTATCCTGAATATACTCGGTCTGACCCGAGCATTATAATAAAATAACACCTGAGTCAGTTTGGAATACCAGCGTAAAAGAAATACATCCAAACTGATTATTAAAGTTCCAAAAATCCTTTGAAAATCAAAAGCATCTCGTAAGACCACGCCACAAATAAACATGTCGGGTTTTTACCTTACGATGGCTAAAACACTTTTTATAAAAATCCTCTGATATTATAATAGTGTCTATATACAAATACTTATAAAATAGCCGAAATTGTTACATTCATTAAATTCCAGCTAATAGGTATACAAACAAATACCGTACAAGGCACGTAGGGAGAATGGATTTCCAACTAATGACTAGGCACTGGGGTACCACCTGTCACAGTACGTGGCCTAGATCACAGTACCGAGGACCCATCCTAAGTCCCCTGCAACACAAGGCCGGAATCATCCCTTACTGGATAATTCCAAATAAGATCACCCCACGGTTGTGATCAGCAACCGCAACACTAAACCGAAATATAAGGGGACATCTAGACAGGGATGACCTTACTCTCAAGTGGAAGCTACCCACGAAGCCTTGCTGCATAACCCCTGATTTTCAGCCATTCTCGGTTGATGAGGCTCGAGGCTAAACGATACCTTTATAGCACATATCCCTTAGAATGCCCATCGTCCACCTGACGATGTCACGAAAGCATTCGTCCATACAAGTCCGTCCCGGGTCCGAACGGAACCGAAGGCACTATTCCTACTACATCCATTTTGGAAATATCCTCAGGATTAGTAGCTTTAATACATCATTAATTCAATTAATTAATAAACTTTAATATAATTAATTCAATTAATTAAAAAGGGTAAATTACCTTTAATACATCATTAATTCAATTAATTAATAAACTTTAATATAATTAATTAAATTAAATTAATAATTAATTCTCGTTATTTAAAAATGATTTATAAATTATAAACATCAATAAAGGAAAGATTAATTAGAGCTAAAACAAGTTGATAAATTTTAAAAATCATTTATTAAAAAGATGTATTAATTTAAAAGCATCGTTAGCAAATTGATTAATTAGGTTTAATTCATCATTATGGAATGATTAATTATCCTTAAACATCATTAAATAAAACAATTGATTAAATTTAAACATCATTAAATAAAATGATTAATTAATTTAAACAACCGTTAACCAAGTAATTAGTTAAATTTAAAACGCATCATTAACTAAGTAATTAGTTAACCTTAATCCTTATTAATTAAGTAATTAATTAAATTAAATAATCAATATTAAAATGGTTAATTACTTTTAAAAACATCGTTAATCAAAATCTTGCTTAACTTGTAAAACAATTCCAAGCACGAAGACGAAATCAAACGGTTTCGATAAAATGTGATTTTCTGAAAGTGCCGATATAGCAACTACCGCTTTAAGGGCAGTTCGGCAAACAAACTTATGACATTATCCATACAATGAAACATCACATAGAAATGGTTTAAGCATAATACAAGGTAAATAATGATGATACAAAATGTAATAAGTATTTACTAACAAATATATTAACTTTAACTACCAACTTTTCATATAACTAACTACAACTTACTAACTTTCAAATGCGACAACTTTTCAAAGCATGAAACAAACAAAAAATTAAACCATCACTTTATACATAACAAGAATTCATAGGCTCTTAACACGAACATTAACATAGTATAAACTTGGTTTAAGAAGGTGTAGTTTTACTCACCGAAAGCTATCCAAACCTTTGCTAACTTAAGGTATGACCTAACACGTTCATTCCTAAGTAAAAGATGGATCTTGGACCCTTAATACACTAGGAAGGCTCGACCTTGAAAGAAAAAGGAAGTGAAACTTGTTTTGGTAAGGTGGAGTGACTTTGGATAATCATCGAACTCTCAAAAATAAACCCGAAAATAGATCATTTTCCAACTAGTTTTTCGACTATTTACGCTCGGATTTTGAAAACATGATAAAGGGAAAAGTTTTAGAATTTTTTATTATCTACAATTACAATAAAAATTACTCAATTTTGATTAGTTTTGAAGAAGATATGGTCAAAAGAAGAAGGACTATTTTTAGACTTGAAATTCTGGGTCCGAAAATGCTCTGTAAAGAAATGAGATTTGGACATGGTTAAGCTCAAAATTAGAAGAAGTGGTACAAATAAAAGTTGTAGCCACTAGAATTTTCTACGGTCTAAAAAAAATAAATGCTCCATTTGATTAAATAATAAGAAATATACGATATAAGTAAAAGAGGTGAAATTGAAGAAGTGAGAGGGGTATTTATAAGCAAGAGAACAAAGTGAATGACCTAAATGACATTGTCTTTACCCTCCACTACTCTCTTGCCACCTCACCTAGCCTCCTCCGCCTCATGTACTCATGCCCCCATTTGGTCCCCCTCCCTTTATTTCAAAAGAAAACATGTTTAAACATGTTTTGTACTTAGTTGCCAAAATGTTTCCAATAATGTGACATTTATATTTATATTTTAAACTTTATATACTTAGGTATGAATACATACACACATACACTAATAAACATACATATACGTATACTAAATAATTTACATTCTTAAACATTTAATGTTGTTACGAATACAAAATAAGGCTCATAACATTTCAAACAACTTTTATATGATGAAACGTCAAAAATTCGGAAAACGGTTTTCGGTCACATTTTCTGTTTTTCATCAAACTAAATATTTTTATAAACTAAATTTGAAAACTATTTTACCTTCAATACTTATTATTTAAATTTTTTTATCTTAATTATAAAACCTATTATTTGAATATTTAAAATTAATTAAATATTCATAAATTAATATGGTGAAATTCTGGGTCGTTGCGCTCTTTCCTCCATAAAAGAATTTCGTCCCCAAAATTTATCACAACCCTATCTCAGAAAACAAACTATCCTACAAATACCTAACACATTCTATGTAACTTATCAAGCAAAAACTAGTATGATATAAATCTATATGCAACCAAATTCAGAAAATACCCTGAAATAATATACTGCACTTCCAATCATATTAAAAAGTAAATTTAGAACTAAATGCCCAGCACTTATATTCAAAATTTTATTTTCAAATTTCTTCAAAAAGAAGTGTATTAAAACTAAAACAAAAAATGACTAGGAGGGGTCCTCCTAGCAAAACATGTAAAAACATCTAGAGTCAAAACAACATTAAGCTTCCAGTGGTATTCCGGTTCCTCCAAATACAAGAACTAGAGTGAACCATCATTATTTCTTTTCAAAAAATTTCAAAATCGCTTTTTTTTTCTAAAGCACCGGGATTTAAGTCCTCATAAACAACAATTCAAAAACCTTGGTTTATAGTTTTAACTTTATAAAGTATAGTATATAAGACCACACAATCAAGCAATCAAATTCAATTAAATAAAATCAATCAAATTCAATTAAACAAATCAACTAAATTCCGTAAAGGAATACAATAACAATATCAATCATTCAAATTTCATAAGGTAAAAATTTAACAATCAACATTATTTAAAATGTCAAAAGATTAACAACAAACTCCTAACCTAGGTCCAAACTTTCTTGATTGCCCAAATTATAGATAATTATATAAACGTACCATTCTTTGCTCATTAGCCTTTGGTTATTGCTTAGAAGATTATCCAAACTTACTCAGACAAAATTGAAAGTAATACTCTAAAATTATTAGTTTCTTGACTACACTAATCTTTCTAAATCACTTAAATTTGCATTTAATATTTTATTCAATACCAAAATTATTTAAGAATTATTTCATAAATTTTCATCTAAGTTTAAAAATATTTTATAAAGTCATTTCTTTATAAAACACCAAATAATAACTTATTCTACTTTATTTACTTGTATAATATCCTTCTAAGTCCTAAGAGTATATACGAAACACAAAATTTATTTTACTTTTCATAATTTAGGCGAAGATCAAATCAAAATTTGGGTCTTTTAAAACTGATTCAACCTCTCAACCTCTTTACCTCTTTAACTTAGAGTGTTAAGATGTATAATGTTTATGGGTTGACTCAAAATAACAAATAGTTTGAAGCTATGATTTTGATAAAACGATGTCTATTAAAACCTTCTTACCCTTTCACAATAAGATGTTATAATGAATCATGTTTATAGACTGGCCCAATAACACCAATTAGTTTACACTGCTTAGATACTTAAATAATATATGGTTTTGATAAAACAACGTTATCAAAACCTTCATATCTAACCTAACACATTAAAACCAGTGTTAAATTAGCTCGTATATTGTTTAAGGGTAAAATTCATTTATTAAAAAATCTCTTATCAACAATACTTTTTATTTTGGAAATCAACTCCCTTTTAGGGAACTTAAAAATTAAATACCCGGTTTTTGGTTTCAAAACTCATCTCTAAAAGTATACTCCTTACTTTTTCTTTATAATATAATTTCAAACAACTTGTTTATTAGGTTCATTCGGATTTGAATTCATTTCGATCGCACAATGATAAAGAGAATAATTTACTAAGTACTCCACAACATTCGCCTAAGCAACGTCTAATCGCCACTTAGAAGATTATTCATATTACCACAAACTAACCAAAATGTTTTCCTCCAAATTATTAAAAGAAAACGTATTCTACTTAAAATTTCTTTTCCAAAGTATTTATACTTTAGAGATATTTTTAAATAGTACAGCTATTACTTTTCTTAAAATCTTTTGAAATCATTTTAAACAATTCCGGAATTTAATTTTTTCATAAACTTTTTAAATATTATTTAGAAAGACAAATTTATAATATTAATTGTATTAAAACAAGGGTAAAAAAATTTCATTTTAAACATCGTTTACTAAAATCCCAAAACAATTTACACTTAGTTTTATATATAAACAATCCATTTTAAAGGATTTTCTCATTTATAAACATTACTTATAAATTTAAAACATTATTAGTCGTTCTGGAGGATGATTTATAAAATTATTTTTAAAACCTTAAAACCATATAAATTTTCCAAAGAACATAAATAAAATTTAAATTCTTTTATTAAATTTAAAATAACATTAATTATCTTGAAAGATAATAAATCACATTTATAATCTCTTTTATAAATCTAAAAAATATTAACTATCCCAAAAGGTAACTGTGACGCCCCACCTCTATGCTCACACTAGCCAAGGACACTACTAGGTAATGCCATCGACTAGCACAAAGAATAAGGCTGTTGAGGAGCGACTATCTGTGTAATTGCTTTGTTCGAGTACCGATATGTCAGATAATATAACTTACATTTCATTTCAAGAGGAAATCCGACATATCAACAAACTCAAAGCTACCACATAGTGGCTATGCGGACTTCAAAAACAAATATAGAAATAAACATAACACAAATCAGTCACAGATATTCATATCACAAAGGCGGAAACAAATATGAATATAACACATGGAAGTGTACATCAAGGTAGTGGTCATACAAGATCCACTACATCAAAAAAGAATAAATACAAGTGCTAGACAAAAGAATAAGTATACATCAAGGAGTCTATATCTCGAATGTATAACAACAAAAACTACTAAGCTAAAGTAGTTAGCCAAAAGTTAGGTGATGAACCATGATAAGAAGTCAAGCAGAAGCATGTGAAATACCTCGGTCTAAACCGAGTATTATTTAAGAAGAAAATAATAAACGGATCAGTCTAGCTATAAATATCATATAAAATGAGATAGGATAAGAGATATGACAAAAACGTTTGTTAACAAAAATGCCATACTGTGACAAGTATACATAAGGTAACAACAAAAAATCATAGAATATCTCAAATATTCTCAAACACTAAAAAGAATGTCATATTCTTTAAATTATTCACCAAAACACAAATATTGACAAACATATCAATGCCAATCGCAAAAATCGGTGAAACACAAATTCTAGAAATCATCAACTAGAAATCCAGAAATCACAAAAAAGGAAGGCCTATCACAAACGGGAGCATGAAAACTCACCAACACGTGTATTACAAATGAGTCGCTATCCCATGGTCACTAACCATAGAGCCGGTGCCACGACGTAGTACGGCGAACGCCCGAGGAACCTAAAACTCAAATAATCCAGAACATCGACATAGTACAGCGTTACGCCCGATGAACCAAACTCCAATAAGCCAGAACAACGATGTAGTACAGCGAACGCCCGATGAACCAAACTCAAATAATCCGGAACAACGACGTAGTACAGCGATCGCCCGATGAACCTAAAACTCAAAGAATCCGGAACATTGACGTAGTGTAGCGAACGCCCGATGAACCTGAAACTCAAATAATCTGGAACAACGACGTAGTACAGCGAACGCCCGATGAACCAAACTCCATAAAAACCATAGGTCGCTAGCCTATAAAAAATGAGACGAAGCTCAATAGAACGGGGTACATTCCCCCACGCGGACAAAGAGACATCGCACATCGCTAGTCTAAATCACCAAAGGATCATCATTGATCGATAAGTGTAAATTACACTAAGCTAGTAAATAGATGAGTTTAACTTCATGTCCCATAACCACTGGCTTAACTTAACAGATTTAGATTTCCACTCGAAAATTGTCATAAGAGTTCAATCGAACAAGTCCAAGAATTAACCGACGAAGTAAACACAAGCGTTTCATACCACTTGTTTTGCTAAGCCGTTTAATTAGATTTCTCATACGAATGAGGTAAAGGTTTGTATATACTAATAGATTTGGAAAATGGTTTTAAAAACGAGCTTTTTATTTAAAAGTAGTGTTGAAATCGTTTTTGTGAAAGAGTTTGAGTATTTACTACTAGTATAGAAACCTTTGTATTTTAAAGTGACAAACCACAGAAATGATTGTAGAAACAATTAATCACTAAAAATTCACATACGAGAATGTGAATTAAATCCATAAAATCGATATCAAATCCATCAAATGGATATTCCCAAAAATCCAAAGAAAGAAGTCATCAAAGTCGATAATAAGTGATAACAACTAACCGGATCAACAAAAAATCGATTAAAATTGGAAATCTACTCAAAAACAGCCAAAATAGGCAAAACTGCACATTTCAGACGTCTGAAACTACCAACCAGACGTCTGAACACTAACCAGACGTTTGGATGGATTTCCAGACATCTGGATTTTGTCTCTGCCTTTTTTCATTTTCCAAAGACCAATTCCAAACGTCTGGATTTCCAATCCAGACGTCTGAATTCCAATTCAGACGTCTGAAATCCACCTGTAGGCAAAAATCAGCCTAGCCCGTAAAGGACGAAAATCAAAACGAAATGCGATCGATCGAGCGATGGATGCTAAGGGTTTATGCCAATCAACAACCCAGCCCTATAGGCTCTTCGATACACCACCAAAACATGTCCAAACATCCAAGATAGGATTTTTAAAGATTTTGACTTCAAAACACCAAAATTAGAAAATTCACCAAATCAATTCAAATCAAAAGAAAATGAACATGAATAGAAGTTAGGAATTCATACGTAACAACAATGAAAGTTATAGACGTAGATGTGAGTTCAAAAACTCACCTTTAAAACCAAAAACAACGAACGAGAAGCTCTAAAACAAAGGAAAGGCCAATTCCTCTTCAACTTCAACTCAAGAAGCTCCAATCTAAGCTAATAAGCAAATATTTCCTAATTTAGGGTTTAGGAATTTCTGAGAATTGAAGAGAGATAGAGATGGAGAAGATGAAGAGGATGCTTACCTAAGCTTCTCCTTGATTTTGGACTTGAATTTGTATTACCTAAACAAACTAGGGTTTTGGAATTCTAATTTCCCATCTTTTCCCCCATTTTTCTCTAGAGCTTGAATGTTAGGAAATAAGGAATGAAATGAATGAAGAGGAGTTGAGTTAGGGTATTAAGTTGGGTTAGTGGGCTGAAACCCAAACCCAAAGCCCAAATAGAAAAATAGAAAAATTCTACTCAACTCCAAACATATCGATGTTTATACTATAAAAAGTTGTAAACGCCATTTTGGACTCAAAGGAAGTGGTCTCGAGTCCCAATTCGACTGTTTACAAAAAGTAACATTTCGGACTTTAATTCAATTAACGATGCTATATTTAAATAAAACATTTAAATATACAATCGTGAAATATGCAGGTTGTTACAGACTCCCCTCCTTAAAAAATTTGCGTCCTCGCAATAATTAAGAGGAAGATAAAAAGTAACAACCATACTAAGGCATAACAACACAAAATAAGAAATTTTGAAATGAGAAGTTCACCCTAAAGAGCACGAGAGAGTAAGTCCGGATGTGTTTGCTCGATGAATTCTCTAGATTCCCAAGAGCAATCCTTAGGATTTGAGGACCATTGAACTTTCACAAGAAGAACATCTTTATTTCGAAGGCGTTTAACCTCCGAAGTAATGATACGAATAGAATGTTGCTCATACGTCAAATTTGATGAAACTTCAATTTCTTCAATTACACCGGGCTCAAGAATAGAATCGAAATCCCTAAGGCATTTCCGTAGTTGAGAGACATGGAATACATCATGAATAGCAGAAAACTGAGCCGGTAATAATAGGCGATAAGCCACGGAACCAATACGTTCGGTGATGGAAAATGGACCAACATATCGAGGTGCTAACTTTCCCAATCGACTGAAACGCACAACACCCTTCATAGGTGAACATGAATAAAATATGGACCTAAAACCAGCTTTTCACCGTCTTTAAGCCAACACGAAGGAGATCAGCACAGCCTTCCGTAGAGTGCTTCAAAAGGTGCCATACCAATACTAGATTGGAAGCTATTATTATAGGAAAACTCAACAAGAGAAATATGATCTTCCCAACTTCCACCAAAATCAAGAACACATGCATGAAGGAGGTCTTCAAGAGTTTGATTCACATGCTCTATTTGTCCATCGGATTGAGGACGATAAGCGATGCTAAAAGAGAAGTATGAACCTCAAGGCTACATAAAACAAGAGATGAACATGAATTGGATTCACGATCTCGAATCTCACAAGTGGATAAAGTCTCGAGATCACTCCATTCGGATATCATCACTGAAACAACCGCTTGTTGCTTACAACTAAGGGCATCGGCAACACAATTTCCCTTTCCGAGAGTATAAATAATATCAAGATCATAAGATGCAAAGAACTCGAGCCAACGTTGTTGACGCAAATTAATTTCCTTTTGAGAAAATAAATACTTCAAAGATTTATGATCGGTGTAGAGAACAATTTTTCTCTCCCAAAAGATAATGACGCCAAATTCTAAGAGCGAAAACAATGGCCGCGAGCACTAGATCATGAATGGAATATCTAGTCTCGACAAGCTTTAATTGTCAATAAGCATATGTGATAACACATTCCTTTTGCAAGTGAATGACACCAAAACCAATACTACTAGCATCGGTACAAACAATAAAGTCTTGGTTCCCTTCGGGAATCACAAGAATAGGAGCATCGGAAAGGAGTTCTTTTAGTTGATCCTCTTTCCCGAAAAGCTAAGACTTTCGAAATTATAATTAACTTTGTGCAATCATCTATTTAGAAAATTTTACCTTTTACAAGTCAATTTACTGTGTCTGACTGTCTCATCATAGCATTTAGGAGATTCCTATCGATAACGTTGATCAAGCGCACCGACCAGAATTCTTAAAGCACTCAATTGGCAAAATAACACAAAATCATCTTCTATATGATAAACATGCCTCTTAAAAATTTTACAAATATTCTTTGCTCATTTTAAGAACAAAATCCACTTATACTTATAAATATCTTATTAAAAAGATTTGCAAATTTTAAATTGTTATTTTCATCCATAATCAATGAATACAAGGATAAACTCATCGAGATATTCGTAGAATACTCGATTCATAAGATGGATGAAATAAGGTAGAAGGTTCGTCAAACCGAATGACATAACGAACCACTCAAAAGAATCATAACGAGTGCGGAATGCTACCCTTCGCAACTCGTAGCTGATGAAAACCGGTGGCAAGGCCGAGCTGAAAAGACCTTAGCACCACCCAATATATTGCTTAGGCGATAATCCTAAGACAAGCTCAAATATACCGGAAAATTCACGAACTACTTGAGTGAGGGAAATAACATCTTCCTCATCAAGTGGGTTTAAAGAATAAAATGTTGCCACCAAATTTGGAAATCAAAATCTTTAAAAACAATAGAAATTTGCTTAACAGATTGAGAATGTCAAAGATGGATAGTCCACTCAGGACATAGGATGTGGGCTTCATAATGATCAAGCCAATCCTTTCTCAAAAATCAATTTCGAAGCCTAAGTAACGCATAACATGCAAATCGGCTCGAAAAGAATAATCACATAAAATAATCTTGACATTTTCACAAAGTAATTTGAGTGTTGCGAATCCATCAACCGGATTTGCAATTCTCAGTGAAGTCACCAAGCCCGTGATATTTAAAGAAAAAGAATCAACAAGTTCTTTTGATATAAAATAATGGGATGAACCCGTATCAAAAAAATACCCCATCTTAAGGAGTAGCACTAGATTGACCGGCGTTGGGATGACCTGGTCTAACCATTTCTCTTCTTTAAGAAAGAAAGAAAGAAGAGGAAAAAGGTTATTCTTAGAATGAATATCAAACAAACTTGATTGATAAAACAAGGCATCACAAAAAGAAATAGGATAGAACGGTACAAAGACTCGAATTAAATCTTATGGCATGATTCCTAAGAAAGACTTAGGACAATGATCCTTGCTAGATTATTCTACATTGTTCCGAAGTTTGGCTCTGATACCAAGCTGTGACGCCCCACCTCTATGCTCACACTAACCAAGGACACTACTTGGTAATGTCGTCGACTAGCACGAAGAATAAGGCTGTTGAGGTGCGACCATCTGTGTAATTTCTTTGTGCGAGTACCGATATGTCAGATAATATAACTTACATTTCATTTCAAGAGGAAATCCGGCATATCAAATACAAACTCAAAGCTACCATACAGTGGCTATGTGGACTTCGAAAACAAATATAGAAATAAACATAACACAAATCAGTCACAAATATTCATATCACAAAGGCGGAAACAGATATGAATATAACACATAGAAGTGTACATCAAAGTAGTGGTCATACAAGATCCACTACATCAAAAAAGAATAAATACAAGTGCTAGACAAAAGAATAAGTATACATCAAGGAGTCAATATCTCGAATGTATAACAACAAAAACTACTAAGCTAAAGTAGTTAGCCAAAAGTCAGGTGACGAACCATGATAAGAAGTCAAGCAGAAGCATCTGAAATACCTCGGTCTGACCCGAGTATTATTTAAGAAGAAAATAATAAACGGATCAGTCTAGCTATAAAAATCATATAAAATGAGATAGGATAAGAGATATGACAAAAACGTATGTTAACAAAAATGCCATACTGTGACAAGTATACATAAGGTAACAACAAAAAATCATATAATATCTCAAATATTCTCAAACACTAAAAAGAATGTCATATTCTTTAAATTATTCACCAAAACACAAATATTGACAAACATATCAATGCCAATCGCAAAAATCGGTGAAACACAAATTCTAGAAATCATCAACTAGAAATCCAGAAATCACAAAAAAGGGAAGGCCTATCACAAACGGGAGCATGACAACTCACCAACATGTGTATCACAAATGAGTTGCTATCCCATGGTCGCTAACCATAGAGCCGGTGCCACGACGTAGTACAGGGAACGCCCGAGGAACCTGAAACTCAAATAATCCAGAACATCGACGTAGTACAGCGTTACACCCGATGAACCAAACTCCAATAAGCCGGAACAACGACGTAGTATAGCGAACGCCCGATTAACCAAACTCAAATAATCTGGAACAACGACGTAGTACAGCGAACGCCCGATGAACGTTTAACTCAAATAATCCGGAACAACGACGTAGTACAGCGAACGCCCGATGAACCAAACTCCATAAAAACCATAGGTCGCTAGCCTATAAAAAAATGAGACGAAGCTCAATAGAATGGGGTACAGTTCCCCACGCGGACAAAGAGACATCGCACATCGCTAGTCTAAATCACCAAAGGATCATCATTGATCGATAAGTGTAAATTACACTAAGCTAGTAAATATATGAGTTTAGCTTCATGTCCCATAACCATTGGCTTAACTTAACAGATTGTAGATTTCCATTCAAAAATTGTCACAAGAGTTCAATCAAACAAGTCCAAGAATTAACCGACGAAGTAAACGCAAGCGTTTCATACCACTTGTTTTGCTAAACCGTTTAATTAGATTTCTCATACGAATGAGGTAAAGGTTTGTATATACTAATAGATTTGGAAAACGGTTTTAAAAACGAGCTTTGTATTTAAAAGTAGTGTTGAAATCGTTTTTGTGAAATAGTTTGAGTATTTACTACTAGTATAGAAACCTTTGTATTTTAAAGTGACAAACCACAGAAATGATTGTAGAAACAATCAATCACTAAAAATTCACATACGAGAATGTGAATTAAATCCATAAAAATCGATATCAAATCCATCAAATGGATATTCCCAAAAATCCAAAGAAAGAAGTCATCAAAGTCGATAATAAGTGATAACAACTAACCGAATCAACAAAAAATCGATTAAAATTGGAAATCCACTCAAAAACAGCCAAAATAGGCAAAACTGCACATTTAAGACGTCTGAAATTACCAACCAGACGTCTGAACCACTAACCAGACGTCTGGATGGATTTCCAGATGTCTAGATTTTGTCTCTGCCTTTTTGCGTTTTCCAGAGACCAATTCCAGACATCTGGATTTCTAATCCAGACGTCTGAATTCCAATTCATACGTCTGAAATCCACCTGTAGGCAAAAATCAGCCTAGCCCGTAAACAGCGAATATCCAAACGAAATGGGATCGATCGAGTGATGGATGCTAAGGGTTTATGATAATCGACAACCCAGCCCTATAGGCTCTTCGATACACCACCAAAACATGTCCAAACATCCAAGATAGGATTTTTAAAGATTTTGAATTCAAAACACCAAAATTGGAAAATTCACCAAATCAATTCAAATCAAAAGCAAATGAACATGAATAGAAGTTAGGAATTCATACGTAACAACAATGAAAGTTATAGACGTAGATGTGAGTTCAAAAACTCACCTTTAAAACCAAAAACAACGAACGAGAAGCTCTAAAACAAAGGAAAGGCCAATTCTTCTTCAACTTCAATTCAAGAAGCTCCAATCTAAGCTAATAAGCAAATATTTCCTTAGGATTTAGAAATTTCTGAGAATTGAAGAGAGATAGAGATGAAGAAGATGAAGAGGATGCTTACCTAAGCTTCTCCTTGATTTTGGACTTGAATTTGTATTTCCTAAACAAACTAGGGTTTTGGAATTCTAATTTCCAATCTTTTCCCTTTTTTTCTCTAGAGCTTGAATGTTAGGAAATGAGGAATGAAATGAATGAAGAGGAGTTGAGTTAGGGTATTAAGTTGGGTTAGTGGGCGAAACCCAAACCCAAAGCCCAAATAGAAAAATAGCAAAATTCTACTCAACTCCAAACATATCGATGTTTATACTCAAAAAAGTTGTAAATGCCATTTTGGACTTAATGGAAGTGGTCTCGAGTCCCAATTCGTCTGTTTACAAAAAGTAACATTTTGGACTTTAATCCGATTAACGATGCTATATTTAAATAAAACATTTAAATATACAATCGTGAAATATGCGGGTTGTTACAGTAATAATCAAATTTACAATTTTATTTAATAAATAAGTCAACTATATTTAATAAAATAGTTAATTACTTCTGAAACACTTTCATCAAATCAATTAATTTATTTTAAACACATTTATTAAATCAATTAACCAACTTAAAATATTATTCATCAAACGATTTATTAAATTCAAATAATCATTAATTAAAATGAATAATTACTTTTAAATATCATTAATTAAAATGATTATTAATTTGCAAATATCATTAATTAAAATAATTAATTAAATTCAAATATCATTACTTAAAATGATTAATTAAATCCAAATCTCATTAATTAAAAAGATTAATTAATTTTAAACATCATTAGTTAAAAGGATTAATTAATTTTAAACATCATTAGTTAAAATGATTAATTAATTTAAAATATCATTAATCAAAATGATTAATGAATTTTAAACATCTACTTTCGGGAATATAAAGCTTGCGTTCAAACACACACAAGCGTTTAGGGGATGATATTTAATAAATGATGCCATAATGACACTTAAATAGTTTAAATGGAATATCCAGATTAACTTCAATTAATCAATCAAATAAATCTAACTATCATCCAAGAAAACAACAATAGTTTATAGTATCACATATATGATGTAGTAAATTTGGGTGTGGGTTAACTAATATTTAAATAATTATCCTTTATTATAGCTAAATTTTCTCATATATTTATCCTCTAAGTGTATTATCCTACTATTCAGATTATATTAAACAACTTTTTATTAAAAGTTTAATTTTAGCTTAACATTATTAAAAGATGACTTTTAACTTAACCTTTCGCCGATCACCTTATAATAAAACTATGAAACTTAATTCACAAGGGGTCCATTCCAAGATTCTTTAAATGCCATCTACTCGACCTATATCTTACTAAGGAAAATTCCTTATGAACTATTCAACAATAGTTAATGCTCAAACTGGATGAGCATAACTAATCAAATCCTAAATGATAATAATAAAATATTATCATTTCTAAATAATCAGCTCAACTATACAATTATATTAATTTTGAAAATCATTCTTATATATATGATATATTCCTAGGTAAAACTATTTCATTTACCATTTTAAAATAATACTATATTGGAAGATCTATTCAAATGTTTAGGAATCTCCATTGATAACGCTGATCAGACGCATCGATCAGAATTCATATACCACTCAATGGATCAAACAACACAATATAAAACATTTTTATAGTACTAACAAATATGCACTCAATATATAGTTATACGCTCAAACTTATCCTAGGATATTAATATCCCATCCTTAGAGAGTTTGCCCTACACGGGCTTAGGGGTTCGCTAAACCTAAGCTATGATACTATCTGTGACGACTCGTCTTTATGATCCCTGAGAACAATACTTAATACATCCTCGGTATTCGTGTGTCGTTGCCCAAGCACCTGAAAGATGAGTTGTCATGGGGTAAAACAAAGAACAGAACAAGGCATAATGGATAAACCTTACATCGGAATGGTTACATATAATATAAAATGATATAGTACAAAAGTTACTCCTTAAAAGGAGTTATCAGAGTTATAAAAAAATTACATCTAACAGATTGATAACTATACATTTTGACTTTTCATTTTTAAGATACAAAATACACCTACATAATCATACAGTGGAAATAAATAACTAGATAACTAAGAAGCCATATGCTCGA
This sequence comes from Allium fistulosum, assembly GCA_030737815.1. Classification (NCBI taxonomy): domain Eukaryota; kingdom Viridiplantae; phylum Streptophyta; class Magnoliopsida; order Asparagales; family Amaryllidaceae; genus Allium; species Allium fistulosum. The sequence continues at coordinate 413,093,138 of CM060906.1, forward strand.
TCAATGTCTTTAAAGAGCTCCAAAGAAAGCCTGTTATTCTCGGGCTACCCAAATATAATTGAGTATCCGAGAGTTTAGGGAAAATAAAAAACTCGGGTCAGACAAAATGTCTGGTATGAGTAAAACTATTAAGCAAATAGGTTGTATTTAAACAATCACGTGTGGGACCACATCGCTAACGCAGAACGGGTTTTCTCCCATATAAATAACAACCAAACATAACAAAAATGGAAATGAACAATATGGAACAAATCCAAAGATGATGGGCATAATTGGTATAACATTCGGACTTGAAAGAATGGAAATAGTCTGAATAAAAATCCAAACCGAACAGAATGGATAAAACAAGACAATAGTCCAAACTCGATAGAATGGGCAAAACCAATAATTGAACACTACGAAGAGTGGTTGACTCTTCCCATTGTAATTAAAGAAAAACAATTCGAAGGTTTGAATCAAATAAGGAAAGGAAAATTTTCCAACAATGACTAGGAGGGTGTGCGCCCCTTACCAAAAGTATACCTCTAAAAATATACTTGAGAACTCCGATGGCTCTCAGAAACCTCCAAGCCAGACCCCGCCAACTATTACCGAGAATCCGAGTACTTCACATCTCAATGTGCAACACCGAATCCAATCTAGAGTGGATGTGAAAATAACCTAATGGGAGCAACCCCACATAGCTTGGCCCCCACTCACTCTTTGGTTTTAGTCATTTCTGACAAAGAATATCAAAGCTCAACAGAGCAACACATCATCTTAGAATGGCGATACTAAAGAAGCTGAAGTAATCGATAGTTGAGAAACCAACTATCGAGGATATAAAACAATCGTATATATTTAGTCTTGTATATTTATCACCACTCATTAAATTCCAACTTGTACTATTTCTTGGTTAACAATAATATCGGACAATTCAAGATAGTGTTACCTCAAAGTCAAGTCTCACGATCATTCTTAACTTTCGAAATAGCGATGAGTCTACTTCTTCGACGTTAGTGCTACGTATACAAATAAATAATTCCCATATAAGTGAATCGCTTTACGGTAATTAATTCATTTCCATAAATGAATCAAACATTTTCTTTTAAAAATCCAAATTCATGCTTGGCCTTACATTACAAGTACTAGCTTTAAAACAATTTATTTAAAGAGTTTACTAACTTCAAAACATCAATTTAAAAAGGATTTAATAACTTAAAAGTCAAGAAATTAGATAAGCCAAGATAGTGTTACCTCAAAGTCATGTCTCACGATTATTCTTAACTTTCGAAATAGCAACAAGTCTACTTCTTTGACGTTAGTGCTAAGTATACAAATAAATTGTTCCCATATAAGTGAATCGCTTTATGGAAATTAATTTATTTTCATAAACGAATCAAACGTTTTCTTTTAAAAATCTGAATTCATGTTTGGCTCACATTACAAATATTAGCTTTAAAACACTTTGGTTAAAGAGTTTATTAACTTCAAAACATCAATTTAAAAATGATTAATAACTTAAAACGTCCTTATTACATTAATTAATTAACTTTAAACTTCATCACACAAATTGATTTTTGAACTTCAAATGTCTTTAAATAATAAAAAGGGCAAACCACTTTTAAACCTTATTAACAATTAATTAGTAAAATATAATTAACTAAATTAATAATTAATTAATTATCATTATTTAAATGAATAATAAAGTCAGAACATCCTTGTTACTATGATAAATTCACTTTGAAACTTCATAAATTAATTGGTTAATTATCTGCAATGACCTTTAATTAAAAAGCGTAAATCACCTTTAAAACATCATTAATTCAATTAATTAATTAATTTAAATACAATTAATTAAAGTAAGTTAATAATTAATTCATTCTTATTATTTAAAAATGATTTATTAATTATAAACATCAATAAAGGAAAGATTACTAAGAGTTAAAATAAGTTGATAAATTTTAAAAATCATTTATTAAAAAGATTTATTAATTTAAAAGCATCATTAGCAAATTAATTAGCTTTAATTCATCATTATTGAATGATTAATTATCCTTAAACATCATTAAATAAAATGATTGATTAAATTTAAACATCATTAAATAAAATGATTAATTAATTTAAACAATAATTAACCAAGTAATTAGTTAAAGTTAAAACGCATTATTAACTAAGTAATTAGATAACCTTAATCCTTATTAATTAAGTAATTAATTAATTAATTAATCAATATTAAGACGGTTAATTACTTTTGAAACCATCTTTAATCAAAATCTTGGTTAACTTGTAAAACAATTCCAAGCCCGAAGATGAAACCAAACGGTTTCGATAAAAGGTGATTTTTCGAAAGCGTTGATATAGCGACTATCACTATACGGGCAATTCGGCAAACAAACTTATGACATTAGCCACACAAATAAACATCACATAGCAATGCTTTAAGCACAATATAAGGTAAATAATGATGATACAACATGTAATAAGTATTTACCAACAATTATATTAACTTTAACCACCAACTTTTCATATAGCTAGCCACATGCTTACAAACTTTCAAATGCGACAACTTTTCAAAGCATGAAACAAACAAACAACCAAACCATCACTTTATATATACAACAAGCATTCATAGGCTATTAACACGGACATTAACATAGTATAAACTTGGTTTAAGAAGGTGTAGTTTTACTCACCGAAAGCTATCCAAACCTTTGCTAACTTACGGTATGACCTAGCACTTCCATTCCTAAGTAAAAGATGGAGTCTTAGACCCTTAATACACTAGGTAGGCTCGGCCTTGAAAGAAGAAGGAATTGAAACTTGTTTTGGTAAGGTGGAGTGACTTTGGATAATCATCGAACTCTCAAAAATGAACCCGAAAATAAGTCATTTTTCAACTATTTTTTTGACTATTTACACTTGGATTTTGAAAAGGTGATATAGAAGAAAGTTTTGGAAAATTATTTTCTTTATAATTTTAAAAATAATTACTCAATTTTGATTAGTTTTGAATAAGACATGGTCAAAAGAAGATGGACCATTTTAGGACTTGAAATTCTGGGTCCGAGAATGCTCTATAAAGAAATGAGATTTGGACATGGTTAAGCTCAAAATTAGAAGAAGTGGTAGATATAAAAGTTGTAGCCACTGGAATTTTCTACAGTCTGAAAAAAAGAAATGCTCCATTTGATTAAGTTATTAGAAAGATACGGCAGAAGTAACATAGGTGAAACTGAAGAAGTGAAAGGGGGTATTTATAAGCAAGAGAACAAAATGAATTACCTAAACGACGTTGTCCTTTACCCTCCACTACCCTCTTGCCACCTCACCTAGCCTCCTTCGCCTCATGTACTCATGCCCCCATTTGGACTCCCTCCCTTTTTTTCATGAGAAAACATGTTTAAACATGTTTTGTACTTCATTGCCAAAATGTTTCTAATGATGTGACATTTATATTTATATTTTAAACTTTATATACTTAGGTATGAATACATATACACATACACTAATACACACACACACACACACACACACACACACATATATATATACTAACTAATTTACATTCTTAACCATTTAAATGTTATTACAAATACAAAACAAGGCCTACAAAATTTGAAACAACTTTTGTACGAAGAAATGTCGAAAATTTGGAAAACAGTTTCTGGTCGCATTTTCTGTTTTTCATCGAACTAAATATTTTTGTAAAATAAATTTGAAAACTATTTCATCTTTAATATTTATTTTTTAAAAGTATTTTTATTTTAATTATAAAACCTATTATTTGAATATTTAAAATTAATTAAATATTCATAAATTAATATGGTGACATTCCGGGTCGTTATAGCTAAGTTGAAGTTTTAAATCGCCAGATCAAGCAAATCTTAGAGAAAACTGTGAATAAAAATCGAAAAGATTGGTCATAAAAATTGACAGATACGCTTTGGGCTTATAGAGCTACGTATAAAACCAATCTTAGGATGTCTCCTTTTAGGCTGGTATATAGCAAAGCGTGTCATTTACCCGTCGAACTTGAACATAAAGCATTGTGGGCGATTAAGAACATAAACTTTGATCTTGAAAAAGCTAGCAAAAACAAAAAATTGCAACTCAACGAGTTTGAGGAGATTAGGAACGACGCGTGTGAAAATGAGAAAATTTACAAAGATAGAACAAAAGTTTTTCATGACAAGTCAATCCTAAGGAAAATATTTCGCCAAATCAAAAAGTTCTTTTGTATGACTCTCGACTTCATTTTATCCCTAGGAAATTAAAATCAAGGTGGACATGACCATATGTGGTACGTACTATTTTTCCATATGGTGCTATAGAAATAGAAAATACTAGGGATGGATCGATTTTTAAAGTCAACGGTCATCATTTGAAACCTTAATTGGAGTTGGCGAGTGATCGAGAGGAGAAGCTCATGATCTTTATGAGCCATACTATGTCTAGTAAGAAATTTTAACCCTCTTGTAAATATGTACATATTTTTCTCTATTTCACTCATTATATTATGCATTGACTGTGGGGACATAGTCAAAATCCAGTGTGGGGGGAGTCACATGTTTATTTTGATTTCTCATGGTTTATTTTTTGCATTTTCTTTTCAAAAAAAAATAAAAAAATTTCCAAAACAGAATTTTCTCTTTAACATATTTATTAACTTTTGAAGAAACACGATATGATAAGTATACGTTTTTGGTTATTAAATTGAAATTTTAAAAATCGACTCGTCTCAACAAAAATAAAAAATAAAAGTTTGATTACAATTAACTTTGGTTTAACTAGTATATAGGAAGGTTCATGGGTGATAATTATGAAGAATGTCATAATTGTAATCTTTGTTTAAAGAGTGGTTGATTCAAAATAAAGGCGATAACATTTTTGATCTTCTAAGTTAAGTGGTGCTATGATGATTTTGCGTAACTCTCTCTTTTCAAAAAAAGGTGTTTATAAAAATAATAAACACCTAGAATCATGTGTTCACACGTAAGTGTGTACACTCGCCATGCTCTGTATCCTTCTCACGCAAGCCCGATAGGCAATGCATGATCGGTATATCTAGCCTTAGTTTATCTGAGTTAGGTGTATATAAATAAAATTAAAATAATAATAATAAACACCTAGAGTCATGTGTTCATACGCAAGTGCGTACACTCACCACGCTCTATACCCTTCTCACGTAAGCCCGAAAGGCAGTGCATGATCGGTATATCTGGCCTCAGTTTATCTAAGTTAGGTGTGTAAATAATAATAATGTTAATATTTTTTCAAAATACAGAGAGCAAGCAATTGAAATCCAAGCACTATTTTCAGTTATTTGATTCAACGTGTTACTCAAAAGAAATAAAAATACCAATTTGCAAAACTTTGACAATCAACTAAAGGATCTGTTTCATAGTTGCATTATGTTACCAACCGAAACACTACCCAAACTAGAGTCTAATTGTGATAATAACTTAATTTTTGTTTGAAGTTTTGATGAGTAAAAAGACTAAAATTTATTGATAATAACCAAAATTATATTTAACTTACTCGTGTCAATTTAAAAGTAAATTTATTATTTGTAAATATTCTTGAAAATTTACATCATGTAGTCGCATTAGAATTCACATATCGCATTTGGATTTTGTGGGTAGTATCCTCGTCCTACTAGGACACCTAGAGGTTTAATGGCTTATTGCATATGCTCAATGAAATCATCTTTCCTATGAAAACGGATTTATCCTAGTTTTAGTTTGTTCGAGGACGAACAAAAAGATAAGTGTGGAGGTATTTGATGTGCATGTAAAAGTGTATATTTTTACTTCCATATTTAATCTTTTTTAATTAAATAAATAGGGTATTTTACATGTTTAAACCAAAATTTAAATTGTTTTCAAATCATCATTCATTCATCTTCATTTGGGGGTAAAATGATAATTTTGTGTATGATTTAATTTTGAGAAAATTTATTTGCACATTTTTATTTGTAGGAAATGAAGTGCAAATATGAAGAGGTTTCATGTATGTGTGCATGCGCATATGTTGAAGGCAAATAAAGAATGAGAATAAAAGAATTCATGCAACATGGAGAAGTCCACATACCCACTATCATATTGTCCATAAGTAAAAGCGTATGCACATGTTAATGGAGGCTTAAAGGAATGTTAGTAGGGATTAATTATTTTCCTAATGATATGGTTACACTTTCTCAAGGGCATTTTAGATAGCCACCTAAAATATATATTAGGGTTTTAAGCATGTATAAATACCTCTTATGTTTCATGTAATCATCTTATTATTTTATGCAATATTGTAGCCATAAATCAATGATAAATAAAATGTCTTTCTAATGGCTTCTTAGCCTTGTTCTTTACTTTCATGCAATTTTCATTTCATGTTTTCTTTTATTGTTATTTTTTATGCTCTCTTATTTCATGTTAGTAGCATAGATTCAATTCTTGCAATTAGCATTGTTTAATTTCATGTAAGTAGTTAGCTCTCTTTTCTTTTATTAGCTCTCATTTTCCTTATTTTTTTATGTTGAAATCATTTTATGTTAATATATATTCGAATATTAGTAGCTAAACCCCTTCAATTTAGTAGTAATGAAGCTCTCATGAAACATACAAATTAACATAATGGTTCCATTTGTGATCTCTCTTTTGTGCTTAATGGAAACTTTGAATGATGGCGGTTTGTGTCTCTTTTTTAGTGAATTTGATAGTCTATGTTGACATCTCAAATAGGATATGCTTATTCCATTGTAAACATAAACTATTTGATCATTTGCCTAAGTGATTTTGATAATGAAAGTCAAACTAGAATCAAAATTTGATGATCTATGTTACTAATTCATAGTAAATAGATCATACTTAAAATAGATTCTATTTTTAATTTCATGTCATTTTCATAAGTATTGATAAGTGGGCTTGGATGGTGTGTTAGAGTTTGATGGTTTAAGTTGTGCTAATTAATAGCACGAATAAATCATACTTATAATAAGCACATCTATCATGTCTACTTAATATTTTAATGAGAGATTATAAATAAAATTTGAGTTGATTTATATGAATGTTTAGAAGTGGATTTGCCTCTAAACTGTTCTTTAATCACATAGTTTCATTCACTTTTTCTCTAGTTTAGTTTCTACAATTTTCTAGTTGAAAAAAATTTCAAAAACTTTAGGTTAATTTGATTGAGTAATATTAAAATTTTTACTTTCTCCGTGGATCGACCAGTACTCACATACGTACTACAATTGTACGACGTGCGCTTGATGTTTTATAACGATTATATTTTGTGGTGATTTTCTAATTGATAAAATCCATCATCTAACGCTGTTCATAGAGAGAGGAAGAAAGAAGAAGAAGAAGTATAATTTTAAAGGGTGTTCCAAGTCGAGGAAGCTCATAAGTGGTTGGAGATGAAGGTCTAAAGACAACATGTATCATCATTGTAAGAAGCATGGCCATTGAAAGAAAGATTTTCTAGATTTAAGTAAGAGAAATGAAGTAGAAGGTTCTTCATCTATTGCGGTGGAGAATGTTGTTTCTGATGATGTGTTGATTGCATCTATTTCTGATGTATCAGACCATTGGGTGCTGGATTCAGTTGTGTTTTTTCACATGATGCCAAGGAAGGGGTATTTCTATTCTTATGAGGTAAGGAAGGAAGTGCCATATTGATGAGGAATGATGTTGCTTGCAAGTCATTAGGAGAAGGATTAGTTCATATTCGTATGCACGATGGTGTTGTGCACACTATTACTGGAGTCCATTAAGTTTCAGGTTTAAGGAAATCTCTTCTGTCTTTGGATCAGCAAGCATCTTTGGTTTGCAGGATTACAATAGAGTTAGATGGCTTGAAGGTAACACGTGGTGTTCTTGTATTGATGAAAGAATTGATGATCTGGAATCTTTATCTGCTGAAAGGATGTATAGTTCTTAGACAGTCATGTGTTGGAGTTAATAAGTCATGAATTTTGAATGCCACCAGACTTTGGCATCTCGAATTGGGTTATGTTTCAGAGAAGAGCTTGGAGCTGCTTTATAGAAAGAAGATGATCAAGGGTGAAACCTTCAGCCGTTTGGAAATTTGCTAGGAGTGTGATCAGTAGTAGACGAAGATTTCTTTTTGTGTTGGTAGATATGAATCCAAAAGAGTACTAGAGTATGTCCATATGGATGTTTGAGGACCAGTAGCTACAACTAAGTATTTTCCCCTTCACACCTCAGAATGCACTGTTCTTATAGGGAGAAAATGCACTTTCACATCTTCTTAACCCGAAATGAAATGGCTGAGGAGAGGTTCCTTTTTTAGGGTACTCCCGGGAATAGATCCAGTAGAGACAGGGTGGGTCCTGTAGCTCAGAGGATTAGAGCACGTGGCTACGAACCACAGTGTCGGGGTTTCGAATCCCTCCTCGCCCATAACCAGCCCAAAAGGGAAAGGTCTTTTATCGATGGCTATTGTCAGAAGGTTTGGGTGTTCGTGATGAAAACTAAGTCGAAGTCGTTTGAGAAGTTTAAAACCTTGAAAGCAGTAGTAGAGAATGAAGTAAGAAGAAAGTCAAAGATGTTGAGATTCGACAATGACGGTGAGTTTGTTTCTAAGGAGTTTACAGATTTATGTAAGCTACATGGAATTTAGTGACACTTCACTACACCTGGAGATCTACAATTAAATAGAGTCGTTGAAAGGATAAATAGGACTATACTAGAGAAATCACATTGTTTGAGATTGACGATGGGTTTATCTAGAGGCTTTTGAGCTGAACCTTATAAACTATGAAGTATATTATCAATCAAATTTTGTAATCAGCCATTGATGGGAAGATTCTAAAGGAAAGGTGGAAAAGTACATCTACACATATCAGTTGTTTTCGTATATTTGGTAACCCCATGTATGTTCACCATACAGGTAATGATAAGTTAGAGGCTAGAGCCTATCAACGCATTTTTTTGGGTTATATAGAAGGCATCAAACGATATTGCATCCAGAACCCTATTGATAGGAAGGCGGTGCACTCGAGAGACGTCACATTTGATGAGTCCGCTATTTTCAAGCCGAAGGTGAACCTACCTAGTTTAGTAGATTCAGAAGCCGAAAGGCCTAAGGAGATGAAAATTATTCCCACATATAAGTCTAGTAGTAGAGTCAGAGCTACAAAAGAAGATAGAGTAATTATAGCCATTGACATATCTAATTAAGGTCCACATAATTCCTCTAGCAATGATGGCGATGGTCTTGAAAGTAGAGATGATTCAGCTCAAGCTAGAGTTGACATAAGCTTAGGCGAAGTTACACCTATTCGAGCTAGCTCTAGGTTAGAAGGCCACCATATAGGTATGGAGACTGGAATTATGCAAATCTTAGCCTTAATGACCATTTCGACTATGCATTGCATGTAGTGCAAGATAAGCCTTTCGATGTGTTCGAGTACCAATTTGAAATGGATGCATGCTATGGAGGAGGAGATGGATTAGTTGAAAAATAATCAGACTTGGGAATTAGTACCACCCCTTAAGGAAGTTGAGCCATAGAATTCAAGTGCGTATATAAGGTGAAGGACGATGAAAGGTACAATACTAGACTTGTTGCAAAAGAGTTTTCACAAAGGAAGGGGATATAGTATAATGAGGTGTTTGCTTCAATTGTTAGACATACTTATATTTAGAAATTGCTAGCTAAGTCGCAATTCATGACATGAAGTTAGAACAGTTAAATGTAAAGGCATCCATTTTGGATGGATACTTAGAGGAGATTATCTATATGAAGCAACTAGAAGGATTTGTAGAGGATGGGAAGAAGGAATGTGTTTGCAAGCTGACGAAGTCTCTATATAGTTTGAAGTAGTCGCCTATGCAATGATAAAAGAGGTTTGACTCTTTTATGCTTACTTGGTTTTGACAAAAGCGTTAAAGATGCTTTTAAGCATATGGACAATGGAAAATGGATATATTCACTATTGTATGTGGACGATATGCTAATCGCTTCCAAGGACAATGCTGAAATTGATAAGTTAAAACTGAAGCTAAAGACGAAATTCGAGATGAAAGACCTTAAAGAAGAAAAAAAAGATTTTTAGGCATGGAAATCCAGAGAGATAAAAGGTTGAAGGTGTTGAGATTAACACAAAAAGAAAATTTCCAAATAGTGCTTACTCAGTTCAACATAGAGAAGGCAAAGGCGATCAATACTCCTATGCCTTTGTACATTTAGCTTTCAGAGAAAGGCTCATCGATCTCAGACAAAGACAAAGCTTATATGGAGAAGGTAACTTATGTTAGTACGGTTGAAAACTTGATGTATGTTATGGTATGCACGAGACATCATATTGTGCATGTGGTAGGTTTGGTTAGTCGCTATATGGCTAATCCAAGGAAAGAGCATTGGGAAGCAGTGAAGTACATTTTGAGTTGTCTTAGAAGAATAACGTATTATGTGCTTGTTTCTAATGGTAGGTAGAAAGATTTCAACTTGGTCGGATTTTGTGATTCTGATTATGCCGGAAAAAGGGATCGAAGGAAGTCAACCTCAGGTTACTTCTTTACACTTGGAAAGATAGCTATTAGCTAGAGAGCGAGGTTCGAGACTATATTTTCCATATCTACTACATAGGCAGAACTAATAGCTGTTGTTGAAGCAGCTAAGGAGGGAATTTACTTTAAGTGGTTGTTTTGTGATTTAGGTTTTGTTCATAGAAGTATAATTGTGAATTGCGACAGTCAAAGCGCAATGCATCTGGTTGAGAATCTGGCGTTTAGTTCGAGGAATCACATAGAGGTAAGAGAGTATTTCCTTGTCTCTATAAATGAAGAAAAGCAGGCACATCTTCAAAAGATTCACACTAGGGAGAACGCAACATACATGTTCACTAAGTCCTTGTCTGTTATAAAGTTTGAGCATTGCTAGAACTTAATCTGCCTTTTGAGGTGCTAGGTCGCATATAGGGAAAGTGAATTGGTAGAAGAAGACATTTGTTTTTATTGTGCAGATTGATAGGTCCTACATGTAGATAGTACTTTCAACATTTTATTGGCGGACAGTGGCCTTCCTGGAGTTCCTTGATAAAGTGCAATGGGTAATGGCAATGCTGAAGCTCATTGGGAAGTATCCATGGTGTCTTGTCCAAGAGTTGCTTGGAGTAAGAGGATGTAGGTGAAGTTGTTAGGTTTGCATGGAAATATAGCATCAAGTTGGAGATTGTTAGATTTTGTGATGCAATATTTCCATAATAAAGAAGTTTGGAAAGATATTGTTGATTTCGATAATACAATATTTCCAATTATAGAAGATTTAGAAGATAATTTATGTGAATGTGAAATAATAACTCAAATATATTGCCTCTTTTATTGCATTAAAGAAGGAAATAAATTATTTATATCGGAAGGAGAATTATTTTGGAAGGATGAAGTAATCAATTAATTCCCTAATCAGCTGATTAAAGAAGACATTCTATTAGGTGCATACTAAAGGAAATTGGAAAAATAAAATAGATAACCGTTTCCCATATGAATAAAAGAATTGATGAGACATTGATTTTTAACTATAAATCGATTACTTCAATCTTAAGTAATAATCTCTACATAAAGATAGTCACTCAATAGAGATTAATAGAATCATCTCAAGTAGTATTTTCCTCATTCTTTTACTTAACCTCCATTATTAATCTTGTACTTTTTGATTTATCAGAAAGTAATAAACTCTTCTCTCTCCAAACTAGACGTAAACTATCTCACGAATGGAACCACTATAAATCATGTATGCAATCTTCTTTTCTACTTATGCATCCATGATCTGTTATTGTCTATTTTTGAGGTATGTTTATTTTATCATACTACAACACGATCTTATTGCTTTCCCCATGCGTTTCGGTTGATTTACAATTATTTATGTAAACTTACCCTAACATTTATCTATTATATTATATGAAAGCCGAGTTTAAATTGGCCGACCTTTCGTCTCCATTAGGGCTGTCAAAATTCAACATGACCCTTTAACCCAACCCTTTTAGCCAAATTTTAATAGGGTTGTGTAACAACCCGAATTCCAGTGGATCCAGATTTTTTGCAAAAATGCTAAAACCCAAGCCCACTGAAGCCCGAGTTGGGTATCTGGTATCCTGCAAATAGGCAAAGACAAATATATCAAAGCTCAAGTAAATATCTCACAGCGGAACTGACTAAAATATAATAGTAAGTAAATACTCACCAAGATAATAACACTTTCTAAACAAGAGTCTCAAAGTTGGAAAGTCTCTGCCATCTACCTAACCTGTGGGATGTATGAGGAGGGGGTGAGAACTAAAGTTCTGGTGAATGGACAAATTATACACTTCTAAATTTAATTCTACATATACCGTTTTATTTCCATTTCCCGTTATGTTAGGTTTATTGGGTTTATAATACTCTCGCCTCTGTGCATAAATCGTACCCATCTACTCCCTAGTAGATTAAAACCTAATAACAAATATATATGTAGCTACATGCCCAATGACCGCATCAGTCCTAGGTACTACCCATAGTACCTTCTGTATCCTCCTCGAAAAGGACTCCATCATCTTGCTCCTAGAGCGTTCTGTAACTACATCTGTAAAGGATAGCTTCATGAGGCCTACAATACAGATGTTCCGTCGTCTACTATGAAAACGTAAAACTGCGTCCGTACTAGCCTATACTAATGCTCGGACATCCACAATGTACCACCCAGTGCGTACCTTGAGGACTATACGTAATCGTTCAGTCTACTCCCTGAATCCCGCCAACAAGGTCTACCTTGTACAGAACTTAGTCGGGGATTTTCTATATCTGTAAAGGACAGCTTCGTTAGGCCTACAATACAGATATTCTACTTGGCCTGTCTCTTTTCTCATCGTGGCTATGGCCCCACACAACCACCCCTCAACTAATCGAAAGACCTCTATAGAGCTAAGTGGTTGTGCCCTACTGAAAACAATCTAAACATCCAATTGGCTCCGCCCCTCATCCAATGTCTCGATAGTGAAAGAATCATTGGCCTGTTGGTTTAACTCTAGTCTTTCCCGAACTCGTTCTTGATTGATGATGGCTTGATCTCCGCGTGCGACTATCATTTTGGGTCCTGCCCACTAAAACCTACTCGCAAGTCAGAGTACGGTGTCATATGAATATCCTACTCCATTCATCAACCTTTTGACTGCCTACAAAGGTCCGCTTCGTTAGTCCTGCAATAAAAAAGCAGTCAAAGCATACTCTCTTGATGCAACACCTACAGACCTACCTCCGGGGGTGCAGCTTCATTAGGCCTACCCCCAAAGGGTCATCCTAGAGTACCCTCACGTCCCATTGAAGTCCCGTACTTCCTTCTAGCCCAAATTAACTAAGTTGAACGTGTTCTTTCAGTGCTAAAAATCTACGATGAACTGCTTCATTATGCTCTTCATCCTTTGGGCTGCTCCAAACGTATCTTACTGTTTTATTAGAACCTAAGTCTAATCTTTTATTTTGCGTTTAGTTTACTTTTCTAATTCTGTTGGCTACTTATTTACCCTAATCAGCATAAGCGTGTCCCAGCCTCACCTAACTATTGTGAGACCATCAGTTCCTGACTGAAAGGAAATGCTGTTGGTATGGGCCTTTCTTCTATGTTTGCTTATTAACTTAGTGTAAGTTTTAAAATAAGCCTTTTCTATTATCTCTAACTATAACCCATGTTATAATTATGTTTTCAATTGTTACTTCTATATTCTTTTATAATCTACATGTTATAAATATAATTGCAAGTGTCTCTTTTCTATTCTAGTCTATCTTCTTTTATTATGATATTGAATTCTCTTTAGTTCTCTTATATTATATGATAATCTTGGCTTGGGACTACGTCCGACTGTCACAAATTTACTTATCATAATAACTGCTTTGCTTTTGTTCTACATCTGCACAATAAATGCAGATCTAGGCACATTTCTGCTTATTATTTCTAGTCTTGTCAAATAATTAACTTGATTTCTTCTTTAATTTCTTTAACTCTTCGCTTTATTCTCTTTTATTCTAGGAAGTAGTTCTATTCTATTTGGTTGGTTACAAAAACTGTGCAAAAAATCCATTTCCATATTTTAATACTAAATAATGCTATAAACAATAAATCGTAATTGCAAGATATTTCTTTTATTGTCTCTTTAATTATTGGATAATGCAAAATACAGAAATGTCTCTATTTTACACTAATTCCCTTTTTCTTTTTTTTATTCTTGCAATTACGTTTATCGTTATTCTTACAATATTAAACTATGGAAATGTATTCTCTTTTCTAAACCAACCAACTAATCTATCACTAACTTCCAAATCAAGTTATTAAATTTTTCCCTTCTTAATTTATTTCTCCCATTTTAGTATAATTTACTGTAAATTTCTTACGTTTAGACTTATGCCTTTCTCTATAACTGTTAAGCCTAATATTATTTATATTTAATTGGATTCCTGTATTTCTTTTCCATATGAATAATAATTAAATATAAGCTCTCTTATAGAATTTATAGTTTCAACATAACTAATTAGCAGAACTAATTACTGAAATAAATGCTGAATTAAAATATTTAACGGGAATCTAATGATAAGTATATCATAAACGTAAAAGGTATATAATTTAAATCCACTCACAAGTCGTCCTTAGCTTTGCTCCATGGTCTTAGCTCTGCTCTATGGCCTTCTTGGATCCCCTTCTAAGGTGTCTAATATTTTTATTAAGAAGATCTTCTCCCTAGAAATATTTTCTATTTAGGGTTCAACCTTAGGTAATGAACCCAGTTGGGAGAAAATCTGATTATGAGAAAATATCCAGGCCTAGGGTTCTATTTATAATGTAGCTTGGGGATCTCAGACCGTCAGATTTTTGGATTGAATCTGGTGCAACCACATAACAGGCTCGCTGTGAGTCATTGGATCTGGAAAATGACGCTCCAGATCTCGCAAAAATTGAATTTGAGGTCTTCGGCACGTCCCTGGACGATTTTACGTCCAGGGCTTCACGCGGGTCGACCCTGTGTGCATTAAGGGGTGACCTTAGGGTCGACCCTTGTGCCCTGTGGGTCAACCTATGGGTCGACCCGTAGGCTTTAATATATATATATATATATATATATTCGTTCTTCTGATTTTCGTTTCTCTCGTAACTTTTTCGTATTAACTCGGATTTCGACAAGTTATATATGGAAATTGATCAGAAAATCACCACGAACACAATGATATAAGTTTCGAGGCCATATTCTGAAAATTCCAAAAATGTTTATTTTCACTGTTCATTGTTATTTGGTTATTAATTATCTAAAAATGCGGGGTGTTATAGGTTGGGTCCAAGCTAATTCAATCACTTTTACTATTGGGTCGGTACCCGTTCAGCTAAAAAAATGATGCAACCCGCTTGACCCTTTTACTCATCCAAACACTAATTTCTATTCCATTTCTCGTTTCAAAACATGAAGTCAGTCGACTTTCTCTCCCGGAATCCCTAATCCATCTCGCATGATTCATTTTTCCAAACGCTCACGCTTGCTCTCGCGATCTCTCTCTCTCTCTCTCGTTTCTTCAAAACCAAGTATGATATTTCGATTTCAAAATTTAGTTTATGGTTGCTAATTGAATAAATGAAAAGTTAAAATCTTAAATCTATTGCATTTGCAGCAAACCCTTTCTCGTGGTGCAATTTCTGGATCAATTTCTTCTCATGCCTTCTTTATCGTCGAGTTAAAAGTAAGAAAACTATTACTTTTGTGGGTATTGATGAGATTTGTTTTTGTAGTTTGAAAAACTGTTCGTATCCTTTTTAGTTTTGAAATTTATATGCAATTGCATACACTTGTTCTTAGCAACACTATAATAAAATTGATAGTAGTAGAGGCTGCTAATAAGTTAAAAGTTTATTCTTTGCGGATGTATGTCTTAGTATTTTATTGCTTACATTAAAAAAACGAAAAGCTATCTACATTTTTTTAATTAAAGAACGGTTTTATTAGTGGGCCAATAAAGGACGATATTCTAATGATAATTGTTATTAAGTTAGAATCCAATCCTTTCCCCCTCAAGAATTATGGACCAGTTATTTAAATTATACAACTTTAGGATATAAATTGGTTAACTACTCCATTATGTGTATTTTACCAGTGTTTTGGTACAGCTGAAATGTATGTTTGCCGTAATGTAGCTAAAGATGTTTCAGTTAAATTAACATATTAAAAAAATCAATCTAGAATTGAGTATAGATTGAATTACCCCAATTGAATAGAAAACCAACCAAAGTAGTAAAGTATCTAATGGACAGTGTAAAAATAGTTCAGACCGATGAGGTTAATTCATTAGGTTTCTTTTAGTTTTGTAAAGAAGATGATAAACTGTTTGCTTTTCTCATCTATATCTTGTATCTTTGCGTAAAACCTGCTTCATGCCTTGTGGAGTTTTAGTTGTTAATTATCAAACCGACCGTAGGGAGGTTTGCCTACTTCTACTAGGCAAAATCAATTTTCCTGAAGCCAAAAAAACATTCCCCATGTTTTGTTATTTTTTTCCTCCATTTTCTTCTCCCCCAAATTTTATCCTCTAGACCGTGTCCTCTCTTCTGATATTTTACGTTTCGTTTGCAATTCTCTTTATTCAAATTCAAATCCCTAATTTATCTCGCATCTGTGCTTCAAAATATCTATCTCCAAATCTAATTCTGTTTCTCCAGATCCAACTTTCTCCCGACCTTTCTCTTTTTAAACCCATCTGCTACAAACGCTATATTTCTCATTATTCATCTTCGTCGCCATGCCATCAACCTATCTGCCAATCTTGTCAAAGCTACAGACTTGTCAAAGCTACAAACTCGCAATAAATATTTTTCTTTTAGAATTATATAATCCAACGGTCGGTTTTCCCACCGTCGTGCGGTTATACTAGTTAATTCAAAATAGTTCAGACTAAGGTGGTTAACTTCATGTCTGGTTTTGTAGACTGAGGTGGTTAATTCATTAATATTTCTCGGTAATTGCCAGTGTACTCGCTTTAGGCATGCAACATTTACAAATTTTGACATATAATTAACGTTTGTTGAGTAGTGATCTATATGAGTAAACGATATTTACAAATTACAACAGTTTAATTAAGTCAATTTAGCTTTAAATTAGTTTAATTAGCTTATTATTATGGTAACTTTAAATCTCAAGTCACTAAGAAAAATGGAGGTTGTTGTATCCACATCATTTAGAATTGAATAACATTATGGTTAAGCCATCACAGTTTATAAACATCTAATCAAATAATTGCTACCTAGCTATACTATTATACTTGTCAGCTAATTATCTGTAATCCAAATATCACAACAAAGCCTTTCTTAACCTCTTCCTCTAACGAGTCCAGTCTTAATAATCACCATCATAATTCTTTTGACATGTTTATCAATAGGATACGCTACTTTAAAATGCATGGTACATAATTACATTGTCTTAGTTGGTGTACAAATAATACACATGTGGTATTCACCATAAAATTTATTATACTGTATATTTTAATCAAGAGTTTGGCACCATATCATATTCATAATTTATCACTGTTAGTTGAATATATATCAAGCAAATGAAGCTCTTTTCAGTTCTTACTCTACTCTACACTCTAAAAAAATTCATTGAGAATGGGGTTATTATCGAAACAAGAGATGCATGGCCTTATTTTTTACACGTTGAAAAATTATGGAAATTTTGATCATGATTATTAATACAGGTTTCTTGATATTTGATAAGTTTATTGATATTTGTTCATGTAATCCTTAAAATTATATTGCAAAACTATAACCTTATTATATGGTATTGCTACTTCTAAAAAAAGTTTTTAAACAATGCATAAAAAGTTTTGCGTATTTTTTTTATAGAATATGAATATTGGTGAAGATGATAGCCAAACAAGAGACATGGTAGGATTGGAGGTTGATCTTGATTCAGTGAGTAGTTCCGTAGGAAGTAAACGAAAAAGAAATACATATTTCGATGTTTGAAAATATTTTGAAAAACATGAAACCATTGAAGGTGAAAAACGTACATGTTTTTGTAAAAAGTGTAAAAGGAAATATATATGTGGTGATAAGTACGGGACCAATAATTTGAGAAGACATGTAAAGAAATGCTATGGTCAAGATGTGGAAGACATCCATAGATTTAATGACTAAAGCAATTATTCGGCATAACTTACCGTTTAATTTTGTTCAATATGAAAGTATCCGCGAATTAGTTTCTTATTTAAATGATGAAGTGGTACATTTATCAAAAAACACTTTCGCATTCTGATGTTATAAAACTTTATGAGAATGAGAAAGTTAAACTTAAAGATTTTTTGAATTCATGTAGTGGGAGAATGAGTATTACTTCGGATTTATGGACTTCAATCAATACGGATGGATACATGAGTTTGACATCACATTTTATTGATAATGAATGGAATTTGCAAAAAAGATTACTTAGTTTTTGTTTATTGCCACCTCCTCATTCGAGTTTGGCCATATTTGGGAAGATATCAAGTTTATTACTTAGTTGGGGAATAGTTGATAAAATATTTTCATGTACATTAGATAACACATCTTCCAATGATAAGTTCATTGAATTATTAGGATCACATCTCAATTATAGACGATCATTAGTTGCGGATGACCAATATTTACATGTTAGATGTGCAGCGCATATTTTGAATTTAATAGTTCAAGACAGTTTAAAATCCGCTACTACTTGTTTGAGCAGCATACGAGAAAGCATAAAATATATCCGAGGCTCTCAATCTAGGAAAAAAGTCTCGTTGAATGCATATGCGTCTTTTTTTGGATAAAACTAGGAAGGGATTACGTCAAGATGTTCCACGAGATGGAACTCCACATTTATTATGCTTAAAAGTGCAATACACTATGAACAAGCTCTTTATCGCTTGAAACATGTGGATTCTAGTTATACTTATTGTCCATCATTTGAAGGATGGGAGAAAGCAAAGAAAATTACACTTTTTTTGGAAGTTTTCTATAATGCCACATGCTTGTTTACAGGAACAAATTATCCGACCACTTCCAAAAATTTTCATGGTTCATTTAACTTTAAAAAAGACTTTAGATGGTGATGATTTTATGTCTTCCATGGCACGCGATATGTTTAAAAAATTTGATAAATATTGGAAAGTGTTTAGTGTGTTTCTTTCGATTGTTTGTATTTTTGATCCACATTACAAAGTAAATTTTGTTCAATTTTCTTATGAAAGGCTATATGGAAATACTATAGAATTTGAAAAGGTAAAAAGAAAATTGGAAGAGTTGTTCTTTGAATATTCAAGGAAAGTGCAAGAAGAGTCGCCTATTGAAACAAATGCTACAAAAGACATGGAATCTTCACATTCATTTACGGGTCCTTATTTACAAGAACATGAAGGTATGTTGGAAAAATTTGATTCTTATCAAGATTCAGAATTTGTTGGCAATTTTATTAGATCAGAACTTTATTCATATTTAAGTGATGGGTTGGTTGATCGCAAAATAGAGTTTGACCTACTCTCATATTGGAAATCACAACAATATTAGTATCCTATTTTAGCCCTTATGGCAAAAGATATCTTGGCTGTACCGATAACTACCGTGGTTTCAGAAAAATCTTTTAGCATTGGTGGTGGAGTACTCGATGACTACCGTAGTTCACTAAAAGAGGACACTGTTGAAGCATTGTTATGTACAAGAGATTGATTGTATGGTGGTACGATTATGCAAACAGTCAAAGATCTTACCGAAGATATTACAAAGTTTCATTCTCAAGAAGAAGAGACATTAATCCATAGTGTCAGATACTTTCTTATTTTCAATTTATTTTCAATTTATTTTCAATTGATAATTTTTCATAATATTTTATCACCTCTGTCGAGGATGGGACTGGACTTCTATCACCACTTCATAGGCCATCAAGGAATTTACCATAATAATCCTTCATGGGTTTGTCTTGGTTTTTTGTAAGATGTCTCTACTAATTTTAGTGGTTAATTTTGCCTTAGATTTACCATGTGTTTATTAAAAACTGATTGTGATAAAAGACAAAAATGTGTCTCAGATGATCTTGACTGGTCGAAATATATTCCATGCTAGAACAGAAACAAAAAAGTGCCATATTGTTTCAACATTACATGCATGCCTAACTTTCTACATACGTGCACAGAAAAAATATTTTAGGTTGTTTCCCACTTGATCAATAAACCTGGAAATCCTCAACAGTTGTGAACTGTTGCCTTCAAAATGTTCCTACATAGAAAGAGAGATTTTCTTCATTTCGATCTCAACATATGTAAAAGTATTTCCACAGTAGTAATTTTCAGTTCTACTATATTGCACTAAAGTTAATGCTACCAGCACCGTTTTTAACTTTACACTCAATATTGTATCTGACCGCTTTTGATTATGCCCTATCAGGTGACTTCATTGCATACATTTTAATATTTTTGATCCAACAATTCTTATCTAGTTTTCTATTTAAGCATGTTAACTAGCTTTTTTGTTTTTCTGATATTGCAATACTGGTTTATGGAGCAATTGGCTAATATTATTATGGTAATTAATTTATCACACTGCAAGAATTGCATGTGGATTCCAATGCATCTCTTGCATGATCAAAATTAATACTCATCGCATTATGTGTACAATTACACCAATATCAAATATCTTGCATTGGATATAGGAAATCTTCATCTATGGTATTTGTATTCTGGTTATAATCCTTCAAATTATTGTATTGTCAGCACGAAGATTAAGGGAAAATCTCTTCAGCAAATAGAAAATTGAGCTCATACTAACTGAGTAGAGGTATCCCTTTTTTTTTATGTATGCTTGTTCGTCCTTTTTAATAATCAAGTCCGCTGTTGTTGGAGGCAGAAATGCAGCTCATAGTTTTTCTTATTTTAATTTTGAACTGTTGGCAAATATTTAATACTCAAATATGTTTTTGTATTTGATATCAAATGTTTATCATACTTTCTTACATGCAGGAATTACATATGTCCATAATACTTGCTCCAACATTTATAATACAAGATATATATTTTTCCAAAAGGAAAACTGCTGTTGATGTTCTTTGCATGTGTTTAGTAGGTATTGGAAAAAGATACAAAGGTGCATTGGGAAATTGAGAAGGTTATCTTTAGCTGCTTTATGATTTATATTTGAGAAAAATATGTAATTTGGTGCGTTATTAACATCATTTGATGTTAGTTTTAAAACTTATTTAGTGCAGTTTTTACAATATTCTTGCTGTTTTCATGACATTTATAGTTGTTTCTGTGTATGCAGTTTTTATTATGTGTTGCAATTTAGAATATTTTTTTATGTATGCAGTTTATATTATGTATTGCAATATTAAACATTTTTATGTTCTGCTGCACATTATGTGTGCAGTTTTATATATGCAGTTTTTATTATATCTGAGGATGTTTTATGTATGCAGTTTCATCACATTTCTGTATGCAGTTTCAAAATTTCATATTTTAGTTGGGTTAAATAGGTTGATCCATATATGAATAGGGTCGGACCAATTGACTATTTTAATAAATATATTAAATGGGTCGGATACCGACGTCTTTCATCTTCCCTGCCCAATTCATTACTTTATCACAACCTATATTTTTTCCAATTTAATGTTCACTTAAGCCCACTCCAGTAAATTGCTTACCATTAGTACCTCTTTCCCCATTTGAGACATCGTATTCTCAAATTTATTCAGTTCAAATTTGCCATCATTGCTCTCAATGTCTCTACCAACGACGCCTTCGTTATTCATACCTGTCTGGGAAATTGCTACCAAATGCTTCTTACTTCTCGAATTAGGTTGTTCTTTCATCTAAACAAATAGATTGGTATATGTTTTTCCTTTTTTCCCCTAGAATTTATCTTTAATTTTAAAACCATATTTACTGTATTTTCACCATTATTACTCCTCATCTTCTAACTACCTGCTCCATTAGGTTCATTTTCATGCATTTATTTCAATTACCAAAATTAGGGTTTTGTTATAGTTAAATCTATTGTAATGCAGATTTGATCCATTGTTCTACTTTTATGTGTTGTAATGGAGAGCTTAGTTAGATTTGAATTTTGACTTTATGACCATTCTTGATGTTTTTCCTGTTGATAATTTTGAGGTCTAGCATTAATTGACAGTTGAGGATTCTCTATATAATAGAGTAATTGTCTATGTAAAACTCGATTATAACTTGGTTGTAAATCTCTGAAACATCATCAAACTTGAGGCTAGTGCTTTAGTGTATTCAGGTAGTAACATATTTACTAATCTGTTGACATTTTGTTCAATGTTTATTTCATTTTGTTGATTGAATGTGTTTATGTCTTAGGATTGCCTACTGAGATACATCCATGTCAGGTGCATTAGATTAACTATCATTATTTACACATTATTTCTCTCCCATAAGCATTTTTTCCATAAAGTTTCAATGATTTCAAACCAATTTCCTTTTGGACCCTTCCTTATTCGAGTAGAGCTTAAAAGAATATAAATCATTCTTTATCGCTCTTTCCATTCCACTTATACAATTTCAGGATTCTCATCCAGCCTTCTTTTCGTAGTGTTTGAAAGGAAGTCTGTTTTAATTAGAGTAATCCAACAATCACTACAAAAAAGAGGGCTGTTTTCCAACCCAGAATTCCCTACGCCATCCTTACGCCGCGTAGGCGCGGCGTAGGAAAAACGTGGAAACATAGGGAAGGGGTAGGGACGGCGTAGATAATTCCCTACACATTTCCTACGCGAACCAGGTTCTCCAACAATTGACTATGGCGTAGGGAATGTGTAGGGAATTGCCTACCCATTCCATACACCTTATTGTTCTTTTGCTAGTTGTAGTAGATACATATTACAAACTTTTTAATTTACCAGTTGTTATAAAAGGTTGTAAAAACAGTATTAATTTATAATTTATAACCAATGATTATTAGTAAATAATTTCTAATTACTAATTATTATATATAATCAATAATTATTTTATATTTAGTACAACAACTATTAAACCATTATGGAAATAGGCGTAGGGAAGGCGTATGGAAATAGGCGTAGGGAAGGCGTATAGAATGCGGCGTAGGGAAGACGTATGGAAATAGGCGTAGGGAGGGCGTATGGAATGCGGCGTAGGGAAGGCGTATGGAATGGGACGTAGGAAACCCGTAGGGATTTTTTTGCGACGCATTGTTTTCCAACCTCTTCTTTGGCGTAGGGATGGTGTAGGTAAAATCTTTTCCCTACGCCGCGCCTACGCCAAACTGGCGTAGAGAATCCAAAATTCTTTTGTAGTGAATCATCACAGCATTATTTTGGGGGAGTTTATATAATCTTAAACTTCTCTACTAGGATAAAGATGAATTAATTTAAAACCACCATTGTGTTACATCGATTTGGTACAAAAATTGAACGCTTCTTCTTCATGTTGCATTGTAGTCTTACAAATACCACTAGAACTCATTTGATAATATTTGCTTTCCACAAGTTCTAGACACAGTACATTTGCATGTTTTTAATATATTATTTGATACTGGCTGGCATTTTATATTTTAAACTATTTACTAGTCTTACTTTCAAATTCCTAAGATTAGAATTTTAGATTTTCTTTTTAACCATACCTTCTCTCTCTCTCTCTCTCTATATATATATATATATATAGCTTTAATATTTTCAAATGTTAAAACTATATTATTGCAAAATTTTAACAAGCAATCTTTTTCTACATTATTCCCCTTGGGCAAAAACTTTATAGTTAATCAAACAACTCTGTTTCCTAACTTTTCCTTCATCTTACACATTTGATTAGTATACCAAATCTGCGTGTTCGAATTAGAAAACTTTTAAGCTTATTTTCTCTTAAACTAAGCCTAGCTATATATTATCCTAAAACGAGAATGTAATGGATTTTTGTTTTCCCAGCTATTGAATATTATTATTTTGCAGGTTGCCTTCATCCCACCTAAATGATATTGACAGTATGTGTGACCTAATACAATGTTTTGAAGGTAGATGTTCTACTTTACTTCCTCTTCACCTCAGGCTCAGTTCAGGTAAGTAACTAATATAATCATCCTAATGATTATTACATTCAGATATCACTATTAGCTAAATAATGGAGGTTTGTATAACACTTATGAAGATAACTCAATAAGTATATCTTTGAGAACTTTTCTATTTATCAAGTTTATTTAAATTTAACCCGCCCAAATGGTAAACAACACTTCAGCAGGTTGAGTGTCATTTACAGATATTTATATTTCCTCTATAGTAATAAACCTTGACTCCGCCAAAGTTGAATCTGTAGAAAAGTCATCCTAAATGAACTTCTAAATTAATTTTTAGATTAGTTTCTTATACTGTTATATTTTTTTCTTTACTTAATTTCTTGGTTTCCTACTTTGATGGTGAACATAAATCCAAAGTTTCCAACTTCTGCTTCGTTAGTTATCAAAATAATATCATATTCATAGTATCCTGCATTTTATAAAGCAAAGCCTTTTGTAGTATGTAAAAATTCGTAGGATTGTGTTGGTAGCTTAATGAATTACCGTGATAACAATAAATTTGGTGCATATGAAGTTTATGAAGCACTGTATGCACTGCTTCCATTGTGTGGCCATCTATGTCTGAAGATGTTGCTTTTTTATTCTTACAAAATACAAAAGTTCTTTCCAATGTTCCAACATGCACTATGAGCTCTCACATTTATGTAAAGCAAGAAAATTATTTATTGTACAAATAGTCTGGTGTATTTTATAGTTTTATTTTTTAAATGTTCATTTTAGGTTTTTTTTAGTTGAAAATAGTTTATTTTCTTTTGCTTTTTGATATGATTACCTTTTAATTTGTCATTGTTTTCCAAACTCTCCGTTTGATGTATGAATTTGTTTAATTTATTTAACATATCTATTTTAATTTACATTGCTCGGTATGTTTAATAAGCTCTACAGTTTCGAAAAAATATATGCATTGTATGTGAAATAATTGATGTGTAAATGATATTATTTTACACCCCTTCGTCTACTGTATAAATTTGGTTAATATATTAATCATCGTTAGCTTAAGTGACATTGCTTGGTAAATATAATTTATATAGCTGAACTTAACATATCTAAGTTAAGAAGTATTTTTACACAACTAGCTAAACATATTTAATTTGCATTTGTGGCTTTAACCTGTCCAGGAATGACTATCCCTAGCTAATGCTTTTTTCCCTGGATCTACAACTTGGTTATTCTATTAAATTTTTATTGCCTTTATTTTTTTCCGTCTCTTCTTTTTTATTGTTTATTTCGATATCATAATTGGGCTTCCCGACCAGCCGTCTGATTTGAAATGAGTACTTTATGATCTTTTATACTTTCATATACCCACGCATGATAATTGCAAATGGAATTTACGTTACTTTTATTGCATATGTAGTGTTGTATGCACCACTTCCATTGTGTGGCTATCTAGGTCCGAACATGTTGTTTTTTGGTTCTTAAAAAAATATAAAGTTCTTTCCACTGTTCCAGTGAGCACCATGAGTTCACACATTTATGTAGAGCCAAAATATTTTAAATTTGAAAATAACTATGTGGTTCATGTGATAGAATTAATGTGTAATTTTACATTGTGATATGTTGTTTTATTTTATATATTGCTTGAATTAAGTTATTATTTTTGGACCATTTGCATACTCTATGAATTTGTTTATATGTATTAACGTTATTAGTTAAATATCTCATAATTTTAATCTGACACTCGTACATGCATTCGGGTAAGTTGGCGTTCCCTATCTGACCATGAGTAATAACTATGTGGGGGTATGAAGTACCAAATTTACGGATAGTATAGCATGTGAATTCGTTTACTGTTTGATTTATTTCTTCTATATGCATGGTACATAATGTAAAGATAACCAAATTTTTCTATGGTGTGAGTTACTAGGAAATACAAGCATCCACTATACAATAACTGGAAAATAGGCACAATGACAAACTTAGAAAAAAATTTAAGCTGAAGGATAACAAGTTTGTTTTTTAGGCTGAAGGACAATGCTGGTTAAAACTAGCATTTTGTATAGTGTAAAACTGAATATAATGCTAGATATAACTAGCATTTTGTATAGTGTAAAAGTTGAATATAATGCTAATTATAACTAGCATTTGTCCTTCAGCCTAAAAATGAAACTTGGTGTCCTTCAGCCTAATTTTTTTAAAGTTTGTCATTTTCCCTAATTCCCTCGTATAATAAAGTCAAGTTTAAATATATGCAGATTTTCTACATTTAGATTTTACAAAAATCTATTATCCTTGAATTCTTACTGTATTTTATGTATTATTCTGGGTATCTTATTGAGTTTATCAGTAATTGCTTCTTATATTGGATCCTATAAACATGCATTTCATGAAAATTTAGATGAATATACTATATTTTTTGTCATTGCTGTTTTTTATATACTTTGCACCAATATCTTCCAAACTGTATGAATAATCCTTGCGAAAAAATTATTTTCAAATTAAAGTTACTGATATAAGATATGAAGTTTTAAGGATAACAAAATACAATTATTTCTCAGTTCATTTTACATGAGCTAATTTTATTGCTATGGTTGCTTTTTTAATAGACTACTTTTCCTTTTTATGATAATACTTTCGTTCTCCTTTGTTATTATGTTTGTTTTTTCCGTGCAAAATAATACTCTCTATTCAATGGCTTTGAGTTAAAGCTTAGGCATTAAATGATCAACAGGTTGGCTAGAGGATGCACTCTGGTTATTCAATTTAACAACGAATTTAATGGATATTTTGATATTAAACACTCAATTAATATATTAATCAAGGTCATTTATTGCAATAACATGCCGCCTCTTTAAGTTATTACCTCTACCTTATATGCAACATTTTTTCCTCTTCTTGATACAATTAGCTATGGTTGTAAACTTTTACTGATTTTTATGTTATTCATACCCATGCATGCATTCAGGTAAATTGGTGTTTCCTATTTGACTATGAGTAATACATTTGTGGGGTATGAAGTACAAAATTTACGGATATTTTAGCATGTGAATTTGTTTATTGCTTGATTTTTTTCTTCTGTATGCATGGTGCATGGTGTAAAGATCACCAGATTTATCTGTAGTGTGAGTTACTAGGAAATATTATGAAGCATCCTACTATACCATTAAGTCAGGTTTAAATATATGTAGATTTTCTACATTCAGATTTTACAAAAAATCTGTTATCCTTGAATTCTTGTTGTATTTTTATGTATCATTCTGGGTCCTTATTGAATTTATCAGTACTTACTTCTTACATTGGATCTTCTAAACAGACATTTCATGAATATTTATATGAATATACTATATTTTAGGTCATTGCTGGTTTTTTATATACCTTGCACCTATATCTTCCAAACTGTATGAATACTCCTTGCAAAACAACTATTTTCAAATCTAAATTACCGATATATGATACAAAGTTTTAAGGATAACCAAATAAAAATAATTCTCAGTTCATTTTACATGAGTTAATGTTATTGCTATGATTGATTTTTCTGATGGACTACTTTTCCTTTTTATGATAAGACTTTTATTTTTCTTTGTTATTGTGTTCATTTTCGAATTCCGTGCAAAATAATACTATCTATTCAATGGCCTTGAGTTAAGGCCTGGTCATTCAATGATCAACGGGTTGGCTAGAAGATGCACTCAGGTCATTTAGTTTAATATTGCTTTTTTATGGATATTTTGATATTACAATCTCACTTAATATATTAATCAAGGTTTGAGGTTTCAACCGAAATACCGAGATTTCGGTTTTTCTGTTTCAATTTCAGTATGGAACGAAGCCAAACCGAAATCCCAGTTTAATAACAAATGGTTATTGAAATTCAAATTTTGTAGAAGTAAATAATAAAAAGAATATATTTAAGTTTCATATATATGAATATTCAAATGTGACATTTTAACTTCTGAAACATGCAAAAGCACAAAATGTATGGTGACCAAGAAGAGGAGGCAACCTCGAATGTCGATGTTGAGACTAGTGCCCACTGCCCAAATGTCGGTCCTGTCAGGTGGAGCTATGGATATGGATGCTCTTTTCCACCAATACACGACGTAAATAATGAGACAACAACTAGCTGACGTTGTTGAACCAAGACCAGTAATTAGAGGAGGTGACTTTTCAAGGATGAATGAAGACTATAAGAATTATAGAGAAAAAGTGTTTATCGAAAATAAGGTGGCATTGGAAGTTTTAAATTGGTTAAAGGTGTGAGCATATCTTTAGAGACATGAAATATGATGATGCTCAAAAGAGGAGGTTGGCTTCTCGTTGGCTTCAATAAAATGCTTTGGACTGGTAGGACACTTTAATTACTGAAATTTTGTAGGAAAAGATTACATGATTATAGGTGCAACTCAAGGCTTAATTTATCCCTAAATCGCAAAAGAATGCTTTGTGTAGGGAGTTCTTAAACTTGAAGCAAAGAGAAATGACGTTGGAAAAATATATCCATCGTTTTAATGCTTTGTCATAGTATGGAATGGAGCATAAGGTTGGAGCAAGGGGCTAAACCATAAGCTAATGACACACTTGTTATCCCCTTTTAAGATAGTTATGGAAATAGCGAGGAGGTGTGACTACTTGTACTGAGAAGGGAAGAATGCAAATGTTGCCTAAGGTGGGGGAAAAAGTGAAGGTTCAACATGTATCAAAAGGGAAATAAGAACCAACATATAGGAGAAAAGCCTTCACGGTGAGGAGTTCAGAAGACAAATGTGGCATATATGGTTTGTTTTAATTGTGTACAGAAGGGTCACTAATTGACTAAGTGTGCCTCGTTGTAGTATAAAAGGAAGATTAAGTGCTTCAACCGTGATATGCCCGACCATAACAAGAGGGATTTTCTATAACGATCCAGAATTTGGATATTTGAAATTAAAATATTTAATTGATTTTAAATATTTAAAAGTTAATTTTTAACTTGAATTTCAAATACAGCTATTTATTGAATAACTAAATTATTGAATTTAATAAATGGGAAATTGGTTAAAATTGTGAATCTTGAGTTTTAAGCTTGTTAAAAATAATTTAAAGGCTTATAAAATTTATATTAATAATAATCAAGATAACAAAACTTTTTAAATTTAATTTAAAAGTGATTTGTTTAGTTTTAAAAATATATCGTTTAAATTTACATTTAAAAATAGCCTTCCGGGACACAGTCTCGGATTTCGACGAAACCAGTTCCATTGGATTCGTAATAGTGTATTATTATCATATTTTAAATTTCGTAAGGTTTGGAGTTATCGTTTGATCGTACGTGATAAAAACGCGTTGAATTTATAACGAAAATTTTAATATAATAATAAGGTCCAAAAAGCTATCTTTTTCATACGATCGAATTAGGCCTCGAAACCTTTTCCATTGCGTTTGGAATAGGGGTATAACATTATAAACGCCTAGCGGTACGTCTCGATCGGGGTTCGAAATTTATAGCTAGGTATTTGTGAATTTTAGATAATTTGTTTTCATCGAATTGACTTGGTTGTCATTTTCTTTCACTCAACCATCAGCCTCCAAGCCTTCTTATCAGCTTTTAATCTTTTCTAGCAAGTCACCTTACCTATTCCTTCTAAAATCACATATGTTCCTGTTCATTCTTTTTATAATGAAGGAAAAAAACAAAGAAATAAAAAAACATGTAGTGCACGAACGTGCACGTTCGTTTATTGTCCTCCTGTACGTTTTTTTCTTATCTATTCACAAAGGTCGGTTCCACATTTCAAAACGAAGGAAAAAAAAAGCATGGCCGAAAATAAATCGTCTTCCACCTCAAATCGCTCGAAACCCATCGAGTTTTAGCAAATATCTCCAACTACAATATCGAAGAGCTTCGCGAGAGCTTTCTATTCACTCGGATGTGATCGAGTTTAGTGGAGCGTGGAAGCTGGAATCTTGTCACGTTTGTGCTCCGGTTGCATGCGTTTTTCGAGGTGATGGAAGCACCGAGTGTGCTGTGGTCGTGGACGAGGGTTACGCCGAGGAAGGCGGTTCTTTTGGCATTAGTAGATCGAATTCCGGTGGGGTATAGGGGCAGCGGTGATCGGTTGCGTACGTTGGCTGATGGGTTCATATGTAACTGTAGATGAACGCAACAACGAAGGGGGTCTAAATGAAGACGGATCTTAAAAAAAAAATTCTCCATGGCGCAAAAAGAAGAAAGGCAGGAAACGTGAAGAGATTTAAAAAGGATTTGGCTATGGATTCAAATGCACATGAAGATGTCGAAGAGTGTAAGGTTGATGTTGGTGTGAAAATTCCTTATATTACTAAGATTCTGTAGGCAGTTGAGTATCATACTTCAGTTATTAATGATGAGCAGCAGGTTTCCATTAAGTTTTTGGCTATAAGGTCTGATGGACAAGAAGTCATTGTAAATGACAAAGAATTAAAGGCTAGCATCCACTTGTGCTTATCAACTTTTATGAGCAACATCTTTGCTATAACCCTACAGTAGTTACTGAACGACAAAGTGAGGTGGTGTTGGATTCGTAACGGTGTAGGCTATATTCTAAAATTGGTTTAGAGATTTTAAAGTCAGCTGGAATTTTAAATTAAGTTGAACACCTATTCAATTTAATTTGAAGTTGGAACGAGTAACAGATTCGAAAATCGAGGTGAGTTAATCTCACTCAACTTTGATTTTCGTAATTAACTTTAAATAGTTAAAATGAATTGTTGATTGATTGATAGAATTGATAAATTATTATCAGTTGAATGTGATATTATATATAGTAATATATATTGGAGTGATTGATATTCCCGCATATATATATATATATATATATATATATATATATATATATATATCGTATGAGACCCTATACGCCCCGCATAACAGCGGATGACCCTATATACCGCGATATCCCCCCTCGAAGTGGGATTGGTATTTTTATATTGTGCTAACATCTGTGGATGCAGGGAAACAGGTTGGAGGGATCTAACTGGATTCCTCAAAAATGTTGAATTTTTTTTCATATTCAGTGATATGATTTATTTGAATAATCTGTGATAGATTATATTGGAAATTGAATTTATTGGATGCTATGGTATTGCTGGATAGATTTTTGGCATTTCAAAATTCCATAAATATAAATTTTGAATTTTTAAAGGAAAATAGAAAGGGAATTTTAAAGTAAAATATTTATAGTGAAGTTGGATAAATTAAAAGTAATGTTTGGGAAAAATAAATAGTTTTGATTTTAAAATTCTATAATTCCGAAATATGGAAAAAGAGAGAGTTTTGAATAAATGTGAATAAAAGGGTTTTAAATAATAGAACTTAAGCGATATTATTTGAGTATAAATAATTTAGTTTTAACTTTGAGATTTAAATAGTTGGGAGGGTAAAAAAAGGGAAATTTGAAAAATAAAGTATGAAATTGTTATACCAGATTTTAAATAATTTTTTAAATGATGAAAAGGAAAGTGGAATATGGTTAGGTTATTAAGAAATTTATTTGGAAATGGAATTTAATTCAGAAATTGAATTGAAATCGATTAAGTGTTGTGGAAGCGTTTTAAAATGGAAAAAGTGAGACTATGAAATTTATAAATAAGGTTTATAAATAAAGTAAAAAAAATTATCAATGGATAAATTGAAATTATAAATTCATGGTGAGGATTTACAAGGAGATGGGTAAACCGGTTTAAAAATAAATGGTGGATTTATTTTTTTGAAATGTGGAAAAGGGGAATTTACGGAAATGGAATGTAAATAAAGCTGGAAATAAATCTAGATGGATTTATAAATAATTAGACTGGTTGTATTGAAGTTGAAAATATTTTTTTCCGAAAAAGTTAAGTTTATTTTAAAAAGGAAGATTTTTAAGTATTAACTAGAAAATTTAAAAGTGTTAAAGAATATTTCAAAAAACTAATTATTTATTGTTTTAAATTTTTTAAAGTATTTATTAAATATTTATCAAGTTAGTTATAGTAAGTAAATTTTTATCTAAAGATTAATCAGTATTATTATTTTAAAGGGATTAATTACTCCATATTCAATGTTATATAATACCTTTATTGGAAAAGAGTATCTGCCTAAAATTAACTGAAAATTTATTATAGAAATTTCATAAGTATTATTTTGATAATTTTTAAATAAAGTTTTCGAAAAGTAATGGTATATTCGCGTGGCGAAATCGGAGGTGTGCCTTAAGTCTTGAATTTCTCTGGGATAAAGACGTAACCATTGAGCTGTGAATCCATGGTTTGATATCACAGTGGTACTTTCCCAATTATTTTAAAGGTTTCCAAATATTTCTGAAAAGAATAGTTTTATGAATATACTAAATTCGGTAAGAAAGTATGTGACGCCCCACCTCTATGCTCACAATAACAAAGGTTATTATAAGGAATAACGTCTGCTATTGCGAAGAATAAGGCTTGTTAGAAGCGACCATCCGTAAGTTATGCCTTAGATGAGTATTGATTACATCGATAAGAGTTGTATAAATTACTCCCAAAGATATATATTCAATCCAAATCTAAAACGAAACTACGGTGGCTTAAGAAAAATCCAGAACAACTCATAATAACAATAACACAGATAGTACAATCACATCAGAACAGAAATATCAGATATATAGCGGAAGACAAGTCTGAAATACATGCTACAACAATCGATAGTTCACAAGAACTGATACATATATATATATATCCATCAATACATACATAAGACGATAGTCAATAACCAAAAGAACTCCTCGAAGTCTAGACAAAAGATGATGTGAAATCCCAAAAGCTGAAACTGCAACTGAATCAAAGATATCGTCTATCCTGAAATAACTCGGTCTGACCCGAGTATTATTTAAAAGAAAATAATAAACGGATCAGTCTAATTTATTCTTAGAAGTGAATGTATCATGAATAACATCAAAGCAAAATAATAATAGTCTCGAATGAGGCTATTCAACATAAGAAATCAACATAGTTAAATGAAGAAATCACATCAAACTCCATCAAAATCAACTTTCAAATTCACAATTGAATTCAAAACAACAATTCACCAAAATCTAGAAATCAAAACAGATAACTAGAAAATCAACATAAAAGTGGATCGATCCCATCATATGGCGAGTCTAAGCTACGCCGCACGTGCATCTCATATGGCCGAAGCCTACCAAGTACTATCATCATAATTTTGGCGCCCAACATATGACCCGAAGGTCCAACATATGACCCGAAGGTCTAGTACTGGTATTTGACCCGAAGGTCCATCATATGACCCGAAGGTCCATCATAGTCGCTCGAAAGCGCACAAAATCATCAAAATCATCAAACAACAAATATTTCAATTAACGAGTCCGGATTTAACCGAAATAGTAAAAGTGTGGTTCCATACTCCGCGCTTTTGCTAAATCGTTTAAATCTCTTCATCGTTTCCTTGAAAGTGCGAAATTGTGTATTTTATACAAATACATTTTACGTTCTCAAACGGACAAGTCCGGAATTAAGCGGATCAGTAAAAGTAAGGGTTCATAGTCCTCAGTTTTGCTGAAGCGTTTAAATCGCTTCCTCATTCTTTTGAAGGCGCAAACTGTAGAATTTTTGAAAACAATTTCAATTTAAAACGATTTTTAAAACGCGTGATTAAAATAGCAACAACTATTGCAATTTCGATGAGGAAATTGCGTTTCTCAAAACGCCGTAAAAACTGATATCAAAATCAGCGTTGCGGGATAACCGCTTAAAAATTCACTTTAAATTAACGGTTACTGAAGTCAAAACAACAGTAATATTTGTTCACCAAAAATGTCACCAAATCGTCGTTCTAAAAAAAAACAGTACCGGCGAACAAATTCCGTTATAAAATAATGGCGCAAAAAAATACATTTTAAACCGTACCACGGTTCAAAACAAATTTTATAACGAACTGCCTTAAAATTTTCAACATGAAATATGATGTCGGAAATATTATACTCCTAATAACTCAACACGCATGAAACAAAACCAAGTTGAGTTTCTTTGGGCATGCACTAGTACACACGTACTGCTAATAAAATGAGAAATTAGTGCAAAGTTGCTTTATAAAAAAAGAAAAAGCTTCAACAGAGCATACTAAAGAGACACGTGTCCACAAAATGAAAACAACCTGGGCTTGCAACACTTTTGTACACTAACAATATTATTATCAATGACTACCATTTAGGCATTTATACTACCTGCACTAGTACTTATATTCACATTCACACGTTCACTTGCATTTTTTTTTTCGTTCATTGCATTATCACTTACAGTGGCGCATGCAATTATATAACCCACGCCTGCATTTTTTTTCAAAACTCACGCATGCATTTTTTTTCAAAACTCACGCATTGCATTTTTTTTTCAAAACTCACGCATTGCATTTTTCACCACAAAATGCAAAACAAAACAGAACTTGGAAAATGACCTGGTAGCCACAACGTTTGCGTGCACTCAAAATAATATGACAAAATAATATGCATCACGTTATTCCTATATGCATGCATTGAAACTACTGGCAACTCATTTACACTTTTCAAATTCATGAAATACTTTAAAACAAAACAGACACATGTCACTCTTTGCTTACCTATTCCAATTTAAAATATATCAGAGGCAAGAACTCAACACTTACACAGTTATATTTAGTACCATTTCACAAGGCATTATAAACTAGGTATGATGAATGTAGGAGGTCTGCATGCCTCATTTTCACGCAAATGAACAACGAACCCAAAGAAAATGCCTAACACACGCAGTAGATTGAACACCAGTATAGCTCACGCATGAAACCAAAGGAACCATTTAATATGGCCTGCGTGCAAGTTACTAAATGAAACTTGTATCATATTTATACACATGTAACTTGCAGTGCGTATGAAAAATAGATGATTGGAAAATGCTTTAACACTTACGTAACTAAAGATTTAGACCGTGTTCACTTACTTCTAACTCAAGGCAACAATTTGACCACTGGGATCCATAAAACAGAGTATTCAAAGGAATCCTGTATGTGACCGAACTTCAATGTGAAGTAATGGTCACGGTCAGATAAACAAATGCAAATTCAAGTGCATCAGTGAACAATGCGGCTAAAAAATGACAGAAACCCTGTTGAAACTTATTGATGCAACTTTGAGTTGAAATTAGTATACTCAATTCAATTGAACTGAGCTAGTAAGCAGTGTCAAAAGGAATAAATTAGCAGATGTGAGATTTTTCACTCACATATGTTTTAAAGTCCAACCCCTTTTATATCCAACCGAGATCGAATTTATGCTGCCATTAATGCTTCCCTTAACAGCTGAAATTGAGCAAGGAGAAGGTTGCAGATATATTTTCTTTTCTTTATATTTTTTTTTCAAAATGAAGTATAAGTCAAAGCAACAAGGCTGGCCAACATTTTTGAGTACACTTTGCATTTATGGCAGACGTGCACTAGTGGAAATAAAATGACACAGCTAGCAAAATTATGATGGCTGCAAGCAAAGGAAAAGTGTTCATAGTTTTGCTTTTGAAATGGACTTCTATTCACACGTGAAGGCAAATGGAGTCATTTTCACTGACGTTGCAAACGTCTACCACTTATGTTCAACTGAATATGAAATCATTCATTTTTTTTTCCATTGTAAATTTATTTTTCAAATTTCTATTTAAAATATTCACTCCGACAGTAATTCAAAAATTACGGTCGTTACCGATTTTAAAAACATTTATTACGAAGGTAATAAAATCACGGTCGTTACAGACTCCCCTCCTTATAAAAATTGCGTCCCCGCAATTTTCATACTAGAAGTAGTCAATAACACAACAATTTATCAAATCAAAGATTAAAAAGGAAAGATAGATACGAATGCTCACCTCCACCCGAAGAGGAGAGAAAACCGGGATAAGAACGCTCAATGAATTCTCTGGTTTCCCAAGTGCAATCCTTGGGGTTTGCGGACCATTGAATCTTCACGAGCGGAACTTCTTTGTTCCGAAGGCATTTAACCTCCGAAGCTAACACACGATTAAGATTTTGCACCATAGACAAGTCGGGTGAGATCTCAAGATCTTGCAACATAGGAGGATCAATAATAGAATCTGAATCTCGAAGGCATCGACGAAGCTGGGATACATGAAATACGTCATGAATTCTCGAAAACTGAGCAGGTAGCGATACACGATAAGCAACTGGGCCAATGCGTTCCGTAATAGGAAACGGTCCAACATATCGAGGAGCCAATTTTCCGGAGTGACTAAAACGCACCACACCCTTCATCGGGGAAACACGAATGAATACGAGATCACCAACAGAGAATTCCAAAGGCTTTCTACGATGATCGGCATAAGATTTCTGCCTATTCTGAGCCTCCTTCATTCTCTGTCTAATAATATCAATCCTCTCCGAAGATTCACGAATATAATCGGGGCCGAGAATTAACTTTTCCCCCGATTCCAACCAACAAGATGGTGATCGACACGGTCTTCCGTAAAGAGCCTCGAAAGGAGCCATGCCGATACTGGATTGAAAACTGTTGTTATAAGAAAATTCAACAAGAGATAAGTGGTCTTCCCAACTACCACCAAAATCAAGAATGCAAGCTCGAAGGAGATCCTCTAAAACCTGATTCACCCTTTCAATCTGACCATCAGACTGTGGATGATAAGCTGTACTGAGATTGAGCTTAGTGCCCAAGGCTTTCTGAAGACTCCGCCAGAACCCACTAGTGAAAAGCGGATCTCTGTCACTAACAATAGAACTAGGCACACCATGAAGTCGAACGACTTCTTTAATAAACAGCTTAGCCAACAAAGGAGCAGTCCGATTGGACTTGATAGGAATAAAATGGGCTGATTTAGTCAATCGGTCTACAATCACCCAAATACTAGTATGGCCCGATCTCGAACGAGGTAGACCATCAATGAAGTCCATAGAAATTTGATCCCATTTCCATAATGGAATCTCAAGAGGATGCAAAATACCACTAGGATGATGATGTTCAGTTTTAATAAGTTGACAAGTCATGCAACGACTCACATAACTCGCAACATCACGCTTCATACCTTCCCAAAAGTATAAACGTTTCATACCAGCATACATATCTAATTACTACCTGGATGGATAGTATACTTAGAACGATGACAGTTCTCAAGAATGTCATTTCTAAGATTAGAAACAATAGGCACGATCAACCTACCCTTCTATTGAATACAACCATGAATATCAATATCGAAATCCTTTAGATTATCACTTCGGGATTCCGATTTACAACTCTGAATAAGATAAGAGAGATTTGGATCTTGTTTCTGGGCATCGGCAACATGATCCAACAAACTAGGACGAGCTTCCATGCTAAATAAAAGCACGGGAGGATCAGAAACTGAAGGACGGTCTCTAATATCACAAAGAGATAAAGTTTCTAAAATATTCCACTCTGCTAGCATCATGGAAACAACAACTTGCTGCTTGCGACTAAGCGCATCAGCAACTCGATTACCCTTACCAGGGTTATACTGAATATCGAAATCATAAGAAGCTAGAAATTCGAGCCAACGCTGTTGTCTCAAATTAAGTTCTTTCTGAGTGAATAGATACTTCAGAGAATTGTAATCAGTGAAGAGAATAAAACGCTCGCCCAAAAATAATGTCGCCAAATCTTTAGAGCAAAGACTATGGTGGTTAACTCCAAATCATAGGTAGCATAACAAATCTCGTTAGGCTTTAGTTGTCTAGAAGCATAGGCAACTACTCTATCTTTTTGCAAGAGAACGACACCCAACCAATACGACTAGCATTGGTATAAACAATAGAGTCTTGGTTCCCTTCGGGAACCACAAGAATAAGAGTATCGGAAAAGAGTTCTTTCAAATAATCTTCTTTCCTGAAAAGCTAAAACTTCCAAAATTACAATTATCTTTATGAAATCATTTTCCAGAAAAATTTACTTTTTATAGGTTAATTTATTGTGTCAAATTGTCTCATCAAAGCGTTTAGGAGATTCCTATCGATAACGTTGATCAAGCGCATCGATCAGAATTCTTAAAGCACTCAATGGGCAATACAATCACAAAAACACCTTCTATATGATAAACACAAATCCAATTATACTTGTAAATAAATCTTACGAAAAAGATTTGCCAAATTTTAAATTGATGTTTTCATCCAAAATCAATAAATACACAAATGGAGTCATCGAGATATTCGTAGAATACTCGATTCATAAAATGGATGAAATAGGCTGGGCAACTGAATGACGTAATAAGTCATTCGTAAGAATCATAACGAGTGCGGAATGCGATAAGTGGAATGCTAACTTCCACAACTCGTAGCCAAGTGAAAACAGATGGTAAGGTTGAATTGGGAGAACAGTTTAGCGCCACTTACATGATCGAACATGCCGTCGATCCTAGGTAATGGATACCTATTTGATAGTGAACTCGTTAAGCTTGCTAAAATCAATGCAAAGCCTAAGAGTACCATCTAGCTTCTTAACGAAGCCAACGGCGGCGCCCCAAGGAGAAGGGCTAGAACGAATAAATCGTTTTGCTTCCAACTCAGATAATCGTTGCTTGAGTTCCTCATTTTCCTTAGCAGACATCCTCGTGGAAGGACGACTGACAAGATGAGCACCGGAGATAAAATCAATACGGAACTCAATTGCCCTATTCGACGGCAAACTCAAAATAGGCTCGAAGACATCAGAAAATCACAAACTACAGGAATATTAGCTAAGACATCCTCTGATTCGAAGGAAGAAATGAAAGCATTCGAAGGATGGTCCATACTTCGAAATATAATAGATAACTGCTTGATAGCATCGGGATGCTTGAGATATAAAGTTCTTTCGGTACATAGGATTGAACTTCATAACGGACGAGCTAATCCGTACCCAAAATCATATCAAAACCAAGATGATCTGTAACATGCAGATTTGCATGAAAGGAAAAACCACAAAGAATAATCTCAACACCAACACACAACAAACCAAGAGTAGCGGATCCACCAATAGGATTTACGATCCTCAAAGGGTCATAAAGACTAACAACATCCAAAGGAATAACATCAACAAGCTCCTTCGATACGAACGAATGTGATGCACCCGTATCGAAAAGAACTCTAATAGAACGGCCACGAAATAAAATATAACCTTCCAAAATAGAAGGGGGAATACCTTTGGGCTGAAAGAATCACTAGAAGCTTAAGCAACATTAAGCTTCCCCGATTTGAAATCCTTATGAGCAGTAAGACAATCAGAAACCCGATGTCCTACTTTCAAAACTAAGATTGAAAAGGAATTTAACAATTGGAATACTACGGAAATATGAAATATATTCCTAGGCATATTCCAACTTGTTAGAGAGGATAAAAGTTTAAGAATAACGAAGGAACAGATTAGAAAGGCACGAACAAAACCCTCGAATAGTTGTAACATATGTTCCATTCTGTTTCTGTTCTATGTTTATTATAATTTGTTCTGAATCTCAGCTCTGATACCAAGCTGTGACGCCCCACCTCTATGCTCACAATAACAAAGGTTATTATAAGGAATAACGTCTGCTATTGCGAAGAATAAGGCTTGTTAGAAGCGACCATCCGTAAGTTATGCCTTAGATGAGTATTGATTACATCGATAAGAGTTGTATAAATTACTCCCAAAGATATATATTCAATCCAAATCTAAAACGAAACTACGGTGGCTTAAGAAAAATCCAGAACAACTCATAATAACAATAACACAGATAGTACAATCACATCAGAACAGAAATATCAGATATATAGCGGAAGACAAGTCTGAAATACATGCTACAACAATCGATAGTTCACAAGAACTGATACATATATATATATCCATCAATACATACATAAGACGATAGTCAATAACCAAAAGAACTCCTCGAAGTCTAGACAAAAGATGATGTGAAATCCCAAAAGCTGAAACTGCAACTGAATCAAAGATATCGTCTATCCTGAAATAACTCGGTCTGACCCGAGTATTATTTAAAAGAAAATAATAAACGGATCAGTCTAATTTATTCTTAGAAGTGAATGTATCATGAATAACATCAAAGCAAAATAATAATAGTCTCGAATGAGGCTATTCAACATAAGAAATCAACATAGTTAAATGAAGAAATCACATCAAACTCCATCAAAATCAACTTTCAAATTCACAATTGAATTCAAAACAACAATTCACCAAAATCTAGAAATCAAAACAGATAACTAGAAAATCAACATAAAAGTGGATCGATCCCATCATATGGCGAGTCTAAGCTACGCCGCACGTGCATCTCATATGGCCGAAGCCTACCAAGTACTATCATCATAATTTTGGCGTCCAACATATGACCCGAAGGTCCAACATATGACCCGAAGGTCTAGTACTGGTATTTGACCCGAAGGTCCATCATATGACCCGAAGGTCCATCATAGTCGCTCGAAAGCGCACAAAATCATCAAAATCATCAAACAACAAATATTTCAATTAACGAGTCCGGATTTAACCGAAATAGTAAAAGTGTGGTTCCATACTCCGCGCTTTTGCTAAATCGTTTAAATCTCTTCATCGTTTCCTTGAAAGTGCGAAATTGTGTATTTTATACAAATACATTTTACGTTCTCAAACGGACAAGTCCGGAATTAAGCGGATCAGTAAAAGTAAGGGTTCATAGTCCTCAGTTTTGCTGAAGCGTTTAAATCGCTTCCTCATTCTTTTGAAGGCGCAAACTGTAGAATTTTTGAAAACAATTTCAATTTAAAACGATTTTTAAAACGCGTGATTAAAATAGCAACAACTATTGCAATTTCGATGAGGAAATTGCGTTTCTCAAAACGCCGTAAAAACTGATATCAAAATCAGCGTTGCGGGATAACCGCTTAAAAATTCACTTTAAATTAACGGTTACTGAAGTCAAAACAACAGTAATATTTGTTCACCAAAAATGTCACCAAATCGTCGTTCTAAAAAAAAACAGTACCGGCGAACAAATTCCGTTATAAAATAATGGCGCAAAAAAATACATTTTAAACCGTACCACGGTTCAAAACAAATTTTATAACGAACTGCCTTAAAATTTTCAACATGAAATATGATGTCGGAAATATTATACTCCTAATAACTCAACACGCATGAAACAAAACCAAGTTGAGTTTCTTTGGGCATGCACTAGTACACACGTACTGCTAATAAAATGAGAAATTAGTGCAAAGTTGCTTTATAAAAAAAGAAAAAGCTTCAACAGAGCATACTAAAGAGACACGTGTCCACAAAATGAAAACAACCTGGGCTTGCAACACTTTTGTACACTAACAATATTATTATCAATGACTACCATTTAGGCATTTATACTACCTGCACTAGTACTTATATTCACATTCACACGTTCACTTGCATTTTTTTTTTCGTTCATTGCATTATCACTTACAGTGGCGCATGCAATTATATAACCCACGCCTGCATTTTTTTTCAAAACTCACGCATGCATTTTTTTTCAAAACTCACGCATTGCATTTTTTTTTCAAAACTCACGCATTGCATTTTTCACCACAAAATGCAAAACAAAACAGAACTTGGAAAATGACCTGGTAGCCACAACGTTTGCGTGCACTCAAAATAATATGACAAAATAATATGCATCACGTTATTCCTATATGCATGCATTGAAACTACTGGCAACTCATTTACACTTTTCAAATTCATGAAATACTTTAAAACAAAACAGACACATGTCACTCTTTGCTTACCTATTCCAATTTAAAATATATCAGAGGCAAGAACTCAACACTTACACAGTTATATTTAGTACCATTTCACAAGGCATTATAAACTAGGTATGATGAATGTAGGAGGTCTGCATGCCTCATTTTCACGCAAATGAACAACGAACCCAAAGAAAATGCCTAACACACGCAGTAGATTGAACACCAGTATAGCTCACGCATGAAACCAAAGGAACCATTTAATATGGCCTGCGTGCAAGTTACTAAATGAAACTTGTATCATATTTATACACATGTAACTTGCAGTGCGTATGAAAAATAGATGATTGGAAAATGCTTTAACACTTACGTAACTAAAGATTTAGACCGTGTTCACTTACTTCTAACTCAAGGCAACAATTTGACCACTGGGATCCATAAAACAGAGTATTCAAAGGAATCCTGTATGTGACCGAACTTCAATGTGAAGTAATGGTCACGGTCAGATAAACAAATGCAAATTCAAGTGCATCAGTGAACAATGCGGCTAAAAAATGACAGAAACCCTGTTGAAACTTATTGATGCAACTTTGAGTTGAAATTAGTATACTCAATTCAATTGAACTGAGCTAGTAAGCAGTGTCAAAAGGAATAAATTAGCAGATGTGAGATTTTTCACTCACATATGTTTTAAAGTCCAACCCCTTTTATATCCAACAGAGATCGAATTTATGCTGCCATTAATGCTTCCCTTAACAGCTGAAATTGAGCAAGGAGAAGGTTGCAGATATATTTTCTTTTCTTTATATTTTTTTTTCAAAATGAAGTATAAGTCAAAGCAACAAGGCTGGCCAACATTTTTGAGTACACTTTGCATTTATGGCAGACGTGCACTAGTGGAAATAAAATGACACAGCTAGCAAAATTATGATGGCTGCAAGCAAAGGAAAAGTGTTCATAGTTTTGCTTTTGAAATGGACTTCTATTCACACGTGAAGGCAAATGGAGTCATTTTCACTGACGTTGCAAACGTCTACCACTTATGTTCAACTGAATATGAAATCATTCATTTTTTTTTTCCATTGTAAATTTATTTTTCAAATTTCTATTTAAAATATTCACTCCGACAGTAATTCAAAAATTACGGTCGTTACCGATTTTAAAAACATTTATTACGAAGGTAATAAAATCACGGTCGTTACAGACTCCCCTCCTTATAAAAATTGCGTCCCCGCAATTTTCATACTAGAAGTAGTCAATAACACAACAATTTATCAAATCAAAGATTAAAAAGGAAAGATAGATACGAATGCTCACCTCCACCCGAAGAGGAGAGAAAACCGGGATAAGAACGCTCAATGAATTCTCTGGTTTCCCAAGTGCAATCCTTGGGGTTTGCGGACCATTGAATCTTCACGAGCGGAACTTCTTTGTTCCGAAGGCATTTAACCTCCGAAGCTAACACACGATTAAGATTTTGCACCATAGACAAGTCGGGTGAGATCTCAAGATCTTGCAACATAGGAGGATCAATAATAGAATCTGAATCTCGAAGGCATCGACGAAGCTGGGATACATGAAATACGTCATGAATTCTCGAAAACTGAGCAGGTAGCGATACACGATAAGCAACTGGGCCAATGCGTTCCGTAATAGGAAACGGTCCAACATATCGAGGAGCTAATTTTCCGGAGTGACTAAAACGCACCACACCCTTCATCGGGGAAACACGAATGAATACGAGATCACCAACAGAAAATTCCAAAGGCTTTCTACGATGATCGGCATAAGATTTCTGCCTATTCTGAGCCTCCTTCATTCTCTGTCTAATAATATCAATCCTCTCCGAAGATTCACGAATATAATCGGGGCCGAGAATTAACTTTTCCCCCGATTCCAACCAACAAGATGGTGATCGACACGGTCTTCCGTAAAGAGCCTCGAAAGGAGCCATGCCGATACTGGATTGAAAACTGTTGTTATAAGAAAATTCAACAAGAGATAAGTGGTCTTCCCAACTACCACCAAAATCAAGAATGCAAGCTCGAAGGAGATCCTCTAAAACCTGATTCACCCTTTCAATCTGACCATCAGACTGTGGATGATAAGCTGTACTGAGATTGAGCTTAGTGCCCAAGGCTTTCTGAAGACTCCGCCAGAACCCACTAGTGAAAAGCGGATCTCTGTCACTAACAATAGAACTAGGCACACCATGAAGTCGAACGACTTCTTTAATAAACATCTTAGCCAACAAAGGAGCAGTCCGATTGGACTTGATAGGAATAAAATGGGCTGATTTAGTCAATCGGTCTACAATCACCCAAATACTAGTATGGCCCGATCTCGAACGAGGTAGACCATCAATGAAGTCCATAGAAATTTGATCCCATTTCCATAATGGAATCTCAAGAGGATGCAAAATACCACTAGGATGATGATGTTCAGTTTTAATAAGTTGACAAGTCATGCAACGACTCACATAACTCGCAACATCACGCTTCATACCTTCCCAAAAGTATAAACGTTTCATACCAGCATACATATCTAATTACTACCTGGATGGATAGTATACTTAGAACGATGACAGTTCTCAAGAATGTCATTTCTAAGATTAGAAACAATAGGCACGATCAACCTACCCTTCTATTGAATACAACCATGAATATCAATATCGAAATCCTTTAGATTATCACTTCGGGATTCCGATTTACAACTCTGAATAAGATAAGAGAGATTTGGATCTTGTTTCTGGGCATCGGCAACATGATCCAACAAACTAGGACGAGCTTCCATGCTAAATAAAAGCACGGGAGGATCAGAAACTGAAGGACGGTCTCTAATATCACAAAGAGATAAAGTTTTCAAAATATTCCACTCTGCTAGCATCATGGAAACAACAACTT
This sequence comes from Allium fistulosum, assembly GCA_030737815.1. Lineage (NCBI taxonomy): Eukaryota > Viridiplantae > Streptophyta > Magnoliopsida > Asparagales > Amaryllidaceae > Allium > Allium fistulosum. The sequence continues at coordinate 413,137,739 of CM060906.1, forward strand.
GCTGCTTGCGACTAAGCGCATCAGCAACTCGATTACCCTTACCAGGGTTATACTGAATATCGAAATCATAAGAAGCTAGAAATTCGAGCCAACGCTGTTGTCTCAAATTAAGTTCTTTCTGAGTGAATAGATACTTCAGAGAATTGTAATCAGTGAAGAGAATAAAACGCTCGCCCAAAAATAATGTCGCCAAATCTTTAGAGCAAAGACTATGGTGGTTAACTCCAAATCATAGGTAGCATAACAAATCTCGTTAGGCTTTAGTTGTCTAGAAGCATAGGCAACTACTCTATCTTTTTGCAAGAGAACGACACCCAACCAATACGACTAGCATTGGTATAAACAATAGAGTCTTGGTTCCCTTCGGGAACCACAAGAATAAGAGTATCGGAAAAGAGTTCTTTCAAATAATCTTCTTTCCTGAAAAGCTAAAACTTCCAAAATTACAATTATCTTTATGAAATCATTTTCCAGAAAAATTTACTTTTTATAGGTTAATTTATTGTGTCAAATTGTCTCATCAAAGCGTTTAGGAGATTCCTATCGATAACGTTGATCAAGCGCATCGATCAGAATTCTTAAAGCACTCAATGGGCAATACAATCACAAAAACACCTTCTATATGATAAACACAAATCCAATTATACTTGTAAATAAATCTTACGAAAAAGATTTGCCAAATTTTAAATTGATGTTTTCATCCAAAATCAATAAATACACAAATGGAGTCATCGAGATATTCGTAGAATACTCGATTCATAAAATGGATGAAATAGGCTGGGCAACTGAATGACGTAATAAGTCATTCGTAAGAATCATAACGAGTGCGGAATGCGATAAGTGGAATGCTAACTTCCACAACTCGTAGCCAAGTGAAAACAGATGGTAAGGTTGAATTGGGAGAACAGTTTAGCGCCACTTACATGATCGAACATGCCGTCGATCCTAGGTAATGGATACCTATTTGATAGTGAACTCGTTAAGCTTGCTAAAATCAATGCAAAGCCTAAGAGTACCATCTAGCTTCTTAACGAAGCCAACGGCGGCGCCCCAAGGAGAAGGGCTAGAACGAATAAATCGTTTTGCTTCCAACTCAGATAATCGTTGCTTGAGTTCCTCATTTTCCTTAGCAGACATCCTCGTGGGAGGACGACTGACAAGATGAGCACCGGAGATAAAATCAATACGGAACTCAATTGCCCTATTCGACGGCAAACTCAAAATAGGCTCGAAGACATCAGAAAATCACAAACTACAGGAATATTAGCTAAGACATCCTCTGATTCGAAGGAAGAAATGAAAGCATTCGAAGGATGGTCCATACTTCGAAATATAATAGATAACTGCTTGATAGCATCGGGATGCTTGAGATATAAAGTTCTTTCGGTACATAGGATTGAACTTCATAACGGACGAGCTAATCCGTACCTAAAATCATATCAAAACCAAGATGATCTGTAACATGCAGATTTGCATGAAAGGAAAAACCACAAAGAATAATCTCAACACCAACACACAACAAACCAAGAGTAGCGGATCCACCAATAGGATTTACGATCCTCAAAGGGTCATAAAGACTAACAACATCCAAAGGAATAACATCAACAAGCTCCTTCGATACGAACGAATGTGATGCACCCGTATCGAAAAGAACTCTAATAGAACGGCCACGAAATAAAATATAACCTTCCAAAATAGAAGGGGGAATACCTTTGGGCTGAAAGAATCACTAGAAGCTTAAGCAACATTAAGCTTCCCCGATTTGAAATCCTTATGAGCAGTAAGACAATCAGAAACCCGATGTCCTACTTTCAAAACTAAGATTGAAAAGGAATTTAACAATTGGAATACTACGGAAATATGAAATATATTCCTAGGCATATTCCAACTTGTTAGAGAGGATAAAAGTTTAAGAATAACGAAGGAACAGATTAGAAAGGCACGAACAAAACCCTCGAATAGTTGTAACATATGTTCCATTCTGTTTCTGTTCTATGTTTATTATAATTTGTTCTGAATCTCAGCTCTGATACCAAGCTGTGACGCCCCACCTCTATGCTCACAATAACAAAGGTTATTATAAGGAATAACGTCTGCTATTGCGAAGAATAAGGCTTGTTAGAAGCGACCATCCGTAAGTTATGCCTTAGATGAGTATTGATTACATCGATAAGAGTTGTATAAATTACTCCCAAAGATATATATTCAATCCAAATCTAAAACGAAACTACGGTGGCTTAAGAAAAATCCAGAACAACTCATAATAACAATAACACAGATAGTACAATCACATCAGAACAGAAATATCAGATATATAGCGGAAGACAAGTCTGAAATACATGCTACAACAATCGATAGTTCACAAGAACTGATACATATATATATATCCATCAATACATACATAAGACGATAGTCAATAACCAAAAGAACTCCTCGAAGTCTAGACAAAAGATGATGTGAAATCCCAAAAGCTGAAACTGCAACTGAATCAAAGATATCGTCTATCCTGAAATAACTCGGTCTGACCCGAGTATTATTTAAAAGAAAATAATAAACGGATCAGTCTAATTTATTCTTAGAAGTGAATGTATCATGAATAACATCAAAGCAAAATAATAATAGTCTCGAATGAGGCTATTCAACATAAGAAATCAACATAGTTAAATGAAGAAATCACATCAAACTCCATCAAAATCAACTTTCAAATTCACAATTGAATTCAAAACAACAATTCACCAAAATCTAGAAATCAAAACAGATAACTAGAAAATCAACATAAAAGTGGATCGATCCCATCATATGGCGAGTCTAAGCTACGCCGCACGTGCATCTCATATGGCCGAAGCCTACCAAGTACTATCATCATAATTTTGGCGTCCAACATATGACCCGAAGGTCCAACATATGACCCGAAGGTCTAGTACTGGTATTTGACCCGAAGGTCCATCATATGACCCGAAGGTCCATCATAGTCGCTCGAAAGCGCACAAAATCATCAAAATCATCAAACAACAAATATTTCAATTAACGAGTCCGGATTTAACCGAAATAGTAAAAGTGTGGTTCCATACTCCGCGCTTTTGCTAAATCGTTTAAATCTCTTCATCGTTTCCTTGAAAGTGCGAAATTGTGTATTTTATACAAATACATTTTACGTTCTCAAACGGACAAGTCCGGAATTAAGCGGATCAGTAAAAGTAAGGGTTCATAGTCCTCAGTTTTGCTGAAGCGTTTAAATCGCTTCCTCATTCTTTTGAAGGCGCAAACTGTAGAATTTTTGAAAACAATTTCAATTTAAAACGATTTTTAAAACGCGTGATTAAAATAGCAACAACTATTGCAATTTCGATGAGGAAATTGCGTTTCTCAAAACGCCGTAAAAACTGATATCAAAATCAGCGTTGCGGGATAACCGCTTAAAAATTCACTTTAAATTAACGGTTACTGAAGTCAAAACAACAGTAATATTTGTTCACCAAAAATGTCACCAAATCGTCGTTCTAAAAAAAAACAGTACCGGCGAACAAATTCCGTTATAAAATAATGGCGCAAAAAAATACATTTTAAACCGTACCACGGTTCAAAACAAATTTTATAACGAACTGCCTTAAAATTTTCAACATGAAATATGATGTCGGAAATATTATACTCCTAATAACTCAACACGCATGAAACAAAACCAAGTTGAGTTTCTTTGGGCATGCACTAGTACACACGTACTGCTAATAAAATGAGAAATTAGTGCAAAGTTGCTTTATAAAAAAAGAAAAAGCTTCAACAGAGCATACTAAAGAGACACGTGTCCACAAAATGAAAACAACCTGGGCTTGCAACACTTTTGTACACTAACAATATTATTATCAATGACTACCATTTAGGCATTTATACTACCTGCACTAGTACTTATATTCACATTCACACGTTCACTTGCATTTTTTTTTTCGTTCATTGCATTATCACTTACAGTGGCGCATGCAATTATATAACCCACGCCTGCATTTTTTTTCAAAACTCACGCATGCATTTTTTTTCAAAACTCACGCATTGCATTTTTTTTTCAAAACTCACGCATTGCATTTTTCACCACAAAATGCAAAACAAAACAGAACTTGGAAAATGACCTGGTAGCCACAACGTTTGCGTGCACTCAAAATAATATGACAAAATAATATGCATCACGTTATTCCTATATGCATGCATTGAAACTACTGGCAACTCATTTACACTTTTCAAATTCATGAAATACTTTAAAACAAAACAGACACATGTCACTCTTTGCTTACCTATTCCAATTTAAAATATATCAGAGGCAAGAACTCAACACTTACACAGTTATATTTAGTACCATTTCACAAGGCATTATAAACTAGGTATGATGAATGTAGGAGGTCTGCATGCCTCATTTTCACGCAAATGAACAACGAACCCAAAGAAAATGCCTAACACACGCAGTAGATTGAACACCAGTATAGCTCACGCATGAAACCAAAGGAACCATTTAATATGGCCTGCGTGCAAGTTACTAAATGAAACTTGTATCATATTTATACACATGTAACTTGCAGTGCGTATGAAAAATAGATGATTGGAAAATGCTTTAACACTTACGTAACTAAAGATTTAGACCGTGTTCACTTACTTCTAACTCAAGGCAACAATTTGACCACTGGGATCCATAAAACAGAGTATTCAAAGGAATCCTGTATGTGACCGAACTTCAATGTGAAGTAATGGTCACGGTCAGATAAACAAATGCAAATTCAAGTGCATCAGTGAACAATGCGGCTAAAAAATGACAGAAACCCTGTTGAAACTTATTGATGCAACTTTGAGTTGAAATTAGTATACTCAATTCAATTGAACTGAGCTAGTAAGCAGTGTCAAAAGGAATAAATTAGCAGATGTGAGATTTTTCACTCACATATGTTTTAAAGTCCAACCCCTTTTATATCCAACCGAGATCGAATTTATGCTGCCATTAATGCTTCCCTTAACAGCTGAAATTGAGCAAGGAGAAGGTTGCAGATATATTTTCTTTTCTTTATATTTTTTTTTCAAAATGAAGTATAAGTCAAAGCAACAAGGCTGGCCAACATTTTTGAGTACACTTTGCATTTATGGCAGACGTGCACTAGTGGAAATAAAATGACACAGCTAGCAAAATTATGATGGCTGCAAGCAAAGGAAAAGTGTTCATAGTTTTGCTTTTGAAATGGACTTCTATTCACACGTGAAGGCAAATGGAGTCATTTTCACTGACGTTGCAAACGTCTACCACTTATGTTCAACTGAATATGAAATCATTCATTTTTTTTTTCCATTGTAAATTTATTTTTCAAATTTCTATTTAAAATATTCACTCCGACAGTAATTCAAAAATTACGGTCGTTACCGATTTTAAAAACATTTATTACGAAGGTAATAAAATCACGGTCGTTACAAAGTATATATTTTGGATAAAGAGATTTAGTTTATTAAAATTTAATTAAAAAGAGATTTTGAGCTTTTCAGTGAAAAATAGAATATTTGGTTGAATGATTGTTTATTTGATAGTTAAAATAATCGACTATCAAATCCGGACCCAAAACATAACTTCAGAAATATCTTGAAGAAATACGGGAATTATATGATACAGTTACCGTTCGAGGTGTTATACTGTATGTATAAACTCATTTCGTCCTTCTAGGACGTTTATAAGGAAATCCATCCACTAACAGTTAGGAGGTGATCTCCGATCTTATTTTCGTCTGTTTATTTCCTAGAGAACCGTGGTTGAGTTTACCGGAAATATCGAACGTTGTTTCGAAGAGACCGGGATCAGATTTATTATCCGAAAACCACTTCGATCCAACGAGTACGGTTTCGAAAAGAAAACAAGAGCATGGAGACGAAGATGGAGCAGTGAAGTGTAAGGGCTAATCGCTACTGATCCTGAGTATTATTCTAAAATGGATGTAGTAGGAATAGTGCCTTCGGTTCCGTCGGATCCAGAACGGACTCGTATGGATGATTGCTATCAAAACATTGTCATTGGAGGACAATGAGCATTCTAAGTGAAATCTTCCTTAAAAGGTAATTGTAGCCTCTAGCCTCATCAACCGGGAATGATTGAAAATCAGGGGAGATGCAGCAAGGCTAAGTGGTCGCACCCAATTAGGGTATGTTTATCACCTTTCTAGATACCCGCGAATATTATTACTACGGTATATGAAAGGAGCTCGAGAGAGGGTGGGAACACCCGGAGTGATAGCATATTCGGTCTATACATGTTAGGGATAGTCCGGTCTTGTATGGTAGGGGATCCCGGCGTGGTCCTCGGTACGCTGTTTCTAGACGTGTACTGTGACAGGTGGTACCCCAGTGCCTAGTCATTCGTATGGAATCCATTCTCCAATACGTGCCTTTACGGTTTTGATTGTAGAGTCTAGTATGCTGGAATTTAATTAATGTAACAATTTCAGCTATTCAAATAAGTATTTGTACTTAGACATTATTATAATATCAGAGGATTTGATATGAATTTTTTTGGTTATCGTAAGGTAAAAACCCGTCGTGTTTATGTGTGGCGTGGTCTTACGAGATACCTTTGATTTTCAAAGGATTTTGAAAACTTTAATAATTCAAATTGAGTGTGTTTTCTCACGCTGGTTTTTCAAACTGGCTCAGGTGTTATTTTATTATAGTGTTCGAGTCAGACCGAGTATTACATATATAGGATAGGATGCTATGGAGCTCAGGAGACGAGCTGGATCGCGAAGATGTATACACGTATCTGGTTTATTTTCCGCTGTGTATGGTAGGCTGTATATCCAGCACTGGTGAGGACAAGTTATTATAATTGTCCAGTATTGTGATATTGATGTGTGTACCCTGATGATGTAATGTATAAAAACAGTTATAGTTCTTTTTGTATAAGGACCAGTTGTTATCTATTATATATTGTTCCGCTACGATTATGAGATTCTGTGTTGTTATTTCTATTTTCTTCTTCTACATCTTTCTTCTTTTCCCTAACGATCTGGTAGTTCCAGCATTCGATTGTTTGGCATGTATTACAGTGGACGTATTGATGTCGATTTTCGGAGGTCGAAAATCCGGGCCATCACACTTGGTATCGGAGCTGAAGGTTAAGCGGGAACCTTGGCTCTGGTGGGGTTTACTCATTAGAGATAGGGTCAGTAGCACCCTAGAATGATTTTGAGTGTATTAATAGATATGTGCGTGTATTTGTTAGTGAATATAAAATTGTTTTATATTGTGTTGATTGGTTTGTTGAGTGACTTATGGATTCTGATCAATACAAGTAATTAACGTTATTGATTGGGATCTCTAAACACTATAATAGAACATTTCGACATAGTATTGTTTTAAATGGGGTAAATGAAATAATTTTACCCAAATTATTTTTATATGTAAAAAGAAATAATATTTTTGAAATTATTATAGTATATATGGTGTGCTTGGTTGTTAGAAAATGATAATATTAAACTATTATCATTTGTTGTTGTGTTGATTGAAATAAAAAGTTGATATTATAAACCAAAAGTTTAGAAAATAATTCATATAACAAAATAGAGTTTGTAAATAGGAGTTTATAAAGGTGATTTATAATTTGAAATGGAATGAAATTTCAGCGGAATATTTAAATATAGATTTAAAGGATTTAAAAGTTGGAAATTAAGCCCCACGGTTTTTGAAATGTTTTTCGAAGTTGGGAAATAACAGTGATACCATTTGGAGAATATTTTTGAATTGAAATGTATTTAAAAATGGTTTTTAAAGGAATAAAAGCACTGAACCCACTTCAGTCGCTGGAAAATGATTTCGGTGATGACTACAGCATCATCGAGTTTCATTTTCGAGTTTCCAAGGGAGAATTGATACCTAAATGTTTTGAATTGGAGTTTGTTTGCAAAACTGGTTTTGGTTTCGAAATTCAAAGGGATGATTTGATATACCAAGGATTTTGGGGTATATATGATTTTAAAAATGATTTTGAAATACTTAAGTAATTGTTTAAACTCTGGAGTTTGATCTAAAATGTTTTATGGAATATAAATAAGTTTTAAAAAAAACTTATAAGAATTTGAAATTTGATAGAATACAATTTAACTTAGGAAGAGTTAAGTAAAAGTAAGTGTGATAATGAAATAAATTAGTAAAGTAAACCAATTAAATGAAGTGAATTGAAAGAAATTGGTGAATAGAATATTAGTAAGTTTGATAACTTAAGAAATTTTGAAATTTGATTTTGTGGAGTGAAGTTTAACTTAGATTAAGTTAAATAAGAGTGAATTTTGGGAAATTGAGCCTAAGCAGGTTAAACAGAATAGTTATTGAAATAGAATTTCTTAAGTTGGAAATAAATTAGTGGATGAACAAATTAATTTAATTTGTAAGTAAATGGAATTGAAATTGAATATTGGAATGATATTAAATTTGAATTATGTTAACTAAAGTGAAGTTGAAAAATTAGTTCGAGTGGACTAAATAATATAAAAGTTTGGAGATAAAATTTGATTGGGATATGAAATAAATTAGTGAATGGAACTAAATTAAAGAAATTAGTTAATTAAATATGGTAGGGAATATGGTCGATAAAATTCAATATTTAAAGTTTGGAGATAAATTGAGTTAAATTTGGAATTGAAAATTTAATTTGAATAGAAATGGATATAAACCAAAGTGATGAAGTGGAAATAAACATAAGAGCTTGTGTAAAATGTTTATAATAGGCTTAAGAAATTGATGATGAAATTCTTAAGTAAAAAATTTGTATTGGGAAATATGCTAAGTAAATAGGTGAATGTGTATGATAATTGGGAATAAGAGAATGGAAATGAAAGTAAATGTGAATTAAAGAGATTGATACAGCTAATAATCAATTGAGATAAATACGTAAGTTGTACGTATATTATTTTATTCGCATAGCGATTTGATCCAGATTCGATCACAGAATTTCGAGATAGTTATATCAATCCGAGTCAGGATTTTTCACTCGATTTTCGATGCCGAACCCTGGATATGAATTTTTGATCGATTCTGGAATTCTCTATCATATTATATGGCTATGCAAGGAGAATGACGGTTTCTGATCAAGAAAACAGATCTGAGTTCGCACTAGAGAGTAGTGTGAACGATACTAGTTCAGAAGTGAAATTGTGTGATCAAGTGAGCGATCAGAGTTAATATTGCGTACGGATGATATATGTACATCGTACGGGCTTAAGTAAAGCAAATTTTGAAAAGGAATAAGTAAAATGATTTTGAATTGTATGATCGGGTATTATTGGTAAGTAAGGTGCAGGTAATTAAAAGCAAAAGCTAGATTGATGTCTTCGATTTCAGAAGTAAAATTTGATTGCCCGATAAAAAGGTATGTGTTTAAATTGTTGTATGAAATTGATGGTTTTCTGTTTGAGCCACTTGGCTTTTTTTTCTTTGATGATTTGGGCCCATAGAGGCGTTTTGTAGTTTTTCGGATCTAGCCGCGTAAACGAGACGTTGGCAAAAAATTTCGAAAATTTAAGGAGTTAGAAAAATTTTGAAGAAAATTGTGATAATTTAAAATTTAGTTTTAAATTATAATTTGGATAATTGAGGGATAATGTTATTGGAATCTATAAATGAATTTGGAAAATTAGGAGTGATAATGTGGTTTTAATAAAGTGATTTTTGGAAAGTTGTTTAAACTGATGAGTTTTGGAAAAATAGTTAACGGGTTTGGATCATTCTTCTTACCTGGCAATTTCGAGGACGAAATTCTTATAAGGGAGGAGGAATGTAACGATTCAGAATTTTGGATATTTGAAATTGGAATATTTAATTGATTTTAAATATTTAAAAGTTAATTTTTAACTTGAATTTCAGATATAACTATTTATTGGATAGTTAAATTATTGAATTTAATAAATGAGAAATTGGTTAAAATAGCGAATCTTGAGTTTTAAGCTTGTTAAAAATAACTTAAAGGCTTATAAAATTTATATTAATAACAATGAAGACAATAAAACTTTTTAAATTGAATTTAAAAGTGATTTGTTCAGTTTTAAAAATATATTGTTTAAATTTACATTTAAAAAAAGCCTTCCGGGGCACAATCTCGGATTTCGATGAAAGCAGTTTCATTGGATTCGTAATAGTGTATTATTATCAGATTTTAAATTTCGTAAGGTTTGGAGTTATCATTTGATCGTATGAGATAAAAACACGTTGAATTTATATCGAAAATTTTACTATAATAATAAGGTTCAAAAAGCTATCTTCTCCATACGATCGAATTAGGCTTCGAAACCTTTTCCATTGCGTTCAGAATAGGGGTATAACATTATAAACGCCTGGTGGTACGCCTCGATCGAGGTTCGAAATTTATAGCTAGGTATTTGTGAATTTTAGATAATTTATTTTCATCGAATTGACTTGGTTGTCATTTTATTTCACTCAACCATCAGCCTCCAAGCCTTTTTATCAGCTTTTTATCTTTTCTAGCAAGTCGCCTTACCTATTCCTTTTAAAATCACATCTGTTCCTGTTTATTCTTTTTATAATAAAGGAAAAAAATAAAGAAATAAAAAAAACATGTAGTGCACGAACGTGCACGTTCGTTTATTGTCCTCCTATACGTTTTTTTCTTATCTATTCACAAAGGCCGGTTCCACATTTCAAAACGAAGGAAAAAAAAGCATGGCCGAAAATAAATCGTCTTCCACCTCAAATCGCTCAAAACCCATCGAGTTTTAGCAAATATCTCCAACTACAATATCGAAGAGCTTCGCGAGAGCTTCATATCCAGTAAGACGTGATCGAGTTTAGTGGAGCGTGGAAGCCGGAATCTTGTCGTGTTTGTGCTCCGGTTGCACGCGTTTTTCGAGGTGATGGAAGCACCGAGTGTGCCGTGGTCGTGGGCGAGGGTTACGCAGAGGAAGGCGGTTCTTTTGGCATTAGTAGATCGAATTCCGGTGGGGTATAGGGGCAGCGATGATCCGTTGCGTACGTTGGACGATGGGTTCATATGTAACTGTAGATGAACGCAACAACGAAGAGGGTCTAAATGAAGATGGATCTTCAAAAAAAATTTCTCCATGGTGCAAAAAGAAGAAAGGTAGGAAACGTGAAGAGATTTAAACCGGATTTGGCTATGGATTCAAATGTACATGAAGATGTCGAAGAGTGTAAGGTTGATGTTGGTGTGAAAATTCCTTATATTACTTAGATTCTGAAGGCAGTTGAGTATCATACTTCAGTTATTAATGATGAGCAGCAGGATTCCATTAAGTTTTTGGCTATGAGGTCTGATGGACAAGAAGTCATTGTAAATGACAAAGAATTAAAGGCTAGCATCCACTTGTGCTTATCAACTTTTATGAGCAGCATCTTCGCTACAACCCTATAGTAGTCAGTGAACGACAAAGTGAGGTGGTGTTGGATTCGTAACGGCGTAGCTATAATCTAAAATTGGTTTGGAGATTTTAAAGTCAGCTGGAATTTTAAATTAAGTTGAACACCTATTCAAGTTAATTTTAAGTTGGAACGAGTAACAGATTCGAAAATCAAGGTGAGTTAATCTCACTCTACTTTGGATTTCCCTAATTAATTTTAAATAGTTAAAATGAATTGTTGATTGATTGATAGAATATATAAATTATTATCAGTTGAATGTTATATTATATATAGTAATATATATATTGGAGCGATTGATATTCCCGCATATATATAGCGTACGAGACCCTATACGCCCTGCATAACAGCGGATGACCCTATATACCACGATATTTCCCTCGAAGTGGGATTGATATTTTTATATTGTGCTAACATTTGTGGATGCAGGGAAACAGGTTGGAGCGGTTCAACTAGATTCCTAAAAATTGTTGATTTTTTTTCATATTCAGTGATATGATTTATTCGAATAATCTGTGATAGATTATATTGGAAATTGAATTTATTGGATGCTATGGTATTGCTGGATAGATTTTTGGAATTTCAAAATACCATAAATATAAATATTGATTTTTTAAAAGAAAATAGAAAGGGAATTTTAAAGTAAAATATTTATAGTGAAGTTGGATAAATTAAAAGTAATGAATTTGGGAAAAATAAATAGTTTTGGTTTTAAAATTCTATAATTCCGAAATATCTAAAAAGAGAGAGATTTGAATAAATGTGAATAAAAGGATTTTTAAATAATAGAACTGAAGCGATATTGTTTAAGTATAAAGAATTTAATTTTAAATCTTGAGATTTAAATAGTTGGGAGGGTAAAAAAAGGGAAATTTGAAAAATAAAGTATGAAATTGTTATACTAGATTTTAAATAAGATTTTAAATGATGAAAAGGAAAGTGGAATATGGTTGGGTTATTAAGAAATTTATTTGGAAATGGAATTTAATTCAGAAATTGAATTAAAATCGATTAAGTGTTGTGGAAGCGTTTTAAAATGGAAAAAGTGGGACTATGAAATTTATAAACAAGGTTTACAAATAAAGTAAAGGAAATTATCAGTGGATAAATTGAAATTATAAATTCACGATGAGAATTTATAAGGAGATGGGTAAATCGGTTTAAAAATAAATGATGGATTTATTTTTTTGAAATGTGGAAAAACGGAATTTACGGAATTGGAATGTAAATAAAGCTGGAAATAAATCGAGAGGGATTTATAAAAAATTAAACTGGCTATATTAGAGTTGAAAATATATTTTTCCGAAAAAGTTAAGGTTTTTTTAAAAAGGATGATTTTTATGTATTAACTAGAAAATTTAAAAGTGTTAAAGAGTATTTCAGAAAACTAATTATTTATTGTTTTAAATTTGTTAAAGTATATATTGAATATTTATCAAGTTAGTTATAGTAAGTAAATTTTTATTTAAAGATTAATCAGTATTATTATTTTAAAGGGACAAATTTCTCCATATTCAATATTATATAATATCTTTATTGGAAAAGAGTATCTGCCTAAAATTAACCTGAAAATTTATTATAGAAATTTCATATGTATTATTTTGATAATTTTTAAATAAAGTTTTCGGAAAGTAATGGTATATTCGCGTGGCGAAATCGGAGGCAGTGAGTGCCTGCAGTTAAGTCTTGAATTTCTCTGGGATAGAGACGTAACCATTGAGCTGTGAATCCATGGTTTGATACTGCAGTGGTACTTTCCAAATTATTTTAAAGGTTTCCAAATATCTCTGAAAATAATAGTTTTGTGAATATACTAAATTAGTAAATTCGGTAAGAAAGTATATATTTTGGATAAAGAGATTTAATTTATTAAAATTTAATTAAAAAGAGATTTTGAACTTTTCAGTGAAAAATAGAATATTTGGTTGAATGATTGTTTATTTGATAGTTAAAATAACCGTATCAAATCTGGACCCAAAATATAACTTTGGAAATATCTAGTAGAAATACGAGAATTATATGGTACAGTTACCGTTCGAGGTGCTATACTGTACGTATAAACTCGTTTCGTCCTTCTAGGACGTTTATAAGAAAATCCCTCCACTAACGGTTAGGAGGTGATCTCCGATTTTAGTTTCGCCTGTTTATTTCTTAGAGAACCGGGGTTGAGTTTACCGGAATATCGAACGTTGTTTTGAAGAGATCGGGATCAAATTTATTATTCGAAAACCACTTCGATCCAACGAGTACGGTTTCGAAAAGAAAACAAGAGCATGGAGTCGAAGATGGAGCAGTGAAGTGCAAGGGCTAATCGCCACTGATCTCGAGGATTATTCCAAAATGGATGTAGTAGGAATAATGCTTTCGGTTCCGTTCGGACCCAGAACGGACTCGTGTGGATGAATGCTATCAGAACATTGTCATTAGAGGACAATGAGCATTCTAAGTGAAAACTTCCTTAAAAGGTAATCGTAACCTCTAGCCTCATCAACTGGGAATGACTAAAAATCAGGGGAGATGCAAGAAGGCTAAGTGGGTCGCACCTAATTAGGGTATGTTTATCACTTTTCTAGATACCCGTGGATATTATTACTACGGTATATGGAAGGAGCTCGAGAGAGGGTGGGAACACCCGGGGTGATAGCATATTCGGTCTATCCAGGTTAGGGATAGTCCGGTCTTGTGTGACAGAGGATCCTAGCGTGGTCCTCGATACGCTGTTTCTAGACGTGTACTGTGACAGGTGGTACCCTAATGCTTATTCATTCGTATGGAATCCATTCTTCAATGCGTGCCTTTACGGTTTTGATTGTAGAGCCTAGTATGCTAGAATTTAATTAATGTAACAATTTCAGCTAGTTGAATAAATATTTGTATTTAGACACTATTATAATATCAGAGGATTTAATATGAAATGTTTTGGTTATCGTAAGGTAAAAACCCGTCGTGTTTATGTGTGGCGTGGTCTTACGAGATACCTTTGATTTTCGAAGGATTTTGAAAACTTTAATAATTCAAATTGAGTGTGTTTTCTCACGCTGGTTTTTCAGACTGACTAGGGTGTTATTTTATTATAATGTTCGGGTCAGACCGAGTATTACAGATACAGGATATGATGCTATGTAGCTCAGGAGACGAGCTGGATCGCGAAGACGTATACACGTATCTGATTTATATCCCACTGTGTATGGTAGGCTGTATATCCAGCACTGGTGAGGACAAGTTATTATAACTGTTTAGTATTTTGATATTGATGTGTGTACCCTGATTATGTAATGTATAAAAACAGTTATAGTTCTTTTTTTATAAAGACCAGTTGTTATCTATTATATATTGTTCCGCTACGATTATGACATTCTGTGTTGTTATTTCTATTTTCTTCTTCTACATCTTTCTTCTTTTCCCTAACGATATGGTATTTCCAGCATTTGATTGTTCGGCATGTAATACAGTTGACGTATTGATGTCAATTTCGAAGGTCGAAAATCCGGGCCGTTACATTTTCCATAGCTTAGACATGCAATGCTTTTTTTTCTTTGGAATGACCATCATTTGGACCATCTGCTGAGGAAAAGGGGAAAGGTGTATTGCTTCGAGGTATGATTTCAATTTTTAGTATTTCAGTTAGAGTTTTGTTTAAGACTAGGGCTACACACTCTTTCATTTTGAAAGATTTTTTTAATACGTTGGAGTTAAATGCCACATATTTAGTTACATCTTTGCATGTGAATAATCCTATCACTCTCGGATTAAAGTGCACTGATGATGACTTTGCTTTCTGTGAGCATCTTTTGTTTGAAACTCATTTCTGTTTAACCTCATAGGATACAAGGCAATTTTGTGTATGGATTGATGGTTCGTAATGACGCTAGAATTTGTTATATCGATAGATTTATCTCTTTACGAAACTCAAGTAGAGGAGAAAGGGTTATTGTAGCATTATACATGATAAAGGAAAAGTTTAGAGTACGCGTATGCGATGGAGGATCGAGAGGTTGAGATCAATATTGTACTAGTCGTTCAAGAATTTTCAAATGTTTTCAAGTGGTGAAATTACTACCTAGAAGGGTGACTGCATTCCGAATGGACCCGACACCGGGGCAAAACCTGTTAGCAGACCATATAGTAGAATACCGCCCAAGTAGATGTAGGAATTGAAGACGCAACTGGTGGAAATTGAGCATAAAATTTTCATTAGGTCATGTAGTTCACCGTGGGGAGCATCTGCGGTATTTGTGAAGAAGTCGAATGATCGCTTCAGTTGTGTATTGATTACCAGAAGCTAAATAAGTTGGCAGTAAAGAATCATTATCCTTTGTCTAGGGAAGACAACTTGTTTAATTAGTTGAGTGGAGCTAGAGTATTATCCCAGGTAGATTTAGCAACGAGATTCCATCAACCGAGGGTAGCTGAAGATAGGATACCTTTGGATGCATTTAGAACTAGATACAATTCATATGAGTAGTTAGTTATGCCCTTTGGATAGACCATCGCCTCTACGTTCTTTGTAGACCTTATGAATAAGATCCTTCAAGGTCAATGGGATAGGTTTCTATTGTATTCATTGATGATATTTTGGTGTATTCTAAGAATGAGCGGGACAATGAAGTCTATCTTAGATTGGTGTTGGAGACCTTGAGACAACATAAGTTGAAAGCAAAGTTTTCCTAATATCGTTTTTGGAAATGATAATTTAAATTTCTAGGTCATGTTGTCTCAGAGAATGGATTAGCTGTGGATCCGTCAAAGATAAAGATCAATAATGATGGAAAGGACCGGAGACAGTTATGGAGTGTTATCCAGCTTTTTAACCGAGCAGGCTTTCACTCGAATCTGAACATCAGAATGGGGACGAAACAATTCATGGACTTGGGAACATGCTTGAATGGACCATAGGTGTGGACTCAAGAAATTTCAACATAATGGGAGCTAAGGGTAGCACTCGGTATCGTCCCGATCTACTCGGTATTGATCACATTTTGTGCCTTGTATGGTACTTTGAAGTTATGATTCATAGATAGATTGCTTGTATGATCGTCTTGAGGTGCATTTCTCAAAGAATAGTCAAGCAACTCTAAGGAAGTTTCGAAGGAAAGCAGACAAGTACAAGTGATATCTGAGCCTCTCGGGAAACAACGCGATCTCTAAGGCAAAGCACTCAAAGTATGATGGAACAAAGATAGAAGTTCAAAGGGGGAAGGAGTAGCTCCCCTTCCAAAAATCAGGTCGATGCCAACCACTTCTGGTCGGTACCGAGTTGATTTTATAGTCCAGGGGACTCTGTCTTCCCCTTCTGCATTCTCGGATCAGTATCTGGACCTAGTATTTTGTTGATTTGTGATTTTGCTAAACAGTTACCTTATAAGTATAGCACCTATAGCATTTAGAAAAGGACTTTTTAGGTTTTTATTCTCTTCATCTTGTATCTCTCCCTACCATAGTCACTGAGGAAGTCGTTATTTAATGTTCTGGGCTGTAAGAACTTGTAAATCCCTTGTACTAGTGACTTGCAATCTGTAAATCAATAAAAATTACTGTAGACGTAGGCCAGAGATTGTTGAACCACTTTAAAAGTCATGACATTCTCTCCATTGTATATTTTCTACTAGTTTTCTACATTTCTACAGGACTTTGAGTGTTGTGCCATTTTTAGGCTCAAATTTTATGCTTTCATCAAGAACAAGGAGTTTTCGGGCGTCGATTTAGCTTTCTATTTTGGATTAGAGTGTCTAGATGTTAGATCCAGAAGATTTTCATTAAGGATCTAAAGAATTTGCATACAGGAATCGATGGCACCTAGGAGATCCGAAAGATCGTCTAAAGAAGTAGTTGGTGTAGATAAAGGCGGTTCTCATCACGTGGAGGCTAGCAACCAACGGGCATTGACATAACCATCTGCTCCTCGGGATATGGTTACCAGAGTGGAGTTTGACAAAATGATGCGGGAGATAAATATGAAGTTGGCTGATTATCATAAGGCTCTATTAGACAAGATGGATGCTAGCATAGCTTTGCTAACCCAATAGTCACAGAGAACCAAGAGAAGCAGGAGGGAGATTTTAGCTGCCAGATTTGAGGAGGAGAACTCATCTGTTTCTGGTCAGAACAGAAGTGAGAAAATAAAAGGAGAAGGAAAAGGCCACTTGGGGAGCAGAGAGAGTTGTAGAGGAAGTCGAAAGGTCCCCTTAAAAGGAATTCAACTTGGTGCCAACCAGAATCAGGTCGGTACCGAGAAGAAACTTGGCACTTTGGCGGGATGAGGAGCTAAGGCCGTGGCTTGTCTGATTCAGAGAATTATGTACAATTGATGGTGATGATAATGGGTTTGATGTAGGTGTTCAAGGTGACGAGGGCAAGCAACCGCTACAGTGCCAATCGTGCAACAGGAAAGACCTAAAGGAGTGGTTCTCCAAAAGACTGGAGAACCTGGACGTCAACGAGCAAACCAAGGCTGTTTGTAGAGTCAAACACTTGGTGCATCTCCTAACGAATGACCTTCAGAGTTCCAGGCTAGTGAGGAGTATGTAGCAGATATGATCAAATGGGTTGTTGAAGAAAATAAATAAAGAAAGAACGAGGTGTGAGGTTCCACACCAAGCAAAACTCCATTCACGGAGAATATTCTAAGGGAGGAATATCCCGAAAAGTCTACAACGTCGACAATGCTGTCATACAATGGGACTATCGATCCCAAGTGTAACAACCCTGTATTTTTCAATTATTTTTAAATTGATATTTCCAGATTTAAAAGCTTTATTTATGAAAAAGAATAAATTTTGTTATTTTAAGTATAAACTTTGATTTTGATGTGGATTAGAATTCCAATATGACTAAATTTAATATTTCCAGAAAATGTGAATTTTGGTCAATAGTCAAACTTTGACTTTTAAGTTTAAATTTTAAATATTTTAAATTATAGATTTTATCTTTTATTATGAAAATGGATGTATTAACATGAATACTGCTTTTCGTTTCGTTGAAAACGGAGTTAAAATGTAAAAGTTATGTACATTTCAATTTTGAGTATAAACTATTTATTTAACAATTTTGTCTATTTTAAATTGTATAAATTACTTTTTCTTTGTTATATTTTATTTTAATATGCGTCAATATGTTAATTTATGTATATTTTCATCTCTAAATATTTTCAAAAATAATAATAGAATTTTTCCAAAATTTACTATGATGATTTCCTATTTTTAAAGGCTGTTTCCCTATTTTCTTCATTAAAAATTATATGTAAATTAAATTTTAAATATTTATTTTGTGAATATATTTTTATTTTATGTTATTATTTATGTTTAGAAATATATTACAAGCTCATATGAATTTTTCTAAAATTTATTCTATTCAATTTCAAATTTTCTAGACTAGTTTACTATTTTTAGCTATTTTCTTAATTTAACTTTATATGATTGATAAATATTTATATAAATTATTATATTTTGATAAAATTTCGAAATTTTATCTGAGATTATTATTATTTCCAGAAATATAAAGTTATATAATTAAAATAAAGTAGTATGAAAGGCCCTAAACCTTCTATCTTCCTAAGGCCCTTTTATATTACACCCTTTTACCTTTTAACCTAATTTTTCAAGCAAGTGGCCCCATCTCCTCATTTGTTTCAGCCGCCACTTCCATTTGTTTCTCACGTGAAAAATGTTCCCTCAAACCCTAAAAAAAGTCACGGCTAAGAAAAATGCAATGGCTTCCTCTTTGCTCACTTTTCTTCCTCCTTTTTCCATTGTTTTCTCTTGAATTTGCATTGATCCTTCTTGTGTTTTGCTAGGCCTAGCCTCTACCACCACCACCACCATCCTCTCCACCATCATCTGCAGCAGCTCCTCCTCCAATCCCTCTGACCATGTCAGGCCGTGCCATCCAATTGAAGCCATCACCACAAAATCAATGCAAAACTCCTTAAAACATTGCCTAGACCACACATATCATCACCTACCCTCCATATCTTGCTTTGGCCACCCCCTTAGCCACCACCACCACTTGCTACATGACCTTTGGCTGCTGCTGCACCATCACCCTCCACTGTCCAGACCTGTACCATGCATGGCCGAGCCAAGCAATGACCAAGTCGAGCCTTGTTGTGACCAAAACTTCACCTATTTGCCTTGTCCATTGATATTCTTCATGTTGCATCTCCTACCCTTCACATCACTTCATGTTGCCATGCTTAGGTGTGCTAAACCTGACCTATATGATGCTAACCTGAGCCCAAACACATCATGGCTGAGCACTTGATCCCCTTGTTCGAGCTTTTGAATGGTAAAGGCAAAAGTCTTGTCTTTATTGCTTTGTATTTCAATTTGTTCGATATTGTTTTGGTTAATATTCACATGTGTATATTATCTTGTTTTGGGGTTGTTTACAAGATGATATCTTGTCTATTTCTCTCCACTCAAATCAAAGGTCGTGCCTTCTGGATCCGTTGTGTCATTCTAATTGATATCTCCAGCATAAAAAGGTGAGTTATTCTCACCAGACAATATGTACCTATATAACTAGTAAATTGACACCCTGTGAATCTGTAGAAATATATTATCATGTTATACTTGACTATGTTATGATCATATGATGTTTATACACCTGTTATATCGTATGTTACTGTTATTTAATGTTATTCTGTTATTTATATCAGTTATCACCATTGCAAGTTCCCTGTAGACTAGAATCACTATGGGTTGAAATGATACATACCCGAACGGACTTTAGAATAGGGAAAAATCATTATGGGCTGAAATGATAGGCCTGAATGGTTTTTATTTAACTTATTTTAACTTGGTATTGCGGGTTTGAAATGATAGAACCCGGATTTTTCTTTTTAAACTGCGGATTATAAAATGATACATATCCGTATCACTTGACCTAGGTTAGAAAACTATATACAGGCCCGTGGTTATTTTATAAAGTGTTTTGGATATTTTTAAGTATTTTTAAAAATATAAATTTATGAAATTTGATTTAAATAGATTTTTGAATGTTTTAAAATAAAGAAATTATGATTTTTCTATGAGTTAAAAATGTAATTAATGAATGGTTAAATTGGATTATTGAAATATAACTTAAGTTTGGAATTTGGAATTTTGGTTAAAAATGATATTTAAGTTATATAAATAAAAATGAAAATTTAATTATATTTGGAAAATGGTAAAATATGATAATTTGATTAAATTTGAATTTAAGTGATTTATTAAAGTATTATTGATTTTTCTATGAATTTAAGTGGTTAAATAAATGAATGTTTAAAATGATCTTTTAAAATATAACTTGACTAGGAAATGTGAAATTTGGTTTTAATTAAAGGTTTAAGTTAATTAAATGAAATTGGAAATTTAGTTAAATTGTGAAATGGTAATTTAAATTTGAAGTGTTAAGTTTATTTGTTGAAATGTGAAGAATTGGACACTTTTACACTAAAATTTATTAAGTAAATTGTTGAAAATTGGATTTGATTATAAGAAATTTATTGTGAAAAGATATATGTTAAATGATATGTAAATGAACATTTTAAATGTTAAAATATGATTTTAAAAATGTTTATGTGTTTTAAATTAAAGTTATTTAATTGTTGGAAATACACTAACACCTGAAATTAACTTTTAATACAATTCAGAAATGCTATAGATTCTGTTTTGAACTAAAATTGTGTAAAAAGGAGCTATTACAGCATTTCTGGAATGCTGTAGTTGCTGTATTTGAACTTATAGGCTAATATTGAACTCAGGCCTATTATAACATTCTCTGGAAATGCTATTATAGTCTGCAGTCTATGTTGAAATCAAATTTAACCCCTGTTTTGAAATCTGAACTACCGCAGCACTTCTGAAATGCTGTCTTTTCTGTTTTGAACTATAATTCAACTAAAACTGAGTTTTAACAGCAGTTTTAAGTGCTGTCTTTGCTGAATTAAAAATGTTTTCAAATATAACTTATAGCAGTTGTTATTAAATGCTGTGAAATGCTGAAATTTTAATAATTAGGGTTTTTGATTTAGTAAACGAACTCAGAATGGTTTGAAACTTTGGAAATTGAATACTTGATTTGAAAATATAATAATTACACTTTTAAAAGGTTTAAATGAATTATTTTGATTGGAATATAAACTATTTAAAGGTGATTTGAAATGATAGTAAATGAACGATATCTTTGAATTTAAAAGGTTTTTAAAGTTGAATATTTGGATTTGAACTGATAGGATATTTTATTGTATTAAAATGATTTGAAATGAAGTTTTGTAAGGATATGATATTTTATTATATTAAAATGATTTGAAATGAAGATTTGGAAAGATTGATATTTGATATATTAAAATGATTTGAAATGAAGTTTTGGAAAGATATGATATTTTGATATATTGAAATGATTTGAAATGAAGTTTTGAAATGATATGATATTTTAAATATATGGAAATGGTTTGGAATTGATTTAATCTTTATTTTGATAAATATATGGTTTTGAAATGATATTTTATTTTGAAGTAAAGTATTGTTTCAAAAGTTATAACCACGGGTTATAATAACGATTGGTTGTTAAAGAGACCGGGATCGGATATGGACATACTCTCTGTCGATACTGAAAACCACTTTGACAACTGTGTACGCGGTGGAGTTTCCAGAATGAAGTAGGATGGTGGCGACGATCCTAAGGTATATACGTGGACCCAACTCCCGTGAGTTGGCATAAGGTGACTAAAACAGGAGTGATCTCGGGCCAGTGAGGTAGCACCTCGTATCGGACACACTTCTTCGATACCATTCTATTACTTTGTGATTTTTGATGGCCACCCTTGATTTGGGAGTGTTGTTCGAGGTGGACGGTAGTGGCTACTATCCGCTCCATCAGTCCGTGTGCGTAATTGGTATATCTACCCTGGCATTGCCTTGTGTGCCGTGTCACCTACCATATCGAGCTTTACTACGATTATGATTTTAAGATCCGACCGCGTTAAGGTTCTCCATCCCCTTAACGCTATTTTCTATATGATTATACTTTACTGATTAGACACTACTGTATATAGAGTATATTACTACATAGTAAATAGTTTAACGGATCCTTAAAGAATGGGCGATCCCAAGCATTCTTTAAGTTACTTGTACCCTTATTACAGTTCGCTTGAGTTGGTTTACATTATATAAGTATATATTGTCCTGACTCGAGTGTTTTGTGTTTTGCTTTACGCTCGGGTCAGCCTGAGTTATTCACAGATTTGGATTTCTACTCTCTTGGAGATTTGAATCGCTGGAGATTTATCTGCTTGTCATGTCCTATCTATTTCAATTCCGTTGTTCTACTCAGCTTGTACTTGGTTATTATATTGATACTTTTGTTGTATTCTATTTCTTTTGTTATATGTTATGTAACTCTGATATATTTATATAGTAGCTTCATGAACTACTATTTCTTTTACTTCCGCTGCATTATTTTACTCTGTGTCTGTGATCTGTGATTATATTTATTTACTGTATATTCTGAGATTTGCCAAATTTTATTTACAACGCGGTATTTTGAGCAATTCAACTCCGACATGAGTGTCTACCTATACACTTATAATGGATGCGAATGGTTGAAAATATCGGGTCGTTACAGTTGGTATCAGAGCTTTGGCTTTGAGGCAAAACTCAGCATATGGAGTAGATTTATTTACAGAATCACTTTCGTTCGAGTTTGAATCTTTTCCTCTTGATTCGAATTTCCTTTGAATTTTTGGAACGTTCCTTGTGGTTCCAAAATTCATTCTTGTCCCTCACTATTCATCTTCTTTTGATTTTGTAGTATCACATAACTCCACTTCGAATGATCTTTATAGTGAATTGGCTGTCTCACCAATATTCTAATTTTCTGGTGAAGGGGGAAACTTCATTACAAATTTGCATCGATTCACCAGAGATTTATATCTATCCTTGGTTTAGATGCTAATATCTTTTGTTATTCCAAACTCTATCTTTTGAGATCGGATGTAGATTTACCCTAGAAAAAAAATCCACATTTGATCTTATTCATTAAGTCACGGTTGACCCGGTTAAGGTTGTCCGCGATTTACCTAAGCTTATCCATCTTCATAATTTGTTAATTTATCATCTTGTCTTTGTTTCCAAACTATCTCCAAACATTTTAAATTGTACTTGTAAATCTATGTTTTGTATTATAGATTGTGTTGTTTGAGTTGTTGATGTTGATTTGGGTTTTCGATCGATTCGTCTGATCAACGCTATCGATAGGATTTCTAAAACACTTTGACAGAACAAACTGACACAATATTATTTTAAAATTTGGTTAATGAAATAAATTTGGATATATAATTTTATGGAACTTAATAAATTGATTTAAATTGATAATTTGAAATGATAATACTTGATTTATCATTTATTGTTCTACAAATGAATTTATAAATAGTTGTTTATAAATTTGATTTGGGAACTGAAATGAATTTAAAACAAGAAATTTAAAAAATTTAATTTCCGATGGTTCCAAACCTTGTGTTTAAATTTTTTTAAAAGGATATTATTTAAAGTATTTTGAATAAAAATTTGTCTCTAAAGGATTTTAAAGTTTAAAAATTAAGTGCTCTTCTCTTTGTCGCTAGAAAATAATTTCGGTGATGACTGCAGCATCATCGGCGTTCATTTTCGAGTTTCGAAGTGAAGAGACCGTTCTGTAGTCTTACTACAGCTTTGTTTTGGAAAATCTAATTGATTTGAATTTCTAAAATATGACTGGATTATAATATATATAGATATATGATTTAAATTTGATTTGACATATTATGTATATATAATTACTTATCTCTAAATAGTTTGAAAGGAATCAGAAGTTTAATTCTTAAATTTTATTTTAAAGAATAATTTCAGTTATAAGAAGAAAATCAAAAATTTGAATAAATGATTCAAACTTGAGATAATTGAATTGGAAAGTTTTACTTGTATAACACACAATTTCATTCCAATATAACTTACCTAAATTACACAGAAGTTGAATATGGAATTGGATAATATACAATATAAAAAGGATTTTTATAAATAAAATTTGAGTGGTTATAATACATGTTATACACTTAAATTTTAGTTATAAAAGATTAACAGAGGCAAATAGTGAAAAAGGAATTTAAAGAGATTTTTATTTAAATAACTTAATAATCAAATTTGATTTACTATGAAACTTTAAGTCTAACCTAGGAATTTTAATAAAGGTTATTTCCTGAAATGAATATGTTGTATAATAAATCTTTGAATAGATAAAGTAAAATACATTTGAATTTGACATTTTGTAATAAAGTTTATTTAACTTGAATTCATAGTTTAATTGATGTCTAAATGAATAAATGTGTAAAGAAATTTGATTGTTATATTTGCTATATAAATATTTTATTTATGAAATAGATATGTCTTGAAAAATGAATGATTATGATTTAAATAGTTAAAATGTATTTTAACATCACTAAAATTTGATAATTGAGAATTTGGTTTTCAAATGGAATTTTAAGTGTAACTTATTAAAGGAATATCTATTTATGAAATGGGTATTTTAAATAAAGAGTTAGGCTATGTGTTAAATTAAGAGCTAACTAAAATAGTGAACTTTTAACTTAATAAATGAAGTATAGTTTAATTTGGATATTCCATTCATAAAAGTTTGTTTTAATAAGTCATAAGTTAAATAATATCCAAATGAATATTTCTGGAATTAAACTGATTTGAAGTACTAATATACCTACTGTAGCATTTTATAAGTGATGCTGTTTTGAAAATACAGTGTTTTGGAAATTTTTAAAATTGAATGAACTTAGAAATGTTACAACTGTAAAATGAATATTGTTTGATCTTGGATTAAAATGGTTTAAATGGAGATTTTTTTTTTGGGTGTTATGATTTTCTAAGTATTATGTTTTTTTTTAAGAATAACATGTCCAAAGTGTTATGATTTTAGTAGTGTGATTTCCAAATGATAAACATCCCTAAATTGTTATGATTTCAAAGCATTATGGTTTCAAGTTTATTATCTTATTTTTTTTCCAAACTATCTTTTGGTTGTCCTTATTTCTCTTATCTTGTTACAGAATGGGAAGGCTATTGCTTATACCAGTCCGTTTAGAAATCTTTCTGTAATCTTTGATAATCTTTGTTACTCATCTGGATCTGAACACTGTTTTTCCATTCATAGACCGTCGGTCAAGTAAAAGGGGTGATTCAGACTCTAGAGGATCTTTTTCGTGCTTATATTCTTGATTTGATCACCTCCATCTTGTCAAACTTACCTATAACAATAGTTATCAGGTGTAATTCCAATCTTCTTATCATCTTGTCTTAATTCTATTTCATTCTATCTTTTTCTGTGCTTTCCCGTACCTCGTTCCTTTTCGGGGACGAAAAGTTTTGAGTGGGGGAGAGTGTAACAACCCTGTATTTTTCAATTATTTTTAAATTGATATTTCCAGATTTAAAAGCTTTATTTATGAAAAAGAATAAATTTTGTTATTTTAAGTATAAACTTTGATTTTGATGTGGATTAGAATTCCAAATATGACTAAATTTAATATTTCCAGAAAATGTGAATTTTGGTCAATAGTCAAACTTTGACTTTTAAGTTTAAATTTTAAATATTTGAAATTATAGATTTTATCTTTTATTATGAAAATAGATGTATTAACATGAATACTTCTTTTCGTTTCGTTGAAAACGGAGTTAAAATGTAAAAGTTATGTACATTTCAATTTTGAGTATAAACTATTTATTTAACAATTTTGTCTATTTTAAATTGTATAAATTACTTTTTCTTTGTTATATTTTATTTTAATATGTGTCAATATGTTAATTTATGTATATTTTCATCTCTAAATATTTTCAAAAATAATAATAGAATTTTTCCAAAATTTACTATGATGATTTCCTATTTTTAAAGGCTGTTTCCCTATTTTCTTCATTAAAAATTATATGTAAATTAAATTTTAAATATTTATTTTGTTAATATATTTTTATTTTATGTTATTATTTATGTTTAGAAATATATTACAAGCTCATATGAATTTTTCTAAAATTTATTCTATTCAATTTCAAATTTTCTAGACTAGTTTACTATTTTTAGCTATTTTCTTAATTTAACTTTATATGATTGATAAATATTTATATAAATTATTATATTTTGATAAAATTTCGAAATTTTATCTGGGATTATTATTATTTCCAGAAATATAAAGTTATATAATTAAAATAAAGTAATATGAAAGGCCCTAAACCTTCTATCTTCCTAAGGCCCTTTTATATTACACCCTTTTACCTTTTAACCTAATTTTTCAAGCAAGTGGCCCCATCTCCTCATTTGTTTCAGCCGCCACTTCCATTTGTTTCTCACGTGAAAAATGTTCCCTCAAACCCTAAAAAAAGTCACGGCTAAGAAAAATGCAATGGCTTCCTCTTTGCTCACTTTTCTTCCTCCTTTTTCCATTGTTTTCTCTTGAATTTGCATTGATCCTTCTTGTGTTTTGCTAGGCCTAGCCTCTACCACCGCCACCACCACCATCCTCTCCACCATCATCTGCAGCAGCTCCTCCTCCAATCCCTCTGACCATGTCAGGCCGTGCCATCCAATTGAAGCCATCACCACAAAATCAATGCAAAACTCCTTAAAACATTGCCTAGACCACACATATCATCACCTACCCTCCATATCTTGCTTTGGCCACCCCCTTAGCCACCACCACCACTTGCTACATGACCTTTGGCTTCTGCTGCACCATCACCCTCCACTGTCCAGACCTGTACCATGCATGGCCGAGCCAAGCAATGACCAAGTCGAGCCTTGTTGTGACCAAAACTTCACCTATTTGCCTTGTCCATTGATATTCTTCATGTTGCATCTCCTACCCTTCACATCACTTCATGTTGCCATGCTTAGGTGTGCTAAACCTGACCTATATGATGCTAACCTGAGCCCAAACACATCATGGCTGAGCACTTGATCCCCTTGTTCGAGCTTTTGAATGGTAAAGGCAAAAGTCTTGTCTTTATTGCTTTGTATTTCAATTTGTTCGATATTGTTTTGGTTAATATTCACATGTGTATATTATCTTGTTTTGGGGTTGTTTACAAGATGATATCTTGTCTATTTCTCTCCACTCAAATCAAAGGTCGTGCCTTCTGGATCCGTTGTGTCATTCTAATTGATATCTCCAGCATAAAAAGGTGAGTTATTCTCACCAGACAATATGTACCTATATAACTAGTAAATTTACACCCTGTGAATCTGTAGAAATATATTATCATGTTATACTTGACTATGTTATGATCATATGATGTTTATACACCTGTTATATCGTATGTTACTGTTATTTAATGTTATTCTGTTATTTATATCAGTTATCACCATTGCAAGTTCCCTGTAGACTAGAATCACTATGGGTTGAAATGATACATACCCGAACGGACTTTAGAATAGGGAAAAATCATTATGGGCTGAAATGATAGGCCTGAATGGTTTTTATTTAACTTATTTTAAATTGGGATTGCGGATTTGAAATGATAGAACCCGGATTTTTCTTTTTAAACTGCGGATTGAAATGATACATATCCGTATCACTTGACCTAGGTTAGAAAACTATATACAGGCCCGTGGTTATTTTATAAAGTGTTTTGGATATTTTTAAGTATTTTTAAAAATATAAATTTATGAAATTTGATTTAAATAGATTTTTCAATGTTTTAAAATAAAGAAATTATGATTTTTCTATGAGTTAAAAATGTAATTAATGAATGGTTAAATTGGATTATTGAAATATAACTTAAGTTTGGAATTTGGAATTTTGGTTAAAAATGATATTTAAGTTATATAAATAAAAATGAAAATTTAATTATATTTGGAAAATGGTAAAATATGATAATTTGATTAAATTTGAATTTAAGTGATTTATTAAAGTATTATTGATTTTTCTATGAATTTAAGTGGTTAAATAAATGAATGTTTAAAAGTGATCTTTTAAAATATAACTTGACTAGGAAATGTGAAATTTGGTTTTAATTAAAGGTTTAAGTTAATTAAATGAAATTGGAAATTTAGTTAAATTGTGAAATGGTAATTTAAATTTGAAGTGTTAAGTTTATTTGTTGAAATGTGAAGAATTGGAAACTTTTACACTAAAATTTATTAAGTAAATTGTTGAAAATTGGATTTGATTATAAGAAATTTATTGTGAAAAGATATATGTTAAATGATATGTAAATGAACATTTTAAATGTTAAAATATGATTTTAAAAATGTTTATGTGTTTTAAATTAAAGTTATTTAATTGCTGGAAATACACTAACACCTGAAATTAACTTTTAATAGCATTCAGAAATGCTATAGATTCTGTTTTGAACTAAAATTGTGTAAAAAGGAGCTATTACAGCATTTCTGGAATGCTGTAGTTGCTGTAGTTGAACTTATAGGCTAATATTGAACTCAGGCCTATTATAGCATTCTCTGGAAATGCTATGATGGTCTGCAGTCTATGTTGAAATCAAATTTAACCCTTGTTTTGAAATCTGAACTACCGCAGCACTTCTGAAATGCTGTCTTTTCTGTTTTGAACTATAATTCAACTAAAACTGAGTTTTAACAGCAGTTTTAAGTGCTGTCTTTGCTGAATTAAAAATGTTTTCAAATATAACTTATAGCAGTTGTTTTTAAATTCTGTGAAATGCTGAAATTTTAATAATTAGGGTTTTTGATTGGAATATAAACTATTTAAAGGTGATTTGAAATGATAGTAAATGAACGATATCTTTGAATTTAAAAGGTTTTTAAAGTTGAATATTTGGATTTGAACTGATAGGATATTTTATTTTATTAAAATGATTTGAAATGAAGTTTTGTAAGGATATGATATTTTATTATATTAAAATGATTTGAAATGAAAATTTGGAAAGATTGATATTTGATATATTAAAATGATTTGAAATGAAGTTTTGGAAAGATATGATATTTTGATATATTGAAATGAAGTTTTGAAATGATATGATATTTTAAATATATGGAAATGGTTTGGAATTGATTTAATCTTTATTTTGATAAATATATGGTTTTGAAATGATATTTTATTTTGAAGTAAAGTATTGTTTTAAAAGTTATAACCACAGGTTATAATAACGATTGGTTGTTAAAGAGACCGGGATCGGATATGGACATACTCTCTGTCGATACCGAAAACCACTTTGACAACTATGTACGCGGTGGAGTTTCCAGAATGAAGTAGGATGGTGGCGACGATCCTAAGGTATATACGTGGACCCAACTCCCGTGAGTTGGCATAAGGTGACTAAAATAGGAGCGATCTCGGGCCAGTGAGGTAGCACCTCGTATCGGACACACTTCTTCGATACCATTCTATTACTTTGTGATTTTTGGTGGCCACCCTTGATTTGGGAGTGTTGTTCAAGGTGGACGGTAGTGGCTGCTATCCGCTCCATCAGTCCTTGTGCATAATTGGTATATCTACCCTGGCATTGCCTTGTGTGCCGTGTCACCTACCATATCGAGCTTTACTATGATTATGATTTTAAGATCCGACCGCGTTAAGGTTCTCCATCTCCTTAACGCTATTTTCTATATGATTATACTTTACTGATTAGACACTACTGTATATAGCGTATATTACTACATAGTAAATAGTTTAACGGATCCTTAAAGAATGGGCGATCCCAAGCATTCTTTAAGTTACTTGTACCCTTATTACAGTTCGCTTGAGTTGGTTTACATTATATAAGTATATATTGTCCTGACTCGAGTGTTTTGTGTTTTGCTTTACGCTTGGGTCAGCCTGAGTTATTCACTGATTTGGATTTCCACTCTCTTGGAGATTTGAATCGCTGGAGATTTATCTGCTTGTCATGTCCTATCTATTTCAATTCCGTTGTTCTACTCAGCTTGTACTTGGTTATTATATTGAGACTTTTGTTGTATTCTATTTCTTCTGTTATATCTTATGTAACTCTGATATATTTATATAGTAGCTTCATGAACTACTATTTCTTTTACTTTCGCTGCATTATTTTACTCTGTGTCTGTGATCTGTGATTATATTTATTTACTGTATATTCTGAGATTTGCCAAATTTTATTTACAACGCGGTATTTTGAGCAATTCAACTCCGGCATGAGTGTCTACCTATACACTTATAATGGATGCGAATGGTTGAAAATATCGGGTCGTTACACCAAGCAGCATTTGTTTAAGTTTGAATGGCACATTTATGGTGTTAGGGTGACGAATGCGGTACAGTGTAGGTATTTTTTAATACCTCACATTTTTTAGTTAATTGGGTAGAAATAAATTTATTAATAAATAATAGTAAACAACGAAAAATAGAATTTTTGCAAATGTAAGAATTTGGCTATGAAACTTGCACCATTGTATTCATGGCGATCTTCTTACCAATTTTCATATATAATGTTTTTCGATCGGAGTTCAAACAAAAAAGTTATCAACGTTTGAAATTTTAGCGTCGAAAATAATTATATATGAAATTACGGAAATAATTAATAATTGGTTAACGTTAATTGAAAAACTGTTAAACTTAATAGTGACTTAGCCGTTAAGAATCGTAATTAGAGAAGAAAATAAAAGTAACTGGTTAACGAAGGAAATTGTAGCACCTTTAATTTTAGTTTAACATTATTCACGAAATTCAATTTGATATATTAAATTGAATAATATAATTGGACATGGGGATGAGATATGATAATTCAATTAGGTAATGCCTTAATAAATCAAGTAATAAGATTGTTTTGAAAACTTAACATATAAGAGAATATAAGAGAAGGGCAAAATAGGAATATATCTATTTTTATCCCTTGAACCCTACCCTCTCATTCATTCTTATTTTACATCCAAAAACAGTCACAAAGAAGAAACAGTGTCGGCCATTAATCAAGGTAGAAGGAAAAGGAAGTCAAAGGGGATTCAAAAGATAAAGTTTAGGGAAGCTAAACACCATCAAATCTCAAGTCCAATATCTAATTTAAGGTGAATAATAAGAAAACCATCTCTTTTATCTTTGGGTTGAATTCGGCTATGAGAAATACTCGAATTTATCTTGATTATTTTGTCTTGTTATGGATGTATGATCATTGTTTGAATAGAATGATGATTTATGAAACTTCTATGAAATTATTTGAATGTGTTTTAAAGGTAAAACCTAAATTTCTGATCTCCAGTCAACTTGATATTCTGATATGTTTAGTAAAACATTATTTTGGAGATGAGTTTTTAATTTCATAATTCTCCAAGTTAAAATGAATATTTTATTAATTTCCTAAGGTGAAAATAGGGTATATTTCGGGTTTTAATTATTAAAAATAATTAAATATGGTTTTTGGTTCTAAAATGTTTATAAGGCAAAGAATATGATAATTCTGAATTTCTGTGATTTTTGAGGATTATTCCCAAGTGTTTAGGAATTATTATGAATTTATTATGCTAGAAAAGCATTTAAATCAATGATTAATTAAGGATATTAATTAATTAAATGATTAAACGATTTTGGGAAGATAAACATGATTTCATTAAATTCTAAAAGGAAATTGTACAGTTTTTTTCCCAATCAATCATAACTTGACAAATAATTGGTAGTAGGTAAAAAGAATTTACATTAAAAAGAAACTGTACACTTTTTATGATAACTACCACTATGCCATCGATATGTGGCATCCCCATACTATCCTCCATCGATAATAGATGACATTACAATGAAGGGCAGCATCGATATGAACAATGCCTGAGATACTTACGCCGTATGTGATGGATTGGATCATGCATATCGACGTCGTCATTATGGGAATAACGCATCTCGTGCCAATAGGAATCATTGATGGCACAAGTTATCAATATCGACATTATATTTTGTGGCATAATAGCCGAAGTACAATGCTTTCACCATTACTTTACCAATGCCACAAGTTTTTACCATTGTTTTAAATGATGCCGCATGTTTTCTTTATCAACGTCATAGCTTAAGGTAGTGGTGCCGCAAGTATTATTTTCGATATTAACTATTTTGTGGCGATAATGCTGCTATCACTTGATTTCGATATAGAGGAAATTTATATCGTGGGTTTTTGTAACAACCCGATTGAGTTCACTTTGATTATCGTTTATTTAATTAAACGAACCAGATACAATTGTGTAAGATTAAAAAGCTAATAAATGGGGAATTGTGCAATAGGATTTTGGGATAAATTGTGGCTGAGTATTTGTGTAAATTAGAGTATTATAATCTTTTAAAAGATTAAGCGATAATTTTAGAGGTATTAGAGTTTATTTCTAAAATTTATAAGTTAGAGTGTTGGTTGAATTAAATAAAAATGTGTGTTTTCTTTTTTAATGGAATTTAGAGAAAACGTTAAGCAAATGAAACTGAGTGTGTAAATTATTGATTTAAAACATGTATAAAAATGTGTTAGCGATTCTAAATAATAGGTAATTTATTTAGAGAAGAAAACGAAATTTTTAGTGTTAAAATGATTTAAGTGTTATGTTTTCTTATTTTAGAAAAATGCAAAATGTCCCGTTTTCAAAAATTAAAATAAGGGTTTACTTAAAAGTTATTTTTTTTTTTTCATTATTTAACCGTCAAGATTAGGTGATGAACTTAATTTTAGATTATTTACATGAATATTTCTAAGTTGAAATCAATGAGGTATGGGTGTTTTAAATTGGTATAAAATGTGATAAAAGAATAGTTTAATGCATCGTTTAGTTAAATCGAAGGTTTGGGCCTGATTTAAATCAGCCCATTAGTGCGGAAGTGAAAAGCTTAGTCTTCTATACTTGAGGATTTGAACTCTACGTTCATTTCTCTTATTACAACGGGTTTCTCAAACTAAAGCTTTTTATTTCTTAGGTAAATTAGAGAAGATGAAGAGCAATTGCGGGAATGAGAGGGCAAAGCAAGGTTGCTAAGGGGTTATAAGGTGAGTTTGCACTCATTGCTTTATCTAAATAAGTTTGCATGCTAATACTAGTGTAGTTTGCTTGCTGTTTGATTGAATTGTTGATATGCATATGAATGTTAGTGATACAAATTATTTGCTGAAAAATATTTATGAAAATCGCTGTAGTAAAAAGGCGATATCTTGGTGCAAAATGATCTGAAGTGGCTCAATCCTTTTGTGATAGAAAGTTCCTTCAATAAACTGTATGTTATCTTTTAATCATTTTTCGAAATACTACTTTCTAAGGGGTCTAAATTGAGTTTGAAACTGATGATATAGCTCAAGCCTGTGTAATTTTCTGAGTTGAAATCTGAGATTAAAATCGCCATATCTTTTTAAACCATAGATCCAAATTGTGCAAACTTTTGTTTGATGGAAAGCTGAGACTTTAAGGAACAACTTCATGTTGTAAGTTTTTGAAAATTCTTAGATTTAATGGGTCGAAATTGCATTTCAAAACTAAAAGCCTGAAATGAGTAATTTTGTAAAAAGTTGTTTTTATGCAAATGATTTTTAAGTTAGCTTTGTGTGATTTTGTCTGTTTATTTCTTGCCCACTTTTGTGTGTTTATGAGCTATGATTTTAGGGGGTAAGAATATTGATCGAAAGAGAATAATTTTATTATTTTTATTTATTTAATTTTGTGGTTATGGAGGTTTTGGAATTGGTTTAAAACTGGATTTAAATTGGTTTTACTCCTTAATGATTTAAAATAAATGGGAATTAAAATGGATATTTTTCATGAAATCAAACTCTGTTTTTATTACGAAATCCAGTTTCACAATTTTCAAAGGAGAGTTTAAACTATCGAATTTAAGCAACAATATTTTGTGAAAAATATACTATGTATTATTTTGAATCAAAAACGGGGTTTTAAAGGAATTGTTTTATAAATTTTCCTCCATAAACATATGATTACTTTTCGGATATGATTGCTTTATCTATGAAATGAGAAATATACTTAAACAGTTTAGTAATAATAAGTGGTTATGTGACATTAATTATAACTTTATTGTTTAATTATACGATTTTTTTGTGTAGAGCATTTGGTAGTGGAGTTTACTAACTAATAGTAAATATTTTAGTAACACCGAGTGGTTATGGGACACGGGTCTTACTTTAATAGTTACTATAAATAAGTATGTGACACTATGAGATTGAATAGTATCTTGGAGATGCGAGTTGTGACGACCCACCTTTTTAGACGGTTTAAATCGACAATAAACCACACATGTCAACTCAAACCATTCAAAAGGGAGGATTGTCAATGGGGTAAATAAGAAAAGAAGGAAAAACAAAGCACAGAATCTCACAGCAGAATGATAAAATATAATACTCAAATAAACAGTTCATGAAGCCGTTTTACAATATGCATTCGATTACAAAAATTTTACAACAATCAGAGTACAAACAACGACATACCAAAATGATGCAGCGACAAATTACTAATAATATGATATAACAAATTCCGTCATCGTCCTCCATAAATAAAGTCTTCAACACTGAAATGCTTAGGCTGATCCGAGCGTAATGAAAAGACAAAACTCTCGAGTCAGAACTAAAAGATCTTATGTAAGTTAAATCAACAACAAGTAAATATGAATGTAATGGCTTCAGAGATGTTTACGGGATTTTACATCTCCTATCCAGCGTATAACGTGTGTGCAATAACTTAAGAGATGCTTCGAGATTTTCCATCTCCTAAGGATCCGTTAAACTATCTATATGTGGTAATATATGCTATATATGTAATGTCTATCAGTAAAGTAAAGTATTAAAATAGCGTTAAGTCGTTACCCATATCCCCTTAACATATTTTTATAGGCATCATAGTCTATACAGTACTGTAAACTCCACCGTAAACTGGTGGGCTATTAGGAAGCACTCCATAGGTACCACACAAACCAAAATCGTAGTGGGCTCGATAAGGCATATGACAAGGTACACGAGGCAATGCACAGGGTATGATTCTACCATTTTGCATGCCCGGACTGGTGGTAACGCATAGCAGCTAGTACCGTCCATCTCGAGACACACTCCCATAATCAAATCGAGGGTGTTCACCAATCAATCACAAAGTAATAGATATGGTATCGAAGAAGCGTGTCCGATAGGAGGAGCGACCTCACTTGGCCCGGTATAGCTCATGTTTTAGTCATATCAAGCTGACCCGAAGGTCAGGGCTGCGTTCTTACCTCATACCAGTAGCGTTCGCCAAACCATCTTGCTTCATTCTGGATTCTCCACTACGTGCACAGTTATTAAAGTGGTTTCGAAATTGGCAGAGAGTATGGCAATATCTGATCCCGGTCTCTTTAATAACCAAACGCTTATTTCACACCATGGTCGTTTTATAGAACATTTTTAATAATAGATCCAGAAAATAGTTTATACTTCATATCAAGATATCCATGTACTTATTCCAAAAGTATAAATATATCCATAAAAACCGAGGAAAATTTCTTTCAATAAATTTCAAGAATAATTTATAAATCTCTGTTAAACCATTTATAAACTATTTATATGCTTTAGAACCATGTATAAAGTTATTTATAAATTCCAAAGCAGTTTACAACTCTTTCCATTTTCATAAACTTCTACGCAAATTCCTTTAAAACGTTTCCAAACCTCTTTATACAAGTTCTTTTATTAAACCTTTTATAAAATCCTTTAAAACCCTTATAAACTCCTTTATAAAGCCATTATAAAATCCTTTATAAAAAATCTTTTATAAAATCCTTTATAAAAATCTTTTATAAAATCTCTTTCAAAACCTTTTACAAAATTTTATATTTATTTTATTAAATTAAAAATATATTTATTATATTAAATTAAATTTAAATAAACTCTTAAAACTATATTAAATATTTTATTAAATTAAATTTTAAACTATTTAAATTAAATATTTAAACTAAATAAAATTATAAGTTAAAATCTTAAATTTACATTTAAAACCATATATTAACTTATAATTTGAAGCTTTAAAATATATAAAATAAATTATTTTCCAAATATAAATTTTTAAATAAAATCTAAAAATAAAATCTAAAAATAAAATTTATAAATCAAACATACTTTATCATCTAGAAAATAATTGAAAACCGACCAACGGTGTCCGTATATAATTTTCTACCCTATGATCAAGTGATTGGGTATGTATCATTTCAACCCAAAATAGTTTAATTTCCCGAATATATATCATTTCAACCCGTATCCCGAATCAATAATTTCCAAATCAATAAAATCGCTCGGGTATGTATCATTTCAACCCATAACGATTTTTCCTAATCTAT
Source organism: Allium fistulosum (assembly GCA_030737815.1). Taxonomy (NCBI): domain Eukaryota; kingdom Viridiplantae; phylum Streptophyta; class Magnoliopsida; order Asparagales; family Amaryllidaceae; genus Allium; species Allium fistulosum. The sequence continues at coordinate 413,174,406 of CM060906.1, forward strand.
AAGATCATTCGGGTATGTATCATTTCAACCCATAGTGATAACATGGATATAAACATCCAATCATCCAAAATGTCAACAATTAGACATCCATTACAATCAACATCCAAATCGGCTAATAAATCACAACAATTAACTGGTTATCATTATCAGGTATTTAACTAACAATTTTAATTCAATATTAATTTAAAAGGCAATTTAATTCAATATAAATTCAAATTAAATTTAAATGACAATTTAAATTACCAAACAGTAATCAATAAATTTCTTATCACATTATAAACTTAATTCAATTAACATAAGAAGGTTTAGTATTGCGTGAGTGGGTTAAATCACTCACCTTTGATTTACAATCGATTTAAAATCCAATAAAAGTCCAAAAACTCAACAGTCTCCAAATCCAACCAAATCAGTTCCATGTTGTTCGGAATTTCGATACGATTCCAATGGAAGAAACCGCATCCAAATCCGAGTTCATATGCAAAAGTTATGATAATTAGAACGTTTGAATTTTAAATTTTAATAAAAATAAAATAAGAGGGAAAATTGGTATATATACATATCTATCCAAAACCCACCCCGTACCAGATCGCACGATAACCTAGCAGCCACCGTCCTCAACCCAGATTGCCACCACCTACAGCCACCCTTGACCCAATCTGACCACGCCGCCTTGAAGCCCACGTCCAGCCGACCCTATGCCGAAGTCGCGGCCATTCCTGGCGTCACCAGGTGTACAACGTCGCCGCCACCTTCATCCTTGCTTTCAGGCGAACTCCAACGATTAGGCAATGAACGACCACCATGGATCGACTCCATTCGTCAAGCTCTACGCCATGGTACCCTCCGATTGTCCTATAATCGACGATTCACCATTGAAAACAAAACCCTAATATGGACTGCCGAAACTTCTTCGCCAAATTCTGGCCAAACCGAGACTCAATTGCAAAAATGAACTGCAGAAGTAGATTATGCTCGTCAAGAGCTTCGCGATGATATAATTCGATAGGTTTTGTGGAGTTTGAATTTCGGAGTTTTATTTGGAATTGGGATTTTGGGTTTTGATGTTCTGCCATTGAGAAAGAGGGAAGGAACAAATGAGAATGAGAAATACGTACAGAAATTAGATATAGAAGCTGCTAGGGTTGCAGAACATATCTATTTATATAGACAGAGATGGATAAGAACGAATGGACAGATCTAATTGGGTCGAAACGATAACAACGACCTGAAAACCCCGTTTCGTCCCCGAAATGAAAATATGTCATCCCACATATCGAAATATAGGTTTTCGATATTTTTAAACTCAATGGAACTAGTTTCAAACCCTAATTCCATTGTATACAGAAGTTAGCTTTTAAAATCAATTTGTATTCATTTAAATTCCATTAATTGATTTCTACGCGTTTCGAGCTCGCACGGTCAAACGATAAGTCCGATCGCTACGAAACTTGAAATCCTACAATAATGCACTGTTATGGATCCGATGAAACTGGTTTCGTCGAAATCCGAGATAGTGCCCAAAAGGGCTAATTTTACACGTTAATTAAATAAATTATTAATTCAAAATCAATTTAACCACCTTTAAATTCTAGATTAAAAGTTAACAATTTTCATCATTCTTGATTAACCAGGAATTTATAATCTTTTAAAATAAATTTTCCATGTTAAATCCAAGATTTAAATATTACATTAATTTCAGCGTTCAATTACAACTGTAATAAATCCATTCATTATAATTTAAATTCCAAACAAAATCTATTATTTAGATCTAAATTCTTATATTAAATCACTATTACCTGATGAATTAGTTTAACGTAAGTTTCTATCTTACTATTCTCATCACTCAACAATTAACTTCTTTTACCGTATTAATTGCAATATTTCAATTATATTAATTTTGTTGATTTCCAAATTAATTTCAAACGGATTAAATAGTAAAATAGTAATTAAAACAATTATTACACATTAGTAATTTAAACACATTTCTAAGTCTATTGTTTACAAACAAAAGCTAATAAATTTATGTACTAATTAATTTATTTCATATTCTATAATAAACCTATTTCAATTAATAACATATAATTTCAACATTAAATCCAACATTTAATTTATTCCCTATTTACAATTATAACCAAATTAACTTTACAATATTTCAATTGATTGAAATTACACTAAAATAGTTGTCAATAACATTCAAACAACATTATTAAATCATATTCTAATTATTTTTCTCATTAATAAATCATAAATTTTATTTCTCACAATATTAAATTTCCAATATCTTATTAAATTTAATATTTTTAATTATAAAAAATACGGGTCGTTACACTCTCCCCCACTCAAAACTTTTCGTTCTTAAAAAGAAACAAGAAGGAATTAAGAAACCTGATATAATTTTATTCAAAATAATCACTTTATAAACAATTAATTTACATAATTTAGTTTAATAAGAATTTGAAAATAACTTCACTTTCACAAAAAAATTCCTAAGTCCTAAATTTACGAAAAATTTCAGCAGAGTCTCCTTTGCACGGCTAGGTCCGGAAAATAATAATATCTATAATTACATTATATATATATATATATTTCAATAATAAAACATCCCAAACTATTGGAAAAACAATTAAAATATCGTTGCAAATCCGTAATCCGAAAAGTACCTATTTGTCGGGCAAACAAACTTTATTTATGAAACCAAAAGCAGTAGCTATTGCTTCTATAAACATGTATTTCACTTATATAATCCAAAAGAGTTAAAATTATGTAAATAGAGTAATATATTAGTTGTTTCAATTAGTAGCACAAGCAACACAACATTTATACAATCATATGCAACCAAAAGCAGTACAACCATTATATGCAACAACAAAAAATCAATCATACATCCATAGCAACCAATAAATGGTTTGTTCAGGTTCAGAAATGTTTCATCGTCTAAGAGTGATAAATAAACTACCAAGTGTACCTTACACTTAACAGCCTTAGATAATTACTTAACAGATTATTCATACAACCTTAAACAAGTTGAAGTACCACTTCCCAAACATCCCATCAGCCAAAACAACAAAGAATTTAAGTATTATTTAAATTTGCATGATGTACATAAATCGTTTATAAGCAATATCAATTCTAATCGCTTGCTTGAATACACACATTCCACTTTCGAACTAGTATTGTTAACCCGACAACTCTAGTGCGGACTCTGATCCGATTTCTTGATTCTTGATTCAAAATTTCTGTTTTACTTGCACAACCATAAACCATGATAGAAAACTTCAAATTCATATCAAAAATTCGTATCAATTATTCGCCGTCAAGAATCGAGCAAAAAATCCTAATCGAACTGGTGTGAATTACTACAAATCTTGTATTCAAATCTGAATCAGAACTGTTATGCGAATAAAAAAAATTACGCACAATTTACATATTTTATTCTATTGGTTTCTTTTCACATCATTATTTACTTTTCATTTGTTTTAATTCATTCATACAATAATTATCTTTTATTAATTTTTCTTCATTACTTACATAATTTATTTCCCATTCTATAACGACCCACTTTTCCGTACAATCTAAGCTGACGATATAACCACACCCGTTAACTCAAATTGCACAAAAGGCGGATTGCTAGGGGTGAAGAAGAAAAGGTAGAAGAAGAAACAGAAAAACAACAACACGGAATCTCACAAGCACAGCAGAACAAAATATAATATATAATAACAGATTTTAAATAAAAGTACTGTACTGTTAATATAGATTACCAATATCAGAGTACAATGGAAAACAACCAATTTGTATAGTTTAATAACTTGTCCTCACACAGCGGAAATATAAATCAAGTACGGGAATACGTCTTTGTCATCCTGCTCGAATCCTAAGCTCCATAGCATCCTATTCTGAATCCGTAATACTCGGTCTGACCCGAGCAATATATTAAAATAACACCCGAGTCAGTCTGGGAAACCAGCGTGAAAAACACACTCAATTTGAATTATTAAAGTTATCAAAATCCTTTGAAAAACAAAGGTATCTCATAAGACCACGTTCACACATAAACACGACGTGTTTTTCCCTTACGATAACCAAAACATTTGATATCAAAATCATCTGATATTATAATAGTGTCTATAGAAAGTAAATAGAAAATAGCCGAAATGCTTGCATCTCACATTTCAGCATAGTTGGGCACAATCAAAACTGTACGGCGCTTATTGGAGAATGGATTCCATGCAATGACTGGGCTACTGGGGTACCACCCATCACAGTACACTTCTAGAAAAATGTACCAAGGACCTCGCTGGGATCCCCTGCCAACACAAGACTGACCTACCCCTAACCTAGATAGTACCGAATATGTTATCACCCCGGGTGTTCCCACCCTTAAAATCGAGCGCTCACTTTTTCCATGCACAACCATATTCATAATTTATAATATATCTGAGGGTATCTAGAAAGGTGATAACATACCCTAATTGGGTGCGACCCACTTAGCCTTGCCGCATCTCCCCTGTTTTAGTCATTCCCGGTTGATCAGGCTTGAGGCTAACGTTTACCTTTTGAATAGCATTCATTCTTGGAATGCTAACACTGCCTTCCAAGCAACGATGCAATGATATCATTCGTCCATACAAGTTGTCCTAGGTCTGGACAAACCGAGTCACCATCTTCACGATATCACCATTCGTAACGTTCAAACCGGGTCGAAGTGGTTTTCGGCTAATTAAACCCGATCCTTGTCTCTTCGAAACGATCAGCGAATTTGGCCAAAATTGATAGTCGGTTATTTAACTATCTATAAAACATCCATAAGCAGACATCCGGCCTTATTATAAATTTTTCAAAATTTATTTTCAAAATATGTTAATAAGATATATATTTAAATCCCTTCCAATATTCCAAAAAATGAGAGAACTCAAATACTTATACCCATATTGGGGTATTTCAAACCATCTCTTGTTTCAACATTTAGAAAATTCCATTTATTTCTCTTTTCTCAAAATCCTTCACAATTTATATTGTAAATTTCTTAACTCGTTTATAACGAATTCTATAAGTTCTGAGTTCCTTAATTAATTTCTTTTAATATTTCCAAAGTCAAAACACTTGTCTATAATTCACAATATCCATTTCTAACTTCTTTTATGAATCCTAATTCATTTTTCGAAGTTCTATTTTATTTAAATACTTCGGAAATTTTCCTTGCATTTTCCCAAATCCCATGTTGAGAATCTCTCTTATAAATCATATCTACTGAATAAATCCGTTTTCCAAATCTCGAGAAGATTCATAAATAAATTTCAATCATTTCAAAACTATATATATATAATAAGTATTTTAAAAGAATAATAATTTATTTATTTTCAAACATGTTTACATACTTACTTAAAAATATCAAACTCTTTAAATAAACATCAATTACTCGATTACAACTCATTTTTTAAATAAACAAATCAATTTTCAAAGCTGATTTTAAAAATTAGAATTTATTACAATAAATATTAAATATTTGAAAAATTCGCTTTTCGATGTATTTCAATTCTAACTAATTTAAAATTTCACAGTTTAATAATTAAAATTTTCCTTTTAAAAACAAACTTTACTTCTTAATAATAAAAATATAATTTTAAAATCTCAATAACCAATTCAATTTATAAATTATTCTCGATTCATAACCCGTTGATTTCATTTCGATTCCCTAATCGTTCTCACATTTTAAAATATAATTCACTATATTTTTCCCAAATCCATCCTCATATCTCGATATAAATTTACTCTGTGAATTTATACCCTAATTTATCAACCCATGACATTTTTCTTTATTTATAAACATTGTTTATAAATTTTTATAACTCCTCTGGGTTTCACCTTTTTATAAAACTAATCAAATTTATAAAATCTCATTTTATAAATCCATTTCCTAATAAATTCCAATTAAATTCAAATCTATTTTTAATATCGATTTCAACTCCTTTTCCATATTTTTAAAAATATCCTTTTAAAATCCATACTTAAAAATTCCTTATATAAATTATTTTAAAATCTCAATTAATTTTTTATTCACGAATAGTTAAGTACAAACCCAAAAATCAAATTATTATTTTATCCAACTTGATTTCCTTTAAAAAATAATCCAAATTTCAATATAAATATTTTTATATCTAAAATCCCTTTTAATTTCTTCAAATTCAAAAATAATATTTATGGTATTTAAAATACAAAAATTCAGGCCAGTGCTACTATAGCATCCAATAATTCACGTCACAACAATAATCTATAACAGATTATTCTAATACATCATATATCACTATACATGAAATTAAAATCCACATTTTTAAGGAGTCCAGTTGGATCCTTCTGTGACAATCCTGAAACTCGGCCTTCGAAAATCGGCACCCGTACTTCACTTGTACTCAAATGCCGTAGATTCAAACGTCGAATCCGGCTTGCCGGAGCTTATAACACCATTAAGTATAACAACACAGCGGAAGAAAGAAATAGATGATATCATATACATCACAAATGATACAATATCCAGAATATGATATACAACAATTATATCAATAATACACAGCAATATCAGAGATATGATACAATGCTACAGCGGAATATAACAATAATGGCAGAGATCACTCCAAATGATCTACAAAAGAGAATGACTCCAACATTATCTCAAACCACCATCATGTTGCACCAAGATAAGCAACGTCAGTCCATGAACTCCAAGAACTGAACTAGCTCCAGATAATCCACTAAACCTGACTATCTGAAAAAGAAACCCAACTCTAGACTGCCCGTGTGGAAAATGGTGGGCACCCAGAGTTTAGGAAGGGAACAATAAACTCCGAGTCAGTCGTGGGACTGGTGTGAGCAACAAAAGCAGTTTATTTTTAAAACAACAACAAAAGAATTTTAAACATTGAAATCCGCAATGCTTTTGGAAAATGAAACTACCATAAGACCTCCCGCCACACACACAATGCAAACGCAGAATTAGAGGAGATTTCTTCTTATGATAGTCAAACATGCTTACTACGCAAAATCATTGGATTATTATTATTAGTGCATAGTGTACAAAATCATTTCGAAAATACAATATTAATCTTAGCCAGCATAGGTACCATTATATTATGCCTACTCTAGCTGCCGCCTGAGGAGACAGGTTATACAATTTCAATCGTAAAGGGTTCGTATTATTTCTTTGGATTTTCCAACAAATGGTCAGGCTAAGGAACTTCCTACTGCCACATGGGTACGCCTCTGGATGGACGTCCCGAGAGACAACTGCTCTCTGCCAACACAAGGTCGGGTTACCTCTGGGTATAGATAACTACTACACGAATATGCCATTCCCCGATCCTTTGGGACCTTTATCCGAGCGCTCGGTAACCAACATCACACATAATAAATAAAGTGTGTCCACATGAGTAAGTATCTGGGCTCCATACCATGATACCACCCTTTTCCAGAAGGAAATGACATAACCTAAAGGGCGCGACCCTCATAACCTTGCCGCATCATTCCTGTTTTGACCATTTCCGGGTTGTGAGGTCCGAAGAGGTCTCGTCCACAAAGCTACGCTTTTTCACAAAGCCACGCTTTGATCACAAATGATCAATAAATGATCAACACACAGCAACACTCAGCATGCCCCATTACCAAATTGGAAGTATATCGCTGATAACCTTCAACTACATACCCTCTGAGCTCGTACGTCTCAGAGAAGGGTGTTAAGCTAAGAGAATAAATTCTCCGCCACCAACATAAATGTATTTGAAAGAAATCTGCTTTATATCTCAAAATGTAATGTCAGACATGTAACCATACAAGTCTGTTCCGGGTTCGAACAGAACCGAAGGCACTTACGAAGAAGCCCTTGCAAATCCGGATATTCACAATCCCGATCAGACTTCCCATCACTTAGGGAATCTCTATACCAGGAGCTACCCAGTGCAGAGACAATCGATAGGTTATCCTATCGTTTTCGCAAACACCCGGTCTTCAACACCGGTCTTCAAATGCTATCCATATACGATGTATCACTTATTCAGAATGGGTTATGTGACTCAAAGGTCCTCTCCCGGCTAAACCGAATAGTGAGCGTAATATTCAAAAACAAATGGATAATGGGATTTAAATTAAGTCACAACTTATTACCCAAAAATCTTTCAAATGGTTTAAACACATTACCATTTTCAAATATTTAAACAAAAAGATTCATTTTAACAACCTTCAGCGGTTTAAACAATTTCCACACTTTAATCTTTTAAATAAAATATTTAATTCACAAAGTTCACCCAGTTTCACAAAGATTTATTCACAGATTTTCCAAATCAATTTCCATTTCAATTTGATTAACTCGTTAAATCTTTAAATCAAAGATTTAACTTATAGCTTTCAAAACAATTTCACTCATAACTTGAAAAACCATTTTTCAATTCAAACTTGAAATTCCTTTAACTTAAATTGGAATTTCATTCCTTATATGAAAGCTTTTATTCTTTGAAAACAATTAGTTTTCATTTCGGAAAATCTGATTCATTTATACGAGTTAAAATCCTTGGGTTACATTCAAATTCCCCAAACCAATACTTTTAAAATGGTTTAAATTCATATAAACATATTTATAACATTTTTAACCAAAATTTCCAAGCATAGAATTTAATTCCAAATATTGAATTCAAATTCAAATTGAATTATTTAAATTTCAAGATATTCAAAATACCTTTAAAACTCCTTTCAAAAGCTTTAACATTTAACCCAAATCCATTTCCAAAATCAATTGAAATTAAAATTTCAATTTCAAAAACATTAAATTGAATCATCTGTGACTTAACCGATTTCCACGCGAAATCCATATTTGTGTGTGTAAAAGTGTGGTCCAGGGGTTTCACACACAATAGTGCAACATTTCAAATCATCATATCATCACAGATTCAAATACAACGATATATTTGATAAGCGATATAACTATAACGCTTATCTTTTATTCACAGATCCCAGATATATATATCACAGATAAATAAATTACTGATCATCCCAGATAAATAAATTACACTGCAGATCACAACACAAATCAGAATATATCACATAGCATCACAGATCAGGGAATATCTAACCATTTCAAAACATTCAATACAATTCAAACATCCATAAGTAAGATCAATTAATCCTTTGATTAATTTTAAATCAGATTAGTTACTTATGAATAAATTACTAATCATGGTTAATTAATATTAATTAATTACAAATCATTTTAATTAATTAACCTTTAATCATTTATTAATTAACTTTTAATAATAAATTAATTAACCTTAAATTATTAATTAATCAACCTTAATTTATAATTAAATCAACCTTTAATTATTAAATAATTAACTTTTAATTATTTAACTATCCTTTAATTAATTATATTTAATTAATTACTTTAATTAATTATTCCTCAATTAATTATCATTCCTTTGTCACCTTCATTAATTAATTAACCTTTAATTAATCTTTAATCAATCATTAATTAAGTAATTATTCTTTAAGTAATTATCCTTTAATTACTTATATTAATTAATAAATCATTAATAACTTAAGATCTTAATTAACTAAAAGATAAACCATTTTATCTTTATTAATCACTTTAATTATCATTTAAACCTTATTTAATAAATCTTGTAATAATTTAACTTAGACTTTAAAGTTAATTAACAATTAAAACATCTCTTCTTAATTAACTTCTTAATATCATTAAGTTTATTTGAAATAAACTTTAAAAATAAAGGTTATACATATATTTAAAACATTTTAAACTTAATTAATTTAAAAACAATTTATTTTAAAACCTTTATCTAATTCCAAACTTAGATAAAATATATAGGAACTAATTAAAAAATTAATTTAAACTTGTCTTATTTAAGAACTTAAAACTTAGTTAAAAATTTAAACTGACCCGAGCCCTCATACCACATTCCCGAGCATCATCCCGAGCCAAACACCAGTTTCCCCGAGTTTCCCCCCGAGCTCCCTCCTTCTTCTTCCTTTCCTTTTCTTTTTAAAACGTTGTTTTTAGTTTAAATAAAAGGAAATCATGTTATACAGTTTAAACATGAACTACTCGATACCAGACTCGAGCCATCCCCTGATTTCCCCGAGTACAAACTCGAGCTTCACCTTCTCAAATTCAACGGCCAACAAAACCAACCCACTGACACATGTGCACGTGCACACATCGCCAGTCGCCGCTCCGATCATCGACACCTTCGCCGCGAGTCAACCCAAGCCTCCCTACCCAATTTCGACTATCAGTGTTTCAGTTTGAACTCGAAGATAAGATCGAGTCAGTTGAACCAAGCCTGGAACCAACCCATCACCAGAAAACCACCACTTGCAATCAACTCTGGCCATCAGAACCGTTGATACTTCGTCTAGAGCTTCGCCACTCAACCACGAACCTTTTCCCCCACCTCCGATCATCATCAGATCACCCTTGACCACACCATTGCCCCATAAACACGCCTGACAAAATACTGGGCTTAAACCTTACTTTGCCAATCTCAGACCACCACGGCCTTAAATAAATACTATCTATATTTTTTTCATAATCGACAGCCTCCATGCTACCTTCGATGACAACCTCGACGACGATTATCACGTCGATCATCTGAATTTGATGATAGTCCAAATTTTGGTCAACTCGATTTATCCCCTTGAATCCAAACTTAAAAATCAAGATTTCTATATCAAAATTCATAACTTTCAACCACGAATCAATCTATATAATCCAAACATGAAATCAAAATTATTTATTTTTGACTTATTCTAGCTCATCACTGTATTTTCTAAATTTTGGATTAATTATTAAATTAAAATTCTTGAAAGTATTTTTAGAATTGATACTATGTTGTTATAACCATATTTCATTCAAGGATCAAAACCCAATTCTGATTGTATGAGGAGATTTAGATTTTTAAAGTAGTTCGAGCCTATGGAAATAACAGAGACAGTTTGTATATATTTATACAGATATATATACATTTAAATAGAGCAATTCAAAGCATATATCCAGATAAGATCAATCATGCAAACATGTCAAACAACTTCATTTCAAGCATCATCAAAATGTAAACAGATTCAAGCCTTTAGGTTTAGAAGTTTGCTCACAGTGCTTTTTGGAAGAAGAATAGAGTTTTCTTTTGAATCAGGCTTGAGAAAATTTGCAAGCTGAAATTCTCATCTTTGATTCTCTGGTTAGTATTAGAACAGATTATTGTTGTTTTAAGTTGAAGTTTTGAATGATATTTTCTCAGTTTTGAAATGAACGAATTTGAAATGAAGAAAAGTTGATATATGGAAAGAAGTATACAGGTGATAATGTTATTTGCACAATGTAGGTGATATTTGTATTTGTTTGTACAACAATACAGGGATATTTTTCTTTCTATGATGGCTGCATTAATTAATACGTACCAGCTTACACTTATCTTTTTACTTTCGTTTGTACATTGCATAAGAGAAGAATCTGGTGGCTTCCTTTGCTTGTTCATACTTATCTTTTTTTTTCTTACTTGTTTACTTTAGTTTCGGCTGAGATAACTTGTTTGGTGTGCTTGCATTAATTAACTTGTCTTTATTTCTTTGCTTTGGAGCTGATGTATACTTGTTTTAATTTGGCTTGTACCATATACATTTTTTATATTTATACGGCTGTACAATATGAAGATAGTGGTGGCTTTTCTATGCAAGCTTTTATACTTTATATATTTGTATTTCTTTTGAATGTATATGTATTTTTGTTTTCATTTGTTCACTTGTTTCATATCTTTTACTTATATTTGTATTTTTTTTGGTTTCATATTTGTCTACATTTATTCATATTTAAATGTATTTTATTTTCTTTAAATCTTATTATTTTGTAATATAAATGAATCCCTATAATTTAATTTGTTATTGAATTTTATTTTATTTTTCTTTTATTATTTTTGTAGTCTATTTTATTTGTATTATTTAGTATTAATTTATAAATATGATATTAAGATTTATATTTTACTTTATATTGTATAAAACTATATAATTTATTTATTTTATAATATAGATGAACTTCTAGATTTTAATTTGTTATTGGATTTAATCCAATGTATTTATTTTATACTTTATCTATCTTATATATTTTCATTTTTAAACCATTTATTTACAATTAAAATTAAAATTAAATATATATATATATATATATATATATTATTTCAAATTTACTCATATATGCCCATATACATATAAATTCACATATATACACATATATACAATATTTTAATTTTTTTAAATGCTTTATACAAAATTTATTTGAGTTCGGGGAAACTCGCATCCATTTATCCATTAATTTAACAATTTTAATTCAAAAATTAAATTAATTATCAGTTTAAATTTATATAAAATCTGGGGTCGTTACACCCTCCAACCTGTTTCCCTGCATCCACAGATGTTAGATAACATAAAATACCAATCCCACTTCGAGGGGGATGTCGCAGTATATAGGGTCATCCGCTATTATGCGGAGCGCATAGGGTCTCATCTGCTCCAACGGCGGGAAATATATCCAACTACTAATATATATATACTACTACTACTACTATATATATATATACAACAACAACAACTAAGCCATTATTCCCAAACAAGTTGGTGTCGGCTAGAGATGGAACCCAAAACTAAATGAAAAAATCAATTTAAAAGTTATAATAATAACAATAGCAATAGCAATAATAAAATAAAGTCAAATAAGTAAATTAATAATAATAGCTAGGTAGAGTAAAATAAAATAAAAATATATATGTATATATATAAGAGGAATGATAATAATAATACTAATAGCGATAATGATATTAATAGTAATATTGGTCAAAGACCAAACCTACGTCTTAGGCTCATGTTTCCTAATCCTATAATCTAAAACTTATAAAACTCGACGCTCATGGTTCTGGTACGTGAATCGCTAACTTCCACTCGCTCCGATCCGTCACCAGCTCTTCGAATATACCCCAATCCTTCAAATCTCTTTTTACTACTTCCTCCCATGTCAACCTTGGTCGACCTCTACCTCTCTTTGGGCATTCAACATGGCCTATAATTCCAACACGCACAGGTGCCTCGGGCGGCCTTCGTTGAAGATGTCCAAACCATCTTAAGCGATGTTGAATTAGTTTCTCCTCAATTGGTGCTACTCCAAGTTTATCACGTATATCATCATTTCTAATTCGGTCTCTTCTTGTATGACCGCATCTCCATCGTAGCATACGTATCTCTGCTACGCTTATCTTTTGGACGTGTTGGCTTTTAGTAGGCCAACATTCTGCACCATACAACATCGCAGGCCTGATTGCCGTTTTGTATAACTTTCCTTTAAGCTTTTGTGGGACCTTCCTATCACAGAGAATCCCAGACGCTTGTCGCCATTTCACCCATCCCGCTCGAATTCTAAAACTAACATCTTCATCAATCTCACCATTATACTGCAACATTGATCCTAGATATCGAAATGATTCCTTCTTGGGAACTATTTGTCCAGCCAGAGTGACATCTCCATCTTCCGACCTGACACCGCTGAACCCGCACTTCATATACTCTGTTTTAGTTTTGTTAAGCCTAAAACCCTTTGATTCTAAAGCCTGTCTCCATAGCTCCAGTTGTTTATCAACCCCAATCCTACTTTCATCAATTAGCACAACATCATCAGCAAATAGCATACACCAAGTAATCTCATCTTGTATACCCTTCGTAACCTCATCCATCACTAGAGCAAACATGTAGGGGCTCAAAGCTGACCCTTGATGTAATCCTATGTTAATGGGAAAGTCACCGGTTTCACCATCGCATGCTCTGACACTAGTCACAACATCATCGTACATATCCTTGATAAGTGTAATGTACTTTGTTAGGACTCTCTTCTTTTCCAGGGCCCACTACATCACCTTTCGCGGTACCTTGTCATAAGCTTTCTCCAAATCGATAAATACCATGTGTAGATCCTTCTTTTGCTCCCTAAACCTCTCCATAAGTTGTCTTATCAAGAAAATCGCCTCTGTGGTCGACCTCCCGGGCATGAAACCGAATTGGTTTTTTGAAACACTTGTCATTCTCCTCAGTCTATGCTCAATGACTCTCTCCCAAAGCTTCATTGTATGACTTATAAGCTATATATATATATATATAACATCCAAACTGATAATAACATATCAATTCAACCAATCATCCAATAATCAATTTAAACTATTATAAATTAATTCCAGTCAACCAAATTGAGTGAGATTTACTTACCTTGATTTTTAATTTGCCGAATATCCAGATTTTAAATTATCTAAATACTAGCTGACTTTGAAAAATTCCAAATTAATTCCAGCTTGTATATTTCTCATCTATGAATCCAAACTCGTCTTGTTTTCATGATTTTTGGACCTCATAAGCAAATTTTATTAAATTTAATTAGCTATCACAAATTTCAAATTTCAATTTAGATAACTAACTAAAAAAATTAAATTAGTTACAACCTATACCTTCCACATCTCGTTCACGTAAAGCCCTAAGCCCTCGTACGCACTTCTAGGCACTGCGCGAATGCCCTTCATCGAACGAATGCCATCAAAACCTCCTGCAACCCCCACTACTTCGCCCTGGCCTGTCCTTTTTATCGCCGTCGCCAGCCATGATTTCCCCCTTATGAACAACTGCCATTATCCTTATCTTCAACGTGTCAGGTCGCGCGCCCTCCTCTCGCCTCGCGCCTGTGCCTCCAATCGAGCAAACCCCTAGAACCAATCACGAATCCCCTCCCTCTATTCTCGATTGCACCACCAGCGTCGTCGCATGCTCGAGTACGACCTCGTGCTTTGTAGTCGCATGCGATTACAGCCATCGCCTCGCGCGCTCAAGTTCGATTCGCGACCTTGCCGCGATTTTTCTTTCCCTTTTTTTTAATTGTCTTGATTTTTGATTGTAAGCAGAGAAGAATAAACGCGACTTAAAGTTGAGGGAAACGACGTGTCATAGAAGATAGGGTTTTGACTTAAACGATTTCTAATGTTATTTAATTATAAAATATCTCGTTTTAGCAACTTAAAATTCCGGTCTCCTATCGAGACGTGCCGCATGGCGTTCATAATGTTAAACCACTATTCCAAACCCAATGGATCAATTTTCAAAACCTAATTCGATCGTATGTGGAAGATAGCTTTTAAAATCGACTATTTACATTAGATTCAATTAAATTATTTCTAGGCGTTTTCAGATCGCACGACCCAACGGTAAATCCAAAAGCTACGAAATTTGAAATCCGACAATAATACACTATTACGGATCCAATGGAATGGGTTTCGTCGATTTCCGAGACTGTGCCCCGAATCGCTATTTTAACACGTCGATTAAATCGATGATTTCGAAAATTCCGAAATCGCTTGAAATTTTAGTTTTAAAAACTTATTAACTAAATTAAAATTCAAAATCCAATATTTAAATCATTTAAATATTAAGAATCAAACGACGAAAAATCCGGATCGTTACACTTTCAATATTTGAAATCATCAATAAATCCATTTTTAAAGTATTATGTACATTTCATTGCAGTTTATTCACATTTATTATTTACTTATAACCTTGATATCCATTTTAATATTAATATTCATCAATGAATCATTTCAGTCATTTTCTTAAGTTTATAATCATTTACTTAAATAGTATTAGTTTTTTCTATTTAATTTAATTAGTAGCATTTCAAAATAACTTATGTTTAAAATATTTTTTGTAACATCTTAAATTTTCATTTATAAAAATATATTCGTTTTGAAGCATTTTTGTTATTAACTTTTACTTGTGTAATATTCTATTACATATCCATATTAACATTTCAACTTTTTAAATATTTCTGGTAAGTTTTATATATGATTTAGAATGTAATTGAGTGTTATAGAAATTTATCTTATTCATTTTAGTTAGCAAAATATTCAAAAATTTACATCTTGTAAATTTCATTACCCTTTAATTTACAAGTGATAAATCTCCAATTTCTTTACAATTTCATTAATCTCTTAGCTTCTAATTTCTTATTTTTCATTTTAGAAGTTTCCAACTATTAAAATTTCACTTTATTTCTACAACTAAAAATCATTAATTTAACAGGAACTTAAGAACTAAATAGCGGGTTCATTTCAAATCACTTTGAAATAATATATTCATATAATTTATATATATATATATATATCAAATCATACTTAAGAAAATAAAAATAAAATTTGTTTATAAGACAAATGTGTAGCAAAGCTACTACAGTGGTCTTCCCACTTTGAAACTCGAAAATGAACGTCGATGATGTCACGATTATCACCGAAATTATTTTCCAACGACAGAAGAGGGAAGTACAGGACTTATTTACTTTTATAATTCTTTTAAAACATTTCCTTCAAATCACATTGAAAATATTTATATCCAAAAATACTTCCAAAAAAATACTAATATTATATTTCAAAATCTTTGAAAAACAATTTCAAAACTCCGGAACTTAAGTTCTCAAATTTTCAAGTCATATCCACTTTATTTGTAAATCCTATTTTGCAACCAATATTTATAAAATTTCACTTCCTAACAAACAAACATATCACATACAACTATATCCATTTATAAAAATTATTCTTTTATATACAAAATATAATAATAGGTAAAATTATTTCATTTACCTATATTTCGGAAACAATATTGCATCGGTCAGCCCTATTAAGTGTTTAGAAATCTCTATCGATGCCATAGCGTCCTATGTACCGACCAAAATTCATAAGTACTCAACAGAACAAATTAACACAATACAAAATATTTTTATATCACCAACAAGTACGCTCTCTCATATATATATATACTTTCAAACTCATTCTAGAATATTAATAACCCTATCTCTAACGAGTTAACCCCGAACAGGCTAAGGTATCCATAAACCAAAGCTTTGATACTAACTGTGATGATCCACCTTTTTAGAAGGTTTAACTTGACAATAAACCACACATGTCAACTCAAACCATTTAAAATGGAGGATTGTCAATGGGGTAAATAAGTAAATAAGAGAAAAGAAGGAAAAACAAAACACAGAATCTCACAGTGGAATGACAAAATATAATACTCAAATAAACAGTTCATGAAGCTGTTTTATAATATACATTTGATTACACAAATTTTACAACAATCGGAGTACAAATAACGACATACCAAAATGATGCAGCGGCAAATTACTAATAATATAATATACCAAACTTCTTCTTCGTCCTCCAGAAATAAAGTCAACACTAAATGCTCAGGCTGACCCGAGCGTAATGAAAAGACAACACTCGAGTTAGAACTAAAAGATCTTATGTAAGTTAAATCAACAACAAGTAAATATGAATGTAATGGCTTCAGGGATGTTTACGGGATTTTACATCTCCTATCCAGTGTATAACATGCGTGCAATAACTTAAGAGATGTTTCGAGATTTTTCATCTCCTAAGGATCCATTAAACTATCTACATGTAGCAATATACACTATATATGTAATGTCAATCAGTAAAGTATTAAAATAGCGTTAAGGCGTTACCTATATCCCCCTTAACACATTTTTATAGGCATCGTAGTCTATACAGTAATGTAAACTCCACCGTAAACTGGTGGGCTATCAAGGAGCACTCCATAGGTACGACACAAATCAAAATCACAGTGGACTCGATAAGGCATATGACAAGGCACATGAGGTAATGCCCAGGGTAGGATTCTACCATTTTGCACGCCCGGACTGGTGGTAACTCATAGCAGCTACTACCGCCTGGTGGTAACGCATAGCAGCTACTACCACCCACCTCGAGACATACTCTCATTATCAAATCGATGGTGACCACCAATCAATCACAAAGTAACAGATATGGTATCGAAGAACCATGTCTGATAGAAGGAGTGACCTCACTTGGCCCGGTATAGCTCCTGTTTTAGTCATATCAAGCTGATCCGAAGGTCAGGGCTGCGTTCTTACCTCATACCAGTAGCATTCGCCAAACCATCCTACTTCATTCTGGATTCTCCACCACGTGCACAGTTGTTAAAGTGGTTTCGGAATTGGCAGAGAATATGACAATATCCGACCCCGGGCTCTTTAACAACCAAACGCTTATTTCACACCGTGGTCATTTTATAGAACATTTTTAATAGTAGATCTAGAAAGCAGTTTATACCTTCATATCAAGATATCCATATACTTATTCCAAAAGTATAAATATATTCATAAATACCGAGGAAGGTTTCTTCCAATAAATTTCTAAAATAATTTATAAATCTTTCTTAAGCCATTTATAAACTATTTATATGCTTTAGAACCATGTATAAAGCTTATAAATTCCAAAACAGTTTACAACCCTTCCCTTTTTCCACAAACTTCTACACAAATTCCTCTAAAACGTTTCCAAATCCCTTTATGCAAGTTCTTTTATAAAACCCTTTATAAAATCCTTTTAAAACCCTTATAAACTCCTTTATAAAGCCATTATAAAATCCTTTATAAAAATCTTTTATAAAATCCTTTATAAAAATCTTTTATAAAATCCTTTATAAAAATATTTTATAAAAATCCTTTATAGAATCTCTTTCAAAACTTTTTACATAATTCTATATTTATTATATTAAATTAAATTTAAATAAATCTCTTAAAACTATATTAAATATTTTATTAAATTAAATTTTAAACTATTTGAATTAAATATTTAAAACTAAATAAAATTATAAGTTAAAATCTTTAATTTAGATTTAAAACCATATATTAACTTATAATTTTAAGCTTTAAAACATATAAAATAAATTATTTTCCAAATATAAATTTTTAAATAAAATCATTAAATTAAATTTAAAAATCAAATTTAAAAATCAAACATACTTTACCATTTAGAAAATAATTTAAAATCGACCAACGGTGTCCGTATATAATTTTTTACCTTATGGTCAAGTGATTGGGTATGTATTATTTCAACCTAATATAGTTAAATTTCTCGGGTATGTATTATTTCAACCCGTATCCCGAATCAATAATTTCCAAATTAATAAAATCGCTCGGGTATATATCATTTCAACCCATAACGATTTTCCCTAATCTATAAGATCATTCAAGTATGTATCATTTCAACCCATAGTGATAACGGGGATATAAACATCCAATTATCCAAAATGTCAGCAATTAGACATCCATCACAATCAACATCCAAATCAGCTAATAAATCACAACAATTAACTGGTTATCATTATCAGGTATTTAACTAACAATTTTAATTCAGTGTTAATTTAAAAGGCAATTTAATTCAATATAAATTAAAATTATATTTAAATGACAATTTAAATTACCAAACAGTAATCAATAAATTTCTTATCACATTATAAACTTAATTCAACTAGCATAAGAAGGTTTAGTATTGCATGAGTGGGTTAAATCACTCATCTTTGATTTACAGTCGATTTAAAATCCAATAAAAGCCCAAAAATCCAACAATCTCCAAATCCAACCAAACTAGTTATATGTTGTTCGGAATTTTGATACGATCTCAATGGAAGAAACTGTGTCCAAATCCGAGTTCATATGCAAAAGTTATGACAATTCGAACATTTGAATTTTAATTTTTAATAAAAATAAAATAAGAGGGCAAATTGGTAAAGATACCTATCTCTCCAAAACCATACCCCATACCAGATCGCCCGACACCCTAGCATCCATCATCCTCAACCCAAACCACCGCCGCTTATAGCCACCCTTGACCAATCTGACCACACCGCCTTGAAGCCCACGTCCAGCCGACCATATGTCGAAGTCGAGGCCATCCTTGACGTCGCCAGGCGTACATCGCCGCCGCCACCTTCATCCTCGCTTTCAGGCGAACTCCAGCGACTAGGCAATGAATGACCACCATGGATCGACTACATTTGTCAAGCTCTACCCCGTTGTACCCTCCGATCGTCATATAATCGACAATCCACTATTGAAAACAAAACCCTAATACAGACGGCTGAAACTTCTTCTCCAAATTCTGGCCAAACTGAGACTTAATTGCAAAAACAAACTGTAGATGTAGATTAGCTCGTCAAGACCTTCGCGATGATATACAATTCGATAGGTTTTGAGGATTTTGAATTTCGGAGTTTGATTTGGAATTGGGATTTAGGTTTTTGATGTTCTGCCATTGAGAAAGAGGGAAGGAACAGATGAGAATGAGAAATACGTATAGAAATTAGAAATAGAAGCTGCTAGGGTTTCAGAACATATCTATTTATATAGACAGAGATGGATAAGAACGAATGGACAGATCTAATTGGGTCGAAACGATAACAACGACCTGAAAAACCCGTTTCATCCCCGAAACGAAAATAGATCATCCCATATATTGAAATATAGGTTTTAGATATTTTTAAACTCAATGGAACTAGTTTCAAAGCCTAATTCCATTCTATACAAAAGTTAGCTTTTAAAATCAATTTATATTTATTTAAATTTCGTTAATTGATTTCTACGCGTTTCAAGCTCGCACGGTCAAACGATAAGTCTGATCGCTATGAAACTTGAAATCTTACAATAATTCACTGTTATGGATCCGATGGAATTGGTTTCGTCGAAATCCGAGACAGTGTCCAAAAAGGCTAATTTTACACGTTAATTAAATAAATTATTAGTTTAAAATCAATTTAATCACCTTTAAATTCTAGATTAAAAGTTAACAATTTTCATCATTCTTGATTAACCAGGAATTTATAATCTTTTAAATAAATTTTCTATATTAAATCCAAGATTTAAATATTACATTAATTTCAGCGTTCAATTACAACTGTAATATATCCACTTTATAATTTAAATTCCAAACAAATTTTTTATTTAGATTTAAATTCTTGTATTGAATCACTATTACTTGATGAATTAGTTTAACATAAGTTGCCATCTTACTATTCTCATCACTCAACAATTAACGTCTTTTACCATATTAATTGCAATATTTCAATTATATTAATTTTGTTGATTTCCAAATTAATTTCAAACGGATTAAATAGTAAAATAGTAATTAAAACAATTATTACACATTAGTAATTCAAACATATTTCTAAGTCTATTGTTTACAAACAAAAGCTAATAAATTTATCTACTAATTAATTTATTTCATATTCTGTAATAAACCTATTTCAATTAATGACATATAATTTCAACATTAAATCCAAACATTAATTTATTCCCTATTTACAATTATAACCAAATTAACTTCACAATTATTTTAGTTGATTGAAATTACACTAAAATAGTTGTCAATAACATTCAAACAATATTATTAAACCATATTCTAATTATTTTTCTCATTAATAAATCATAAATTTTATTTCTCACAATATTTAATTTCCAAAATCTTATTAAATTTAATATTTTTAATTATCAAAAATACGGATCGTTACACGGGTTATTGTATAACTTGTTATATTCGTTAGTACATTCGTTAGCTTGACATTGTAGGCTAGTTGTTCGACCTAGCGGCTTGATGGTGGAAGTCGCACCCCAAGTCATGGTATTTGTTTTAGGTTCTAGCCCTATACCACAAGACCGATAGTCTGTACTGCAGGCTATATTCGATATTATAACACTGCCATCCATTAGTAGGCATGGCACCTCAGCAGTGCAATATTAGGTTGAACATATGTTATGGATATCTGATACCGATGAACTGTAGAAGTGCAGAGAGCTAAACTCCTGGGGCTTTTCTTATCGGTCTCCCCTTGAAATATAGCAATTCGCACTAAGAATATCTTATCTATCGATTTGTGTATTGTAGTGTTAGCGACCGATTAAACTGCTAGTATAGTGTTAGCGACCGATTAAATTGTTAGTATAGTGTTAGCGACCGACTAAACTACTAGTGTAGCGTTAGTGATTGATCGAACCGTTAGTATGGTGTTATCGACCGATTAAACTGCTAGTATGGTGTTAGCGACTGATTAAACTGCTAGAGATTATTTAGTAGTGTTTTCGGGTAGTCATTCCCGCATGTTCTTCGTAGCATTTAGTTTTGGATTTGAATTCTCGTTTTGTGCTTCAAAGATTTTGATAAATTAACACCATATTCAAGATGATAGTCAATGAGAGACTTGATATGATTTTGTGACATAGTGTGATTCATTTGTGTTTTATGATTGTCCAGGAGGTGACCGTACCTCTATGTTTAGTCCATAAAGGGGGAAATTACCTTTGATTAGCAATAGACTTATATGGATTTATTCGTTTAATGATTTGAAATGGCTATGTATGAATTGCCATATTTGTATATGATATTCTTCAATAGACTTGAGTAGTATATAGATCACTTGTAAGTTAATTATTGTTAGTTATATTTTGTTGCAAATGATATCTAATTGATATCTTTATCATAGTGATCTTACCTTTTGATTTTTAGAGATAGCCCGACCCGGGTGTTATTCATTAATGCTCGGTTCAGACCGAGACATTTCGGGTTCAGGGACGTTGACCATGGATTCATGTGCATGTTTGGAGTTTGAAGGGATTTTGCACTATGCAACTTTTTTTTTGTTATCTCGTCATTAGGCTTAGCAAGATTTTCATTGGTTATCTCTTTAGTTAGCGTGTGTCATTGTATGTATTATATGTGTATATGTGTGTGTGTGTGTGTATATATATATATATATGATATTTTGGATTTGGGTAGTAATGACCGTTCTGCAATTATGAACCTACGTAAGGATTGCTTTGCGCATATATCGAATATGTAAAATTTTGAGTATATTCAGTTTACGGTAAGAATGACATATCGGTGTTAGCTCGAGGGAAGATTTACTCATTTACATAAGATTGCTCTTAACAAAACTCATTCCTTGTACTACTAGACAACATTACTTCGTAATGTCCTTTAGTATTATGGATATAGAGGCAGGGCGTTACAGCTTGGTATTAGAGCAGGTCAATACAATATAGAATACTTATCTAATACGAATCTCTTCCTAGAAAGATTTAGTGTCCCTACTCCGGTTGTTTGTATGCGGTAGATAGAATTTTATTTCTATTTTGAGATAGGAATAAAACAATTGTTGGGGTAATCATTTGGTCGCGATTGTGTTATTTTGTTATTATGCATATTGAGTGTTAATGTTGTGTTGTTTCCAATTGAGACTCACTTTTGTCAAAGTGATATTTAATGGATTATGTTTAGTAGACCTTAGATGACTTAGAGTTAAATTGTTGTATCCTGATCCGTTAGTGATCAGAGTTGCATAGCAGGAACAGATGGACTATTTTCACTAAGCACATTTAGTAGCTTGATTTTTTTGGTCGATTAATGAATGGATGTATAATATTATAGTAATTGTTGAAATTAATATTGAGTAGGAGATTTAATTAAGCATTAGAAATCTACTCAATAATAATGATAGAACTTGCGGTGTCTTCAAAGATGTAGCTACCACAAGAAGTATTAGAAAGATTAAATTGTGAAAAAATAAGATTTAATTCATAAGTGTAATTAACTAAAGGTTAAAATGAATTAAAAATTTAATGTTTTCTTAAAGTAATTATGAATGTATTGTAAAAATTATTTTGTGTTAAAATTTCTATTGAGTGCTTTAAGGATTCTAGTTGATGTGCCTAATCAACGTTATCGATGTGGATTTCCTAAACATTAGAACGAGACATTCGAACACAGTATTTTGAAAATAAATTACTTAGTAAGTATACAATATTTGAAGTAAAGATAAAATTTTAAAACCTGTCAAATATTGTGTAGAAAAATAAAGTAAATAGTTTGGAATGTTGCTTTGGGAAAAAAGAGATTTTATAGTAGTATATAAGTTATATTTTGAGGAAAAAGATATCATATGATATTTTGATAAGTAAAGTAAATTATAAAAATTAAGAGGATACATTAATTAGAAGAAAGTATTATGGGATAATTTGATGAATAAAACAAAGTATTCAAAACTAGAAAATGCATTGTTAGAAAACTAAAATATTGATTGAAAATATATTTTAGTAAAAGTTATATTTGATGTTTATAAAATTTTGGGACTAAAGAGAATGCAAGTGGAAATGAAAACTTAGTTTGGATGCCTAATCATTTCTTTGATACTAAGTGTTAATATATTAATTTATATCCTTGAGTAAATTAAGTAATGCTAATTTTGGACTTTTATATTAGCATGAAATTAAAATAGTGAAACCTTTTTAAGTAAATGTGACGACCGCCTATGACCCCTGCACTAAACATAGATATAGTGCGCTGAAAGGTGTGCCAGGCAGCCATGGGTGATCGTCAGAGGTAAGTTAAAATAGCAGAATCTATCGTATTACTCACAGCGCATGGATAAAATACAATAGAGAAAAATATACATAGTGAAGCTACATAGAACAGAATCGTATCAAATAAGCCTCATAGTAGTTTGATACAAAAATCTGAATAGTCAATACATCCAGCCTCACTACATATCACTCAGAGAATATACAAGCAGCGGAACATCCAGTACATATAATAAGAAAATAATATGCAAGCCTCCAGCTCATCTTCGTCATCAACATCGTCGGAAACTAAGAACAGCACCTGTCACCTGCTACCTAGTCTGCCCATCCCAAAATGGATGAACAGCCCAAGGTCATAAGAGTTGAACATAAAACCTTGAGTCAGACAACAGTCTTAGTGAGCGGTAAATTAACTAACAACATACCAAAAGAGCATAAAGGTAAAAGGAATAGGAACCCAACCCTCCCACTCCACCTCTTTCTACAGTGATAGCCCCCAGACACACTAAGCAAAAGTAAACATAGCATAGCAAACATTTAAAGTAAAGCAATTATCACTCGAGTCAAGGTCAATGTTTTCCAAGTACAAACCCCCAAGGCCTAAACCAAGATCAGATAAGCACCCAAAAAATATTGCTCTTGAGACCGAATAACGATACAACCAAACATCCATGACTCTGGCTATCACTGTTATCATTGCTTCGATACCACCGTTAATTGAATGACCGGCACATTCTTTCAGCCGTCCGTCAAGGGTTAATGGTAACCCCGGTTCTAGACAGAACTCCGCACGTCGTCGCAGCCCATGCCTAGGACTATCGAATCTGCCCAGAGTACTCGACCACCAACTTTAGTCTTTTGGGACTATCGAATCTGCCCAGCGTACTCTTTCTTTGAGCCTGCTAGAACCTTCAACAACGATGAAATCTCAGCCTTCTAGTCATCCTCCTCGACGACTATTCTCATACTAGCTCAAGCCCCTCTCGAGCCAACCATTATCCTCAAACTCGAACCCTTTCACCGAGTTAACAACATGCTTGGAATGATCCCGTCTGGATTAAACCAAGGCTATCTCAAATCATGCCTCGCTTCATCTCATCATAGCAAAGCCTCATCTCAACATCATCATCAAATCTATCCATATGAGCTTTATCATCCGCGTCATATGCCACAAGCAGCTTTTCTCATTCAAGAGCCTTTCCCTTAGCTTTGAATCATCTTCGACCAACTTGTCCAAATCAAATCATAAATCAACTAATTTATAACAATCAATCAAGTCAATCATTAATCCAAGTAATCAAGCATTCAAACATGATCTAATAAACAATTATAACAATAATGGCAATCTTGTAAATAAAAAGTCTAAATCTAACAAGCATGAATCATGAGCAATATCTCTACAACTTGATGAATGAACTTGCATAGGTTAACATGTAGTAAAATGGATGTCAAATCATCATGAACAATAGATCTATCCTTAAGTTTAAGAAAATGCATGGAAATCACTATTTTAACACAAAATCAAGCCACCAATCCGATATACTCCTTTGGGTCCATGTGAGAGATAACCACCACTCACCAAATCACCTAAACACTTCAAAAGCAACACACTTCAGATCTGGACAGCGAAGGATCTAACTCGATTCTCCAAAATTCCGCTTCAAACGATGAAATCTCTCTTCGATGGATGTAGATCTTCAATCTAAGCTCTTGGATCTTCGATCTTGGATGGAAGGAAGTACTAAATTTAAGAAGAGATAAGAAGTGAAGAAGTGTAGTTCTCAAGCTCTCAAAATGTCAGCACTTCGTCGCTTCAAAATTCGGATCCCAAAAAGTGAAGAAAAACTGCATATTTATAGGCAGTTCCTTAAGTCGTCCGCCCCCCCTAAGTCGTCCACGACTTAACTCTCCCTACCTTCGACTTACGACTTATCAAATCCTACGACTTAACCTCATAAGCCCTTACGCGACCTAACGACTTAACTGGGATACGACTTAACGCATACACGACTTAGCGACAACGCAAGTGCGCGACCTAACGACTTATCATAAGTCGCGACCTAACTGTACACGGCCTAACGACCTAACACTAAGCCAAGTCCCAACGACTTACGACCTAAGTCCAACACAGGGTCTTCAACGACTTACGACCTATAATCCTTAAGTCGCTCGAACGACCTAGCTTCTTTAAGTCGTCAACCCACTTAATCCCCTAGGTCTTTAACTCCCCTAAGTTGCTAACTTCTATAGGTCGGTCACTGACTTAAGTCTGCCTTTCCTTATGTCGCTCCAATCCTTAAGTCGTCAACTTCCTTAGGTCGCAAACTTCTTTAGGTCGCTCCACGACTTAATCTTCCGCACGACCTAAGCCCCAACACAAAAACTCCTTAAGTCGCTCCAACCTCTTAGGTCGTTCACCCGACCTAACTACCACCCGACCTAAGCTACCAGACGACCTAACTCCTACACGACTTAACCCTGGACGATTCAAGCTCTGGCCGACTTAAACTCTGAATGATCTAACTCTGGACGTTCTAACAACACTCACGACCTAAAAATAACAGTTTTACGATCTTTCGATCCGTAAAAATACGGGTCGTTACAGTAAACATGTGTTTTAAACCTTTGAAGAGTTAAAACATGTTAGTTGTGATTTTTTGAAATTCATTTGAAAGCAAGGTTAAATTATTGTCAACCGTTGCTAGTTTTAAGTTGATAATGAGATAAAGGTTTAAATTTATGTTAAGAGAAAAAGTGTAGGTATGAATAGGTCATTATGATATTGATGTTAATTATTGGGAGTTTGAAAAATAATATATGAATAAGGCAACAAGATTAGATTGTTTAAATTGAGGGTATAATTTAAAATCAATGTGTAGTTCCCAAAATTTATTTTAGATAGATAATTACTTCTTGCAAGTTAAGGGGATTAACTATCTCATTTAAAATGAGTTTTCAACAAAGAGTAAACTTGGATATGTGATATTGTGAAGGTGTGCATTTGAGTGAATTGATTTTTGTAGTGGGTAGCACAAAAGGTTTTATTGAAATTGGTTGCATAGAAATTTATAAAACCTTTGAAGTATTTAGCTTTCCCAAAAGTAGATCATGTAATAAATAGCTTTGTGTAAAGAATTTCCAAAATATTATATGGTTTTGGATTTTAAAAATGGTTTGAGAGTAGTAATTTTAAAATGGCCTTAGTGTTGAAATTTTGATTCAAAATGCGCTGTAATAAAATAGCGATATCTTTAGATTTATAGCTCTAAATGGGTTTAATATATTCTTGAAAGAAAGTGCTTTCAGTAAGCTAAAATTTTTCTTTTTACCACTTTGGAAAATTATGCAGTTTGTTTAGTCTAAAATGAGTTTGAATATGAATTGACATCTCTGTCCTATTAGAAATTTCTGAGATTAAAAGGCTAAAAGTATTTTAAGCCTAACTTCAAACAGTAAATCCAATTTTGATGATCTTTATCTTGCCAGAAATCTTAGACCGATTAGAACAACTTTCATTCTATGAGTTTTGTCAAATTTTGGGTTTACTGGGTGAAGTGTATAACAAGTCTGAATTTGAGTAATAGTTGTGAAAATTGTTTTGGGCATGATAGTCTGTTAAAGAAAGTTCTTCTCGGTTTGAAATTTTTTGAAGTGATTTATAAAGGCTTGCTAGTATCATGTCACTTGTGAATGAGTAAAGTTATAAAAGATAGCATGTATGAATTTATGAAATATTCAGTGTGTTGTACATTTTCGGTACACACTTCGTACTATAGATTTATTCCGGAGTTTTCTGAAATTTTTGGCATTTTAGTTTGTAAAGAAATAATATCTTATAAATGAGTTGTATAAAACTCAAAGTCCATATATATAATGGGCAAAGAAGATAATTTTAAGTTTGAATAGCCATCGATGATTCCGGATTGCTCTATTTTACTCAACGGGTCGAAGTAGATCCAGATTCGTGCTAAACTAATGTAGTAGAGATGAAGCTTTCTGAATTTTGGTTGAGAATAGTTTTAGTATGAGGATGTTTTGTTGTTGATTAATGTGTGTATAGTATATTACTAATCGTAGTATAGTTATTATAGAATAGCCTATGAAGCATAATTGTGGAAACGTAATTTTGCGTCTAGAATGAGAATATGTAATAACTCTGATTTATGTTACTTTAAATGAAAGTTAATATGATTAAATTGGAGGTTTAAATGATAAATTTCGATAATTTCAACTATTGAAATATGGAGAAATTTGAAATTTTATTTTATGAAAGACAGTGAATTCTTAAGAGTGATAATTCTAAGGTTATAGAATATTAGAAAATTTATATATGAAGTGAAAACCATAGAAATTAGAAATGACAATTTTATATTTATTAAACCCTCTTTTACTTTAAAAGGAGTTAAGAAAACTTAAATTGTAAGTAACTAAATTTTTAAAAGTTACATTGAGACTTTACTTGTTAAACCATTTTATTAGTTATAATAGAAGTTTAAAAATGATTATTTTTGTAAATAATCAAACCCTGGTGAATTTGGAAATTAAACTAAACGATTGTACTTAAGTTTATGAATTTATATCATAAATGAGAATAAAGTGGAGGTATTAGTTAGCAATAATTAGTAGGAAGTACAATTTGAAATTTTGTAGGAATCTTGATTTGAAATGAATTTTTAAAAGAAATAATAACCAAGGTAAATTTTGTAGAAACCATGAGTTAGGCGAAACTTTCTTTTGTGTTTGGTTGTTATTTGCGTGCATGATTGTTGCTAAATTTTGTTAGTTATGGAGATAAGCAGTAACTTGTTATGGAATTTCCTTTAGATTCAAATTGCGAGGGCATAATTTTATTAGGTGGAGAGTTCTGTAATATTCCAATTTAGTTCACTTTAATTATAGTTTATTTAATTAAACAAACCAGATGTAATTATGTAAGATTAAAAATCAAATGAATGAGGAATTGTGTAATTGGATTTAGGGATTAATTAGAGTATTATAATCATTTAAAAGATTATGTAATAATTTTAGAGGCATGAGAGTTTATTTCTAAAATTTATAAGTTAGAGTGTTGAGTTGAATTAAATAAAAATGTTTTTTCTTCATTAATGGGATTTAGAGAAAATATTGAGTAAATAAAATTGAATGTGTAAAATTATTGATTTAAAACATGTATAAAAGTGTGTTAGTGCTTCCTAAATAATAGGTAGTTTATTTAGAGAAGAAAATGAGATTTATAGTGTTAAAATGATTTAAGTGTTATGTTTTCTTATTTTAGAAAAATGCAAAATATCTTGTTTTCAAAAGTAAAAATAAGTGTTTAAAAGTTATTAAAATTTTTGTTCCATTATTTAACTGTCAAGATTAGGTAATGAACTTAATTTTAGATTATTTACATGAATTTTTCTAAGTTAAAATCAATGAGATATGAGTGTTTTAAAATGGTATAAAAAGTGATAAAAGAATGGTTTAGCGCATTGTTTAATTAAACTAAGGGTTTGAGCCTGATTCAAAATCAGCTCATTAGTGTGTAAGTGAGCAACTTAGTTCTCCTATACTTGAGAAACTGAACTCTATGTTCATTTCTCTTATTATAGTGGGTTTCTCAAACTAAATTTCTTATTTCTCAAAGCTAAAACCCGAAACCTAGCAAACAAAATCTAACCCTTAAAACCAAATAAAATCCAAAAAAATCAAGTTAAGTTTCTCAATCCTATCTACATCATCTTTGAAATTCGTTAGTTGTTTAGTTGCATAGAATTTCAGATTTTTGATTTTGTGTGTTTTGGAGTTCTTAGGTAAATTAGAGAAGATGAAGAGCAGTACGGGGCATGAGAGGCCAAAACAAGGTTTCTAAGGGGTTGTAAGGTGAGTTTGCACTCATAGCTTCATCCAGGTAAGTTTGCATGCTAATATTACTGTGTAGTTTGCTTGCTGTTTGATTGAATTATTGATATGCATATAAATGTTAGTGATACAAGTTATTTGTTGAAAATTATTTGTGAAAATCGCTGTAGTAAAATAGTGATACTTTGGTGTAAAATGATCTTAAATGGCTCAACTTTTTTGTGGTAGAAAGTTCTTTCAATATGCTACAAGTTCTCTTTTAATCATTTTTGTGGTAGAAAGGCCCATGTAATTTTCTGAGTTGAAACCTGATATTAAAATTGCCAAAACTTTTTTTAATCGTAGATCCAAATTATGCAAACTTTTATTCGATGGAAAGCTGAGACTTTCAGAAACATCTTTCATGTTGTAAGTTTTCAAAAATCCTGAGATTTAGTGGGTCGAAATTGCATTTGAAAACTGAAAACCTGAACTGAATATTTTTGTGCAAAGTTGTTTTCATGCAAATGAGTTTTGAGTTAACTTTGTGTGATTTTGTTTGTTGGTTTCTTGCCCACCTTTGTGTGTTTATGAGCTACGATTTTAAGGACAAAAATATTCATTGAATAAGAATAATTTTATTATTTTTATTTGATTGATTTTGTGGTTTAATTATATGGTTATAAAGGTTTGGGAATTGGTTTAAAGCTGAATTTAAATTTGTTTTAACTCCTTAATGATTTAAAATAAATGGGATTTAAAATGGATATTTATCATGAAATCAAACTCTATTTTTATTATGAAATTCAGTTTTACAGTTTTCAAAGGAGAGTTTAAATTATCGAATTTTAGCAATAATATTTTGTGAAAAATATACTTGGGGTTTTAAAGGAATTGTTTTATAAATTTGCCTCCATAAACATATGATTACTTTTTGGATATGATTGTTTTATCTTTGAAATAGGAAATATATTTAAACAGCTTAGTAATAACAAGTGGTTATGGGACATTAATTATCACTTTATTGTTTAATTATACAACTTATTTATGTAGAGTATTTGGTACCGGAGTTTACAAACTAACGTAAATATTTTAGCGACGCCGAGTGGTTATGGGACATGAGTTTTACTTTAATAATTATTATAAAAGAGTATGAGACACTATGGAATTAAATAGTACCTTGGAGATGCAAGTTATTGTATAACTCGTTATATTCATTAGTGTATTTGTTAGCTTGACCTTATAGGTTAGTTGTTCGAACTAGCAGCTTGACGGTGGAGGTCGCACCCCAAGTCATGCTATTCGTTTTAGTTTCTAGCTCTATATGATGTAGCCAACAATCTGTACCGTGAGCTATATTCGATATCATAGCACTTGCGCCATCTGTTAGTAGGCGTGGCACTTCAGAAGTACAATATTAGGTTAAAAAAATGTTATAGATATACGGTACCGATGGACTATAGGAGTTTAGCGGGCTAAACTCTCGAAGCTTTTCTTATCAGTCTCTCCTTGGAAGAGAGCAATTCACACTAAGAATATCCTATTGGTCGATTTATGTATTGTGGTGTTAGTGACCGATCAAACTGCTAGTATGGTTTTAGTGCCCGACTAAACTGCTAGTATAGTGTTAGTGATCGACCGAACCATTAGTATGGTATTAGCGACCGATTAAACTGCTAGTATGGAGTTAGCGACCGATTTAAACTGCTATTGTGGTGTTATCCACCTATTAAACTGCTAGAGTTTATTTAGTAGTATTTTTGGGTATCCATTCCCGCATGTTCTTCGTAGCGTTTAATTTTTGGATTTGAATTCTCTTTTTGTGCTTCCTAGATTTTGAATTTAACACCATATTCAAGATGATAGTCCATGAGAGACTTGATATGATTTGTGACATGGTGTGATTCGTTTTGTTTTATGATTGTCTATGAGGAGTTTGTACCTCTATGTTTAGTCCATAAAGGGGACAATACCTTTGATTAGCAATAGACTTATATGGATTTATTGGTTTAGTGATTTGAAAATAACTATGTATGAATTGCCATATTTGTATATGATAGTTTTCAATGGACATGAGTACTATAGAGATCACTTGTAAGTTAATTATTGTAAGTTATATTTTGTTGCAAACGATACCTAATTGATATTTTATCATAAAGATCTTACCCTTTGATATTTAAAGATAGTTGACCCGGGTGTTATTCATTAATGCTCGAGTCAGGCCGAGACATTTCAGGTTCATGGACGTTGAGCATGGATTCGTGTGCATGTTTGGAGTTTGAAGGGATTTTGCACTATGCAGTTTTTTTGTTATCTCATCATTAGGCTTAGCGAGATTTTCATTAGTTATCTCTTCAGTTAGCGTGTGTCATTTGTATATATTGTATATATATATATATGATATTTTAGATTTGGGTAGTAATGACACCATGATGTATTTTTGGGTGGTTAGCTTTGTACTCTATTTTGAGACTCACTTTATATTGTAGGATGTATATTCTATTTTGTTTCGCATGTGGTTCTGTGTCTGTGAATATTTGTTATATATTGTTCTACAATTATAAACCTACATAAGTGTTGCTTCGCACGAATATTGAATATGTCAAATTTTGAGCTGATTCAGTTTACGGTAAGAATGACATATCGGTGTTAGCTCAAAGGAAGATTTACGTAAGGTCGCTCTTAACAAACCTCATTCTTCATATTACTAGACAACATTACTTCATAAGGTCCTTTAGTAGTATGGGTATAGAGGATAGAGGCAGGAAGTTACAGCTTTCATTCTCGACACCCTATGTTTTACGGCATAGAGCCGAAGTACTATAGTTTAGACATTAAATTATTAATGCCGTAGATAATTGATTTCGGTGATAATGCTAAGCGACGTTGATGCTGCATCTCTTTATTTCAATGCCGATGAGGCTTTGATTTATGCAAACTAAAAGTATGTTTTAAAGAGGCGAGATAGCCTATGTTTAAGAAGGATGATAACTTTATGATTTCGGTAGTTATCCATATGATTTATAAAACCAAAATTTTTGTTTTGGATAGAGGTTCGGTATTGTTATTACGACATAAAAGCCGTAAGTTCTTCGTATTGCTATATTAATGGTGTAGAGCCATAGATTTATGATTTCGGCATTACTCATTGGAGATACCAATGTTTTATTTTTCCATATGCTATAAGTTATAAGTTCGACATTATTAATTGGGGACACCAATGAGTCTTATTTCATGATTTCGATATTAATCATTGGGGTACCAATGTATGTATTTGATTTGCTATTTGTTCTACGAATTGAACATTAAACATTGGGGATACCAATGCATATTATTTTGAGATGTTAAAAGTTTAAGGGGTATACAACCTCATTGGGACATCAATAGACATGTTGAACATTTGGGTTAAACATAAATTAAATTGGTAAGTGATGGCTTTATAATTGTCCTAGGAAAAATATGGATTGTGTGATGGATAGTCCACATCATGTCGGAGATGGATAGTCTCTATAGGGATGTGTGATGGATAGTCCTCATCATTTAAATAGATCAAATATGTGAGATGGATAGTCCATATAAATTTGATAATGAAACCATGTGTGATGAGTAGTCTATATGGAAGAGGATGGATCATGCATAAAAATGTTTATATATGAGATGGGTAGTCCACATAAGTATAAGACGGATAGTCAATGGAAGTTAAGATGGATAGTCAGATGAAATTAAGACGGATAGTCTAATAAATTGGTGTAGGTAGTCCAGTGTTGCTGCATGATTGCAAATGATATTTACTATGTTCAAACCATTATGGATACAGAAGCATAGTATATGGTTAATATGTTTTGGTTAAGATACCAGTGAGGGGAAAACTTATTCCGCTCAATGGTGTGGTCTTACTAGATATCTATTTTTGGTTCGAGATGGTGTGTTATTATTCACACCAAATTATTTGTCTAACCCAAAGTTTTTATTTTTCGCTTAACCTCTCAAGTACTCATTTGAGTAGGTTTGGAGTAAGGGATTTCAGGTTTCCAGTTCGATGAATAAGCTTCCATAGATGTGCAGGAGACAACCTAGCTATATTAAGAGTTTCTATTTATCCGCTGTGTACTTCCCTTTTTGTCTGAATGGATGTAATGACATGATGTATAATTGCTAAGTATTAGACTTTGATCAGCCAATAAGGCATCATCATATGTAACTCTTGGAGTATTTTGTAATGATTATATTTGTGTAACGACCCGTAAATTTCGATAATTTAAATTAGTTAATTTAATAAGATTTTGATAATTAAATTTGAAAGAAATAATTTTTTTGGAGATTTAGTAATGTAATAAATACTAAAATGAAATGTAACAATGGTAATTAAAATCTAATTATTGATAAATTGAATGAAATTACAATAAATGAAATAGTGTAAATGTTATACTAGGCTATAAAATTGAATATAAGGAAACAAATGTAAATATTTAATTTATTAATGATAATTAGATAAAAACAGTGTTATGTAAGCAATTGTAACACTTGTTTGTTAATAATAACTTATAAGTGTAATTAAAAGTTAATGGTAATAATTATTGTATATTACCTATTTATTTAGCCTGTTAACTTAAATTGGAAATAAATTTCAATAAATGTAATTAAATATTATGTTAATGTAAATTGAGTTAATATGTGGAAATAATGTTAATTTATTTCATAATATGACAATTGGTTGGATAAAAAGAATGGAAATAAAGATTTATCAATTTATTGGAATTTAAATTATGATAATTGGATTAATTGCAATTAAATGAAATTTAATATTTAATTATTACGTAAATAGAAATTAAGATGAAATTGGGAAATATTAAAATACTAAGATATAAACCAATGTTAGTTATATCCTTATTGAAATAAAAGACTTGAATAA
This sequence comes from Allium fistulosum, assembly GCA_030737815.1. Lineage (NCBI taxonomy): Eukaryota > Viridiplantae > Streptophyta > Magnoliopsida > Asparagales > Amaryllidaceae > Allium > Allium fistulosum. The sequence continues at coordinate 413,209,436 of CM060906.1, forward strand.
CAAGGTTTAAAAATTTAATAAATGGAATTATTGAAAATTTAATTTATAATTTCTGAATTTAATGAAATTGAAATTAAACACTGAAATTGATGGATTAATCAACTTTAAATTGACATCTAAATTTTTTAAAATTATTGTAAGTGATTAAGAAATAAAAAATGATAGAGTTGTAAATTATTAAAATTTAAACGGAAAAAGTGATTTAATTAATTTAATATTAATTTTTTTAATTAACTGAAATATAGCCATTTTGGCCACTGACTCGGATTTCGACGAAACCAATTTCATGGGATCCGTAACGATGAATTATTGTAGTATTTCAAGTTTCGGAATGATCGGACTTGTCATTTGATCGTACGGGCTCGAAACGCCTTGAAACTAATTTAATTGAAATCAATTTGAAATAAGATGATTTTATCATAACTTCTTCATACGATGGAATTAGGACATGAAACCTGTTCCATTGAATTTAAAATATTTGAAAGCATCCATTTTGATATATGGGTTGACCCATTTTCGTTTCGGGAACGAAACGGGCTTTTCGGGTCATTCATTGTTCAACTTTCCAAACCAATCGAGCCCATTCCTCTCTATTTTGTTCTGCCTATATATATATCATTATAAACCCTAGCCACACCTCATTTTCATTTGTCTGTACGTACATCTCCTTCTCAACTCCTCATTCCAATGGCAGACAAACAAATTCTCCGTTCAATTTTAAATCAAATCTCAAATCAAAAATTCAAACTCCTCCAATCCAAACAAATTATATATCGATTTGAAGCTCTCGAAGAGCGTAATCTTCTGGTGCTATTCGTTTTTCGATTCGACGCATCATTTTTCCTGGAATCAACGAATTTTCCTCGGCCATTTGTTGAGGGTTATCGGATTGGATGGTAGATCATCGATGTTAGGACGATCGGGGAGTGGCAGCCTGTCGAGGTCGACGTGCAGTTTGCATCGACACGTTTAGCTTGAGTCATAGGGGTCTCGATCGCCAGAATGGCGATTGTTATGGGGGCGGCGCGGCTCAGAGAGGTGGCCGGAGGTGGTCAATCTTGGCAAGGGGGTGCGGCTCAAGGTGCGGAGTTCACTGGCATGACCTGATCCGATGCTCAAGTGAGGGGATAGTTGCCGTATTTGATCGGAAGTGGCGGCGCTCTGCGTTGATCGAGATAAGCACTGCTTGCGATTTTGCTGTAGGGTTTCACGCGTGATGAGGTCGCTGAAGTGTTTATTTTTTTCTATTTTTTTCTAATTTGAATCGTTTATCTTCTAATATTAATAATTTTTGCATACGAACTCGAATTTGGATACGGTTTGCTTTGTCGGGACTGTATCGTAATTCCGGACATTCTGATGCTGGTTTGGACGAATTCTGAGACCGTTCAAATTTTGGGCTTAAATTGGATTTAAATTCAAAGGTGAGTGTTTTAACCCACTCACAACTTCTAAAATTTCTAATGTTTGTTAAATTAAATTTATGATGTGATTAGAAATTTATTTTTGATTGTTTGGTATATTTTAAATCATCATCTCAGTTAATTTGAATTTATTTGAATTAAATCGTTATTTAATTTATTATTGAATATAAATTGCCAGTTAAATACCTGTTATTGATTATCAGTTCTATATTGATATTTATTGATTGATTTGGATGATTGTAATGAATGTTGATTGTTGATATTGGATGAATGGATGTTCTATTTTATATCGTTATAAACTGTAAGTTCACTATGAGTAGAAATGATACATACCCGAATGATCAATAGATTAAGGAAAAATCGTTATGGGTTGAAATGATAGACTCGAGCGATTTTATGGATTTTAATATTTTCGGGATTGCGGTTTGAAATGATATATATCCGTAAATATAAAATTATAAATTGCGGATTGAAATGATAAATATCCGTATCACTTGACCCTAGGGTAGAGAATTATATACGGACACCGGATTGGTTAAATTAAATTATTTTAAAGCTTTAAATTTTTGAATCCTTTTAAATGATATTTTGAAATAAAAATTGTTTATACGAATTGAATTATTATCGAAATTCAAGTTTATGATAAAATTGGAATTGTCAGAATTGAATTATTTTAAGCTGTTTGAAATATAACTTTGAAATATATTGAATTTGGAGTAATTTAAATTGATATTTCGAACATGGATTGGAGGCAATATTGAATTAATTTTTTTTTTGAGAATTGGAATTGGAAAATCTGAAATTGGGCTTTGGGATATTAAAATGGTCCAAATGTACTGGAATTGAATGAATTGTTAAATTGATATAAATTTCAAATTTATGTTTTAATATAAACTGTTTAAAAAATATATATTATGTCAAAATTTCTAATTATTAAGATTTCAAAGTATTAAACTATTTAACCTGTATTAATTTTATTAAATCATTTTAACCTATTTTAAACCATTTAATTTATTTAAACTAATTAATCTGTTTTAACTTATTTTAAATCAAATTAATCTATTTTAAAGCTATTTCATCTATTTTAATTATATTTAATCTATTTTAAATCTATATTAACTAATTATAACTATTTAAACTATTTTCTTCTAAATTCCAAACTAAGTAAAATGGATGGGTTTATATTCAAATTCTCGATTTTTAAAGTGAATGTGGTTAAGCGACATTATAGCCTAAGTTGGGAACTAAATAACATCTTTGGTTTAATATGATATTTTGAAATGAGAGTTTAACCTATTTTGGAATCACGACTTTTGAAAGGAAATATAATTTCGAACTATGATTTCAATGTGATGTAATTTCGGAAGTAAGTAATGATTTCAAAAATGATACGATTTGAATTGAATATGATATTTTGATATCAATTATGAATTGATTTTGGAAATGTAAAAGAACCATCCGGTGTGTAATAAGCGATTGGTTGTTAAAGAGACCGGGATCGGATATGGGCATACTCTCTATCGATACCGAAAACCACTTTGACAACTGTGTACGTGGTTGAGATTCCAGAATGAAGTAGGATGGTGGCGACGATCTTATATGAGGTATATACGTGGACCCGACTCCTGTGAGTTGGCATAAGGTGGCTAAAACAGGAGCAATCGACGGGCCAACGAGGTAGCTCCTCTGATCGGACACACTCCAGCGATCTATATTCTGACTTTGTGATTTACTCGGTGGCCACCCTTCGATTTTTACTCGGGAGTGTGTTTCGAGTTGGGCGGTAGTTGCGGCTATGCGTTACCAACAGTCCGGAAGTGTAATTGGTATATCTACCCTGGCATTGCCTAGTTGTTCCGTGTCACCTACCCTAGCGTGCCTTCTACGAGTTTGTTTTATGTCATACCTATGTGGTATCCTCTGGCGGCTCCAGTTTACGGAGAGTTACGGTACTGTATAGACTATTGACATACCTATAAAATGTGTTAAGGGGGATATGGGTAACGCCTTAACGCTATTTTAATAGTTTATCTTACTGTAGACATATTATAATAGCGTATTGTATTACATAGTAGATAGTTTAACAGATCCTTAGGAGATGTGAATCCTGGGCATCTCTTAAGTTACTGCACTCACGTTAGACACTGGATAAGAGATGTCAAACCCCATAAACATCTCCGACGCCGTTTACACTCGTATTTATTTACCGTTGATTTAACTTATATAAGATCTTTTAGTTCTGACTCGAGTGTTTTGTCTTTTCAATTCGCTCGGGTCAGCTTGAGTATTTCAGGATTTGAAGACCATTTTTTTGGAGGACGGAGACGAAGATTTGTACTATTATTTCTTATTCTATTATTCCACTACATCATATTGTTCCGCTGCATTATTTTTGTTTATCTCTGATATGTGTAACTCTGATTCTGTATTGTATAAGTATAATCAAATGTTTGTAAACAGCTCATGAACTGTTATTTGATTATTATATTTTGCCAATCCGCTGCGAGATTCTGTTTTTTTTTTCTTTCTCTGTTTTTCTTGTTCACCCCAATAACAATCTGCCCTTCTGTATGGTTTGAGTCGGCATGCATGTCGGCTTAAAGCGTATAAAAAGGCGGGATGTTACAGTTGGTATCGGAGCCAGGTTTAGCGATAACCTTAGCTTTGTGCGGTCTGACTCTTTAAAAATAGGGTAGTAATACCCTAGAATGAGTCATTGAGAGTATATATGAGAGAGCGTATTTGTTAGTGTTATAAAAGGTTTTTATATTGTGTTAATTTGTTCCGTTTTGTATTTATAAATTCTGGTTGGTGCATAGGACGCTATGACATCGATAGGGATTTCTAAACACTTAATAGGATAGACCGACACAATATTTGTTTTGAAATGTAGGTAAATGAAATAATTTTACCAATTGTATATTTATATATATATAATAATGATTTATAAATTATATATTTGGTTGTAATATATTGGTTGTTAAGTAGTTAAATTTATAAATATATGTTGGAAATAAGATTTGAAAATAAAATAAATGAAATTTGGAAATTTAGAACTTAAGTTCCGGGGTTTTTTTGAAAATTTCTTTCGAATGATTTTGGGATATAATAATAATATTATTTAGAAGTATTTTCTGGTATAAATATTTCAATATAATTTGAAAGAATTGTTTAAAGAAATTTTGGAAAGAAATAAGTTATGTACTCCCCTCTCTGTCGCTGGAAAATAATTTCGGTGATGAGTGCACGCATCATCGACGTTCATTTTCGAGTTTCGAAGTGGGAAGGCCACTATAGTAGTTGTACTGTAGATTTATTTTTTGTTAAAAAAATAAAAATTTCAAATTGCTTTAAATATAATTGGATATATAAGTTATGAGTATATACGTCCATCTATTGTTTTAAATAATTTGAAATGGAACCCGACATTTAGTTCTTAAATTTCAATAAATTAGTGATTTCAATTATTGAAATGGAATAAAAAATTTAACTATTTAATAATTGAAACTTCTAAATGAAAATAACAAATTATATGCTAAGTTATAACTAAAATATACGAATTTGAAATTTGTAACTTGTAAACGAAAAGAATATGAAAATAAGAAATGATAATTATTGAACCTTAAGTTAATTAGAGTAAGTAAGTCAAACTTGTGTAACTTTCAATTGCATTATTAAAGACATATATATATAACTTACCAATTATAAAAAGTTGAAATGTTAAAAGAAAATGTAATGGAAATTTTTATAAGTAAAACTTATGTAACGGAAGTGTTCAATGAAATTTACTTTTATAAATAAGAAATTTTATATGAAAATAGTTATAAACTTGAGTTGAAATTGTAATACTACTAATTAAATGAAATAGAAAATGAGTACTGTAAGTAAAGGATTTTGAACTTAAGTTAATATTGAAACTATTTATAATTAAAGTAAATAATAAAATGAATGTAATGCAATAAAAGAAATTACATGATATGAATAAATGAAAATGAATTTTTGTAAGTAATAAAGGAAAATAAATGAAATTAACACTAAATGAATGAATGGGAATAAAACTTCGTAAGAGATAAATGTAAGTTAAAGAAATAATCCTTATATAAATGAAAAAATAAAAACTGTAAATGTTGTGAAAGAAATTTAATAAAAATAACTCAAGTACATTGTAAATTATTGTTTGTTTTGGTTTATGGATTGTTTGGGAAATGATACTTCTAATTGTTTGGATGTACGAATAATCTATTGAGTTCATCTAAGACTTTTGAGTAAATGATGCACTCAGTAGTTTATTTGTCGTTAAAAATTTCTAAACCCGAACAAACCATTTGTTTGTTTGTTATGGATGGATGGTTGATTATATTGATTTCATATGATGATTGTATGCTGTGATTGCTAGTGATTGTTGTTTTATATTGATTTGTTTGTTGGTGGTTGAAACAACTTTAAATATTTCATTTTATATAATTATTAACTCTGTTTGGAGTATATAATTGAATACAGGTTATGGAAGCAATTGCTACTGCTTTTGATTTCATAAATTAAGCGTTGTTGCCAGACAAATAGGTACGTTCTCGGATTACAATTTTCTAGCGATATTATATTGTTTTTCCCGCTGTTGGGATATATTATTTTGAAATTTTTTGATATATATTATTATTATCGATATTATTATTTCTCCCAGACCTCTCCGTTGAAAGGAGACTCTGCCGAAATTTTTCGTGAAATTTTGGACTTAGAAAATTTTGTAAAATGTTTCCAAACTTTGTTAATTTGAGTATAAAAGGATTTAATGGTTATAAATTGATATATTTTATTTAAATTATTTAATTATGTAAATTAATTGTTTGTGAATTTAATATTTTGAATAAGATATATTGATTTCTAAATTCTTCTTTTTCCTCCTTTTTCCTTTTCGGGGACGAAATGTTTTGAGTGGGGGAGAGTGTAACGACCCGTAAATTTCGATAATTTAAATTAGTTAATTTAATAAGATTTTGATAATTAAATTTGAAAGAAATAAAAAATTTGGAGATTTAGTAATGTATGAAATGTAAGAATGGTAATTAAAAGCTAATTATTGATAAATTGAATGAAATTACAACAAATGAAATAGTGTAAATGTTATACTAGGCTATAAAATTGAATATAAGAAAACAAATGTAAATATTTAATTTATTAATGATAATTGGATAAAAACAGTGTTATGTAAGCAATTATAACACTTGTTTGTTAATAATAACTTATAAGTGTAATTAAAAGTTAATGGTAACAATTATTGTATATTACCTATTTATTTAGCCTGTTAATTTAAATTGGAAATAAATTTCAATAAATGTAATTAAATATTATGTTAATGTAAATTGAGTTAATATGTGGAAATAATGTTAATTTATTTCATAATATGACAATTGGTCGGATAAAAAGAATGGAAATAAAGATTTATCAATTTATTGGAATTTAAATTATGATAATTGGATTAATTGCAATTAAATGAAATTTAATATTTAATTATTACGTAAATAGAAATTAAGATGAAATTGGGAAATATTAATATACTAAGATATAAACCAATGTTATTTATATCCTTATTGAAATAAAAGACTTGAATAACAAGGTTTAAGAATTTAATAAATGGAATTAGTGAAAATTTAATTTATAATTTCTGAATTTAATGAAATTGAAATTAAACACTGAAATTGATGGATTAATCGAGATAGGAAGTGGCGTATCTCTGCATTCATCGAGATAGGCACTGCAATCGCGATTTTGTTGTAGGGTTTCACGCGTGATGAGGTCGCTGGCGTGTTTATTTTTTTTTAATTTTTTTTTCTAATTTGAATCGTTTATCTTCTAATATTAATAATTTTTGCATACGAACTCGGGTTTGGACGCGGTTTGCTTTGCCGGGATCGTATCGAAATTCCAGACATTCTTACGTTGGTTTGGAAGAATTCTGAGACCGTTCAAATTTTGGGCTTAAATTGGATTTAAATTCGATTTAAATTCAAAGGTGAGTGTTTTAACCCACTCACAACTTCTAAAATCTTATGTTTGTTAAATTAAATTTATGATGTGATTAGAAATTTATTTATGATTGTTTGGTATATTTTAAATCATCATCTTAGTTAATTTGAATTTATTTGAATTAAATCATTATTTAATTTATTATTGAATATAAATTGCCAGTTAAATACTTGTTATTGAATATCAGTTCTATATTGATATTTATTGATTGATTTGGATGATGTTTGTAATGGATGTTGATTGTTGATATTGGATGAATGGATGTTTTATTTTATATCGTTATAAACTGCAAGTTCACTATGGGTTAAAATGATACATACCCGAATGATCAATAGATTAAGGAAAAATCGTTATGGATTGAAATGATAGACTCGAGCGATTTTATGGATTTTAATATTTTCGGGATTGTGGTTTGAAATGATATATATTCGTAAATATAAAATTTTAAATTGTGGATTGAAATGATAAATATCTGTATCACTTGAACCTAGGGTAGAGAATTATATACGGACACCAGATTGGTTAAATTAAATGATTATAAAGCTTTTAATTTTTAAATCCTTTTAAATGATATTTTGAAATAAAAATTGATTTATACGAATTGAATGATTATCAAAATTCAAGTTTATGATAAAATTGGAATTGGTTTAAAGGTATTGTTAAAGGATTTAATTGAAATTCCAAAGTTGAATTTGGAATAAAAAGGTGAAATTTGTCAGAATTGAATTATTTTAAGCTGTTAGAAATATAACTTTGAAATATATTGAATTTGGAGTAATTTAAATTGATATTTCGAACATGGATTGGCGATATTGAATTAATTTTTTTTTTTTGAGAATTGGAATTGGAAAATCTGAAATTGGGCTTTGGGATATTAAAATGGTCCAAATGTACTGGAATGGAATGAATAGTTAAAATTGATATAAATTTCAAATTTATTTTTTAATATAAACTGTTTAAAAAAAAATATTATGTCAAAATTTCTAATTATTAAGATTTCAAAGTATTAAACTATTTAACCTGTATTAATTTTATTAAATCATTTTAACCTATTTTAAACCATTTAATTTATTTAAACTGATTAATCTGTTTTAACTTATTTTAAATCTAATTAATCTATTTTAAAGCTATTTCATCTATTTTAATTATATTTAATCTATTTTAATTCTATATTAACTAATTATAACTATTTAAACTATTTTCTTCTAAATTCCAAACTAAGTAAAATGGATGAGTTTATATTCAAATTCTCGATTTTTAAAGTGAATGTGGTTAAGCGACATTATAACCTAAGTTGGGAACTAAATAACATCTTTGGTTTAATATGATATTTTGAAATGAGAGTTCAACCTATTTTGGAATCACGACTTTTGAAAGGAAATATAATTTCGAACTATGATTTCAATGTGATGTGATTTCAGAAGTAAGTAATGATTTCGAAAATGATACGATTTGAATTGAATATGATATTTTGATATCAATTATGAAATGATTTTGGAAATGTAAAAGAACCATCCGGTGTGTAATAAGCGATTAGTTGTTAAAGAGACCGAGATCGGATATGGGCATACTCTCTGTCGATACCGAAAACCACTTTGACAACTGTGTACGTGGTTGAGATTCCAGAATGAAGTAGGATGGTGGCGACGATCCTATATGAGGTATATACGTGGATCCGACTCCCGTGAGTTGGCATAAGGTGGCTAAAATAGGAGCAATCGACGGGCCAACGAGGTAGCTCCTCTGATCGGACACACTCCATCGATCTATATTCTGACTTTGTGATTTACTCGGTGGCCACCCTTCGATTTTTACTCGGGAGTGTGTTTCGAGTTGGGTGGTAGTTGCGGCTATGCGTTACCAACAGTCCGGAAGTGTAATTGGTATATCTACCCAGGCATCGCCTAGTTGTATCGTGTCACCTACCCTAGCGCGCCTTCTACGAGTTTGTTTTATGTCATACCTATGTGGTATCCTCTGGCGGCTCCAGTTTATGGGGAGTTACAGTACTGTATAGACTCTTGACATACCTATAAAATGTGTTAAGGGGATATGGGTAAAACCTTAACGCTATTTTAATAGTTTATCTTACTGTAGTCATATTATAGTAGCATATTGTATTACATAGTGGATAGTTTAACAGATCCTTAGGAGATGTGAATCCCGAGCATCTCTTAAGTTACTGCACTCACGTTAGACACTGGATAAGAGATGTCAAACCCCGTAAACATCTCCGACGACGTTTACAGTCGTATTTATTTACCGTTGATTTAACTTATATAAGATCTTTTAGTTCTGACTCGAGTGTTTTGTCTTTTCAATTCGCTCGGGTCAGCTTGAGCATTTTAGGATTTGAAGACCTTTTTCTGGAGGACGAAGACAAAGATTTGTACTATTATTTCTTATTCTATTATTCTACATCATATTGTTCCGCTGCATTATTTTTTTTATCTCTGATATGTGTAACTCTGATTCTGTATTGTATAAGTATAATCAAATGTTTGTAAACAGCTTCATGAACTGTTATTTGATTATTATATTTTGTCATTCTGCTGCGAGATTCTGTTTTGTATTTTTCTTTCTCTGTTTTTTCTTATTCACGCCAATAACAATCCGCCCTTCTGTATGGTTTGAGTCGGCATGCGTGTCTGCTTAAAGCATATATAAAGGCGGGAATTTTCTTTGAACATGGAATTGTGAATGTGATTATGTAATGAATATGAAATCTTATTTTGAAATGTGAAAACTTTATTACCGTAATGTGTTTTGAAAGATTTCATATCCATGTGTATTTGATATTTATATGATTAACATAGCCGCATTTTGTCTTTGAAAATTAATAATATGGGTGACTGTAGCATCGTAGCGCTTAGTTTCAGACCACAACAAGTTGGTATCATAGCATAGTTTTATGTAAAACATAAAAGAATAGAAGATATTTGAAAACATAATCCAATGAATCAAAGAATAAGATTAGGGTATAGGATAACGCTATAGTAACATACTTGTATTTGCTATACATAAGTATGTACTCACCCCTCTTCCTTAGTCCATTCTTTTGTATCTTATTAAGGCTCATATACTGATCACAAGAAAGCAAGATATGAAAGTAGGAAACAGAAGAGTGAATCTAGGTGGCGGAAGCACTACAACTAATGAAAATGTTCGACCCAATACCAGAATGAACCAAGGTCGACAGGCAATTGCTAATCAAAATTCAAATGATAAAGTATGTGCTAGAACCCTACCAATAGATATGGGGACTATGTATCAGTTTTTTGTCAACATGATGCAAGCTGGAGCAGCTTCAAGTGTAGCTGGAGCTAATGTTGCTAATGCGGGAGGAGTTAATCCCGTGGTTCCGGTTGGCAATAACTATGCTAAGCTAAACTATGATTGTACTAGTCTTGGAGGAAAGCCTTTCCTTGGATTTATGGATGAAATCGAATTGGAGAACTGGCTGTTGCATTGTAAGAGGATTTTTGCTGACTTGATTTTGAATCAAGCAGAAAAGGAGATTGGCTTCGAGGCAGTTTCAAGGTACTGTACTGTACTAGTGGAATGGGGTATAGGTGAGCCAAAAGAGGAATTGACTTGGGTTGAATTTCAAAGAAGATTTGAGGAGTGGTTCTTATATGAAGTAGTCAAGTCAACCTTACTTAGGAAGTTTATAGAATTAGAGCAAGGGGAAATGTCGGAGTTGGAATATGCTATGAAGTTTGATAAGCTGTCTAGGTATGGATTAGTTAGACAGATACGATGCTAGGATATTTTTCAAGGATAGAAAAATATCACTGAGACACCCGGATAGTTGTGACTGAATCATATACTCAATTGAGAATTCAAGTTCTAAAGTTTGTGCTTCATTAGGCGCAAATGAGGTGGAAAATAAGATAAGTCGGGTTTTGGTTGTAAGAGAATTCACATATGTTTTTGAGCCTGTTACTGGACTACCACAAAACGAGCTATTGAGTTTCGAATAGATTTTTTACCTGGAGCTGAACCTGTTAGTTGAGCACCTAGCAGAATGACACCTACTGAGATGAAGGAGTTAAAGATGTAGCTAGTGGACTTAGAAGGCAAGAATTTTATTAGACAACCAGTTCGCCATAGGGAGTGGCCGTGGTGTTCGTAAAGAAACTCGAAGGGTCGTTGAGACTATGTATAGATTATCGTAAGCTAAATGAGAGGGCGATAAAGAATAGATTTACTTTACCGAGAATCGATGATTTATTTGATCAGTTGAGTGGAGGCAAAGTATTTTCACAGTTGGATTTGGCGATAAGGTTCCATCAATTGAGGGTGGCAGAGGACAATATTCCTTTGAAAGTGTTTCAGACAAGATGTGGTTCGTACGAGTGGATAGTAATGCCATTCGGGTTAACTAAAGCGCCTACTTTCTTTATGGACTTAATTAATAGAATATTCCGAGAGGACTTGGATAGATTCGTGTTAGTATTTATTAATGGCATTTTGATATATTCTAAGGATGAAAGGAACCATGAGATTCATCTTAGAATAGTGCTTGAGATATTGAGGCAACATAAATTAAAAGCGAAGTTTTCAAAGTGTCACTTTTGCAAGAGAGAAGTGAAATTTCTCGATCAAGTGGTTTCAGAGAAAGGGTTGTCCGTGGATCCAGCTAAGATTGAAGCTATTAACAATTGAAAGAGACTCGAGACGGTGACCGAGATAAATAATTTTCTTGGATTAGCTGGCTATTACCGGAGATTCATTAAGGATTTCTCTCAGATAGTAGCACCCCTGACTTGCTAACTAGGAAGGATGTAAAGTTTGTTTGGTCTAATAAATGTGAGGAAACACTCCTTAAGTTAAAGCATTTGTTGACTAATGTGTTCGTGTTAGTTGTTCTGGATGGGAATTAGGATTTAGTGGTGTATACAGATGCATGCAGAATAGGATTAGAAGTTGTGTTGATGCAAAGGGGTAAAGTAATTTCCTACACTTCTCGATAACTCAAACCACATGAAGTTAGTTATCTGAATCATGGTTTGGAGTTCGTAGTTGTGTTCTTTGCCTTAATTGTGTGATGACAATACCTCTTAAGAGAAAGATTCGAGTTATATACGGATCATAAGACCTTAAGGAATTTATTCTCTCAGAAAGAGTTGAATATGAGGCAGTAGAGAAGGCTAGATTTTTAGCACCTTATGATTTTAGTATTGAGTATACTCCAGGGAAACGATATAAAGTAGTGGATGCACGTAGCAGGAAATATCAGAATATAGTGTTAGCTATGTTGGAAGAATGGAAGGTTTTAGAGGCATTGACTACTTGTAGTGTGCAGTTAAGGTCGACTGTTAGTTCTAGTCAGAATACCACCATGTTACCTTGTTTAGAAGTTCGACCTATATTGATCGAAATGATTGCTTTTAAGCAGAGGGAGGATCCATTATTAACCGAAAGGATTAGAGGATTTAAAGGTGGAACTGAGATTGATATCTAAACGATTTTAGTCTTGGCCAGATGGGATGGTTAAGGAAGAAGGGACAGTTATGTGTTCCAGATGTTGATGACCTAAGGAAGGAAGTTCATAGGGAATGTCATCGATCAATGTTTACTATACATCTTGGAGGAATTAAGATGTATCAGGATATGTAGTGAAGTTTCTTTTGGGAAGGTATGAAAACAGATGTAGGCTTATGGGTAAAGCAGTGTTTGAATTGCAAGCAAGTTAAAGCCGAACATCAAAAGCTGAGCAGTTTGCTTCAGCCTTTTGATATACTAGTTTGGAGATGAGATTCGATATCTATGGATTTTATTGATGGTTTGCCAAGGTCGAATAAGGGAATGAGAGTATTTGGGTTATAGTGGATGGACTGACCAAGTATGCACATTTCATAACCATTAAGTCGACCAAGACTACACCTGTATTAGCTAAGTTGTCTATGAATAACATTGTTAGACTGCATGGGATCCCTAGTAGTATAGCCGGTGATAGGGATACTCTGTTCACTAGTGAATTTTGGAAAAGTCTATAGGAAGTGTTAGGTACCAAGCTTAAGATGAGTACTTTTTATCACCCTCAGACATATGTGTAGACATAAAGAGTGAATAAGGTACTCAGAGATTTGTTGAGAGCTTGTGTACTGGATTTTGGTGGGTCATGGGAAGACCGTTTGCACTTAGTAGAGTTTTCATATAATAGTAGTTATCAGACTAGTATAGGAATGATGCATTCCGAAGCTTTGCATGGAAGGCCATGCAAATAACTAGCATGTTGGTTAATGACCGAAGGAAGTTGATCTTTGGTCAGATATGGTAAGAGAAGCCACGTAGAAGATTGCGTTAATACGAGTTACGATGAGGAAACTTAGGCTAGGTAGAAAAGTGACAATGATAAGAGGCATAAGGATCCAGAGTTCTCAGTTAGAGATCATGTTTTCATTAAAGTATCACCGATGAAGGGTGTGATATGATTTGGATAGTTAGAGAAACTAGCACCTAGATATGTTGGACCGTTCCCTATTATAGAGAACATCGGGAAACTCCTATACCGGGTGGATTTACCAGTTAGTTTGGCAGAGTTCATAATATTTTCCTTGTTTCTCATCTCAGGAAGTATATGCATGATCCAAAGACTAATATTACTTCGATTGCATTGGAAGATTTAGTAGTGGAATCGGATCTGACTTTGGTAAGACAAACAGTTCATGTTGTAGCGAGAGATGAGAAGAAGCTAAGAAAAAAGACAATCAGATTAATGAAAGTCCACTGGAGTGACAACGAGAAAGACTGTACTTGGGAGATAGAGGACATGATTAGTGATACTTATCCTAGGTTGTTAAGATGGTATGTTCTATATTTGTTGTATATAGACTTTGTAGCGGGTAGGATATAATAGCATTAATTGTATGTTTGATATGCTTGTTATGCAATCCTTACTGAATTTCGATGAGGAAATTCTTTAAGGAGGGGAGCCTGTAACACCCCCAATTTTAGTTTGACATTATTTAGGAAATTTAATTAGATAGATTAAATAGAAAAATGTAGTGGGACATGGGAATGATATTTGATAATTAAATTAGGTCGTGCTTTAATAAATCGAGTAATAAGATTGTTTTTAAAAGTTAACATATAAGAGAATATATGAAAGGGGCAAAATAAGAATAGATCTATCTTTTATCCCTTAAACCCTCACCCTCTCATTCATTCTCATTTTACGTCCAAAAACAATCACAAAGAGGAAATAGGGCTGGCCATTAATCATGGTAGAAGGAAGAGGAAATCAAAGGGGATTCAAAAGATAAAGCTTAGAGAAGCTAAGCACCATCAAATTCAACTCAAACATCTAAATTAAGGTAACTTATAAGTGAACCATTTCTTTTATCTTTGGGTTGAATTCGGCTATGGGAAATACTCGAATTCATCTTGATTGTTTTACCTTGTTATGGATGTATGATCATTGTTTGGATAGAACAAAGGTTTATGGATATTTTATGAAATTATTTGAATGAGTATTAAGGGTAAAACCTAAGTTTTTGATCTCTAATCAACTTGATTTTCTGATATGTTGAGTAAACATTAGTTAAGAGATAGATATTTAATTTCATAAACTTTCAAGTTAAAATGAATATTTGATGAATTTCCTAAGATGGAAAAAGTGTATATTTCAGGTTTTAATTATTAAAAATAATTAAATATGGTTCTTGGCCCTGAAATATTTTTAAAGGAAAGAATATGATAATTCTGAATTTCTATGTTTATGAATTATTATGAATTTATTATGGTAGAAAAGCATTTAAATCAATAGTTAATTAAGTAAATGGTTTTGGGAAGGTAAACATGATTTCAGTAAATTCTAAAGTGAAACTATAAAGTTTTAGTCCCAATCATAGTTTGATAAACAAATGGTAATAGGTAAAATGAATTTACTTTATAAAGGAGGAAAATAGTATTTATGATAATTACCTCTATGCCATCAATATGCGACATCCCCATACCATCTGCCATCGATAATAGGTTGCGTTACAATGAAGGGCGACATCGATATGAACAATTCTTGAGATACGTACACCGTAAGTATGTGATGCATTGGATGATGCATGTAGCATCATCATTATAGGTATAACGCATCTCATGGCAATGAGGATCATTGATGGCACAAGTTACCAATGTCGACATTATATGCTTTGCGACATGATAACCAAAGTATAATGATTTCACCATCCCTTTACCAACACCGCAAGTTTCAGCGTTGTTTTAAATAATGCCGCATGTTTTCTATATCGATGTCATAGCTTAAAGTAATGATGCCAAAAATATTATTTTCGATATTAACTATTTTGTGGCTATGATGCCGCTATTAATTGATTTCGATATATAGAAAATTTATATTGTGGGTTTTCAATGCTGATAGCTTATGGTTTACAGCATAGAGCGGAAGTACTATAGTTTAAACATTAAAATATTAATGCCGCAAGTAATTGATTTCAACGATAATGCCAAGCGACATTGATGCCGCATCTCTTTACTTCAATGCCGGTGAGGCTTTGTTTTATGCAAACTAAAAGTATGTTTTGAAGTGGCGAGATAGCCTATGTTTAAGAAGGATGATAACCTTATGATTTTGGCATTTAGCCATATGATTTATAAAACCAAAAATTTTGTTTTCTAAACCCTGGGTAGCGGTTCGGTATTATTGTTGCGGCATGGATCTCATAAGTTCATTATATTGCTATATTAATGGTGGAAAGCCATAGGTTTATGATTTCAGCATTACCCATTGGGGATACCATTGCTTTATTTTCTATATGTTATAAGTTATAAGTTCGACATTGTTCATTAGGGACACCAATGAGTACTATTTCATGATTTCGATATTAATCATTGGGGGTGCCAATATATGTTATTTGATTTGCTATTTGTTCTATGAATACCACATTAAACATTATGGATACTAATGCATATTATTTTGATATGTTCTAAGTTTAAGCGGTATACAACCAAATTGGGGACACCAACAGACACAGGTTGAACATTTTGATTAAATATAAATTAAATTAATAAGTGATGGGTTTATAGTTATCCTAGGAAAATATTGGGATGTATGATGGATAGTCCATATCATGCTAGAGATGGATAGTCTCTATATGATTGATGATTGGTTCATAGTAATCCTAGGAAAACTATGGGATTTGTGATGCATAGTCCTTGTCATTTTAAATAAATGAAATATGTGATATGGATAGTCTACATAACTTTGATAATGAAACCATGTGTGATGGGTAGTCCATATTGGAGCGGTTAGACAATCCATAAAAATGTTTATATATGTGAGATGGGTAGTCCACATCAATATTAGATGGATAGTTAATGGAAGTTAAGACTGATAGTCAGATGAAATTAAAATGGACAGTCGAATAAATTGGGATGGGTAGTCCAATGTTGCTGCATGATTGCAAATGATATTTAATAGTTCTAAACATTGTGGATGCAGGAGCATAGTATACGGTTAATATGTTTTGGTTAAAATACTAGTGAGGGGAAAATCCATTACGCTCAGCGGCGTTGTCTCACTAGATATCTATTTTTGGTTCGAGATGGTAGATTATTATTCACACATTTGTCCGACCTATAGTTTTTTCCCCTTAACCTCTTGGGTACTCATTCGAGTAGGTCAAGAGTAAGGGATTTCAGGTTTTCAGTTAGACGAATATGCTTCCAAATACGTGTAGTAGGCAATATAGCTATATTAGGAGTTTCTATTTATCCACTGTATACTTTCCTTGTTTTCTAAATTGATGTAATGATTAGATGTATAATTTCCAAGTATTAGATTCTGATCAACCAAGGTGGCGTCTTCATATGTCGTACTTGGAGTGTTTTGTAATAATTATTTTTCCCTGAACACGGGATTACGAATGGGAATACGTAATGAATATGATATCTTATTTTGAAATGTGAAAACTTTATTCATGTTATGTGTTTTGAAAGATTTAATATCCATGTGTTTGTAATATTTATATGGTTAACATAACCACATTTTTGTCACCGAAAATTAATAGTATGGATGACTATAGCATCCGTAGCACTTAGTTTCAAGCCTCAAAGTGAGGGATGTTGTAAGTGGTATCAGAGCATATGTTAATGTAAAAATTTAAAATATTAAAAGATTTTTGAAAACTTACTCCAATGAAGTAGAGAATAAGATTAAGGTATGCGATAATGCTATAGTAACATACTTGTATTTGTGAATAAGTAAATGTTCTTCCCTCTTTTTTAGACCATTCTTCTATATCTTATTAAGGTTCATATGAAGATTACAAAAAAGCAAGATACAGAAGCAGGAAATGAAAGAGTGAATCTAGGTGGAGGAAGCATTACAGCCATTGGAAATTTTCTACCTAATACCAGAATGAAGCAAATTCGACAGGCAAATGCTAATCAAAATGCAAATGATAAAGTAGGTGCTGGAACCCCCACCATTAGATATGAGGACTATGTACCGGTTCTTTGTCAACATGATACAAGATGGAGCAGCTGCAGGTATAGTTGGAGGAAATGCTGCTAATGCGAGAGGTAATCCCATGGTTCCAATTGGCAATAACTATGCTAAGCTGAACCATGATTATACTAGTCTTAGAGGAAAGTCTTTTCTTGAATTTGAGGATGCTATCGAAATGAAGAACTAGTTGTTGCATTCTGAGGGAATTTTTGCAGACTTGGGTTTGAATGACGAGCAGAAAAGGAGATTGGCTTCGAGGCAGTTGCAAGGTTCTACACTATACTGGTGGAAAGGGGTAAGCGTAGGTGTGCCAGGAGAGGAATTGGCTTGGGATGAATTTTGAAGGAGATTTGAGGAGAGGTTCTTATCCGAAATAGCCAAGCCAACCTTGCTTAGGAAGTTTATGGAATTAGAGCAAGGAGAAATGTTGGCATTGAAATATGCTATGAAGTTTGAAGAGCTGTCTAGGTATGGATTGATTAGATAGATATGATGCTAAGATATTTTGCCAAGATAGGAAAATATCATTGAGATACCTGGATAGTAGTGATCGAATCATATACTTAGTTGAGAATTCAAGTTTAGAAGTTTGTACTTTATTGGGAATAACTAAGGTGGAAGACGAGACAAGTTTGGTTTTGGTTGTAAGAGAATTCACAGATGTGTTTTAGCATACTACAAGACTACTACTGCAACGAGCTATTGAGTTTCAAATAGATCTTGTACCTGGAGCTGAACCTGTGAGTAGACCACCTAGCAGAATGACACCTACCGAGATGAAGGAGTTAAAGGTGCAGCTAGTGGACTTAGAAGGAAAGAATTTTATCAGACCAAGCAGTTCGCCTTGGGGAGCAGTCGCGGTGTTCATGAAGAAACCTGACGGGTCATTGAGATTGTGTATTCATTATCGTAAGCTGAATGAGAGGATGATAAAAAATAGATATTCTTTGCCGAGAATCGATGATTTATTTGATCAATTGAGTGGACTCAAAAGTATTATCTCAGTTGGATCTGGTGGCATGGTTCAATCAATTGAGGGTGGCAGAGGGCAATATTACTTTGATGGTGTTTCGAACGAGATATGGTTCGTACGAGTGGTTAGTAATGCCATTCGAGTTAACTAATAAGCATGCTTTCTTTATGGACTTCATGAACCGGATATTTCGAGAGCACCTGGACAGGTTCGTGTTGGTGTTTATTGATGAAATTTTGATATATTCTAAGGATGAATGGGACCATGCAATTCATCTTAGAATAGTGTTTGAGACGTTGAGGCAGCATCAACTAAAAGCTAAGTTTTTAAAGTGTCACTTTTGGAAAAGAGAAGTGAATTTTCATGGTCATGTGGTTTCAGAGAAAGGGTTGTCCATGAATCCACGTATGATTGAAGCTATTAACAACTGGAGGAGACTCGAGACAGTGACCGAGATAAGGAATTTCCTTCGCTTTGCTGGCTATTACCGGAGATTTATCAAGGATTTCTCTCGGATAGCAGCACCCCTTACTAAGCTAATCAGGAAGGATGTAAAGTTTGTTTGGTGTGAGGAAGCATTCCTTAAGTTAAAGCATTTGTTGACCAATGCCCCCGTATTAGTTGTTCTGAATGGGAATCAGGATTTAGTGGTGTATAAAGATGCATGTGGAACAGGATTAGGTGCTGTGTTGATGCAAAGGGGAAAAGTAACTGCCTACGCTTCTCGATAGCTCAAACCGCATGAAGTTAGATATTTGACTCATGATTTGGAGTTGGTAGCCGTGATCCTTGCCTTGAAGTTGTGGAGATACTACCTTTTAGGAGAAAGATTCGAGCTGTATACAGATCATAAGTCTTTGAGATATTTATTCTCTCAGAAAGAGTTGAATATGAGACAGTAGAGATAGCTAGAGTTTTTAGCAGCTTATGATTTTAGTATTGAGTATACACAAGGTAAAGGAAATAAAGTGGCAGATTCACTTAGCAGAAAACATCAGAATGTGGTGTTAGCTATTTTGCTAGAATGGAAGGATTTAGACGCATTGACTATTTATAGCGTGCAGTTAAGATCGACTTCTAGTTCTAGTCAGAACACTGTTATGTTATCTTGTTTAGAAGTTCGACTTGCATTGTTCGAAAGGATTGCTTCTAAGTAGAGGGAGGATCTATTTCTTGCTGAAAGGGTTAGAAGATTGGAAGGTGAAACTGAGATCTCAGATCTAAAATATTTTAGTCTTGACTATGAGGGATGATTGAGGAAGAAGGGATGACTATGTGTTCCGGATGTTGGTGACCTAAGGAAGTAATTTCCTAGAGAATGTCACCTAGCAAAGTTTACTATACATCTTGGAGGAACTAAGATATATAAGGATATAAAAAGAAGTTTCTTCTAGGAAGGTCTAAAAAGGGATATAGGCTTATGGGTAAAGTAGTGTTTGAATTGCCAACAAGTTAAAGCCGAACACCAAAGCCAAGCGGATTGCTTCAGTCTTTAGATATACCAGTTTGGAAATGGGATTCCATATTCATGGATTTTATTGACGGGCTGCCAAAGTTGAACAGGAAAATGAGAGTATTTGGGTTATAGTGGATAGATTGACCAAGAGGGCACATTTTATATCCATTAAGTTGATCAGACGACATCTGTATTGGTTAAGTTGTTTATGAAGAACATTGTTAGACTGCATAGGATTCCTAGTAGTATAGTCAGTGATATTGATACTTTGTCCACTTGTGAATTCTAGAAGAGTCTACAGGAAGTGCTAGGTACAAAGCTTAATAAGTGTACTGCTTATCTCCCTCAGACAGATGGGCAGACAGAAAGAGTAAATAAGGTAGTAGAAGATTTGTTGAGAGCTTGTGTACTGGATTTTGGTAGGTCATGAGAAGACCATTTGCACTTAGTTGAGTTTTCCTATAATAATTATTATCATATTAGTACATGAATGGCGCCTTTCGGAGCTTTGTATGGATGGTCATGCAAATCACCAGCATGTTGGTTAGAGATCGGAGATAGGTTGGTCCTTGGTCCGGATATGGTAAGAAAAGCCATATAGAAGATCGATTTAATCCGAGTTAGGATGAGGGAAGCTCAGTCTAGGCGGAAAAGTCACGTTGATAAGAGGTGTAAGGGTCTAGAGTTCTCAGTTGGAGATCATGTTTTCATTAAAGTATCACCAGTGAAGGGTATGGTATGATTTGGAAAGTCAAGGAAACTAACACCTATATATGTTGGATCATTCCCTATTATAGAGAGTATCGAGAAACTCGCATACCGAGTGGAGTTACCGAGTAGTTTGGCAGGAGTTAATAATGTTTTCCATGTTTCTCATCATAAGAAGTATGTGCATGATCCAGAGACTACTATTGCTCTAACTGCATTGGAAGATTTAGTAATGGAACCAGATATGACTCTGGCAAGACAACCAGTTCATGTTGCAGTGAGAGATGAGAAGAAGCTAAGAAAAAAGACAGTCAGATTGGTGAAGTCCAATGGAGTGACAATGAGAAAGTCTGTACGTGGAAGACATAGGACATGATTAGGGATACTTATCATGAGTTGTTATGATGGTATGTTCAATATTTGTTGTATTCAGACTTTGTAGCTGGTTGGATATACTAGCATTGTTTGCATGTTTGATATGATTGTTATGTAGTCCTTACTGAATTTTGAGGACAAAATTATTTAAGGAAGGAAGCCCGTAACACCGTTAATTTTAGTTTAACATTATTCAAGAAATTTAATTGGATAGACTAAATAGAATAATGTAGTAGCATATAGGGAATAGATTTGATAATTTAATTAGGTCATGCTTAATAAATCGAGTAATAAGATTGTTTTGAAAACTTAACATATAAGAGAATATATGTGAGGGGCAAAATAGGAATAGATCTATCTTTTATCCCTTAAACCCTCATCCTCTCATTCATTCTCATTTTATATCCAAAAACAATCATAAAGAATAAATAGGACCGGCCATTAATCAAGGTAGAAGTAATAGGAAATCAAAGGGATTCAAAAGATAAAGCTTAAGGAAGCTGGACACCATCAAATCTCAACTCCAACGTCTAAATTATGGTGAATAATAAGTGAACCATCTCCTTTTTCTTTGGGTTGAGTTCGGCTATGGGAAACACCTAAATTTATCTTGATTCTTTTGCATTGTTATGGATGTATGATCATTGTTCAAATAGAATAATGATTTATGGAACTTTTATGAAATTATTTGAATGGGTTTTAAGGGTAAAACCTAAGTTTTTGATCTCCAATCAACATGATTTTCTGATATGTTGAGTAAAACATTATTTTAGAGATGATTTTTTAATCTCATAATTTTCCAAATTAAAATGAATATTTTATGAATTTCCTAAGGTGGAAATAGGGTATATTTTGGGTTTTAATTATTAAAAATAATTAAATATGGTTTTTGACTCTAAAATTTTTATAGGGTAAAGAATATGATAATTTCGAACTTCTGCAATTTTGGAGATTTTTCCCAGGTTTTAGGAATTATTATGAATTTACTATGTTAGAAAAGCATTTGAATCAATAATTAATTAAGGATGTTAATTAGTTAAATGAGTAAATGATTTTGGGAAGGTGAACATGATTTCCATATATTCTAAAAAGAAATTGTTAAGTTTTAGTCCCAACCAATCATGGTCTGACAAACAAATGGTAGTAGGTAAAAAGAAATTACTTTACAAAGGAGGAAAACAGTTTTTATGATAATTACTACTATGTAATCGATATTCGGCATCCCCATACCATCCCCCATCGATAATATGAGGCATTAAACTGAAGGGTGGCATCGATATGAACAATGCCTGAGATACTTACGTCGTAAGTATATGATGCACTGGATCATGCATGCCGCATCGTCAATATGGGAATAACACATCTCGTGGCAATGGGAATCATTGATGGTGCACGTTATCAATGTCGACATTATATGTTTTGTGGCATAATAGCCGAAGTACGATGCTTTCACTATTACTTTATCAATGTCATAAGTTTTCACCACTGTTTTAAATAATGCCGCATATTTTCTATATCGACGTCATAGCTTAAGGTAGTGATGCCGCAAGTATTATTTTCGATATTAACTATTTTGTAGTGATGATGCCGCTATTACTTGATTTCGATATAAAGGAGATTTATATCGTGGGTTTTCAAAGCCGACACCCTATGTTTTACCGCATAGAGCCAAAGTACTGTAGTTTCGACATTAAAGTATTAATGCTGCAAGTAATTGATTTCGACAATAATGCCAAGTGGCATTCAATGCCACGTCTCTTTATTTCAATACCAGTGAGGATTTTTTTATGCAAACTAAAAATATGTTTTAAAGAGGCGAGATAGCCTATGTTTAAGATGAATGATAACCTTATGATTTTGGCTAACCATATGATTTATAAAACTAAAAATTTTGTTTCCTAAACCCTGGATAGAGGTTCAATATTGTTATTGCGGCATTCATGCCATAAGTTCTTTATATTGCTATATTAATGGTGGAGAGCCACAGGTTTATGATTTAGGCATTAATCATTGGGGATACCAATGTTTTATTTTTCTATATGCTATAAGTTATAAATTCGAAATTATTCATTGAGAACACCAATAAGTATTATTTCATAATTTTGATATTAATCATTAGCGGTAGCAATGTATGTTATATGATTTTCTATTTATTCTATGAATTTGACATTAAACATTGGGGATACTAATGCATATTATTTTGATATGTTATAAGTTTAATGGGTATATAGCCAAATTGGGGTCATAAATAGACATAGGTTGAACATTTGGGATAAAAATAAATTAAACTGATAAGTGATGAGTTTATAGTTCTCCTAGGAAAACTATGGAATGTGTGATAGATAGTCCATATCATGTCGGAGATGGATAGTCTTTATATGGTCGATGAATGGTTCATAGTCAACCTAGAAAAACTATTAGATGTGTGATGCATAATTCACGTCATTTCAAATAAATGAAATAAGTGAAATGGATAGTCCACATAACTTTGATAATGAAACCATGTGTGATGGGTAGTCTATATGGGAGGAGATAGATAATGTAACGATGTGCATTTTTGGATGGTTTAAATCGACGATAAACCACACACGTCAGACTCAAACCATTAAAGAGGGAAGATTATTATGGGGTAAATAAGAAAAAGCAAGGAAAGAAAGAAAACAAATACAGAATCTCGCAATGGAGTGATAAAATATAATAATTAAATAAACAGTTCATGACGCTGTTTACAAATAACATTTGATTATACTTTTACAATACATATCAGAGTTACATACAACAGGAATAAATAAATAAATAAATGCAGCGGAACAACATGATGCAGTGGAATAAATATAATAAATAGTAATAGTATTAAATCTTCGTCTTCGCCCTCCAGAAGCAGTCTTCGATAAACTGAAAAGCTCAGACTGACCTGAGCGAATTTAAAAGACAAAACACCCGAGTCGGAACTAAAAGATCTTATGTAAGTTAAATCAATAGTAAATAAATATGAGTGTAACGGCGTCTGAGATGTTTACGAGGTTTGACATCTCCTATCCAGTGTCTAACGTGAGTGCAATAACTTAAGAGATGTTCGAAATTTCCATCTCTTAAGGATCCGTTAAACTATCTACATACATAGTACAATACACTATTATAATAGTGTCTACCGTAAAGTAAAGTATTAAAATAGCATTAAGGCGTTACCCATATCCCCCTTAACACATTTTATATATTCCCATAGTCTATACAGTACAGTAAGCTCCTCCGTGAGGTTTAATCAGAGGGCACTCCATAGGTATGGTATAAAACAAAGTCGTAGAAGGCTCGATAGGGCATGTGAACACGGCACTCGAGGCAATGCCAGGGTAGGATTGTACCAATTGCGGATCCGGAATGGTGGTAACGCATAGCAGCTACTACCGCCCACCTCGGAACACACTCCCATAATCAAAATCGAGGGGTGGCCACCGAATCAATCACAAAGTAATAAATATGGTATCGAAGAAATGTGTCTGATGGGAGGAATGACCTCACTTGGCCCGGCGTGGCTCCTGCTTTAGTCACATCCAAGCTGACTCATGAGAGTCAGGGCAACGTAAATACCTCATATTGAATCATACACCAAACCATCCTACTTCATTCTGGATTCTCCACCACGTACACAGTTGTTAAAGTGGTTTTCGGTATTGGCAGAGAGTATGACAATATCTGATCCCGGTCTCTTTAACAACCAAACGCTTATTTCACATCGGATGGTTCTTTTACATTTCAAAAGTCAATTCATAATTTATATAAAAATATCGTATTCGATTCAAACCATATCACTTATGAAATCATATTCACAAATAGGTTACATTCTCATTTCAAAATCATCATATTTACTCAGATATACCTTTCACTAGAAAATATCATCTCAATTTTCAACGTAAGTTATAAATTCATTTAACCATATTTGTTTTTAATTAGGGATTTAAATATAAACACTTCCACTTTATAAAATCTGGAATTTAGAAATTAGTTTAGATAGTTTAAAAATAGTTTAAATGGTTTTATTAGTTAAAATAGTTAAATAGTTTAAGATACTTTAGAATAGTTTAAAAATAGATTAAATAGTAAAATAGATTTTAAATAGATTTAAAATAGGTTAAATAGATTAAAAAGATTTAAAATAGGTTAAATAGATTTAAAATAGATTTAATAGATTTAAAAAAGATTGAATGGTTTTAAAATAGATTAAATGGATTTAAATAAATTAAATAGGTTCAAAATAAATTAAAATAAGTTAATTAGCTTAAAATATGTTAAATATAGATTAAATTGGATTAAATAGATTAAAATAAATTAAAATAGTTTAAATTGATTAAAACGGTTTAAAATAGTTTAAATAGATAAACTTAGTTAATAGTTTGGAAATCTTAATAATTAGAATTTAGAATAACATTTTTAACAGTTTACAAAAAAATTGAAATTAGCAACAAATTTAACCATTTCTTCCATTTCAACAAATCTGGACATATCCCGATTTCAAAGCAAAACCCAATTTCAAATCTTAAATATCAATTTTACGTTATTCCAATTTCAATAGATTTTCAAAGCTACCGTTTCCAACATTTCAATAACTCAATTTCGATGAATGTTTATACTTCAAATTCAACTTTAAAATTTCAATTTAAATCCTTTAAATAATTACATAAAACAATTCAATTTATATCAATCAAATCCTATTTCAAAATATCATTTAACTGGATTCAAAGTATAAAGATTTGAAATCATTTAACTTAACCAATCCGGTGTCCGTATATAAATTTTCTACCCTATGGTCAAGTGATATGGATATTTATCATTTCAATCCGCAAATATTTTAAATTTACGGGTATATATTATTTCAACCCGCTATCCCAAATTTATTTCAATGAAAATTGCTTGGGTTTATCATTTCAACCCATAACAATTTTCCCCTATTTTATATGATCGTTCGGGTATGTATCATTTCAACCCATAGTGAACTTGCAGTGTTATAACAATATAAATATAACATCCAGTCATCCAATATCAACAATCAAACATCCATCGCAATCATAATTCAAACCAATAAATAAACAATAACTATCAAACAATTATAAATGATAGGTATTAACTGGCAATTAAACTTCAATATTAAATAGATGATTATTAATTAAGTAAAGGTCAAATTTAACTGGAATGACAGATTTAATATACCAAACATCACCCAATCAACTTCAAATCACATCATAAATTCAATTTAACTAACATAAGAAAATTCAGTAGTTGTGAGTGGGTTAAAACACTCACCTTTGATTTCAAATTGGTTTGAAATCCAATATAAGGCCCAAAATTCGACGGTCTTAGAATTCATCCAAACAAGTGTCAAAATGTCCGAAATTTTGATACGATTCCAATGAAATAAACTTCACGTGAATCCGATCTCGTATGTAAAAGTTATGAATATTAGAACGTTAAAATTTAAAATTAAATTTAAAATAAACAAAACAGAGGATACCACATCATCTCCATCTCACGTGCATCTGCAAAACCCTAACCAAAGTCGACCACGTACAGATGAGCTGTCGCCACCTCGCTAGCTTCGATCGCGCCGCCTATACGCCGCCGCTCCACCTCTGAACCCACCAAAACGTCGCGCCAAGCTCCCTGCTCCTCACCCTACAGCCTCGCGACCCCCATGCTTGCTCAGATCGAAGCACGACTCCAACCGCCGCCCTAAAATTTCGAACCCTAATGAAATTAATTCAGACGATCCAACCTTCGATACAACTTGCGACCAACTCCGATGGATTCCCCACTTGACTCTCCACACAACAGTACCAACGAATCGACGATCGATTGATGATCATTAACCACCAATTTGAATGGCCGAGATAAATTCGCCAATTTCTGGCCACACAGAAATCCAAATCGATTTTTTTTTTGTAGATTTGACTTGCGCTCGTTGAGAGCTTCGAATCGATATATAATATAATAAGGTTTGTAGGAATTTGATTTTGAAATTGGTTTGGAGATTGAATTGTAGGGTTTGTAATTTAACTGTTTGCTGCCATTGATAAGAGAGAAGCAGATAGAATTGTACGTATAGAAATAAGAAATCATAAATAATTAGGGTTTATAACAACCTATATATAGGCAGATCTGAATTAGAAATGAATGGACCAGATTGGATTGATCGAAACGACTTCGCGACCCAAAAAGCCCGCTCTGCCTCCGAAATGAAAGTAGGTCATCCCATATATCAAAATAGATGTTTTCGATATTTCTAAATTCAATGGAACAGGTTTCAAGTCCTAATTCCATCGTATAAAGAAGTTAACTTTAAAATCAGCTTATTTCAAATTGATTTCAATTAAATTGATTTCTGCGCGTTTCGAGTCTGTACGATCAAATGACAAGTCTGATCGCTACGAAACTTTAAACCTTACAATAATTCACCATTATGGATCCGATGAAACTGGTTTCGTCGAAATCCGAGATAATGGCCAAAATGGCTATTTTCACGTTAATTAAATAAATTATTATTAAATTAATTAAATCACTTTTTTAATTCCAATTTTATAATTAACAAATTTTATCATTTTGATTACTTAGACCATAATAAAAAATTTAAATTTTTTTACATATCACTTCAATGTTAACTAATTTACTAATTACAGTGTTTAATTTCAACTGTAATTAAATCCAATTAATTATAATTGAACTCCAATAATTGATTTAATTTGATTTCAATCTTATTATTCAATCAACCATTATTCTATAGACATAGTTAACATTGGTTTATATTTTATTACATTAACATTCTCCAATTATCATCTTTTACCATATTAATTGCAATATTTCAATTATATTGAATTTTTGTCGAATTTCACATTAATTAAAATTTTAAAATCCCAATAAATTAAATTATCTTGGTTTCAATCTTTTTATTAAATCAATTTATTGCCTTATGAATGTAATTGACATTTCTGTACATTTTATTGCATTCACATTTTACAGTTATCGTCTTACTCATTTAACGTAACATTTAATTATAATTGATTGCGATTGATTTCCAATTTAATTCAATAGATTAAATAAATTGTTAACAAATGACAATCATTACCTTTTCTTAATTTAATCACATTTATGTTTTTATTATTTACAAACAAATGTTATAAATACTTACACATCACAAATTTCATCCAATTACAATTTATCACATATTATTTCACCAATTAATGCAACATTTAAATTTATTTCCTTATTTTATATTGATAACCAATTATAACTTACAATTATTATAGTTACTTGATATTACATTCAATTAGTCATCCATTATCTTAAATTAACATTATTAAATTTCACTCTAATTATTATCCCCATTAATAAATGTTAAATTTAAATTTTCTCACATTAATTAAGTCACAAATTTTTAGTTCTTCCAATATTAAATTACAAAATCTTATTAAATTAACTATTTCTAATTATCGAAAATTACAGGTCGTTACAGATAATCCATAAAAATGTTTATATATGTGAGATAGGTAGTCCATATAAGTATAAGACGGATAATCGATGGAAGTTAAGACGGACAGTCAGATGAAATAAAGACGGACAATCTAATAAATTGCGATGGGTAGTCCAGTGTTGCTGCATGATTGCAAATGATGTTTACTATGTTCTAACCATTGTAGGTGCAAGAGCACATTATAAGGTCAATATGTTTTGGTTAAGATACTAGTGAGGGGAATACTCGTTTCGATCAATGGTGTGGCCTCACTAGATATCTATTTTTGGTTCGAGATAGTAGGTTATTATTCACACTAAACTGTTTGTATGATCCATAGTTTTGTTTTTCCCTTAACCTCTCGGGTACTCATTTGAGTAGGTCTAGAGTAAGGGATTTTGGGTTTTCAGTAAGACGAATTAGCTTCAGGACACAGGAGGAAACCTAGCTATATTAGGATTTCTATTTATCCGCTATGTACTTCTCTTTTTGTTTGAATGGATGTAATGGCATGATGTATAATTGCCAAGTATTAGACTCTGATCAACCGATGGGGCATCGTCATATGTCGCTCTTGGAGTATTTTATAATAATTATATTTTCTCTGAACGTGGAATTGCAAATGAGATTATGTAATGAATATGAAATCTTATTTTAAAATGTGAAAACTTTAATAATGCAATGTGTTTTGAAAGATTTCATATCCATGTGTTCTTATATTTGTATGAGTAACATATCTGCATTTTGTCATCAGAAATTAATATTATGGATGACTGCATCATCCATAACGCTTTATTTTGGGCCCCAAAATGAGGATGTCACAGAAATAATCAATGAAATCAAAGAATGATAAAAATTGCCAGGATTACACTAAAAGGGTCAAACCAAGGGGTTCTTAGGTCGACCTTGAGTAGTCGATCCAGGCCATAGGATAGTTGACTCATGATTTTTTCTAAGCGGTAGTAAATTGTGGTCGTATTGCCTGGATCTGAAATAACTTGATCTGACGGTTAGCATTGGTTTGAACCTCTATAAATACAGACCGAGGGCTTAACTCCTAACTCGTAATTCTCTAATAAGCGCGAAATCTATGTCACTTTATCTTCTCCTTCAAAATTCTAGATTTCATAGAAAAAGATTTAATTTGCATGTGCATACTTTGGAGAAGAGTAGAAGATGATAGAAAATAGAAAATAGGTTCAAACCAAGTCGCTCCATCATAGGTAAACTATGAATCTGGTTTTAATTAATAAATTAATTTAAATCCCTTCTCTCTAATCCAAATTCTAATAGATCTATATGTAAGTGTTATATGGAAATCCAAATAGGGAGTCGGAGGTTGAAATACAGATAACGTGGATTGAACCTATAGATTTGAAAGCGCTTAAAAAGGCGTGTGGTAATATTACATGTTTTTATTTAATACTAGATTATATCATTGCAGATCTATTCTTATATGCCTGAGAAATTGAATTGAATTTGTAAGTAAATTCTTGTTAAATGAAATGTTGAGATTTAATCTTGCTTATATAATCTATAATTGATGAATCAACTACTTTGTTGTTATGAACACAAGTTTGGAAATTGTATATGGAAGATAACAATGAATTGCATAATGATTAGAATTTATATTTATATTTATATGTCGAATATGAATTTGAAGAAATCTTAATATATTACATAATGATTAGAAATATATATTTAACGTCAGATATGAATTTGATGAAATCTTAATGTGATGTGTAATGATTAGGAATTTATATTTATTCGGCGGATTATGACTTAAATTGAAAATAAAGCGTGTTTCGATTTTGAGGTTTTAGTGATATTTTAATTCATTGGAATTTATGTTGCTGCAAGTAGGTTTTTTAATATTATCAAGTTCAAATTGAATAAAAGTATGGTTTGAAATGACGAGGAAAAGATATATGTATATGAAAAGAAAGAAATGTAAAAAATATGGACAATTGTCGTATTTCGTACTAGCTATTTCAAGAAATAAAATGTCCTCATGATTACAAACATCGCACAAATCTTTCCTTTTAAATAAAATATGGAAATTTAATGGGTTGAAAGTTATTGGATAGAAGCGCTGGTTCCATTGTATTAAAATATAGTAAATCCCAAGGGTTTTACATTAAGATGAGGGTGAAATAAAAGTACCAATAAGATGGAAAGTAATGAAAAATGAAGTATGGGAAATAGGCAAGATGAAGAAATAGAGAATGAAATTGGGATAGAAATAAAAATTGGAACTAATGAACAAATTGGTGACGATATTAAGGATCAGATAAAGAGGTAGGGGTAAATGAACTTGAAGAAGAAAGTAAAATACATAATAAAATGAAGACCTAGGGTAGACTATAAGAATTGTAGAGGCAATAAGGTAAAAGAATGTAAGAGTAATAATATGTATGTATAATAAACACACATACATGCAAATGTAGCCTAGAATATGTGTTTATGTCGGTGTGAATTACAATAATATAATGTATAAATTATATAAAGAAAATGAGTAATGGTTATTAGAGTAGCTTGTAATGCGAGGTCAGCAGAGTTACACAACAGAAGTCTGCCCACCGTTAGGGGCTATCAGTTGTTGTGGAACACCGTACTAATATGGGACATGTCTAACCATAGGATCTATGGTGAGTAGACACTTGCATATATATGAAGGGGTACCCTTAGGATAGAGTAGTCTGCTTTAAATTAATTATAGAGAAGGGCATTGCCTTGATTGCACCAGGTAATCTAAATGGATGATGAGTGGGATCGTGCACTATGCAGCGAGTGTTGGTACCAAATTTTGAGGTAGGGCTGTCATAGGGCGAGAACATCATCAGTCCCGAGCGGTCAATGGGAAGGGCAGGGTTACACCTAGCGGGTCTCTGTCTGTAGCCTACCAAGGTGGACCATGTTGGGTCATGCATCGCCAAATTGTTTGGGCAAGGCTAGTTAACCCATAGCGAGATTCCTTCAAAGCATGGACGGAGTGGTTAGTGGAGCGAAGTCCACGTTAGGAAGAGGAAAAAGTAGAAAATCCCTAAAGAGAACATGACAAAATGTATAAAAGGCCATTGGAAAGAGTACAACAAAATGTATGAAAGGCCGTCAGTAAGCACTATAAGACTTCCTCGAGTTATACGTTAACGAGATCGTGATACAATGAGGCATTTGATCCTGACGGGGTGTTGAATGAGAGAAACTAGCGAAGATAATCTAGGTCTATTAGGGGACCATGGGATATATACATAGATATAAATCCATGGAATGTAGATGAGAACGGTTACTATGCGGATATGGAGTCGAGACGACTAATGAAATGTAAACAGACATAATATGAGATAGTTAACAATCAGCATAAGATAGTGTTATGTATAAGATGTATAATTTACTAGTCACCTAAATGTTGTTCTGACCCCCTCCTTATGACAACCCATATGATAGTCAGAAGGACAATACTGGTGCTTGGCGTGTTAGGTGCGGACATGGACACTTGATTTTGGAAAATATCAAAACCTTGGTCAGTACTTGTGTGATCTATTATGTTTTAATTATTCCGCTGCAAGTTATTTCATTAGAGCTCTGATATGCATTCTTTTGTTTTATTTGTAGGATACCAAACCAATGATCCGTGCTTTGGTGGACTTGGGTTTTCGATTTAGGAAAAATTCATGCCCACTAGTGTGATGATCGTTGTACACCTACAACGCAGAATGGTTACTAAAGGAAAGAAATAGAAATAAAGATGAGGAATATGAGAGAAGAGACTAGAATAAAAGTGGAAGGAATAAAACATCACATAATCACATAATCGGTCATATATCTCACATTACAACAGATAAAATATTATAGTCATCATAGATATAAAACAGATGAGACAACAAATAACTAAATGAATCACATAATCAGAGTATACAGACTTATACAGTTATCCAAAACAGTAATAGAATTTATACAACTGATAAATAAACTCAACTGACACACTATCTATAATAATAGTAAATTAACACTGTCAAGGCTCCATGGTGTCATATAGCGGAATAAACAATAATAAGTTTGACATATAAATATGAGAAATCGTCCTCCTGCTAGTCAATCTGTATAGCTCCAAGTGTTGTTTGCACCTACTATCTAGTCCACTCATTTAAGAGCATCTGAGATGATAAGAAGCAAAGCTTAAAACCTCGATTTAGACAACAATCTGACGTGAACGATAAGCAATCTCAAAATACTATAAAAGTTAATGCAGTATATGGAATAGAAGGTCTACTAGTCATACCTGACCTGACCCTGCAACCAAAAAGTTAGCACATAACGTCAATAATATGATACTTTATAAATGTCATAAAGGGTACTCCATACTCAGTAAACTGTCAGCGTGTTTAGGTATCTCCATCCACAATACCTACTCCATACTAAGTAACAATCGAGGTGTCTAGGTATCCTATGCCCAATACCTACCTTGTGTGACATCCCTAGAGTGATAGGTGGCTAGTGAACAACCGTAACAAACATAGCATCCATCAAATAATACTAACTGTCACTCATTGTGCTCTAGATCTATGATAACTCGTATGGCCATTCTTCTGCCAGAGATTAATGAATAAAAATCATAATTTTAAACTGTACTCTCATATCTCGTAGCCTAAAGTTGGGAAGGCGACCCAAATCTACCGGCCCAAGGTATACGGATCCAATCAACAGATCAATTGGCGTCCCCAAAAATAATACCATGTTTGAGTACAAAAGAAAACACTCGAGTACCAACGATCCCTTAGCACGCGTCTCCATGCTCATTCTTGCATCATCCATTTCCATAATAGAACCACATCTTATTCACGGATCACCCTCAAAGAACCCGCCCATGTGAAACTCATCACAAGGCCAATCGACATCAAGCCTCCAATCTTGGAACTTAACTCTATGCACCACCGAGCTACTCATCTGAAGTCATGAAAGTGTCAACCTCGGAAGCTAACTCTATGCACCGCCGAGCTACTCATCCAAAGAATAAGACGGTCATGTGGAAAACGTCACATTATCGCGATCAACAAAAGCACTCATCGAAGAGCAATATGATCAAGGCACAGAGTCGGCCACACAAACTAATCATCATATCACGCTCCCCAAAGCCTCCTCACCATCCATGTCATACTCGACCAAATCAACCATCATCGATAGTGATAGGTACCGACCACTCCACAGTGGTCAATACCAACCACTCTGGTTCTGCACTTAAGCAAAAATGGATAAGTACTAACCAACTGAAAATGTCCAGCGTCCATCTTGAAGTTTGAAGCTTGTCCAAATCCATCGTCTTCCATCCTCAGATCCATCGGCATGCATTCCAGCATTCTCTTATAACTTATCCCGTTTATTTGGGTTTCTGATCAAGAGGACAAAACCCTAATGCGTCGCAAATTCCCTAATGCTGGATCGCCAATAAATCGATGTTTTCAACTTAACAACCAAACTAACATACAAGAATCCAACGAGCATATAAATGTCTATAATGGTATAGGTATAATATGTATAATTCATCCATCTCAACCGATGTAGGAAATCATATCAATAGTGGCTCAAATTTAATAATTCCCTAATTATGGCACGTCGATGGAAAATATGTGATATT
Source organism: Allium fistulosum (assembly GCA_030737815.1). Classification (NCBI taxonomy): domain Eukaryota; kingdom Viridiplantae; phylum Streptophyta; class Magnoliopsida; order Asparagales; family Amaryllidaceae; genus Allium; species Allium fistulosum. The sequence continues at coordinate 413,243,997 of CM060906.1, forward strand.
CTTTATAAATCATTTTAAAATAATTTTATATTTTAAAAAAATCTAACAAATATATAAGTATAGGAAAATCATATTTTAAAATCAAAAATCATTTTCGAGCATCAATCTAATGCTATACAACCAATCATAGTATGGTGAGAGACAAAATCACTCACCTCATTTGTCCAAATCAACGTTATGTCCTAATGTTCTCCATCACGAGTGCAATGCAAGAAACAACATCCAAAATGGACCTCATATGCAAAGGATGTGGCATTTATAAGAATCGGGATTAATTAAAACAATTAATTAACTAAATCTATCCACTAAATACTTAATTACTTTATACTCTTCTTCCCAGAATAACAATGGCTTACACAAGTGCATGAATAGTAAACCCACTTCATCAAGCACCTTCTCTCCTCCATATCTCGGGCTCTGGTCCACTAAATGACGAACAGGTTTTGCCTATGCGCTCCACTCTAAAATCTCCACACCCCATAACTGAAGAGATGAAGCACGATCAAGTCTAGAAGATTGCGCCTGGATACTGAACACCCTCATCATGTTATGGACACATTTTACAATTCTCCACTGGGTTCGACGAAACTTGTTGAGAAGGTGTCTCTCGTGAAGAGAAAAACAATGGTGCACTCTTTTCGTGTATCATCGCTCGAATCTCCGACGAAGTGGAACACTAAATGCGGCCAAAAATGTCGATCTTCGCCGAACACAACCGACCAAATGTCCACCACGATCATCGTGATGATCTCTTCGATGCAGATTCAATGAAACTAGTTTTGTATTTTTTCGCGCAGAGTATTGCTGGGAATTATTTTTTGAATGAAAGCAAGGAGGAGGCCATGATTTTATTAATGGAACAGTGACCGTAATTTAAAAAATGAGAAAGAGAGAGAGAGTGATGTGTGGATGTTTATATTAATATTATATTCTTTGTTTATTTGATTTATCAAATAAACGGTCGTGTGTTTCAAGCTTGCACAATCAAACGGAGCGTTCAATCGCAACGAAACTTGTAATGACCCCACCGCGATGCCCAGTTTAGCAAAGAACATTACAAGTAATGTCGTCTGCTAATTTAGAGAATACGGCTTGTCAGGGGCCATCGAAGGTGAATATATCTTTCTACTAACACTAGTATGTCATTTATACCATTTTCACTTAATATCTGAACTGAATTTGACGTGTACATTATTAATACAAAGTAATAGACACACCGATTTCTCAGAATCAGAACAATATATCATATAAATAACAGTCACAGATCATAGCGGAATAAATCTCAACTTATACATATACAAAATTTTGAGTTTACAAAATGAAATGCTAAACTCGATTGTTATACAAATTTTATGATTCTCTAATCTCAATTGTACATCCTTTAAACATATTCACAATTTCCTAAATGAGATAAACTAAAAAGTCAAAAGTATTTATTTCCTTGCTAGCCCAAACATCCAAAAGGCAACTTTTCCTATAACCTGAAAAGTCTCGGCCTGACCCGACATCCGGGTCAGACTATCTCTAAATATCCAATAGGGTGAGAATAGAATATAACACAAGAATAAACAACATATAAGTAAATATTGATGTCCATAAAATAACAAGCCATGGGAATTAATTTAACTTAGAGTTCACCACAAGGCACATGGTTATACATTTAAGTCACGAACACATATTAGTCACTAAACACTGAATTCACGGAACAAAACACAATATCTCTAAGCATGCAAGTATCAATGATTAACTCAGAATAGGGTTATAAGTTTAAGTCACAAACACGAACTAGTCACTAAACATAGAATAACAGAATTAACTTAACATCCATCACAAGACACAAGAATATATATTTATTTCACGAACACACAACACAAGAACATATATTTATTTCATGAACACAAGGCACAAGAATATATATTTGTTTCACTAACATAAGACACAAGAATATATATTTATTTCACGAATACAGAATAGTCGCAGAATCCAAGAGATCTTACTCAAAACAATCTAATGATAGTACACAGAACCGTAGAAACAAACAATTTGGTATCACACAAACCGATCTGATATCGGGGATCGTACAGAGGACGACAATCACAAGATCACAAGATGATCTTAAAGATAGCAACCATGACCGAATCTTTCAAATTTATTTTAGATTACTACATTTGAAAAGAAATCCAGGGGTAAACTTCCTAAGGATCTAGCAGTCACTTACCACACACCAAAAGAGAGTGAACTCTAAAGTGCCAAATACTATCGCCTTCGGTAATTACTAGGATTTAACCAATATGTCCCATACCGTATGGTGAAATCCAAGTATTTACTAAAAGATAGTAAATATCACTTATAAAGAATACCACTAGAAATCCCGAACTACATTCTCATAAGGATCTAGCAACCACTTGTCGCACACCAGAAGAAAATACGACTCTAAAGTGTTAAGTACTTTTCCAAATACGATCACAAGAATTTAACAAAGGCATCCCATACTACCCGGTATAATTCGAGTATTCGCTATTGGGTTCGTAAATTCCACTCAAAAATTCTATTCAATGAGTTGTACCATATTCGACGAAGCGTTATTCGAAAGCATTTAAAGCAATCGATAACATTAAGATGATTATTAGTACCTCCCAAATTATATAAATAAGGTTCTCAAAACATTTATCACTTTGAGTTTATTGTTCATAAATAATTATATAATTTTCCATAAACCCGTTTATTATTTAACTTTAGTAAAATATTCACTTATTGGTTAAAATATCCCATAATTCTATTTACTCCAAAATTTCACTTGTATACTCAATGTTGTCTCAAATTTTCATTTAGTCAATACAATTCTCAAAACCATATTCCAAAACCATATTCATAATCCATTTATTTTATAAAACCACTTTTATTTCTCTTCCAAATCCACTCAAGTGTAAATCTATTTTATTTATAAATGAATTTAGATTCATATTTTCCCAAAATCACATTTCCAAATCCGTAATCCTTTTATAATAACAACACTATATGTAAATCTTGATTTGTTAAAATAATTTATTGAAGAATTTGATTTAGTATGAAAATTTATTTGAACCGGTGAATTATAATACTTTGTTTTGTAAAATTACATTTATTCAAACCTAACATATAATTTAAAATGCAGCAACCAAGTAAGAAAGTAAGTAAAATAATGTAAATTTCAAAGTGACAGTGCTGAAAGTTTGCAATAGAATTTCGGCCAAGCTGTGCTCAAAATTATCTAAAGTGTTTAAAAAAAAGTTTTCTCCCACAAAGTAAGCTTTCCAGAGCATTAAAAATTATCAAAATCCGATAAGAAATGAGAAAGTTATGCTTAAATTACTAACAATGTTTTAGCTCAGAAAATTTGGTAGGGAAGAGAGTATTACTATGTTAAAAAACCCAATTTTGATCTAGAAATCTTCAAATATGAGAAGGTGATTAAAACAAAAGTTCTTTTTATGGAAATTATATTTCTACTAGAAAAAGATTCAACACAATTGGATTCGTCAATCAAAAGTTTTGTCCATTTTACCCTTAAGTATTAACTCAGAAAATTTTTATATGGCCGTGCTCTAACATCAGTTTCAAACTCAATTTAAACCCCTTTAAATATAGTATTTCGAAACACGATCAAAAATAAATTTGTAGCTTATTTAATTAATTTTCTACTTCAAAAAGGTTGAGCAAATTCGGATCATTCTACACCAAGATATTGTTGTTTTACTACATCGATTTCCCTAAGAAATTTTCAGCAAACAACAACACAATAATCACCCAAGTTTATAACCAAATTTGGAAACAATTCGATCAATAAATCATTCAAACAATTATGTAGAGCGACAAAGATTTAAAAATAGATACTAGAGTTATCAACCCACCTTAATTCCTGTGTTTGCTCAACAAATTTGCAGCCAAAATTCACTTGACTCCAACTTGAAGAAACCCTAGAACTCCATAGAAATAAACAACACAAAAGATTCACAAATCAGTAAAAGACCTGAAGTTAATTACTTAAGTTGATAAGCAAAAGCTTAGATTGCTTACCTTGGTTTTACTTGATTTTTCCCGATTTTATTTCTATTTTAAAAAGAAGCTTTTGGATTGAATAAGAAGAACCCTAGTTTTTCTTCTGATGTATTTGATCATACTAAACTCTTTTAGAAAGAAACAAAAAAAGAGAAGGTATTCACTTATTTGCTCGAATGGGTTGATATTTGCTTAGGCCCAAACCCATTAACAATGTTTTACAAAATTCCAAGTGTTACTAATTCTCTATTTTTTTTAACACTAATAAAACACAAATCTTCACTAACCAATAGTTTATACAATATGAATTAATTTCTAAACTTCACCAAAACTAATCACAAGTTAAATTCTCATTATTTTTAAAGAGAATAATTATAAATTATAATTTCTCAATTTAAACTACAAATCACAATATTAACATTCTACTCTAATTACCAAATTTTATATAATTGATTTAATAATATTCCAATTTAAATTTAAATTCTTTATTTAAGAAATAAACTTATTCCTTAAATAAATCAAATCAAATATTCTCAAAACATAACTTAATTTCACAATTCATAAATTAAAATTAACCATTCCTAATTAAATTTAATTAACTAGTTAATTTACACTAGGTACCTACCCCTTTGAAGAAATTGCGTCTCCGCAATTTCCTTAATGAAAGAAATCCATAATATAAATTTCTTCTTAAAAAAATTATTTGCTAACAGGTCTCTAATTTCATTTCCAAAAATTCCCAATTAATATTAGTCCAAATTATAACACTAAACTCAAATTTGTAGTTATCAAAATTTTTCAAAATTCTCAAAAAATTCTAACGCTTCAAATTTACAGAAAATTTCACTAGCGTCTTGTTTGAGCGGCTAGCATTTCAAAAATTTATAATATGAATATAATTACATAATATACATATCATCTCAAGGATGAGGCATCTTGTAGGGAAAAACATAAAAATGCGATATGTAATTCGAGATACGCACCTTATATTTGAAATATTAGCGAGTCCACTAATATTCCTTAAGAAAACAATTTATAATCTTTTAAACGATATTTATTTAACTTCAGATACGTGCACCCTCTCAAAATTTCATATTAGTATTTAATCTCAAATTCATATCATATAGGAAATATTAATAATTCATGATTACACTTTAATTAGATTGACATCATAATATTCCATAACAAAAGAAATCGGTACTTAAATTTCCAAGTTTTAATTATTACTTATGTCAAAATGTCACGTTTGATGTTTAGGAACCCCTATCGATAACATGGCATCCCACATATCGATCAGAATCCTTGAACAACATTCGCATAAGTCAATACAATAGATAATCACAAGTTCAGATGCATTTATTTTAATACCATTAACATCCATGCATCCAATTTTAAATAAATGTAAGAAAACAATAAATTATTAGCAACCAATCGACCAAAACATACATAATCACTTACAGCGGAACAATTCAATGTCTAAAATTCCGCTGCACAACTCTGATTATTCCTAAATCATTAAAATATTAAACTTATTTACTCAAATTTCCCAAATATTCTATTAAAAAAAATAGTTCACTATATTTTAGTTCATTCCAATTTAATTCCAAAATTTGCTCACTCTATATTTTGCTCATTATTCTCCAAAGTTTTTAATGTCATAAATTCCAATTTATCAATTTAGAATTTTTCAATCAATTTACACCCCAAATGATTATCTCGATAATCATTTTATATTCCAATCCCTATATAGATAATTACTATAATTATCTACCACACACCCCAGGGAACATGACTCTAAGTCTCACTAGGTCTAGATCTGTGATTTTATATGCTATAATGTTCTGACAATGCTCTGATACCAAGTTGTAATGACCCCACCATGATGCCTAGTTTAGTAAAAAACATTACAAGTGATGTCGTCTACTAATCTATAGAGTACGGCTAGTTAGGGGCGATCGAATGTGCATATATCTTTCTACTAACACTGACACGTCATTTATACCCTTTTCACTTAATATCTGAACTAGATTTGACGTGTACAATATTAATACAAGGTAACAGGCACACCAATTTCTTAGATTCGAAACAATATATCATATAACTAACAGTCACAGATCATAGCGGAATAAATTTCAACTTATACATATACAAATTTTTAAGTTTAAAAAATGAAATAATAAACTCGATTGTTATACAAATTTTACAATTCTCTAATCTCAATCGTACATCTTATAAACATATTCACAAATTTCCTAAATGACATAAACAAAAAAGTCAAAAGTGTTTATCTCCTTGCTAGCCCAAACATCGAAAGGGTAACTTATCCTGCAACCTGAAAAGTCTCGACTTGACCCGAGAAAAATATCACCCGAGTCAAACTATCTCTAAATATCCAATAGGGTGAGAAAAGAATATAACACAAGAATAAAAAAACATTTAAGTAAATACAGATGTCCATGAAATAACGAGTCACAGGAATTAATTTAACTTAGAGTTCATCACAAGGCACATGGTTATACATTTTAAGTCACGAACACATATTAGTTACTAAACACTAAAATCACAGAACAAAACACAATATCTCTAAGCACGCAAATATCAATGACTAACTCAGAACAGAGTTATAAGTTTAAGCCACAAACACGAACTAGTCACGAAACACAGAATAACAGAATTAACTTAACATCCATCACAAGACACAAGAACATATATTTATTTCACGAAAACATGACACAAGAACTTATAATTATTTCACGGACACAAGACACAAGAATATATATTTATTTCACTAACACAAGACACAAGAATATATATTTATTTCACAACATAGAATAGTCACAGAAATCAAATATCTAGAATCCAAGAGATCTTACTCAAAACGATCATAATGATCGTACACAGAACCGCAGCAAATAAACAAAAAATTTGGTATCACACAAACCAATCTGATACCATGGATTGTACACATGACGGGAATTACAGGATCACAAGACGATCTCAAGGATAGCAGCCATGATTGAATCTTTCAAATTTATTTTAGATTATTGCATTTGAAAAGAAATCCAGGAGTAAACTTCCTAAGGATCTAGCAGCCACTTGCCGCACACCAAAAGCGAGTAAACTCTAAAGTGCCAAATATTATCGTCTTTAGTAATTACTAGGATTTAACCAGTACGTCCCATACTGTATGAAATCTAAGTATTTACTAAAAGCTAGTAAATATCACTTATTAAGGATACCACTGGAAAACCTAAACTACATTCTCTTAAGGATCTAGCAACAACTTATCGCACAGCAGAAGAGAATACAACTCTAAAGTGTTAAGTACTTCCCCAAATACGATCACAAGAATTTAACCTAGGTATCTCATACTACCTGGTGGAATACGAGAATTCGCTAATGAGTTAGTAAATTCCACTCGAACATTCTATTCAATGAGTTGTACCATATTTGATGAAGCATTATTCGAAAGCATTTAAATTAATCGATAACACTAAGATGATTATTAGTACTTCCAAAATTATACAATTAAGTTTCTCAAAACATTTATCACTTTGAGTTTATTGTTTATAAATAATTATATAATTTTTCATAAACGCGTTTATTATTTAACTTTAGTAAAATATTCACTTATTGGTTAAAAGATCCCATAACTCTATTTATTCCAAAATTTCACTTGTATACTCAAAGTTGTCTCAAATTTTCATTTAGTCAATACTATTCTCTAAACCATATTCCAAAACCATATTCGTAATCCATTTATTTTATAAAAGCACTTTTATTTATCTTCCAAATCCACTCAAGTCTAAATCCAATTTATTTAGAAATGAATTTAGATTCATATTTTCCAAAAACCATACTTCCAAATCCGTAATCCTTTTATACTAACAACACTATACATAAATCTCTATTTGTTAAAAATTTTATTGAAGAATTTGATTTGGTATGAAAATTTATTTGAACCAGTGAATTATAATACTTTGTTTTGTAAAATTTACATTTATTCAAACCAAGGTTTCAAATCTCGGATTTTGGCCAATATCTCGGGCAAATATCTCGGCTGTCTCGGGCGATATTTAAAAGACTTATAACTAACCAAGCTACCAAATCTCGGATTTTGGCTAATATCTCGGATTTTCATCTCGGCTGATCTCGGGGAGATTTAAAACCTTGATTCAAACCATACACACACACACAACATAGATATACATATATTTATAAAAATCTATGGTAAACCTAACATATAATTTAAATGCAGCAACCAAGTAAGAAATTAAGTAAAAGAATGTAAATTTTGAAGTGACAGAGCTGGAAGTTTGCAACAGAATTTCGACAAAGCTATGCTCAAAATTTGCTAATGTATTCAATATAAAAGTTGTCACCCACAAAGTAAGATTCTCATAACATTAAAAATTATCAAAATCTAGTAAGAATGAGAAAGTTATGCTTAAATTACTAACAATGTTTTAGCTAAGAAAATTTGGCAGGGCAAAGACTATTACTTTGTTAAAATCCAATTTTGACCCAGAAGTCTTCAAAATATGAGAAAGTGATTAAACAAATGTTCTGCAACAACCCATAAATTTTAACAAATATTTTAAATTAATTTTATTTGAAAACTTTGATTTTAAATCATTTAAATTGAAATTTTGGAATATTCCAATGTAATTGTGGATTTTGTTTCTAATTTATTTTCCAAATATATTAAAATAATGATTTTTTGAAAATTTTATATTTTGATCAACTTTGGTCAAACTTTGACTTTCAGTTAGAATTTTAAATGTGAATTTTAAATTTCTAATCTTTTTCTTTGAAGCAGTATTAGTTTCTAATATTCGTCCTGCTTTTCGTTTCGTCGAATTCTGTTTTATACTTTTTAAAATTGATAAAAATTCAGCATTTTGCACGTAATTTTTCTCTGTATTTTATTGTTTATCTTTCTATTTTATTTTTCCATCTTTTATTTTGTTTGGGCTTTGAATTTTATTTGATTGTGTTGAGCTTGTTTTGATTTGGGCTTGTGTTATTGGGCTTGGAAATTCAAAGAGACTTTAGTTACTTGATTGATGCCTTTACATCTCCTAGCCGTTCAAAAATCTTCTGGCCGTTCAAAAGAACTTTCTCACTTCCTCCATTCACGTACAAAACTTTCTTATCTCTTCACGTCCTCATTTTATCACCTGAAAGAAAATTTTGGTAGTAAGTTCTTCCTCCTTTCTTCCTCTTTATCTCTCTCTTCTATTTTGTGTTGTAAGTGTGTTCGGCCTCTACCATATTCACCATCACTTGCCGACCATTTCCATCACCACCACCTCCTGTACGGCAAGCACTACCAGCACCATCTCCCCTTCCATGGTCGTGACTTACCTTGACCAGATCATCATCATTCCATGTACAAAACCCTAACAGGCCTCCACTTATTCACCACTTCTCTTCATGTTTGCCTCGGCCACCATCACCTCCTCCTCCAGCCTAGCCGTGATCATTCTTTGACATTAGCCGCACCACCTAATGATGTCAGACCTGACCTGAACCATGCAAGAACCCAGACCGAGCCCATATGCCTAGGGCCGAACCAAATAGCCAATGACCTTTCACATGCCATGACTTCTTGCCTCTTTGCATTCCACAACCCCTACCTCTTCACCTTACTTTGATGTGCCTTCCATTTTTCTGACCATGGCCGTGTATTTCAGGCCTACATCAGGTCAGGGCCGAACCATTTTTGATAGTGGTCGAGCCATTTGTGATGTGGCCGAACCACTTGCATGGGTCAAAGCATCTTGTTCCACTTTGTTCTTCCTTTTGTATTGTTAATTCTTATATTCTTTGGCGATTAATCTACTTTTATTTGCTGTTTTATTTTCTTGTTGCAAGATCTGAATCTTGGCTCACCATCTTCTCCTCGAATCTAGTCGTGCTTTTTCGTGCTTTGCGGAGTTTAGATTGTGTTTTGAATTGTCATCTCTAGCTTTAAAAAGGTGAGTTTATCACTCTCGACAAATCGTACTTATATAAATGTGAAACAATGTCACTTGAATTGAAGTAGTTGATATGCTATGTTATATGCTCACATCTGTTGAATCATGGATTTTGATTCATGATAACGTACAATAATTAACAAGAAGAAGCAAAGAAGATGCAACTACTAACCGAAGAAGATATGCTAGCACTTTGGAGATCTCAAGGTCACATTGTATAAATGTGTTAGTACATGTATATTGTGTTTGTAGAGTAGTTATTTTTGTTAAAATCTATCCTCAAAATCTCTCACAAACATCAAGAAATTATCCACCTTCATCGTAATTTTAAATAAGTTGGAAAATATGCATATATATGCTCAAACAGCCAGAGAAGTCGACTGGTACAATTAAACCAGTCGACTGGTTCAGCAGTTTTCTCATATATATGCAAACATGCACATAAACGTGCACACACCTTCTTCGACTAGTTGGCTGGAATATTTTTACCAGTCGACTCCTGTATTCCAACTGTCATTTTTTTTGAAAAGACACCTCCTTTGATGAAGAGTCTCAATCCATATTTCTTCTAAAATAGATGCTCCTTTTGATGAGAACTATTCGTGAATGGTTATATCTCTTAGACAACTATATAAACACGTTAGTTCTACATCAAAATCATCAATTCAATTATTTACTGCTATTATCACTTATCAGTTTTATATTTCCGCACTGTTTAATTATTCTATTCCATATAGCATGATCCGTACTCACTTTCATTTGGTATCAGAGCATGGCATCCTATAACCGTTACACAGTAATTTGATACTTTGCTAATATGGAAAGTAACACTAGCACTATCACTAACACTAGTTTTACTGAAGGTCAATCTACAGCACGACCTCCATTCTTCAATGGCATGAACTACAATTACTGGGCTACACGTATGAGAATCTATATGCAATCTAATAGTTTTGAATCATGGAATAGTTCACAAAAAGAATACACTCCTCCTACTGGAGAATACTCTACATGGAGTAACACACAAAAATTAGATGCAACTAACAATGCTAAAGCAATGAATATGTTATTTTGTGCTTTAGAGAAAAACGAGTTTAATCGTATTAGTATGTGTGAATCTGCGTATGAAATATGGCGTACACTTAAGATCACACATGAAGGAACTAATAAGGTTAAACAAAGTAAGATCTCTATGCTCAAAAATCAATTTCAAAACTTTAGGATGAAGCAAGATGAATCTATTAGTGACATGTATTCTAGATTTCAAGACATTTACCATTCACTATTAGGACTAGGAGAAAAATATACTAATTTTGATATTGTTTTGAAAATCCTTAACTCTTTAATGGATGAGTGGGAAAGAAAAGTATTAGCTATCGAAGAAGCTAATGATCTCTCAACCATGAAACCAGAAGAGTTAATAGGAAATCTAATGTCTTATGAAGTAAATTTGCAGGCAAAGAGAGTACAGGCACAAGATAAAAAGAATATAGCTTTTCATGCACAAGAAGAAGAAGAAGGTTCTGATGATGAAGATCTTGCATTCATTGCCAAAAATTTCCAAAAGTTTTTGAAATTTCGAAAAATTAACAAAAATAATGGCAAAAGAAGTTTCAATAACGGATCCAACAAACCATCAAACTTTGCTCTAGAATGCTATAATTGTCATAAGAAAGGTCATATTCAAAAAGATTGTCCAGAACAGAAGAAAACCTACAAAAACAAGAGCAAGAAGGACAATTACAAAAGGAAAGCTTTCTCAGTAACATGGGATGATTCAGATTCCTCTTCATCATCTGAAAGTGAAAGCGACAATGACACTGAACAAGCTAATGTATGTTTTATGGCTACAGATAATGAGGTTAGTGATTTTACTTTTGATGATTTAATTGAGATTAATTCAGAACTCTTAGACACTCTTAAAAATCTCAAAAGAAAATATAAGGAAACTCGTGAAAATCAGAATAAAGCAGAATTCGAAAAGGATATGCTTAAAGATGAGAAGAAAATACTAGAGGAAGAACTTGAAAATCTTCAAAAATAATTCTCTAATGTTAATTCTCAACTTACCTTATTAAGTCAAGAAATTGGAACTCAAAAGGAAAAGAATGATACTTTAGTTCTTGAAAATCACGAGTTAAAAACTAAAGTTAAAATGATTGAATTAGACAATATTGGTCTTAAAAGTAAGTTAGAAGATATTACTAAAAATGTATCCAATTTCAATAAAGGAAGAGAAAATTTGTCTAAAATTATTGAAAATTCTCAATCTGTTTCAAATAAAAGACGTCCAGGATATGTTAAGAAATCAATAGCTCCACATAAAATAGAAAATAAATGGAGAAAAGATTCTAAAAGTAAGATCACAAAAGATAATTCAAAAAGGACCAGTTCAAAAACTATAAAAATATGGATTCCTAAAACAAACAACATTTTGATTAGGAAAAAATATATAAACTCCTTTTTTGAATCTGTATACAAAAATGAAAATTATATTATTAAAGGGAATACTGAACCCTCTTGGGTTTGGTTTCCTAAGACCTAACTCTTAGGACCCTATAAAAAAAAGTGGGTACCAATGTTATTTTCTTATTTTTTTGCAGGTCCCACTCAAAAAGAGAGGAAAATGGATATTAGACAGTGGTTGCTCAAAACACATGACAGGAGACAAAAATATGCTATAAAATATTACTTACTCAGAAGGAGGCTCTGTCACTTTTGGAGACAATTCCAAAGGTTTTATCATCGGCAAAGGCGATGTGAGCAACAACGGTACATCTAATTTACCTCTTATTTCAAATGTTTTATTAGTTAAAAATTTGAAACATAATCTTTTAAGCATTAGCCAATTATGTGACAAAGGATTCAAAATCACATTTTCAGAAAATAAATGTAGTATTTTTGATCAAAATGAACATCTTATTTTTGAAGGTAATAGAGACAGAAATATTTATGTTCTTAATATGAAAATAAATCATAATTCAAATATGTGTTTAATAGTCAAAGAAAATGATCCTTGGTTATGGCACAAACGTTTCTATCATATTAATTTCAAAGCTATAAATAAACTTTCTAAAAATGATTTAGTAAAAGGTTTACCTAAAATGAATTTTAAAGTAAATCATATTTGTGATGCATGTCAATTAGGAAAATTAACTAAGTCATCTTTTAAATCTTAAAAAGTTATTTCAACAGTACAACCACTAGAATTACTACACATGGATTTATTTGGACCAACTCAAGTACAATCCATAAATCATAGTAAGTATGCGTTTGTAATTGTTGATGATTTTTCTAGATATACTTGGACTATTTTTTTGAAAAACAAAAGTGATACTTTTGAGCATTTCAAAACTTTTGTCAAAAGAATACAAAATTTCAAGGATTTAAAAATAAAAAATATTAGAAGTGATCATGGTGGTGAGTTTAAAAACGAAGCTTTTGAACATTTTTGTAAAAAGAAAGGAATAATCCATAATTTTTCTTTTCCTCGAACTCCTCAACAAAATGGAGTAGTAGAATGAAAAAATAGAACATTACAAGAATGTGCAAGAACTTTGTTAAATGGAAGTACGCTACCAAAACATTTCTGGGCGGAAGCAGTTGCAACAGCCTGTTATGTATTGAATCGTGTTTCTATTAGACCACTAACCAAGAATACTTCTTATGAATTGTTCTATGGCAGAAAACCAAATATTTCTTATTTTAAAGTTTTTGGTTCCAAATGTTTTATCTTAAATACTAAAGATCAGCTTGGCAAATTTGATCCAAAATCTGATGAAGGAATCTTTATTGGATATTCAGATCGAAGCAAAGCATATCGAATTTTTAATAAAAGATCAAAAATTATTGAAGAAACATTACATGTAACTTTTGATGAAAATTTTATTAATAAACCAAGTATAAAAGATGATGAAGAATTTTCTGAAAATATCACAAATACTGAAACTACAAATTTTGAGAATTTTGAAAACATTGTTCATAATGAAAATCAAATTGATAATCCTGTTCAAACAGAAATGAGATCTCCACCTCGAATTTTACGGGATCATCCTGTTCAAAATGTGATTGGAGAAATTAATTCAAATGTTAGAACAAGAAGTCAATTAAATCAAATGGGTCATGTAGCTTTTCTCTCTTCAATTGAACCTAAAAATATTTAAGAAGCCTCTACTGATGATTATTGGATTATCGCTATGCAAGAAGAACTAAACCAATTCGAAAGAAATGATGTTTGGGATTTAGTTCCAAGGCCTAGTGATCAATCAATCATTGGTACAAAATGGGTCTTCAAAAATAAAGTAGATGAACTTGGAAATATCACTATAAATAAAGCTAGATTAGTTGCACAGGGATATAATCAAGAAGAGTGAATTGACTATGAAGAAACGTTTGCTCTAGTCGCTAGATTAGAAGCAATACGTATCTCATGCTCTTCATCAAGTCCTCATACTACTCAAGATCCGGGAAAACGTCCTGCACCTCAATTCACATGGAGCACTTCAGATGAAGCTACTAGTTCTTCTCCAAGTATTGGCGGACCTCCTTCTGAATCACAACACAAAAGCAAAGGGAAAGACATTCAAGAAGAAGAAGAGGAAGGAGACGATGAGCAAACAGATTCCGACTAATCATTCATGGTTATCTCTGGTGTTGGTTTTAGAATATTATTCACTGCTTTACTATTTTTAGATACTTGTATAACTAGTCTCTCTATGACTACTGCTACTTCTGCTACCTTGTTTTGTTCATATTTCATATTTTATATATGCTACCTGGTTATGCAATGCTTCTATTTTTCCTTTTTGTCGATGACAAAGGGGGAGAGACATAGGTGGACTAACATTTTATTTGCAGGAAAACGATAGCCATTTATTAAGGAGGTATAATAAATTCAGGGGGGAGTTTATATTCTTTTGCTACGATATATATATTCTTCTTATACAGGTTGTCATCAATCAAAAAGGGGGAGAATGTTGAATCATGGATTTTGATTCATGCCAACGTACAATAATTAACAAGAAGAAGCAAAGAAGATGGAACTACTAACCGAAGAAGATATGCTAGCACTTTGGAGATCTCAAGGTCACATTGTATAAATGTGTTAGTACATGTATATTGTGTTTGTAGAGTAGTTATTTTTGTTAAAATCTATCCTCAAAATCTCTCACAAACATCAAGAAATTATCCACCTTCATCGTAATTTTAAATAAGTTGGAAAATATGCATATATATGCTCAAACAGCCAGAGCAGTCGACTGGTACAATTAAACCAGTCGACTGGTTCAGCAGTTTTCTCATATATATGCAAACATGCACATAAACGTGCACACACCTTCTTCGACCAGTTGGCTGGTATATTTTGACCAGTCGACTCCTGTATTCCAACTGTCATTTTTTCTGAAAAGACACCTCCTTTGATGAAGAGTCTCAATCCATATTTCTTCTAAAATAGATGCTCCTTTTGATGAGAACTATTCGTGAATGGTTATATCTCTTAGACAACTATATAAACACGTTAGTTCTACATCAAAATCATCAATTCAATTATTGCTTTCTGATCTTTCTCTCTAATATTCTTTTTGCTCTATAAGGCTATCATATTCTTCCTTCAATCCTTATTTACATTCACAAATTTGAGGATTAGATTATAGGAAGTTTTTATACATCATTGACTCATTAGTGTTATTAAGAACACAAGAAGTCAGAAACTAATTTATATTTATTATTGATCTGTTCTACTGCTCGGGTTAAGTAAAGACCTCTTCTGTTGCTGAGGCAAAATCTTGTTCTACTGCTCAGGTCCTTGTTTGGCTGCTCAAGGGTTGTATAAACCTATTTCTCCGGGTTAAGTGAGGGTATTGTTATTTGGTTAATTCCAGAAGGAGTCTGGGACTGGACGTAGGACGGTGCTCCGAACCAGTATAAAAATCTCTGGTGTCCTTTTTATTATTTACTGCTATTATCACTTATCAGTTTTATATTTCCGCACTGTTTAATTATTCAATTCCATATAGCACGATCCGTACTCACTTTCAACATCTGCCTGTTATCTGACATTATATGATGATATTACCTGATTATATACCTATTGCATCACCTGACATCATATGATATGTTTTACTGTTTATTTATTTTCTGTTTCTCACACTGCAAGTTCCCTGTTATAATAGAATCACTATGGGTTGAAATGATACATACTCGAACGGACTTTAGAATAGGGGAAAGTCGTTACGAGCTGAAATGATAGGCTCGAGCGATTTTTATTTAACTTGGGATTGCGGGTTTGAAATGATAAAACCCGAAATGTTAACTGATTACAGATTGAAATGATATATTATCCGTATCACTTGACCTAGGTTAGAAAATTTTATACAGACCCGTGGTTAAATTTTAAAATGATTTTTCTAAAAAAATTTTTAGTATTTATAAATTTTAAAAATATGGATTTTTAACTTAAATTGGATTTAAATGATTTAAACAGTGATTTCCTAAAAGTTAAAATTTTATAGGTTGATAAATGGTTTAAATTGTAATTTAAAATTTGATTTAACTTTATAATTGAAATTTGAGTTAAATGGAAATTTTAAGCTTAACTTAGTAATTAAAATATTTATTTATGAAATGGATACCCTTTTAAAATAAAAGAAAATATCAAGTTATTGTTAAAATAAAAGTTAAGCAACTTATAGTGAATTTTGACTTAATGTAAATGAATTATAATTTAATTGGATATCTATTAATAAAATGTTATTTTATTAAATTTATAAGTTAAATGATATCCTGATAAATAATTTGGAAATGTGGAATAAGTTTGATAAGTTAAAAATGACAAAAGTGGAAGATATATTGTTTAAAATTGTCATAGTACAACTTATAACAGAAATTGTAACATTCCAGAAATGTTGTGGTTTCAGTGTATTGTTTTTCAAATCTACTATTGTCTCTACAGCAGTAGTTTATAAGTGTTGTTGTTTCCAACAATGAACTGTTTTCAAATTACCACTGTATCTACAGCAGTAGTTTATAAGTGCTACTGTTTTTGAATTGTGTTGTTTTCCAATTTTACCACTATACTTACACCATCATTTTCTAAGTGCTGCGAATGCTGAAAATACAATGTTTTGGATTATTACAATTGAATAAACGAGCTTTGGAAAATGTTGAAATTTTGGGAATTGAATATTTGATTTGAAAGTATAATGACTTTATTTTAAATGGTTTAAATGAATTGTTTTGATTTGAAATATAAACCATTTTGAAATTTATAACCACGGGTTATAATAACGGTTGGATGTTATAAATTGTGGCTAGAGGTGGACAATTGTTGCAGCTTTGCGCTACCCCAGTCACATCAACACTATTACTTTTCATAGTTTACTTTACTTTGGACATTATTATAATGGCATATATTACTTCTTATTAGATAGTTTAACGGATCCTTAAAGGATGGGCGATCCCAAGCATCCTTTAAGTTACTTGTGCATTTCTATTACAGTTCACTTGAGTTGGTTTACATTGTATAAGTTTGTATGTCCTGACTCGAGTGTTTTGTGTTCTGCTTTACGCTTGGGTCAGCCTGAGTATCACAGCTTTGGATTCATCTTCTGGAGCTAGAGACTTGTTAGAGCTTATTTCTCTATCTGTCATCTATTTTTATTCCAGTTATTTCCTATTCAACCTTTGCTGGTGTATTAGTGACTTATGTATTCAGACTTCTATTGTATCTGGTTTATCTGTTTTTCAGACTATGGTATTTTGTATATGTTTTGAGTTTATTTATATAGTATCTTCATGAACTACTATGGTATTTTATTTCCGCCGAGAGTTATTCTGATATTCTGTGTTTGTGATTCTGTGTTTAATTTTATTTGCTCCAAATTTTCTTAACAATCCACTGTTTTGAAGTATTCGAGTCCGACATGTGTGTCTGCTTATGCACTTGGCGGGTGCAGCATGATAGGGGGTTCTCGCATTTGGGTTTGGTAGCGAGCAGATGACTCTTACTCCTACATGTCCCGCGTGGTTGGTGCAGTCGAGAGGCTGGCCGTAAAAGCAGAACACAGATACCATTGTATGCTACGGTGGGCGTTACCCCACTGGCGTTGTCCCGTTACATTTGGTATCAGAGGCAGGTTTTAGGAAAACCTTAGCATGCGGAGCAAAAACTCATTAGAGAGGGTAGAAATACCCTAGAATGAGTGAAATCAATCTCAGAATCATTTCTTTGTGAGAGAACGTATTTTCAAAGTATAAAATGATTTTTAAATGATTTTCAAAGGATTTTCAAAGATTATTTTGATATAAATTTTCTTGTTTTGAAAGCAAAATTTTTCTAGACCTTATTCCTTTCCTTGTCCACCTTGTTAGTAATTTCTTTGATTAGGATTCTCATCGATTAGGATTCCTTTGAATTTTGGAACGCTCCCACTTGCTCGGAAATCCATTCTAGTCTTCCCCTATTTGTATTCTTTTGATTCTGGAGCATTCCATAACTCCTCTTCGAATGACCTCTATAAAACTCGGCGATCCCGTCAATCTTTGAATGATTTGTAAATGGGTGAAACTCCCTTAATATTGGCATTGATTCACCGGAGATTTCTATACCTTCGGTTTAGATGCTTCTATCTTTTGCTATGCCGAACTCTATCTCTGGCATTCGAATGTCGATTTGCCTTAGAATTTTACATCGATCATATCCCTGAAGTCACGCTTGACCCGGTTAAGGTCGCCCGCGATTTATATAAGTATGCCCATCTACTATTTTGTAATTAATTAGCTCATCTTCGTTCGAGCCTATCTTCGAATTAGAATTCTACTTGATTAGAGTCCTCTAATTTGAATCTCTATTTTGTTTTGAAATCCATTCTTGAATCATCCCTTGAAAAATTTGTGTTTGTTTGTATTTTAGAAATTGTTTATATATCGAAATTATTATTTTGATAAGAATGATTATATTTTATATATAAGAGTGAAATGTTTCAAATAAGAATTATATACCTTTTAAAAAAACGAGAATTTGAAGTTTCGAAAGGATTTGAAATTTTGGAAATTATATAAGAAATTGATTTATATAAAAATGATTTATAACTGATGGGTTTGAATTTGAAATTTGAGAGATTGAACTCTGGCATGTTGAAACTGGTTTTAAGATTTTGAAAATATATAATAATACGATTTGAAAGTATTTTCCGAATAAGAAACGTTTCAAATGACTTTAAATGAGTTCCAATGATTTCAAAGAAATTTCAAAGAAGTTTTCAAGAAAATAGAAGTCCAGAACTCACTTATATTGGGTGGGGAGAGGCCACTTTAGTAGCTTTGCTATGTGATTGATTTGCGAAACCAATTTTGATTTCAAATTCTGAAGTATGATTTGATATTCGAAAGATATATGTATATATATTTGAAACAGTTTGAAGTGAGCCGGGTGTTCAGTCTTCGAGTTTCGAATTTGATTTGGTATAACCATATCTTTTGGAATTGATTTACTGATTTGTTGATGACTCCCAACTCTTGGATTTAAATATGATTTCTCTGACTATTTTGAATGTTCGAACACTTCCAAATCAAGGTTTAATTTTCAAAGCTAAGTAATTTTGTAACAATCCGGAGTTTTATAACAATTGATTATCGTCAAAGGACGATTAAATTGATGATTAATTGCTGTTAGGAATTTTTGGTCGCATGTAAATTCTTTTAAATAATTGATTGAGAGTGTGGGCTTTGAAGCCCATGTTTGATTTTAGTTGCCGTGATAATTATCATTTGCCATTTCCCTTTTCTATACACTCGAAAACCCGTCCCCTTACCCTTAATTCATTTTTCGTTCGAAACCAAAACAAGCTAAACCCTAAAACGAAAATATGGCGGCTCTCATCTTTGTTCTTCCTCCGATCTAAAGATGGAAAAATTAGGGCTTTGTATCCCGAAGCGCCTGATTTGATTTGATCGATTCTCTGGTTTGTTGTGTGTTGCCTTGCTCGATCAATTCTTCGTTGCTTGCGGCTGCTTCAGGCTAAGGTGAGTGAATTCATCACTCACATCTAAGTCGAATTGGGTGATTTTTGTGACTTTTTCCAATTCGTGCTTTTGTTGCTTGAGTAACTGATTTTTACTGCTTGTTTTGATTCGTGTTCGTTGTTGATGATTTCGTTGATTTTATCAATTTCATATAACTTCGTTTACTTGAATTAACGATGTTGGGGTCGTTCTTTTTGACTTCGGCCTTGTCGTTCTTTTTGACTTCGGCCTTGTCGTTCTTCTTGACTTCGGCCATTAACTGTTGTTATGGCCTCTCTATTGTTTCTTGTAAATGCTAGTGTTCGTGGTTGATTTTTGGCTAGTTGTATATAAGTTGATTTTATGAAACCGGTTATTTCGATTACTGTAAAATGTGATTTTATCACTTTGGCATTGATTTCTGATTTGAAACTTGTGAAGCCTATTTAACTGGTTCATTGCTGTTTGATTTGAACTGCATTTTTTGTTGGCATCGGCTTGACTTGGACTTTGCATTTTTGTAATGGGTTCGGCCCTTATGTCTCTGATTTGGATGACCTTGGCACTGTCTGTTGTAGTTGCACTTTGCATTCATGGGATTGCACTGTACAGTATTTGTTTTGAAAAAGCAATATATTTTGTCTTTTGCTTCGGCACTGCATTATGTATGTATAATTGCTTTTTGTATCACTTGAGGTTGCATATGTATTGTTTCTGGCTTCAAATATAAATGCCTGGACTTTCATATGGGTACTCAGTATCACTTATTGTTGTGGTTTTGTTGCTTCACATATTTATGTGTTTTCATTTAGTGTTGATTCTTGTAGTCATGCATAGTATACACTCCGGCCTTCATATACACTTGCTGTGCGTGTCACTGCATTTGGTTAAGGCTTGGTCGACGCTTACTGTTGAACATTTATGTATTTCGAGTTGGCTTATTTTGTTGCAATTGGATATGGTTTGTGTTGCCTTCGTATCTCGACTTTGTATTTGTTGGTGATTGCATTCCTTTGCATTGGGTTTGTGTAGTTCACTTGAACTTGCACTGTAAGCTTGGTTTGTTGGGTCTTGATGCTCTGGTCTGGGTTATAGTTTTGCTTCCTTGACCTGTTATGTATTCAGTTGCATTTACACTTCTGTTTTGAGTTGTTAGTGCACTTTCTTTTGTACACTGCCATGATTCAGGCTTGTGTCTGGGTGTACTTCTTGGTCGAGTCTGATCGTTTGAACTTGTATCATAGTTGTTGTTGCCACTCATGTTTATGTACATTGCCTTCATTCTTCTTGTGTACATGTGGATGGTCTGACCAGATCTGATCATTGAAGTGCATTTCCTCGTATGTCTGATGCACCATGTAATGTTCATTCATTTCTGGTTTTTGGTTTCTTTGTTGGTTGATTTTTGAAATTGTAAAATGTATGTCTTCATATACAAACCAATGTGTTTCAATGGTTCACTGAACTGTGTATCACTTGGTGTTGCAGTTTCATCGTTGCATTCATGTGTATATCACTTGTTGCGGTTGCATATGTTTGCTTCTCCGACCAGTTGCAACGTAACCTTCATGGGTTTACTTTTGAGGCTTGCACCGCCAAGTTTCACTGTCTGGTTGATGATGCCATTGTGGTATTGCCGTATCTATGGACTTTTGTGAGATCTTTGCCCTTGTTGGTTTGCATTGCATTAATGCATTTGGATTTGTTTTCGAATTCACTTGAGTTGAATCCGTGGGTTTGACCTCGTGTTCGTTTGTAAATTTTCAATGTGTACATACGTGCACATTGTCCATGTCTGTCTGCTTTGACCATTGAGGCCATGGCATTGAGATTTGAATCTTCATTTGATTCTGGTTCGTTGATCTTTTGTGTATTTCAGGTTGTAGTGGCGAGGCAGTATACGCGTGCGTATACTGCAGCCCTACCAGAATTGATGTTTTAAATCGATTATTTTGTTGTTGTCTAATTATCTTCTAGATAATTAGATTATGAGTTTCTAATTATTTATTTAATAATTAGATTTTGTTGTTAATTGTCGTTTAGGCAATTCTGATGTTTTCTAAATTATCTTCATTGATGATCTTTTCATTTATCTTTGTTGATGATTTGATTCTGCTGATTTGTTGTTTAACACTGTTAAGTGTTATATTTTACTGTTATCTGATTTCTTTATTAAAAGAGTCGGATAGACGAGAATTATTGTGACTGTCGTCTATCTGATTATTTGATTATTATTGCTTCTATGCACTAATAACTGAGTTTGAATTAGACTGACCCGTGTATTATTTTCTTTTGAATGTAATACTCGGGTCAGACCCGAGTTATTTCAGGTTGTAGATATCTTGCTTTGGGTTGCTGTTTGAGCTATGAAGTCTTTTCATATCTTCTGAAGTAGTCTTCGTCATTTTGTAGTAGTCGTGTCATTGTATAGGATGATATGTATTCATGTATATTAGTTGATGATGTACTTGTATATATAACTTCCAGAGTCGACAGTTGTAGTTGTATCATATGTATTGTGTCAAATGTATTGTAACTGACATCAGTTATATATATATATATATATGAGGTTTTTGTTATCTGTGTTCCGCATTTTATTATCTTTGTTATTATTATATATAATGTCCTAAACTATTATGAACCATCGTTGTTCGTTTTATACTGGAATTGGGTATGTCGATGGGAGTAAATAAATAAGCGTTGAAAAATGAAAAATATATACCACTCCTATCGAGGTAACCAATACTAGTGTAAGGCCAACTACGGATGGTCGCTCCTATCCAGCCTTATTCTTCGTAATAACAGACAGTATTTCTTTTAATACTCTTTGTTATTGTGAGCATAGAGGTGGGGCGTCACAAATTTTGAAAAGTATAAATTATTTGATAAAGTATATAAGTTTAGTTTTGCATGTTTACATATGAAGTAATATGATTTAAATAAGTTTGAAACTGTTTTGTTAAGTAAATAAAAAAGACTATTTTGAATTATACTAATATGAAAGTTAGTTTTAAAATATTTTGAATAAAATTTAGTTTTAAATGTTTTAACTTAGTAACATCTTTTATAAAACTATTTATATATATAATAATAATAATTTTCAAAGGGAAAGTGGATCTTTCAAATAAAAATAAATAGTTTAAAGGATTTAAAGGGATGGTTATAAACTGGGAAATCATTTTTGGGGTATAATTTATTTTGAGAAAAAGATTTGATTTCAAAAAATAGATTAGGATTTAAAACCCAATATTTATTTAATATCTATATTTTAAATATAGAGATTATAATGAATCAGGTTGGGAAGATAAATTTGAAATTATATTTTTTAAGAATTTTACTTAAATAGGTTTGATTTGAAATTTATTAAATTTGAAATTTTAAAGATATGATTTTTATAACTTGAATTTGATTAAAAATGACTTAAGTGAATATTTCAAATTTACATAAATTAAAATGGGATATTTTGTTATTTAAATTTGTAAATTGAATTTGTATTTAAATGATATTGAAATGATTAAGTAAATATTTCAAAACTAAATAATAGTAAAGTGAATTTGATATTTATATAAATTATCGAATTTAGTTTTGAAATGTTGAATATTTAAAGCTTTGGAATATATTGAAATTGAAATGGCTTATTTTATGGTTCAAATATGTATTTGAAAATCGATAATTTGAAATGGTTTATTGAGGAACTAAATTGAATTGAAATTAATGAATTGAGATTAAATTTAATTTGAATCTTGAAAATCGTGTTAATTTGAATTGATTGGTGAAATTTGAGGAAACTATTTTTATTATATAAAGTATTTTAAATTATATTTAAAACTATTTTTATATTAATTTTAATATAAACTATTTTTAATATAACTATTTCTAATATAAACTAATTTTATATTAATTTTAATATAAACTATTTTTAATATAACTATTTCTAATATAAACTATTTTAAAAATACTAATTATTTTAATATAAATTGTTTTAACTTATTACTATTTTATTTAAATATTTTATTTTATAAACTATTTTATTTTATATACTATCATTAATATCTAAACTGTTTGAAGGAAAGTGTTACGATTTCCAAAGTTTGAATTTCAAAGTATTATGATTTCCAAAGTATTATTATTTCAAATTGTTTTGGGTTCGAAAGTATTATATCCTTGAAAGTACTATGATATTGGAAATGAATTTGTTTGACATAAAATATGTTGATTTCGAAACAAACTTGGATTATTTTCTAAACCCATAGATTAATTAAGTTAAATCTTAAGTTTATTTAAAACTTAATTAATAATGTAATTAAGTAATAATTAAAAATGATGAAGTGTTTTATCATTAAACTTAAGGACACTTTTTAATTTACAAGTTAATGATAATTAATACCAAGTTTATTAAATTCTGATGAAGATTAAGAAAGCGGTTAAGATAAATGATTTATCTTAAAGTTAATTAAGGTCTTGGATAATTAATGATTAATTAAATTAATGAAGTAATTAAAGAGAAATTAATTAATTAATGATTAAGGGTTAATTAATTAATAATTAAGGGTTATAAATTAATTAGAAATTAATTAATTGGAAATTAGGGATTAATTAATTAGAGATTAATTACTTAAATGATAATTACTTAACATAAGTAATGAAGGATTGATTTGTTAAAGGTTAATTAATAAATAGAGGATAATTAATTAATAATTAAAGGTTAATTAATTGAGGATAATTAACCAATGGGATAATTACTTAATGAAAATAATTAAGGATAATTAATTTAGATGGATAATTAAAGGATTGATTAATTAATGGTTGTAATTAATTAATGTTAAGTAAGCAGGAATTAAAAGCAATTAAATTAATTAGAAATGGTACAATTAATTTATCTTGCTTATAGATGATTAAGATATATTGTATGACTTAGATTATTTGATATATCTGAGATGTGATTTGTGATGCTGTGTGATATGAGATACTTTGGTTGAACTGTGATATTATGGGTTATCTATCCGAGATGAATTGTTGTGTGAATATGAAATCCTGAATATAAATTGTATTATTTAAACTTAAACATTTGGCTTAATGAATAACTTTGGATTCGAAGAGGCCGGGGTCGGGTATCAGCAAATACCCGAAACCACTTCGATTCTTTATAAATTTGAGTTTAAAACCCAACAGGCTAGAATTGGAATAAATTAAGTAATTTGGCCTTTAACTGAGCAATAGTTCTTAAATATTGTTTTGTGAAATAAGTGTTGACTTTAGTAAGATAAGAACTCGTAGAGAGGTACGAGTTACACTGGTTTTCAAAGAAGTTTTATACCTTAGTATTTCAATTTAAATGGGTTTACTCACGCTGGTTTCCAGCCTGACTCGGGTGTTACTTTATTGTAATGCTCGGGTCAGACCGAGTATTACAGATTTCCAGGTAAGGACGTTCTGGAGCTCAGGAGGCGAGCTGGATGGCATGAACGTATGGAGTGTATTCCGCTGTGATATATTGTAGTTGTTTGGGACATGTTAATTGTATCTGTCCAGTGATTTGTGTATATGTTGTAACTCTGATGTATTAAAGTGTAATTTGACAAATACCGCTTCCTTTGTATAACTGTTATTATTTGATATTATATTTTTCCGCTGCGAATGTGAGAATCTGTATTTTTGATGCTTCTGTTTCTTCTTCTTCTACCTCTTTTCTTCTTTTCCCTAACTATCTGGAATTTTTGGGATCGAAAATTCTGGGTCGTTACAGAAATGAAGGCTATATATAGAGTTAAAGTGTTGTAACTTATTGTGAAAAACAACGATCAAAAGGTACGGAAACAACTCTTGAATCAAGGGTTGTTTCTGTTTGATGAAGTGAAGTGTCTTTTCAGAAATATAGTCGTTATGCAATTTCAGTCGACTAAACAAAAGAATTCAGCAAACTGAATATTAAAAATTTGAATCCGAGAGGAATCAGTACAAAAAACATGCAACTCAGTCGACTGAAATGGGTAGTTCAGTCGACTGAACATTCATATCAAATTATGCAAAATTGTGCATGGGCACAGATATTCAATCAATTGAATGACCTTGTTCAGTCGACTGAATTCTATTAATGAACAAGAATTACCATAGCTCAATTGGTTAGAGCACTTGCCTTTTGAACTAGTGACCCGGGTTCGAGTATTGCTCCATGCATTTTTTTGAAAACTTGATTTTTCATTTAAAATATGATTTTACCAATGACCCAAGTTCAAGTCTTGCTTCATATATTATTGTTGTTATTATTTTATTTTGTTTTTTTAAATAAAACTTTTATTACTTTTTATAAAATGTTTTGAATGTGTATGTATATGTGTGTATACCACTTTGAGAAGATTTTAATATTTGTAAACTCTAGACATGACAGTCTATGACTAATATTACTTTGTCTGTCACCTTTGTCTTGTCTCTATCGTGTATGTCTCTTCTTGTATCTCCATATACGTACTTTTATCTTTTTTTGTACTATGTATCTTCATGTTGAACGTATTTGTTTGCCTCTTTTTGATACTCATATACCTGCAAGTTAGCTTAGAGATTCTTTGGCATAATTGCATAGTTGTTGTCATTAAAATCCAACAATGGAGGTTCTAACAGCAATGGTTTCGAAAGGAGGTTTCGAAACTATCCTTTTTCTTTTACTAGGGATTAATGCTTTCGAAAGTAATGCTTTCGCCTTTGTTCTTTTATGACCTTTAGTTACATTAGATATCAAGCCCAATGGTTTCAAACGGGATAATTTTATATGGCTTCGAAGCAATGCTTCCACAAACCTTTACTTGAACCCAATGCTTTTGAAAGGTATATTAAAAGTGTTTCAAAAGATATGTTTTAAGTGTTTCGAAAGGAAAGTTCTTATGCTTCTGAAAGATAAGTTTAAATGGTTTAGAAAAAGGGTGTCTAAGGTTTAAAGTTATGCTTTCGAAAGGGTTGTTTTCAATGATTTCAAAAGGTATTGTTTAAGGTTTTAAACAAGGGTTTCGAAGGAGATGTCTTGGCTTTAAAACCTAATGTTTTCTAAGTTAAAAACGGGGTTTAACTTGTTTTAAAGGGATAGATAACCCTATTGATTTAGGTTTTCATCAACATTGTTTTGTGCAAAGCATATATCATGGCAAAGGTATTTTGAGTAAAGCAAAGGGTATAATTTTCTTGTTTAACTATGATTTAAAAGGGTTAAATCAATTTAAATGAAATGTTTTCAAGGAAAAGTGGATGGGGTTGTTAACCCTAAGTTTATGACTCGGATATTAGAAGACTAAATATGACTGGTATGGAGTCGCGCCTTATACTTTTTCTATTAGTCCCTAGCTAAAATAAGTCCAAAAATTCCAGTGTGTAGGGCTTTGTCACAGGTATGATTAAAATGGTGTTACTCACAGAAAGGAATATACAGAGAAGAGATAGGTTATTGGTGAGACCGCAAAGCCATTAGGATCAGTTGACCCAAGGAGAAATAAGTTGAGGACAAACCGTCCAGCATTGTGTCTAATAGAAGTTAGATTATTTATTATGTCTGGTAGGCCCGAGCCAGCCAATGGTTAATAGTTAGCCAGATAAAACTATAATGTTGGATAGATAGTCTATTAATTACCTGATTTATATGCATAAATGTTATTGTCCTTGTTATTATAATCAGTTTGATTGCAGGATTTTAATTTGCAAAAG
The DNA here is from genome assembly GCA_030737815.1 of Allium fistulosum. Lineage (NCBI taxonomy): Eukaryota > Viridiplantae > Streptophyta > Magnoliopsida > Asparagales > Amaryllidaceae > Allium > Allium fistulosum. The sequence goes on from CM060906.1 coordinate 413,271,707, forward strand.
ATATGCTTTTAAAAAGGATATTAGTGAGGGAAAACCCGTTCCGCTAAGCGGCGTGGTGTCACTTAATATAAGTAAATCGAGATGTAATAGTATTATTCACACCAGGCTTTATTCTGACTCAAAGTTTATATTTTCCCCTTAAACTCTCGAGTACTCAAAATTTAATTTGAGTAAATTGAGAGTTAAGGTTTTTCATATTTAGTAGTTGGACGAATAAGCTTCCGAAGACGTGCAAGAGGCAAAGTTAGCTATGTGGGAACTATTTAGTATTATTTCCATTGTGATGTATTTATGACTGATATGTCTATCTAGTACTCTGATCATCCAAGGGGCATCTTCATATGTTGCTCTTGGCATAATTTGTAATAATTATATTTGGTCAAAACCTAAAAATCGTTTTGGGATTATGTAATTGAATATGGAATATTGGCAATGTAATCAGAAAAGTTGTTTTTGAAATCTGTGATTTATTTCTTATTCATGTGTTTATGATATTATGGATACCATTAACATTACCGTATTTTGTCATCGAAAGTTAATACTATGGACGACTGCAGCATCTGTAGCACTTAGCTTCGGGCCTCGAGATAGAGGATGTTACAACTTGGTATCGGAGCACAGGTTTATGAAAAACTTAAAAGAAATTTCAAACTTAAAATGATTTTGGAAACATAATCCTAAGGAATTAGAGAACATATAGTGGTATAGGATAACACTACAGTAACGTACTTGTATTTGATATATATAAGTAAATGCTTTATCACTATTCTCTCATCTCTCTTAGGCTATTCTTCTGTATCTTACAAAGACTTGAATGCGGATTTTAAGAACGTAAGATATACATGCTAGGAGTGGAAGAGTTAACATTGGTGGAGGAAGCGCCACAACCAATGGGAATGCCAGACCAAACAATAGAAGGGATCCAGGTTGGGCACAAGCTGCTAATGTGGGTGCTGGAGCACTACAAGCTGATATGGGAGCTATGTATCAGTTCTTCGTTAACATGATGCAGGCTGGAGTTGCTGTAGGTTTAGTTAAAGGAAATCAGGAAGCTCTGATGGTCAATAACTATATAGTACTAAGCATAGATTATGCCAGGCTTGGAGGAAAACCGTTTATCGGGACTGAGGATTCAATTGAAGTGGAGAATTGGTTGCTTCATTGCAAAAGAATTTTTGCTCATTTTGGGCTAAATGATGAGCAGGAGAGGATGTTTGCTTCTAGACAGTTGCAATGGGCAGCACTGTACTGGTGGAACAATGTTATCATGGGAGTTAATGAAGAGACCATGACTTGGACGGAATTCAAAAGAGGTTTGAGGAAATATTCATGTCAAAGATTGCTAAGTCAACTCTGCTCAGGAAGTTCACCGAGTTGGAGCAGGGAGACATAACAGTGCTTGAGTATGCTACCAGATTTGAGGAGTTATCGAGGTATGGGTATGCTACAGTTGATACGGTTATCAAAAGAAATGAGAAGTTCATCCACGGATTGAAACCCGATCTTGCTAAAGCCACTCTACCATATATCAGGGATCGGTGGATTAAAACGCGATCTTGCTTGAGTATGCTACCAGATTTGAGGAGTTATCGAGGTATGGTAACATACCTATGTTAGTTGTTCCAGAGTGTCCAATCTTCACAACACACCGTGTTCTTTCCAGAACCATTTCATGAAGCTAATGAACCTTTGAGGAACTCAGGTCAAGTCAATCAATAAAATAATGAAGATCAATCAAGTTCCCATCAAGCTTAAGATGAGTCTCAATCTATGCAACAAGAGATTGAAACTAACATCTCAAATCAGCAATCTGCACCTGTTGCAACTAAGCATCACATGATTACAAGGTCAAAGAGTGATATATTTAAGCCAAAGGTATACTGCATAGACATCGAAATAGATGAGCCGACTACATATTATCACGTAGTAAGAAATGAAAAGTGGAAAGCAGTAATGAATGAAGAATATGAAGCACTAATGAGGAATAAGACTTGTGATCTTGTACCTTTACCAAGTCATAAAAACATTATTGGATGCAAATGGACATACAAGCTAAAAAGGAACGCAAATGGTTCTATTTCCAAATACAAGGCTAGGTTAGTAGCAAAAGGATATTCACAACAGAATGGATTTGATTTCAATAAAATCTTCTCCCCTGTTGTGAAACCCTTATCAGTCAGAATAATTCTCACCATTGCATTGCACAAAAATTGGAGTATAAAGCAATTAGATGTTAATAATGCTTTCTTGAATGGAATTTTACAAGAAGAGGTATACATGGAACAACCTCCCGGATATAAACAAGGCAGTGAAGAACTTGTATGCAGATTAAGAATGGCAATCTATGGGCTTAAGCAAGCACCAAGGGTATGGTTTGATAGGCTAAAATTCAGACTAATCAAAATTGGATACAAGCCAACCAAATTAGATAGCTCACTGTTCACAAAATTCAAAGATGACACAACAACTTATATACTTGTCTATGTTGATGATTTTATAATCACTGGAAATAGTGAGTCGGAAATTCACAATCTTACACAACATTTAAATGAAGAATTTACTATTAAAGATCCGAGAAACATTAATTATTTCCCAGGCACTGAAGTCAAAATAATATCAAGCATGGAAATTCTCTTAAGTCGGAAGAAATACATTACAGAAATTCTTTTCAAAGCCAGGATGGATCAAGCAAACTCTCTATCAACTCTTATGGTAAGAAATCTACATCTATCCAAAAATAGAGGTGAATCAATAACTAATGTTAAGCGGTACAGAAGTATAGTGGGAGCCCTACAGTATGTTACCATAACTAGACCAGAAATCACCTTCAGTGTTAACAAAGTATGTCAGTTTATACAACAACCACTTGATGAGTGTTGGAAAGCCATAAAAAGAATTCTCAGATATCTCAGAGGAACCATAGATTGAGGTCTAATTCTAGAATCATGTAAAGCTATTAATATTCAGGGTTATGCAGATGTTGACTGAGCCATGGACCCAGATGATAGAAGGTCTATCACTAGATACTATATCTACATAGAAAATAATTCTATATCATGGTGTTCAAAGAAACAATCTATTGTGTCTAGATCGAGTACAGGGGCAGAATATAGAAGTGTTGCTTGTGCTACATTAGAAATTATATAGATTGAATCTTTACTGTCAGAACTTCAAATTACTACACACAGCAAAGCAGTATTATGGTGTGACAACCTCAGCACGGTATCACTAACAGCAAATCCTATTTTACATTCCAAAACTAAACAGATGGAGCTAGATCTATATTTTGTGTGAGAACATGTGATGAATGGTAAAATAAGTATAAACCATATACCTGCTGTCTACCAAAAGACAGAAATACTCACCAAACCATTATCAGCTAAAACCTTTACCAGATTGAAGCAAGACTTAAGAATCGGGGATTGTAGTGTAAAGTCAGAGCAAACTTGTAAGCGCCAGCCATATTGATAGTATGTTAGAGTGCTATCATCTCTAGAAAGCTTCAATTTATCAATGTATGAAGAGATTTTATTGATTGAAGATAGCGGCGCAATTTGGGGAAGAAATCAAAACCCTAGCCTGGGTTTGAAAGGGAGAAATAAGAATAACGATGTGGATAAGTAAAAGATACGATCAAGTATATATGAGCACAGATTGTTTTAGTGGATAGCAGGTTTGGGCTAGTAACTCAGCCCATATACAATAAATCATGTTCTGTTACATTATAAATACAGAGCATGTGTATCAGTTTATAATGTATGAGAATTAACACTCTTCTCTTTATCGGTTTTATCAATAATTATAAAATAATACTTTCATTTTTTATATCTGTTATAGATAAATTTCATACCGCAGGAATATTTTCTTCTAAAAACTAATGTAAAATTAACACTTATGGTTCTCAATTTTAGTGCCACGTTATAAAATTAAATCAAAATGCAACAGTTTATACTCCAAAACAAATACATAAAACAAAATGGCCAAAAAAATCCTGTCTCAGCGTTTGAAACTAGGATAAGTAATACAATAAGGTTTTGAGTTATTGTGCTAAGGCAATGGTGATTGGTGACTAACAAAATGATAACTTTAGAGCATTCAACACTTACTCTCCGAGATGAAATCCTTGTACTTATACTTGTGATAAAAACTACAGTGCAAAGTTGAGGAACAAATTTGCGAGTAGTGTTAGCCATCTCTAAATTAGTAGCAACCTTTCGGTTTGTTGAAGGGACATCCTTAATGTTTGGCTTTATCACATTTGCTGGTTTTAAATTGAACGAATGAAAAGCTGAAATATTACAATTATATAACAGACTGTTAAATGTACATATTTGCGTATGAAATGAAGCTGATGTTTTGTAAGATGACTACTGCGTTTTTTATCTTCTCAAGTAATGAGTTTCTGTTGTCTGCCTTTGGCTTCATTGAAGGAAGATCGAGTTCTGGTACCTTTCTCAGCTGCAAAAGTATTTTTTTCAAGTTAAAGAGTTTGAACATAAGATTTAAGAAAAACACACATAAATGATCTCTCTACGACTAAGCTGGATTGTTACCTTGCTTTTGTCATAAGCGGCAACTTCATCAATCGAAGGATCTCTAGGCCGGTCTCGTATGGAATGATACATAAAGTTTGAATTCTGACCCTCTATAGTATGTATCATATAATTCATGGATCAAATCTAATGTGTACTTAATAATAAAACAAGCCATAGAAATTGATAGAAAGCTTATGAAATGTTTTCAAGGCGGCATACATTCCCATGTTTAGAAAAGAAAATATGTAAGATATAGTCAAATTAAGTAGCAAAACTTACAAAACAAGTAATTGAGTTTGAAATTTGCTTCTTCATTTCATAAACTATTGAATGAAATAAAGAAATACTTACTTCGACGAATTAGCAACAAAAATATGTGCAACACAAAATGTCTACATGTCCAAATGGAGATAACTAGCAAATAGACAGTACTTAAACAAGGACAAACGGTACTTGAAGGAGGACATCGGTAGATCAACATTGACAAAAGTATAAAAAAACATTAAATGATTTGTTGGAAATAAAGGCAAGGTTCTGATCAAAGGACATGGAGCCTAATAAAGAATATGAAAGATTTTGAGAATTTTAGTGAGAAGGAAAGAATTGCTTTTATTATTTGATAAAGTTTTTGATACAAAGTGATACTTCTCATTACATACATTACTTTTTATTTATAATATACATATCAAAGATGTTAGGCTGGAAATAAGGGCCAAAAACACATATCCTATAGCAGCATGAAAGGAGACTTTATATGATATTCGAGTATATAGATGTAGCCACATATTATCATTTTATCTCCCCTCTGTAATCGATATTAGGATTAGGGATGAAAATCCCCAAATTTGCTTTTGTCTTCAATTTTTCCGATTTGAGAGTAAAATTGAATGAATGAGATGAATTTTATCTGGATCCAGTCAATTGATGAGACGCTTCGGTCTACTTTCTCCACCTTTTGGGTTGATGGTTGAGTTGCAAGAAAGTTAAGAAAGATAATGACTTTTAGCTTAATTCCTTTTGTGCTTCCATGCTTCTGCTTGGATTATAACAGACTGCGATTGGACTAATTCCTGCTTTGCTCAATTCTTAAGTTAGATCTGAATCTGATGAAGTTCTTTGCAGATAATGCCTTGGTGAGAGTGTCCACTCTCTGGTAGGTAGCACGTATATGATTGATTTTTAATTTTTCCTTTAGTATTTGTTCACGAACAAAATATAAATCTATCTCGATGTGTTTTGTTCTGGAATGTAATATCGGGTTGGCTGACATGAACACCGTACTATGATTATCACACCATAATATCGGTTTGACTTCTGAATTCATCTTTAACTCACTTAATATTGGTTGGAACCATATAATTTCTACCGTGGCACTTGCTACACTTTTATATTCGGCCTCTGTGCTGGATCTAGAGATAGTTGATTATTTCTTTGAACACCATGATATTAGATTGTTTCCAACGTATGTACAGTAGCCAGTATTTGATTTTCTGTCATCTGGATCTGTTGCCTAATTTGCATCAACATAGCCTGTTATGTTTAGATTAGTGCATGTTTTAAGTGATAGTCCATAGTCCCTTTGAGATATCTAAGAATTCTCTTCAGTGCTTTCCAATGCTCGTCCAAAGGATTCTGGATGAATTGAGACACTTTGTTAACACTAAATGAAATATCTGGTCATTTTACGGTTGTATACTACAATGCCACTACAACACTTTTGTATTGTTTAACATTGAATATGGATTCTCCCCTATTTTTAGATAGATATTGATTGCTTATCATTGCTGTTGGTTGGGGGTTTGCACCATCCATTTTTGTTTTAGTTAGCAACTCTGATATGTATTTTTTTGACATAGAATTATTTCAAAGTTTGCTTTCCTTTTGACTTCTATGCCTAGAAAGTAATTGAGACTTCCAAGATCTTTTATTGAGAATTGTTTGTTCAAATGGTGAACAAGGTTGTTGACTTCATCATCATCATTACCTGTAAAAATTAGATCATTAACACATAATAGTGTGTAAACAGTCAATGATTCATTGATTTTAGTAAATAGTGAATTATCTGATTTGGAAGACTCATATCCCATATTTATTTATATTTTTTTTTAGTATATCAAACCAGACCCTTGGTGCTTGCTTAAGGTCATATATTGCCTTATTTAACTTGCACACATAGTTCATGTTCTTGTTGTATCCTTGTGGTTGCTCTATATAAATTTCTTCCTGTAGAATGCCATTTAGAAATGCATTATTGACATCTAATTGTCTAATCTTCCAGTTTTTGTGCAATGCAATGGGAAGAATAAGTTTGATGTTAGATGGTTTGACCATTGGAGAAAATATTTCATTGAAATCAAATCCATATTGTTGAGTATACCTCTTGGCAACTAGCCTTGCTTTGTATCTGTTGATGGTACCATTTGAGTTTCTCTTTATTTTGTATGTCCACTTACACCCAACTATGTTTTTATCATCTGGTGGATATACAAGATCCCCTGTTTTATTTTTTATAAGGGCATTGTACTCCTCATCCATTGCTGCTTTCCAGTTTTTACCTTTTGCAGCTTGCTCATAGGTAACTGGTTCATGTGAACTTGAGCTAGCAGTGTATATTGGTTTAAAAATGCCACTTTTGGCTCTTGTAATCATGGGATGGCTTGGTCTCCTTTGAGGTTCAATGTGAGGTGAGTTTTCTGAATTGGGATGATTTGAACTATTTCTTGAACTGCTGTGTTGCATGTTTTCTTCATTTTGTTGTGTTTGATCTATTGCTTGAATAAGTGATTGACAGTCTTGACTGGGATGATTTGTAAGTTCATGAACCTGTTGATGAGATATCGCGGGTTGATAACTATGATCACTGGTAGTTCTCATCATCCCCACTTGATCCTCTGCTTCTGAACATATAGATGATTTTGGTATTGAAGTCTTTGGATTGTAGACCTTGCTGGTTGTCTTTATTTCTGATTTGCTAAAGGGAAAGATATTTTCATTAAACACAACATTCTTACTAATAAAAATTCTCCCACTATCATCAAGGCATTTATATCCTTTTCGATTTGTTGCATACCCCAAAAAAGTACATGGTTTAGACCTAAAATTCAGTGTATTGGTATTGTATGGTCTTAAATAAGGGAAGCATAAACATCCAAAGGTTCTTAAACTATAACAGTCTGGTTTAACATCATATAATTTTTTGGACTAATCCCTTTCAAAATCTTTGTTGGCAATCTATTGATTAAATACACAGCAGTATCAAATGCTTCAGGCAAATTTTTTAGTGGTAGTGAGGCTTGAGCATGTAAAGTAAGTCCAGATTCTACTATGTGCCCGTGTTTCCTTTCAGCTAAACCATTCTGTTCAGATGTATAGGAACATGTATTTATATGAACAATTCCTTTTTTCTGAAAGAAACTATTGAGTGTTTTGTACTCATTGCCCCATCTGATTATATAATCTTAACATGAGAATTGGTTTGCTTCTCAACCATGGTTATAAAGTTTGTTACTGCATTATATGTTTCAGATTTAGCCTTTAGGAAATAAGTCCAAGTATATCTAGAGTATGCACCAATGAATGAAATATAGTATTTGTATCCAAAATCTGAACATATGGGTGTTGGTCCCCAAAGATCCATGGTAACTAATTCTAGTGATTTGGAATACTCTGTTGATGAGTCACTGAATGCTAACATATGACTCTTACCCATTTGACAATAAGTGCATATATATGGTAAAGTAATATTATCAAAAGATATTCTATTTTCAGTAAGGATTTGTCTTACAACATTTACACTTGGATGACCAAGTCTGTAATGCCAAAGGTCAAATACATTCTTGTTACTTTCTTTTTCACACAGATTACAATGTTTTTGCACTTTTGCAAGACTTGTGTAGTTAACGGAACTAAATTTGTACAATCCTTTGACTACATCACCCTGCAAAAGAATTTCTTTAGTTAGTTTGTCTCTAACTAAACAATGCTTTGGATAAATCAAAATAAACATTGTTATCTTCTGCAAACTGTGATGCACTCATAAGATTCTTTTTTATCTTTGGTACTCTTGACAGATTATGCAAGAATAATTATTTCTTACCTTTAATATAAGCATTACCTATATGAGAAATTTTAATACACTCACCATTCCCCATGCAAATAGACTGATTACCTCTATACTCCTTGTTGCCAAGATTCAAGTTGTCAAGATTATTGTAATGTGGTTAGTTTCCCCAGAATCAAGATACCAACAGTCATCTTGTATGTGTTCAGGCTTTGCTGTCTCACTTGAACTGTGACCTTTATTACTGTCTGCTTGAGTGTTTGAATTTTGGTGTGCTTGAGCCACATTAGCACTAAAATTGCTACTCCTTTGGTTGTTATCATTCTGATTTGAGTATTTAAAATAGCATCTTATAGCAGTATAACCTATTTTCTCACAGATTTGACACTTTGGTCTGTTGTTGTTGTTCCGTCTGCCTCTTCCTCTAGATCTGTCAGAATTACTATTGCTTTGTGTTGGCTGATCTGCTCTATTGTTGTTTTGATTTTTGTTTCTGTAAGTAGTAGTGTAATTGATTGAAAACTCTGGTTCTTATGGCTTCTTGTTGTCAATTCTTGCTTCGTGTCCAAGCAAGATTGAGTGAACATCATCAATTGATGGTAAGGCCTTTTGAGAAGCTATGACTACAACAACTACTTCGTATTCTTCACTCAAACCATTTAGTATGGTTAGAATTTGTTCTAATCTGAAACTTTGTGATCTGCAGCCTCTAACAAATCACAAGTTGTTTTGATCTTGGATAGATATTCTCTCATAGTTTGGTTATCCTTTCTGATATTATGAAGCTGTCTTTTATGATACATAACTTTGGCTGTGGATTAAGTGTTAAAAAACCTTTTCTACAGTTGTCCATATTTCATTGAAAGATTTACACCCAATCACATGAGGTAGTAGATTTGTACTTATTGAAGAAAGCAACCATGAACATATAAGTTTGTCTTGTCTATGATGCTTTACATACTCTTCATTACTAACAACTTTGTTTTCTTGATCAGTGATACATTTTGGTGGAATTGGAATGGTTCCAAAAACGAAACCTTCGAGACCATACCCATGGATTGATATCTCAACCTAAAGTTTCCATAAAAGATAGTTATTCTCATCCAAATGAATTGTAACCAATTGGCTTTGTTGACTGATGATGATTTTGACTAACTTTTCTGCTCCTATACCAGTTTGCTGAGAGTTGCTTACATCGGCAGAGTTTGCTGAATTTGATTCATCGCCATGATGATCTTAAGTCAGAAAGGGAAAATAGCAGAGGGATTTAACAATCTTGACTACGATTTGGATCTAGAGATAAGAGATGATCACAAAACAGGTTTGTTGCAACCGAAAAACTTAAATGATGATTTGATCTGATAAGTTTTCTCCTGGATGGCACTTTCTTTAGTGTTTTGTGATAGCTTTCTTATTTTCTTGATCTGATTTCTTAAGTTTCTATTTATTTTGCCTTCAAGATTTGATAAAGAAGTTTTGATGCAGTCGAATTTCTTTGAATTCTGGCGAGGCACACTGCTTCTTTGTTAAATCAACTTCTCAAATGATGAATTCTCTGATGAGAAGAAAACTCAAATGATGATTCTTAACTAATGAGTTTACTCCTATAATTCTCAAGATGTGATGCTATTAAGCAATTTGCTCTAATACCATGAAAGATTTTGAGAATTTTAGTGAAAAGGAAAGAATTGCTTTTATTATCTGATAAAGTATCTGATACAAAGTGATACTTCTCATTACATACATTAATTTTTATTTATAATATACATATCAGAGATGTTGGGCTGGAAATGCGGCCCAAAAACACACTTCCTATTGCAGCATGAAAGGAGACTTTATATGATATTCGAGTATACAGGTGTAGCCGCATATTATCATTTTAGAATATAAAGTTGTTTTAGAAAAACCAAACTAATTTCATATATTATTACTAGCGTTGCCAATAAAGTGATTTTCAGTGTTCATGGAGATGGCACCTTTAGCTCAAGCGATTATATCAAACATAACATAGGTTGTGTCTCCATATAATTCCTACAGCTATATCAAATAATCATCAAATAATTAGTATAAAATAATTCGTAGACAAAAGCTCAGATTGTATTAAGATTTCATCAATGGTTTTTTTTGTGAGAAATAACTCTTTATAACTCCTAAATATTATCAAGTTTATGTCATTGCATTAGCTTTAGCTCTCAGCTATCTATTTTGTAAAGTATAGAAATGTCATTTATCAAAATACATAAGCGGTGAGTCCCACTAATTAATGCTGTAAGCAGGGCCGGCTCCAGGGCTAGTCGGACCAAGCAACCGCCTGGGGCAACCCCCCTCGGCGGGGGCAACAATCGGGGATAAATATATCAATAATGAATGATAAGTTGTTAAGAAATAAATTTTGATATATATTTAATGTAAGGTTCTTCAGTTCAATTGGTAGTATGTCTGCATGCATTCTAGAAGGTCTGGGGTTCGATTCTTAGGGGCAACAAATCATTTAGTTTTACAGTTTTTTCTCCCAGTTTTTTCTCACTTTACCTATAGGTCGCCTAGGGCAACCCAAGTTTCAGAGCCGGGTCTGGCTGTAAGTATACAAGCTTGAATATATAAATCAAAAGTTTGGTTCACATTTTTGATAATTTTCGTACAACAAACAATACTAAAAATAAGAAAAGAAAACTGGCTAGCTGCTCGCTCATTTGGAAATTCTGTCATATAACCAAAGCTATCTAATCATAAATACTTAGTAGCTCTCATGTTGCACGGTACCGGTATAAAAAGAGGCATTTTGTAAAACTGCAGATGGAATTAGTAACCCAAGTAATAATGCTGAAGCAATTAGACAGATCGGCTATAATTAATCCTTTGCTTCCACAACTATATATAACAAACACTTAGACCAATAATATATCAGCTACACCATCAAGTATTCCTCTCGAGTTAAGCAATTGTAATATCTAAGAATCATCATATTTCAAACAGTAAAACATACCAAGATTAAAAAAAGAATAAAGGAATCAAAACCACTCACTAGCTAATTACAAGCTACAAAGTCCACCTTAATAAAGGGGAGAAATTTTTTACGATATAATCTCATCCTATACCATATATGATTATGGCCATTTATAAACAAACAAACCCATCTGGAAAAAGTGAAGATGAAAAACAATGATGTTTGAAATTTGGAGCTATAATCGATGCACAACTGCTTGAAAATATAAGCGCAAGAAGTGTTTAGGGTTCTTGATTCTTTCGTTGAAGTTAGGGTAATATATCTATGGTTTTGAGAGAAGGGTATAAAGTATATGGAGCTATATTCTTATTTTGGATAGGTAATTAAATATAAAGCTTTGAGGTTAACACAGCTTTTATTCTGTGACACTTGGGATTTTAAAAAAAAATTGAAGGCAGTGTTTCTACAACATCGCAAAGGCGTAGTTTATTTTTTTTTACGATGCTAGAAAAATATAAATATAAATATAACACACCGTTATAACGTCGTTAAATTTTGATGGCATCCCAAAGGCATTGTAACACCCCATATTTTTATAACATTATTTAGGGTATTTAATTTGTTAAAATTTAATTAAATAATATGAAGATTGATAGGTTGAGATTTGATTAGCTAAAGGTAGTTGTGCCAAGATTAGAGCATCTTCAAGGCAAATAGGATGTGATTTCAATTAAATCCTATGTGTCAAGGAATAAATCACAATGTTAACTCAATGTAATTTCTAAAAATTAAACATCACATTAAAAACAAGAAAACTACTCTAATGCAAATGTATTATTGAGAAAAAATTGACTATGTGTTCCAATAAAAATTTAAATAAATAAAAATAATAGATAAAAAATTAGTTCATTGTGAATATTTATTACCTAACATTGTGAAGTACAATGTCTAAAACTAGACATTGCACTAGACAATGTCTAATTTTTTTTTTCCAAGTCATCATAACATTGGCATTGGAGATGAAAATTTGAACTAAATTAAATGTTGATGATGTGTAATTGACATTACATCAAAATAGCTCATGGGTTGGAGATGCTCTTAGAATGTTAACTAAAATGAAATAACATTAGATAATGTGTTAGGAAATAAGAAGGGCAATATGGGAAATAGTAAAACCTTACACCCGAAACCCTTAAGAGATGGGTAACTCACGTTCATTCTCACTCTCATTTCACTCAAACTAAATTACTAAGGTCGGCCACCATTTCCTATTCTCAAAAGAAGAAGTAAAGCTAGGATCCAAGAGAAGAGAAGTAATCAACTAATTCAAAAGTCAAATCCCTCATTTATGATCTCAAAGCTAAGGTGAATAATTACTACATCCCTAATTCTTTTAGTTTTCGATTTTATGACTAGATCCGAAACGCTTTTGCTATATTTATGCCATGTTTGATGTTTATATATATATATATATATATATATATATATATATATATATGTTTTTGGTGAAATTATATATGTTCATATTTGTTTTATGATATGTTTGACATAAAAACCTTTTTAATGACATTTGAATGCCTTGAAAGTTTAGATATAGATCTAGAATGATAATTTAGATATGGGTTTTGATTTTCATAATTTTCTGATTTATTATGGATTTTATATTAATTTTCTAGTGAAGGAAATTGTTTATTGGGTTATAAATTATTTTCGGCTAAAATAATAATTATTTGGGTTTGAGATTTTAATATGTTAGGCAATATATTAAAATAGATTTTCTGGGATTTTTCTAGAATTTTCCTAAGTCACTTGATGAATATATAAAATTATTTAAGGTATGAGACTTAAATGTTTTATATATTTAATTAAGGAGAAGGGGCATTTTGTAAAATAAAATGATTATTTAATTGGAGTAATAGTGGCAGCACATTTTTGAAAAGTGTTTATTAGCCAATGAAAATTTGACAAAAAAGGCAAGTTGGTTGAAAAGTTTCTTTCTTTAAGTTAAAAACAAAATTCACACTTTTTCCATGTTTCAACCAATACGGCAACAGACCTTCCGCCCTAAACCTTTCGTTACAGTCGAAAGGATAGCTCTCGACAAGGTCGAAGTTCAATGCATAAGGTATCACATATTTTGGTACGTAATGAATTGAATATAGCCGAAAGGTTTTAAGTCGAAAGGTTGATGGCCAAAAAGGTTGGAATATATTTGTTTTATAAATCAAAAGCTTTTGCCTGCCTTGCTTTTAAATTAGAGCTTTCGACTTGATTGCCTTCGACCAAGTCAAATTATTTAAAAGAAAGATTTTAAACCTTCCGACATAGTCGATAGGTTCCTGCTGTTTCACTATTGCTTTGTTTGTAGACCTTCCGACATTGCCGAAGGGTTTCTACTGCTTCATATAAATGTTTTGTTTTGAACCTTCCGACCTAGTTGAAAGGTTTACTTGTCTTTAAAACTAGCCATTTCTCCATGCTTTCGAAAGGAAGTTTTTGACTTAGGTGGTTTACCCCTGTTTTATAAGATATAACCCAAAGCTTTCGAAAGGTAGTTTCCAATAAAGTCAAAAGGTTTTAAAGGAAGGTTTCCAGATTGTTTTAAATTGAACCCAGTATGCCTTCAGAGGGTTTATGTTTTAGAAGGTTTTATGCCTTCGAAGAGTTTGTTTATTGAATTGTTTCGAAAGGTTTATGAAGGAAGGTTTTCCAAAGGTTTTCTAAGGAAATATTTTAAATTGCTTTTAAAGAAGGATGTCCAAAGTTTATGGCTTTCGTAAGGCTTGCTTTTAAATGGTTTCAAAGGTTTAATGTTTGATTTTGAAAGAGATGATTTCGAAAGTTTAGAAAGAGGTTCATTCAAATGGTTAAATGTTTTCATCAACTAAATTTTGAGTAAAGGATATATATATGACATGGTGATATGATTTTGAGTAAAGTATAAAGATTATACACATTTCCTTGTTTAAGTTTGATTAAAGGTTTAAATCATTTTGAAAATGTTTTCAAGGAAAATTATGGGAGGGGATCCTTAAGTTTAAATGACTCGGATATTAGAAAACCAGATGGGACTAGTATGAGGCCGCGCCCTATACATTAGCTAATAGCCCCAGCTAATTATTGTCCAAAATTCCAGTGTAGGGCTTTGTCACAGGTAGACTAAAATTATGATTACACACCGAAAGGAATATATGTTGTATACAGATAGGTTATTGGTGAGCCCGAAAAACCATTAAGATTAGGAAGACCTGGGAGATAATTAAGTTAGGGACAGACCGTCCATAAGTGAAGTATTTAACAGATAGTTAATGAGAAATGTTTAACAGATGGTTAAGGATAGATAATCCAAAAGATGAATATCTAACGGGAGTTAAGGTAATTTTGATTTTATTGTCTGGTAGGCCCGAGTCAGCCAAAGGTTAAAAGTTATCCAAACAAAACTTGTGTGTTTGAACAGATAGTTCATTATTATCTGATATTTATGTATGATAACATAGATTACTTTATAGTATTCAACCATTGTGGATGCAGGAGCATAGTATATGGTTTTATGAAAGGTTTTGCAAAGATATGTTTAAAAAGGATGTTATTGAGGGGAAACCCGTTCCGCTAAGCGGCGTGGTCTCACTTAACATAATTATTCCGGGATGTATAATATTATTCACACCAGGCTTTATGTCTGACTCGAAGTTTATGTTTTCCTCTTAAACTCTCGGGTGCTCAAAAATTGATTTGATTAGGCTGAGGGGTTAAGGATCTTTTCAGGTTTTAGAATGTTGATGAATAAGCTACCGGAGGATGCAGGAGGCAACAGATAGCTACTGAGGATTTGTAGTTTATGTTATGTTGATGGATTTTCCGCTGTGTTGTTGTGTATTAGGTCTAATATGACCATATGACTCTGATCAACCGAGGGGGTATCTTCATGTACCACTCTCGGCGTAATTTATAATAATTATATTTAATCTGTGCCTGGGAAAATGATTTGGGTTTGTGACGTGAATGTGAAACAATTCGATTTAGAAATGTAATGAAGTAATTTGTGATTTTGAAATCTGTGTTTTGTTTCATATTCAAGTGCTTCTGATATTATTGATACCATTAACATTGCCGTATTTAGTCGCCGAAAGCTAATACTATAGATGACTGCAGCATCTATAGCGCTTAATTTTGTGCCTCTGGATAGGGGATGTTATAGGCATAAAGCATAGATAATTTTCAAAACATTTATGACGTTTTTCATGACATGTTGAAACATTCACGGTGTCACTGAGGCATGGTTAATTAACGATGTCTTTGTGATGCCATAGCGATGATGGAAAATTTAGCGACATCGCTCCGTAGTCTAGTCGCTATGGCATCGCTAATTGACATTAGAAATCAGCGTTCCCTAAGAGAGATTTTCAAATTAAGTTCTGATTCAAAATTAAAGGAAGAGTAAAAGGTGACGATATTGTCTCCTCTTTCTTGTTTTTCTTTATGACCCAAACTCCCTATTTACCGTTGGTTTTTCAGAAGTTCTTTCTTCTCTTTTCTAGCCATGAATGCTTCATCGCCATAACTCTATTCTTGGCCAAAATTTTTTATATACATCGAATCAAACCAAAAGGTAGTACTTCAAGCTGTATGCAAAGCTACGAGATTGATTCAAGCTTTGATATAGAATAATCTATCATTTAAGGTGTGATCAATGGTGATCCCTTGTTACATTTTAATTCACATATATCATTTGTTGGATAATTTGCACGATTCCATATTTTCATATGTTGTCTCACCTAATTGTCTATGATTAAATTGATGCGTTTTATTCATTAAGTAAGATTGAATTGCAGATCTTTGTTTTAAAAAAATATTTTTATATTTAGACATCTTATAATACACACATATACATACATATTTATATACATACATATATACATACATACATATATATGAATTTGTATTTTAAAGATTATTAAAATATATTTTAATATCTCAAAATCATTGTTTTAAATTTGAATTTCAAATCTAAAATTCAACATGTTGTTTTCAAAAAATATTTTGATTATATATCCATGGTTAAATTGAAACTTAACATATGCAATTAATAATTTCAAATGGCCTAGTAAATGGTAATGAATGAAGGAGTGAATTAAAGAAAGTTTGTTTTATAAATTATTTACCAAATCAAAGTTAGTTTTCTTTTATTGATATTGGATATCAAATCTAAAAGTTTTTGACTTTTTCATAAAAAACATTAGGTGGAAACTTTTTATATATATATATATATATAATAGTCAAAGGGGCATTTGAATTGATCAGTATAGATCTAGTAATGGTAATAAAGGAAGGAGTAAATTAAGAAGAGTTTATCTCTTGAGCTCCTATTTAAAACCAAGATATGCTTTCAGTTTTGGATCTTTACATATGTAATTACATGCATACATATTGAAATAATAATTTTGAGAAAACAGAGGCACATATGGATGGTAAATGTGTCCGTTGTAAATGTAAATCCCAACATTTATATACGTACACATTAACTATGCATACCATATTATATGTTGCACATGCACTATATACAGATGAGTATATTATGATATACTCATATAATATACAAAAAATCAAATAATTGAATTCATTGATCGATTAATCAGAAAATTTATTAAAATTTTCATATTACTTAAATACTTAGATTAGATCTAATAAACCCATTTTGACTTCACAGGCCTAATAAAGATCTAAGTAAAGATTTTTTTTACAAAAATATACCTTATTTACCCATTGTCAACCGGCTCAGTTTCTTCAGTGCTATCAAAGTCCAATAACTTATGTGGCCTAAATTGGTTAGCATATGGAACAATTAATTAAGCATATCTATCCAACAGGCGTCTTAAAAGAGTAGTGTCTAGGCTTGGGTTTAAATAATCAAGTAGTCTATCTTCCCTAGTAATTGGCTTGACCCAAGTAATAGAAAAAGCCCAAAAGGTTGACCCAAACGAAAGTCCCAAATTGATATGTGTCTTGGACTGAGTTTGAAATTTAGTTTATTAAACATATTTTAAATTTCAAAGTTAAGTTTAAAATATAAGATAAATTTTTATAAAATTAAAAATTTTGAATTTTTAAAATCGTTTTGAACATAAATTTAATATTTTCAAAATTTTATTTAATATTTAATTAATTGGATTAATTGAATAAATAGTTAATTAAAAGTTAATTAATTAAAAATGAACATATATAATGACATACGTATATATATTTGTCTTGAATTATTTAAGGTAAATTATAAATTAAATTTTTGAAATTATTAAAGATATTTAATTAAAAATGTTTTAATTAATTATATGAGTTATTTGATAAATAACTTAATTAATGTTATTTAGGACAAACATGTATATTAGTAATATCTGCATGTAACTATAATTGATACAGTCTATTTATCTTAAATTTATTTAAGATGGATAAAATTAAATTTTATTATTTAATAGAATTATGTGATTAAATAAAATAATTTTTCAAATAAAATTAATTAAAAGTTAATCAAATAAAATGTATACATATATTGATATGTATATATTAACAAACTATAAATGGTGTAATTGATTATATACCTTAAATAGTTTGAATTCACAAAAATTTACATAAAATATATTAAATTGATTAAATATAATTCAATTAATTAGAATTAGAATTAATTAATTATGATTTTAATAAGATATACATACATATGTACATATACATGTACAAACACATACGTACATATACATATACATTCCAATTTTGGATCCTTTAATTAAACGATTACAAGATGTTCACTTAATTCTCTACGATTTTCTGTACTCTCACTGATAAACGCTCCTACAGTTCAAATTCTATTTGAGGGAGGAAAGCGAGCACTATATGTTATTAGACGACAATCTTATAAAGATTTGGTAATAACGAATCTGATTTTGAAATAGATCTGAGATACTGTGGTCTAAACTGAACGCCGATGAACACAACAATGGCTGCAATTCCAAGCGAAGTGGAAACCGAGAACATTGATTCTCATAATGAAAACCTAAATTTATTTTTGGAATCTATGTGAAGCGACGTCAGTCATGAGCACAAATGTTAGGCCACAGGTTCAACAAATTCGATTACAAGTTGTTAAGCAAGGAAGAGTAAACAAGTTTGCAAACAGTTTGCATTCAGGCACTGACAGTGGCATTTCATCGAACATAGGGGTGCAGACTGCTTCCATGGCTACCAGTGGCGATTCAGGAGGGGTGCAGTCTGATACCAACCATCAGGCGAACCTGCTTGACTCCAGGGATACAGCCAACCCTTCAGACAAGCCCAGTATTGGGTAGATGGTGTGTGCACGTGCACATGTGCACGTGTACACTGTTTTGTTAAGATCTGTTCAAATGGCAGTGGTTGTAATTAATTATTTGATCCATTCAAAGTTTGATTAGGTCATGTTATGAGCTGTATTCAAGGTCTAAAGTATATATAAATAGGCTATGTAATCATTTGTAATGGGAATTGAGAAGAGATAAATAAAAGAATTTATTCATTACTTTGATAAGTTCTGTTTACATATTTCCTCTCTTAAAAATACATTTTCTATCTGTACAATCTTTTTATTACAATAAACCTTCCAGTCTTCAAGAATCCCAGTTTTCGATCACCTGTTGTCTTTCCTGTTATTATCCTTGTTATTTCATCATGGTTGGTACAAGGCACAGGAAAGTTGGTCATAACACATTGGTATCAGAGCCGGCAAGGTCAGAGGATCCACCAGAACTAACTGATGATGACAATCAGACTGATCAAGATGAAGAAGGTGTGGAAACGAGCAGACAAGAGCAAATCAGTATAAAAAATTCCCTGGCCATCAGAGAATTGCAAGAAACTTCCACCACTCTTCAAGAAACCACTCAACACATGAATGTCAAGATCGACAGTATCAGTGAAGCACTCACTGCTATAACCAGGGAATTGAAAGAACTCAAAAATATGAGGGAAGTTGGTAGTGGAAGAGGAGAAACCAGTAATCAAACACCATCACGCGTCACCCCAGCAGCAACCCCATATATTCCACCACCCTAGAGGTATCACCAAATACCTAATCAAGAATTCAACTACCCACCCAGAAATGGCCAGAATAACCATGGCGAGACAGCAACAAGAAATAACACACCTCGGCTTCTACAAAACACAATCATCAAATTAGAATTTCCTACCTATGATGGTGACGGTGGAGTATTAGAATGGCTTAGTCAAGTTGAAAAACTTTTCGTTTATCATAATACACCAGAGAATGAATGGGTGCCAACCTGCTCCTTCCACCTCAAAGGGGAAGCTCACCTCTGGTTTGGTTGGCTGATTAAGAAGGTCAAGAATTATGACCAATGGGTAATTTTTAAAGAAGAATTGTTGACTAGATTCGCACCAGAGGAGTTACAAAGACCCTACGGAGCCATCTCTAACCTCAAACAGAACACAACCGTAAGACAGTATCTCAAGAACTTTGAGCAGTTACAAGGATTATGTGAAGCACTCCCCGACCAATTCTTGTTGGAGAAATTCATTGATGGATTAAAAGAGGAAATTAGGTATGATGTATTGTCACTCAACCCCATTGATTTCAAGGAAGCAGTTAGTCTAGCAAAGGTGTTTGAATGCAAGAGGAATTGCAAGAAAAAGAATAAAGTTAATAAACCAATCAAGAATCTCAATCAAAGCAGTTACTCTAAATCCACAGCTGTGACCAAACCAAATGTGGAACATCCATCTAGAATCAAGGGCCTCACACCACAAGAAATTAATGAAAGAAGGAGGAAGAATCTCTGCTTTGGTTGTAATGAGAAATGGCACCCAGGACACATATGCAAAAATAAACAAGTTTACATTATGGAAGGAGTAATGTCATTGCAAGACTCTGATATCAGTCAGGAAATAGAAGAAGGTAATGATTCACAAGGGGAGACTGATTCACTGGTAGAATTGCATACAGGCAGTGATAAAAAAGAAGAGACTTATGCTATTACCATCAATGCAATGTGTAGTATACCAACTCTGTATACCATCAGGGTACAAGGCCTTATTAATGGGCATCCTATCACTGTTCTCGTTGATTCAGGATCAACCCACAGTTTCATTAATTCAGATATAGCCAGCAAATTTGGATTACCAATTCAAGAAGCCCAAACTTTTGTGGTTCAGGTAGCTAATGGTGATAAGATACAGGGCAATGGGGTATGTAGAGGGGTAACTTTTAAATGCCAAGGGTGTCAGATGGCTATTGATTTATTGTTGATACCACTAGAGGGATGTCAGTTAGTGCTTGGTGCACAATGGATGAAGGAAGTGGGAGAAGTATCATTTAACTTTGCTAAACTTCAACTAAAGTTCCATTATCATGGTAAAGAGCATATTTGGCAAGGAGTTAAAGACAGTAATAGGTTGGTGGATGAAAGAAACATTGTAAAAGAAAGTGCAAAGGGTCAATTATCATTACTGCTTTGTTCAAAGGAGATTCAAGTGGGGGCACCCATCAATAAGCAAGACATACCTCCTGAAATACATCAAATTCTTATACAATATCCCACAGTCATTGCCTCTACAACCACCTTACCTCCATCCAGAAAATATGACCATAAAATTCCTCTTATTTCTGAAGCCAAGCCTGTCTGTTTGAGGCCATATAGGCATTCATATCACATCAAGAATGAATTAGAAAAACTTATCAAAGAAATGCTGGAAACAGGTATCATACAGCCAAGTACCAGTGAGTATTCATCACCAGTGGTCATGGTAAGGAAAAAAGATGGATCATGGAGGTTGTGCGTGGACTACCGTACACTCAATCAGCAGACACTCAAAGATAAGTTCCCTATACCTCTTATTGATGATTTATTAGATGAATTACATGGCTCAAAATTCTTTACTAAACTTGATTTGAGATCTGGGTACCATCAAGTAAGAATGCACCCTAAAGACATTCATAAAACTGCTTTTAGAACTCATGAAGGACATTATGAATTTTTAGTCATGCCTTTTGGGCTTTGCAATGCACCTTCTGAAAGTATGTATGCTCCGATACCAAATGAAAGTGTGTATACGCTTGTGCACACTGATTACGGATCGTGTAATATGGACTAATATATGCGGAATGTTATTTACAATTGCTATATAAGTAAATATTCAATAAACTAACTATATAGCAATTCACAGATATAGAATAGTAAATGCAGTAAACAGTAAAATCACACCAGGGATTTTTATACTGGTTCGGACCTCCCGTCCTACGTCCAGTCCCAGACTCCTATCTGGATTTTCACTACCAACTACCTCGCTTCACCCGGAGGAACAGGTTTATAATACCCGAACAGCCGAACGGGATTTCGTGCCTCTTACAACACCGAGGACTTCAACAAAAATAAATACAATTGTCGTTGACAACTTGTGCTCTTAACAACACTGATTTGTCACTTGTAGTACACCCTTCCTATAATCTTATCCTCAAAATATGTGAATGATGTTTGTGAAGATTGAAGGAAGTATATTACTTAATTGAATCAAAAGATATGAAATAATTTCAATGATTCAATAAGCAATTGAAATGTTTGAGAGTTCAAGACAGAGATCAATAGAATAGAGATTAGAATAATAGAATTGGTTATTCTTATCTGGAATAATGATTTCATGATGTTTATATAAGAAATAAACAGTTGTAACCCTTTGTGAAAAGATACAAACAAAGGTCATGATCATTGGTGAAGAGAAAGAGAAGCAACCGTTGAAGAAAAGGAAGTGTCTGTACGAAAGGTTGCTTTCTGTTTGAAAACGGTCGACAGGTCAAAAATGGCCGGTAGACAGGAATTTGAATATATATACGTTATGTACACTTGTGCACGTTATCTGTGCATTCTGGACAAAAACGGTCGACCGCCTTGTTTTAAACCGGTCGACCGGTTTAGCCCAGACTGCACAGTTAATGTGCACTCATACATATATACATTTATATTCAAAGATTGAAGGTATGAGATTATTTGAGGATAGATTTTAACATAAATAACACTACTAACATACCAAATAATCAACCTCTAATGTATGGAGCTCTTTGTGTCTCTTTAAAACAATGAATAACTTCTTTTTGTCGATCACGGCTTATCCCTTTGTCAGAAATCAAAACTCTATAAAAATCTTGACTCAACATTCTCCCCCTTTTTGATTGATGACAACATATATCTGAAGTTCTGAATCTCCCCCTGAATATGTGATCTCCCTGAGATTTTATCTGTATTCTTTATATATATATTCCTGCAAATAATTGTTAGCTCTTTCTCCCCCTTTGTCATCGACAAAAAGGAGTAATAGATAATGGAATAATATAGGAATATATTAACCAGAATATCCATTTTCCTCTTTTCTTAAGTGGTACCTGCAAAAAATATAATTAAGACCATGGTACCCACTTTTTATAGGGTCCTAAGAGTTAGATCTTAGGAATCCAAACCCATACGGGTCCGGTATCCCCTTTATATACATAATTAGAATTATAATGCACAGTATTCATGAAATTCTGAATATATTTGTTCCTAATCAAATTGTTATTTGTTTTAGGAACCCATATTTTGATAGTCTTGACATTTTTCTTCTGAAATTTCACAACTGGTTTTGGTTTGGAATATAATAAACTAAGATTTTTCTTAGCTCCAGTCTTTTGTACTTTCTTTTTCCTTCCATTACCAAGATGTTTCTTGGTTTCTGGTTTCCTATATCCCAAACCTTGTTTATTTGAAACAGATTGTGAACTTTCAATGATTTTTGTCAAATTTTCTCGACCTTTGTTAAAGTTAGAAACATTTTGAGTTATGTCATCTAACTTAGTTTGTAAGCTCGCCTTTTCTAGGTCCAGATTTTTGACTTTTGCCTTAAGCTCATGATTTTCAGTAGCGAGAGCATCATTTTTCTCTTTTTGAGTTTCAATTTCTTGACTCAAAAGAGATAATTGAGAGTCAACATTAGATGATGATTCTTGAAGTTTTTCAAGTTCTTCTTCTAATATTTTCTTCTCGTCTTTTAACATATCTCGTTCAAACTCTGCTCTACTCAAATCTGCTTTGGCTATTTTTAATTGACGTTTTATGTCTTTATATTTGACTATTAATTCAGAATTTATATCAAGTAATTCATCAAATGTAGGAATTTGTACCTCATCTTCTGTTGCCATAAAACAAACATTAGCTTGTTCATTTTCCTGATCACTTTCACTTTCAGATGAGGATGAGTCTGAATCATCCCATGTTACTGAGAAGGCTCGTTTCTTTGACTTGTCCTTCTTATGTTTGAATTTATCATTTTCTGACTTCTTCTTCTGTTCTGGACAATCCTTCTGCATGTGCCCCTTTTTGTGACAGTTGAAACATTCTATAGTTGATGAAGATGGTTTGCTTGATCCAGGTTTCCTTTTGTTGTAGCGACTGGCTTTTCGATATTTTAGGAATTTTTTGAGTCCTTTTGCAATGAATGCCAAATCTTCATCTTCAGAATCTGATTCATTTTCATCTTTCTCAGCATGAAATGCTACATTTTTCTTCTCTTCTTTCTGTTCTTTTCTAGCCTGCAAATTTGCTTCATAGGACATTAAATTTCCTATCAATTCATCTGGCTTCATGATGGAAAGGTCATTAGCTTCTTCAATTGCTAATACTTTTCCTTCCCATTCACTAGTCAGAGAATGTAGGACTGTTGAAACGACATCAAAATCTGAATATTTTTGCCCTAATCCGATAAGTGCATGATGAATAGTTTGAAACCTTGAATACATATCATTGATCGTCTCATTCGGTTTCATTTTGAAATTTTGAAACTGACTCTTCAGCATGGCTATTTTGGCTTGTTTAACCTTGTTAGTACCTTCATGAGTGGTTTTCAGCGTTTGCCAAATTTGATATGCAGTAGTGCAGATACTAACACGGTTATATTCATTTTGGTCTAATGCACAAAACAACATATTTATTGCCTTTGCATTTACAGCTGCTGCTGTTTTCTCAGCCGTTGTCCATTCTGAATATTCAGTTGTTGGATTTACTATTTCTTTTTGAGTAGCATTCCAAGCATCATAGCTATTTGATTGCATGAAAAATGACATACGTGTAGCCCAATAGCTATAGTTGAGACCATTAAAGAATGGAGGTCTTTGTGTTGATTGACCTTCCGTGTAAGTGCTAGAGCTAGTACTTGCGTTATTTGCCATATTACAAGAATATATCAAATAACGGTTTTACGGTTATATGATGACCGTGCTCTGATACCAAATGAAAGTATGTATGCTCCGATACCAAATGAAAGTGTGTATACGCTTGTGCACACTGATTACGGATCGTGTAATATGGACTAATATATGCGGAATGTTATTTACAATTGCTATATAAGTAAATATTCAATAAACTAACTATATAGCAATTCACAGATATAGAATAGTAAATGCAGTAAACAGTAAAATCACACCAGGGATTTTTATACTGGTTCGGACCTCCCGTCCTACGTCCAGTCCCAAACTCCTATCTGGATTTTCACTACCAACTACCTCGCTTCACCCGGAGGAACAGGTTTATAATACCCGAACAGCCGAACGGGATTTCGTGCCTCTTACAACACCGAGGACTTCAACAAAAATAAATACAATTGTCGTTGACAACTTGTGCTCTTAACAACACTGATTTGTCACTTGTAGTACACCCTTCCTATAATCTTATCCTCAAAATATGTGAATGATGTTTGTGAAGATTGAAGGAAGTATATTACTTAATTGAATCAAAAGATATGAAATAATTTCAATGATTCAATAAGCAATTGAAATGTTTGAGAGTTCAAGACAGAGATCAATAGAATAGAGATTAGAATAATAGAATTGGTTATTCTTATCTGGAATAATGATTTCATGATGTTTATATAAGAAATAAACAGTTGTAACCCTTTGTGAAAAGATACAAACAAAGGTCATGATCATTGGTGAAGAGAAAGAGAAGCAACCGTTGAAGAAAAGGAAGTGTCTGTACGAAAGGTTGCTTTCTGTTTGAAAACGGTCGACAGGTCAAAAATGGCCGGTAGACAGGAATTTGAATATATATACGTTATGTACACTTGTGCACGTTATCTGTGCATTCTGGACAAAAACGGTCGACCGCCTTGTTTTAAACCGGTCGACCGGTTTAGCCCAGACTGCACAGTTAATGTGCACTCATACATATATACATTTATATTCAAAGATTGAAGGTATGAGATTATTTGAGGATAGATTTTAACATAAATAACACTACTAACATACCAAATAATCAACCTCTAATGTATGGAGCTCTTTGTGTCTCTTTAAAACAATGAATAACTTCTTTTTGTCGATCACGGCTTATCCCTTTGTCAGAAATCAAAACTCTATAAAAATCTTGACTCAACACCTTCAACCTTTCAAGCATTGATGAATGATATATTTAAACCCTACTTAAGAAAATTCCTCTTAGTATTTTTTGATGACATTCTAATCTATAGCCAGACTTGGTCTGAGCACATACACCATATTAAGTTGACATTGCAGGTATTAAAAGACAATCAGATGGTAATCAAACTGTCTAAGTGTTCATTTGCGAAGGGGCAGGTTGCTTATTTAGGGCATATCATTTCAGAAAAAGGAATTGCAGTAGATCCAGAAAAGATAAAGGTAATAAGCGACTGGCCACAGCCAAATAATATTAAAGGTCTGAGAGGATTCCTTGGTCTTACTGGGTATTATAGAAAGTTTATCAAGCACTATGGATTGATAGCCAAGCCTCTAACCAATCTGCTGAAGAAAAATGCATTTACCTAGAATAAAATAGCAACTGAAGCTTTTGAGCAGCTCAAACATCACCTAATTAACCCACCCATATTATGCATGCCAGACTTCAACAAGGAATTTGTTATTGAGTGTGACGCCAGTGGAGTGGGAATAGGGGCTGTACTTACTCAAAATGGAAAACCTATTGCTTACCTGAGTCAAGCATTGAATGGGAAAAATTTGCTATTGTCCACATATGAGAAAGAATTGTTAGCATTATTGCTTGCTACCAAGAAATGGACACAATATCTTATGGGAAGGAAATTCATTATCAAAACTGATCACCAAAGCCTTAGACACCTGCTTTCACAAAGACTCACTACTGGAATACAAGGAAAATGGTTGGCAAAGCTGCATGGATTTGATTACAAGGTTGAATATAGGAAGGGAAAGGAAAATACTGTGGCTGATGCGCTTTCAAGATTACCAGAGGAGCATGAAATCCAGATGATACAGTGTAAAGCAGTGGCCACACTAGAGGGGAGCTGGATACAAGAACTTAAAAATTACATGGAACAATCAACATATATTAAGGAATTAAAGAAAAAGCTGGAGGAAGGCAAGCTTGAATCATCAAAATATACAATGGTAGATAACCTGTTATATTATAAGAAGAGGATAATGTTGGATCCAAATTGCAAAGAAATAATACAAACTATACTACATGAGTACCATTCTTCTCCACTGGGTGGACATGCTGGAATCAAAAAGACTAGACACAAGCTTAAGCAATCATTTTACTGGAAAGGAATGAGATCAGATATTGAAAGGTATATAAGGGAATGCGATGTCTGTCAAAGGAACAAACATGAAAACATATTAATTCCCGGCCTGCTACAACCATTACCTGTGCCAGACAAAATCTGGTGTGACATCTCAATGGATTTTATAATAGGACTACCAAAGAGTTACAAGTACACATCTATATATATAGTGGTGGATCGACTCTCTAAGTACTCACACTTCTTTCCCTTACAACACCCTTATACAGCTAAAGATGTTGCTAATATATTTTTCGATGGAGTATTCAAACTACATGGTATGCCCCATAGCATTGTTAGTGATAGAGATAGCATCTTTACTAGCAATTTTTGGCAAGAGCTGATGAGACTGCAAGGATGTACACTTAAAATGAGCTCAGCCTACCACCCACGGTCAGATGGCCAAACTGAAGCTGTCAACAAGATATTGGAAGGATACCTGCGCTGTTTTGTTTGTCACAAGCCACAAGAATGGTCAAAATGGCTCACCATGGCCGAATACTGGTACAATACCAGTTGGCAAAGCTCCATCAACACTACACCCTACCAGGCAGTCTATGGGATACCACCACCAACCTTGATATCTTATGTGCCAAAAACTGCAAGGGTACCTCAAGTAGAACAGGAGCTATACTCTAGAGATATTGTAATACAATTATTAAAAGATAGTCTAAGACACACACAAGAGAGAATGAAGAAACATAGTGATGCTAGAAGGACTGAAAGGCAGTACAGTGAAGGAGATTGGGTGTATCTTAAATTGCAGCCATATAGGCAAATTACTGTGAGAAATTTGAAAACCACCAAATTATCCCCCAAGTACTATGGGCCATACAAGATTATTCAGAAAATTGGAGAGGTGGCCTACAAACTAGAGCTACCCACTGGAGCACGCATACACCCAGTGTTCCATATTTCACAGCTTAAAAGAAGGGTAGGCAGTGGGGTTATTGTTCAACAAGATAATCCTACATTTATGGAAGAAATTGTTGATGAGCCAGAGGCCATCTTGGACAGAAGGATATTTCCAAGGAACAATAAAGCCATTACACAAGTGTTAATTAAATGGAAACAAAGAACACAAGAAGAATCCACTTGGGAAGACTATTGGGATTTGGTAAAGAGATTTCCTACTTTTGACCTTGAGACAAGGTCAATTTTTGAAGGGGAAGGGAATGTTAGGCCACAGGTTCAACAAATTCGATTACAAGTTGTTAAGCAAGGAAGAGTAAACAAGTTTGCAAACAGTTTGCATTCAGGCACTGACAGTGGCATTTCATCGAACATAGGGGTGCAGACTGCTTCCATGGCTACCAGTGGCGATTCAGGAGGGGTGCAGTCTGATACCAACCATCAGGCGAACCTGCTTGACTCCAGGGATACAGCCAACCCTTCAGACAAGCCCAGTATTGGGTAGATGGTGTGTGCACGTGCACATGTGCACGTGTACACTGTTTTGTTAAGATCTGTTCAAATGGCAGTGGTTGTAATTAATTATTTGATCCATTCAAAGTTTGATTAGGTCATGTTATGAGGTGTATTCAAGGTCTAAAGTATATATAAATAGGCTATGCAATCATTTGTAATGGGAATTGAGAAGAGATAAATAAAAGAATTTATTCATTACTTTGATAAGTTCTGTTTACATATTTCCTCTCTCAAAAATACATTTTCTATCTGTACAATCTTTTTATTACAATAAACCTTCCAGTCTTCAAGAATCCCAGTTTTCGATCACCTGTTGTCTTTCCTGTTATTATCCTTGTTATTTCATCATGGTTGGTACAAGGCACAGGAAAGTTGGTCATAACAACAAAAAGAAAGAAACTTTCGCTACAGATCTCGTCGAAGTGGCGACTATACAACGCGGACTAAATATGCAAAATCGGCATAAATCAGGGTAGAGAGAACCAATGAATGTGTTTTTCTGATTTTTTTTATCCAACGTATGGCGAAACTATGAAATAAATCCCAGATTCAGCGTCGAGTTAAACGATTCACATTTTTTGAATCTACAGATAACGATAAAAAAGGAGAATGAAGGAGATTCTCAACGTCGTCTAAAGAAATCTATAATTAAGGACTAGATGAGGGCAATTTATCCGTTTTGAATTTTTATTTCTAATGAAAATTATAGGCGACAAATCTACAATCAATTTAATTGCATCGGCTGTGACTTGAATGGATTTCAAACGGCTATTCAACCTTGTTTCGTTTTCTTGCTTTTTACAAGAGCATTCACGAATTCAAATGGCAAAATAAATTGCACTGGAATGGTTCTAAAGACTACAAGATGAAAGGCGATGACAGGTTTTGCAACGACCCTGCAGATGAAACAAGGATGTAAGATGATCATGGATGCAACGTGAAAGGTTTCATATATTCTACAGGACTGTTGTCTATTGTTGTTCTAAAGGTACCATACTATGTTGATTTAAGTAAGAAATTCTGATTATTTTCAAAGGCATTTCTACTAGATCTAGGCAGCAAAATAATGGATTTGATATGGATCTAAGAGCCACGGTAAGAACTGACTGCCGATGAACATGGATAGGATTATGGTAAAACTGTCGAAGGAAAAAACCACAAACCCTAGTTTGGCATATCGACATCGATGTAGTTTTGGAAACTAGAAATGCAGTTTGATAACAGTCATGGGAGGATAACCGAATCTGGTTTTGGTTTGTAATTTTCCATCATTTCCATGAAATGCTGGTTGGAATGTTCTGGTTGAGAAGGTGAAAGTCACGTGAGATGGAGACAAGATTCATGTGAAGCCAACCATGTTTCTGAATCGTAATTTCTTATTCGCCGCATGAGTAGTACAGTTAGTGACTTGAAGTTATGTGATGCTGCTGCCATGACGTTTAGATAATTTTCTTCTATAGACGCAAGGGAAATCATGAGTTAGGCCACCAATGAAGTGTATGTACTTAACAGAACTATTAGATAAAAAGGTGGAAGGCATGATATAAAATGATGAACGAATTGAGAAACTTAGATGGCTGCGGAATTTCATTGGATGGACGTTGTGGGCAACGTGTCAAGTAGTTTGAAATATGATGTACAAAGTTGTATTTTATTTTCTATAATCTGTAGGTCTGTTATGGCTGGGCCATTTTATTTGATTGTACTCTGTAATGTATATAATAGCAATAAAGGAACCAATTTTCAATATATATATATATATATATTAAGTTAATTAAATTATAAAAGATATACATAAATTAGAACTTTTATAACTATCTATTTGTAAACATAAATGAAATTGTAAGAAACCCAACTTATATTTAATGGACGAGTACATGTTTATTGTACGCATACCGTGATTTCAAATGTGTTCAACACTAGAATCATGTGGGTGTTTCATAAAAAATACATTATTCTTTAAATCGATATCATTCAATTAAAGTATATGCTAAAAGATTATGAAGATCATTAATATTTAATATATAGGCTTTCCTCTACTATTTATATTAGATATAATAGATTACTTGCATACTCTTTAGTTATTGAATTTCCTCAAGCTAGAGATGTTATGTGTAGAACTATTAGTATATTGACTAGACGAGGTAAGATACATGCACGTATTTATTGAGGCTTCCTCAAGGTATATGCATTGTGCATAGGCCATTGCGAGATGGTGTGTACGAGTGAATAAGCTCTCTCTATTTGTTGAGTTTCCTCAAAGTTGAGATAAGATTAGGACAAAGACGATGGATTAGGAGCTGCATATGATACAATTGATAAGCTGTTATCCATCGCATGTAGGTCAAGGATTTGTTGAGTTTCTTTAAGGTCAAAATCCCAGGGAAAGAGAATCCTAACACCCATAAGAGAAATTGAAAGATTTTTATGTTTTCTCTTAGAGTTTTGAGAAACATATAAATCTATTGGATGCTTACTAAAAAATGAAATAAAAACATTAACCTTTCTAATATTATAAGAATATACGTTATAATATTAAAATAATCTACTTCGATAAATTTGTACAACTAATATAACTGATAAAATGTTTATTAGTTAAAATATACAAATGACTGAATTAAGATTGACATAAAAATATAAAATATACCTACTAATAGATCTTTTGGAATGTTGTCACTTCAACACCCATGCAATAGTGAACTTATAGAACCACAAAAACATTCATGCCTCAGTCACTTAAGTATATATGTGTGTCCAAGACCATGCATTGTCTTTTACAAGCTTTGGACACTTAAACAATACAGGAATATGGGTATTTGATCCATATCCGTTCAAATATAAATGTTAAATGGAAAAATTCATGATTCATAATGTACGTAGCTTCATAAAAATTACTTTCTTCGAAATAGGCAAGTAAACCATAAAGTGAGAATGTGTATTCGATACGATTGATTACAGTAAGGATCTTGTTATGTTAGATGTTGCACTAGACTAAGAGTTATAGGATGTACCTAGGAATTCAATCACTAGAATGTCAGTTAGATCAGTTTATGTGAAGGGAAACTTATTCGATATCCTTAAATTTTAAGGGTGATCGAGTGCATTTTTGTGAAGAGTTCATTATGGTCTTGTAGCAAGGGTTTCGCTTTTAATGGTTCAACCGTTTTGAATGGAAAGCGAATGTATGAGAGTACATGTAACTTAGGCATAGTTGGGATAAAGAAAATGAATGGTCACCTCTACTTCATAAAGAGACATTAGAAATGAGAGTTGTATAAAATACTAAAAGGATACTTAATATGTAATGGGAAATGTGATTTCTATTTCAAATGTATTTTCATATAGAAAATTATTTGCTATGGAAGTTATTTCTTTGAGTTTAAGATAATTGATCTAAAACTCTCGACTATAAACTAGTTACAACGTATGAATAAAATTCTGTAGTAAGTGGTTAAATGAAGCTTCATATTTCTTAAGCCATTATAGTAATGGAGGATATAGTGGGAGCATACCATATAACACTTCTTAGTGGACACATCAAGTTATGAAAATTATTTTCATAAATATACCAAATACTATTTATGAAATAATATTTATTTTCAATATTTACTAAAAATAGATATATTTTAATTTTGATGTGAATGTTTTGCATGTTCGTTTTAATATAAATCAATAATAATGGTATTTATAGCAAAATGTGATGCATTAGAAAATATAAAAGTATCTAAAAAAATTACAATTATTTTGGAATTATGAACTAAGCCATAATTTTGAGAAATAATTCTTTAATCATATGATTATGAACCATATGGTACTAGTGACTTGTATCTCAAACGATTAAGAGCAAAGCACCCATTCAGCGGGAGCGATATAGGAGTAGGTGAACTCTTCATATGGATACATATAGATGTATGCAATTGTAAGCCAACAATGAATTACCACAAATAAAATATTTTTATTTGATACACTTGTAGTATGTCTATGATAAGTTCATAGAGTATAAGACAAAAGTAAATAACATAACATGCAAAAGAAAATAAAAGAATTCAATTTGATCGAATAGTTTAGTATATTGGAAAGAAGTTCTAAATGCACTTAAAACGAATAAGATTCTATCTCTAAAGTCACTCCTTCCTATGATACATAATGATGCATTGATAAGAAATAATCGGAATTTGTTGGATAAAGAACGATTGATTGTCAGTGAAGTTGAGTTAACTTATTTCTATAAGGTCTTGTACTTAAGAGTAAGTAAATAAGGTAAAAATTAATTTCATCTAAGTCATAGTTTACGCAATCATACAAAATAAGAGCTGATAACAGACCTCTACATATCCTAGATTAAGGAGTTGACTGTTTGTGTGAGTCGAGAAGCTGCATGTAATAATTACTCAGTAGGGATCTTTTATGGACCACCTCAAAAGTGTTTGGGATAGAACGATGTTGATCGATCAACTTATGTAAGTTTTGTAAATCAAAAGTAAATTAGTCAGTTCATAAATGTTTATAAATACATATTTCGTTGCACCGAGAAACAATTGTTGTTTCAAGAAACACTAACTTCATAGCAAATGGATTTCTTTTAGAAATTATTGGTAGTGAAATGGTTTTGGATACAATCCAAAGATAAAACTGATTACAAAAGATGAAATGAATTAACCAAACCTAAATGGACACAGATAATTAGGATGTCTAATAAGAGCACTTGCACATTAAAGTGAAATTCTGAGTTTCATACCAATTTCAAAAAAGAAATTTCCGTAATTGTCAATTAAGCATTAAGTGCATTGGTTCTCTACCATATAGCCCGAGACGCTAACATAAATGGATTCCAAATACGTCATCAAAATATGATTTTAATTGTTTTACCTGAAGGGATAAGATCCATAGACTGTAATGTGTCTTCAAGAAGAAGACCAGCGAATTTGGAATATAGTAAGCAACATTGATTAGAATAACATCGTAAAATTCAAAATTTGAAATTAATGTAACGGATTCATCATTCAACATGCTTAAATTAATTTGATTTTACTCGCAAAATTATCGGCAATATGATTTTGAGTTTTCAGACATTTATGTTGAAACAAAATTCTAAGTGATGATATAGAATAGATTGTTTGCTCATAACAACCAAAGTGCCTCAATGTCAGCGCAGCGGTACTGAATTTATGGTTTTCGGATATAATCCAAGAACTGATACAAAAGTATCATTCGATAAGCATCATATTTGAGAAAATATTTTAACAAAGAAATCACTCGGTTTGATTTTCAATCGAAATGGAAAGGAAGCATTTGTCTGTAAGAAAGAACATTAAAGGTACTAAAATTTTTCTAAAACTATAAGTAAATGACAAACTTATGGTAGCTAATGATGTACCAATGTTAAAATCATTTCGTGTTTAATACTTGACATTGGATCTGAAAATGTCATCTTTTATTATCAACATAAAAGGATGTTGGTATTGACCCCAAATGATATACAAAGGCATTACATTGAAACGTTTAATGTGGAGCATATGAGACGAATTCATTATGCATTGGTAATAGGAATTACCACATATGAAGTGTAGTCTACTATATCACATTTCGCTTATGTACATACATTGAGCAATTATAAAATCTGAACTATGGTCGCTAAATGGTAGTTAAGAGTATTATCAAATATTTGCGTAGTACTAAAGAATTGTTTTTAGAAACAATGAACTCCTTATGAAGAAGTATCCACACCCGAACTTCATAAATGATTTTTAGTATAATATGTCAATCCTGAATTCATGTAATCAACGTAGTCTAGGAACTTTAAGTTGGAAATGTTCTAAATGAAAGGTTGTGACCAATTCAACCAAAAGGCTAAGTACATCACCTTGAATAGCTCCACAATAAAACTACATATAAATGTGCATATATTTATAACTAGACTAAGGTTGATTCCAAATGTTGAGAATCACATAATGTTGTTATGAATAATAATTTCACGATTCAGATAATGAAAGTACCTAGAGCTCACCAGAAGTCGAGAAACATACTCCGGAAGGTTCCATATGTATTTATTAGCATTAGAGATGGTTGATCGACAAAGTAGATAATTAAGACAATATAGCATATTCATTTCCTAAGAGACTAGCTTAATCGTTTTGATAAAACTGATCGAAGGAATATGAATAAAATGGCATAATTGACCCCAAGTGCAAGTGGGAGATTGATAGAGTTATGGGTATGCCCTAGAGGCAATTATATAATTTCTTACATATATCTAATTCAGTGATCGATTTAGTTCATAATAAAGGTGTTTGACTTCTATTATATACTTCATTATATAATAATTAATTTAAAATATATAAATAAGAAAATCTTTAAATGAAATGTTATGTGATTGTAGTTGCAAACGGTTGCAATCATGAGTAATTAATCATAATATAAATTAACATTTTATTAATATTCTCAATCAAGATGTTTTGAAAAATGATATCAATACATCCATTCAAACCATAGTACATAATGCTCTCCAAATGTTGGGCAGTGTGTTGCTCATGGCTACTAGGACATAGGGGGTTACATACTGATAGTTATAGGAAAGCTATGAACCATTTAAAAGTCTCTTGTTTGTAAATATAACTAAGGTCAAATAAGAGATCTCAAAGTGTTCTTGAAGTGGAATCGTCAATTATTGCTAGGAATCCTTTTATCACAACAATATAGAATCATTCGGTTGATAGTGCTAGAGATCAGTTATTATCTATTCCTTTATGGGCTTATTATACACATATCCCATCAGTTTGCAACCTTTGATAGGGCTAAATTGGTTAGCTAGCCTTGTTGGCAAGTTAAAATATTTTGATGCTAACACTGTGGCTAGAAGGAAGTTAGTTTTCACTAAGGAATTAATTGAAATTACATCGGACAAGCCTCTGCCTTCTAGGCTGAAGGTTTGTATTGCTGAAGGTTGGGATATTTTTGTTGATGTTAACTATAGTTGAAAACATGATATTTTTATGATTTTTCACTCCTTTAGTCACATCACTGAAGCATGTAAGCATGTTCTAGATGACTCCTCTATGCCTATTTCAGATAAGATCCTTCTTCCTCGTCCTCCTGTTAGGAAGTGGGTTTCCAAGCGTTCGATCAATGTCCCTCCATTGGTTGTAGTTGATGCCATTACTCCTATTGGCACGTGTTTTGAGCCCTCTGTTGCTATTGATGATCCTCCTTTCGACATTGTTATTAACTAGAATTCATATGAGCGTGCCTGGGTGCACATGAAATCAGAAATGAGATGCTCTCTGAAGTAGGATAGTTATCATATGTTTGTTGGTGGTGAAAGTGAGGATCAGTGATTATATTACCATGTTGTTAGGGACGATCTTGTACTTACTACACTTGGTAAGGATGGGGATGACATATGAATTGTATTGGCTGATGAAACCTGGGATCGAAATACTTATTTCCCCGTGACTT
The DNA here is from genome assembly GCA_030737815.1 of Allium fistulosum. Classification (NCBI taxonomy): domain Eukaryota; kingdom Viridiplantae; phylum Streptophyta; class Magnoliopsida; order Asparagales; family Amaryllidaceae; genus Allium; species Allium fistulosum. Next base: position 413,307,741 of record CM060906.1, read on the forward strand.
GGTGGATTGTGTTTTAAATTTGGCAGCTCTATTTTCTGGATTACTAATGTAGTTCCTCCTCTATGGAGGGGCTACAGTCTCTTAAAGTTTGTAGCAGTTTAGGTATCTCTACCTAACTCATGTACTTTTCTTTTTTGTTTACTCTTTTGGCGCATGTGCCGAGCACTTATTTTAAATGAGTATTAACAATAGGGGACGGCCCACTCCAATGCCGGCTAGCCTTACGTAAAAAAAGAGATCTCGAAGTGACAATGTTACATGATTTTTCTGATTTGAGAATACTATTGAACTTCAATATGGATACACCACTTTTAATTATAGTTAAATCATAATGGCATCTATTGAATGACATAGATTGGTCCTAGTTGAAGCAGTGAAAGTGAAACACCATTCAACAGAGATTTGTCTCCTCGGTTATATGAGGTTAGTACCATGGTTAACTATAGTCAACTTAAAGTCAAAGTCTTTGGCCAGAGTAGTGTGGCTAATAATAAATGTTATTGTTGAACTAAAGACTTTATTTAAGGATTAATCAAGTTGAATATGGACGATGCTGGAATTTTGACAAAAACCAAATCATATAAGTCTTAAAGTGATATAATGTTGACGAAAAGAATTTGTGCAAATAATTATTATTAAAATTTACCTCTTAAAACTGTAAAATTGATTTTACCAAAGAAGATGTATAAGCAATAAATTCTGCTAAACTGTGATCCCACTAGCCAAGACGAAGTGCGAACATTAATATTCAAACTGTTTGATATTAATCGCTGACTGAATTTATACCTACGAGTTACACAACCTCATTGTTAGTGTCTCAGAAATACCAATCGATTTAATTGATTTATAAATTACTATAAATTAAATTAATTAATTAATATTTAAGAAATATTAATTACTTATTTTAAATACCGTTTAGTCTTTGTGGGTGTCAGTAGTAATTAAGTGTGTATCTATCTATATCTATACTACTAATAATGAGAATTCAATCAATTAATTTCAACCGTGTCTTTTCGAAATTCCCAAAATGCCCTTTCCCCTTGCTTTCGTATCTCCCTTGCAATTCCAGATTTCCAGATCCAAGCGATTCCAAATCTAAGGCGAATCCCAATTCGACATCTTTTCTAACTTCAATTTATGATCGATTGATTATTCCAGATCCAATCCTCCGCCTTCGACCTACGATCTTCAATCATCAGTCGTTAGCCTTCAATTACCGATTAATGATTATGGATCCACCGATCCATGATCAATTAAGGTTAGTCCGCCGAATTGTGATTCAAACTTTGACCGATGATTACCGACTAAACATATATTCTTTGTTTAAGATGTGTTTTTCCATGCTTAATTTTATTCAGTAGCATTTGGAATTTAGAATTGTTTCCCTCCTTTTCTATTGTTAATTCATTGTATTACATTAATTGATTGCGTTCATATTAATAGTATACTGTTGTGATCTAAAAGGACATTGTTCCAAATGTATAATATTAAAATCACAACAGTATACTGTTGTGAATTTAACAGTAAATTGTTACAAATCGTAACAGTGTTCTTTTAGGTCACAACAGTATAATGTTAAAATCACAATAAAAAGGACATCGTAGATCAGGATCATGTCTTTGTCGTTATGTGTCGAGAACTAATCTATTCCACCTGTAAAGGTATAACTATCTGGGTTCTTATACATTTCAAATTAATTTTCGTATAATATACAGAAATAAATGTATAGAGCTAGCCAAAACATGAAACATAAGAATTATGTGCATGAGCTTAGAGCTTCAAATAGCGTATATGTATTACATTGACATTTATATGATTGCAATGTACACAACTAACATGGAGTTCATAGTTGATTACAAGTGAACAATGGAATTTTTGTTTTGTTTTTTCATTTCTTTAAAAGTGGGGCTCATTTGCTAGATCATGTGGTGCACCAAGTTGTGAATGTATATATGTTTCTTCCCATTGTCCTAGAGTAAAATTTGAAAACATATCTCCAAAATAAACATTTATGGATGTGCATAATATGTGTGTGTTGTATGCACTGGTCATAATTCAAATGTAACATAAACTAAGTCCAGACTTGGTTAAAATGTGTTGTAAGTTGTAAGTTTGCATTATAGTCTATTGTTAAAAGCTAATGGAAGAACCAGTATTCCACCAACTATTTGAATACACTTTGTTGGTTCGTAGCACTCAACATAGATTATAATTGGTTAATGACGAAGAGTAGTTAGATTACTACTGTTTCAGAATTTGTGATATGCCATGTTAAGATCAGATTATATTTATAATATGAATAAGACATCATACAACATTCGATATGCTAGCTAACGTCTACGTTTTGCCTTACAAATTAATTAGTATTATTTCTGGAAGTTAATCCTATATTTTTTTCATGCTAGATGGGAACTAAGAGAAAAGACTAAAGTGAGAACTCTATTGCAAGTTGATTTTATTAAAAGATATCATAAGTTATGAACTATAGAAATTTTACGATCCATAGAAAATTCTGTGATCCATTTCTTCCGTATGGCCAGATCTGATTATATTTTCCTACGATATCATGGGTAGGCATTATCACCTCCCAAGTCGAAAGAAATGGAGAAGCGACAAAATACAAACCTGTATGCACGATATAGGCAAATGATTTGAGTCGAATTCGAAAGAAATCAGAAATATTTGGCTCGATGTGAAAGTAATCCAACATCTGGATGGTATCTATGCTCTGTTACACTACCGCATGGTGCATTTATGGTACGTGCAAGTTCTATTACTGCCTGATTATAAAGCAGGTTGACAATGTAATAGCTACTGTAGATAGTATTATCATGAATGACAATGTTGCTAACAAACGCTTTCTTGCTTGATAATATTGCTATTTTCAGTCTTTTCCCCTCATTTTGATTAAAACTGGAAAAACATGACAATTTAGTACTGACTATCAATTAACTAGGTAATTTTTTTTGGACGATTGTTAATCATTCATGAACATTTGATGCATTTTCAATGTTTCCAAAGCTATATAATATTCGATAAGTGTACTGCACTTAATCAATATGACAACTGTTTTAACCAAAGTGTAGTTGGTATTTGGGTTTAACATTGTATTATTTAATTGACAACATAAAATTCATTATACCAGCTAAAACTATTGCAGGTTGAACAGAATAGACTAAATACGAAGCTTTCCTTATATGAAAGATATATACCAAGAATAATTAATGATACCATTTGTCAATAGTGCATTCCTGGAGACATTTACAACCACGAAAGGCTGAGTGAACTTTGGGCATCTGCTATTTTGAGCTATCTTTTTGGATTTCAATATATGCATTATATGAAGCTGATGGAAACTACTTTTTAGATTTCAGTGTATGCAATAAAAGTTTACTTAATTTTGTAATATTACCTTTAATCTGTTGCTGTTTCAGGTTTCTTCACTACTGCAACCAAAAACAACTAAGATTGATAAAGGCTACTCATTTAAGTTTTATTGAATGACTAAAAGGCAACCTAATCCCGTTGACATGGCATCCCACAATTACTAGCTGAATCTAGCCAAATTCTCTCTTTCCACTAATCTTGGTTGATAAAATTAGGCACACTCTGGTATAGAAAATGGGCGTTACTTGGATGTAGCAAGATTAGTTACTAAGAGTGATTCTACTAGATATACAAATAATCTAATTCAAAAAGTTATAAGTGGACACCATAGAATTTTCACAATGTTTCTCAAAAACTAAGGCACATAATACATATGTATTAAACATTGACAATGAAATTTGCATGGTACTATTTTTTTTACAAAAGAACGATCCTTGATATAAGGAGAGCACTCAAACTTATTTATTATTATAGATAAATCAAAGGGTACCACAAGGCTGGTAGATGGCAATACAATTGAATATTAAATATCTAGGTGCTATAGTCAATATGATCACATCAGATTGATGATCAAACCAAAAATTGCACACTAATAATGAAGATGCTACACTTAATACGTATTGTAGTGGCAAATTTACATAACTAAGCCGATCTTAAATTGTTAGCATAACCACATTAAAGTAAAGCTGATTCGGCCTTTTAGACTATTTGTTTAGTGCTAAAAGAAGTTGTACTTGATCTAGGTATAAAATCAGCTATTCATTCTATATTTCCAGTCATGACTATTTGCAAGACTAGATTCATTCTATATTTCCAGTCATGACTATTTGCAAGACTGGATCCACGGTACATCCCATTTTGTGGCACGTCTCTGCATTTAAATTATTTTGGGATGAAAAATTTCTACTGAAATGTTACTGAGATCTTTTCATGACTAATTTATGTATTTTTAAAATATTACTACTGCTGAACCAAATTACTGTTAGCTTAATGTAGTTACAGTACCACTGGCTCATATGCAAATGTACTTCCGTATATATTAAAACTTTATTCTAATCCGTTTTCGCATTTCATTTTTACGTATTTTATTATTAGTATGGTTGAAACTAAAAGATATTGACAAATAAAACAACCGTTGTCAAATTGTTCATTAATGTTACTTATGTAGTTTAAAGAGTTTAGTAAAATCAACTCTCCAATTCAATGAAAAATGAAATTTATCAAATGCATTATCATAATAAATAGAATTTGATGCCATGCGACTTATAGACAATGAATTTGGTTATGATATAGACAATGAATTTGGTTATGTTATAAACAATGTGTGCAACTTCCTAGATATTAAACTATCGATGCACTCTTTCTGTAATATTTGGTAAACATTTACTTTGACCAAATTATCATTTTTGATAATTGATCTTGGTTGACAATGGTTAAAAACTTACTGTCATTTAACATACATGGTACTTTAGTTCACCAATTAATGGGTTCTTTGTTCATTGCTCAAAAAAAGGGCGATCATATAACAAATGGAGGTGTTGAATTGCATTGCTTTCTCTGGCTGTGTCTACACCGGATCAGGTTATATTTCATCTTATCAGCTGAATATGATCAACTCATAACCTATAAGAACTTAACAATATCATTAAAACTAGTCCGTGATATTCAAAATGAAGAAAACTAAGTCCTTTGGTATAGAAGATAGGCAATCGTTGAGAAGACTTACAAAATTATAGGGTTAGATGAAGACATTAACTGCTCATAATTCAGATTAGTCTCATCTGCTAGATTTTAGGATCCATAACATTAAATGCTGATGCCATGAGGAATAAACCATTCATGATAATACTTGCTTGATACTAATTTATACATATAGTTCTTCTAACTCAAACTACCGTTTTTTCAATATCGTAAGAATTTATTTGTGTTACTATTACTGAAATTGGAAGTTGTAGTTTTGATTCTGTATATGTATTTAATGTGAAATTACAATTATTAATTGATGTACTTGATTGTAGGCAAAATTTTGTGGATGTTGATGACAAAGTAGCAAGTGGTTCTTATTTTGACATGAATTTTTTTTGGTTCGGATTACTACAACTAACTCGCAAGCTTCAAATGTTTGAGTTCAAAAGTTTTATTTCTAACTGTCGACTGTGTAGTCACGTAATCTTCTGTTGCCGAAGCATTATTGTGATATATATGCATTTAGTTACCTTCTACAAACCTTTAAAATATTTGGAAATGTTGAAATTATGTTGCTTAAACTATGTATCTCAATCCATTAATTTTGTTCAATTATAACCACTATGCATTTCTCAATTTGCATTGGATATTTAGCTCAATATTTAAATTCCTAAAGAAACTCCAAATATTTATTTCTACGCGTAACTTAGTTGGTTATCTATGTTATTTTAGTGATTTATTTTTTATTTTGTCCATGGAAGAAACTTATTTCTATATAGTCAGTATTACATTTATACAATTGTTATAAGATGTATAAACATATATCTTATACTAACATAATGGCAACCATTTATGTTTGCTCAGCACTTCATATAGAAACACGTTGTTGGTTAATGCATGCATATTGTGATTAGATGTAGGCCCACCTGGGCGTGCATATATACTCGTGTATATAAAAGTTATATGTGTGCGTATCGATATACGATATCGATACACGTTTAAATTTGTTTTAAATGTTGTGAATTATCAGTCGGTTTTGGAGAATTCTTTAGCGCATTAATGTTATATTATGTCCACCTAAAAAGAGCGAAGGAGGAAGATGTTTTCAAATGAAGTTGTGAGTCATAATTAAAGGAAGAGTAAAAGGTGGAGATAATTTCTCCTCCTTCTTGCGTTTTCTTTTAATGACCAAAACCTCTTCATTTATAGTTGATTTTTTCATCCTTCTACTCTTTTCTAGCCATGAAAAATTCATCATAATAAATCCATTTTTGGCTAAAAAATGAAAAAAAAATGTACATTGAGTCAAATCAAAAGGTGGTACTTCAAGCTATTTGCAAAAGCTAGGAGTTTGATTCAAGCTTGCACTAAGATAATCTACTATTTAAGGTGCGATCAATGGGGATTCTATAACAACCCACGTCGAAACAAGCCTAATTATCAATTCAATAAAGGCTCATCGAAACTGAGATCCATTCTAAGGCTGGTCGTCGGTTGGAAAAAGAATTAACAGTACATAGCAATAATTATTCTTTTAGAACTCACAACGAATGGAATAAAATATAATAGTAAATTGTACCCATTTATTTCAAAACCATTTGAAATGTCATAATACAAATCATCATTAAACTGTCAAGTAAAATTCGTTACATCGTTTATCCAAAATACATAGGTATAACATAAACATCATAAAAAATAATAATAACTACCACAAGCTTAAGCCACTCCACATTTAGCATCATCACCGTCATCACTCCGTCCTTAACCTGTGTTGTAATGAGAAGGGAGTCAGAACAATAAATGTCTGGTGAATAAAAAGCTCGAGTCTTACCATTTCAAAACTTAGGCGGTATATTTTAAAATAAGAATACGTCTTGCGTACATAAAACCATTAAATTTTTCTTATAAGGAAAGGAGACGGGTCCTCAATCAAGCACTTAATACCTTCCATTTCCGAAGTAGGTTTCTAAATCCCATAACTCAAATCCCACGTCATAAATATTTAACAATATGCGCGATAGTACCAAAGCCACTTAATACCTTTTATTGGAAAATAGGCAGACTCTGGCCATTTAAGACCTCAATTGAGGCAGACCCCATCATTTCATACCTATTTCCAAGGCGAATCCCTCATTGGTAACTATCTAACTAACATCATATGGAATCTCTTGAACCACTTAATACTTCTTTATGGAAAGACGGACCCTTAATTAGTCACTTAAACCTTATCCCGAAGTGTAGACCCCCATCGAGATACCACTTATCGCATCTAATAACTAGCCCCTTGGCCATTTAATACTTCATTTGGGAAAAGGAGATGGACCCTCAAACAACCACTTAATACCTTAAGACCTTGAAACTAGCCCTTCATATTATGATCCATACTCATAATGACGTCTCACATTACTCCAACTATTCGTAGGAACTGGTAGCTAGATTAGCTGGGCAGATTTACCCTACAGAATTTGGGACTAACCTCAAGTCATCACAAATATTTATCATTGGAGATGTCTCGCACCAGTCCCAAAGTCACACTGTTGGTAGCCATATTAGCTAGACAGACTTCTGTATGTCTTTTGACTGGCCTCGCATTCCTATGACTTAGCCATAATTTAAATACTCTCCATATGTATAATACTCATCTCACCATTTCATAATTAAGGCCTTACAAGGAATCTATCTTATTACGCCTTAAAATATTAATTACCTTCCTAAGGGGGAATTAATGACAATTATTACCTAATTAACTACGCAAATATACACTATAATTATATGTTTATTATGCAAATAGAAATAAATATATATTCATGCCTAATAACTTCTAAGCATGCAGTTCATAGGCCCTAAACTGGCGTTAAATATCAATTTCTTTAACCACAATACTAATACAAGTCCTTTCCCTTCAGATTTATAAGATTTCAATATCCATAACAAGAGATTCTAATATTCGTAACAAGGATTAAATATTCATATCCGAAACTGTAATAAATATGCTTGTAAATAGAAATAGAAACCTAATTTATTACATTAATTCGATGGAATATCCTAAACAATAGGAATTACAATCCTAACTTCATATTTTATCCAACTCCTCCTTCACAAAAAAATAAAACAAGAAATTTTGTATGGAATAAATGGTGTAAACTACGAATAGAATTCATGCTCTACACCCTTATTTTATTATTAAAGACTCACAATTGGAATCAAAAAAGGAGGAGTGGAATAGACTATTAAATTATCAAAAATTGCAGAAACAATATAAATTCCATAAAATTAACATAATGATTGAGAATCTCCATCTAGAATTGACATTTCGAAATAAAAGGGAATTTTGGGGGATTTTATCTATATATTTTTTGCAATCCCAAAATCCCTAAGGTACGTTCAAATCCATATACATATACTAATCAAGCACTGAAAAAGAAATACTAAGGTTTCCTCTGACTAAATATCCTTAGCTTTGCCTTCCTTGGATTTGCACGCCTTACAACCCTTCCAAAATCTCACTTTTGGAATACATATACACACACACACACACTCACACATACACATACAACAACAACAACAACAAGGGAGAGGTATATATGTTTGTTTGATTCAGAATAGTTGGAGAAGAATAGAATAAGAATAAGTTGGAAGGAGAAGAAATAAATAGAAAAACTAGATTCCAGAATTCCTAATGGAGTTTTAGAATCTAATTTAGAGAGACAAGAATGGCAAAGGATCAAGGAATTCCCCAAATATTTATGAATAAAAAGTGGAGAGGATAGGGTCCTATTTATAGGAGTTCAAATGCACCAGAACCGTAGGATGAAGTTAGGTGAAAAATGGATAAAACCGAAGCATTTAAACGTGGAAATACCCTAGCCGCCACCTTGAATATGGGTCGACTGCCCCCTTGACTGGTCGACCACTAGGGGTCGACTGCTTGGGTCGAAGGTGTCGACCTCTCAGCTCATTTGGGGTGCGCTGATTTATTTTCATTGCTTGTTTATTTTATTCCTTAATTAACCTTTAATATTAATTGTTTAAGTTAACATTTTACTTAACCCCCAAGTAAACCTATAATTAATTTTTGAAATTCAAACCCTTAATCTAAATACTCATTTGAATTTGTAATTTAAACACTCATAACTTCTTCGTTTGAGCTCCGTTTCCAACATATTATGTATGAAACTAGATCAGAATTTCACCATGAACACAATAGAATAACTTTCGTTGTCAAATTCCAACTTTTTTAAAATTTCCATTTTCATTCCAACTTTATTTTATTTAATTCACTCAATTTATTTATGATTGATTTTACGGGGTGTTACATTCTTCCCTCCTTAAAAATGATTTCGTCCTAAAATATTTCAAGGGGTAAACAGCGTAACATGCAATAAGATCCATGTTACACAACCAAGTATCTACACAAACATCCACTTAGCCAAAGTGCAATGTGATTATGTACTGCAAACATAGTAAAATGAGTTCAATCCTAGTGTGAGTGTGTGATCGTGTCATGTAAGTATGTATGCAAATACCGTAAACATGCATAAAAATTTCTACATGAGTGTAAAGTGATTGTTAAAAAGTGTGACAACCATCTTCTACCATCCAATCTAGCAACCACGATGCAACAAAAATCCTAATTTTGGAGAAAAATTTTACCAGTGAAAAGCTCTGGATGAGTGACTTCTCCTCAATTTTCCATGTGCTTTACGTCGGGTTATCTCCCCATTATACTCGGACCGGCCTAATTAGTTTGTTACGGAGTCTCCGAGTTCCGTGCCCCACAATGCATGTGGTGGCACGGGGTACTGTTGGCTTCGTCTCTAATTTCCTCAACTGATTACGCTCAACTCTGATAGTGGTGTCATGAAGGCATTTTTTAAGGTGAGAAACGTGGAAAACATTATGAACTCCTACTGATTTGTCAGGAAGCTCCATGCAGTAAGCAAGTTTTCATATCCTTTCCAAAGCTCTGAATAGCTCAATGAATCTAAGCACCAATTTTCCAGACTTGCCAAACCTAACCACTTTTCTAAGAGGGAAGACTTTGAAAAATACCATATTTCTAACCTCAAACTCAAGCTCTTTCCTTCTTCTATCTACATAAGATTTCTAATGGTCTAGTGCTGTCTTTATTCATTGCCTGATCAACTCTACTTTTTCCGTGGTATCATGGATCAAATCATGTTCGAGTAATATTTTGTCAGTGGTTTCCCACCAACAACTTGGCGATTTTCATGGCCTCCATAAAGTGCTTCAAAAAGGGCTATTCCAATCGTCGCTTGATAGCTACTATTATATGCGAACTCAACTAAAGGTAGATGTTGCTCCCAATGTCCTCTGAAATCCAAAACACAAGCCCTTTACAAGTCTTTCAAAATCCTATTCAGCCTCTCTGTCTGACCATCAGTCTGTGAATGATATGCGGTGCTAAGATTCGAAGAAGTTCTCTAAGCTGCTTGTATGCTCCTCCAAAAGTCACTAGTGAGTAGGGGGTCCTTATCACTAACTATGCTCATAGGGATTCCATGCAATCGAACTACCCCCTTGATGTAGATCTGCACGAGAGTAGTGGAAGTTCTATTGTTCCTAACCGGAATAAAATGGAAACTCTTAGTGAGTCTATCCACAACAACACTAATAGCTTCATTACCCCTCTGACTTCTAGGCAATCATTCCACAAAATCCATCGAAATATGCTCCCTTACAAGTTGGAATTTCCAATGGTAGTATTAATTCTCCAGGCTTCCCTTACTTAGCTTTTACTCTCTAGATTCAAGCACTTAGCAACAAACTCGGCTACACTCTTCTTCATTTCATGCCAAAAGAAAATCCTCTTTATATCCTTGTACATCTTATCTCCTCCGGAGTGAATGGTCATCTTTTAGTGGTGACATTCCATAAGCACCTCTCCCAACAAACTATTAACTATTGGAACACAAAGACGTCAGTCCTTTCTTAATCATCCCTTCTCATCAACTGAATACCTACTGCATGGGAAAAATGCTTTCGCTTCCTCAACTTCTCCAAAATCTCTACCAACTTCTCATCCTTCACTTGCTTGAGCCTTATGCGGTCTATCAAGGCTGGCCTAATCTCCATAACTGCTAAAAACTCTTAAATGGGTTCTGTTGGTGGTTGGAATTTAAAAATTGAGAGGAACTCTAACTGCCTCCAATCATATATAGCACCTAGGGTAGCATGCCTACGACTAAGGGCGTCAACAATTACATTCCCTTTTCTAGGGTTGTATTGAATACTAAAGTCAAATGATGCTATATATTCCATCCATCTCTGCTGCCTAAGGTTTAAATATTTTTGGGGAAACAAGTATTTGAATGATTTATGGTCAGTGAATAACTCAAACCTTTCACCCAAGAGATAATGTCTCCACATCTTCAAGGCAAAGACGATAGCTACCAACTCCAAGTTGTGAACTTGATATATTTTCTCATGATCTTTCAGTTGCCTACTAGCATAAGCAACTACTTTTCTTTCTTGCATTAGAACTGCTCCTAATCATGAGCTACAAGTATCTTGGAAACCGTAAACAGTTTGGTTCCATTGGGAATTATGAGCACAGGTGCACTAGTCAATAACTCCTTAAGCTTCCTAAATGCCTTAGTGCATATCCTAAGAAAAGACTAGGTTCTTCTTTGTCAATTGGGTTATCTGAGCTGCTATTGTAAAGTCCTTGATGAACTTTCTATTCTAGCCTGCCAACCCGAGAAAACTTCTAACCTCCGATGCATTTCTAGGAGTCTTTCATCCTTGAACACCTTTCACTTTAGCAGGGACCACTGCCAGTCCTTGCTCAGAAATGATATGCCCAAGGAATCTAACTTCTTTTCTATAAAAATGGCATTTAATAAATTTTACCTTAAGCTAGTGCCTTCTTAAGGTTCCTGGTACCTCTTTTAGTTAGTCCACATGCTCCTCTTTGCCCTTGGAGATATCATCTACGAACAAAACGATGAATTTATCGAGTTATCCCTTAAATACCTCATCAAATCCACAAAGTATGTGGAGGCATTAATCAATCCAAAAAGCATCACTTCCCACTCATAGAGTCCATCTAGTGTGCGAAATTCAGTCTTCGACTTGTTTTCTTCTATAATCCTCAACTGGTAAAATCCAGTTGCTAAGTCTAGTTGAGAAAATACTTTATCTCCTCTAAGCTGATTGAACAAGTCGTCTATCCTAGGTAAAGGGTACCTATTCATTCTTGTAAACTTGTTCAATTCTCTATAGTCGACGCAAAGTCTCAATGAACCGTCTGCCTTAGTGGCGAAAACAACAGTGGCTCCCTACTCTGAAGTACTTCGACGGATGAATCCTTTCTTTAATAGCTCAGAGATTTACTTATCCAATTCTCTTCTTTCTTTTGGGGCCATGCGTCTTAAAGGCAGGGCGACTGGCCTTGCGTCTTTCTCCAAATCTATTCAGAACTCGATGTCCCTTTAGGATGGGAGACCCGAGACATTCTCAAAGACATCAGGAAATTCACAAACTATAGTTACGGATGATAGCTCTCTAACAAATAGATTTAGTGAGTATATATGGCTTAAATCAACTAAATCTTATGGTGTACAAAGAATTTCTAGGTCATGGCCCCCACAACTTCTTAATCATACAATCCTTCTATCACAATTAAGAATTGATCCATAATATGCTGACCAATCCATACCAAAGATAAGTCCATACCCCTCAAAATTTAGAATGTATGCATTACATATGAAATCAACGTCACATATGTCTAACACTAGGACTTTGCACATTAAAGAGACATATGTCGAACCCCAATAGGATTTGAGACCACTATTGTGCTGGTAAAAATCTAGGTTTGAAGGTTTAAGAAGTTCACTACATTCCTAGGTATAAAGGAATGTGATGCCCCTGAATCAAATTGGGTACGAATTGTAACCCCTAAAATAAGAGTTATACCTTCTAATATTATCTTCCCTTGGTCTCTCAGTGGTCTACTTGCAATAGGGATGACTTCAATAGCATAAGCTTGTCTGCTCGAGCATTCCTTCACCAACTTAGGTATTGATTCTTGTGGTGCTCTTCCTCGTGACAATTAAAGCACTTTCCTTTAAAAAGTTCCTCCATCAGACTCACCCTATAATCTTTTGCCTCGTGACCATTCTTCTGGCATCGCTTGCACACCTTACCATCCTTCGTAAACTTCCTATTAGAATTCTTATTAACCCAAAAGCTTCCCATCTTGGACCCTTCTTTCTTTTGGATAGGTGCAGCCTTCTCCTTTTCTGCCTCCTTATCGTCCACATTGGCCATGTGTAGTATTGTCATCTCCGCCAACATCTCATATGTAGCACTAATGGATACTTGGGTCAACAACATTTCTCTCAATGGGGAATTTAGGCCCTTTATGAACTTTATAGCCTTTCCCATAGGTGTATCTATCAAGATCATCTCAAATTTAGCCAGCTCTGTGAACTTAGCTATGTATTTCTTAAGAGTGGAGTCTCTTTGCCTAAGCTGAATGAATTTCTCCAGTTGTAGACTCACTTCTACTTTAGACATAAACCTTATCTCAAATATGTTTTTGAATTCCTCCCATAAGAAAATCCTTCCAGCATTTTTCTTAGTCACTAAGTTCCACCAATCTAAAGCTTCTCTTTTGAGGTGCCAAGAAGCCATCCTCCTATTTGGCTGTCCTTCCCAATCGAGCTCTCTAAATATTTCCTCGCGGTCATTAATCCATGCTTTAGCTTTCATATATTCCTTGGTTCTAGAGAATGTCTTCCCTCCCATATTAAGAAAGTACTTACACAATTTAGGAAAGTTAATAGGATGGGGTGCAGTATTGGCAGGTGGGGCAGCATGTGCCATTGGTGCAGCTAGAGGAATAAAAAATTGCTCAACAGTCCTAAGATATTGTTTAAACCATTCGGGCATTCCACGAATTAGAGGCCCTCCACGGCCAGGGATCCCAGTTTTGGAAGTTGATTGATTATCATCCATATATCAACTATCTATAGGTTGAATCTTTAGTGATGATTTCCTAAGATAGTATTATATGCTGAAAGAATTGCCCAGTGCGCGTGCGTTTGTTCAAGGAAATAGGGGTATAGATATATGTGTATATATATAGTAAAAAAATTTGAAAATTCTTTTAGGAAAACCTTTTCAAAAATAACAAGTACGCCACTCTTACATATAGTTTCCCCGTTGATTGGGTAACATAAGGTCTGATACCAAATGTAACAACCCAAATCAGAATAGGCTAAATTTTGATCTAGAAAAGTTCCATCGAAACTTAGATCCATTCTAAGGCTGGCTGTTGATTGGAAAAGGAGGTAACAATATAGAGCAATAACTATTCTTTTAAAACTCACAGCGGATGGAATAAAATATAATAGAAAATTGTACTCATTTATTTCAAAATTATTTGAAATGTCATAATACAAAACATCATCAAACTGTCAAGTAAAATCCGTTACATCATTTATCCAAAATACATGGGTACAACGTAAAACATCATAAAAGATAATAATAGCTTCCACAAGCTTAAGCCACTTCACCTTCAGTGTCGTCACCGTCATCACTTTATCCTTATGTTGTAATGAGGAAGAAGTCAGAATAATAAATGTCTAGTAAATAAAAACCTCGAATCTTACCATTTCAGTACTTGGGCAGTATATTTTAAAGTAAGAATATGTTTTGCATACATAAAACTATTTAATACTTCTTATAAGGAAAGGAGGCGGGTCCTCAATCAAGCGCTTAATAACTTCCATTCCCGAAGCAGGTTTCTAAATCTCCTAACCAAAATCCCACGTCATAAATACCTAACAATGCGAGAGATAGTATCCAAGCCACTTAATACATTTTATTGGAAAATAGATAGACTATGGCCATTTAAAACCTCAATTGAGGCAGACCCCATCATTTAATACATATTCCCAAGGTGGACCCCTCAATGGTAACTATCTAACTAACATCATATGGAATTTCTCGAGCCACTTAATACTTCTTTATGGAAAGGAGGACCCTCAATCAGTCACTTAATACCATATCCCGAAGCGGACCCCTGTCGAAATACCACCTATCATTGCTAATAACTAGCCCCTTGTCCATTTAATACTTTATTTGGGGAAAAGAGGCAGGCTGTCAAACAACCACTTAATACCTCAAGACCTCGAAACATGTCCTTTGTATTATGACATATACTCGTAATGACATCTCACATTAGTTCGATTATTCGTAGGAACTGGTAACCAGATTAGTTGGGCATATTTACCCTATAGAATTTGAAACTAACCTCACGTCATCACAAATATTTAACATATGAGATGTCTCACATCAACCCTAAAGTCACACTGCTAGTAGCCATGTTAGCTGGGCAGACTTCTATGTCTTTTGACTGACCTCACATCCTTATGACTTAGCCATAATTTAAATACTCTCGATATATATAATACTCATCTCACCATTTCATAATTAAGGCCTTACAAGGAATCTTCCTTATTACGGCTTAAAATATTATTTACCTTCCTAAGAGAGAATTAATGTTAATTATTACCTAATTAATTACACAATTATACACTATAATTATACGTTTATTACGATAATAGAAATAAATATATATCCGCATTTAATAACTTCTAAGCATGCGGTTCATACGTCCTTAACTAGTGTAAAATGCAATTCCTTTAACCATAATACTAATGCAAGTCTTTCCCTTTAGATTTCTAAGATTTCAATATCCATAACAAGGGATTCTAATATCCGTAACAAGGATTAAATATTCATATCCAGAACTGTAATAAATAGACTTGTAAATATAAATAGAAATATAAATAGAAACCCAATTTATTACATTAATTCAATGGAATATTCTAAACCATAGTAATTGCAATCCTAACTTCATATTCTATCTAACTCCTCTTTTACAAAGAAATAAATGAAGGAATTTTGTGTGAAATAAGTGGTGTAAACTATGAATATAATTTGTGCTCTATACCCTTATTTTATTATTGAAGACTCACAATTTGAATCAAAGAAGGAGGAGAAGTGGAATAGACTATGAAATTATCAAGAATTGCAGAAACAATATAAATTCTATCAAATTAATATAATAGTTGAGAATCTCCATCTAGAATTGACATTTCGAAATAAAAAGAAATTTTGGGGATTTTATCAATTTTGTTTTGACAATCCAAAAATCCCTAAGGTATATTCAAATCCATATACTTATACAAATAATTGCTGAAAAAGAAATACTAAGGTTTCCACTCATAGAATATCCTTAGTTTTGCCTTTCTTGGATTTGCACGCCTTACAACCCCTTCCAGAATCTCTCTTTTGATATATATATATATATATATATTAGATTTAGAATAGTTGGAGAAGAATAGAATAAGAATAAGTTGGAAGGAGAAGAAATAAAAAAAACTAGATTGAATTATTACCCGAATTTCTAATTGAGTTTCTGAATCTAATTTGAAGAGACAAGAATGGAAGAGGTTCAAGGATTTCTGCAAATATGTACAAATAAAAAGTGAAGAGAATAGGGTCCTGTTTATAGGAGCTGAAACACACTAGAACCCTAGGATGAAGTTAGGTGAAAAATAGATAAATCTAAAGCGTTTAAACGTGGAAAAACCATAGTCTCCACCTTGAGTAGGGGTCGACCGCCCCCTTGACCGGTCGACCACTTGGGTCGAAGGTGTCGACCTCTCCACTCATTTGGGGTGCGTTGATTTGTTTCCGTTGCCCGTTTATTTTATTCTCTAATTAACTTTATAACGTTAATTGTTTAACTTAACATTTTACTTAACCTCCAAGTAAACCTACAGTTAATTTTTGAAATTCAAACCCTAAATTTAAATACTCATTTGAATTTGGATTCGAACTAAATTAATTTAAATCTGAAAACTTCAAATGCTCATAATTTCTTCGCTTGAGCTCCGCTTTCAACATATTATAAATGGAAACAGTTTGGAATTTCACCACGAAACAATGAATAACCTTCGTGGTCATATTCCAACTTTTATAAAATTTCTATTTTCAACCCTACCTTATTTAATTTAATTCACTCAATTTATTAGTCTTTGATTTTATGGGTCATTACGATATCTATAAGGTGTATCTTTTATTTACATTTTAATTCACATATATCATTTGTTGGATAATTTACAAAATGATTGCATATTCGCATATGTCGTCTCATCCAATTATCTACGATTAAATTTATGTGTTTTTATTTGTTAAGTAATATAGAATTATAGATCATTGTTTTTATAAAAAAATTGTATTTGGACATCATATAATATATACACACACATATACAAATATGATTTTGTATTTTCAAGGTTATTACAATATTTTATTATCTCAAAATCATTGTTTTAAATTTGAATTTTGAATCAAAAAATTCGATATGTTATTTTACAATAAAATTTGATTCTATATCCATGGTTGAATTGAAACATAACATACACAGTTAAAAATTTCAAATGGCCTAGCAAATGGTAATTAATGAATGAGTGAATTAAAGAAAGTTTGTTTTATAAATTATTTACCAAACCAAAATTAGATTTTTTTTTATTAATATTGAATTTCAAATCTAAAGCATTTGGCTTTGTAAAATTAAAAAAAAACTTTTGGATGGAAATTTTATGTGCATGTATGTGTTCAAATAGTCAAAGAGGCATTTAAATTGCTGGATTTGAATCTAGTAAATGGTAATAAGGGAAAGTAAATTAAGGAGAGTTTGTCTCATGATCTCCTTCTATTTAAAACCAACCCATACTTTCAATTTTGGATCTTAGCATCTATAACTAAATGCATACTGTTGAATGTATTTCGTCAACCTCGAAAGTATAATGATGCATGACGAACAACAAAGGTCGCATGCTAATTGCTAGGCTTAAGAGCTATGATGAGGGAAAAGCGAGCATTTAAAGGTAAATGACACAAGATGTATAGTGGTTCGACAAAGCTGGCTACGTCCACTATGAAGCTCTATTATTATATTGATCTATTACAATTACAAGTGAATAATAGGACAAGTGGCACATATGACTAATGAAGTAGAAAAACTTAAGGGTTTGATCATCTCCAACCAACTGCCAGTTAAACACTGGGGGTTGGATCGTTTCAACCTCTTTAATGTGGCAACGCATGGGGTTCTTATAGTAGCTGAGTTGATGTTTGGACGGTTGAGATCGTGCAGTAAAATAAGAAGGAAGCGAGCCTAGTCGTTGATCTGGCTGAACGGATTTGATGAGAGACAATTGGCTAAATTGAAGGAATGTGTGGCTGAGATGAATGTCAACAGGAGAACTGCACCAGAAGCATGCCCCACCTTACCTCATATTTAATGCACTTGTACTATGGCGATGTGCTGGGGAAATGGAACATGCTTCTTGTCAGGATTAGGTATATCTGGTCGTACTTCTTATCGCCTTACTCTCGAATGCCTTGGTGGAAAGACAGGCCAAGTTGGTCTTGCTACCCGTTAGGACTATTAAGAGGATGAGGAATTGCTGAGAGCTGAGGGCTAAGGTCATGTCGAGCCGGGCAAGGGATGACGAGATGACCTATAAACCGCAGGTGGCTGCACTAAAACTGGATCAAATGACGGTCTATGTTGAAGTCGACCTTGAGCTATGCTAGTCAGCAAATAGGTGGGAGAGATGATAAGGCGGGCAGGTAGATTTGGTGTTGTGTTGAAAGCAAGCCGTCATGAGAGTGCCGGTCAGGAAAAGAGATGGGTCGATGCAGACCATGATGAGTTATGCTAATGCATTGCTTTGATTGGTGAGCTGGCTACTAAAGTTGCTGTGGAGTGCCTCGACAGAAAGCTGGCTTGATGTGCAATTAATAATGGGGCCGAGAGAGGCATACCCTAGATTTGGGTCGACATCACGTGTAGAAGCCCAGCCGACCAGTCTCTAGCCTTGGCTAGTTTATAGGATGATATGGACTTGAGTCGACCTATACCAGACCAGGCCAGGCTAAGAAACCTTGATCAGTCTATCTTCTTACTTATGAAAATATTGAGTAACATTTTTCCCTCCAAGTCCATGCTCGTGTGCGGGTGCAGTCTTGTTAAATCCCGAAGCTTCATCGACTGACAGCTCTGCTATGCATTTAATACACTTTCCACATGGCATTGGGCCATTGACTTCGGCGGTTGTGCTTCTCGAGTGGTGGCAGAGAAGTGTCATTTTTCTCATACACGTAGTGTGAAACAATGCTTAATTATTCTTTAACGGTGTTTTTGCCATTTTTAGCATAATGGGTGCGATTGAAGGGAGTTGTATATAAATACCAACCTTTTCTTCCACTTTGAACTCATGCAGCTTTTTCCATGTAATTTCTTCATAGAACTAGAATTTTGCACGCTTTTCTATTGGTAAAAACAGTTAACTTCATCATCTTCTTGCTCTTAAAATGTTCTTGAATCCCCTCTGTTTTATCAAACTCATTTGGAGTTAAAACAAAGGAAGATACTTTCTTCAGTGCCAAACTGGTTTTGTTGGTTGCTGTTCGGACCGTTGTTTAGATTTTTACTTCTTGAGGTAGAACTTGCCTTGTTACTTGGCATGGGCTCACGCTTTTTGGCCATCTTTTTGATGGAGATTGTTCATTGATCTCGAGTTAATGATCTAGTTGATGGTCCTGCTGATGTCGTTAGGCTTCCTCGTCATCTTGCTCTGACATTCCAGAACCTAGGTCAGCTTGGGAGCCCAACTGCTTTGTTGGAAAAAGTGGTAGCTGTTGCCTCTGCCTCCGATGTCATTGCCAAAGTCTTGGTCTGCTCCTTGACATTTTCTGGAAGCTTTTCGTAATCTCTTGTGAGATTCTAGGTGGAAGGCTTCGAAGGTAGCAGCGCACCCCTACATCCACAACAAAATACCTATCAGTCGGTGTTGGGGGGTGCTCATCTACACATTTGAAGCTAGATCTTCCGAGATCCCCTAAGGCGCATGCCTCTCCTTATTTTTTTTCTTTTCAACTGGTTAGCGATAGAAAGTCTTTATAAGCCCAGTCAAGGCAGGTGTTGTGCCCCCGCAACCTTTGAACTTAATGAAACCTATCTTTTATTACAAACTTTTGTCATGAAATTTGTTTTTCTATCTTTGCTTGTTTTCCTACGACTTTAGAGTAGAGTATCTAGGATAGTTGATGTAGTCTCTACATTATTTATAGAAAGTATTTCTATCTATTTAGGACATATTAGATAGTAATGTGGTTATGTGATGGGTTGTTCCTGGACATGCATATGGACTGAGTGTTGGCCAGATGTTGAGTGGTGGGAGGCACTGGTGTTAAGTGAGAGTTCACGTTTGCCCACGGGTTCTCTCGGGCGATTGGCGATCATGTGTAGAGCGACGTAAGGGCACAGCTTAAATTGGAGCGTATGAGGGCTCGAAGGTTCTCTAGGTGACACATCGTCGGTCATAGGATGACTGTAGGTCCCTGCTTGAATTGGAGCACACGGTTGGATTGAGCAATTTGTATAAGTGTTATGTTAAATGGTGAGATGGAAGGCAAGTGTCGACATTCATAAGAACTTAACAAATAGTTGAACTTATTATTATGAGTAAGAACTAACCTGTGATGTTTGGCCGAGCTTGTAAGTGTGCTTGAGTAGGACATCGATCGTTAAGCCCAGATGTCTTCAGACATGTCGGCAGGCGCTCGGCCACTTCTAGACATTGTTAAGGACAAAGACAAACGAGGGGGTGCTTGATGGCCCTGGGGGGCTGATCCAAACATAACCCAGAGCACTGAGCTGCTTAAGGATCCTTCGAAGGGTGTAACCCCTATAAAATAGACAGGAAATTTAATTAAGAAAATTTATTAACTAATAATAAGGCTAAAAATGAGAATTTCGCAAATGCTGAAGTTTGGTCATGAAAGTTACACCATTGCATTCGTGAAGATTTTCCGAGAACTTTCATATATAAAGTACTATGATCGGAGTTCAAACGGAAAAGTTGTTGACATTTAAAGCTTTCGAATTTAAAATTTCAAACGAATTTAAATTTAAAAATTCAATTACGTTAAAGTTTGAAATTAAAAGGGTAATAAAATATTTTAACATTAAGGGCAAGCTTAATGTTTAAGTAAACGTTAACGTTGGGGAGGAATGACTAACAATTAAAAATTAACGTAAAAAATAAAATGCAAGAATAAAATCTCGGCAAGCATAAGAAGGCCGATCAACCATCCTCACTGGGCCGGTCAACCGCTAGCAGTCGACCGTCCAAGGTAGGCCGGTCAACCGGTTCTTTTGTGGCGGTTAGGGTGTGTTTAGGACAAAGACGACCTAGATTTAACTTAATAAAAATATTCTCGATCCGACGGTTCTAACGCGTTCCAACCACTATCAATAAGAGGCTAGCTACCTTACTTTTATTCACAAAAAATACGAATGCTAGCGAAACTCCATCGCTTCTCTTCCTTAATTTTTCTTTAGGTTCAACCTTTAGGAAAGAAATCAACCAATTGAAGGGAAAAAGTGATAAGCTTTAAATATATACACGTATGTTTAATATTTATTTCTATTCTTCCATATTCTCTAAATTCTGGACCTAATATATATACAATTGAATGGTTGTATATTGAAAATCTAAAAATAAGATAACTAGAGGAGGATATAGGCAAAGGCATGGAGTCAAATCTAAAGGACTCGAGAAAAGCTATCTATGAGTGGAAATCGTAGTTTTTCTTTTATAGTAATTATTGTAGTAAAAGTTTGGATTCGTATGCCTTGGAAATTTTTATATACGAAAACCTTAAATCTAAAGCCTTAAAATTTTCCCTATAAAATGTCAATCTTTGGATTAGTTGGAATCTCAATTGTTTTAAGTTAATATCGTAGAATTTAATTTGTTATTTGCAATATGAATAATTTATGTTCTATTTAACTTTCACTTTCAAATTTATGTTGCTGTGATGAAGGGTTCTAAAAGAAAAGAATTAGAAAATGATGTGCAAAATATGGATTTTTATATTTGTATTTGCACCGCCTATTTCCATAATTTAGGTAAATATGAATCCCCTTTTCACTTCAGGCTGGTATATGTAAAAGTTGAATAGGATTCAAATGATAAGATTTTGTTTTCTTGAAATAGAGGTGTTGATTCTATTATATTAATGTAGTATTTTGATTTCCTTTAAGAATATGTATGCAAATATGTTTTGTTTAGCAAAGGATATTAGTATTTTGTAAACTATTGTATAGAACTGAGACTTGTATGAATATGGAAGCTTTAACATAGTATAGGAAGCAAAAACCTTAAGGCTCCTTTATTTTGTCATTTTTAGTTTTGTGTTTTCGTTAGGAAAACGTGCACACGACGCGTGTATTTTGAAAAACAATCAATTTAGAAAATGGAGCCAACATATAAAATAGAAAGCAAATTTATTTTATTTTTCGTGTTTTGAGAAATAACAAAAGAATGGAAAACAATCCATCTCTTCCGCCGTCCATTCATCCTCTCTGACGTCCCTCCACCGTCATCACAATAGTCTAAAACTTTATATTTCTCTTCCATTAGCCTCATATTTTATTATGAATGTTTGAAAATGCAAAACACAAAATGAAACCAAACAGACTCTTAGTATAAAAATAATTTTGCACATGCTTATGAGTATTTAATAAAAACTAGTTGGTCTAATATTTTGCGTTAGGTATAAGTACCTTAGTAGCATACAAGTTTTAAGCATATAAAATAAATAGGCAGTATATAACGCTAATCTTTGTAGGAAGGAAGTTAAGGATAATTATGGTAATTAATCCATAATTATGAAATAAGGAGTTTCTCTTATATGGCCTTAATGCATAAATGCATGTGAGGTATTTTATATATAACGTATGTGTGTGTGTCTTAAGATAAATTGTTATGTTCAAGAGCGGAAATATAACTAAGTTATAGGGATGCGAGATCAGTCAAAAGTAAACATAAGTCTATCCAGCTAATCTGGCTACTAGCAATGTGACTTTAGGGCTGATGTGAGACATCGTCTATAATAATCACCCACAGTGAACGCGAGGTTTGCCTCAATTCTATAGAGTAAACTTGACCAGCTAATCTGACTACCGACACCTATGAGTAGTCTGACGAATGTGAGATGTCATGTTTTGGGTTACGGGTCGTAAGACGGATATCCAAGTACGTGCCTGTTTTTGGGTTGGAGTTATTAAGTGGCTGTTGTAGGGTCGCCTCCGTTCCACTCAAGAAATAATAAATGGTCGAGATTATCTTTTAGGTGCGGTAGTGGAAAATCTCTGAAGGGGGTCCATTACAGAATTGAGGTATTAAGTGGCTATTGTAAGACACGTCTCTTTCCTATCAAAGAAGTATTAAGCGGCCTTATAGGATTTCTTATGACGTCAGCTAGGAAGTAGCAGAAAGGGGTCTGTCTTGAGTTTAGGTATTAAATGACGAGGATCCGCCTAGGGTATAGGTATTAAATGACTAGAGTCTGCCTATTTTCCATTGAAAAGGCATTAAATGGCTCAGATGCTTCCTCTCGCACCAAAAACCATTTCGCCATGGCTCTAGACCATTGCGAAATGATTTCACCACAGCCCAAAGCCATGGCAAAATGGAGGATGACTAATATTCAGCCACAACTTAAAAAGTATTTAGCCACGGCTTTGAGCCATGGCTAAATATTTCTTAGCCATGGCTATTAACCGTTGCTATATTTTATGTCTCACTTCGCTAAGTATCTATAATACTTTCACAATGTAAATATTCCACTATAGTTCTCATCTGATATTAACCTATATCATCATAAGTACTAGAAATTGAATTTTGGTAAATCAACCAAAAAGAAAATAATAATTATTAATATTAATATCAGTTTAATCATCAAAACTCATATAAAAATAATTCGGAGAAATTTTATTCATCCATATTCTACAGCATCGCTAGCAGCAATAAGAGCAACACTCAAATCAAGTTCCTATAAGAAAAGGTCACATAAATATCAGTGAAAACGGTGGCAAATAAACTAGTATGCAGAATCATATTATGATTTACCTTTCTAGTTATCTGACTACACATAGAAATCACATCTTTAACCGTAGACTCAAAATGCGTAGTTGCATCATAACTCTGCAAAAAAGGGTTAAAATGCATTTCAAAAGTTACTCGTTGCGCTTGATACCAGTGTATACT
Organism: Allium fistulosum; assembly: GCA_030737815.1. Taxonomy (NCBI): domain Eukaryota; kingdom Viridiplantae; phylum Streptophyta; class Magnoliopsida; order Asparagales; family Amaryllidaceae; genus Allium; species Allium fistulosum. The sequence goes on from CM060906.1 coordinate 413,331,980, forward strand.
ATGCATTTTTTTTAAATAAGGTTAATGGGCCAAGCCCAGCTTACATAAACTTCAGGTTTAAAAAACAGCTATAACCCGAACCAACCATTAACTTAAACCCTAGCATCACATAAGCACCGTCATACTCAAAACATTTCTCAAACTTTCGAAACGCTAAAAAAGGGCAGAAAGGTTGAACGGCGATTCTCCATCTTTATTTCCATGCCTCCATTCTTTACCCCACTAGATTCTCCTCTCTCCTAGTATGATAAACTGCTATTGAAGCCCCCTCTCATTCCTTCAATATTCACTTTAAAGTGATTGTTCCTTTGATGAAGTGAAAACCAAGAGGAATTAGCAGATCTGAGGTCTTTGTGACTCAGATTTGTTAATTCCCTCTCCATAGTTGCAATTTCGCCTGAAGATGAGCTCCGATTCATCCTAGTGACTTCACTTGCTCGCTGGTTGGCTTGAAAGTCTATGTCGCCTGTGACTGAGCTCTAATTCATACCATTGACTTCAATTGTTTGTTGATTGACTTGAAAGTATTTTGTTCGAGCGAGAAAAAGCTCTAAATGTTTGCTGCCAGCCTCATGGCCCCATTCATCAGCTAAAAATTGAACTTGGTTTGATCTTTAACTTTTTTCTTTGATTTATGGAGGATAATCCTGCTATCTGTCTTGATAAGTATCCATTTCTGCTCTCTATTCATACTGCCTTTATTATAAGTTCGAAAGTTTCTTTCTTTCCAGATATGAAACACGGCAGTAGTCATTAATATGCGAGCATAATCTCTTTCGCTGGATTTAGCTTTAAAAATGCTGTTGATATGTTGAATAGCTTGCAATAGATCCATCTGGCCATTGTTAGTAATATGCAGTATGGTTTGGATTCGATTCCATATGTAGTAAGAGTAACTGCATTCAAAAAATAGATGATTAGCACTTTCATTTACTAAATTGCATAAGGAACAAAGTGGATTGTTTGAATTTCCCCATTTGTTTATTTTATCCCAAGTTGGCAATCTGTTATTAATAGCAAAATATGTACAAAAAGCTGTCTTGGGACAATTCACTTTGTTCCATATACAATTATACCATTCAACAGTGGGTATTTTATTTCTTATATTTTCCCAAGTAGTTTTAAAAGAAAACATCCCTCTGGTGCTTGCTTTCCACTCCCAATAATCATTGTCTACATGAATATCAATAGGAACTTGACAAATACTATGTTTATAAGGGTTTGTAATAGGGTGCAACTGTGGTTGCCACTGATTATCTTTTATTATCCTAGACACTGTATCATTAACCCCACCACAAATGACTAAACTATCCCAATCCACTTTATTAACAAAAGACTCATTATTAAACCAGGGGTCAAACCATAAACTAGTTTGTTCTCCTAGTTTAAATTTCCTCTCCAAAAAAGATTTACCAATATTCCTGCATTTTAAAATTTGTTTCCATGCGTAAGATTGATTATTTTTTGGTAAAAAAGTCCAAAAATTACCATTTTTGAGATATCTGGACTTCATCCATCTTGCCCAAAGAGAGTCTGCATTCAAAAATCTTTAAAATAATTTTAAGTGGCAGGTTAATATGAGATCATTCATGTTCCTAATACCAAATCCCCCTTATTTTTTAGGTCTGCACACTTTGTCCCAGCTGATTTTATGATATTTGCCCCTCCATAAAAATCAACACATCTACTTTCAATTTTTTTAATAGAAACAGCTAGGATATGATATGTCTGTAACCAATATAAAATAATGGCATAAATCACAGTTTTTATAAGCTCCATTCTACATGCAATAGAAAGAAGTTTACAAGACCAAGTTTCCATTTTCTCTTGAATTTTTTCAATAAGCATAGAGCAATCAGGATCTCTAATCTGATTAATAGATAAAAGCAGAGCTAAATACTTAATAGGAAGTTACCTTCTGCAATATTTAGAGATTCTAAAATTTCATTTTTGTATCTATTGTTTTTACTGAAATAAGCTTTACTTTTGCTTTCATTAAGTTGAAGGCCAGCATATTTATAAAGTTTGTCAAAAATGATTTTAATAGCATCTGCATTAGTCTAATTACCTTAGTAAAAACCATATAATCATCTGCATATATAAGATGATTATACAAGGCTGGATTTTATTCATTGGAGTAATATTACCTTTAATAGCTTCTATTTCCATTAATATTGAAAAGTACTCCATGACCATAGTAAATAGATAAGGTGATAATGGATCACCTTGTCTAATACCCCTATTATTTTTATATAAACCTCTGACTTACCCTGAATGAGAATAGAAAAAGTAGGAGAGTTTATACATTCAAAAACCAAATCGTAGAATTTACTAGGGAAACCCATACATTTCATTATATGATATATAAAATGTTTGTTTACTTTGTCATAGGCTTTCTGCAAATCCACTTTAATACAAACATTATCAACGTTTTTAGTATTGAAGTTTCTAACCAATTATTGGGCTAGAAGAGAGTTTTCATAAATACGTCTGCCAGGAACAAAAGCACTCCGATTTTCAGAGATAATAAAAGGCATAATTTTTTTAATTCTATTACTAAGTATAGTAGCAATAATTTTATAAATAAAATTGTAATAAGAGATGGGTCTATAGTCATCAATACAAGTGGGATTTGTAGTTTTGGGGATTAAAGTAATAAAAGTATGGTTAATGCATTTAAGAATTTTGCCTTTATCAAAAAATTCATTTACAACATCCAGAACCTGACTCTTAATGCTATCCCAATGATTTTTTATAAAATTTTGCATTAAAACCATCAGGGCTAGGACTTTTGTTATCACCAGCATTGAACACTACATATTTAATTTCATCAATAAAAACTGGAGAAAGCAATATATCAGAAGCATTAGCATTTAAGACATTTTTACAAATAATATGAGGAAAGCTTTTAATACTAGATTCAAGAAAATAAAGTTTTTTATAATAATCAACTGCATCTTTAGCCACTTTATCATAAGCATTAGCTAGATTGCCAGTTTTGTCAATAACATTATCAATGTTATTTATATACTTCATGCTACTCATTTTAGCATGAAAAAATTTAGAACAATCATCACCCATGGTCAACCAGTCAATCTTGGCCTTCTGCTTAGCATTCATAATATTAGTATAGAGCTCTGTTGATAAATTTTGCTGATTGGAAAAGAATTTTTTAACAGCAGTAATATCCTCAGGATTTTTATTAACTATTTCTTGTAAATGTTTACCTTCCTGTCTTAACAGTTCCAGTTTATTATTCTTCATAAAGTTATTTTTGTTCCAGACTTTAAGTTTACTTTTGGCATGTTTCAGAAACATATTAAATTAACACTGTTTAGTACCATTACAAAAAAAGTTAATACATTCTTCCATCTGGGCTTTACAATTATTATCTAAAACCCACCCATTCTTAAATCTAAAAGGGGGTATTTTTTTACCAGAGCTTAAATCATGAAAAAGAGTGATCAATATAGGAGTATGCTCACTAGTATTTTGTTTAAGAGTAGAACAAGTAAATTTGAGAAAAACATTTGAAAATTCTTTATTAATAAGAGCCCTATCTAATTTACAGTGAATATTTCTTTCTAAACCATATTTCCAAGTAAATTTATTACCACTAATATTTGTTTTTATTAACCCAGTCTCAATTAAAAATTCATTAAGTCTGTCTAATTTACTTTGAGGGATTTTATTACCCCCAAATTTTTTAGATGCACGTAAAACAGTATTAAAATCACCTAAAATAAGCCAAGGGGAATTGTAGTTTAAATTTAAGGCTTTTAACCTACACCACATGCCATTTCTTTCACTTTCTAAATTTCTACCATATATACTAGTAATTTGTAGAGAAAAACCACCAATATTTTTAATTGACGATCTATAAAAGGTTTATCCTTATTAATATTTAATATAGTTCGAATATTGGAATCCCAAATAACAATAATTCCGCCTTTACATCCACAGTCATTGTTATTAATAGCTTCCCAATTTTTGGATAATTTAACACAAAATTTTTCAAAATTGTCTTCATTCAATTTATTCTCAATCAATGCTATAACAGAGGGTTTGTAGACACTAAGCATATGTAAGGTATCAGATTGTTTAGAAGAGGAATTCATTCCTCTTAAATTCCATGCTAGTATAGACATAATCAGAAAACAAAAGCAAGGGTTTAAATAGTACCTGACACCGAAGTACTCTTACCTCTTCTTTTATTCTCAACACTTTTAGCTTTTAGCCTAGTTGACATTTCATCCCAGTCTAGATTTATATAAATGTATTTCTGTTTAAAAGCTTTCTTCTCTTTATTACCCTTGTTCTTACCAGTTTCCTTTATTTTTGGAATGTGCAGTTCAGAGATATTAAACTGATCAACAGCATTCACCATTTCCATTTCTATTCCAACATCGTTAGAAACTTCTGGAATTTTAATGAGAGAAATATCAAATAGGCCAGCAATACGAGGCATGGCTGAGTCAGACTCCTTAGCCATTACAGCCTGCTCAGGTGGAGGGGTTGTTCTAGTGATCTTATCCAAATCCAGAGTTGCAGATTGTAGATGATCTTCATTATCATTGTTATTATTTGTATCATGATTGTATGTAATTAAACAAGGGTCTGTAACTGGTGGGGTTACAACTCTAAGACCATTATATTCTTTTCACCCACCTCTTTATTGCTCTGTGTTTTTACCTTTGAGACGATTTCTTTATCATTATGATGAACTTCCTTTGCTATGACCTGATCATCTTGATCAAAGAGCATAGTATCATTCTTTCTTTGATCGGAACTGATACCCTCTTGGTTGATTCGATCATTTTCCCCAAATAATGTAGTCTGTTTTTGTGATATTGAAGAGTTTCTTGGATCATAATTTGAAGTTTCTTTACCTTGACATTCTTGATTATTGCTCTTGGGCACCCATGCCTGTTTTGGATTACACTGTTCTCTGGTGTGACCGAAACATTTGCATACATTACATTTTGGCGGGACCCATTCGTATTTGACTTTTTGAGTAATTTTCTCTCCATTATACAAAGAAAGATAGATTTCATTGGGAAGTTCATCATTTGCAGACACTTCAACAAGAAGGCGAGCATAATTCAATCTTGTCTTCATAGTTGTGGCTACATCCATTTTAATGGGTTTTCCTATGATACTTGCCATGACACTGAATGCCTCTCCGTCCCATGGATTCAGATTGACATAGGGTAATCTTACCTATATCAGCATTGACGTTAACAAGTCTCTTTCCATTTTCAGAGAATCAGACCACTTTCTCACTATGATGAGTTTGCCATTGTAGAAATATGGCCCATTTTTTAAAACTGAATTGCAATCTTGAGATTCTTTAAATTCACTAGAAAGAACCCGTTCTCTCTAGTGAAAATTTTGAATTCACCAATCGGATTCCAAATTCTTTGGATATATGATTTAAAAAACAAGTAGTATAATTTGGTACCCACTACATAAACAAGAACAAAATTATTCCATGATTCAGTTGCCCTTTTACATACCTCTTCCCTAACCAGACCACGCTGCTTGTTGTTGATCTTGATTGGTGCAATATGCTCTAGATTGCATTCATCATCATTAGGTTCTTGAGGCTGATAAAAAACAATATCAGCCCAAGGTTTGTGGCCTCGTTCTCTGTTCAGTGAGATGGCTACCGTTTTTCTCTATATCAGCAACATATCTCCTTTTTTGTGATCTGGGTGGCTGTATTCTGACCATCTTTGCCTTTTGGATTGACTTAATTGAGAGCTGGTAGCAACTCCTGAGCTTTCTTGGCCTGTTTCCTCCTCTGTTGTTTATATTGGACCAATTGGAACCCATCATTATCTATGTTGATAACCCCTGATGGCTTTCTGATGTGAGAAACCTCAGGTGGTCTGATTAGAGAGGAAGAGTTAGAGAGATTTGAGGATTGTCTGTGTTTCATATACACCTGAGCATTCTGATGTGAGCACTTTTATAGGTATGTCTCCTATGTTTCATATACACACAATGTTGCACCAAATGGGAAATACGTAGCATTTGTATCTTCTGAAGCTGAAACAGACAACCCTAAGATTGAACTACAGCCTGAAATGCAATAAAAACTTCAAAATGGTTATCTAAATGGCCTACATATGCAATAGCTCAAACAATTTTGGGACCTACTTTAAGTACATAAAATGTGAAAAGGTATAACAAAGGAAAAAAAAAGATGTACATGAGTTTTATAATAGATATCTAGAAAACTAAAAAAACTCACTAAGAAGTCCAAAACCATAAGTGGGAAAATAGGGGGAAAAAATGAAACATTGTGGTAGAAGTTAGAAGAACTAACAGATGTAGTATTACGCAATAGATCTAGTAAGGCTAAAACCATATTTAACAACAAATTTGAAATGGAAAAAATTGGATATTACTCTAAGTTTAGTCATACATATATTTAAAGTTTAATTTCAATATTTAGCCACTAGCGCTATTACCAGTTTTATAATACAACCCTATGTTTAACTGTACATAGAAGGAAAACAATTTTCGAGACACAATTTGTAACACAATAGATCTCGACCATTAGCTCGTATTTATACCTTAGATTTGATGAAAATCACCACCTGATTTCACTAATTTGTCTAAATTTGTGTTCCTAGGTGGAGATTGTTAGTTTTAATACCTGATTTTCGAATCTGGAGAAGATGAGGCCATTGGAGATACTCACGAAGCTTGGAGAAGCCCTAAACCTAGGTGCAGTGATGAGGAGGCTGGACGAGAAATCTCGTCCGGTGATTTGTGGCTTGGCGTTAAGGCTATTAAGGTCGAACGAGTAATCTCGTTCGGTGAAGTTAGAGCAGTTGATCTCGTTTGGGGAAGAAGAAAGTTGTCTCATTTGGTGGAATTTTCGGTGATTTGGTGAAGCATGCCGATCCAAACTGAAGTAGTAATGCCGAACCATGCTATGCCGAACAGTTTGGTGCTCCAGATGTTTAGTTCGAGAATTGAGAGATGCCGGTCTAGACTTGCCGCTCCAGTTACTTCGTTCGGTGACCAGTGCAGTGAAGGGGATAATTCCGAACGAAATATTTTTCTCGACGGCATGCCGAACCAGATGGATGCCGAACGAAATATCTCATTTGGTATTTGGGAAGGCTGGTCCAGACTTGAAGTGGAGATGCCGAACCAGATTTATATGGACTTTGCCAAACCAAATGCCATTGTGCTGCTTGCCGAACCAGATGTGCCGAACCAAACCTCAGGGATGCTATATAGCAGCTACCCCTCCTCACTTCTTCATTCTATAAATAGTAGAGCTTCTGGACAACAATAGTAGCCATCCTAGAGAGCTGAAACTCTATAGATTTTGTCTGTATTGTAAATTCTTCTTATGTATAGCCTCCAAAAGTGAATCAATCTTGTAACTCTAATCTTTCAGTGATTAATAAAATCTCCTCTCCCCAAGTGGACGTACACTGTCTCGCGGTAGTGGAACCACTATAAAAACTGATGTTATTTATTTTTTCTGCATTTCATAGATTTGTGACTGTCTCTTCTGGTGTTTATCTCTGTTTGTTCCATCTCACTACAATCACGATCCAGTTCGTTGTTTTTCAACTGCGTGGGTTTTTTATTCCCCTAGACTAATCATCTGAAGGGGTTTTCCCCAACAAATACAACTTACGATTAATATTTCACCATATTACTTATTTTGGATTTCCCCATAAATGTCAGTATTAATATCAGTGTTACTAATCTTTCGTTTAACTTCTATGCAATTATGAAAAATCGAGGAAGAGAAAATGCATAGTCAAACCAACCTATTATGTCCAACCTTTATTTTCCAAGTAATAGTTGTGTAAAGTTCCTATTTGTAATGACACTCTTAACTTATTGTAATGTACATTTATAGTATATGTACAAAGTTATGCGTTTGTGCACCGTTTACATCATAAACTTGCAATTATGATTTATAATATTGTTTGATGCTAAAATGAGAACCATGACTACTTAAATTTACTATAATTTTACATAATAATTAAAGGCCGAATATGATATATGTTTATACACATTTCGATGTTGAATTCTTTAATCGCATAGATATGCATCAATGGAATATTATTTTTTCCCGCTTTTCATTGGGTTCCTAAACATTTCCGTTGGTCTTTGCAGGATAGTTCGCAATAAATAAAGGAATTCATATAAGGAATTTTTTTCATTTTTTTGATGTTATCCATTGTATTATTTAGTTTTAATTCGTAAAAGGAAAAAAAATTATTTTTTTTGATTTTTTTATAGTATTCTTTAGTTTTAATTCATACAAGGCACAAACTCATATAAGGAAATTTTTCGTACATTATGCATCGTTCATCTTTTTTAGTTTAATTTATTTTCTTAGATTATACACTCATGTTTTTCTCTTAGTTCATTCTAATTTGATTTGATAAACAATGATATTGGATTATAAATGGTATCCCAAGGATTATATCGATTGTTGCTAACGAAGTAAGCACTTTTTCTTAATTTTTATTGTTTCTGTTTTCTCACCAGTTTTTCCATATAGCGCAAAAATATAGTCACTATATTCTTGGTTGCCTACGAACAACCATGTCCATGTACACATAGCACATCATGCATTATACATATATATGATTAAGCACTATTTATAGGATAATAGACATGCCAAAATAAGTTCAGCATAAAACATGAATTTGAACTAAATATTCAAATTTTGATGCATCATATTTCATTTTAGTTTACATTATTGTGCTTGGTGTCAAATCAATATAACAGTTTATATTTATCTCTTTGGTAACACATTTTTACTAATGTATTAATATCCCACTTTCTCTATTTTCAAATACTTGGCAATTAAATGTCAACTTTCTCATTTTTTCAATTGAAACTTTCACGTTCTTATAACTTATATTTAAAAGTTGAAATAAGGATCCATCCCTTATTTTCAAACTTAATACATGAAAAACCCTTCTCAAAAACATGTTTTAAATTACCCACTAAAATTATTTTCGATAATTTTTTTTGTATTTTTCAGAAAATTAGATATGCACTTAACTAGACTAATATGACCAAAATTAAATATTTTTTTTGAATTTTTAATCAAAAGTGCCAATAATTGTTAACCCTGTGCGTGCGTGCATGTGTTTGTGGTTATGTGTGTGCATAAGTGTATATATGTACGTTTCGATTTTCCTTTCCTTAACAAATTTTAACGTTAGTCTACTAAAAAGAGTAAAGAGTAATGGAGAGAAGTAGTTATTGAATTAATAAATAACACTAAATTTGGAGAGACGGTCTATGTAGGGAGAGATGAGAACCCATTAGCAGGCACTTTCTAATGGAGCTTATACCAAATGTTAAAGATGATGAATATTTAAGTGAGGTTGCCCCTTCTCTAGACTTTATGATAACTTTAAAAGAAATCATAGAAACAAAAAAATGTTTCTACACCCATTGTTGTTAACAACGAGAATATTCAAATATAACAAAGATCACTAAGATGGAGATATGAGGTCAGTGCTAGCAAAATAGTTCAATAGTAAAAAAGACTCCAGTTTGTTCTGAAGAAATGCTTTCTAATCAAAAAAAGATTTTGCAAACCTATTTTCCAAGCGCTCTCTCATAGATAATGGTTTTTTGAAAAAATGCAACCACATAGTTTCTTCTTGAAAAGATTATCAAGGTGGTTGTCATTTAGATATTGAAGATGTTGGCACAAATTTCTAGCAATAGAGTATGAATCTCCAAATCTTTGAAATTTCTAAAGTGGATGACAAATTCTTGATCTCTACCTCTTTTATCCTTAAGATGTTTGATTGGTGCATGTAACCATGCATATGTTACTAGAGGAGCTGATCTGAGATTTGTACACGATTCCATTGATATTTTATTCTTTAATAATTTTGTTTATGTCTATGTTTGTTTGATTTTATATGGTTGTGTGTATATTTTAGTGAGAAATTAAAACTGTAACCTTTAGTGGAATACTAATTAAATGTGACCTTTATTCACGTGTACCGCGTGGATATAATAAAATTTGCTATGAAGTTACTATACAGATCTTTTAATTTGTAAATTTTGTATGTTTGACTATATAGGATGGTGCTAGATCAACCATAAAAGAGAGATACATAATATATTGGTATACAATTAAACGATGGATATCGGTGGATGCTATTTGTTGTTGGGTTGGTGATTTCTTTGGCTTTAAACCGGTTGAATTATTCCCGCTAGAAACAACATTTTTGAACTGTATATGCGTGTGGGATTAATATTTTTCATTTTATATATTCATCTTCAATTGATTTTATGGACATGGGTAGGTATCGTTTATGTAGCGTATTCTTTGTTCACCTAAAGCACAGTTATTGAATTTCGGTAAACAGTAAACTGTACAAAAGTGGTAAAATACTGTTCCCTAATATTTGTTTTCTGCATATGGTTTGTTATTCGCCACCATTCTCCTTCATTTTGTACACTTACCTCGACCATGCAGTTGTAGACGGTATATAACTCTATTAACTTCCCATGACTTCAGCCTGTCGACTGCTGAGTGAATTAATTTATAACAACACTCATTGTTGGACTGTATTCAGCTTTAACCTATTGGCACAAAGTCATGCTGTACTTGGTCCTCCTAGCTCAAGTACAGAAACATTGTTCATATTAAACACTCATATGCATGGTCAGATTTTTTTTTCAAGTCCAAATTCTAGAACAGCAGCACGTTGAAGAAAGGAATATGATCAACACGTTGACCTCAGCTGCATTTTACCAGCCTCCGTTGCCGTTTTTATATATATTTTAGTTGTTCTTGTTGTTTCTTCTTGCCTACAGGCATATGTAATAATATTGTAAATTTTCTTCTGGTATTTCTTCATAGTACAAGCTACCGTTTTTGGGCTGACTTCTGTAAACAAATATATTTGAAAACAGTTTTAACATGGGTCACATTCCATGTTCTCTACTGTCCTTTTTCCTTACCTACACCACTGTCTTTTTTCTTGCTGCAATTGCAACTACTTTGTGCTATCAGCTCATACCGCTTACTATTTTTTACGTGCTGAAATATATCCATATTGATTTTTCATCTTCATATATAATGTCCAATGTTAAAAAGCTTTTTCAAGACTTTCATTTCCTTATGCTCAGTTCATACTGATTACTGCTTTTTACCGGCTCGACTATATTACAATTATTTTTCCGTTTTCATATATATTGTCCACTGTTAAAAAACTTTCTCTGAACTTTCATTTCCTTTTACTCAGTTCATTTAGCAGTATGGAACATCGATTATAAGTTATAATTTGTTCCTTACGTCGGCAAATTTTTCCGATTTCGACATGGGTCTATTGATGCACATCTAAAAAATTTAAAATCTATACCCATACACAACTCGTTGAATTTCACTGCCACAATTTCATAACATCCGTATGCAGAGCACGGGTTCACACTAGTTATATAAAATAATAAACGGGTTGGTCTAACTTAAACAAGATGATTAGTGCATGATTTTTGAAGGAAATATACAAGGGAGTGTTAAATAATCTCCCTTGAGTTGAGACTTCATATTCACAATATCAACATAGTTCACAAGAGTCACATTCATCAAAATCACCATAAAAATCCCAATATATCGAACTCTCGAAGGAGTTCAAATCAACAAAAATATAATCACCAAATTTCATCTCAAATTAGCACCAGGGCTATGTATAAATCCAAAGTCCAACATAACGGTGAAAACATTTAAAACTCATCAAAATCACCACAAAAATCCCAACATATCAAACTCTCCTAGGAGTTCAAATCAACAAAAATGTAATCAACAAATTTCATCTCAAATTAGCACTGAGGCTATGTATAAATCCAACATCCAACATAACCGTGAAAACATTTCAAAACTCATCAAATTCACTACAAAAATCCCGACATATAGAACTCCCTATGGAGTTCAAATCAACAAATATGTAATCACCATGTTTTAATCATCAAATAGCTCAAAGGCTATGTATATCTCCAACATCAAACATAACGGTGAAAACATTTTAAAATCATCAAATTCTAGAAATAAAAAATAATGAAATCTAGAAAACAACAACAAAAGTGGATCCCAACAAATGGCAAGTCTAAGCTACACAGCCGTGCATCAACAACATATTGCCGAAGTCTGCCAAGTACTATCAACAATAAATTTGGCGCCCAACAACATGACCCGAAGGTCCAACATGACCCGAAGGCCCAAACATATGACCCGAAGGTCCAACAAATGGCCCGAAAGCCCAACAAATGGCCCGAAAGACCAACAAATGGCCCGAAGGCCTAGTACTGGCCATATCAACATGCCCGAAGGCCCAACATAAAGTGTCACCAACTTCCAGATAGTAACCAAATCAGTGATAACAGTGCGTCCCATACCACACGTTCTCATTTAACCGTTTACTATAAGGTAGTTAATTTCACTCTCGTGTATGACCTCAATCGAACAAGTCCGTAATTAACCAAAAAGTAAACGCATGTGTCCCATATCATATGTTTTACTAAATCATTTATATCTCTTCCTTATTCGCTTGAAGCATGCAAAAACGTGAAGTTTTAAAATAAAAATTACGTTGAGGAAAGCTAGTTCTAAAATGATTTTTCGAAACATTATAAAAATTCTTTTATTCAAAATCTCTTTATTATTGAGAAATATATATTTATAAATACATAAAATATGCTTTAGAAAGATATTATTTCTAATAGAAATCGATTTAGAAAAATATTAATTCAAAACTAGCTTTTAGTCGAAAATTTACTTAAGAAAATCGTTTCCAAATCAGGTGCACGAAAACATTAAATTAAAGAGAAATTCAATCCAAAAATCTTACACCAAATACTCATGAAAAACCATAAATTCATAGCTTAAAGTATCAATAATACTGTTTTTGAATTCATAAAGAAACGGTCAAGAAACAGTAATTAAAATCGCACAAAACTTAGCAGTAAAACTCAGGACTGCGGCTTATTTAGCCAATTTGCCCCTTTTAAAACCAAAAATCTGAAAAAACATAAAACATAAAAAATAAATATGATTATCTTATCTTGAAGTCAGAAAAAGAATCAACTGATTCAGACTTATGAGTCAAAAGTTATGACAATTACATTATCAGGAAATAAAATTACAGAACTCCAAAATCAACAGGGCTAAGGCTTAAAAAGTGAATTAGACCCTTTAAAACATAAAATCTAATAAAATCCAGAAAATAAAAGTTGAAGAGGATTACCTTAGCTCGAAGTCAGAAAAAGAATCGCCTAATTCGTACTTACGCGCCAAAAGTTATGGCAATTTTACTATTATGATATAATGTTACAAAACCCTGAATAACTAAAAACATTGACAGGGCTGCAACTTAAAGAGAAAACTAGACTCTTTAAAACACAAAATATAATAAAACTTAAAACATAAAAGTTGAAGAGAATTACCTTAGTTCGAAGTCAGAAAAAGAATCACCTGATTCGGACTTACGAGTCAAAAGTTATGACAATTACATTATCAGAAAATAAAATTATAAAACTCTAAAAATCGACAGGGCTGAGGCATAAAAAGAAAATTATACCCTTTACATAAAATATGATAAAAATCAAAACATAAAAGTTGAGGAGAATTGCCTTAGCTCGAAGCAAAAAAAAGAATCACCTAATTCGGACTAACAAGTAAAAAGTTATGGCAATTTTACTATCATGATATAAAGCTACAAAACCCTGAATAACTAAAAACATTGATAGGGCTGCGACTTAAAGAGCCAACTAGACCCTTTAAAATACAAAATCCGATAAAACATATAACGTAAAAGTTTAAGAGAATTACCTTAGCTCGAAGTCAGAAAAAGAATCACCTGATTCGGACTTACGAGTCAAAAGTTATGACAATTATATTATCAGAAAATAAAATTACAGAACTCTGAAAATCGACAGGGCTGAGACTTAAAAAGCAAATTAGACCCTTTAAAACATAAAATATGATAAAACTCAAAGCATAAAAGTTGAAGAGAATTGCCTTAGCTCGAAGTCAAAAAAAGAATCACCTAATTCGGACTAACAAGTAAAAAGTTATGACAATTTTACTATCATGGTATAAAGTTACAAAACTGAATAACTAAATACATTGACAGGGCTGCGACTTAAAGAGCCAACTAGACCCTGTAAAACACAAAATCTGATAAAACTCAAAAGATAAAAGTTGAGGAGAATTGCCTATGCTCAAAGTCAGAAAATGAGTCACCTGATTCGGACTTACAAGTCAAAAGTTATGACAATTACATTTGCAGGAAATAAATTTACAGAACTCTGAAAATCGACGGGGCTGAGGCTTAGAAACCCAACTAGACCCTTTAAAACATAAAATCTGATTAAAGTCAAAACATAAAAGTTGAAGAGGATTTCTTTAGCTAAAAAGCCAACTAGACCCTTTAAAACATAAAATATGATTAAAGTCAAAACATAAAAGTTGAAGAGGATTTCCTTAGTTCAAAATCAGAAAAAGAATCACCAAATTCGGACTTACGAGTCAAAAGTTATGGCAATTATACTATCATGATCTAAAGTTACAAAACCCTGATAACTAAAAACATTGACAGGGCAGCGACTTAAAGAGCCAACTAGACCCTTTAAAGCACAAAATCTAATAAAACTCAAAACATAAAAGTTGAAAATGATTGTCTTAGCTTGAAGTCGGAAAAAGAATCAACTAATTCGGGCTTACGGATCAAAAGATATGCCCAAAATAATTTTCAGGTTTAAATTCATTATTGCTGTCATTTACTCTCACGACAGCAACAAATAAGTACAGTTTAGACCCATTTAATTTCAAAATTTTATAAAACCCAAAACATGAAACTTGTAGTAAAAGTCTAAGCTTTTCAAAACATCAAAAGCTATCGAATTTGGATAAGAAACGCAAAAGATATGGCCAAATTTGTTTCAGGTTCAATCTCAGAGATTCTTTTTCAGCAAACAACAAAGAAAGCAACATATAATCGACATGCAAGCTTATTTAAGTTAGAAGTGTGAGTTTATAACTCACCTTACAACGAAGATACATGAAATTTACAGCAAATTAGAAGCTTTTGCTCCACAAAAGCTTCAAGAACCTGTTAAAATCTCTCAAGATTCTTTAACTTTTCTCTTAATTTTGATTTGAATTTAGGATTTGATTTTGCAATTTGAAGAGGGAAAGGAAAATGGAGTTTTGTGGAAAAGAAGAAGAATTGGATGGAGAGGAAAATGTATATTAGTTCCTCTCTTATATGCACCAATGGGTATGAGTTTAGTTTTCTCAACCCTACCCAATAGCCTAAACATCCTTATTTAATTCTAATTACAACAATTAATATATGTTTTAGTCTAATTTTCCTATTTATTTACAACTTTTTTGTATGTTTTAATCAATACAAAATCATTAAACATCAAGACACAAATGTTTCAACATGAAACATACATTTGGACAAAAGTAAAATATATTTAATTAAAAATTATCATTTTTAAGTAAATGCTTTTAATTATGTTTTATTTAATAAAATGACATAATTAATTCCATAATTACCTAAAGTTCATATTTTTGTCCAATTAATATAACAATGTTATAAACTAAAAAGAGATAAGAAGCCATTAGAAAATAGGAGGGAGAGGAGAAAATGTTATTCACACTGATATCAGTTACATAGAGATTGATTAATTCAATTACATTACATAGGCTCCTTTATATATAGGCCTTGGAGCATGAGATTGAACATATCCCATGATGTGGGACTAAATAGAAAAACACAAAAGCATATTCACTTTTATATTTACATATATTATAACACTCCCCCTCGAATATGCGCCTTTAAAATCTTGAATGCTCATATGGTAGCTAGAAATTGTTCCTTTTGAAACGTCCATGACAATTGCTCTCCCTCATTATTATCTTGCTTTCATACATCCATTTAGTCGTTATGAATATTGTCTGTTGCCTCATTAAAAAACCTCTGTTAGGAAAACCTAATGGAAAAACCTTGAACGAGGAAAAGAGTGCGACTTGAAATCATAGATATCATACAATGATATTCCTTTTAAAGAGTTTGATAGTTCGGGATCAAAATAATGCCTCATTAAAATCTTACTAAGAAAAACCCAATGGAAAAAATCTTAGTGAAGAAAAAGAGTACAATGACATATTTTATTTTCTTATTTCTTCAAATGAAGCTTGATACTTCTGGATCAAATTAATGCCTTGTTAAAAACTTTACTAAGAAAAACCCTACGGGAAAAATCTTAGTCAAGGATAAAAATACAATTTAACTTAAATAACATATTTGAGATGTTATTTCTTGAAAAGACGTTTGATTCTTCTAGATCAAGATAATGCCTCGTTAAAACCTTAGTAAGAAAAACCCAGTGGGAAAAATCATAAATAAGGAAAAAGAGTACATTATAACTTATTTTCAAAAGTTACTGGGGAGTTGATACTTTTGGATCAAGATAATGCCTCATTAAAACCTTACTAATAAAACCCAGTAGGAAAAATCTTAGTTAAGGAAAAAGAGTGCATTATAAAATACTTATGGATGCTCTCGCTGATTTAAAATTTTCATCTGAATTTGTGTTCGTCTTTCGATAACCAAATTGGTTATAGATACTTCTGGATCCATAAATATGAATCTCATTAATAATACAATTTATTAATAGTTTCTTCGATACAATCAAATTTTCTAAGATTGTTTCTTCTAAATATGATTTGCATTTTATGCATTTTGTATGCTACTTTTATGAAAAACACTTCATGTGCTTTCATTTTGTGCTTCAAATCAGTTCTGCATATTACAACTATACATCTTTCATGAATATTGAAAATTTCATTACAACATTACTAAAAAGCAGGAAGTAATCTACTCATCTTGAAGTGTATCAAGATTTTCATTACAACAATGCTTAGAAGAAGGTTGTAATCTACACTTCATGTCTTTTGCATTCTTTATAACTACAAAAGTTATATATATTCTTCAGGAATTTGTATACTTTAATAAGTATTTGCATATCGCAACTACCACTTCAATGGATATTAAGAGTTTCATTACAACAATACTTAAAAATAGGAAGTAATCTACTCATCATGAATTATATCAAGATTTTCATTACAACAATACTTAAAAGAAGTTGTAATCTACGCTCCTTGTTTTTTTACCTTCTTTATAACCACCAAAGTTATTTATATTCTTCAGGAATTTGTATGCTTTCATTGTTTATTATGATTTAAACAATATTTATACCTTCAGGGTATTTTAAGTGTTTCAAACACTTTCACTACTTCAATCAATTCAATTATCTCTAAAAATAACATGCCTATGGCACATAACATGATGTTGATACTATATATGCTTTAATAGTTTTAGTGTGCTTTTGCCACTTTATATACATGTTTCTAATTTTATTTTGTGGACTACAGATCCACATTTCTTATTTAGGAGAATATCATGATGGCCAATCATGTTTTTCCCTAATTCAGGATCTTTAATCCATTTATAAACATAAGCACTTTATTATTTATAAATTTATAATCAATGATTATTTATTGTCAATTCTAGATATGATTTATTGAGATCTCTTTATTTATCATATTTTAGGTACCTAAACCACTTCTAGGGTTATTTGACAATCATGTCATGAATCTCTTCCAGAGCATCCTTAAGTGTTTCTTCAAGAACACTCACCTCCTTTATTTGACATCTTTATTACTTACTCCAAAAATATTTTGAACTGACTTTTGAACCACATTTCAGATGTGGTTTATACATTTTGATCCTTCAGGGATTCAAATCTATATTGGAGAAGTCTACTAGGGATATTATTGATAATTTATTCAAGTTACTTAATATTTTGCATCATTGCATATTTTAACAAATATTTAACACTAATGATCAAAATGAGCTTGTATCCCTTTATCCTCCCCCTCAATGTTGACAAACATTGTCACATTAAATAATAATCATCTTTGGATTCTCATTTTGATCCATTATGATATTGATACTAGCAAATACACCATACATATTAATAATAGGAGGATAATTCTTTTATCGGTTGATAAAATGCATTCAATTGATATATCTTATTAGAGTTTGTTCTCATTCATTGATTTAGCCAATTGGAGGAATTTACTTATTGTGTAGATCATTTGAATACATACATTACTTCAGGTCATTCAACATTTATGTTGATTTAATTTTAAATCACTAAATAATATCTATGCATAATCTATAAGATGAGCTTATAACAAACTTCAGGTTGTTAGCTGAATATTTACATATATGGATGTATACATGCGTCCACGTATTACACATATATTATAAATTTTCATATTCTTTCTTATTTGAATTAGTGATATTTTTAGAACAAACTATTACAAGGATCCAAACTATTAATTTCTATTTATAAATCAATGTCAATGTGAATCCGTCAAAACCACATGATAATGTTCAAAACATTTGATTTGGAACCATATCGAACTTCTGGTTCGAACAAAATATACACACAACTTCAAGTTGTTAAGTTTTATTCCTCAATTATATCTCAAATATCAATTTTGAATATTAATTATGATTACTTATCAAAGAATAATTTATAATTGTATATAGACATTTCTACACATCTCTTTTGAGAGTTCTAAAAAAATTACAGCAAAAATAATAATAAGAGTATCTTCTGGATACTTGGAATGTTACAGATACATATATCCTCAAGACCGTATGTATAGCTTGCATGAAAATTATGATATGAAATATAGACTATCTCTTCAGGAGAATATTTAAAGATATTTCTTCAAGAAATGATCATGCATATAATATTTATTATGAAATAATAACTAGGAACATGACCTTTATGATATAATTAGACATATGAACATAGAATAACATATTCTAGAGATAATTTAATTTCTTACCTATTTGGGAGGTTTGATATAATTAGAATAAAATATATGATACACTTGCATAGCTCTCAAACTTTTAGGATCTAATCTAAACTAAATTATGATCCTTCATAATCAAATTCATGCATTTATTTGGTTTAATAAAATTACCAAATATATAAACAAATCTCTTCTAGAGATATGTTATCATTTCCAAATTTATTAGTCTCTTTTAGTGATATTTTATTATCACCACTTCTGGAGTGAATTTATCTCTTCTAGAGATATATATATGCACTATTGGAATGCCATATCAATGTACAATATTTCTTTTATAGAAATTACATAATTACTACATTTACAATAACATAAAACATCCCCACTGGAGATTTTTGTTGTAACTATCTTTGAAATGACATATCAAACTTTAAATACAGTAACAAAATTAGATGCACCAAATGAAAGTAAGATGCGAAGATAAAACACTACTTCTGGAGTGTAATATTGGTATACAATTCCTTTTTTTAGGGTTAAATTATTGTTATTACTTCGAAACTTTTATATGATATTCCTTCAGGGAATATAGTGTTTCCTTTTAAGGAATCGCAATGTAACAAAAATAAAATTCCTATAACATCTCTTCTGGGATGTTGGATTTTGCAATATAAATATAAATAAATCTCTAAAACATCTCTTCAAGAGATTAATATATACACACATATCCGTGTATATAAATAGTATGGCATATGAATTATCTATTCATACCAAATAATAAACGTCCATTTCCAAGACTAAATTAATAGTTACTTTTCAATCCGGCGATGTTTGAAATATCATATAACATAATATCTTCAGGATATTTGGTTAATATAATGTAAATGTGAAGATATAAGGTAAGGTATAACTCATTTGGAGATTTTTGTAATCTCTTAAATGCAGCATCATTATCTCATATGACGATTTATTAATTTCCTTTAACTTCTTCAAGAAGTACAACCTTATCATTTTACATAATTTCAATAGAGCTTCGGGCTTCTAATTCATGAAATTCAAGTTCATTAATTTGTTATGAACTTCAGGTTCTCAAATTTTGTGTAAACTTCTCCTTTTTTTTGGAAGTTTGTACATTTTGACAAATTAAAAAAAATACTGATAAGAATTCGAACTTGTAAACTTTATTAGAAAGTCTTTTCATAATTCTAGACTTCAGGTCTTGGACTTTGAGTTATACAACTTCTATTAAAATAATTTCTTTGCACAACTTCATGTTGTTGTCAAAACCTATTTCCGTTTGGCGATTAAATTTTACGATCCTCTTTTTTTTTAAGTTAGAACTTCTGGTTCTTTATTTTGAGGAAACTTGTAATTCACTGATTTATGGAAACTCAACCTTTTATCATTGTAGAAACTGCAGGTTCTCAATTCTTATTTCCTTTTCCTTTTTTTAAGGAAATATTGGAAGATATTAAGCTTATCATGTAAGCTTTTATTAATGTTTCAATTCACTTCAGATGTGTTAAATCAAAATCAATATTAGATCTAAACTCAATACGATCTTCTATGTCTTTATATATGTTTCTCTAAGAAACAATATAATATTTCTTTTGGAAATATAAATCATATATCAAAATAATTTTCAAAGCCTTCATTCAAATATAAATCAAATCAAAAGGTTTTCAAAATGAAAACTCAATTTACCAACCATGTTTGATTTCTCAAATTCTTGTCCAAACTAAATACAATCAAATTCAATAAATTTTCCTGAATCAACAATATCAAATTTTGTCAAGTTCAAACTTGCATTCCAAAATAAATGAACTCAAAAACATAAAAATAAGCATGATATTGAGATCTACAATGTAATAAGATCAGAAAAATAGCAAAAAAAATTAGATCTGAATAATAACTAACAAAATAAGAATGAGATCTCAAAGTTTAGATCTATATAAGATCTAAAATTATAAGACTAATATAATAAAATCTAAAAGATAAGACAATAGATTCAGATCTAGAATGGAATGAGATCTGAAAAAAGAAAAAGAAAAATTGATTCGAAAGATTAAAAAAAATGACTTACCGTTTTGAGATCTATAACCGAATCTGGAAAAGAATAGAACTGATTTCATAGATTATCACAATTATAGATCTATAATTTTTTTTTAGAGATCGTGCTGATAACGTGTTACTAAAAAGAGATAAGAAGCCATTAGAAAATAGGAGGGAGAGGAGAAAATGTTATTCACACTGATATCAGTTACATAGAGATTGATTAATTCAATTACATTACATAGGCTCCTTTATATATAGGCTTTGGAGCATGAGATTGAACATATCCTATGATGTGGGACTAAATAGAAAAACACAAAAGCATATTCACTTTTATATTTACATATATTATAACAAACAAAGGATTATAAAAATAATTACACACTTTATAAATCAATTATAACAATATTTTACATGTTTACTTCCATTAACTAAAACAATGAGATTTAATCATGCCTTTAAAATAACAAAAAAACACTATTTAGCGATAATTAACAAAATTATTGCTCTTTTCCAAATTAAAGTCCTTTGTTATTCTTTTAATACATAACTAATATAATATAGGCTTAAGACTTCATTTCTTTTTAATGTAAACATATTACAAAATTATATTTTGAAAATTAATATTTTTATTTCCCTCATTTAAAAGAAATTACAATAATTGATGCTTATTCAACCAAAATAACATAAATTATTATTTATCAATTTCTTTACCTTGTTTATTCAAAATAAACAAGTTTAACAAACATATATTTTCCCCAAATTCAATTTATTATCAAATTACCAAATTAAAATTATTATTTGATTTTATTTCTAGGTAATCAGAAAACTAGGGTTGTTACATATAATAGCCATAATAAACTTTAAACCTAATATAACCATTTTCTTCACTAGAAAATTCATAATAAATCCACAATAATTTAGAAAATTATGAAACTTGAAACCCATATCTAAAATAATATTTCTAACCTCATCTCAAAAACGCAAGTCATTTGGATGTCATTTAATAAGTTTTCCAAATCAATTCTTATCATAAAATCTGTATGAATAGCCTAAATCATCAACAAGCATATATATCCATTTAAACAATCAAAACATGGAAAATCATTTGCATTCGGAACTCAACTAGAAACCGAAAATCATAAAAATGAGATGTAATTTATTATTCACCTTTAGCTTGTGTTAAAGAGGTTGAGATTTGCTCTTGATTGATTTGTTTAAGCTTCCCTCTTGAAATCTTGTTTATCTTCTTCTTGATTTCTTCTAATGGTGGCCGGCCTTGTTCTTATGTTAATTTTAGTTTGTGAATGTGGTAAATGAGAATAGATTAAGGGTTGGATATAAGAATATGACCTATTCCTATTTTGCCCTTATCTTATTACTTCTTTATTTTCATTTGTTCATTCATTTAGGCACGGCTACCTTATAGTTTTGCAAACCTCAACCTCTTAACTACTTTAACCTTTACACTATCCTATTTAATTATCTAATTAAATCTTCTGAATAATGTTACTAAAAAAATTAGGGGTGTTACACCCAACCTAATTACAATATATCAAATCTCGCTCTATTTATATTTCATAACTTTTCAACTATTCAACTCCTCTACCTAAACTGCACTCATTCTAATTGTTTTCTCTTAGCTTACCATCTTTACTTACATGAACCATTATAATGCATCCGCTTATAGCTTTGTTTTAGGGTTCTAAGTCTTCTTTTCTATACTACTTACCCATATTCCAAACTTATACCACTTCCTATTGTCATCCATAATTTTTTTTAGATTTTTACAAATCTTTATTTCTGTTAGAACTTCATATTTACACTTTACTTTCTTTACAAAGAAACTAGCGCGCTATATACGCTCTATAATTTTTCTCAAACAAATTATTTTTATAAAACTATTTTTATGGAAATTTTTCAGAAACTTCCACCGAATCTTTTATTATATAAATACTTTTTCCAAAATCCAATATTTACTTCTTTACTTTGTCAAATATATTAATTATATATTTTTCCCAACTTTTAAAACTATTTTCTGTTGGGTTGGACTCTTAATGGATTTTTAACTATTCATTTAAGATCTTTCCTTCAATTCACTAACTTGTTCCTTTCTCAATATTGAAAATCCAATTACCAATTAGGAGTGACCATTTCACACCATTCTTTAGGAACTTCCATATCCCTCACTATCTATAATATATGGATTCTTATTTTTCCCTTGTATGGGCCTATCGTACATCATCAATCGACAATCATATGGGGATCTACAAACATATTGGGCTACTAAGGCTTGACTAGGGATTCATGTACCATCCAACTTCAGGGATATTTCCATATGTAACTATTATATAGTTGGAATTATTAGGATTTAACGTATATTATATTTATAGACAAAAAACAAATACGTTCGCTCAACGTTTCCTAATTTTTCAAGGTCGACTAACCTAAGCTATGATACCAAATGTAACAATCCACATCCCCGTTGTAACAATCCATATTTTAATGATCGGATATTTAAATAATTTATTTAAATAGTAAACTGTTAATTAATTGAAGGTCCCAAAAATGTGATTTTTCGTATACGATTGAATCGGGACTCGAGGCCACTTCCGTTGAGTTTGTATCGACGTTGTGAATTAAAATAAGTATATGGATCACTATATTTGGAGATCGGACGATCGATGGTCAAAGAGGTCTCGAGAAGTGTGAAATTATCGTCCCGAAGCGCAGTCTCGGATAATGAAGAACTATATAACATCAGAACCCAAAAATGAGGTGATGTACATAGATGAGTTTCATTGTGATCGAACATACCATTGATCGTGCGAGCTCGAATGCACGACCATTTATTTTAAAAATCAAATAAACAAAGAATATAATATTAATATGAACATTCCCAAATCACACTCTCTTAGTTTATAATTTACGGTTACTGTTCCATTAACAAAATTATGGCCTCTTCCTTGCTTTCATTCAAGAAATAATTCCCAGCAGTCTGTTGCATGAAAAAATATAAAACCAGGTTTCATTATATCCATATCGAAGAGACCTTTGTGATGACTAAGGCAGGATTTTGATCGACTCTGTTTGGCGAAAATTGACGTTTTTAGCCCCGCCTAGGGTTACACTTCATGGTGATTCGGGCGACGATACGCGAAACAGAGAGCGCCATTGTTTTTCTCTTCCCGAGTGACACCTTCTCACCAAGTTTTATCGAACCCGGTTGAGAATTGTAAAATGCATTCATAGCATGATAGGGGTGTTCGAGTTCTAAGCACGATCTTCTAGACTTGATTGAGCTTCATCTCTTTAGGTCTGGGGCATAGAGATTTTGGAGTGGAGCGCGTTGGCGAAACCTGTTCATCGTGTCATGGCCCGAAGTTCGAGATATGAAAGAGAGAAGGTGCTTGATGAAGTGGGTTTACTGTTCATGCACTTGTACAGGTAATTGCTTATTTGGAGAATAAGAGTCATTAAGGTAATAAAGTAATTAGTGGATAGATTTAGTTAATTAATTGTCTTAATTAATATCCATTCTTATAAATGCCATATCTTTTGCATATGAGGTCCGTTATGGATGACATTTCTTGCATTGCGCTCATGATGGAGAGCACTAGAACTTGGCATTAGTTTGGACAGATTTGGATGAGGTGGGTGATATTATCTCTCGTCATACTATGATTGGTTATATAATATTAGATTGACGCTCAGGAATGATTTTTGATCTAAAATGTGGTTTTCCTATACTTATATATATGTTAGATTTTTGTAAAAGAAAATAAAATTATTTTAAAATGATTTATAAAGAATATTACATATTTTCTATCGACATGCCATATTTAGGGAATTATTAGATTTGAGCTATTATTGATATGATTTCCCACATTGGTTGAGATGGATGGATTATACATATTATATGTATAGTATTATAGACATTTATATGCTTGTTGGATGCATGTATGTTAGTTGGTTGTTCTGTTGAAAACATCAATTTATTGATAATCCAGCGTTAGGGAATATTTCGTGCATTAGGGTTTCGCCCTCTTGATCGGAAATCCAAACAAACGGGATAAGTTGAAAGAGAATGCTGGAATGCATGCCCATGGATCTAAGGATGGAAGACGATGGATTTGGATGAGCTTGGGACTTCAGGATAGACGTTGGACATTTTCAGCTGGTTAGTACTTATACTTTTTTGCTAAGCACAGGACCAGAGTGGTGGATATTGACAACTATGGGGTGGTCGGTACCCATCACTATTGATGGTGGTAGATTTGGTCGAGCTTTAACATGGACTTTGAGGGGGCTTCAGAAGCACGATATGATGATTAGTTTGTGCGGCCTACTCTATGTCTTGATGATATTGCCCTTCGACGAGAGCTTTCGATGATCGTGACGATGTGACAGTTTTGACATGATGGTCTAGTTCTTCAGATGAGTAGCTCGGTGCTGCATAGGGCTAGGTTCCAAAATTAACAATTTTAGGACTTCAGATGAGTAGATCAGTGGTGCATAGAGTTCGGTTTCGAGGTTAAAGGCTTGATGTCGATTGGTGTCGTTATAGGTTCCATATAGGCAAGTTTTATTAGGGTGATCCGTGGATAGGATGTAGTATGGTTCTATCGTAGAAATGGATGAAGCAAGGAAGAGCATAGAGATGCGCGTGCTAAGGGATCGTTGATACATGTAGTGTTTTCTTTTGAACTCAAATAGGGTATTGTTTTTAGGGATGCCTATGGGTCAGTTGAATGGATCCTTGTAGAAGAATGGTCATATGAGTACAGTTGAAAATTGGAATTCTTATTCATTAATCCTTGTAGAAGAATGGTCATATGCGTTATCATAGATCTAGAGCATAATGAGTGACAATTGGTATTATTTGATGGATGCTATGTTTGTTATAGTAGTTCGCTAGCCACCTATCACTCTACGGATGTCACACGAGGTAGGTATTAGGCATAGGGATACCAAGCCATCTTGATTACTACTTAGTATGAAGTAGGTATTGTGGATGAAGATACCTAGGCACCCCAAAGTTTACTGAGTATGGAGTATCCTTTATGGCATTTATAGAGTAGCATGTAATTGATGTTATGTGCTAACCCTTTGGTTGCAGGGACATGTCAATATGATTAGTATCCTTCTGTTTTATATACTAGATCGACTTTTATAGTATTTTGAGATTGTTTATCACCCACACCAGACTGTTGTCTGACTCGAGATTTTATGATTTCCTTCTTATTATCTCGGGTGCTCTTAAATGAGTCGACTAGATATCAAGTGTAAACAACACTTGGAGTTGTATAGATGGACTAGCAGGGGAACACTTTCTTGTATCTATGCTTTAGGCTTATTATTGTTTATTCCACTGTGTGACACCTTGGAGCCTTGATAATTTTAATTTACTATTATTAGGGATAGCGTATTTGTTGAGTTTATTTATCAGTTGTATAAAGTCTATTACAGTTTTGCATAACCGTATGAGTTTGTATACTTTGAATCTATGATTCATTCAGTTATTTACTATCTCATTTTTTTGATATCAGTGATGATTATTATATTTTATCTGTTGCGATATGAGATATATGACAGATTATGCGATTATGTGATGTTTCATTCCTTCCTCTTTTCTTCTTTCCTATTCCTCCTCTTTATTACTATTTCTTTCCATTAACAACCGTTCTATATCATAGGTATAGAGTGGTTGTCACATCAGAGCTTAGGTTATGTGATTAACTTGAGTTGAATTCGTGATCCAGTAGAGATAGGGTAGGAGTTATCGCCTTAGACTGGATCGAGAATATATATATATATACACAAGACAGTCCGTATTTGTTATACATTTTGGTATTCAAAACTATATAGTAGTATATATAGTATATAAGTTGTATTGCACACACGAGCACTATTGATGCAGTTTTCTCCATGACAGACTGATCATTCTTATTATGCATTAAGAGTGATCGGGCATACGAGAAATAGTGTTATTGACTCCACTTACAGAGTTGAGTAGTGGGCATGATTAGGGAACACTTACCCTGATTTACAGAATATATCCACATAGATTGTGCAAATCGTTATTCTGGTAAGCCCAAGTTTCTCCAAATGATTATGGTGCTCAAGTGCAAACACCTAGAGGCAACCATGCCAAGCTACATAAGACTACATGAGTCTAAGAGGCAGACCGTTCCTTGGAACAGAGTTGACTCTTGAGGTGCAAGATGGGATGACATTTACAAAAGGATCTTCGATAACTAAGAGTTAGATGATGTAATGAGGTAGAAGTTAACCTCTAAATGACTCTAAGGACGAGCAATTAACCGAGGAGCATCCTTGTAGCTTCGATTCTCGAGGATCATTTTAATTGGGAATAGTTTATAGTTCACATCGAAAGTTTATCTTAACTTTTCAAAAGTCGATGTTGTTTAGGGAGTTTGCCGATTTGAAGAAAGGTAATATGTCTGTGTTGGAGTATATGACCGAATTCAATGTTATATCAAAGTATGGTCTATATCTTATTGATACTCCATATGGAAAGGATGGAGAACTTATCATTGGGTTGAGGATCATCTTGGGAAGCGACGAAAGTTTCAACAAGTTGATCAAAAAAGGCTTTATCTTGCGAGAGCCTATACCTGTGTTGGAAGTCTGTACCGAACCAGTTATGTAGGGGCAAATAATGGAAGCATATGCATTGAATGCTATTTCGACTTCCTTGATTGCTCCATCGATGAAAGAGAAGGCAAAGGGCATCACCATCCAGGGTACGCTTTCCATTTATGGCGTTTCCATATGTGTTTTATTCAACGTCGAGGTTTCATATTTATTAATTTATAGATAGATTGGGATTGAGACCCAAAATTGTTGATCGACCTTTATATTATGATGAACCTTATTAGGGGCTCGGTCAGAATATACATATGTAACATCCCATATTTTTTCATCGAAAATTGATACCATGGATGACTGCATCATATGTAGTGCTTAGTTTCAGGCCTCAATATGAGGGATGTTGCAACATGGATTGTATATACTTAGCTTACAACATGGTTTGTCTATACTTGGCCTATACATGGTTTGGTGACACCTAACCTTATCGAGTCATGGATGTTTGTTTGTTATTGATTGTTTTGGGTTTAATTGGGTTCGACATTAAGGTCTAGAAATCGACTGCCTGAAGAGGTACAAAATATTGGTGGATTGTGAGACAGTTGGTGATGATTGGAGATGTACGGGGCAGACGGTAGTGATTGGCTATCTGCTGGAGGATAAGGTTATGGTTAGCTTTCTATATTTGCTTGAGACTCCATAGGATGGATTGTCATATGTACATGTATCTAGAGGGTGTCCATACACATTCGATATGGTGATCAGATTTCCACAATATAGGAATTGAGTTTCGTATTGATCTGGTTAGACATACTTGACCAGTAGTTATGCCTTTAAGGCATATGATGTCCAAAGAGCAGAGGGAACTAAAGGTGCAAGCGAATAACCTATTGAGATGAAGGTTCATTCGTTAAATTATATTTGAGTGGGATGCACCTATAGTGTTCGCCATGGTGGCGGATGACTCTTTGAAGATGCTTGTTGGATGTCGTGAGCCGAGTGAGATGACGAGCGAGTTTCTACTTTCATTTGTTGATGGCTTGTTTGATCAGCTCCATGGCATTAGAATGTTCTCTTAGTTGGATCTTGTGATGTGGTTTCACCAACTAAGAGTATTTTGGAAGAATGTACTGATTACAGTGTTTCGTATGCTACCATGATTTTTGATTGGCCGGTTATGCCGTTCGGGCTAACCAGGGCATCAGAATACTTTATTGATACCTTGGATCGTGTTCCAAGAATCACTTGAGTAGGTTCATGCTTATTCTTGTTGATGAAACTTTCATGTACACATGGAGGAAAGAGGAGCACAAGGCACGATTGGTGATTGTATTGTAGGTGTCGAGAAGACACCAATTGATAATGATATTTTGGTAGTATCAATTCTAAAGGAGGGAAGTGAGATGGTTGGGTTACATTGTTTCATAGTAGGACATCGTTGTAGATCTTGCAGTTACGACAGTCCAGAATTTGAATAGACCCAAGGTAACAACATCATTGACCTATTTGATGGGAGACGATCAAACTTTTATTTGAGAGGCGAGGTGTAGACATACTTTAGTGAGTCTGACCGAGAGGTTGACAAGCGCAACGATGTTACTTAGTCTAAGCGGGAATGACGAGACGATAGTACACATATGCTTGTGTGTAACGACCCTAATTTTTGATACACTATTTAGGATATTTAATTAGTTAAATTAAATAATAATGTAAATGATTAGGGGATTGAGATTTGTGGTTAATAGAAGGGTAGTCGTGCCCATTAAACAAATAACTAAGGGAATTAAAATGAATTAAGTTAGGGTAAGTAGGCAAGGGCAACATAGGAATAAGTAATATCCTTATACCCTAAACCCTTAAACCACATTCATTTTACACGTCCATTTTCACAAACAAAAGCATAAGGGGCCAGCCACCATTAGGAAAGTAAGAAGACGATAAAGCTAAAATCAAGGGGAAGAAGCTTAAGCAACTTAATCAAAGATCAAATCTCAACTCCTTAATCTTAAGCAAAAGGTGAATAATAACTACATCTCATGTTTTTAATTGATTTCGATTCTAGATGAAATTCGACCTATCTGGTAAGGTTTTCCCATGTTTTGATTGTTAAAATTGGATATATATAATATATATATATATATGCTTACTGATGATTTATGCTAATTCATATAGATTTTATGATATGCTTTAATGTGAAAATCCTATTAAATGACATCCAAATGCCTTGCGTTTTAGTATATGACCAAAAATGATATTTTAGAGGTGGGTTTCAATTTTCATAATTTTCTGAATTAGAGTGGATTTAATATTAATTTTCTAAAGAAGAAAATGGGTATTTGGGTTTAAAATTAATTATGGCCAATGTGTATATGTTTTGGGTCTGAAATTAATATATGTTAGAAAACATATTAAAAATGATTTATGGGAATTTTATAGATTTTTCCTAAGTGTTTTAATAGATATATAAAATTATTTAAGGTATGGGACTTAAATGTTTTATATATTTATAAAAGGGGAAGGGGCGTTTTGTAAATAATTTAATTTATTATTTCTGAAAATTTTGGCAATACTTTTAAAAAAGAAATTAGCAACCAATTATGATTTGACAAACAAGGCAGGTTAGTTGAAAAGAATTGCTTTAAAAAGTTAAAATCAGTTTAAACATGATTTTTACATGTTTCGCCACTTTCAGCACTTAGCTTCCGACTAAGTATTTCCGCCTCCATCACCATCAAAACCAATGCGCATGGTATCAAGATTTGGTACGTAGCGAATTGGACTGGGGCGAGAGGTATGAAGTCGAAATGAGAGGTTCCGAAGAGGTCGAAGCTTTACTATGTTTTTAAATGAAAATGCGACTTCTTTGCTTTTGCTTTCGACTTGGTTAGCTTGCGACTGGGTCAAATTATTTTACAGGAATGGTTTAGAAGAGGTTGCGCCTTTTGTTTTAAGTAAATGCTTTTGAAGAGGGTCGAAACCCCTTGCTACCGCATCTTACCTTTCGAAGCAATGCCTTCGAAAGGGTAATTTTGCTTTTAAAATCCAAGTCGCTTCTCCAATGCTTTTGAAGGGACCGGTCGACACCATCACTTCTTTACTTTAGAAATAGCTTCCGAAGAGTGCTTTCGACTTAGTTGTTTCATGACCCTTTTTTTCTATTGAAAGTAAAACCTAAAGGTTTCGAATGGAAAGGTTTTTAACTGTTTTTGAAAGGTTATTCCACATGTTTTACTTGAACCCGATGCTTTCGAAAGGTTTGTGAATTTGAATACTTTCGAAAGGTTTTAAAGGAAGGTATCAAAGGGGTGGTTCCCTAATGTTTTCGAAAGGTTTTAAGTGGAAGTTTCCAAAGGTTTAGAAAGGTATCTTTATAATGTTTTGATAAGAGGATGTCTAACGCTTTAAAGCTTTCGAAGGAAAGGTTTTTCAAGGTTTTCGAAAGGTTTATTAAGAATGGTTTCGAAAGGTATGTTTTAGCCTTTCGGCCTAAGGTTTTACTTGTATCGAAAGGAGTACTTTCAATAGTTTCGAAAGGGGTACTTTCAAAGGTTTAAATGTTTTCATCAACAAATTTTTGGGTAAATTATATTTAACATGGCAAGGTGATTTTAGTAAAGCATAGAGTATATTTTCCTTATTTAGCGTATGATTTAATCGTTTAAATTAATTTGAGAGAAAATATTTTTAATGAAATTTTTTTGGGCAAATGGCCCTATGTAAAATGAATCAGATATTAGAATTCCAAACGGGACTAGTATAGGGTCGCGCCCTATACAGTAGCCATTAGCCTCTAGCTAATTTAGTCCAAAATTCCAATGTGTAGGGCTTTGTCACAGGTAAGACTAAAATGATGTTACACACAGAAAGGAATATATATATATATATATATATATATATACAGAGATAGGTTATTAGTGAGCCTGCAAAACCATTAAGATCAGTTGACTCTGGAGAAGTAAGTTAGTGTAACGATCCGGATTTTCGCGTTCGAAAATCGACATCCGTACTTTACATCGTACTCAAATGCCATAGATTCGACCGTTCAAATCCAAGTCGCCGGAGCTTATAACACCATTAAGTATATCAACACAGCGGAATAAAAAGAATATATCAATATATATAACATTGATACAATGACAGATACAAAAATCTGATACAATATGATACAACAGATATCAATATACATCAGAGATATGATACAAGAAATAGCAGCGGAAAGAAAATAGATAACACCAGCAGCGGATAGAATGTCTCCAATAGAATGCTCCAATCCATAGCTAGCTCGAAACACCAACCAATGCACCAAGATAAGCAAGGTCAGTCGTCCAAGGACTGAACCAGCTCCACATAATCTACTAAACCTGAATATCTGAAAAACCCAACTCTAGACTGCCCGTGTGGAAAATGGTGGGCACCCAGAGTTTAGGAAGGGAACAATAAACTCCGGATCAGTCATGGGACTGGTGTGAGCAAACAAAAACAGTTTATCTTTAAACAAACACAAAAGGCTTTTAAACATTGAAACCCGCAATGCTTTTGGAAAATGAAACACCATAAGACCTCCCACCACACACACAATGCAATCGCAGAATTGGAGGAGATTTCTTCTTATGATAGTCAAAAATGCTTACTACGCAAAATCAAAACTCTTTTGATATTATTACTAGCGCATAGTGTGAAATATTTCGAAAATATAATATCAATCTTAGCCAGCATACAACATTTCATCGTATGTCTACTATAGCTACTACGTTCAATAGCAGGTTACCGCCACATCCCATAGCAGGTAATACAACTAAAACCGTACAGGTTCGTATTGTTTCTTTGGATTTCCAACAAATGATCAGGCAAAGGAACTTCCTTACCGAAATGGAAACGCCTCTGGAAAGACGCCCCGAGAACCTAACCGGATCTCTGCAAACAAAAGGCCGACGCTACCTCACGCTGTACAGCTGTAACTAGGTAACTAACACACGAGTCATGTCATCCCCCGGTCGCTACCGACCTTTATCCGGGATCCCGAAAACCAACAAAGCAACATCACACAGTAATAAATTACAGTGTGTCCACATGAGTAAGTATCTAGGCTCCATACCATGATACCACCCTTTATCCAGAAGGAAATGACATACCCTAGGGGCGCTACCCCTACAAACCTTTGTCGCAACATTCCTATTTCGACCATTACCGGGTTGTGAGGCTCGACGAAGTCTCGTTCACAAAGCAACGCTTTTTCACAAAGCACGCTTTGACCAACAAATGATCATCAGCACTTCGTATGCCACATTACCAAATTGGGAATGTATCACTAGTAACCATCAACTACATAACCTCTGAGCTCGTACGTCTCAGAGAAGGGTGTTAAGCTAAGAGAATAAATTCTCCGCCACCAACAGAAATGTATTTGATAGAAACCAGCTTTACATCTCAAAGTGTAACGTCAGACACACATCCATACAAGTCCGTTCCGGGATCGAACGGAACCGAAGGCACTTCCAAAGAAGCCCTTGCAAATCCGGATAATTTCTAATCACGTCCGGACTTCCCATCACTAAGGGTAATAAAATCTCTATACCGGGGATCAGCCGATGCAGAGACAATCAATGGTAATCCTTTCGTTTTCGAAAGTATTCGGTCTTCACCACCGGTCTTCAAATGCGATCCATATACGTCGTATCATTATTCGGAATGGGTTATATGACACAAAGGTTCTTTCCCGGCTAAACCGAATAACGAGCGCAATATTAAAAATCATATGGATACTGGGGTCTCAGTTAAATCACAGCTTTAAAGCTCAAACTTTTCATTCGAATGGTTAAAACAAATTACCATTTCCGATCTTTTAAATAAAACGATTCATTTCAAAAACCTTCAATGGTTTGAACAATTTCCACACTTTTAATCTTTTAAACAAAAAGATTAAATTCACAAAGTTCACCCCGTTCACAAAGATTCATTCATAGATTTTCAAATCGATTTCCATTTCAATTTGATTAACTCGTTAAATCTTTAAATCAAGATTTAACTTATAGCTTTCAAAACTCGTTTCCAAAGATCCATTCATAGCCTTTCAAAACAATTCTATTTCAATTTGGATTAACTCATCCGGTCTTTGAATCAAAGACTCATTCCATAGTTTTCAAAACATTTCAATTCTATTTCAAACTTGAAATTCTTTCAACACAATTTGGAAATTCATTTCTTATATGAAAGCTTTTACTATTTGAAAACAAGTAGTTTCGTTTCAGAAAAATCCAGTTATATTTACACGGGTTAAAACCCTTGAATTAAATTCAAATTCCCAAATCAATACTTTTAAAATAGTTTAACCCATATATAACTTGTACATCATCTTTAATCCCTAGTTTCAAATCATAGAATTCAATTTCAAACTTGAATTCAAATTTAAATCAAATTATTTAAATTTTCAAAACTCGATTTAAGTTATTCAAAATAACTTTTATCTTTGAAATTCTATTTCAAAAGCTTTTCATTTCAAACCCCAAAATTTCCAATTTCAAAATCAATTGAAATTAAAATTTCAATTTCAAAACACCAAATTTAAATTATCTCTGACTTAACCGATTTCCACGTGAAATCCATATTTGTGTGTGTAACAGTGTGGTCTAGGGGTTTTACACAGTAGTGCAACTACATAAATCATCACAGATCAAAATACAGAAATATAGTTGATAAGCGGTATTAACTATCACGCTTATCGTTCATTCACAGATCACAGATATATATCACAGGTAAGTAAACTACAGATCACAACATAAATCAAGATGTATCACAAAGCATCATCTATCAGGGATATCAAACAATTCAACAATCAATAGGATTCAAACATCCATAAGTAAGATCAATTTAAATTATATATGAATTTAACTCAGATTAATTCCTATGGATAAATTTGCTACTCATGTAAATTAATAATCAATTATTACAAACATTTAACAATTTATCTTTTAATTAAACTTTTAATTATTAAATTAATTAATCCAAATCATAATTAAATGAATATTAAATTATTCGTTCTAATCAACTTAATGATTTATAAATTACCATCATGAAGTCTTCATTAACATAAGGTGAAACTCATTCTTATTATGATTAATTACCACTTACAACATGTTGAAACATTGATTACAAATTTACATTTAAGTTTCACATTAAATTTCAATTTCATTTCAAATTTAAAATAAATACCAATGCACTTAAATAAAGTTTAAACTTCAA
The DNA here is from genome assembly GCA_030737815.1 of Allium fistulosum. Taxonomy (NCBI): domain Eukaryota; kingdom Viridiplantae; phylum Streptophyta; class Magnoliopsida; order Asparagales; family Amaryllidaceae; genus Allium; species Allium fistulosum. The sequence goes on from CM060906.1 coordinate 413,366,796, forward strand.
ATTCACATGTTTAAGTGATCCTTTTGTTATAAAGAATTTTAAAAAGGGTTCTATATCGATTTCTCTTTGAACGCACATATCGAATGAATTCTTTACATTTAAACTTATTTAAATATTTGAATTTGAACCACTTTATCTAACTTAAAATCTGGAATTCAAAGTTAGATTTTTAAACTCAAGTTTACAATGTAATTTAAGCTCTGTTTAATTTCTTACCTTACAATCTTCATTTAAATTCACTTAATTACTTAAACTTTTAGTTATCAAAACAATTTAAATTTTAACTTTATTAATTTTCAAATCAACTCCAATTCATCTTGAATTATGTTTGCATCTTGATTTACCACTCAGCTCAAACCTGGTTTTAATTTATTTATTTTTTTATTTTTTATTTTTAATTTAGTTTTAAATTTTTGGAAAACAGGTTCAGGTAAAACTGGAACAAATTCTTTGACCCGAGATCTGGACAAATTACTTCGAGTCGAACGAAGCAGTGCTTCGAGCCCAACACGAGATTTGCTCGAGAATTACTCGACCCTTTTCCCTCCTTCGTCCCAGACAACCACCCCCAGGCTAAACTTCAAGCTCGTGCACGTGCACAGATCGTCAACGACGATCCTACCTCCGGCAACACCACGTACAAGTCGCCGACCATCTCCTTGCGCCTCCTGACCATCCAGACTAGTGAAACACTCGCGAACTTGAATTCGCACTGTTCGACCCAAAATCTGAAACAACTGCGATCACCAAGGATCGCCTCAAACTCCTATCTCCGACCATCAGGCATCACGCCATTGCACTCGAAGCTACCTCTGCATCCAACCTCTTGATTACCCCAGGTCCGATGAGCTGAAACGCTACGACGATGACACTATAGCCTCGCGAATACAATTTGCAAAATACGGAGTTAAAACCCTAAATCAATTCCAATCTTCACTCATGATGAATTATAAAATCATCTAGCATTTTTCTCGAATTCAACCATCGTTCCAGCACCTCTAGAAGCAAAACCCGACCACAACCATGTGTCGATCACCAGACTTTCACAAAAACCCATATCTCGTTCATCTAATGAATACGACCTAAATTCGAAATTGAAAATCCTGATTTTTGTTTTAAAAATCATTATTTTTGAAATGGGTTTGGATGATGTTAATGAAACTTGGATTCAAGCAGGTTGAAAATTTGATAAATTTGGAATTTGCACTGTTTTTTTTTCTTTTCCAGACAACAATCCTTCATATTTTCCTGGAAATATGTTTTTAAAATTTGCATTTCATAGTTATGACTACTTTCCATTTAGAATTAAAATCTAAAATTACTTAGATATGAAGATTTCAAATTTTCTAACAGGTTTCAATGCCTGTAACAAGAACAGAGGCTAATTCCTCTAGTTTTCAGACAAGTTTCTATTTATTAAACTTAAAAATATTTTAACTCTTAGTTTAATCTTAAACAAACATCTCTTGTTTAAATACCCTAGCCTAACAAGGATTAAGATGAGAGGAATTGAAATTTTATTCAAGTTTATACTCTAATTTTTTTTTAACAGAGATGAATACTTATGTATCAACACAAGCATCCAGATTTACATTCCAATATACTCAGTTCAACAACATGCAACAAACTTTCATCAAGCTTCTAAATTCTATGCATCCAGATTCAATTAGAACAAGGTAAAGTTTACTCACAGATAAGTATTCAGCAGATTCATACTTTTAAGTTTTAAAGCAAAAGTTACTCACTGTGGTTTTTGAAGAAGAGCAGACTTTGAAAATGAAACAGGATTGCTAAAACTGGAAACTTTGTGCATTGTTGAAGGAAATACTTTGAACAGAAATGCTTTGAGACTTTGATTGATGCAAGATGAAGGTCCTTTGTTGGTGATTCCAGATTTGATTTGTTCAGGTTGTATTTAAGAATAGCCTTTGCTCAGGCTTTGATATAAGGAGGTTATAGGTTAAAGACAAAGTGTTTTTTTTCCTTTTTGTAAACGAGAATGGAATGGGAAGATTGGTAAAGAAAAGAGTTTACAGGCTATTACTTCACTGGTACAAGATTTATTGAATTGGGTCAGAGATTTTTATTTTTACTTGGGGGCTGATAGATTTTAAAATGTGTACTAGAGATGTCTTAACATTTAATGCCTTGTCCTTATGTCTACACATACATATCTCCTAATTCATTTCGTATGTACTAGCATCCCCTTATTTCCCTGTAACATGAATATTTTTACTTTGCTCGGTTCTTGCCTGCAACCATGAAGATATCTTTCTTTTACTTTGTTTATTCTTTTCCAGGTTGATGAGTTTGTTTAAGTCTTTGAGATGTTGTTACTTCATTTGCTTGTACATTGATATTTGTATTTTTTTATGTATTTGTTTGTTTTTAACTTGACTTTATATTTGCATACATACTTTCTTTTCTTATTGAATAGGTATTTTCTTTTGTTTTATCTTTTCTGTTATTATTTTTGAATGCATTTCTATATTTTAATATGTCGTGATAATTTATCTAATGTTGTTATTATATCTTTTTATTGTTTTATAATTTAAAATGAATTTCTATATTTAATATATTGTTATATTTAACTAATTTGTTTAATATATATATTTTCTAAAATTTTATCTTATATATTTTTATATTTATCTCCGTCACAATTATTTATTTCTAAATTTAATACAAATATTTTTATATTCATTTTTTCATATAGGTGAATTTCTAGATTTTTATTTGTTATTAATTTTTTTTATCCAATGTATTTATTTTATACATTATATTTTATATAATTTGTATCTTTATTTTCAAACCATTTATTTACGATCTAATTTCAAAATCAAATATATATACATTCATATATATACATATATATACAATTTTTTTAAAGATTAAATGATTTATACCACATTTATTTGAGTCCGGGGAAACTCGCATCACTTTATCATTTAATTTTACAAATTTTAATTCAAAAATTCATTTAATTATCAATTTAAATATATAGAAAATTTGGGGTCGTTACAGTTAGGGACAGACCGTCCAAAAGAGGATTATCTAACAAATGTTAGATTATTTGTTTATTTTGTCTGGTAGGCCCGAGTCAGCCAAAGGTTAGTAGTTAGCTAAACAAAACTATACTGTTCGGATAGATAGTCTATTCGTTACCTGATTTATATACTTACATGATATTGCTTTATTGTTTTAACCAGTTTTGGTCGAAGGATTAAGATTTGCAAAAAGACACGTTTAAAAGGATATTAGTGAGAGGAAACCTGTTCCGCTCAGTGGCATGGTCTCACTTAATATCAAATATCCGAGATGTATAGTATTATTCACATCAGGCTTATGTCTGACTCGAAGTTTATGTTTTCCCCCTTAAACTCTCGGGTGCTCGAAATTAATTTGAGTAGATTGAGATCATAGGTTAACAGGTTTAGTAGGTGGACGAATAAAGCTTCCGAAGACGAGCAGGAAGCCGATGCTAGCTATATTTAGGAGTTGTTTTTTTATTTCCGCTATGTTGTATTAAGTCAGTTATGACTATTTATTACTCTAGTCATCCAATGAGGCATCTTCATATGTCGCTCTTCACTACACCAGAACTGCAATTTCCCAACAGTTATAACCGTTACAAATCGAATTTGTAACGGTTATAACTGTTAGTAATAGGTACTTGACAAAATCTGTAATATATTTCCCAACGGTTATAACCGTTAGGAAATTCCTTATTTCCTAACTTTTATAACCGTTGGGAAATTCAATATTTCCTAACGGTTATAACCGTTGGTAATTTAGGAATTTCCCAACGGTTATAACCATTGGGAATTTCGGTATTTTCCAACAGAATTGCAAAATATAAAACTTGATATTCCATATAACATTCATGTATGATGCAGGAAACTAAGAATAGTAAACACTCTAGAAAATTATAAACTTGATAGTCCCTTTTCACCAATATTGTCCATCAGAAATTATAAACTGAACATTAATAAAATTCAATATTTTACAGCAGATTCATATACGATAATCACATTCACTTGACATGGTATAATTTCAAATACAACACAATAGAAAATGTGAATAATGGCACAAATTATACAAAACACGAAACCAAAAAATGCACAGTTCCAAGTACAACCAACACAATTATTACAAAACACAAGGCACTCATTCACGTCCATAACCTACCATTGATTCCCATTCATTTGCCCGAAAAACTTACCAAGTTTTGCATGCTTTGCAGCTCATTACTCCGCAGCTTCTGCTCTGTCGATATCTTACTCGTTCCTGTAATAGAAGTTTGTTGTTGTAAGGCCTGTTATTTTTGGTTTTGCCATATGCTTTTGTGTGAAACTTTAGAGCTCTATATTTGTTTAAGCTACAAAAATAAAGAACGAAAGGAACTGTGTATGAAACCTATGCGTAGGAACTTACCCACATTCACACACTAACATTTACAATGGTGATGTCAGGTAAGTGGAGCTCTCAATGAGGGCAAACCAATATTTGCATGCAGTTTTAAATTGTAATAACAATAAGCTCACCACTGGTAGCCATACTAGAATTTCAGACCAAACACCTTCAGGCATGCTACGTTGCTCTACTCTGCTATTCATTTCTAATACAAATTTGGTCCAACCTGCCAACTAGACAGCAAAATTGGTTTAAAAACATTGTTGCTTTTGATCGACAGAATTACAGTTGTGAAGAAATCTATAGATTGTTTTAAAAAAAGTATTTAATAAAGGTGATACTATTTACACATACATAAACACTTTGCTCACCCATTTATTCTCTCGCCAAATCAAATACTTCACTCATCCACAGCCACTTTTCATACTTTTTTATTATATCAAAACCATATCCATACTCAGTTTTTATATCAAATAAATAAATACCTTTTGAAACTTTATTTATATTAGAATCTCATGAATTATACTTTGAAAACTACTGAAACTTGCACATATACGTTTATACAAGAAGTAGAAATAGAGTGAATAATCAATACAGTAGGATATGAGATACTATAAGAGTTGTTTGTATGGAAAACTAATAAAAAAACTGGAAACATAAAATATATATAGTGGCATATGGATAGAAAACTCACTTATAACCAGGATAAAGATTATTGTTGGAGTTATTATTGTGTATAGTTTTCATTACAGCATATCAAAATTTTATTTGGACAACTACTATTATATTGTTATTTTTTTATCTTACCAACCGAATTGTAATGGATCTAACTTATCGAAGACAAGGTTATAAGATATTTGCTGGGTTCTAACTGTAACGGTCATATATGGATTCATTCTTTCTTTGATTCATATTTATGTGTTTTTCTACAAATACATGCTTTTTCAGTTTTGTTTGCAGTTTATTCTCTTTCAGTTTATATTTCTTTTACAGTTAATTGTCATGGTCAATAAATTCATTGTTGAGTGGATTTTTTTACCTTCAGTTTTAAGTTAAGAGGAGTTTTCTTACTGAAACAATAAAATAAAAAGAATACGTTAATGATGGTTCAAAGTTGGTTCAACTCTTTATTATTCCACAACTAATATTGTAAATAAAATTCTCAATTGCTATATGTTAATCCTATAACTAAGCACTAACTATAAGTACATGCTATTTGGATGGTTGGCAATTGCAGTATCTTAGACAACAAAGATTTAGGAAAAATAAGAAACCATTACATTTCAGTGTTATATTTTTTTATCTAGAATTACCTCATGAAATTAATGGAAAATAGATTTTCTTTATTATCACTAAACTGTAAGGCTAGTTATGCATTAGGTGTTATAACAATCTTGATGATTGATTCATGTCCTAAACCCAAGAGCTTAATTTCAATTTAGAAGGTGCTTTTAGTGGATTTAACTACGAGGAATTTTATTGTTGTGGTCTGTCATTTTAATTTTTAACTTGAGAGACTATCAATTGTACATACCTTAATTTTTAACTTGAGAGATTATCAATTGTAAAAGTTATACTATTTAAAAGAAAAGGATCGACCACTGATATAATGTATATACCACATAGCCATGGCAACTTCTCACCATAAATGGCCAAAAAGAATTGTGAAATCAAATGAGTAAATTAGAAACTAATTAAAGGAGTGTGACATTTTAGAATCACAAAATAAGTTACTGCTTCATTTCTACTTTTCTATTTAATCAAGGACCAAATCTTAAATGAATAAGGATCATATTTTGTTATAATATCTTTTTAGCTCTTATAACTTGAAGATGATTTTACTACTATAATTTGGATTGCGTGCTAAATTTTTTGTGTTGTTGATTCACAAAGTTTTAGCCACTATTAAGCTTTCACCATAGCTATAGGATCGAAACCGATGTATAATTGTTATTCCAATTTCCTTGAACTTGCCCAAGATAAATGTAAGATTGATAAGAAGGCAGTAATAGTAAATTAATACATACCATTTGGTCTTCCTAGCAATTTTCATAGTCTTACTCAGCTATTCCTTTTTTCTAGTCTACAATATCCTAGCACTTTCCATATATAAATCCTGACACTGCTTTTAAAATAATACTATTAGCTGCAAATTGAAAACATAACAAAAGAAAATCATTAAACAAATAACGAATTAATCATAAATAAAGAAAGAGAAGCAAAAAAGAAATAGACTTTGAATTCTCTCATTTTTAGAAAAGAGATAAGATTCAAAATCCCACACTTAGATTAGCTCCTAAAAAGTGAAATAAATAAGGGATTATGATTGATTGAAATGTAATTAGATGGTTATAATATAATATTATGCCAAGCTAGCATACATCATTTGAAACACAAACTATAATCAGTCTAAACACTTATAAAAATAAAACATATTAACAATATTATCACTTGCATGAATTTTAACCATAGGTCATTCAATTTTGTTAAACAAGAGGAATACCTTACAGAACCTCGTGCAACTAATTGTCCAGTTATGTACTTCACAGTTCTTGGAAACGTACGGAAATCTGAATAACTAGTTTACTAACTGTATACATGCATGCTATTTCTTCTTAGATGCCTTAGTATGTAATCTCATTACTCAGCCAAGTTCATTTTCGCAGGCACTTCAATTCAACTGAGCGAGTTCATTTCTTTGGCCTAGTAGCTTTATTTGCACCAATTTGTCTTAGCAATTGAAGAACAACAAAGCAATAGAAACTCCATTAGTTAAAATGAATCAGAATATGATCCACATTTTAACATTGTTTTTGTACAAATGAAATGAAGAGTGACAACTGGTACGAACCTGGAAGTATGCTTCGAGTTTCTGTCTCAGAGCAGCATGCTCGCTCTTCACGTTTTGGAATGTTTTCCGACATCTATACACAAAAGAAAAATCAAAATTATGCTTTTGGTCATTTACAAATTATCTTATAATATGTACATGTTTGCAGCTTACCCTTCTATATTTTCATTGTTGCAGAAATCTCTGAATAAAGTGCATTCATTCTTTACCCTGAATGCACCGATGCTGCAATCAAAATAACCATGCCATTAGAATCCAGGTACCCCATATTATTCGTACAAAACAAAACTTCATATCCTTTTATTTGCATATATTTTTACTTTCTTTGTTCTCTCTAAAATTAAAATAGAGCAATATGCATAAAACAAACAGTATTGACCAAAAATAAAAAAAATATTATCTAGAAGTACTTCCTATAAACTAATGCATATAAGCATCAATTTTGCAAAAATATCACGGCGACTTCTCTCTGTAAAAGGACAAGACTAAGAATTATTTTTTCATTCTTGCTTTGAACATGCTTTTCAACTATTGCAGTCAGTTTAATTACTTACAATGCTTGCTCGATGTTATTAAGTATTCTGGAAGAGTCCCTAAAGAACAAGGTCACAACTTCTTCACCAAAATTAGGACTAACTTCAACTTGTAACTCTTCTAATTCGTTAAACTGTTCGTCCAAGTAACCCTGTTTTAGCAACAGTGCATGTAATTAACATGTGCATTTGTATATGCACGTTTGATGTATAAGCAAAGGAAAAGAGCTAGTTTAATGACCATATATGTAGTTCATTTCAATAAGTTATCTCAAGAATCAATGAGTATGAACCTGATCAAAGATGCCCTTTTTCAGGCAAGTAGCTTGGCTTTGCAAGTTGGAGTAATCCATTTTTACATGAAAAATAATATGAGTGAAAGAGAATAAAATTGGCTAGTATTAGATGAGCTATAAAAAAAATATTAGGTCCTCTATAAATAGTAGTGAAGGTGATGGAAAAGAGAAACTATGCCAAATTTATTCCATATTAATCCTCAAGTTACTTAGAGATAGTAATTTGTTCTAAATTATGTCGGTCATGAATTCAATCCATAAGAAGTTATATTCCATACCATTCCAATAAAAAATGAGTGGACCTGGTTTATCTTCTTGGCTCAATTGAAATGCTATCATTGATAATTACAAAAACTTGTATCTATTTAATGCTTCTTCCTTTCTCTTAACATCGGCTGAAAGGAGAACAGAATTGACTCAATTGAAAACAGCTATAATTTAGCTTCCACACACTCATTAATTTTATGTTACACCAAAAAATTATACTAGTATTGTGATTAATACAATTACTTGAAGTTTTTTTGCCATGCTGACTTGGGCAGATCAACACCTAAGTGACAGGAAATGTAAGGACTTTTTTTACTTTTCACTTTAGGATGTACCTATCTATAAACATGTTTACTTCCAAATGTTGAAATAATCAATCTTAAAACTCATAAAAACAAGGTAAATTAAAAGTAAATGAGCACAAAAGGCACTAGAAATGGCTGAGTGAAAAATGAAGGACAAGCCCTTGGCCGTTACCAAATGAACATGATAGGTCCTGAGCAAAATTGTTTAAAGAAAATATATAAACCCATGTAAATTGGACTTAAGGCTAGACCAAACTAGAATATCACATATAACATTTGCACTGGGAAAATAGAACACGGATTAACTAAACTACAAAGATTGCAGCTGTAACTAGGAGGAATTAGAATGCATCGATTCAACAAATCATGCATGGAAAAAAGAAGTTCCGATGAACTTTTACTACTATCATTTCACTTATGTCATCTATAGCTCATGTTTTTAAACTAATTCAAATTTGATTTATTATAAAGATTCATTATTTATGTAGTGGATTTGATTAAAGAAAACTAAATACATTTCATTGATTGTTTTCGGTGAAAGTCAACACAAGAATTCCATAACTCGTTTTTAATAAAAATAAATTTATAGCTCATGATTTTTATTCTTGAAACAAATTTGACCAACACCAAATCGTACAGAAGAAAAAAGAATAAGTAGGTGTAATCAATATACCTCTTCTTTCTGGATAAATTATCGTCATGGACGTTTCTTGATTCTAATTTGCAGTAGGAATAGAAAAATATCTACACCTTAAGAAAATATCTATAAAGTTATACTAATGCTTCAGTTGTTGTCAACTTATACAGCTAATCACTTGAATGAATTCTACAGCACTGTAACCAACTATCACAAGGGAAAAAAACTATTACTAACAAAATATACACGTACACCACAACACATGTATTGAATCATAATTAAAAAGTACACATCGGTTGGAATTTTAGAATACTACTCTGTTACTAACAAAATTGATATGTATTAATCGATGGTCTATAAAGTTTTTCATTTCTTTTGCGATTATATATTATAATCATAATGACCGTTGATAAAGCGATAAAACATTAGGATGTGTAGATAAGACTATCATTTGTAGTTGAGGAAAATGCCAATTTCTAACTGCCAATAAAAATACAGAACCTTATAGCCTAAAAAGGTAAAAAATTATCATTATTAATCCTTTTTAATTTATTTGGCAACATAAGATCAATAATAAATACCGCTACATTGAAAAATGTGACATATAATTGCAAATGCATTGCCAAAACTAATTAAACAAAATGTAGACAAAAATTCACACATAAAAATCAGGAAATAAGTTTCAAGAAATCGATGTACTGTGGCTTTAAATAGTAAATGAAGTTTGCAGCAAACGTAATTTGAGATTAAAAAAATGAAAAATACCTAGCGAAGGCGGTGCTGGAACGAGGCGGTGGGGGGCGATAACCCTATGATGAATCAGGAGGCGGAGGAGATGATAACCCTAGAACGATTATGAGGCGGATAGGGTGATAACCTAGAGCCGGAGGTGGCGATCGATAACCCAGAGGCGACAGGGGCGGTAACCCTAGAACGAGAAATTTTGATTTAGGAAATAACGATAATCATAGGTAGAAGCGTGAGAAACAGGGTAACTAATAATAAAAATAAAATGACAGTCATGTCCATCTACTTTTACCTATTTACGAAATTACCAGGTTTACTAACGGAAATAAGCGTTGTAAACATTTGCAACAGAAATATCTGTTAAAAATTAGTAACGGTAATAACCGTTACAAAGTAAAACGAAAAAAGTGTTACAAAATGGCATGTTTGGTGTAGTGCTTGGCGTATTTTGTAATAATTATATTTGATCTGAACTTAGGAAATGTTTGGGATTATATAACTTGGATATGAACATGTTGTTTTGAAATGTAATCCGAAAAATGTTTTAATCTATGATGATTTTATTTCATATTCAAGTGCTTCTGATATTATGGATACCATTAACATCATCGTATTTGGTCACCGGAAGGTAATACTATGGATGACTGCAGCATCTGTAGCGCTTAGCTTCGGGCCTCCAGATAGGGGATGTTACAACTTGGTATCAAAGCATAGGTTTATGAAAAAAACTTTAAACTAAAATGATTTTTGAAAACATAATCCTAAGGATTTAGAGATAAGACTAGAGTATGGGATAACGCTATAGTAACATACTTGTATTTGCTATATATAAGTGTACGCTTTATCTTTATTATCCTATCTCTCTAAGGCTATTCTTCTGTATCTTACGAGGCTTGAATACAGATATGGATGCTAGAAGTGGAAGAGTTAACCTTGGAGGGGGTAGCACCACAGAAAATGAAAATTCCATACCAAATACGAGAAGGAACCCAAGTCAGGCACGAGCTGGAAATATGGGTGCTGGAGTCCCGCAAGTTGACATTGGAGCAATGTATCAGTTCTTTGTCAACATGATGCAAGCAGGAGTTGCTGCTAGAGTAGTTAGAGGAGGAGTTCAGGAAGCTCCAGTGGTCAACAACTATGCCATTCTGAGTAGGGATTATGCTTGATTGGGAGGAAAGCCATTCATCGGAACTGAGGACGCCATCGAAGTAGAGAATCGGTTGCTTCATTTCAAGAGGATTTTTGCTGATCTAGGGCTCAATGATGAGCAAAAGAGAAGACTTGCTTCTAGACATCTTCAGGGAGCCGCGCTGTATTGATGGAACAACGATATAGTTGGAGTTAATGAGGAGACAATGACATAGGCTGACTTCAAGAGGAGGTTCAAGGAAAGGTTTATGTCAAAAATTGCGAATTCCACTCTGCTTAGGAAGTTTACTGAGTTGGAGCAGGGGGATATGACTGTACTTGAGTATGCGAGGAGATTTGAGGAGTTAGCAAAATATGGCTATGCTACGATTGATACTAATATTAAGAGAAATGAGAAATTCATCAGGGGGTTGAAGCCTAAGCTTGCTAGGGCTATGTTGTCACACATTAGGGATCCGTGTGATGTTGCAGTAGAGATGACACTGAGACATGAAAGAATGCTTGCTTTTCTAGAAAGAAATAAGGCAAGGGAAGTCTAGGTGGGGTAGAGTCAGAAAAGAAAGTTCTTCCATAAGAAAGGAGCTCAGAAGGGCGGAGTTGCAAAGAAGGGGAAGTCAGAAGTTATCTTCTATAAATGTGATAAGAAAGGGCATTTTGCTAATGAATGTCGTTTTGGAGAGGGAATGAAGGTGATCGGGAAGAAGAATATTAGATGCTTCAACTCCGATCAAATTGGACATTACAATAACCAATGCAAGGAGCTAGCTAAGGATGGAAATGGCAAAGTATACGCATTGGAATCGGCTACCTCAAGGCCAACAACAGAGGAAAAAGGAAAAGCTATGTTGGGAGGTATGCTTCTGATTCATGGTATGCCAGTTAGCGTTCTGTTTGATACCAGTGCATCGCATTCTTTTATATCTCATTGTTTGGTAGACAAGCTTAACCTAGAACCCTCGGACCTAGTTACTTCCTTAAGGGTTGCAAATCTGATAGGAGGGTATGCGACACTTGGGATGATGTGTGACCACCTAGAGATTGAAATGTTAGGTCATACCTTTGTTTGTAGTTTGTATGTGGTTGATTTCGTAGGGTTCGGAATTATTTTGGGTATGGATTGGTTAGGTAAGTACAATGCTCGGATATTTTTCCATGATAGGAAAATATCGCTTAGACACCCTGACTATAGTGATCGGATTCTATATACCATAGAAAACCCTAGTTGTGAGGTTAATGCTTTGTTGGGTGTTGCAGAGATAGAGGACGAGATAAATCGAGTTTTCATGGTTAGAGAATTCGCAGATGTTTTTGAACCTGTAGTAGGATTGCCACTGAAACGAGCCATTGAGTTTCGGATAGATTTGGTGCCAGGAGTAGAACAAGTAAGTAGACCGCCAAGTGGGATGACACCTACCGAGATGAAGGAGCTATAGGTGCAGTTGGTGGATTTGGAAGGCAAGAATTTTATTAGGCCAAGTAGTTCACCTTGGGGAGCAGCTGTAGTGTTTGCTAAGAAGACAGACATATCGTTAAGCTTATGTATCGATTATCATAAGTTGAATGAGAAGATGATAAAGAATCGATATCCATTGCCTAAATTGACGATTTTTTGACCAATTGAGTGGAGCCAAGGTATTTTCTCAGTTGGATTTAACAATAGGTTTCCATCAGCTTAGTTTAGAACTAGATATGGATCGTACGAATGGTTAGTGATGCCGTTCAGATTAAATAATGTGCTAGCATTCCTTGTAGATTTAATAAACCAAATCTTCTGAGAGCGCTTGGATAGGTTTGTGTTAGTTTTTATAGATTATATTTTGATATACTATAAAGATGAAAGGGAGCATGAAATTCATCTTAGAGGGGTGCTTGAGACGCTGAGGCAGCATCAGCTGAAGGCGAAGTTTTCAAAGTGTCATTTCTGGAAGAAGGAAGTGAAGTTTCTTGGTCATGTGATCTTAAAGAAAGGGTTGTCTACAGATCTGACTAAGATCGAGGTAGTGAATAATTAGAAGAGACCCGAGATAGTGCGGAGATAAAGAGTTTTCTTGGATTAGCTGGATACTATCGGAGATTCATTAAGGATTTTTCGCGGATAGCAGCACCGATGAGCAAGCTAACACGAAAGGATGCGAAGTTCGTTTGGATTGATAAGTGTGAGGAGGCATTCCAGAAGCTGAAACGCTTATTGACGAATGCACTAGTATTAGTTGTTCCAAAAGGGTACCAGGACTTAGTGGTATAAAAAGATGCATGTGGAACAGGATTAGGAGCTGTGTTAATGCAAAGAGGTAAAGTGATTGCCTATGCATCTCGATAGCTTAGACCGCATGAGATGAGATACCCAACAGATGATTTGGAATTGGAAGCATTAATTTTTGCATTGAAGGTGTGGAGACATTACCTTTTGGGAGAAATATTTGAGTTGTAAACGGATCATAAGTCATTGAAGTATTTATTTTCTCAAAAGGAGATGAATGTGAGACATTATAGATGGTTGGAATTTATAGCTACTTATGATTTTGGTATTAAGTACACACTGGGAAAGGGCAATAAGGCTGCAGATGCACTTAGCCCAAAACATCAGAATATAGTGTTGGCAATGATAGCTGAGTGGAAAGATTTCGAAGCATTGATGACATGTAGAATAAAGTGGAAATCTGAAGCTAGGTCTAGTAAGGAAACTGTTGTGTTGTCATGTTTAGAAGTCCGGCCAGTTATGATCGAAAGAATTGCTTCTAAACAGATGGAGGATCCAGTATTAGTTGAATGGATCAGGAAGTTAAGGAGTGGAACGGAGAGCGATGACCTGAAGGATTTTAGTCTTGACCAGAATAGGTGGTTGAGAAAGAAAGGGAGATTGTGTGTTCCGAATGCAGGAGACATTAGAAAGGAAGTTTTGGAGGAATGCCATCATTCGAAGTTCACTATTCATCTGGGAGGAACTAAAATGTATCAGGATATGAACAAGAGTTTCTTCTAGGAAGGTATGAAGAGGAATGTAGGCTTATGGGTGAAGCAGTGTTTGAACTATCAACAGGTAAAAGCCAAACATCAGAAAACAAGTGGATTTCTTCAGCCATTAGATATTCCAGTATGGAAATGGGATTCTATCTCGATGGATTTTATAGACGGGTTGCCAAGGTCAACAGGGAAAATGAAAGTATATGGGTTATAGTGGATAGATTGACCAAGAGTGCCCATTTCATTCCAGTTAAGTCAACTAGGATGACACTTGTTTTAGCTAAGTTGTTTATGAGGAATATAGTTAGAGTTCATGGATTTCCTACTAGCATAGTAAGTGATAGAGATTCCAAGTTTACTAGTGAGTTCTAGAAAAGTCTACAGGATACTTTAGATACCAAACTCAAGATGAGTACCGCTTACCATTCACAGACTGATGGGAAAACGGAAAGAGTTAACAAAGTCTTGGAAGATTTGTTAAGAGCTTGTGTGCTAGACTTTGGAGGATCATGGGAAGAACATCTACACATAGTCGAGTTTTCATATAACAACAATTATCAGACTAGTATAGGGATGGCACCATTTGAAGCTTTGTATGGAAGGCCATGCAAATCTTCAGTTTATTGGTTAGAGACCGGGAATAGGTTGGTGTTAGAACCTCTATTGTTGGATTTTAATGACAACAACTATACAATTATGCCAAAGAATCTCTAAGCTAATTTGTAGGTATATGAGCATCAATAAGAGACAAACAAATAAGTTCGAAATGAAGATACACAGTACAAAAAAGGACGAAAGTATGTATATGGAGATACAAGAAGAGATATACACGATAAAGAAGAGACGAAGGTGACAAACAAAGTATTATTAGTCATAGAGTGTCATGTCTAGAGTTTACAAATGTTAAAATCTTCTCAAAATGGTATACACGTATATACATTCATATTTTAAATGAAAAATCAAGTTTTCAAAAATTGCATGGAGCGGGGCTCGAACCCGGGTCACTAATTTAGAAGGCAAGTGCTCTAACCAAATGAGCTATGGTAACTTTTGTTTACCAACAGAATTCATCCGGCTGAATAATACCATTCAGACGGCTGAATGCTGAAACATTTCATAACTTGATATGAAGTTTCAGCCGGGTGAATGGTATTATTCAGCCGGCTGAATTAGGCCTGAAAATGCCTATTTCTTTGCTGTTTTCGAAATTAAAAAATTCAGATGGCTGGATTATATTTTCAGCCGGCTGAATATTTATAACGGCTATTTTTTATGAAAAGACACTTCTCTTCATCGAAGAGAAACTTCTTCAAATCAACAGTTGCACCTTTTCTTTTCAATGTTATCTTTCATGAATGATTGCAACTTTTACATCTCTATAAATAGATTTCAGAATTCAACAAACAAAAAACTTAACTGATTTGAATATTCTTGAATTCCTATCTCTTATTCTCCATTTTCAATTTGCACTCAAACTGCATACAATCTCTGATCGTTGTTCACTCTATCTTCCACATTCTTCAAGCACATTACACTATATATCATAAAGGAGAAGATTATAGGAAGATTGTACTTAATTGACTTATCAATGCTATTTAAAAGAGCATACTACAGTCAGATACTTTTGTTTATTTGTAAAGAAGTCCTGTTCGGTTGCTCAGGCGATAGAAGTCCTATTCAGTTGCTTAGGCGGTAGAAGTCCTGTTTGGTTGCTCAGGCGGTGTATACCAATTCCTCTGGATTAAGTGAGGGTTGCTAGTTTAATTCCAGAAGGAGTCTGGGACTATACGTAGAATGAGAGTTCGAAGTAGTATAAAAATATCTGGTGTCATTTACTTTACTGCTTTAATTATTTACTTACTTAATTATTATTCTGCACAAGTAGTTTATCCATATTACACGATCCTATAGCACAGTCACTTTCATTTGGTATCAGAGCCTAGAATTCTATCGATCGTCACAACATCATAGAATAATGGCCAGAAAAAGATCCAATCGAAATACAACAAGCAAAATCCCAAAGCATAATTTTCTTATTTTAATGGTAATAATGAATTAAAGGAGAAATCTCAAAGCATAATTTTCATATACAAAAGGTACTTTCTGATTTACAAATTTCAGTAAATGGTAATAATGAATTAGTTAGTATGTGCGATAAAATCTCAAAGCATAATTTTCTTATTTTAGAAAAGATGAAATCAATCAAAATTGAAAATGAGAAATTAAAAAAGGAGAAATTAGATTTAGAAAATCAACATGGTGTTTTGAAAAATAATTTTGAGGCTCTTAAAGATTTTCTAGATGAACAAAATACTATGTTTGAAAAAGAAAAAGAAAATTTTTCAAAAGAAATTACAGATTTGAATAGACAAAATGATTTATTACAATCATCTTTAGATAATTCAGAATCTCGAATTTTTCTTCTCGAAAATGAGAACTATACGATAAAAAAGGAGAATTCTGAATTAAACAAGCAAATTGATATTTTGAAAAATAATAATATTTCTTTTGAAAATAATAATTTTGACTTTAAAGCTAAATTTGATAAACTTAACACTGAAGTCACAAAATTAATAAAGGTCAAAACGATTTAAATATGGTTTTATCTAGTTCTAGACCTTACATGACAAAAGTGGTTTAGGATATAATTAAACTGATCGTAGAAATAGCACTAGATAAGCTTTCATGTATAGTAAAAATGTTAGTGCTAGTACTAAATTTCGAGTAAAGTCTAAATCCAATTTTTATAGAAATTCAAATACTGCTATGACCAATAATGGGAGTTCGAACCAATATAAAAATCTCTGGTGTCATTTACTTTACTGCTTTAATTATTTAATTACTTAATTATTATTCCACACAAGTAGTTTATCCATATTACACGATCCTATAGCACAGTCACTTTCAGTTGGTTCTTGGTCCGAATTTATTTAGAGAAGCTGCAAAGAAGATTGAGTTGATTCGAGCTAGAATGAAGGAAGCTCAGTCTAGGTAGAAAAGTTATGTAGACAGAAGAAGGAAAGACTTAGAATTCTCAGTAGGAGATCATGTTTTCATTAAGGTATCACCAATGAAGGGTGTAATTCGATCCGGGAAATCAAGGAAATTGGCACCGAGATTCGTAGGACCATTTCCTATTATAGAAAGGATCGGGAAACTCGCATATTAAGTAGAGTTACCGAATAGTTTGGCAGGAGTCCATGATGTATTTCATATTTCTCATCTAAGAAAGTGTATTAGATACCCGGAGACTACTATAGCACCAACTTTGTTAGAGGACTTAGTGGTAGAGCCAAATTTGACTATAGTTAGAAAGCCAGTTCGTATAGTCGCGAGAGATGAGAAGAGGCTAAGGAACAAGACAGTAAGATTAGTTAAAGTCCAATGGAGTGACGATGAGAGAGACTGTACTTAGGAGACTGAGAGTAGGATTAGAGACGCTTATCCCGATTTGTTTGATGGTATGTTTTACCATTTTGTTTGATTTGTGTGAGTACCTTATTGTAATTTCGAGGACGAAATTTTTTAAGGAGCACAGTCTATAACGACCCTAATTTTGAGTAACATTATTTAGGATATTTAATTATTTAATTTAAATAACATAATATAATTGATTAGGGGATTGAGATTTATGATTAATAGAAAAGTAGCTGTGCCTATTAAACAAATAAACTAAGGGAATTAAAATGAATTAAGTTTGGTTAAGTAGACAAGGGCTATATAGGAATAAGTAATATCCTTATACCCTAAACTCTTAACCACGTTCATTTTACACGTCCATTTTCACTAACAAAAGCATAAGGGGCCGGCCACCATTAGGAAAGCAAGAAGAAGATAAAGCTAAAATCAAGGGGAAGAAGCTTAAGTAACTTAATCAAAGATCAAATCTCAACTCCTTAATCTCAAGCAAAAGGTGAATAATAACTGCATCTCATGTTTTTAATTGATTTCGGTTCTAGATTAAATCCGACCTATCTTGCAAGGTTTTGCCATGTTTTGATTGTTAAAATTGGATATATATATATATATATGCTTATTGATGATTTATGCTAATTCATATAGATTGTGTATATGTTTTGGGTCTGAAATTAATATATGTTAAAAACATATTAAAAATGATTTTTGGGAATTTTTATAGATTTTTCCTAAGTGTTTTAATAGATATATAAAATTATTTAAGGTATGAGACTTAAATATTTTATATATTTATAAAAGGAGTAGGGGCATTTTGTAAATGATTTAATTTATTATTTCTGAAAATTTTGGCAGTACTTTTAGATAAGAAATTAGCAACCAATTATAATTTGACAAACAAGGTAGGTTAGCTGAAAAGAATTGCTTTAAAAAGTTAAAATCAGTTTAAACATGCTTTTTACATGTTTCGCCACTTTCGGCACTTAGCTTTTGACTAAGTATTTTCGCCTCCATCACCATTGAAACTAATGCGCATGGTATCAAGACTTGGTGCATAACGAATTGGACTGGGGTGAGAGGTATGAAGTCGAAATGAGGGGTTCCGAAGAGGTCGGAGCTTTACTATGTTTTTAAATGAAAATGCGACTGCTTTGCTTGCTTATCCGCTTATATTTGCATCTAAATGATATGCTTTTGCTGTTAAAGAGGTATATAACACTTGTAGTGTAGATTTGGTGATATATATTTGGTTGTTCTCAGAAATGAGATGCGTCATATATGAGATGTAGATTTGTTTATGTTGTATCGGGATTTTTCCCAAGCCTAGCCGCGCAAAGAAGGTGCTGCTATAATTTTCCATGACATAAGAAAAAATTGAGAGGAAAGTCAATGTATATGATATTAAATGTTGCCGATAGGTGAGAGAGTCAGTAATATATGAGATTTAGTTGACTTGCCTTTCGACTAGTGAGTTGTTGCTTTTGTTTTTCATTGTCTATTTCTTTGGGAATAAGTGTGTAACTTAGACGTTTGGTTTATCCACATTGAGTTCGGACTTGATAGTGATTCTACTTAGGGATGAGGATGATAGCTCCATGCTGATTCCGAGTCTATTCTCTTTGTTGAGATCACTTTCAATTATTGTTGTCAAGAGACGATAAGTGATGATTTCCCTTGTATCATTGCTTATAGGAGGTTAGTGGGTTGTGTTTCTTCGTCCTTAGGATTTCGAGGACGAAATCATTTTAAGGATGGGAGAATGTAACAATCCATATTTTGATGATTGGATATATAAATAATTTGTTTAAATATTGAACCGTTAATTAATTGACGGTCCCAAAAATGTGATTTTTCGCATACAATCGAATTAGGACTCAAGACCACATTCATTGAGTTCATATCGATGTTGCGAATTAAAATAAGTATATGAATCGCTATATTTAGAGATCAGATGATTTGATGGTCAAAACGGTCTCGAAAAGTGCGAAATTATCATCCTGGAGCGCTGTCTCGAATTGCGATGAAATTTATACCATCGAAACCAGAAATATGAGGTGATGTATACCGACGAGTTTTGTAACAGCCCTAGTGTAAATCAACTAATTAATTAAATTAAATTTGGAATGGTTAACTTTAATTTATGATTTGTGAAATTTAATCATGTTTTGAGAATATTTGATTTGATTTATTAAGGGTTAAGTTTTATTTCTTAAATAAAGAATTTCAATTTAAATTGGAATATTACTAAATCAATTATATAAAATTTGGTAATTATTGTAAAATGTTAATATTGTTATTTGTAGTTTAAATTGAGAAATTATAATCTATAATTTATTCTCTTTAAAAATAGTGAGAATTTAGCTTGTGATTAGTTTTGGTGAAGTTTAGAAATTAATTCATATTGCATAAACTATTGGTTAGTGAAGATTTGTATTTTATTAGTGTTAAAAAACAAAATAGAGAATTAGTAACACTTGGAATTTTGTAAAACTTTGTTAATGGGTTTGGGCCTAAGCAAATATCAACCCATTTGAGCAAATAAGGGAACACCTTCTCATTTTTTTGTTTCTTTCTAAAAGAGTTCTGTACGATCAAATACATTAGAAGAAAAACTAGGGTTCATCCCTCTTCTTATTCAATCCAAAAGCTTCTTTTTAAAATAGAAATAAAATCGGGAAAAATCAAGTAAAACCAAGGTAAGCAATCTAAGCTTTTGTTATCAACTTAAGTAATTAACTTCAGGTTTTGTAGTGATTTGCGAATCATTTATGTTGTTTATTTCTATGGATTCTAGGGTTTCTTCAAGTTAGAGTCAAGTGAATTTTGGCTGCTAATTTGTTGAGCAAACATAGGAATTAAGGTGAGTTAATCACTCACATAACTATTTCTAAATCTATGTCGTTGTACATAATTGTTTGAATGATTTATTGATCGAATTGTTTGCAAATTTGGTCATAAACTTGGGTGACTATTGTGTCGTTTGCTGAAAATTTCTTAGGTATATCGTTGTAGTAAAACAATGATATCTTGGTGTGGATTGATTCGAATTGACTCAACCTTTTTGTGGTAGAATATTCTTTAAATAAGCCACAAATTCTTTTTTGATCATTTATTGAAATATTGTATTTAAAGAGGTTTAAATTGAGTTTGAAACTGATGTTCTAGCACAACCATATAAAAAAGTTTCTGAGTTAATACATAAGAGTAAAATGGACCTAAATTTTGATTGATGAATCCAGTTGTGTGGAATCCTTTTGCAGTAGAAAGATAATTCCAAAAAAAAGAACTTGTAACATCCCACTATTTTGGACCATTCAAATCGGCAATAAATCCACACATGTCGGACTCGAATACTTCAAAACAGTGGATTGTTAAGAAAATTTGGAGCAAATAAAATCAAACACAGAATCACAGACATAGAATATCAGAATAACTTGCAGCAGAAATAAAATACCATAGTAGTTCATGAAGCTACTATATAAATAATCTCCAAATAGATACAAAATACCATAGTCTGAAAAACAAATAAACCAAATACAACAGAAGTCTGAATACATAAGTCACTAATACACCAGCAAAGGCTGAATAGGAAATAATTGGAATAGAAATATATGACAGATAGATAAATAAGCTCCAACAAGTCTCTAGCTCCAGAAGATGAATCCAAAGCTTACTCAGGCTGACCCGAGCGTAAATCAGAACACAAAACACTCGAGTCAGGACATACATACTTATACAATGTAAACTAACTCAAGTGAACTGTAATAGAAATGCACAAGTAACTTAAAGGATGCTTGGGATCGCCCATTCTTTAAGGATCCGTTAAACTATCTAATAAGCAGTAATATATGCCATTATAATAATGTCCAAAGTAAAGTAAACTATGAAAAATAATAGTGTTAATGTGACTGGGGTAGCGCAAAGCTGCAACAATTGTCCACCTCTAGCCAAACTTTATAACATCCAACTATTATTATAACCCGTGGTTATAAATTTCAAAATGGTTTATATTTCAAATCAAAACAATTCATTTAAACCATTTAAAATGAAGTCATTATACTTTCAAATCAAATATTCAATTCCTAAAATTTCAACATTTTTCGAAGCTCGTTTATTCAATTGTAATAATCCAAAACATTGTATTTTCAGCATTCGCAGCACTTAGAAAATGCTGCTGTAAGTATAGTGGTAAAATTGGAAAACAACACAATTCATAAACAGTAGCACTTATAAACTGCTGCTGTAGATACAGTGGTAATTTGAAATCAGTTCATTGTTGGAAACATCAGCACTTATAAACTACTGCTGTAGAGACAGTGGTAGATTTGAAAAACAATACACTGAAACAACAGCATTTCTGGAATGCTACAATTTCTGTTATAAGTTGTACTATGACATTTTTAAACAATATATCTTCCACTTTTGTCATTTTTAACTTATCAAACTTATTCCACTTTTCCAAATTATTTATTAGGATATCATTTAACTTGTAAATTTAATAAAATAACATTTTATTAATAAATATCCAATTAAATTATAATTCATTTACATTAAGTCAAAATTCACTATAAGTTGCTTAACTTTTATTTTAACAATAACTTGATATTTTCTTTTATTTTAAAAAGGTATCCATTTCATAAATAAATATTTTAATTACTAAGTTAAGCTTAAAATTTCCATTTAACTCAAATTCAATTATTAAGTTAAATCAAATTTTAAATTAGAATTTAAATCAATTATCAACTTATAAAATTTTAACTTTTAGGAAATCACTGTTTAAATCATTTAAATCCAATTTAAGTTAAAAATCCATATTTTTAAAATTTAAAAATACTTAAAAAAATTTAGAAAAATCATTTTAAAATTTAACCACGGGTCTGTATAATATTTTCTAACCTAGGTCAAGTGATACGGATAATATATCATTTCAATCCATAATCAGTTAACATTCCGGGTTTTATCATTTCAAACCCGCAATCCCAAGTCAAATAAAAATCGCTCGAGCCTATCATTTCAGCTCGTAATGACTTTTCCCTATTCTAAAGTCCGTTCGGGTATGTATCATTTCAACCCATAGTGATTCTATTATAACAGGGAACTTGCAGTGTGAGAAACAAAAAACAAATAAACAGTAAAACATATCATATGATGTCAGGTGATGCAATAGGTATATAATCAGGTAATATCATCATATAATGTTAGATAATAAGCAGATGTGAGCATATAACATAGCATATCAACTACTACAATTCAAGTGACATTGTTTCACATTTATATAAGTATGATTTGTCGAGAGTGATAAACTCACCTTTTTAAAGCTAGAAATGACAATTCAAAACACAATCTAAACTCCACAAAGCACGACTAGATTCGAGGAGAAGATGGTGAGCCAAGATTCAGATCTTGCAACAACAAAATAAAACAGCAAATAAAAGTAGATTAATCACCAAAGAATATAAGAATTAACAATACAAAAGGAAGAACAAAGTGGAACAAGATGCTTTGACCCATGCAAGTGGTTCGGCCACATCACAAATGGCTCGACCACTATCAAAAATGGTTCGGCCCTGACCTGATGTAGGCCTGAAATACACGGCCATGGTCAGAAAAATGGAAGGCACAGCAAAGTAAGGTGAAGAGGTAGGGGTTGTGGAATGCAAAGAGGCAAGAAGTCATGGCATGTGAAATGTCATTGGCTATTTGGTTCGGCCCTAGGCATATGGGCTCGGTCTGGGTTCTTGCATGGTTCAGGTCAGGTCTGGCATCATTAGGTGGTGCGGTTAATGTCAGAGAATGATCACGGCCAGGCAGGAGGAGGAGGAGGTGATGGTGGATGAGGCAAACATGAAGGGAAGTGGTGAATAAGTGAAGGCCGGTTAGGGTTTTGTACATGGAATGGTGATGATCTGGTCAAGGCAAGTCATGGCCATGGAAGGGGAGATGGTGCCGGTGGTGCTAGCCGTACATGAGGTGGTGGTGATGGAAATGGTCGGCAAGTGATGGTGAATATGGTAGAGGCCGAACACACTTGCAACACAAAATAGAAAAGAGAGATAAAGAGGAAGAAAGGAGGAAGAACTTACTGCCAAAATTTTCTTTCAGGTGATAAAATGAGGACATGAAGAGATAAGAAAGTTTTGTACGTGAATGGAGGAAGTGAGAAAGTTCTTTTGAACGGCCAGAAGGTTTTTGAATGGCTAGGAGATGTAAAGGCATCAATCAAGTAACTAAAGTCTCTTTGAATTTCCAAGCCCAATATCACAAGCCCAAATCAAAACAAGCTCAACACAATCAAATAAAATTCAAATCCCAAACAAAATAAAAGATGGAAAAATAAAATAGAAAGATAAACAATAAAATACAGAGAAAAATTGCATGCAAAACGCTGAACTTTTATCAATTTTAAAAAGTATAAAACAGAATTCGACGAAACGAAAAGCAGGACGAATATTAGAAACAAATACTGCTTCAAAGAAAAAGATTAGAAATTTAAAATTCACATTTAAAATTCCAACTGAAATTCAAAGTTTGACCAAAGTTGATCAAAATATAAAATTTTCAGAAAATAATTATTTTAATATATTTGAAAAATAAATTAGAAAAAAAATCCACAATTACATTGGAAAATTCCAAAATTTCAATTTAAATGATTTAAAATCAAAGTTTTCAAATAAAATTAATTTAAAATATTTGTTAAAATTTATGGGTTGTTACACTCTCCCCCACTCAAAACTTTTCATCCTCGAAAAGGAAGAGGGTAGGAGAATAGAAACAACTAGAAAGAAAAATAAGTTGAAAGACAAGGATAAACAATTAATTTAAAACTATATAAATTTCAATTGAAAGTAATTAATATTTAATAATTTGGTTAAACCCATTTGTAAAATTTCTTGCTTCCTTTATAAATACCATTAAAAGGTTTAAATAACACTTTTATAAATATATGAAAACTTATTTGAATACAATTATTTCTATCATTACTTATATTTACAAAGAAGCTATTGAAAACATTAAATCCATAATTCATAAATTTATTAATTTATCTCAAGATACTTTTCAACATTATTAATAAATCAATAATCATTTTCTTTAAATATATTGTATTTAATTAATAATTTCTAAAATATTTACAACACTAATAGTTTATATTAAACCGTGTAGTATATAAATAAACAATATTTTAAACATTTTAAATTATTTAGAAAGAGAATTGATCAAAATATCCTTTATATAATACTTTATCAAAATACTTTTATATCGAAACAAATTTTCCTTTTTGAAAATACTTTTATAACTCGATGTCTCAAGAAGTTTATCCTCATTCTTACAGACTTTGGCCATGCATTGATCAGGCGCAAAGCTAGATTTCTCCAAGTATTTAGTGGACTTGTTTCAACACCTAGTGAAAATACTAGAAAAACTTCAAAACCGATATGGAAAGTACAATCCAAACAAATCAACCGAATCAAACTGAATCATGGATCACAGATACACAATGGTTACGCCTGGATCCCCCAGGAAACATCTGTACCTGTAGGCCATCACAGCCCTGCGAATTACGCCATGATAACAACTGTAGATCGCATATACACAATGGTTACGCCTGGATCCCCCAGGAAACATCTGTACCCGTAAGCCGTCATGTCCCTGCGGATTACGCTACTAAACGACCATAGATCACAGATACACAATGGTTACGCCTGGATCCCCCAGGAAACATCCGTACCCGTAGGCCATCTCGGCCCTGCGAATTACGCTATGTAGTCGAGTTCGTAAGACCATGGGTAACGCCATGGAATTCGATGGACACTCGAGTATCATATCCGGAAAACCCAAATCAGAGAGAATAATATCGATAGAATGAATCCACAATGTGGCCACAAAGCGGATATCAAGCAGAAGGCACTTTCCATATCTTTACTTCAAAATATGCATCATATTGTACCTTTTCAAATCAATTTCAAATATCATACTTATATAAAGTCCATTATATATAAGATTTCATTTCAAATCAAATACTTCCCAAAATCAATAGTGTATAAAATCACACTTATATAGACTTCGATTATATAAGATTTCACTTTTCAAATTGAGTACCTTTCCAAATCAATAGTTTTCGAATCAACGTCATACTTATACAAATCGATTTTATATAAGTTCGATAACTCCCAAATCAAGTGTTTAGTAAAATAAGGTTCTCAATTTTAATTCGTTTCAGTATCCGTTAAGTTTCAAAATCATATACGATTTCACCAAATTATTTCTTCCAAACTAAATATCTTCAGTTTCAAAGTTTCCAAGGTAATGTTAAAATAACTTACCTATCTTTTACTTAGCCAAGTTTCTAAAATAATCAATTATTAATTGAAAGAATTAGTTTAAAAATTCTGTTTAAAAACTTGATTTTCATTTAACTTTAAAACTTGTTAGCCTCAAACATTTTACCCGAGTCAATCCCAGGCTTACCCTAACTAAAACCCGAGCCAACCACCTTGTTTTTTTTCTTTAAACTTTGTTTTAAATTTTAATCTGTTTAAACACAAAACACTCATGCGACATACACGAAGACAACCCCGAGACAACCTTTCATTTTCCCGAGATCGACCCCGAGGCTCTCCCTTCTCTCCAATACAAACACTGATGCACAGGAATCACCTTGTGTACATGCACCGATCGACGATGAAACTCCGGCCTCCAAGATTATCGCCAACAAGTTGCCTACAATCTCCTCAAGCCATCAGACCAACCAGTTTCCCTGATCGATCCCAAAATCAAAATAGAACCCCTCAGAACCCCAATGGAACCCAACCATCGACCAAGAACCGCTTCGTCCCGATGACGCCGACCTCTAGAAATCACGTAACTCCGTCCAAAGGTTCGCCACAGCCCTACGCTTCATTTCCCCCTCGACCGGTCAACCTCGATGCCACAACGGCGATGCAGCAAGCTAATTTCCAGTCACGACCAAACGAGAACTAAAACCCTACAACGATGATCTATCGCCACCACGGTGAACTAATAATTCACCGACTAATTTTCTACAGACCCTCGACACACGAGCTACCACCAACATTGATCACGACGCTCCTCCATCTCCGATCGCCAAGAAATCGAGCAAAGTTCAAATTCCATTCAATTCGAAAATTTTCAACAATTTTAAACTTAAAAATCATGAAATTATTATCAAAATTCATCATTCTCAAGTACGAATCTAGTTATGAAATCAAAACATGAATTTTAATCCATCGATTTTCTGACTTGAATTAGCTTCCACTGTAATTTCTTATTTTCGAAATATTTGCTTAATATATTCACTTGAAACTATTTGTAAAAATAATATTACATTCTTACCATCACTTTCTCTTTAATGATCATAGCTTAAATTTGTTTAAGTGAAGAGATATGAATTTATTTTGATTATTCTTGAGCCTGTTATACAAACAGAGGTATATATATACATTTACACAGACATGCATAGATATTTCATATTTATACACATGCAACCACATTAATTCATCCATGCAACAATATTACTTTAATTACTTATCACACGCATCCAGATATAATCAGGTTAAGCTTTTAAAAAATGTTTACTCACCTGATAAACAGAGAACAAAGCTTTGAAGATTTGAAATCTGCACTTGATTTGATATGATCCTTGAAATACTAGAGTTGAATTTGAATCTATTTGCTTTAGATCAGGTTGAAAACTTGAAGAAGTTGCTTAGTTTTTGATTCCCGGTTTTAGTTTTTCTTTGGAAAATGAAAAGAAGAAAGGATTGAGAAAGGAAAATGTGAAAAGTTTTAACTGTATACACTATACAGCCTCCTCTTAATATTTTATTAATATTTCAAATTAAATTAAAAGAAACAATTGCCACTTGTATTTGCATGGTATACACAAGCTTACAAATGTCCAAGTCTTTATTTATTTATGCTTTTATTATTATCATTTATTTATGTTTTATATTTATATATATACAAATTATATTTATCTTATGTATTTTAAAAATATTCAATTTAACTTTAAATATCCCTTGAGAATTTATTTGTTCCACTTATAAATCAGTACTTTTAATCCCATTAATTACCAATTAACAGATGTCTAAAAATCTGGGTTATCACAATTTCATTTGTTTTAATAACCAATTTCTGATTTGAATTCTCATTCTTACTGTCTAAACTATCTTGCCATTTGCAATCAATATTTCATTCAAATCACTTGTTCATTCAAGCAAACCTCATTAAGTGATTTAATAAAGTTCCTATATTCACGAATTACATGCTATACCATAAAGGAGAAGACTATAGGAAGGGTGTACTTCATTTGACAAATCTGTGTTGTAACAAGAGCACGCAAAGTCAAGAAAACATTTCATTTGGTATCAGAGCTTGGAATTCTATCGATCGTCACAACATCATAGAATAATGTCCAGAAAAAGATCCAATCGAAATACAACAAGCAAAATCCCTATCAAAGCCACCAATGAGGACTACAAAAAGGTACTTTCTGATTTACAAATTTCAGTAAATAGTAATAAAGAATTAGTTAGTATATGTGATAAAATCTCAAAGCATAATTTTCTTATTTTAGAAAAGTTGAAATCAATCAAAATTGAAAATGAGAAATTAGATTTAGAAAATCAACATGGTGTTTTGAAAAATAATTTTGAGACTCTTGAAAATTTTCTAGATGAACAAAATACTATGTTTGAAAAAGGAAAGGAATTTCTTTCAAAAGAAATTACGGATTTGAAAAGACAAAATGTTTTATCACAATCATCTTTAGATAATTCAGAATCTCGAATTTTTCTTCTCGCAAATGAGAACTGTACGTTAAAAAGGGAGAATTCTGAATTAAACAAGCAAATTGATATTTCGAAAAATAGTAATATTTCTTTAGAAAATATTAATTTTGACTTTAAAGCTAAATTTGATAAACTTAACACTGAAGTCACAAAATTTAATAAAGGTCAAAACGATTTAAAAATAATTTTATCTAGTTCTAGACCTTTACATGATAAAACTGGTTTGGGATATAATAAAACTGATCGTAGAAATAGCACTAGGTACGCTTTCATGTATAGTAAAAATGTTAGTGCTAGTACTAGATTTTGAGTAAAGTCTAAATCTAATTTTTATAGAAATTCAAATACTGTTATGACCAATAATGTTTATAATATCTCTAGAAGTACAAAACCATTGATGGGAAATATGAATAAAAATTATCTAAGTATTTGGGTTCCTGTTAATTGGAAAATTAGAGGTAAATAATTTGATGATTATTTTGATATGGTAGTTAATAATGAAAATTATATTTATAAAGGTTCAACCACACCCAAATGGGTATGGTTTCCCAAGACCTAACCCCCCGGACCCTAACATAGTAAGTTGGTACCAAAAATGATTATTAGTTATTGCCGGTATTTGGAGAAACAAAGGGAAAAGGATAGATTTTGGAATTTTAAAGGATGTTCCATACATTAAATAGAATTACGTGCTTATAATGAAATATGGAATTAAAAAAATACTGTAAAATCTAATTTTTTTCTCCATAATTAATATTGGGTTTATCCTACTATTTACAAAATATTTTATAAAATTTATTATACTTCCTCATTCTTTTTGATAATGACAAAGGGAAGAAATTCATATGCATATTGATAGAGGGAGATATTATACTTAAGGGGAGATGTTATACTTAAGGGGAGCTTTAAACATATTAATATTATTTTATATAGAATGAACATTTTTCAAATTGTATAGTTGTCATCATCAAAAAGGGGGAGACTGTTAGAACCTCCATTGTTGGATTTTAATGACAACAACTATACAATTATGTCAAAAAATCTCTAAGCTAACTTGCAGATACATGAGTATCAAAAAGAGACAAACAAATACGTTCAACATGAAGATACACAGTACAAAAGAGGATAAAAGTATGCATATGGAGATACAAGAAGAGACATACACGATAGAGATAAGACGAAGGTGACAAATAAAGTATTATTAGTCATAGAGTGTCATGTCTAGAGTTTATAGGTGTTAAAATCTTCTCAAAGTGTTATACACACATATACATACACATTCGAAACATTTTATAAAAAGTAATAAAAGTTTTATTTAAAAAAAAGAAAACAAAATAAAATAATAACAATAATAATATATGAAGCAAGACTTGAACTTGGGTCATTGGTAAATTCATATTTTAAATGAAAAATCAAGTTTTTAGAAAAATGCATGGAGCAAGACTCGAACCCGGGTCACCAGTTTAAAAGGCAAGTGCTCTAACCAATTGAGCTATGGTAATTCTTGTTCATTAACAGAATTCAGTCGACTGAATAAGGTCATTCGGTCGACAGAATATCCGTGCACATGCACAATTTGATATGAATGTTCAGTCGACTGAACTACCTATTTCAATCGACTGAATTGCATGTTTTTTGTTCTGATTCCTCTCGGATTCAAATTTTTAATATTTCAGTTGGCTAAATTCTTTTGTTCAGTCGACTAAAATTGCATAATGGCTATATTTTAGAAAAGACACTTCACTTC
Organism: Allium fistulosum; assembly: GCA_030737815.1. Lineage (NCBI taxonomy): Eukaryota > Viridiplantae > Streptophyta > Magnoliopsida > Asparagales > Amaryllidaceae > Allium > Allium fistulosum. Next base: position 413,396,927 of record CM060906.1, read on the forward strand.
ATCAAACAGAAACAACCCTTGATTCAAAAGTTGTTTCTGTACCTTTTGATCGTTGTTTTTCACAATAAGTTACAACACTTTAACTCTATATATAGCCTTCATTTCATTTGTTTTAATAACCAATTTCTGATTTGAATTCGCATTCTTATTGTCTAAACTATCTTGCCATTTGCAATCAATATTTCATTCAAATCACTTGTTCATTCAAGCAAACCTCATTAAGTGATTTAATAAAGTTCCTATCTTCACGAATTACATGTTATACCACAAAGGAGAAGATTGTAGGAAGGGTGTACATTATTGACTTATCAGTGCTATGCAAGAGCATATTCAGTCAGAAACAACTTTACTATTTGTATTGGAAGTCCTGTTCGGTTGCTCAGGCGGTAGAAGTCCAATTCGGTTGTCTAGGCGGTAGAAGTCCTGTTCGGTTGCTCAGGCAGTGTAATTCCTATTCCTCCGGGTTAAGAGAGGGTTGATAGTTAAATTCCAGAAGGAGTTTGGGACTGGACGTAGAACTGGAGTTCGAACCAGCATAAAAATCCCTGATGTAATTTACTTTACTATTTACTTTTTACATTTTATTCCGTACTAGTAGATAACTTTAGTTACTATTCCATATTACGGTCCTTAGCTGCACTTTCAATTGCCTCCGAAACCATTTTGAAAACAGCTATAGGACCCTTTCAAAAGCATTGAGAAGGCGACTTCAAAGTATAAAGGCGAAAGCACCCTTTCGAATACAATGTTTAAAGTCTATAAAGAAAAGTAGCCTTAACTAGTTCGAAAGGTATGAATGCGGCAGCATGGGTTTCGAATAGGTTTAAAGTAGCTATACTTTTGAAAACTTCTTTTAAAACAAAAGGCGGAAACTCATTCGAAAGCTCTTTTCTAAAACAAAGGCAAGTTAATTGAGTTGAAAGCTAATATAGTTGGCTTCAAACCTTTCGAAAGCATCAGTTTTAAACAGAAGTTAGTTCAAAGTTAATAAGAATAGCTTCTACCCCTTCGAAAGTAAGGTTTCAACACTGTCCCTTCCGCCTTTCTCCAATGCACTATGTATCAATTGCTTGATACCATGTGCATTGGTTTCAAATGGATTAGCGGAGTTATAGTGTCAAAAACAACAGATGGAAGCGGCGAAGTAGTAAATCCAAGCAAAACTGATTTTTAGCCTTTAAAAGAAATTTATTTTTAACTAACTTGCCTTATTTGTCAAAATGTAAGTGGTTGCAATTTCTTTATCAATAATCATTTTCTAAAAGTGTTGCCGAATAAGAAATTGTCAATTTAGACTGTTTTAACAAATAAACCCTTCTCCTTGAATAAACATGTAAAACATTTAAGTCCCTTAACTTAAATAGTTTTATAATCATAGTAAAATACTTAGAAAAATTCCTCAAAAATCATCATAATTCACTTTTAATATGTTTTCTAACATACTTAAATTTCAGACCCAAAATCAGTATATATTTGCCGTAAATAATTTAAACCCAATATTAGCTATTTTCTCTCATAGAAAATTCATAATAAATTTACAATAACTTAGAAAATTATGAAACTTGAAACCTACTTCTAATATAGCATTTGTGATCTTACATCAAAAACGCAAGTCATTTGGATGTCATTTGATGGGTTTTTCAAACTAAACTTATCATAAAATCTGTATAAAACAATAAAAATCATCATCAAGTATATATATATCCATATAAGCAAACAAAACATGGCATTTTATTTGCAAAATAATTTGAATCAAACCTTATAACCGAAATTATTATCAAAAGTGAGATGTATATCAAATTGTTCACCTTTGCTTGATGTTAATAAGGTTGAGATTTGCACTTTGATTAATTTCTTCAAGCTTTCTTCTTGATTCCTAGCTTATCTTCTTTTTATTCCTCTCAATGATGGCCGGCTGTAATAACCCGGGTTTTTGTAATAATTAATTATCGTCAAATGACGATTAAATTGGTTGTTAATTGCTGTTGGGCATTTTGGATCCGGTTTAAATTCTTTTGAAATTTAATAAGGGGTGTGGGCTTTGTAGATAATTTTGGGCCACGTTTATTTTTGTAGTGCCATGATATTATCTAAGACCGATACCCACTCCGCTCTCTATTTTCCATTCGAAAACCCTAAACAAACGAGGAAAAAAAATGGCGGCTCAAAGTTTTCGTTCGTCTCCAATTTGGGCTTGCTCGTTCGTTTCCCCTTCGACGAAGATTTGGGGCTTTTGATTTTCGTAGGCTCCGGTTACACTGTCTCGATCGAATGGAAAGGTGAGTAATTTAATTGCTCACATCTAGTTCAAACCTTATGCTGTAGGGTTTAAATCCCCTTGTTTTTTTTGTTCGTCTGAGTTTATTTGAATTTGTCAACTAGTTACTCTCGGCCACTTGATTAATATTGATGCTGGGGATTTTTTTTTGACTTGCTCAATTTCGTATAAGTGTTTACTTGCTGGTCACAGTTTTGATTTTTGACCTGGTTGATTTCCTTAGCTACCTCGGAGTTGGTTTCAAATGGTTAATTTTACTTCGGTGATGATTTCCAGCTTCCGCGATTTACCGGCTTTTGACTTTGATTGTTTGATCACTTTCTGATTTTGACTTCGGTCATTACACTGTTTCGTGTTGCTTTGACAGTTGAGCTTTGTTCGACTGTGATATTGGACTAGTACTTGAACTTGTAATATATAGATATATATATATATATACAAACATTCATGTATGTATATATATATATATATAGTGTTTGTGTGCATTTTCGATCATCCTGCTATGACTTGATAATGTCTTCGACATTTAAACAGTGGCTTCGGCTCTGGAATTGTTCGAACTTGTTTTGGTTGAACTTTGACATTAACTCGATAATGTCTTCAAGTTCTCTATTTGATGTACTGGAGTCTGCATTCCCGATCATGTCACTGCTTGCATGGTCGACTTATGTGTTTTATGTAGTTGAAGCATTTTGTTATCCACTGCTTAGACGTTTGGGCTCTTTTGAAGTTGCAGTGTATTTATTTCGTTCAGTTTGATTTGTTGTACCTGATCTTGTAGTTGCCTGCACTTATATGTGCAGCGTGTACATACATGTGTAGATTAATATGTGTGCATATATACCCTTGTATGTGTGTATGCATGCATAGTTAGGTCTATTCTTGGGTTCAATCTGCTGCATTGACTTGGTATTATATTTTTAATGATATGAGACCTCAATCGAGGCAGTTTACATTTGCTTTTTGAAAACTTCGACTTGTTCGTTGGTATCTTGAGTTGCCAGGTCATTTTGATTTTGCTGTTCTGGTTCATGTTGCATTCCTTCATCATGTATACACTATGTTGTAACTGGACTTGTACACTTGGTACTCTTGAGTCTGCATTTTGATGTTCACCTGATATTTTTGGTTCGAGTTGATGAGCAGTGCCATTTGCTTCTGCCCTGAGTTGTTTGGTCGAGTGACTGTTCCATACATGTTGCTTGATTTTTGTGTGGTTGTGCACTGACTATGTATATGTCTGGGTCTTTGAGATTCACTTGAGTCTGTACTTGTGATATCCATCTGGAGTTTGCTGCCTGATCTGATTTATCTTGTGTTGCTTCACTTTTATTTTGAACTGCAGCTGTTTAAATTCAAATATTTTGTTTTGGAAAAGCCTTATATTTTATTCATGTGTACTGATGCACTTTATTTTCAATAGCACTGAGTCAATCCTCATGTGCACTACGGTCACTTTGATGCAGTTTCACGTTGTCTTCGGGTTCTGTCCTCTGTTCTTCGAGGCATGTAGTTTACGGGTGTATTTGTATTTGCTGTTTCATGTACATGTATACATGTTGTGGTTGTGCAGTTGTAGTTGAACTGTGTTGCACTACTACCTTTGTTCTCGAATCTGATACATTGCATTGATGCTTTGTATTCATTTGCATTTGGTCACTGTGCTTCACTAGTGACATTATTTTCAAGTGAGGCTGCTCTGCGTCTTTTTCTGTTGTGTGTTGTGGTGCCATATCCTTGGTGCTCTCACCTTCAGTTGTTGTCTTCCTGTAGTTGCACCACTGTTGTCATCTTCTCTTGTCATTTTGGAACTTGAATTGTTGCATTCCTGTGGTGACTGCAGTTTCGTTTGTATGCAGTCTTGCCCTTGTTGGTTTGCATTGCATTGATGCACTATATTCATTTGCATTTTGATTTGCTGAGCTTTTGTGTAATTCATCACGGTAGTGGCGAGGCAGTACACGCGTGCGTGTACTGCAGCCACACTGAATTGTCGTTTTAATTGATGGTTCAATTATTTGAATTGTTTTATGTTCAATTCAATATTTGGGAATTTTATTTGATTCAGTTCGATTGATCATTTTGTTGTGTCTAATTATCTATTCGATAATTAGATTCTCAGTTTCTAATTATTATTTAATAATTGGATTTTGTGTTAATTGTTGTTTAGACAATTCTATTGTTTCCTAAATTATCTTCATTGATAATCTTTTTATTTATCTTGTTGATGGTTTGAATTTGCTGATTTGTGTTTAACACTGTTTAGTGTTATATCTGCCGTTATCTGATTCTCTTATTGAGGAGTTGGATATACGAGATTTCCGTGACTGTCGTCTATTTGATATTTGATTATTATTGCTTCTGTGCATTAATAACTGAGTTTGAATTAGACTGACCCGTGTATTATTTTCTTTTGAATTTAATACTCGGGTCAGACCCGAGTTATTTCAGGTTGTAGATATCTTGCTTTGGGTTGCTGTTTGAGCTATGAAGACTTTTCACATCTTTTGGAGTAGTCGTGTCATAGTATAGGTTGATATGTATTCATGTATATTAGTTGATAATGTACGTGTATATATAACTTCCAGGGTCGACAGTTGTAGTTGTATCATATGTATTGTGTCAAATGTATTGTAACTGACATCAGTTATATATATATATATATATATATATATGAGACTTTTGTTATCTGTGTTCCGCATTTTTATTATCTATGTTATTATTATATATATTGTCTTAAACTATTATGAACCATCGTAGTTCGTTTTATACTAGAATTGGGTATGTCGATGGGAGTAAATAAATAAGAGATGAAAATTGAAAAATATATACCACTCCTATCGAGGTAACCAATACTAGTGTAAGGCCAACTACGGATGGCCTCTCCTATCCAGCCTTATTCTTCGTGATAACAGACAGTATTTCTTTTAATACTCTTTGTTATTGTGAGCATAGAGGTGGGGCATCACAGTTGGTATCAGAGCTTGGGGTTTATGGACATAATATAAAATATAACTTAGATGGAACATGTGTTACAACTATTTGTCGATGTTTTAGTTGTGCTTTGAGTCAAAACAAAAGTTTTGAAATTATGATGAAATTTTTAAATATCCTTATTTAAAAATAAAAGTGAAACTGTTTTTTGATGATTTGATTAATTTGTGACTGGTTATCAGAGTGCGCAGCGGAAACAGTGAGACAGTCTTCGTTGAATACAGCTGATAATCTTTTTGATTTAAAAATCAAAATATGAAATTGAAATAAATTTCATTTGTTGCTTACATAGCTGGGTTTATTTTGTTTCTTTGAAAATTTCGAATCCGATTTGAGGATTCGAAGCAATTGCAGTTATGTGATTTTTGTTGAGATTTTGGCTGGTTTTCTTTTGTGCTAACCACATGTTGATTAGATTTTGTTGTTTCGAATTATCTTCATTGAAGATACATTCAAATGATTTCTTTGTTCAATTTGTAGTACGTGCAAATTTGAGTTGCACGTTACTGCGTTAATTTTACGTTGAACCGGCGTTTGGTTTAAACGTATTTTGGTTGCCGTTATCTTTATAACGGGATTTTTACATCGATGCTGAATTTTTGAAGCACAGTGTTTTGTGGCATTTTGATGAATGAAAATTTACTGATATTACATTTTGATGTAAATTATTTTGAGGAGATTTTGACGTATAAAAAAAATTACTGTCGCTTTAAGCTTCAGTAACCGTCAAATTTTAAAAGTGAATTTTCAAGCGGTTATTCCGCAATGCTGATTTTGAGATCCGTTTTTACGGTGTTTTGAGAAGTACAATTTTCTTTTTGAAATTGCTACTGATGTTGTTGCTTTAATCACGTGATTGGAAAATCGTTTTATAATAAAAAAAATTATAAATTTTTACAGTTTGCGCTTTCAAAAGAATGAGGAAACGACTTAAACGATTCAGCAAAATCGAGGACTATGACCCCTTTCTTTTACTGATTCGCTTAACTCCGGACTTGTCTAGTTGAGAATGTGAATTGTTATTTTTATAAAATAAATAAAATTATTTTCAGGAATTTTACAGTTTGCGCTTTCAAAATAATGAGGAAGCGATTTAAACGTTTCAGCAAAATCGAGGACTATGACCCCTTTCTTTTACTGATTCGCTTAATTCCGGACTTGTCCGTTTGAGAATGTAAAATGTATTTTTACAAAATACACAATTTTGCACTTTCAAGGAAACGATGAAGAGAATCAAACGATTTAGTAAAACTCGTAGTATGGGACATGTGCGTTTGCTATTTCGGTTAATTCTGGACTCGTTAATTGAAATATTTGATGTTTTGATGATTTTGATGATTTTGTGTGCTTTCGAGCCACTATGATGGACCTTCGGGTCATATGTTGGACCTTCGGGTCATATGATGGACCTTCGGATCAAATACCTGTACTAGACCTTCAGGTCACTCTGTGGACCTTCGGGTCATTTGTTGGGCGCTAAAATTATGATGAGTACTTGGTAGGCTTCGGCCATTTGTTGATGCACGTGCGGCGAACTAAAAACTCGCCATCTGATGGGATCGATCCAAGCTTTTATGTTGATTTTCTAGTCTTCTTAATTGATTTCTAGATATTTGTTGTTTCTAATTATCTACAGGTAATTAGATATCTAATGTTATGAGATTTAATTATCGTATCGGTAATTAAATATTTGCTGTTATGAGATTTAATTATCGTATCGATAATTAGATATTTGTTGTTTCTGATTATCGTTTTTGATAATCGGATATTTGTTGTTTCTTATTATCGTTTTTGATAATTAGATATTTGTTGATTTGAGATTTCTGATTATTGTTTTTGATAGTTAGATAATTGTTGATTTGTGATTTCTGATTATCGTTTTTCATAATTAGATATTTGTTGATTTGAGATTTCTGATTATCGTTTTTGATAATTAGATATTTGTTGATTTGAGATTTCTGATTATCATTTTTGTAATTAGATATTTGATGTTTTCTGATTATCGTTTTTGATTAGATATTTGATGTTTCTGATTATCGTTTTTGATAATCGGATATTTGTTGTTTCGGATTATCGTTTTTGATAATTAGATATTTGATGATTTGAGATTTCTGATTATCGTTTTTGATAATTAGATATTTGATGTTTTTGATTATCGTTTTTGATAATCGGATATTTGTTGTTTCTGATTATCGTTTTTGATAATTAGATATTTGTTGATTTGAGATTTGTGATTATCGTTTTTGATAGTTAGATAATTGTTGATTTGCGATTTCTGATTATCGTTTTTGATAATTAGATATTTGTTGATTTGAGATTTCTGATTATCGTTTTTGATAATTAGATATTTGTTGATTTGAGATTTCTGATTATCGTTTTTGATAATTAGATATTTGATGATTTGAGATTTCTAATTATCGTTTTTGATAATTAGATATTTGATGTTTTCTGATTATCGTTTTTGATAATTAGATATTTGATGTTTTCCGATTATCGTTTTTGATAATTAGGTATTTGTTGATTGAGATTTCTGATTATCGTTTTTGATAATTAGATATTTGATGTTTTCTGATTATCGTTTTTGATAATTAGATATTTGTTGATTGAGATTTCTGATTTTCGTTTTTGATAATTAGATATGGGTTGATTTGAGAGTTCTGATTATCGTTTTTGTTAATTAGATAATTGTGTTTTCTAATTATCATTTTTGATAATCGGATATGTGCTAGTTTTGCGGATTATGAGATTTTCTAGTCTCTAATTGATTCTAGAGTATGCTAATTTTATTGAATTGTTGTTTTATATCTATCTCTGTTGATAGTTAGAGTTTGATTATTGTGAAGTTTGTGTTTTCTAGTTATTCGATGGATAACTAGATATTTGCAGTTTTGCGATTTGTGATTTGTATTTTCTAATTATCTTTGTTGATAATTAGATTTTGCTGTTTTCTAATTATCGTATCGATAATTAGATATTGCTGTTTTGTGATTTCTATATTTCTGATTATCTAATTGATAATTGAAAGTTGCTGATAATTGTATTTATTCAGTTCTGCTATTTTCTGATTATCTATTGGATAATTAGATTTTGTTGAGAATTTGTGAATCTCTTTTATGAAATTGAAAGATTTCTTTGATGTTGGGTTCTCGATCTTTATTTTTCTAACTTAACCAGTTTATGTTAGAAAAATAATTGTTATTGACAACCTTAATTATGAAAATTGCGGGGACGCAATTTTTATAAGGAGGGGAGTCTGTAACAACCCGGGTTTTTGTAATAATTAATTATCGTCAAATGACGATTAAATTGGTTGTTAATTGCTGTTGGGCATTTTGGATCCGGTTTAAATTATTTTGAAATTTAATAACGGGTGTGGGCTTTGTAGATAATTTTGGGCCACGTTTATTTTCGTAGTGCCGTGATATTATCTAAGACCGATACCCACTCCTCTCTCTATTTTCCATTCGAAAACCCTAAACAAACGAGAGAAAAAAATGGCGGCTCAATGTTTTCGTTCGTCTCCAATTAAGGCTTGCTCGTTCGTTTCCCCTTCGACGAAGATTTGGGGATTTTGATTTTCGTAGGCTCCGGTTACACTATCTCGATCGAATGGGAAGGTGAGTAATTTAATTGCTCACATCTAGTTCAAACCTTATGCTGTAGGGTTTAAATCCCCTTTTTTTTGTTCATTTGAGTTTATTTGAATTTGTCAACTAGTTACTCTAGGCCACTTGATTAATATTGATGCTGGGGATTTTTTTTTGACTTGCTCAATTTCGTATAAGTGTTTACTTGCTGGTCACAGTTTTGATTTTTGACTTGGTTGATTTCCTTGGCTACCTCGGAGTTGGTTTGAAATGGTTAATTTTACTTCGGTGATGATTTCCATCTTCCGCGATTTACTGGCTTTTGACTTTGATTGTTCGATCACTTTCTGATTTTCATTTCGGTCATTACACTGTTTCGTGTTGCTTTGACAGTTGAGCTTTGTTTGACTGTGATATTGGACTTGTACTTGAACTTGTAATATATAGATATATATATATATATACACAAACATTCATGTATGTATATATATATACAGTGTTTGTGTGCATTTTCGATCATCCTGCTTTGACTTGATAATGACTTCGACATTTTAACAGTGGCTTCGGCTTTGGAATTGTTCGAACTTGTTTTGGTTGAACTTTGACATTAACTCGATAATGTCTTCAAGTTCTCGATTTCATGTACTGGAGTCTGCATTCCCGATCATGTCACTGCTTGCATGGTCGACTTATGTGTTTTATGTAGTTGAAGCATTTTGTTATCCACTGCTTGGACGTTTGGGCTCTTTTGAAGTTGCAATGTATTTATTTCGTTCAGTTTGATTTGTTGTACCTGATCTTGTAGTTGCCTGCACTTATATGTGCAGCGTGTACATACATGTGTGGATTAATATGTGTGCATATATACCCTTGTATGTGTGTATGCATGCATAGTTAGGTCTATACTTGGGTTCTATCTGCTGCATTGACTTGGTATTATATTTTTAATGATATGAGACCTCAATCGAGACAGTTTACATTTGCTTTCTGAAAACTTCGACTTGTTCGTTGGTATCTTGAGTTCCCAGGTCATTTTGATTTTGCTGTTCTGGTTCATGTTGCATTCCTTCATCATGTATACACTATGTTGTAACTGGACTTGTACACTTAGTACTCTTGAGTCTGCATTTTGATGTTCACCTGATATTTTTGGTTCGAGTTGATGAGCAGTGCCATTTGCTTCTGCACTGAGTTGTTTGGTCGAGTGACTGTTCCATACATGTTGCTTGATTTTTGTGTGGTTGTGCACTGACTATGTATATGTCTAGGTCTTTGGGATTCACTTGAGTCTGTACTTGTGATATCCATCTGGAGTTTGCTGCCTGATCTGATTTATCTTGTGTTGCTTCACTTTTATTTTGAACTGCAGCTGTTTAAATTCAAATATTTTGTTTTGGAAAAGCCTTATATTTTATTCATGTGTACTGATGCACTTTATTTTCAATAGCACTGAGTCAATCCTCATGTGCACTACGGTCACTTTGATGCAGTTTCACGTTGTCTTCGGGTTCTGTCCTCTGTTCTTCGAGGCATGTAGTTTACGGGTGTATTTGTATTTGCTGTTTCATGTACATGTATACATGTTGTGGTTGTGCAGTTGTAGTTGAACTGTGTTGCACTACTACCTTTGTTCTCGAATCTGATACATTGCATTGATGCTTTGTATTCATTTGCATTTGGTCACTGTGCTTCACTGGTGACATTATTTTCAAGTGAGGCTGCTCTGCGTCTTTTTCTGTTGTGTGTTGTGGTGCCATATCCTTGGTGCTCTCACCTTCAGTTGTTGTCTTCCTGTAGTTGCACCACTGTTGTCATCTTCTCTTGTCATTTTGGAACTTGAATTGTTGCATTCCTGTGGTGACTGCAGTTTCGTTTGTATGCAGTCTTGCCCTTGTTGGTTTGCATTGCATTGATGCACTATATTCATTTGCATTTTGATTTGCTGAGCTTTTGTGTAATTCATCACGGTAGTGGCGAGGCAGTACACGCGTGCGTGTACTGCAGCCACACTGAATTGTCGTTTTAATTGATGGTTCAATTATTTGAATTGTTTTATGTTCAATTCAATATTTGGGAATTTTATTTGATTCAGTTCGATTGATCATTTTGTTGTGTCTAGTTATCTATTCAATAATTAGATTCTGAGTTTCTAATTATTATTTAATAATTGGATTTTGTGTTAATTGTCGTTTAGACAATTCTGTTGTTTCCTAAATTATCTTCATTGATAATCTTTTTATTTATCTTGTTGATGGTTTGAATTTTCTGATTTGTGTTTAACACTTTTTAGTGTTATATCTACCGTTATCTGATTCTCTTATCGAGGAGTTGGATATACGAGATTTCCGTGACTGTCGTCTATTTGATATTTGATTATTATTGCTTCTGTGCATTAATAACTGAGTTTGAATTAGACTGACCCGTGTATTATTTTCTTTTGAATTTAATACTCGGGTCAGACCCGGGTTATTTCAGGTTGTAGATATCTTGCTTTGGGTTGCTGTTTGAGCTATGAAGACTTTTCACATCTTTTGGAGTAGTCGTGTCATAGTATAGGTTGATATGTATTCATGTATATTAGTTGATAATGTACGTGTATATATAACTTCCAGGGCCGACAGTTGTAGTTGTATCATATGTATTGTGTCAAATGTATTGTAACTGACATCAGTTATATATATATATATATATGAGACTTTTGTTATCTGTGTTCCGCATTTTTATTATCTGTGTTATTATTATATATATTGTCCTAAACTATTATGAACCATCGTAGTTCGTTTTATACTGGAATTGGGTATGTCGATGGGAGTAAAAAAATAAGAGATGAAAATTGAAAAATATATACCACTCCTATCGAGGTAACCAATACTAGTGTAAGGCCAACTACGGATGGCCGCTCCTATCCAGCCTTATTCTTCGTGATAACAGACAGTATTTCTTTTAATACTCTTTGTTATTGTGAGCATAGAGGTGGGGCGTCACACCGGCCGAGCTTATAATTGTTTTAGTTTTGTTTGCAAATGTTAAAAATGAATAAGGAATGAAGGTAAGAAGGGTTTAGGGTATAAGAACAAAGACTATTCCTATTTTGCCTTTCTCATATTCCTCCTACTCACTCCATTTTCACTCTCTTTGGCTTATAGGTTCATTAAGGCATGACCCCTTTTATTGATTAACAAATCTCAATCCCTTAACTATCTACATTATTATATTTAATTTACCCAACTAAATATTCTAAGTAATGTTAGTCAAAATTATGGTCATTACGGTCCCCATAGATCAGTAGCAATTAACTCTAAAGGGTTATTATATTGAGATTTTGAAGTTGGAAAAGAGAGTTTATGACTCTTTCCCATTTGAGAATATATGTAAATGTAAGGGACATGCACATTATCAACAGTAATATTTTGTTTTCAACACCTGTTTTACAATGGTAGCATGTGGATGTCCTAATTTGTAGTGCCAAATATCAAAGATCTTACAATTTTCTACTTGCTTAGCTTTATAATATTACATCATTTTTCACTATTTTCTGAATTTCTTAAATTAGCAAGTTTAAATTTGTAAAGACCCCTATATTCTTCACCTTGCAAAAGAATCTCATTAGTCAATATATCTTTAACCAAGCAATGTTTAGGATAGAATTTAAAATATACATTATTGTCATTAGCAAATTGTGATACACTCAAGAGATTCTTTCTAATTAGGGGTACTCTTAGTAGATTATTAAGATAAATCTATCTATCACCTTTGATGCATGCATTTCCAATATGAGTAATTTTATCAGATTCACCATTACCCATATGTATAAATTTATTACCTCTGTATTCTTTGTTCCCAAGATTCATGTTGCTTTGGTTGTTTGTCACATGGTTGGTGACTCCTGAATCAGGGTACCGGCTATCATCTTGTATGTCTTCAAGTTTAGAAATTTCATTTGAAATTGAATGATTGTTTCTTGTGCTTCCTATCTGGCTTCTTGAATCTTGCTGGGTACTGACCTGATTTGCACTTGGATTATAGTTTCTTTGGAAATTGTTGCTCCGTTGAGGTGTAAAGTTAGCATCAAACCTGAACTAACATTTTTTAGCAGCATATCCATAATTTTCACATATTTGGCATCTAAGTCTATTGTTGCAATTGTTATTCCATCTTCCACCCCTTCCTCTTGCCCTTTGGGACTGACCCCCTCTTTGAATATTACTGGATTCATTTCTGTTATTATAATTCCTTTCTTGATTCTTGAATTTGTTATTTGAAACATAGTTGATTGAGAATTCAGGAACTATTGATTTCTTCTGATCAATCGTCCCTTCATGAGAAAGTAATGTGGAGTGTACATATTGTAAAGATGGTGTAGATTATTTAAATGACATTACTGCAACTAAGCTTCATACTCATCATCTAATCCACTTAATATTGATAGAATCTATTCAGTGTTTGATATTCTATGCCATGCTGCACCCAACCGATTGCAAATTGTCTTGACCTTGGCTAGATACTCTCTCATAGATAAGTTGTCTTTCTTTACATTGTGTAACTGTATTTTGTACTACATAATTCTTGCTATAGATTTAGAACTGAACATTTGTTCAACTGTAGACCATATTTCATGTGCACTTTCGCATCCAATGAGTTGTGGCAATAAGATTGAACTTATAGATGATAACAACCATGTACTGATTAGATTGTCTTTTCTTTGATGAGTAATGTATTCTTTGTTGCTTACAATTTTGCCATCTTTATCTATAGTGTATTTATGGGGTGCGAGTAATGTTCCAAGAACATACTCTTCAAGGCCATAGCCTCTAATTGCTATCTCAATCTGAAATTTCCACAGCAAGAAATTGGTTTCATCAAGTTGGGTGGTAATCAGTTGGGTTTGCGGCTTGATTATTGCTTCGATTAGATCTCGAGTTGCATTTTGCTGAGATTCAATACTTGTTATGCCTGGGGAAGAAGATGAGTTTTCTTCTGCCATTTGAAACTGAAATATGATTTCAAGAATATCAGCCGATGATAAATTTTAGGTATATCTTGATGTGCAGCCAGAATTTTAAAATGATGATGTTTCTATGATGTGGTTTCTTGGCGAGGCACAACAAGAATTGAGATAAAGAACTGACAAGAAGATGCTTCTCTTGAAATAGAACAGGTAACTCACTATTGGCAATGATCAAATAATGAGAATCTCTATTCTTGATTCTTAAATGATAGCCAAAGCGTAGCCAGTCATCACTGATGAGACTGACTCTAATGATGATCTAGGCATGGCGCACTTCTGTTGTTAAGCAGTTTTGATTTGTGGCTCTGGTGCCAAGATAGAAAAAATAAAAGTATTGTTTTATTATTATTGATAAAACTAATAAAGATTAGAGTGTTAATTCTCATACATTATAAACAGTTACACATGCTCTGTATTTATAATGTAACATAACATGATTTATTGTATATGGGCTGAGTTACTAGCCCAAACCCGCTATCCACTAATAAAATCTGTGCATGTACCAGTTAAGAAGTACAATAAAATATCAAAAGAACTTCACCATCAGAGTCAGTCTACACCATGTACTAAGAAGATCTTCACCATCTACTATCCATGCTTGCGTTTCTGCTCATACACCCAAAGCTGCTAAAAGAACTAATAGGAGTATGTCTACAGTAAACATTAGAAGAAGTCCTCGTTTGAAACTTAAAGCTTCTTTATGTTGATGGCTATTTGGTGGTATTTTTATGGTGATTGTTGCTTTAGTGACTGTTTGTGTCTTGAGTAGTTGTAGTATAGTTTTTGGAGGTTTTATTAGGTATGGTCATTGAGGTTGAGGTTGTGGGAATTGTTATAGAATACTGCTCACTTCTTGGAGTCGTTTTAGATTTTAGTTTCTTTTTAGAGTAGTCCGTTTAGGGTGAGTCTTTAGTTCAATAGGATTTTGAGAGGGTTTTATTTTTTCTTTTTGTATGGGGGGTTTTAAGCTACCTGCCAAGCTTGTTGGAAGCTCCTTTACTTTTGGTGTTATATATATGTACATGTGTGTTCTCCTCTATTTTAGAGGATCACACATTTTTCTCAAAAAAAAGGAAGTACTATAAAATATGATTTTAGCCTTTAGCATTTTTGAGGAAAACAACATAAAAGATATAAGTAGATGCTAGGCTAATAGAAGGAAAGCATGAATATACTATGACAAGTCCAAGAACTTGGCTACCATCACTGTAAAATAATAGGTAATTTTTAACTCAAGTAGCATTTTGAAAACCTAAAGTTGGATAGATGGAGCATTATAGCAGTGGTAGTGTGCATTTGTAAATATATCCTAAATTTCTTCATTATTTATCTAATTTTATTGATAAAGATTGTTGAGGTATTGAACTTGGGATGCACAATGAATTTCATCTTAGAATGGGATATTATTGAAGAAGTTTAAATGAAATCAATTTTATGCCAACTTACCATATCAGAAGAAATATGAGAATTGATACACTCATGTAGACATAATTAAAAGAAAACTTGAATACTTTCTATTATTTATAATGTTTGATACAAAGAACAGATACATAAATGATATTATGTATAAGTATTTGTAGGCTATTAGCCTTTCCGCTCCATAGTTCTGGAAATTACAAAAATACCCTGAGTTGATCAAATCAACTATACTTGGTCAAGTTAGCCATTGTATTCATTTTCATTTCACCAATACTCCCCCTCAAATCGATCTAGGATTATTGAGCTTCTCTCTTCTATCAGCCACCATCGTTGAAGTTTTTCTTTGATAATGGTTTGGTAAGTAAACCGGCTCTCTGGTAAGTGGCTGGTAAGTGATTTACACTCAATCTTTCCATTGATGACTCTTTCACGAACGAAGTATAAATCGATTTCCATATGTTTCATTCATGAATGTAAGATTGGGTTGGCTGATAATGAAATGTGCTTAAGTTATTACACCAGATTATCGGTTTTTGCTTTACTAGAAACCCTAATTCATGTAATAGGGATTCTACCCAAATTATTTCAGCTGTTGCCGCAGCAACGCTTCTGTATTCTGCCTCTGTACTTGAACGTGATATAGTGGGTTATTTTCTAGAACACCAAGAAATATGGTTTTCACTCAAGTATACACAATAACCAGTAGTTGAATGTCAGTCATCTAGATTACTGGCCCAATCTGCATCAGCAAACTCTTGTATGCTTAAATTGCTTCCTACTTTCAAATATAATTAATGAATTGCTATGCCTTTTAAATATCTGAGTATCCTTTTACTGACTTCCAATGTTCATCATGAGGTTGCTGCATGAACTGCCATACCTTGTTGACACTATATGCTATTTCAGGTCTTGTGATGGTTAGATATTGAAGTGCTCCAACGATACTTCGATATTGCCTTTCATTACGTATGGCTTCTCCTTTGTATTTGGATAGATGTAGGTTACTTATCATTAGTGTGGTTACTGGATTAGCCTGGTCCATTTTTCTTTTGATGAGAACTTCTGAAATGTATTTCTTTTGATTCAGTATAATTTCCGAATTTTATTTTCTCTTTACCTCTATGCCTAGGGAGTAATTTAATTCACCTAAATCTTTGATAGAAAATTCTTGAGCTGAACCACTTTGTTAATTTCTGAATCATTGCCTCCAGTAATTAAGAAGTCATCTACATAGACTAATATGAATGTAGCAATATCTCCACTATGCTTTATGTACAATGAGCTATCTGATTTAGTTGCTGCATACCCCAGTTCAATCAATGTTGCTTTTAGTCTATCAGTCCATACTCTAGATGCTTGCTTTAGTCCATAAATTGCTTTATTTAGTTTGCATGCCATATTATCATCATTGGTCTGCTTGAACCCTTTTGGTTTCTCCATATACACTTCTTCTTTAAGAACCTATCCAGGAAAGCATTATTTACATCTAGCTGTCTGATTTTCCAGTTTTTATGCAGAGCAACGGTGAGAACAATCCTTATAGTAGTTGGTTTTTCTACTGAGGAGAAGGTCTCTATAAAATCAAAACCATATTGTTATATATATCCTTTGGCTACAAGTCTTGACTTGTATTTATTAATGGTTCCATCTGGATTCTTCTTTAGTTTGAATGTCCACTTGCACTCAATTATGTTTTTGTGTTCTAGTTTCTGAACTAAATCCCCGGGTTTTTTTTTCATGAGAGCTTAATACTCTTCAAACATTGTAGCTTTCCATTTGTTGCTTTTTGCTACTTATTCATATGTGACCAGTTCTCTAGTTCTAAAGTTATTGTATATACTTTGGGTTTGAAAATACCTCATTTTGCTCTTATTATCATGTGATGCCTAATTTGTGCAGGTGTTGGCTCATGTGGTTGAGTAGCTTCATGTTGATGTTCATTTTCATGAAGTTCTTGCTCATAATCTGATGCTCGCCCATTGTCATGGTTATAATCATCTGAATTGCTTGTGTGACTTGATGTTTCACTTGATTGCATTGATTCATGTTGCATATCAGCTTCACCATTTGTGGTACCATTAGCTTTTCCTTCACATTCCTCATTATACAGTGGTATTGGGGCTATAGAAACCTTTGCATTGCATACTTTTTGATTGAACTTCATATCTTTTCCTGAAAAAGGAAAAACATTTTCATTAAAAGCAACATGTCCAGAAATGATTATATATCCATTTTAACTCAAGCACTTGTATCCTTTTTGTTGAGTTGCATATCCCAGGAATGTGCAAGGTGTTGATCTGAAGTTGAGCGTGTGAGCATTAAATGGTCTTAAGCATGGTAAGCAGAGACATCCAAATGTCTTCAAGTTTGAGTAGTCCACTTTGGTGTTGAAAAGAACATCACTAGTGGTTTTGAATTTCAATACCTTTATTGGAAATCTGTTTATTAAGTAAACAGATGTTCAAAAGGCATCTGGTTAGAATTTGAGGGGTAGAGAAGCTTATGCCATGAGTGTGAGGCATGTCTCAACAATATGCCTGTGTTTTCTTTCTACCAAACCATTTTGCTTTGAAGTATGAAGAAAGGTAAATATATATACAATTCCTTTATTTGCAAAATAAGCTTTTAGTGGTTTAAATTCAACCCCACCATATGTTTGTATAGTTTTTAATGGCTGACTAGTTTGCTTTTCAACTATGTTAATAAACTTCACTACTGGATTAAATATTTCAACCTTTGATTTTAAAAACTAAATCCAAGTAAATATAGAAAATGCATCTACAAATGAGATATAGTACTTGTATCCGTAGTCTGAATTGATGGAGGCTGGTCCCCATAGATCAATAGCCACCATTTTAAGTGGTTTGGTGTATTCAGTTATGGATTTAGGAAATGCCAGTTTGTGGCTTTTTCCCAGTTGACAATGTGTGCATATGTATGGCAAAGTCACATCTTTAAAATTGATATTATTATTATTTCTAAGAAGCTACCTTACAACATTAACACTTGGATGTCTAAGTTTATAATGCCATATGTCAAATATACTTTTATCATTTACATTGCCATAAGAGCTTGTGTAGTTACACCAGTTTCTTTCAACAACATCCTTATTATCCTTCATCGGATTGAAAATGGAAAGTACATTATGTACCTTACCTAAAATGAAATGTTCTTGCTTAGTATATCTCTAACTACACAAATTTTTGGATAGAATTCAAAATAAACTTGATTATCATTCGCAAATTGAGAGGCACTCATTAAATTCTTTTTGATTTATGGCACTCGAAGTAAATTGTTTAAGTGCAACTCTCTTTTGCCTTTGATACTTGCATGGCCAATATGAAAAATACTAATATATTTACCATTACCCATAAAAATAGATTACGTACCTTTGTATTCTTTGTTGCCTAGGTTCAGATTTTGCAAGTTATTAGTGATACGGTTTGTTGAACCTGATTCAAGTACAATGCCTCATTTACTACATCTTCTGGTCTAGCCAGAATTTCAACTTCTCCTTGAATCTTGGAGTTTTCTCCCTGATTCTTAGAGTCTTGACTGGTATGCACCATGTTAACATTTTGTAACAACCTAAAAGTTGAGCTATAATAATCAATTAACGAATTAATTAAACAATAAAATAAGTTTGTGAAATTGTCAGAATCGAGCTACGGGAGTTGCACTATTGGGAACGTGGCGATTTTCTAATCAATTTCCATATATAACTTGTCAAAATTCGAGTCAGTATGGAGAAGTTACGAGAGAAACAAGAATTCAAAATTTAATAAACTAAAAATGAAAAAAATATTACAAAGGCATGGGTCGACCCATGCCATGGTCATGTCGACCTATAGGTCGACCCCTAAGGAACCTAGGTCGACCCGCCTTTGTTAATGGACGTAGAATCGTCCAGGTATGAGCCGATGACGTTAAAACTTGATTTTCGTGAGATCTTGTGCATTCGTGCTTGCATCCGACGGTTACTAGTGAGCCTATGATATGGTTGCACCAGATTTAATCTTCAAATCCGATGGCCTGAGATCCCTAAGCCACACTATAAATAAGATCCTAGACCTAGCTATTTTTCTCATTCAGATTTTCTCCCAATTGGGTTCACTACCTGAGGTTGAACCCTAAATAGAAATTTTTTCTAGGGAGAAGATCTATTTAATAAAAATATTTTACTCCTTAGAAGTGGATTCGGGAAGGCCAAGGAATAGAGCTAAGGACCACAGGTGAGTGTTTTGTAATTATTTTAGATTTTTAAGCAATTTAAAATAATAGGGTTCTCAATAGTTGTAGTTTTTCTACAATTTTGAGACAGTTTTTATATAAGTTATTTACAGTTAGTTTTTAAGTAAATTTCAGAAGTTCTTTCCAGTCTATTTTATTCGGCTATTTTATTCAGTTATTTACAGCTATTTACAGTTATTTACAATTATTTACATCTATTTTAAGTTGGAATTTAGCCTGTAAATGTTAGTTTCTTTTTATAGATATTTAATCCCTTTTTACGTGAATAAATTAAAAAGAGAAGAATTCGCTAATATGGATTAAAATAGCAAAACACTAAATTTACAAAAATCAAATGTAAAATAAGAGAAACTGAAATAAAATAGAGATGAACTAAAATAGGCAAATTTAAGATATTTGCAAGCATGATTATAACAACTGGTTATACCTAAAAAGAGAAAATAGAAGAGTAACATCTATAACATAGGTTATAATTAGAAAGAAAGAAATAACAGAAGAGGCTTATTTTAAAACTTAAATCTTGGATTAGTTAGTAAGCAAATATTGCAGAAATAACAGAAGAGGCTTATTTTGAAACATAGATTAAGTTAACAAGCAAATATAGAAGTAGGACTCGTACCAACAGCATTCCTTTTCAGATCTAGGATTGATGGTCTCACAATAGTAGGTGAGGCTAGGACACGCTTATGTTGATTAGGGTAAATAAGTGGCCAATAGATAGAGGCTCAAATCTAGGGATTTGGGCAAGGGGCGCAAAACTAGAAGATTCTTTGTTAGGATCGGTACTAACAACATTCCCTTTCAGGTCTAGGGCTAATGGCCTCACAACAGTTAGGTGGGGCTGGGCAGCATTCCCTTTCAAGACTAGGACTGATGGTCTCACAACAGTTAGGTAAGGCTAGGCACGCTTATGCTTATTAGGGTAAATAAAGGGTCAAATAGTGGGCGACAGTTAGTGTGTACCGGCGATGACCGAGGGTGCGGCATCGATTAAGGTAAATAATTCGCTACTGCATCCTAAGCGCTAAAGAGGTGTCTTTTGATGTGACCAACAGGATTGGTTCACAGTGGCACAACAGAGATAGAATAGGCTGATCAAAGGGTAGAATTAGGATTTTAGCCTAATCAAAGCAGTTTAAGACAAGTGCAAACAATCAAAACAATCAAAGCAAACAATCAAAGCAAACAGTCAAACGGTATTCTATGCGAGTTTTATCTTTCCTTTATTCTCCTTTAAACTAGAACTGTTGCTTAATCTATTATCTTTATCTTTCTTAGAAATGCTAGTAATTACTTTCACTCACAAGACTTATTGTCTGACCCACTCCTCTATTTTCCCCCTTTTCCCCCCGTAGGCCAGCAAAGTTGAGTTGATTCAGGTTGCTTGGAGATCCATTCCCGGAGTTTTCTCATTTCAGATGTATTTTTCTGCTTTTCTTCTTCTTTTCATTTGGCTTATGATGAACTTGCACCTGTGAGATGGATTACTATTATTATTGTTACTTTTGTACTCTGATTATGTGAGACTGAGATGTATTTTCATGAGACATGTTTTTATGACTTATTTTGAAATGAAGTTTATTTTTGAACGATAAGTTATTATTTAAATGTTTCCGCTATTTTTACTTATTTATCTTGTGAATCTTAGTCTCTGTGATGCTTTAGCTATACCTATAATGCACCACATCCTTTGGTGTGCCCTTTTTGGATATATTACGGGATGTGGGGGTGTTACACTTGGTATCAGAGCCTAAGGTTATCGGATTCCTAAAAAACTTGTTTTAAAAGTAAAGTATTTTCCAAAGGTAACATATCTTCAAAACTAAAAGTATTTTTCAGAAAGAAACTCTTATTATAGAAAAAGTTTTCAAGTATAAAAGATTTTTTTATAAAAATCCCCTCAAAGTCCAGTTCAACCTTCTTTCGAGTCTTTCGAGCCTAAATTTTCTTTTCTTTGCATAGAATGGCGGACGTTCCAAATCTTCCAGAGGGCGTCCAAGCCACTGCCTGGTTACGTAGATACCACCAAGCTACAGCACCAGAGGTGCAAGGGCAAGCGCCCAATGCAGCACCGGTGGGTGGAGTTCCCATTAATCCACCTGCAGCAGTAAATTTTTCTAAGCTATGCAAGTACTTTGCTAGTCTAGGAGGCAAGATGTTTTCTGGCACAGAGAATTTCCTAGAGGCACGAGCTTGGTTAAGGAATACGGAGCAGATATTTGGGCTGTTAGGATTCGAGGACCGACAGTGAGTTTAGCTTGCATCTTGGCAGCTGAAGGGAGAGGCTTCTTACTAGTGGGAGATTGAAGAGATGGAGGGTAGAGACATTGGTTGGTTTGGGTTTCAAGAAAGGTTTGAGAGGAATTTCTTGTCGCAAGTCGTGGAAAGCATGCAGCTGGAGAAGTTCATTAGTCTAAAGCAAGGGAGTCTTACGGTGAAAGAGTATATGAATCAGTTTAATGAGTTATCGCGGTTCGGGATGGAGCTTGTTAATACACTACGTAAGAAGGCCACCAAGTTGCTAAGGGTTTGAACCAGCCCCTCCAAGGGTTAGCATTCACACATGTACCTACGGGAGCGACGTATGAGTCACTTGTGGAGATGGCTCTCATGTCAGATGTAGCTAAGAAAGAAGAAGTTAAGGAGGTTCCTAAATTAGAAAACTCTAAGAAGCAGTGGTGGAAGAATAAGAAGGATAAGGACAATAAGAAAGGAGGAGGACCTCAAAAGGGAAGATCAAGAAAGGCGAGAAATGTCATAGTTATGGATTGGTTGGGCATTTCACAAAGGACTATACGAAGGACACGATAAAGGCGAGGTGTTATAACTGTGGGCAGCCTGGACACCTTAGTGGAGCTTGTCCTCAGAAGACGGGGCAGAGAGCAAGCGCACCGACGGTGCAAGTACAGGCTTTGGATGCAGCACCTTCTAGTAGTGGACCGGATCAAGGTAGGAAAGTCTCTGTAGAAGGTTTGATCTCTATTTCGGATTTTCCTATTCGGACTCTTTTTGACTCCGGAGCATCACATTCTTTCATTTCTAATTCCTTGGTTGATTGTTTGCACTTAGATATTTCTTTAGTAGTAGACCCTATAGTTGTTTCAAACCCCGTAGGAGGATCGGCACATTTATCCATGATTTGTAGGGGTTTGAAAATTTTTATACTAGGCGTAGAGTTTGATTGTGATGCCTATGTACTGGGATTTTCGGGATACGGGATGATTTTGGGGATGGACTGGTTATCCACTTATGGTGCGATATTGGACCGCGAGAGGAGAGTCATTAGACTAGAGACATGTAGCAGATGGACTCTCGAGGTTTCATATGACCCACAGGGGTCAGTCATGTTGAGCTTCCTTTATTCCCTTGATTCATCACTAGGAGAGTTAGATTCAGTTCCTATTTTTAGAGATTTCCCAGACGTTTTTGAGGAGGTTAGGGGACTACCCCCAAAGAGAGAGATCGACTTTAGGATCTGTCTGAATAACAATGCTAAGCCAGTGGCATTGCCCATGAGACATATGACTCCTAGGGAGAGAAAGGAGTTAAATAAGCAGATTGGTGAGCTATTGGAGAAAGGCTTCATCAGGCGGAGCATATTTGAGTGGGGAGCGCCAGTCGTCTTCGCTACAAATGCAGATGGTTCCCTTCGACTTTGCGTAGACTATAGAGAGTTAAAAAAGCTCACGAAGAAGAACCATTACTCACTTCCTAGGATAGACGATCTTTTCAGTCAGTTGGTTGGCTCTTCAGTATTTTCTCAGCTTGACTTGGCCACTAGATTTCATCAGCTTAGGGTCGCTGATGATAGCATCGATAAGACAACATTTAGGACACCCGATGGATTCTTTGAGTGGATGCTTATGCCATTTGGGATGACCAATGCCCCAGCCAATTTTGTAGATTTGATGAGCCGTATTTTTCGAGATGTCCTAAATAAGTTCGTTGTAGTGTTTGTGGACGACATTCTGGTGTTTTCCAAGAGTATGGAAGAGCATTCTATTCATCTTGAGGAGGTTCTTCGTACACTTCGTGTTCATCAGTTGAAAGAAAATTCTCGAAGTGACACTATTGGCGTGAGGAGCTGCGTTTCTTGGGGCATGTAGTCTCAAGAGAGGTTTTAGTTGTGGATCCTGCTAAGTTAGTAGCAGTACAGGATTGGAAGGCCCCCAAGAATGCTACCGAAGTTAGAAGCTTCCCAGGTTTAGTTGGTTATTATAGGAAGTTTATCGGAGATTTTGCTAAGATTTTAGCACTTGAGATTAAGCCTACCCTTATAGATCAGATTGGCTCGAGCCAGTGAGAAGATTCAGAGCTTGTGGATATTCTGGATAGGATTAGTAGAGGAGAGGTCTCTGGACATCTCCAACGCTATTCCATCGATGGTAAAGGGTGGATAAGGAGAGATGGAAGGCTTTGTGTTCCCCGCACTAGTAATTTGATAAGTGCAGTTCTAACAAAGGCACACCATTCACGGATGACTATTCATCCGGGCGGTGATAAGATGTATAGGGACATGAAGAGAGTGTTTTATTGGAGTCACATGAAGCAGGATGTAGCAGAGTTTGTGGCTAAGTGCCTTGTGTGCCAAAGAGTTAAGGTGGAGCAGCAGAGGCCTGGCGGATTACTTCAACCATTGGATGTACCCGAATAGAAGTGGGATACTGTTTCGATGGACTTCATAGATGGTTTACCATGATCTAGGAAAGGGAATACCAGAATTTGGGTGATTGTGGATCGTTTGACTAAGAGCACCCACTTCATTCCGATCAAGAGTAATAGGACAGCACCTTATTTGGTTCCCTTATATGTTCGTGAGATAGTCCAACTTCATGGAGTTCCCTCTAGCATAGTGAGCGACATAGACCTTATCTTTACTAGCGAGTTTTGGAGGAGCTTGCAAGAGGCATTAGGTACACAACTTAGATTGAGTACGGCCTATCACCCTCAAATGGATGGCCAAACGGAGAGAGTTCTTGAGGATTTGTTGAGGATGTGCATTCTTGATTTTGGAGGGACTTGGGAGGAGCACCTTCCTTTAGTGGAATTCACTTATAACAATAGTTTTCAGGCTAGTATTTGGATGGCTCCTTTTGTAGCCCTTTATGAAAGACCTTGCAAGTCGCCTTTGTGTTGGTTGGAGTCTACAGAAAGATTGCTACTTGGTCTCGACATGATTAGAGAGACTTCGGAAAAGATTGATTTGATTAGAAGAAGAATGAAGACGACCCAAGATAGACAAAAATCCTATGCAAATAAGCGAAGAAGGGATATTGAGTTCGAGGTAGGAGATTTGGTTTTTATAAAGGTGTCTCTGCTAAGAAAGGTAGTGAGGTTTGGATCAAATGGGAAACTTGCTCCCAGATTCGTAGGATCGTTCCCCATTGTGGAAAGGGTAGGGAAGATGGCATATCAGCTAAAGCTACCAGAGAGACTTGTGGGAGAGTTCATGATGTTTTTCATATTTCGCACTTGAGAAAGTTCTTACATGATTCAGCAGAGGTTGTGGAACCTAACCAACTTGAGGAAGTTGAAGTGGAGAGAGAAGCATTGGTTCGTCACATTCCTACCAAGATCATTGGACATGATATCAAGAAGCTTAGTAATATGGAAGTCCCTTTGGTTAAGGTGCAGTGGGGAGATAGTATTGAGGACACTACATGGGAGGCTGAGGAGAAAATACATACCTCGTATCCGCATCTTTTCAACGGTACGTCTTGAATTTCCTATTTCCATTTTAGTTTTGAATAGGTTCTTTCCTTTAGTATCCTTTGAGAGGGTAGATCTTAGGGTTTAACCTATGGATGGTAGAACTAAATGTAAACATGTTACTAGAACATGTTATATGATGGATGCTAGTGGTTGCAAGTGTCTGCTAGTGGATGCTAATGGACGCATATACACACACTAGGCACTATTATCTCTTAGGGATCGGCCTAACTAGGTCACTAAAGCATATGCATATGGATGTGTGTGCACTTGCATTTTTATTTCATGGTTGCTATGAATGGGTGATTATCATATGATTGTTGCATTTGGATGATGATTGTAGCATGCATATAGAACTATCAGTTATCATTAGGAAATTTGCATCCATTTGGATACATGGCACGGATGTGATTGCATAAAAAGGAGGTTGACTGGATCAGTAGACCGCCTAATCTTTTGCATTAGTTAGGGACATTGACACTACACTATTGCATGTAACATAAATTGCATTAAAAAGCTTAAGGACAATGGATGCAATGGATGATGGTTGAATATGTGGTTGTAGAATTTGGATGTAAATATTTATTTCACTCTTCTGTCCTTGGAGATTTTGGGGACGAAATCCTTTAAGGAGGGGAGAATACAACAACCCAAAATTTGAGCTATAATAATTAATTAATGATTTAATTAAATAATAAAATAAGTTTGTGAAATTATCAGAATCGAGCTATGGGAGTTGCACCATTAGGTCCGTGGCGATTTTTTGATCAATTTCCAAATATAACTTGTCGAAATCCAAGTCAGTATAGAGAAGTTATGAGAGAAACAAGAATTCATAATTTAAAAAACTAAAAACGAAAAAATAAATTACAAAGGCATAGGTAGACCCATGCCATGGTCAGGTCGACCCCCAGGGAACCTAGGTCGACCCGCCTTTGTTAATGGACGTAGAATCGTCCAGGTACGAGCCAATGATGTTAAAACTTGATTTTCATGAGATCCTGTGCATTCATGCTTGCATCCGACGGTTCCTAGTGAGCCTATGACGTGGTTGCACCAAATTTAATCTTCAAATCCGATGGCTTGAGATCCCTAAGCCACACTATAAATACGACCCTAGACCTAGCTATTTTTCTCATTCAGATTTTCTCCCAATTGGGTTCATTGCCTGAGGCTGAACCCTAAATAGAAAGGGAGAAGATCTTTTTAATAAAAATATTCTACGCCCTAGAAGTGGATCCGGGAAAGCCAAGGAATAGAGCTAAGGACCACAAGTGAGTGTTTTGTAATTATTTTAGTTTTTAAGCAATTTAAAATAATAGGGTTCTCAATAGTTGTAGTTTTTCTACAATTTTGAGACGGTTTTTATATAAGTTATTTACAGTTAGTTTTTAAATAAATTTCAGAAGTTCTTTTCAGTCTATTTTATTCAGCTATTTTATTCAGTTATTTATAGCTATTTACAGTTATTTACATCTGTTTTAAGTTGGAATTTAGAATGTAAATGTTATTTTCTTTTTATAAAGATTTAATCCCTTTTTACACGAATAAATTAAAAAGAGAAGAATTCGCTAACATGGATTAAAATAGAAAAACACTAAATTTACAGAAATCAGATGTAAAATAAGAAAAACTGAAATAAAATAGAGATGGGCTGAAATAGGAAAATTTAAGATATTTGCAAGCATGATTATAACAAGTGGTTATAAATAAAAAGAGAAAATAGAAGAGTAACAATTATAACATAGGTTATAATTAGAAAGAAAGAAATAACAGAAGAGGCTTATTTTAAAACTTAAATCTTGGATTAAGTTAATAAGCAAATATAGCAGAAATAACAGAAGAGGCTTATTCTAAAACTTAGATTAAGTTAATAAGAAAATATAGAAGTAGGGCCTGTACCGGTAGCATTCCCTTTCAGATCTAGGACTGATGGTCTCACAATAGTAGGTGAGGTTGGGACACGCTTATGCTGATTAGGGTCAATAAGTGGCTAATAGATAGAGGCTCTAATCTGGGGATTTGGGCAAGGGGCGCAAAACTAGAAGATTGTTTGTTAGGACCAGTACCGGCAGCATTCCCTTTCAGGTCTAGGACTGATGGTCTCACAATAGTTAGGTGAGGCTGGGAGGCATTCCCTTTCAAGACTAGGACTGATGGTCTCACAACAGTTAGGTGAAGCTGGACACGCTTATGCTTATTAGGGTAAATAAAGGGTCAAATATGGGGTGACAGTTAGTGTGTATCGGCGATGGCCGAGCGTGCGACATCGATTAGGGTAAATAATTCGCTACTGTGTCCTAAGCACTAAAAAGGTGTCGTTTGTTGTGACCAACAGGATTGGTTCACAGTGGTACAACAGAGATAGAATAGGCCGATCAAAGGGTAGAATTAGGATTTCAGCCTAATTAAAGCAATTTAAGACAAGTGTAAACAATATAAACAATCAAAGCAAGTAATCAAAGCAAACAGTCAAACAGTATTCTATGCGAGTTTTGTCTTTCTTTTATTCCCTTTTAAACTAGAACAGTTGCTTAGTCTATTATCTTTATCTTGCTTAAAAATGCTAGTAATTACTTCCACTCACCAGACTTATTGTCTGACCCACTCCTCTATTTTCCCCTTTTTCCCCCATAGGCCAGCAAAGTTGAGTTGATTCGGGTTGCTTAGAGATCCATTCCTGGAGTTTCCTCATTTTAGATGTATTTTTCTGCTTTTCATCTTCTTTTCATTTGGCTTATGATGGACTTGCACTTGTGAGAGGGATTACTATTATTATTGTTACTTTTGTACTCTGATTATGTGAGACTGAAATGTATTTTCATGAGACATGTTTTTATGACTTATTTTGAAATGAAGTTTATTTTTGAATGATAAGTTATTATTTAAATGTTTCCGCTATTTTTACTTATTTGTCTTGTGAATCTTAGTCTCTATGATGCTTTAGATATACCTATAACACACCACATCCTTTGATGTGCCCTTTTTGGATATATTAATGGGTGTGGGGTGTTTCACATTTGGTTGATAATTTCTTTGGCTGCTACTTGCTTGTTGACTGGTTGACTAGTTTTGATCGAACCTGAAGTAGCGTATGTTGGTAGTATGACTATATTTTTCACAAATTTGGCATCTAACCCTATTGGTGTTATTACTCCATCTGCCTCTATAAGTGTGACCACTTCTTTAGTTGTATTGATCATTTTTTGCATTTTAATTTCTTTTCTTTTTCTTTAATATGGAGTTTGATGAATTGGATGCATAGAGTATGCTAAAGTTTGAATTGACTGATTTTCTTTGTTCAAGTCTCCCTTTATGTGCAAATAAAGCAGAATTCATATATGATATACTTGGCAGTGTTTCTTTTGATGAAATAACCGCAATAATTGATTCATACTCCTCATCTAGCCCATTTTAGATGATGAGTACTTGATCAGTGTTAGCAACTTTATGACCTGCTGAGCCTAATAGATCACATAAGGTGTTCACCTTTGTTAAGTATTCCCTCATTAACATTTCATTTTTGCATATATTTTGCAGTTGCCTCTTGTAATTCATGACCGTTGCTAATGATTGTGTGTTGAGTATTTGTTCTATTATAGTCCAAATTTCATGTGCAGTATTACACCCTATTATTTGTAGTAGTAAACTTGCATTGATGGTTGATAATAGTCATGCACTTAGCAGACTATCTTGTTTTTGATATACTGTGTATTCTTTGTTGGTGATTAATTCTCCTACTTTGGTGATATACTTTTTAGGTATTAGGGGTGTACCCTGAATGAATTCTTCAAGGCCATATCCCCTAATAGCAGTCCGAATTTGGTACTTCCAAAGCAAGAAATTGCTTTCATTAAGCTGGATGTTGATGAGTTCACTTCTTGAGTTGATGATTTTCTTGGTGATCTCTTCGGCTTCAGAAGTATATGTGGTTAGAGTGGCATAGTGTGGTGATGTTGCATGGGATGTATTATCATCATTTCTTGCCATTGAGCAAGAATTTGATCAGATGAAGAGGTTGTCTATGATGATCTCTTTGGTGTAGCCAAGAACTGAAATGATGACAATTTTCTGATCAGTTTTTCTCTGACAAGGCACTAATGGTTGTGGGTTTGATTTTTGAACTGAATGCACTGGTTAGAAAGGCTGGAAAGGCTCCCCGATGATGTTATTTTCCTAAGGGGAGAATACTGACAACACAACCACCTTCTAGATGATGAAGATGAACTGATAGGAGGATGGCAAGGTGATTGAATTGTCGTTAGGTAGTGTGAAGCTCTGATACCATAAAAGAAAACTTGAATACTTTTTATTATTTATAATGTTTGACACCTAAGTGATATTATGTACAAGTATTTATAGACTATTAGCCTTTCTTGTCCGTAGTTCTGGAAATTACAAAAATACCTTGGGTTGATCAAATCAACTATAGTTGGTCAAGTTAGCCGTTGTATTCATTTTCATTTCACTATTAATAATTATTGGATTGTACTATTAAGGATGTAGAAAAAATCCATAGATTAGAGTTTTGTTTTATTTTCTTTGTTAAAAAAAGGATATGAGCATGTCTAAAAACTTTATTATGGATCCAGCATTTAAAGCAATTCTTTTCTTTAAATTAATTAGCTTGTTTTACTAAATGAATTTCAACACCGACGTGGATGCTCTGCATGCATGGTCTATTGTTTTTTTAATATGCATGTATATATACTTGTATTCAATATGGAATGTAGAAGTAAATTAATCTATTTATATAACATAAATTAATAGCTAAGTGTCTTAAACAACTTCAATATTGCATCAAGATTAATGGGATATGTTGGCATTTTAAGGATTGTTATTTGTATTCCTTTGATTAAATAAAGCTTTTAGATTTAAGTTGAAATGAAGGCAAATTGCTAGAAGTTTAGGTGATTTTTTTTTGCTTTTAGGAATTGTGACCAACATAATCATAATTGCAGTAATACTAGTAACGATTTTGATAAAAAAAAGTAGTAAGGGTTTGTGGATTGGTGTATTTACGTAATGGTTGAAATATAGCTTCTTAAAAAAATTCAAGCATTGAGCCTTTTATTCCAAAGCAAATGAATGAATTATAGAGGATTTCCATTTGGTTACTCCATATGATAGACAGTGTAAAAGATTTGGCTGCATATCTTTTTATTGGACTTGTTATTTTTCTAACAAAAAGAGTTACAAAAGGCATGACGAAGAAATTATTCTCTAACAAGAGTGCTTCTGTGTGAAAAAATATGGTTAACAATTGTGCAACTTTGAGAGGCTATTATTACCTTTAATAATAGTTATAATATGTTTGATATCACACTTTTTTGATGCAAATGTGAAATGCCCAAAATGCTCCTAAACAAGTATAACAAATAGCTTAATAGATTTAAAAAGTCAAAATTTGATCTATAATTGTTGAATCAAAGTTTGATCCTTAGTTTAAGCAAAATAAAAGTATTCTTTTTTACTATCATTCCCAATGGTGAATAGAAAATAAATACTATATTAGAATTATGGTTCTTTAATGAGATCAGATTATTATGTTTTCTAATGGTAAAAAAATTAAATTTTTTATTATATATCTTTAAAGAAAGTTATAATTGTAAATACTTTGGTTCCACAATTGTGTAAAGCATTTTTCCTTGCACATGTGAAACATTCCGCACGCGAAGCAAGTGCCATTACATATGTAAATATATGTATTACTACTAGTTACTTTTGCCCATAATTATGTCACATTCTTAATGGAGTTGCATATGGAATCCATCCACTCATAATTGTATGCAAAGAGGTTAATGCATGTTTTCCTAATGTTTTAGAGTTGAAATTGATTTTGGAGCGTTTTTATGTTGGATTATTAAATTGAACTAAAGTTTATAAAAGCAGTAACCTAATATCTATTTTGTCTTAATGTATGTTATAGGCTTTTGCACTACTTCCTTGGGTATTGCATTTAGCTACATTTGAATAGCTTTTCAGCATTTACGAGAACCGTGACCCATAGATGTTGTTAATCTTGATTCTGCAACTGTGTAGGTGTAAGCTGGATATATAAATCTAAAATCTTTGTTGAATCAAAAAATCCCACTTAAGACCTAACATTTTTGTTTATACCATTTTGTTGTTTTTTTTGTACTTTAGTATGA
Organism: Allium fistulosum; assembly: GCA_030737815.1. Lineage (NCBI taxonomy): Eukaryota > Viridiplantae > Streptophyta > Magnoliopsida > Asparagales > Amaryllidaceae > Allium > Allium fistulosum. Next base: position 413,428,325 of record CM060906.1, read on the forward strand.
TTTTTATTTTAGTCTTCCAGTTTATGTTATTTGACACATATCCTTAAGATGTTTGTGACACATATCCATAAATTGTATTTGCCTTATTTGTTTAGTTTCTTAATAGTATATACTTTTGATTTTGAACTTCTATTAGACCAACAGTGATACCATGTTTATTAAGTATTGGTAAGAAATATATATGTATTAATGCAACCATTTATATACAACCATACATAGATAATACATTCAACACAAGAAGTGTTGAATTGAATGAAAGACAAAAGCTCCACAAGGAGTTAAAAGCGAAGGATAAGGAGATTTCTACACTCAAAACCAAAGTGAGTGGGTTAGAGATGTGTACGGTGAATATGATGGAGTTTATGCAGGAGTACAGACAGTAGAGGGGTGATGACGGTAGTGGTCCATCGCATAATATATAAGTTGCTTCATTTAAGCATTTTGTGATGGATTTGTGTATTATATATATGGTTATGTTACTAAGTGTTATTCAAACATGTTGGGTTAGATATTGTGGTTGTCATGTCGTTTTTTTTATTAACTATGATTATGTTGACTTACTTTGTATTTGGTTTTTGTTACGCAGTATCCTAACCCGGCTATGTTGGACTGATTATGCAAGACATTCGATTGTTATCAAGGAGGATGACCATGGAGGTATTGCTATAAGACCCGGAAGAAGAGTTCAGATGGTTATACGAAGCCCGGATTCGATGGAGTTGATATATAGAGGATTCAGGATGCTAAAGGTATGGAAAATAGATTGGATTAGCAAGGGATCGGCATAGCAAGGTAAAGCACTAGGGATCGGCATAGCAAGGTAAAGCACTAGGGATTGACACAGTCATTTGGATGGATAGTCAACATGGATGGGGTATTGGAGGGATCGGCATAAGTGATGATGCCGAATTCAACATGACTTGTTAGTATAAAGGGATCGGCATGGTTGATGGTTCTTGGCTCGGCATAGATAGTTATTAGACGGATCAACAAATTGTAGTGGAGTAAGAGGGGTAGGCATGTTAAGTTATAATAGGGATCTGTGAGAAATGCAGATTATGGATCTTAAGGCTAGTATAAACACTAGAGGGCGGGTGAATAGTGTTTTAAGGAATTACTAATTCTTTTCGAGTTTATATTAATTTGAACACAAATGTATACAATATTCAGACATAGATATGATCATAGATTCAAACACAGATGCAAATATAAAGTAAAAGCGGTAAAGGAAAGAACACACCAGATTTTATACTGGTTCGGAGTTACCCTACATCCAGTCCCGCACACTAGTACGGATTTCCTTTCAAAAACAATCTTTATAATTACAACCCTTGATTTCAAGGCCACGAGGTACACCACTCCAGATTCAAAATCCTCTGGGTAGAGATACTTGATTTCCCGGGCAACAAGTTCACCCAATTGATTTCCTAGGCTACAATCACACCTTTTCTCACTTGATTAATTTCCAAGGCTACAATCACACCTTTTCTCACTTGATTGATTACAAAGAAGCCTATAACTCTGAACAGCACTGGGATCTTGTTGAGATAGTGATAGAGAATCCAACCAGAAATGATCTAGTTAAATTCAATGGTGATTTCGGCAGAGTAATGGTAAGAATATATATAATGAAATGTGGAAGAAGAAGAGGAGTGAAAACCAGAAAAATATTGTTAAAAATTCGTTGAAAACATCCCCTATTTATAGAAGAACAACAGCCATGTCTATTCGTGAAAGGTTATGGCGAATAGACACTTCTTTTGAAATTCAAATTTTTGAAACCAACTGCCACTATGTCGACATGGGTATCTTGGGTATGTCGACATCCCAAAGGAAATTTTGGTGATTTGTTTTTCTTTGAAAATTACTTCTATCTTATATTAAAACTATTTAAACTTTATAAATATACTTAACTATAGTTAAAATACATAAGTAAATATAGAGAATAATATATATATAATTTTACTATAATTTTATGTTTAAATCTAAGTATAAATATTAAATTTATTATTAAAGATAGTTTAAAACAAACTAAGTTTAAAACAAGAGTTTATTTTAAAACAAAATCAAAGAATATTTTAAGGCTAAAACATCTTTTTGAAAATCATTTGAAATGATAATTTTTAAGGCTAAAACATTTTGAAAAGCAGTTTTGAAAATCATTTTGAAGTAGTTTTGCAAGCTTCTTCCTGCAGAATATCTCATCACATCAGGACTCGAGAACTTGTACAAAACCAGGATGTTCGTGGGTTTGTAAGCCACTTGTCGTAGGTTTGTAAGCTACTTGTCGTGGGTTTGTAAGCCACTAAAAAGGTAGAAATGGGTTCCATCCCAAATGAAATATGGAGTGAAGATATCAGTGCTATTATGAAGTTTTAACATAATTCCAGACCCAATACTTATCTTGTACTATTTGATAATCTTGCTATTCTTAATATTATTGATACTCATGAGTCTTCAATCTTGATATCTTGAATCTCTATACTGTACAATCTTCATTCTTGATACCTGCATGGTTAAATCCTGCATATACATATATATCTAAACTATAATGTTAGTATTTATATTTTATAATCTTATTCTAAGGTTGTTGTCATCAAAACCATCATCTCAAGGACTAACAGGATCGGCTTACCCTAACGAAACAAGATGAATCAGCATAATGTTATAGATGATGGTGGATCTGCAAAGCACTATGGAACCATAAGGATCGGCATCATGTAACTCAGGGGATAAGCATGGATATGTAAGCATGGGTTGGCTTGATATAAAACGAAGGGTTCGGCAGGAACTACTTTGAATTGGAACTGAACCCAAGATTGGGCGAAAGCATGAGCTCCACATATCTAATCAACGTGATATTTGAGATACCATCATGTCTACGCATGAAGAAGCCACCATAGGGATCGCTACTCCAAAATCAACAAATGGAGGGATCGGTACTGATCCCTCTCTATTGAGATTTGGGCCTAGCACCCCTATGGTGGGCCCATATAGATGAGGAGGCCCTATAGCCGAAGTTTCAAAGAGATTGGTGGTTGCCTTCACCTATAAATATTGGCTTAAGGGGTCATTCTGAGGATCTTAATGCTACTGGTTACATAGCTCTTTTTATTGTAATCAACTCTCTTTAATACTCTATTATTTCTTGCTGTTTGCTACTGTAATCAAGATTATAGTGAATCAATAAAGAGAATATTCAAAGTGGACGTAGGCAATCGACACCGAACCATTATAAATCCTGTTGTTCTTGATTTCTATTTTTATTTGCTTATTATTTTGCTATATTCCTCTGTTTTAATTTAGTTATCTTCATTTATTTCTCTACAAAAACTTATTCTTGGGTGTTTGTGGTCAATTTGGTTACAAACATTTTGGTGCTTTCACTGAGAGCCTAATTCTCATGGCTTTAGGATCCCCTTTGTTGCTACTAGATTGAGCAAATCCTTCGAAGGAGATCCATAGTCATCTTTGAAAACTTGCAGATACTACTCAGATTTACCAGAATCTAAGCAAGGAAATCGATAATGGTGAGGCATACCAGATCAACTTCTCAGAATATGGATGGTAATGAAACTGCCAGCATTTAACAAGGAGCCCCAAGCAACCAACCTACAAACCTGAATGTGGAGCCTACTGAAGTCTAGAACCCTGCTAATTCTATAACTAGAGCTGAATTTAATAACTTGATGAGGGAGTTGATGGAAAGCCCTAGACAGCTGAATGAACAAATTCAAACTAATGCTAACCTAATGAACCAGATTGCTCAACAAAAGCGTGGAAACGCCAGAAGGGATCCCACTTCTTACTCGGCGTCAGAAAGTTCAACCTCATCAGATAACTATCACAGGTGTAGGTGTCGTAGGGTAGAAGAAGAATAAGAAAAAACATCGAAGCGTCGCTTGGTAGACCAATATGGTCTGCCAAGACGGATCGGTGTCGATCCCTCCCTAGGGATCGGTACTAATCCCTCCTTTGGAGGAGGGATTCCCACGCAACACTTGGGGAATCGAGCAGGAGCTGTTTTCGAAAGCTTGGATGCTGGAGTTCGACTAAATGTTGACCAAGTACCCCACCGTAATGACGATGAGATGAATGCCCAAGGTGCACGTCAAGAGGATGGTGGACCAAGAAGGCATGAAACGGCCCATAGACATCGACCGGACCATTCACGTGAAGTGGAGCACGACCACCACTAGGTAGCACCTATCCAAATAGTGGATTTGTCAACAATGGTCAGACAGTTGGTGAGAGAGAACCAGGGTTTGACAAATGATGACTGGGGAATTTCGAGGAGCCATACCCCATTTACTAACAATGTTTTGCATGCAGAATATCCGAGAAGGTTCAACATGCCTTCGTTGCCTGCTTATGAGGGAAAGACCGACCCCAAGCAGCACATTATGAGGTACAAATGGTTGATGGGCTCAGCAAGAGCTAGTGATGCGACCAAATGTAGATGCTTTCCTATAATCCTTTCTGGAATAGTGACGATGTGGTTTACAAGACTACCTCCACGATCGATTTCAAGATTTGAAGAACTGGAAACTAAGTTTGTGGAGCAGTTCCAGATCCATGCTACTTGTCCTAAAGATGCGATGTCCCTTTCCAGCATAATCCAGGCTCCAGGGGAATCGTTGAAGGACTATCTAGAAAGATTTCATTTCACCGCTATAGAAGTTAGTAACCTAAATGATCATGCTATACTTATGGATGTGACGAGACGGATTGATTCGAAATTTGATTTTGGTGATTGGCTAGCTGGAAAACCGCCAGCCACATTGGAGCGCTTCTATTCAAAGGCAGCTCATTTTTTGAGGAAGGAGGAAGCCAGCTCTTATAGGAAAAACAATGTCGTGGGACAGAGAGGATCAGCGGTACAAAGCAACATAATAATAAAGCAGTTAGATGAGAGTTCCGGAAAAGTTCAGGTTAATGTTTAGAATGAGCCAAACCAATAGAAGAAAAATGGAGATAGGAGTCGAGATCAGAAGAGGGAGTCTGGTAGACCAAGGCCTAGGATTCCTATGTCTAACAATTACAAACCTCTAAACGCATCCCTGGAGAATATTTATTTATCCACTTGTAATACTGTTCAATATAAGAAGCCGCGTCCGAAGGAGTCGACAAAGATACAGAAACAGACAGAAAAGTATTGCCGGTTTCACGAGTGTTACGGGCACAATATGAATGAGTGTAGGCATCTCTAGGATGCTATCGAGAAGTTGATTCGGGAAAATAAATTGCAGCAGTTTGTGAGAAATCTACAAGATGGCAAACATGGGACATCTGACCCCAATCGAGGACAAGTTCCGCGTAGGGCTGAGGAGCCTGCGCGGACCGGTGGGAGACTAGTGATAAACACAATAGTTGGAGGACCGCACCCTGCGAACAGGAGCTGACAAGAAATGGAGTGCTATGCTAGTGCAATAAGGCATGTGGACTTTGAGTATTGTTCAAACACGAAGGACGGAGCTCCGGCCAAGCAGCAACGCACGATGATTGATGGTATAATGTTCAGAAGCAGGGATGCAGATAAAGTAGAGGCACCTTCAATTGACCCGATGGTCATTTCTTCCACGATTGGCCCTACTTTGGTGAGAAGGATTCTAATTGATTATGGAAGTTCGGTAAACATTATTTTCAAAAAGGCGTATGACCAAATGAGAATGGAGGCTAAAGATTTGAAACCATATAAAGCTCGCATACACGGTTTCAATGGTGTGGCGACTGAGGCTGTTGGTTATATGCAGTTCCCTATTGAATTGGAGGAAGGTGAACGTAGGAGAGTGCGGATCCTATCGTTCATTATTTTGGATGTTGATTCATTGTACATTTCTTTTCTAGACCGAATGACCCTGGCTGAATTTCGGCCAGCTCTAGCTCCATGGTGTTTAACTTTAAAGTTTCCGACTGATAATGGTGTAGGAGTGGTTCATGGTGATCAGGCGACTGGACATGCCTATTATGTGGTTGAGTTGAGAGTAGCTCAGCGTAAGGCGAAGGGCAAGGGTGTAGAAATATCTGTTCGCATCCAAGTTACTGAAGATTGACAATTGCCGCCTGAGCCTTGGCTTGGGTGCTACAGTCGGTTCTATAGTGCTATAGATCCGAGAGATGACAAAGAGGAGCCCAAGGAGACCAAGGCTGCATCGACTGAGCCGACGATTGATATCATGGTCAACCACGACGACCCATCATGGGTCTTGAAGATTAGATCCAAGCTTAGCCCCCCAATGATGAAAGAATTTGTTAGTTTTCTTCGAGCGAATCTAGATGTATTTGCTTGGACTCATTCTGACATGTGTGGGATCTTGCCTGCCATTGTGAGCCATGTATTGAACATTGACCCGAAATACATTCCGGTGAAACAGAAAAGGCGAGGTATGGATCTGGAGAGATCTGTCGCCCTTAAAGAGGAGGTGGATAAACTGAAAGTCAATGGGTTTATTCTTGACACCCTCTATCCTGAATAGATATCTAATCCCGTACTGGTGAAGAAGGCAAATGGAAAATGGAGAACATGCATCAACTATTCATATTTGAACAAGGCATGTCCAAAGGATAGTTTTCCCCTTCCAAGGATTGATCAGCTACTTGATTCGACTACTAGACATGAATTGTTGTCTTTTATGGATGCATACTTGTGGTATAACAAATTCCAATGCATGTCCCCGACCAGGAACACACCAGTTTTGTTATGGATGTTGGGTTGTATTCTTATGTGGTGATGTCGTTTGGATTGAAGAACGTCGGAGCAACCTATCAATGCTTAGTTAACCGGATGTTTAAAGATCAGATTGGGAGGACAATGGAAGTCATGCAGATGATATGCTCGTGAAGTCATGATGATCAAACGACCACATTCGAGACTTGGCAGAGATGTTCGATATCCTCCGCTATTACAAAATGAAAATCAATCCTTTGAAATGTTCATTTGGTGTTGCATCAGGAATTCTTGGGCTTTATTGTCAATGCTTGAGGAATTGAAGCTAATCTCGAGAAGATTCAGGCTATTCGAGATATTCAAGCACCAAGAACCATTAAACAAGTGCAAAGTATCACTGGGAAGGTTACTGCCCTAAGTCGATTTATCTCTAGAGCGACTGACAAATGCATTCCTTTGATTTGATTAGGAAGGGAAAGAGAAATTTTGAATGGATGCAGGATTGCGAAGATGCATTTCGAGCTCTGGTGAATCATTTCGAGAGACCCCTTGTCTTGTCTGGTAGAACATGAGGAGTTGTATGTTTATTTGGTTGTGTCGACGCATGCTATAAGTGCCGCCTTGATTCGAGAGGAGAACCGAATTTAGAGGCCGGTGTACTACGTCAGTAAACGATTAACAGGGGTAGAGAGGAACTACCCAAAGATAGAGAAATTGACGTACTGCTTGCTAAGTGTTAGCACCAAAATTGGTCACTAACCTCGTTCAGAAAGATTGTGTAGAGATATAAGTGATTAAAGTAAATTAAACAGAGAAGACAGTCCTAATTCAAATGCAGAAAGTAAGAACACCAAATTTATAGTGGTTCGGCGTAATTGCCTACGTCCACTTTGCTCAACTTTATTGATTTCCTTTATGGTTGATTACAAATACAATTCGTGAATCAAATGCTTGAATGAAATTGTTTAAGTAGAGAAGATGAGTCTTGAAAATGGCAGAGTCTCCCCGTATTTTCTCTCCAAAAAAGGATCCATTTCACTGTGACCCTGCCCCTCTATTTATAGGCAAATATGGGCTGGACTTCCCAAGCGGGCTTGTTAGCCGAACGTTCGAGCCCAGATGTTGTGTGCCGAACCAGGTACGCCGAACGGTCCTTCCCATGCCGAACGGTCCTTCCCATGCCGAACGGTCCTTCCCATGCCGAACGGTGCTCCTGGTGTATGGGAAGTGTGGGGTGATTGCAGTGAAGCCGAGTTCCGTGGGATGCCGGACACTAGTCGACGCCGAGCATAGGTTGTTGCCGAGTGCTCTCCTTGACGCCGAGTAGCTTGTTGTGCCGAGCAGCCTTGACGCCGAGTACCCTGTTATGCCGAGCAGTCTTGACACCGAGTAGTCTCGATGCCGAGCGTTCTTGTATGCCGAGCAGCCTTGATGCCGAGCACCCTTGTGTGCTGAGTAGTCTCGATGCCGAGCACCATTGTATGCCGAACGCTAGCGCCGAGCATTGGTTGTCGCCGAGTGCCAGTTGACGCCGAGTTCCATTGGGATGCCGAGTGCTCCTGGATGTCAAACGCTTCGCCGAACACTCCTGGATGCCGGACACTCTCTGATGCCGGTCACTCTCTGATGCCGGACACTCTCTGATGCCGGGCACTCTCTGATGCCGATCACTCTCTGATGCCGAGTACTAGTTGATGCCGAGTACTAGTTGCCTGGTCAAATCTCCAGGAAACACTTGCCCCCCAAAGTGTATCGCGTGGCCGAACGTGGTACGCTTTGAACCGTGCAACCTTTTCGTCACGTCTTAAACCCTCGGCTAACCTCGAACGGAGACGTCCCTTTTGTGGGATCGATGTGTGCCGGACGTGTTCCAAATACCGAACGAGACATGCGCGTTCGACCGGTGCTTCCTTGCCGAGCGATGCTTCAGTGCCGAACCGTTATGCGCCGAACGCTATGACCTTGACCGGTTCTACCGGTCATGGCCTTTTCGACTTCTACCTCCCTCTATATAATCAGGCGCCCTTCCACCATTTTCCCTTTACTCTTTCTCTTCTGTTATTCCCAGAGATTTGCAATTCTTGCCACTCTATCAGATATAAAGTCTAGTTGATCCTTCCTCAACCTCGATCGTCGAACTAGGTATCATTCCCTCCACGATTACATTACTTCAACTTTAGGTTCACTAGTAGAAGTGGTTCGCACGTTCGGAGTCGCCGAACGGTGCATGGTAGTTAGACCTAGCTCCTCTGTGCTGATCAAGATTGGAAGAAAAAAGGAGATGGGGTGTCGAACGGCGTAACTTTCGCCGGGCGATCTTGTCTCTGTCGTTCGCCGTAAATGGAGGGAGAGCAGGGCGGAGTTATGGTCGAGGGCGGAGCACTGCCTTAGCCAAACGAACTAATGCCGAACAGTTACATACCTGCCGAACAATATAACTGCCGAACATTATATTCGCCGAACATCAAAAATGCCGAACAATGTAAATGCCTAGGCCGAACAATATACGTGCCGAACATTATATTCGCCGAACATCAAAAATGCCGAACAATATAAATACCTAGGCCGAACAATATTCGTGCCGAACATTATATTCGCCGAACATCAAAAATGCCGAACAATATAAATACCTAGGCCGAACAATGCAATTGTCGCACAATAACTCAAGCCGAACAACATTCAAATGCCGAACAAACATATATATGCCGAACAATTTCAATGCCGAACACTTGACAATGACTCAACCGAACCAAGATACACACCGAACTCTTCTCGGGACGAACAATGTAACCGCCGAACGACATTTAAATGCCGAACGATACAAATTTCAAATTAGACTTAAGCTGGATACTTCATAAATTACATGTTTCTTGAACTGTAATCACCTCAAGGCAAGCTTTTTGAGACGGTCAGCGATGACGGTCTTCGAAGGCGATGATTCGAAGCTAATTATTATATCTTAAAAAACCTTCTTATTGTCTGTACACAATTGCTTGCACTAGTTCACACACCACGTGGGGGGAAAACTCGTGTTGCTAATTCTAACGCTCAACGTTTTTCAAGTATAGCTTTCTCAAGCATTTAGCCAGGTTCATTATTTATTCGGGATGTCAGGAAAATCTAGTTCTGCCACCATATCTGACAGGCCTGGGCCGTCAGCAAAGCAAGGAGCCGCAGATGCTTCCAACCCGTCAATCTCTCCCGCTCATAATCTGGCGCCCGATGCTCTGGAGTCAACCATCTTACTGGACAATCCGGTCGATTCTCAAGCCTCGAGGATCAATGAGGCCGCTCTGCGACGAATATGTTCCATTCACGGAATTCCCTTTACTGACGTGTTAGTTCCTTCGAGACACGACCGTCCTCATTTGCCCCCAGTTGGGTACACGGCCTGCAACAAGTTCATGTGCTGGATGGGCAGCGTGCCTCCGTTTAACCTATTTCTCCGGGATGTGCTGCAGTATATAGACATCGCTCCGTCGCAGCTGCACCCGAATGGTCATGCGTTCCTATATGGGACTTACTTACTCTTCATGGCTGTCTTCTCCAGACCTCCAATCCCCGGTGATATTCGATACATTTACATGTTCAAGAGACGGAAAGATAGCCCTTCCTTCATTTTCCTCGAGCCGTATCACAAGTGCCAGATCTTGACAGGGGCCTGTAGCAAGTTCGCCCTATACAAACAGGAATGGTTCTATGTGCGATGCCCGTCTGGTTTTGCTAGGAGATGGGTTGAAGGCAGTAAGTCTCTCTGCTGAACCGTTACTCGTACTTAATGGGAGTCACGTTTTTCTTAACTCTTCATTTCCTCTTTTCAGGTATTAACCCGCGTCCGGAAGGCCGAGGATATTCTGATGCTGTCGACGCGATTAGAGCTCTTCCGGCCGAGGATCGAGATATTCGAGCTATCATTTCAAATGAATCGCTGTCGGGGTTCGGCTTGCTAGCTCCTGATCGTCGGGTCAGCCTTCCAGAAGGTGTTACAATTCCCAAACCTCCATCTGGTAAAGGGAAAAAACTTGTCGGCCCGTCGTCGCGTCGCGCTCCCGACGCGCACGAAGAAGGCGAGCGTAGAGAGGATGATGCACCCGACACTCAGGGCGAGAACGTGGGTCCTGCTTGGAATCCGGCAATCGAAGTTCAGGACATTGAGACGTCATCCTCCCCTTCGAAGGGAAAGAAAAAGCTGAAATATACGGTTCAGAAAGAGAAAGTTGGCGACACCTCAAAATCTACGCCTATCCCTCCTGAAAAAGAGGCTTCTTCGCAGCGTCTGGAGAGTTCTCTGAGGGGTCTCTCGAACCTCTCTATTCCCGAAGACATACTTAATTACGGGTTCGATGATCCTGAAGCTCTCAAATTCTCCTCGCCCGCTAGAGGCAATGTAGGAGTTCAACTCCCGGCTCACAGAGACAATACTCCGATTAGCAAAGACAAACGAACGGGTCCGTCGGGGGGAACACTTAGGACACACACGCACATGCGCATTCCATAACATACTTCAAGTCTTTTTAATTCGTGAATTCTCCTTAATTCGTTGTTATCTTCCTTCTTTGCAGGTGATATGGGCCGCTCCCACGGACTTGATCGCCTTCAGGGGTCTTCAATATTTCATCACTCCGGACGGGATTCCGGTTCAGGCAGACGCCGGGACCGAGGTGATTACGAAGATAGGGACAATCGCCCTCGCGAGTCGTCTCACCGCAAGAAAGCGCACTATCAATCTTCTCAGTCCCGTGATCTTCCTCCTACTGCTGAGCCGGATAAAGAGAAGTCTTTGCAGAAGGGTTATCAGTCTGATGCTGCTCGAGAACAACATTCCAGTTCGTCGAGTACGAGGCAAGTTCGAGAGCCGCGTAAAAGAACGGAATTCTCTAAGCCTCCTCCTCCTGCTCCTGCCGTGGACCCGACTGTTGCAGAAAAGATGGTCGACCTTAAGGCCAAGTTTCCGAAAATTTGTTTTGACGGTTTGAAATTCCTCCCGGCCATCCATCACATTCCTGGGCACGTGAAGCAAAGTGCCATTGCATGCAACAATGACGTCTATGTTCAACATGACGCATTCGTGCACTTGGTGGAGAAGATATCAGAAGTATCTGTTGAGCGTCAACACGAGATTGACCGTCTGACTCTGGAGGCTGACAGCGATAAGAAAATCATCAAACTCCAAGACGAAGAACTCGCCTCTTATAAGTTAAAGCTAGAAGCCGCTGAACAAGGTGCAAAAGATACTGCCGAGGTAGTTACTCGCTTAGAGGTGGCTCACAAAAAGGAGCTTGACGAAGCAGTTCAGCGCAGCGGCGCCCTTGCCCTAGAAAAAGACTCTGTCCAAAAAGAAAGGGACGCGCTCGCTACTCAAGTCAAAGAGCTGAAAGAACAACTCTCCAAGGAGAAAGAAGACAAAATAGCCGCTCAGGAAGAATCACAGCGTTATTGCGATGAGATTGTGGCTACCCGGCTCCTGAAGGCAAAGCTCGACGGTGAACTTGCCGGGGTCGAGAAAATGAAGGATGAGGCCCGTGAGGAGGGCAAAAGAATGGCTGAGGAGGAGCTTGATTCTCGCCTGGAGGCGGCCGCAGAGACCGGCAGGGAAGAAGTCAAAAGTATGTTTGACCCGTTGATCGCCGAGTACGGAGCCCGCGTCCTTATGCACCGCGACCTAACATTCTTGGGCGACGGCTACCATGAATCTCTGGCCGAGGCGTGGGAAACCCTGATAAAGATCAAGAAGGTCGAATCAGGCTCCGAACAAATCGACGAGGATGCACTGGTGAAGGAGTTCCTGAGGGGGAATGAGCCATCGGATTTATCCGTAGCATTGGCTCTCTATGGCAACGGCTCTTCCCCTTCGAAAGAGAAGAATAACGAGGCTGGCCCGTCAAAGGCCGACACTACTACTCCTCACATCGCCGCTCCTTATGCAGCTCAATTGGCTGGTCGGTCGACGCTTGATCCATTCGAGCAGCATGCCAGCTACGACCCCGAAGATCCCGGGCTTGGCGTTCATGTGCTGTCACCTATCCTGGAGGGTGAAACCCCGCGCGCCACCGACAGCCAACCTGATCCTGGTAGGAGATTCTTCTTTCTCTAGAAGTCGAAGTGATCCGTCATTTTTTAGCAGTGGTTATTCGTTCTAATGCCCACTTCTTATATTTCTCACAGGTTGTTTTGACACTGAGCTAACTCCGAGGAGCGATGACGCCAAGGAGGAAGCGGGGAAAACAAGTGACGTTGCTCACGCAGGGGTAACTCCCGGCCCAGACGCTCAAGTGATCGGGGCGCTTGACGATGACAAACTTGATACCTCGTCTCCTGCCGAAGGAAGCGACGAAGTTAAAATCACTGGCGCCTCTGAACATACTTCAGAGATGAGCATGAAGGATCGTCTTGCCGACGAGGAGAAGAGAAAAGTCAAAGTTAAAGTTGAATCTGAAGTCCTGGAACTTACTGACCCGCGGAATAGACCTTTGAAAATCATTCTCCCGGGCAGGTCCAAACCATTAGATGTTCCGTCTCCTACTCCTGACTCCGTCTCTCTAGCAAGCAAAAAGTCCAAGAAGAAACGTGAGGGAGAGGAGTCGTCGGAAACACCGAAGGCAGACAAGAAGAAGAAGTCGAAGAAATGATCGATGCACTTGTTCAACAAGTTTTTGCTTAAGTTTGTAACAGTTTCTATCTTTCATAACTTGTAGTTTGTATAGGCCCGAATTTTGTAGGAGTGATCTTGTATCCCTATTTTGGACTTATCGAATAAAATTTTAGTTTCTTCTTGTTTGAATGATTCTCTTGTCTCTATTTGGTTTGCTGACACTGTGCTCCGGGGACTTGGAGACTTGAGACTGTTCATACTCTAGTCCGCGCTCTGGGGACTTAGAGTACTCCGCTCCGCACTCTGGGGATTCGGAGACTGGAAATCGTTTATACTCTAGTCCGCGCACTGGGGACTTAGAGTACTCCGCTCCGCACTCTGGGGACTCGGAGATTGGAAATCGTTTATACTCTAGTCCACGCTCTGGGGACTTAGAGTACTCCGCTCCGTACTCTGGGGATTCGGAGATTGGAAATCGTTTATACTCTAGTCCGCGCTCTGGGGACTTAGAGTACTCCGCTCCGCACTCTGGGGACTCGGAGATTGGAAATCGTTTATACTCTAGTCCGCGCTCTGGGGACTTAGAGTACTCCGCTCCGCACTCTGGGGACTCGGAGATTGGAAATCGTTTATACTCTAGTCCGCGCTCTGGGGACTTAGAGTACTCCGCTCCGCACTCTGGGGACTCGGAGATTGGAAATCGTTTATACTCTAGTCCGTGCTCTGGGGATTTAGAGTACTCCGCTCCGCACTCTGGGGATTCGGAGACTGGAAATCGTTTATACTCTAGTCCGCGCTCTGGGGACTTAGAGTACTCCGCTCCTCACTCTGGGGATTCGGAGACTGGAAATCGTTTATACTCTAGTCCGCGCTCTGGGGACTTAGAGTACTCCGCTCCTCACTTTGGGGATTCGGAGACTGGAAATCGTTTATACTCTAGTCCGCGCTCTGGGGACTTAGAGTACTCCGCTCCTCACTCTGGGGATTCGGAGACTGGAAATCGTTTATACTCTAGTCCGCGCTCTGGGGACTTAGAGTACTCCGCTCCGCACTCTGGGGACTCGGAGATTGGAAATCGTTTATACTCTAGTCCGCGCTCTGGGGATTTAGAGTACTCCGCTCCGCACTCTGGGGATTCGGAGACTGGAAATCGTTTATACTCTAGTCCGCGCTCTGGGGACTTAGAGTACTCCGCTCCTCACTCTGGGGATTCGGAGACTGGAAATCGTTTATACTCTAGTCCGCGCTCTGGGGACTTAGAGTACTCCGCTCCTCACTCTGGGGATTCGGAGACTGGAAATCGTTTATACTCTAGTCCGCGCTCTGGGGACTTAGAGTACTCCGCTCCTCACTCTGGGGATTCGGAGACTGGAAATCGTTTATACTCTAGTCCGCGCTCTGGGGACTTAGAGTACTCCGCTCCTCACTCTGGGGATTCGGAGACTGGAAATCGTTTATACTCTAGTCCGCGCTCTGGGGACTTAGAGTACTCCGCTCCGCACTCTGGGGACTCGGAAATTGGAAGTCGTTTATACTAGTCTGTACGCCGCACAGAATAATGTAATTTATCATCCAATTAAGAGATACAGAAACTTCATAGAAAATGTGGCTTCAAGCCTTTATTAATGAAAATCAACTAAATTGCTCGATTACAACTTCAAAAGGAAACTAAGTCATTATTGAATGGAAACATGCAGAAAACAATAGTGCCTATAACAAGAAAGGGAAACATGCTAAATGTAATAGTGCCGCAAATGTTCACTGTTCCATGCTCGGGGGAGTGTCGCGCCATCAACGGTCGCTAGCTTGAATGTTCCTTCTCCAAGCTTCCGTTCAATGGCGTATGGACCTTCCCAGCTGGGATTCATGCGTGATGGCACTGGGAAGACTCGTTTCAGAACGAGATCACCCACATCGAAGATTCTTGGGCGGACTCTGCCATCGTAGTAGCGCTTGACTCGATGTCTGTGCGCCGCCGCCCTTAACTCAGCCTCTTCACGCTTTTCGTCGATGCAGTCCAGTGATTCCAGCAAGAGGTTTTGGTTCGTCTTGGGGTCATAGTATGTCACTCGGTGCGATGGAACTTCAAGTTCCATGGGTATTACGGCTTCAGAGCCGTATGCCAAGGCGAACGGAGTGTGGCCGGTCGCGGACTTGTGGGTAGTTCTATATGCCCATAATGCTGTCGGGAGTTCATCTACCCACTTGCCTCCAACCTTCTCCAGACGCTTCTTTAGTATGGACTTGATTATTTTGTTAACGGCCTCGACTTGTCCGTTAGCTTTTGGGTGTGCAACGGCAGCGAACTTTTTCTCGATGTCGTACTTTAAACAGAACTCTTTGAACTCTCTACTTTCGAATTGCGTTCCGTTGTCTGTAATGATGGTGCGTGGAAGACCAAAGTGGCATATAATGTTTCGTACAACGAAGTTAATGACTTTCTTAGAGGTGATAGTGGCCAAAGGTTCTGCCTCAGCCCATTTCGTGAAATAGTCGACTGCAACTATCGCGTATTTCGCACCACCTTTGGATAGAGGCAAAGAGCCGATTATGTCGATTCCCCAGATCGCGAATGGCCAAGGGCTGATCATTTGTGTGAGTTCCGTTGACGGAGCCCTCGGGATTTTTGCATATCTTTGACACTTGTCGCATTTTCTTGCGTAGTCCGCGGCATCCCGGTTTACGGTGGGCCAGTAATACCCATAGCGGAGGATCTTCTTTGCTAGCGTTTGCCCCCCAGTATGGTCGCCGCATTCCCCTTCGTGGACTTCCCGCAAGACTCGCTTTGTTTCATCATGAGCGATGCATCGTATCAATGGGATTGAGAATCCTTTCCGGTACATGGATCCATCCTACATTACGTACCGCGCAGCCTTTCGAAGGACCTGTCGTCTTTCGCTTCTTCTTTCTGGTAAAGCCCCGGTTGTCAGGTACAGTTTGAATGGGGTTATCCACGAGTCCTTCTCGATCTCTGTTTCCAACACAAGGTCGATTTTCATCTCGTCTGCACTCGGGGCATGCAAGACTTCCACGGGATACAATCCCATTTGTTGAACATCGTCGGTACTTGCGAACTTAGCCAACAAATCGGCTTCTTTGTTTTGTTCTCGCGGGATATGTGAAATGTCATAACGCTCAAGATTTGATAGTAGTTCCTGGACCTGAACGAGGTACGGAGCAAGCTTTTGTCCTTTTGCTTGGTAGTCTCCTCGTACTTGGTAAACCACTAACTGCGAGTCACAAAAGATTTCGATCGATTTGATTCCGAGTTCTTTGATAAGCTTCAAGCCAGCGATCAATGCTTCATATTCAGCTTCGTTGTTCGTAGCCGGAAAATCGAGCTTCAGGGCATAACAGATTGATCGGTTTTCCGGAGTTATAAGAACTACGCCCGCGCCGGAGCAACGGTCGTTTGATGCACCGTCAGTGTATAATTTCCATCGAATGGGGGGAATGATGTCGTGATCGTCCGGTTTGATGGGTATGGTAAATTCAGCGATGAAGTCTGCTAACGCTTGCCCTCGGATAGCTCTCCGTGGTAAGTACGCGATATCGAATTGGCTCAACCCGATGTTCCATTTTAGCAATCTTCCAGAAGTTTCCGGTCGTTGAAGTACCTGCCTCAGGGGTTGATCGGTATAAACGCCGATTGAATGCGCTTGAAAGTACGGGCGCAGCTTGCGTGATGCAATCACCAAGCAATAAGCCAATTTCTCAATTTTAGGGTAATTCTTCTCTGCCCCCGTTAAACGCTTGCTAACATAATATACCGGCTTCTGGACTCGATCCTCCTCACGGACCAAAGCTGCGCTTATCGCATGAGGGGATATAGCCAAGTAAACGTACAGCATCTCATGGTCAACTGGTTTAGATAGCATTGGTGGGCTCTCCAGATGCCTTACCAAGTTCTGGAAAGCTTCCTCGCAGCTAGACGTCCATTCAAAATTCCTCTTTCCTTTCTTTATTATGTCGAAGAACGGGATGCACTTGTCAGTTGCCTTGGATATAAATCGACTTAGCGCAGCCACTTTTCCGTTCAAGCTCTATACCTGCTTTATAGTCCTGGGCGCTTGTACATCTCGAATGGCTTGGATCTTTTCTGGATTGGCTTCGATTCCCCTAGCGTTGACGATGAATCCTAAAAACTTCCCTGATGCAACGCCGAAAGAACACTTCAGCGGGTTGATCTTCATTCCATAGGACCTGAGTATGTTAAACATTTCAGCTAAGTCTTGAATGTGGTCGTTTGACTGTCGTGATTTCACGAGCATGTCATCCACATAGACTTCCATGGTTTTGCCCAGCTGGTCCTTGAACATTCGATTCACCAGACGTTGGTAAGTTGCTCCAGCATTCTTTAATCCAAAGGGCATCACTACATAGCAATACAGCCCGACATTTGTAATGAAGCTGGTGTGTTCTTGGTCCGGAATATGCATTGGGATTTGGTTGTATCCCGAGTACGCATCCATGAATGACAATAATTCGTGTCCTGCTGTGGAATCGACCAACTGATCGATCCTAGGCAATGGGAAACTGTCCTTAGGGCATGCTTTGTTCAAGTCGGAATAATCTACGCAAGTCCTCCATTTCCCATTTGCCTTTTTTACTAGCACGGGGTTGGAGACCCACTCCGGGTAGAGGGCGTCGCGGACGAACCCATTTGCTTTGAGTTTGTCCACCTCCTCTCCAAGAGCGGCGGATCTCTCTGGATCCATTCCTCTCCTCTTTTGCTTGACTGGGACGTATTTCGGGTCTACGTTCAACATATGACTTGTGATGGCGGGAGAAATCCCACACATATCAGAATGTGTCCAGGCAAAAACATCAAGGTTTGCCCGGAGGAAGTCGCTAAGGTCTTTTGTCATTGCGGGGCCTAACTGTGATCCGATCTTCAGTATTCGCGAAGGGTCGTCACGGCTAACTGAAATGTCAATTGTTAATTCAGCCGGTGCCGCCTTCTCTTCCCTGGGTTTCCCATCGTCGTCTCTCGGATCTATATCTCCGTAGATCCGAGAACTATGCCCGAGCCAGGGCTCGGGCACTACTTGTCAATTATTCGTATTGGGGATGCGGACGGGATTGTCCGCAACCTTTCCTTTCTCCCTCCGGTGGGCTTCTCGGAGCTCGGCCACATAACAAGAACGACCAGCTGCTTGGTCACCGTGAACAATGCCTACTCCTTTGTCAGTCGGAAACTTCAAAGTCAAGCACCACGGGGCTAGCGCCGCCCTGAATTCAGCCAGGGCCGGCCGGCCCAAGAAAACATTATATGGAGAGTCCACATCCAAAACTACAAAGGGTAGAATTCGTACCCTCCGACGTTCGCCTTGTCCCAGTTCAACTGGCAACTCGACATATCCTACTGCATCAGTCGCAGCGCCGTTAAAGCCGTGGATACGAGCTTTGGATGGTTTCAAGTCTTTTGTCTCTAGCTTCATCTGATCATAGGCCTTCTTGAAGATGATGTTGACTGAACTTCCACAATCAATCAAAATTCTTTTTACATATGCTGGTCCGATTGTTGCAGATATGACCATGGGATCGATGGTCGGAGCCTCCACCTGATCAACGTCTCTGTTTCTGAACACAATATCGTCTGTCATCACGCGCTGCTGCTTAGCAGGGGCCCCGTCCTCTACGTTCGAACAGCACTCAAAATCTGCATGCTTCAAGGAGCTCGCATATCGTTCCATCTCCTGCCAGTTCTTATCTGCGGGATGAGGTCCGCCGATAATCGTATTTATAACCAGTCTTCCAACAGTCCGGGCAGGTTCCTCTGGATGACGTGGGGCCGGTGCACGACCTGGGTCGGACGTTCCATGTCCTCCTTCCTGTGGATCCTTTACAAATTCTTGCAACTTCTTTTGTCTGATCAATTTCTCGATAGCGTCATGCAGGTGTCTGCATTCTTCCGTGTTGTGTCCATAGGTTTCATGGAATCGGCAATATTTCCCAGTCCGTTTCTGTTCTTCAGTTGATTCTTTCGGACGTGGTTTTCTGTATTGAAAAGTATTGCATGTGGATAGGTAAATGTTCTCAAGCGGGGCGTTTAGCGGAGTGTACTCGCTGTAGCTTGGAATTCTCGACTTCCACTTTCCCGCTTCTTTCCTCTTTCCTTGACTCCTTCCTCCGGACTCTTTGGGCTGCACAGGCTTATTCTGGACGTTGACTTGGACCTTTCCTGAATTGTCTCCAGATTGCTTCACAGCAATGTTGCTCTTCATTGACTCTTGGGCAGGTCCCGGTGCCTTGTCTCGTCGTACCCACCTAGCTTCCTCTCTTCTTATGAACTGGTGCGCCTTGGAGTAGAAACGCTCTAGCGTAGTCGGAGGTTTTCCTGCCAGCCAATCTCCGAATTCAGAATCCGGATCTACACCTCTCATCACAGCCATTAGAATTGCATGGTCGTTGGGATTACTGACTTCAGTTGCCGCAACGTGGAATCTTTGTAAGTACTCCTTCAGCGACTCTCCGGGATTTTGGATTACACTTGACAGAGACATCACGTCCTTCGGGCGTGTAGTGTGTATCCTGAATTGCTCAATAAACTTCTTTGCCAACTCCTCAAAATTTGATACGGATCGCGGAGGAAGTCGGGTGAACCACATAGTAGCGATCCCAGATAGAGTAATCGGAAAGCACCTACACTTGGTGGCATCATTTGCTCTGGCTGAATCCATCATCCATTCATACCTCATTACATGTTGTCTGGGGTCAGTCTTTCCTTCGTATGCAGGAATGGTTGGCATGCTAAACTTCTTGGGGTAGGACGCTTGCAGCACAACATCCGTGAACGGAGTATGACTTCTTGACACTCCCCAATCGTCATTTGATAAGCCCTGATTTTCTTTCATCAGTTGCCTGATCATGGCTGTCAGATCGGGTGTCTGTATGGAAGCTGGGAGGTTGGAGTCAGTTCTACGTGCCTGTCCATGCTGATGCCTCCTTTCCTGGCGATCTGCCAATCGTGCGTCATGAGGTTCAACATTGTTAACATCTTGATGATCTGGAGCTCCCTCCTCCACCTGTACTCCGGTTCGGAAGTTTCCAGTTCTGGCTTGGTCGCGGTCTCCTGCTGTTCGAACAGCAGCATCTGCCCTTGCAGTTTCAGTCTTACGGCGTCTGCGCCTGGGTGGCTCATCAGAAGAAGTTGAGCTGTCAGAAGAGGAATAAGCAGCTGGATTGCCCCTAGCATTCTGTTGCTGCTGTTGAGTGAGTTGTGCCATCAGGTTGGCATTAGTCTGCATCTGTTCTCCCAGTTGTCTCCTGCTTTCCCTAAGTTCTCTCATCAAGTCGTTGAACTCCACTCTGGTGACAACTGGAGTCTGTTCTTGAGCGGCAATCCTTGCACTCGGGATTGCTGGTTGATTGCTAGGTCCTGCTTATTGCACGCTAGCAGTCTCTCGGGCATCCGCATTAAGAGAAGCTGACCTGGTACGTGGTCTTGCCATTGTAGAGTTATTGGTATGAACTCTGAGTAGGATCAGCGGATGTTCTATCAGTAAGTCGGATCTTCTTTGGGGGATTTGCTCAATCCAGTAGCTTCAAAGCAGATCCTTGAGGTTTGAGAATTCGATTCTCAGTGAAAGCACCAAAGTGTTAGCACCAAAATTGGTCACTAACCTCGTTCAGAAAGATTGTGTAGAGATATAAGTGATTAAAGTAAATTAAACAGAGAAGACAGTCCTAATTCAAATGCAGAAAGTAAGAACACCAAATTTATAGTGGTTCGGCGTAATTGCCTACGTCCACTTTGCTCAACTTTATTGATTTCCTTTATGGTTGATTACAAATACAATTCGTGAATCAAATGCTTGAATGAAATTGTTTAAGTAGAGAAGATGAGTCTTGAAAATGGCAGAGTCTCCCCGTATTTTCTCTCCAAAAAAGGATCCATTTCACTGTGACCCTGCCCCTCTATTTATAGGCAAATATGGGCTGGACTTCCCAAGCGGGCTTGTTAGCCGAACGTTCGAGCCCAGATGCTGTGTGCCGAACCAGGTACGCCGAACGGTCCTTCCCATGCCGAACGGTCCTTCCCATGCCGAACGGTGCTCCTGGTGTATGGGAAGTGTGGGGTGATTGCAGTGAAGCCGAGTTCCGTGGGATGCCGGACACTAGTCGACGCCGAGTGTGACATCTCGGATTTTTGGGCAGTATTATTTTTAATAAATATTTAATTTAAATTAATTGAAATATAACCTATTATGTTTAAAAACAAATATATATGTTAGTAGTTGGAAGAAAATATTGGTTTGGATTTAAAATAAAGAGTTTCAACAGTATTCTAAAAATAGAATATATCCTTTTCACATTTAATTAAATTCAAGTTCTACTTATTTAACTTTTGATTTAAATTTATATACATGATATAACGATAGTTAAAATCAAATAATCTTATCAATTTTAAAACAAATATGTTATTTAAAAATAAAAGTACCAATATATAGACCTGAGAACATTTTGATATTAACACAAGTAAAAAGAAATAATAAATAATGAAATTGAATATTAGATAGTTAAACTTTAAAAATGAATAATAAAATAAGTGTTGATCTTACACAAATGATTTAAATAAATTTATAGGTATAAAATATAGAATGAACATATAAATTTCTAGAATTAAATCTTTAAGTTAAAATAAAAGTAAATATACAAAGTAAAATAAATTACTAACAAATGTTATTATGAAATAAATAGGAAATGTATATATATATATAAAAGAATACATGGCAAAATATAAATGAGTACAGTTGCAAAAGAAGAACAAATTATAACAACACGTTAACTAGAACATTATTTCAATTTTAAAGCAAAGACAAAAGACAAGAAAACAAATGTAATGCACATTCAGTATGAACAAGTTAAGGTAAGTATGAACAAATAAAAATATACATGTTTGTACAAACAAATCAACTAAGTGCAGGCTAAAAAGCAAGAAACATAATAAAAATTTATCTGCCTAGTCAAATAATCTAAGTATGCAGGCTGGAAAGTAAGTAAACATATATATGCATGGCTTGCAAAAGAAGAAAGTGGACAATAGCATTTAATGCTAGCTAAAGCCATATCACCTCTAGTACATAAATTTTCATCTCTCAGCCACCAAAAGGAAAAATATCTCTGTTTTGCGTACAAACATAATAATATAACCTGTACATTGGTTTACAAATATCAACTTGAAACTTTTATCAAATCTAGCAACCTGTCTTTATATCTCTGTAAAGCTTTGTATATATCAATCTCTTCATACCAGTTCGAGCATCATCACTGAGCAAGCCTGAGATACATATTATCAACAATTTAAACAACTTCAACTTAAAAACAAAAATTAAGTCAAACAGAAGATAAAGCATAGGAGGTTTCAGCTTGCTTCAGATTTCAATCTCAAAGCCTGTTCAAAATGAAAGCTCTGTCCAAATATAGTGAGTAGCCTATTTTCTTAAATTTAAGGTATTAATTTGTTGTTTATTTTATATCTGTGATAAACAACTTTTCAAAAATATTATAACAACAATCAACAGAAACCAACTTAAACTAGAGATCAAGAGAAGGGAGATTTCCAGTTAGCAAATTCCACAGCCTGTCCAAAAATATAAATAAAACAACTCTGTTCTGGATAACTCAGGTGAGTAACATCACACTTAAATGTTTTAAGTATATACTTAAGGGTTGTATGCTTATTTTATGAACTTAAGAAGGTTTTAAGATATTTCTGTGTGTATATATGAATGGGTATGTGTGTACATTGCTCCCTGTCTGGATTGTTTCCTGACTTTAGTTCCAGGTTCAAAGTTAACCCAAAGTTTACTTATTCCTGATTTAAGATTTGACTTAGACCTAAGTTTGAATAAATATATTTGTTATATCATAGGCTTTAGTTTTAAAATTTGTAAAAGTTTAAACAATTTGCATTTAGCTATGGAAATACTGAACCACTTAGTAAAACTTTAAATCAGTCAAAATTCAAACTTGGTAATTCATGGATTCAAGTATGTAAATGGAATTCGTACACTAAAACATGATTTTTAAAGCTTGAATCAAAATTTTTAGATAGGAATTGGAAGTGCAGTTTTGGGTTGATCGAAAAGTGGGTTTTTGTCGATCTCTGATGATACACGGGTTGGTGGTGGATGGGGTCTTGGACGAAGGTGCAAGAGTGAAGGGTGGTTGCAGGAAAAATGTTCGTAGGGTGGTTCGATGAACGTAGTGAAGGCAGTGGGCAATTTTTGCTCGGAAACCTAGTTTTGGTCGCAGTTTTTGATTTGATTCGTTTTCTCCCCAGGGTTGATCGAGCGGCATGTGGTCTTGGGGAATGATGGCTGGGTGGATGGCGAACCCTCGGCCGGAGTTAGGGAGGTTCAGATGGTCGAGGCGTTGAGTTCGAGGTCGTGAATGGTGACTGGGTTAGTTTGTGTTGAAGGTGGGGATGCTCGATTTCGTTCCTTTGTCGATTTCGAAATCGCGTGAAGGGGGATGGCACGAGGAGATCATGGGTGACGTGTGGGGACCCTCGGTGATGGTCGGCGTTCGTTTCATCGACCGGACACGTGCACGCGGTGTCACCGTGTCAGGGAATGAAAGTATGGGGGAGGTGCTGTTTTTACTTGGGTTCGAAGCGAGTAACCCGTGGGTTTACTCGAAGGGGACTGAGTGATGGTTTTCTCGAAGTCAACGCGGGCAATTTCGTTTTTGGCTCGGGGAAATTTGTTAGGGGATTGAGCTGTTGATGTTGTCGGGTTTTAGGCAGAGGAGAAGGTTTGTGGTTAACCTGGAAGTAAAGTTTAATCTCTGTTCAAGTGTTAACTGAGAAAGATTCAACAGTAAATTCAAGTTAGTTAAAGTTAGTTTTGAAAACTTGGTTTTGGTACAAACAAAATTTAAATGAAATTGTTTAAATAACTTAGAAGAAATAAGAAAATATAGTGTTTGTTTTTGAATGGGATTCAAAATTGAAATCTGAAAACTGTTTCAGATTTTTATAAAAATCAATGTAAAAGTTGAAGCAAGTTTTTAAACTAAGTTTAAAATCGAAGAGTATTAGATTTGAGTTTATCCGAATGTGGAATTTAAATAAGTTTAAATATTTTGAATTTGAGGGAAATTAGATTTAAAATTCTTTCATGACAAAGGAATTGCTTTAAATTGTAGTTTAATGGATTTTAAAAGTTAGTTGTATAAAGTGATTTAAGTTGAATTAGTGTTCGTTTAAACCTTGAGATTTAAAATGAAATTTCAAAGTAAAATTGAAATAAATGTTCAAACATATAGAAAGTGAAATTTAATCAATAATGGAAAATGGGTTTTCTTTAAGTAATGAAGATTAAGATTTAAATTCATTAACCATTAAAATAATTAGAATGATGATTGATAATTTGTATTGATTAAATTCGTAATTATAAATTGAAATGTATTAATTAAAGTTAAATAATGAATTAAGTAATTAATATGGTATTAAGAATCATAGATTTGACTTTAATTAATCAATGAAGGATTAATGAAACTTATAATTAAAAATGAGGAAATTGTAAGTTATTATTTAAGGAAAGAAATTAAATAAATGTTAATGAATGTCATTAACTAGATTATTTTATGATTAATTAATATAATTGGTTTTTAAGTAGTTAATTAGATTAATTAAATTGATAATCAACATTGTAAATGTTTAAGTGTAATTACTTAATGGAAGTAATTAAGAAATTAATTACTTAATGTAATTAATTGAGTTTAATTTGATTTGTTTAGATTAATTAATTTAGTTAATTTATTAAATTAGTCATTGGATGATTTGATAAGTATAATTACTAAAATGTAATTAATAAAGTGAAATTACTTAATGAAGTAATTGATGACAATTACTATATGTAATTGATTGAAGATGTTTTGAGTATAATAGTAATTTGGATTAAATTACTTTGTAAAATTTATCAAGGGATTAATTTAGAAAATTAATTAAGGAGTAATTAATTTTTTTTAGTGAAGTAATTAAGGGTAGTTAATTACTGAATGGGATTAATCAAGGATGATTAATAATTATGGTTAAGTAAAAGTTAATAACTCAATGTAATTAATTTAAATGGAATAGTTAATTTAAAATGTATTAGGAATCATTAATTATATGATTAATGATAAATTTAAAGGATTGTTTTAGTAAGATTAATTAATCAATAATAAGTGTTATAAGAAATTAATTAATTGTAATTAATTAAGGATAAATGTAATTAATTATGGTTAATTAATAAATAGAGTAATTAAAGATTAATTACTGTATTTGGTTATAAATAATTAATTTGTGTAATTAATTAAAGAATAATTACTCGAATGTAATTAAAAGATAATTAATCTAGGATGATTAATTAAGATGGAAATCTAGAGAATGATTAATTAATTGATTTGTAATTAATCAATGGTTAAGTAAGCATGATTTATAGAATGAAGTAATTAATTTAATTTACTTTAAATTAATTAGAGATTTGTAATTAATTTAATTCATTTTAAATTAATTTTAAATTGTGTGATTATTAATCATTGCTTATGATGGATGATATTGATTTCCTTGATTGATTGTGATCTCAGATATGAGATGAGTAATATCTATTGTAATATGGATGCTTGTTTAAGTATGATACTATTAATTATCTGTTTGAGTAGATAATATGGATTATCTGTTTATGATGATGATGTTATTATCCGTTGTGATATTGTGATTTATCTATCTCTGTGTATATAGATAATTGAATTAAACTGTTTTAACTTTAAAACAACTTGGCCTTAAAAGACACGTTTTGGATTTCGATGAGACCGGGATCGGGTTTCCGTATACCGGGATTCCAGGTCTGGAGACCTGAAAACCACATCGATCCAAATTAACGTTAGGTCGTGAAATTCAATTGGAGCAAGTGAAGACTCGAGGTATAAGAACTATTCGTCAGTATAACTCTGTGGGTGATTCCGTAATGAGTTTGACGGAGATAGTACTTATAGGCTCGAGATGGTGATTCAGAGTGCAAGGGTTATTGTCGTTAACTCTGAGGGTGATTCCAAAATGAGTGTAACGAGATAATGCCTTCGGTTTCGTTCGAACCCGGAACGAACTTGTATGGATTGAATGCTTTCAGCACATCGTCAGGCGGACGATGAGCATTCTAAGTGATGAGTTCTGTTAAAAGGTAATCGTGACCTCAAGCCTCATCAACCGGGAATGGCTAAAACAGGGGAGGTGCAGCAAGGCTTCGTGGGTAGCACCCACTTGAGAGCGAGATATACCCCTGTCTAGATGTCCCTTTATATTCGGTTTGTGGGCAGTTGATTCGCGACAACTGCTGGGGTTGTTTCGTTTGGAACTATTCAGTAAGGAATGGTTCCGGCCTTGTGTTGTAGGGGAGCGGGCGTACTCCTCGGTACGGTGATCTAGGCCACGTACTGTGACGGGCGGTACCCCAGTAGCCCAGCCATTGATGGAAACCCATTTTCCCTACGAGATCCTACGGTTTTGATTGTATTACCCACATTGTGGCTAGTATGCTGGAATTTAATAGATGTAACAATTTCAGCTATTTTCTATTTACTTGAAAACCCTAGACACTATTATAATATCGCCGGATTTCCTATTAAACTGTTTTGGTTAGCGTAAGGTAAAAACATTTCCATGTTTATGTGTGGGATGTCTTACGTGATACCTTTTGTTTTCAAAGGATTTTTTTAAGTTAAGCAACTTTAACCTGTTACTCATACCAGACCCATGTCTGACCCGGAGTTTATTTCTGTTTTTCATAAACTCTCGGGTACCCAAATTTTTTACGGGTAGCCAAGGGATTCAGGTTTGCTTTGACGAATTATGGAGGAGCAAATGGAGTAGGAGGCTTCAGCGTTGTAGATATATATAGTGTTCCGCTGTGATGGTATCTCTGTGTGTATCCCTGTACTGTATTTGAGTTGTATTAACTAGACAGGAGTTTATAACTGACTAGTATGTGTTGTATTATCTATGTAACTCTGATGTATATGATAATATGTAATCTCTTATGTGATATATTATATTTTATTCGTTCCGCTGTTGAGATTCTGATGTTGTTTCTTCTTCTTCTCTATCTTTTCTATTTTCTCACCCCTTTCTTTCTTTAAGATGATGCAATTTTCTGGTAGTAGAAAGTTGGGTCGTCACAGTTGGTATCAGAGCGCTAGGTTGAGAGAATACCTAGGCTCTTGAGTAATTTCTTTCTTGAGAGAGCGTATTTGTAATTTTGATATATATATATATATGTATATTTCTACCTATTCGTTGGGTTACCTGTTTGGGTTTCCCAATAT
Source organism: Allium fistulosum (assembly GCA_030737815.1). Classification (NCBI taxonomy): domain Eukaryota; kingdom Viridiplantae; phylum Streptophyta; class Magnoliopsida; order Asparagales; family Amaryllidaceae; genus Allium; species Allium fistulosum. The sequence goes on from CM060906.1 coordinate 413,455,897, forward strand.
AATTATAAAGGTAGATAGGTTAGTGGTGTGTGTACCACAACTACCAATGGTTGGAATTTGTTGAAGTTGGAAGTGTAACTGACGAGACTGTAGACCTAATACCATCTCGAGTTAGTTTTGCTGTGATGAAAGATTTCATCGATCTCTGAAGAAATCTGTTAGGGTTCGGAGTCCGTTTTTGAAATGCAATTTTGGAAGAGTAGAGTTTGGATTCTGTCAGTTAAGCAGAAGTTAGAAATAGTTGTGTGATGAGATGTAGTAGCTATGGATTGTTTTCGAAGATGTTTCTTAGGAGCTTCGGATAAGGAAGTGTGTCTGCATTGGTGTTGAGGCTGAGTTCAGCTGGGTGTTTTTGATTGGCTTTGAGGCCTGAGTTTCTCGAGGAGTTTGGATTAGGAAATCTTTGGCATTAGTGGCAGCGTCGCAGTTCAGACTGTTCTGTGTGCAGGCAAGGAGGTTTCCTATCAGCATTTCTCTCGAGGTGAAGTTCAGCAGCAGCTGAGTGAATCTAATTCTTCGATGGACTGGCTAGATAAGCTTAAGCTGTTCTGATTAGTAAAGGGAGAACAGTTTTCTTTGAATACTAGACTGGGTTGATCGCAAAAGGGACTTGCGGTAGTTGAGTATTCTCTTGGTTAGTCGGAGATCTTTTCGGATGTTTTTGAAGAGATCAATGATTTGCCTTATCATCTGGAGATTGAGTTTTCATATCGTCTAGATTTCCAGGATTGGTACCGATGGTTCAACTAGTAGAAGGATGATTCCTAGAAAGATATCTTTGGTGAAGTAGATTAGGATATCATAGAATTTCTGAGTTTTCTCTATTAAGCTACATTTTTAGGATGTGTTATTCAGTTGTGCTCATGGGCGTCATCAGCGTTTTCATCTATGCCGGATCAGAGATATGCAGCGGAAGCAGTTGGGAGTGCATCTGTTTTTCTTTTCTAGATAGGAGAAGTTGTTTTTACTGATGATAGTAGAGGTTGAGTTCTTGATTGTGGTTGGAGATCATTCTATTGGATTGTTTTTGGTTCAGATTGTTTTGAGAGGCATCAGTGAAGGTCGAGCTGACCAGTAGAGATGAAGGTAGCTCTGGATTGTCAGAAGAGTTTGGGAAATGAGAGACGGAAGAATCTGGATTACGAAGTCGAAGATTTAATTGTGAATAAGTTTTCTCTACTTCAAAGGAGTTATATAATTTGGGTATACTGAGAAGCTATCTTCGAGGTGTTTTGGATTCTCTCTATGTCCTAATGAGGATAAGTGGTTAGTCTTTTGGAGCGAATTGCCAGTTCGGATAGCTGGGATTCGATGTATTTTACGTATCTCTGAGGGAGTACGTGCATAATCCATCTCTGGTTTTGGGACCAGTAGTTCAGGAGTTTTGGATTGTTGAATCTGATTCGTCTGTAGTCTGATATTTGTTTAGTTTTGTAGATCTAGATGAGTGGAGCTGGGTAGATAGATTTGTTTGATTAGGTAAATTGGTTGCTATGGTTGTTAGAATATGATTAATATATTTATACTTGTAATTTAAAATTAAAATCTTAGATAGATATTAAATTATCTTTGTTTTTAAATTTCGGGGACGAAATTATTTTAAGGGGGGAGGGATGTGACATCCCGGATTTTTGGGCAGTATTATTTTTAATAAATATTTAATTTAAATTAATTGAAATATAACCTATTATGTTTAAAAACAAATATATATGTTAGTAGTTGGAAGAAAATATTGGTTTGGATTTAAAATAAAGAGTTTCAACAGTATTCTAAAAATAGAATATATCCTTTTCACATTTAATTAAATTCAAGTTCTACTTATTTAACTTTTGATTTAAATTTATATACATGATATAACGATAGTTAAAATCAAATAATCTTATCAATTTTAAAACAAATATGTTATTTAAAAATAAAAGTACCAATATATAGACCTGAGAACATTTTGATATTAACACAAGTAAAAAGAAATAATAAATAATGAAATTGAATATTAGATAGTTAAACTTTAAAAATGAATAATAAAATAAGTGTTGATCTTACACAAATGATTTAAATAAATTTATAGGTATAAAATATAGAATGAACATATAAATTTCTAGAATTAAATCTTTAAGTTAAAATAAAAGTAAATATACAAAGTAAAATAAATTACTAACAAATGTTATTATGAAATAAATAGGAAATGTATATATATATAAAAGAATACATGGCAAAATATAAATGAGTACAGTTGCAAAAGAAGAACAAATTATAACAACACGTTAACTAGAACATTATTTCAATTTTAAAGCAAAGACAAAAGACAAGAAAACAAATGTAATGCACATTCAGTATGAACAAGTTAAGGTAAGTATGAACAAATAAAAATATACATGTTTGTACAAACAAATCAACTAAGTGCAGGCTAAAAAGCAAGAAACATAATAAAAATTTATCTGCCTAGTCAAATAATCTAAGTATGCAGGCTGGAAAGTAAGTAAACATATATATGTATGGCTTGCAAAAGAAGAAAGTGGACAATAGCATTTAATGCTAGCTAAAGCCATATCACCTCTAGTACATAAATTTTCATCTCTCAGCCACCAAAAGGAAAAATATCTCTGTTTTGCGTACAAACATAATAATATAACCTGTACATTGGTTTACAAATATCAACTTGAAACTTTTATCAAATCTAGCAACCTGTCTTTATATCTCTGTAAAGCTTTGTATATATCAATCTCTTCATACCAGTTCGAGCATCATCACTGAGCAAGCCTGAGATACATATTATCAACAATTTAAACAACTTCAACTTAAAAACAAAAATTAAGTCAAACAGAAGATAAAGCATAGGAGGTTTCAGCTTGCTTCAGATTTCAATCTCAAAGCCTGTTCAAAATGAAAGCTCTGTCCAAATATAGTGAGTAGCCTATTTTCTTAAATTTAAGGTATTAATTTGTTGTTTATTTTATATCTGTGATAAACAACTTTTCAAAAATATTATAACAACAATCAACAGAAACCAACTTAAACTAGAGATCAAGAGAAGGGAGATTTCCAGTTAGCAAATTCCACAGCCTGTCCAAAAATATAAATAAAACAACTCTGTTCTGGATAACTCAGGTGAGTAACATCACACTTAAATGTTTTAAGTATATACTTAAGGGTTGTATGCTTATTTTATGAACTTAAGAAGGTTTTAAGATATTTCTGTGTGTATATATGAATGGGTATGTGTGTACATTGCTCCCTGTCTGGATTGTTTCCTGACTTTAGTTCCAGGTTCAAAGTTAACCCAAAGTTTACTTATTCCTGATTTAAGATTTGACTTAGACCTAAGTTTGAATAAATATATTTGTTATATCATAGGCTTTAGTTTTAAAATTTGTAAAAGTTTAAACAATTTGCATTTAGCTCTGGAAATACTGAACCACTTAGTAAAACTTTAAATCAGTCAAAATTCAAACTTGGTAATTCATGGATTCAAGTATGTAAATGGAATTCGTACACTAAAACATGATTTTTAAAGCTTGAATCAAAATTTTTAGATAGGAATTGGAAGTGCAGTTTTGGGTTGATCGAAAAGTGGGTTTTTGTCGATCTCTGATGATACACGGGTTGGTGGTGGATGGGGTCTTGGACGAAGGTGCAAGAGTGAAGGGTGGTTGCAGGAAAAATGTTCGTAGGGTGGTTCGATGAACGTAGTGAAGGCAGTGGGCAATTTTTGCTCGGAAACCTAGTTTTGGTCGCAGTTTTTGATTTGATTCGTTTTCTCCCCAGGGTTGATCGAGCGGCATGTGGTCTTGGGGAATGATGGCTGGGTGGATGGCGAACCCTCGGCCGGAGTTAGGGAGGTTCAGATGGTCGAGGCGTTGAGTTCGAGGTCGTGAATGGTGACTGGGTTAGTTTGTGTTGAAGGTGGGGATGCTCGATTTCGTTCCTTTGTCGATTTCGAAATCGCGTGAAGGGGGATGGCACGAGGAGATCATGGGTGACGTGTGGGGACCCTCGGTGATGGTCGGCGTTCGTTTCATCGACCGGACACGTGCACGCGGTGTCACCGTGTCAGGGAATGAAAGTATGGGGGAGGTGCTGTTTTTACTTGGGTTTGAAGCGAGTAACCCGTGGGTTTACTCGAAGGGGACTGAGTGATGGTTTTCTCGAAGTCAACGCGGGCAATTTCGTTTTTGGCTCGGGGAAATTTGTTAGGGGATTGAGCTGTTGATGTTGTCGGGTTTTAGGCAGAGGAGAAGGTTTGTGGTTAACCTGGAAGTAAAGTTTAATCTCTGTTCAAGTGTTAACTGAGAAAGATTCAACAGTAAATTCAAGTTAGTTAAAGTTAGTTTTGAAAACTTGGTTTTGGTACAAACAAAATTTAAATGAAATTGTTTAAATAACTTAGAAGAAATAAGAAAATATAGTGTTTGTTTTTGAATGGGATTCAAAATTGAAATCTGAAAACTGTTTCAGATTTTTATAAAAATCAATGTAAAAGTTGAAGCAAGTTTTTAAACTAAGTTTAAAATCGAAGAGTATTAGATTTGAGTTTATCCGAATGTGGAATTTAAATAAGTTTAAATATTTTGAATTTGAGGGAAATTAGATTTAAAATTCTTTCATGACAAAGGAATTGCTTTAAATTGTAGTTTAATGGATTTTAAAAGTTAGTTGTATAAAGTGATTTAAGTTGAATTAGTGTTCGTTTAAACCTTGAGATTTAAAATGAAATTTCAAAGTAAAATTGAAATAAATGTTCAAACATATAGAAAGTGAAATTTAATCAATAATGGAAAATGGGTTTTCTTTAAGTAATGAAGATTAAGATTTAAATTCATTAACCATTAAAATAATTAGAATGATGATTGATAATTTGTATTGATTAAATTCGTAATTATAAATTGAAATGTATTAATTAAAGTTAAATAATGAATTAAGTAATTAATATGGTATTAAGAATCATAGATTTGACTTTAATTAATCAATGAAGGATTAATGAAACTTATAATTAAAAATGAGGAAATTGTAAGTTATTATTTAAGGAAAGAAATTAAATAAATGTTAATGAATGTCATTAACTAGATTATTTTATGATTAATTAATATAATTGGTTTTTAAGTAGTTAATTAGATTAATTAAATTGATAATCAACATTGTAAATGTTTAAGTGTAATTACTTAATGGAAGTAATTAAGAAATTAATTACTTAATGTAATTAATTGAGTTTAATTTGATTTGTTTAGATTAATTAATTTAGTTAATTTATTAAATTAGTCATTGGATGATTTGATAAGTATAATTACTAAAATGTAATTAATAAAGTGAAATTACTTAATGAAGTAATTGATGACAATTACTATATGTAATTGATTGAAGATGTTTTGAGTATAATAGTAATTTGGATTAAATTACTTTGTAAAATTTATCAAGGGATTAATTTAGAAAATTAATTAAGGAGTAATTAATTTTTTTTAGTGAAGTAATTAAGGGTAGTTAATTACTGAATGGGATTAATCAAGGATGATTAATAATTATGGTTAAGTAAAAGTTAATAACTCAATGTAATTAATTTAAATGGAATAGTTAATTTAAAATGTATTAGGAATCATTAATTATATGATTAATGATAAATTTAAAGGATTGTTTTAGTAAGATTAATTAATCAATAATAAGTGTTATAAGAAATTAATTAATTGTAATTAATTAAGGATAAATGTAATTAATTATGGTTAATTAATAAATAGAGTAATTAAAGATTAATTACTGTATTTGGTTATAAATAATTAATTTGTGTAATTAATTAAAGAATAATTACTCGAATGTAATTAAAAGATAATTAATCTAGGATGATTAATTAAGATGGAAATCTAGAGAATGATTAATTAATTGATTTGTAATTAATCAATGGTTAAGTAAGCATGATTTATAGAATGAAGTAATTAATTTAATTTACTTTAAATTAATTAGAGATTTGTAATTAATTTAATTCATTTTAAATTAATTTTAAATTGTGTGATTATTAATCATTGCTTATGATGGATGATATTGATTTCCTTGATTGATTGTGATCTCAGATATGAGATGAGTAATATCTATTGTAATATGGATGCTTGTTTAAGTATGATACTATTAATTATCTGTTTGAGTAGATAATATGGATTATCTGTTTATGATGATGATGTTATTATCCGTTGTGATATTGTGATTTATCTATCTCTGTGTATATAGATAATTGAATTAAACTGTTTTAACTTTAAAACAACTTGGCCTTAAAAGACACGTTTTGGATTTCGATGAGACCGGGATCGGGTTTCCGTATACCGGGATTCCAGGTCTGGAGACCTGAAAACCACATCGATCCAAATTAACGTTAGGTCGTGAAATTCAATTGGAGCAAGTGAAGACTCGAGGTATAAGAACTATTCGTCAGTATAACTCTGTGGGTGATTCCGTAATGAGTTTGACGGAGATAGTACTTATAGGCTCGAGATGGTGATTCAGAGTGCAAGGGTTATTGTCGTTAACTCTGAGGGTGATTCCAAAATGAGTGTAACGAGATAATGCCTTCGGTTTCGTTCGAACCCGAAACGAACTTGTATGGATTGAATGCTTTCAGCACATCGTCAGGCGGACGATGAGCATTCTAAGTGATGAGTTCTGTTAAAAGGTAATCGTGACCTCAAGCCTCATCAACCGGGAATGGCTAAAACAGGGGAGGTGCAGCAAGGCTTCGTGGGTAGCACCCACTTGAGAGCGAGATATACCCCTGTCTAGATGTCCCTTTATATTCGGTTTGTGGGCAGTTGATTCGCGACAACTGCTGGGGTTGTTTCGTTTGGAACTATTCAGTAAGGAATGGTTCCGGCCTTGTGTTGTAGGGGAGCGGGCGTACTCCTCGGTACGGTGATCTAGGCCACGTACTGTGACGGGCGGTACCCCAGTAGCCCAGCCATTGATGGAAACCCATTTTCCCTACGAGATCCTACGGTTTTGATTGTATTACCCACATTGTGGCTAGTATGCTGGAATTTAATAGATGTAACAATTTCAGCTATTTTCTATTTACTTGAAAACCCTAGACACTATTATAATATCGCCGGATTTCCTATTAAACTGTTTTGGTTAGCGTAAGGTAAAAACATTTCCATGTTTATGTGTGGGATGTCTTACGTGATACCTTTTGTTTTCAAAGGATTTTTTTAAGTTAAGCAACTTTAACCTGTTACTCATACCAGACCCATGTCTGACCCGGAGTTTATTTCTGTTTTTCATAAACTCTCGGGTACCCAAATTTTTTACGGGTAGCCAAGGGATTCAGGTTTGCTTTGACGAATTATGGAGGAGCAAATGGAGTAGGAGGCTTCAGCGTTGTAGATATATATAGTGTTCCGCTGTGATGGTATCTCTGTGTGTATCCCTGTACTGTATTTGAGTTGTATTAACTAGACAGGAGTTTATAACTGACTAGTATGTGTTGTATTATCTATGTAACTCTGATGTATATGATAATATGTAATCTCTTATGTGATATATTATATTTTATTCGTTCCGCTGTTGAGATTCTGATGTTGTTTCTTCTTCTTCTCTATCTTTTCTATTTTCTCACCCCTTTCTTTCTTTAAGATGATGCAATTTTCTGGTAGTAGAAAGTTGGGTCGTCACACCGAGCATAGGTTGTTGCCGAGTGCTCTCCTTGACGCCGAGTAGCTTGTTGTGCCGAGCAGCCTTGACGCCGAGTACCCTGTTATGCCGAGCAGTCTTGACACTGAGTAGTCTCGATGCCGAGCGTTCTTGTATGCCGAGCAGCCTTGATGCCGAGCACCCTTGTGTGCTGAGTAGTCTCGATGCCGAGCACCATTGTATGCCGAACGCTAGCGCCGAGCATTGGTTGTCGCCGAGTGCTAGTTGACGCCGAGTTCCATTGGGATGCCGAGTGCTCCTGGATGTCAAACGCTTCGCCGAACACTCCTGGATGCCGGACACTCTCTGATGCCGGTCACTCTCTGATGCCGGACACTCTCTGATGCCGATCACTCTCTGATGCCGAGTACTAGTTGATGCCGAGTACTAGTTGCCTGGTCAAATCTCCAGGAAACACTAATTGCATCACAAAAACTTCGTACGCACTTCCAGGCACATCCGATCAACATTTACACCGACCATGCCGTTACGACAGGTCCTACAGTGACCTGAGACGTCTGAAAGGTTGCTTAAATGGAACATTAAGCTCAGTTAGTTCGACATTACATATCTTCCTCGAAGGGTTATCTAGGGTCAAGCGTTGGTAGGCTTTATAGCAGAATTTACCGTGCAAGACAATCTTCCCGAAGGCAGCGAAATCCCTACTGTGCGATGGAAATTGTATACTGATGGAGCATCTACTGATCACTGTTCCGAAGCTGGGATTGTGCTTGTGACCCCTGAAAACTGGTCAATTTGTTATGCATTGAAACTTGATTTTCCTGCTACAAACAACGAGGCTGAGTATGAAGCGTTGATTGCTGGACTTAAACTTGCTAGATAACTCGAAGTGAGATCTCTTGGAACCTTTTGCGATTCGCAACTGGTGGTGTATCAAATTAAAGGAGACTATCAGGTTAAGGGACAACGACTTGCCCTATATCTTACCCGAGTTTAGGAGTTGTTGGCGGAATTTGAATACTATGACATTTCACATATCCCACGCGAGCAAAACGGAGAGGCTGATTCATTGGCAAAGTTCGCCTGTACCGGCGATGCGCAACAGATGGGCTTAGTTCCGGTCGAGATATTACATACCCCAAATATAAATATGATGGAAGTCAATCAAGTGTTGGAAGCTGAATCCGAGAGGTGGATGACTCCATTTAAAGATTATTTACTGCGTGGAATCTTGCATGAAAGAAGAAATGAAAGGCGACAAGTTCTTCGCATAGCTTTGCGGTATATTATGCAAGAAGGAACTATGTATCGAAAAGGGTTTTTCGTTCCCCTACTCTGATGTATCACTCACGATGAAATAAAGCGTGTTCTGAATGAAGTTTATGAGGGAGAATGCGGCAATCACACTTGGGGGCAAACTCTAGCAAAGAAGATACTCCGTTATGGATATTATTGGCCAACCGTAAACCGAGATGTTGCCGACTATGTAAGGCGATGTGATAAATTCCAGATATATGCTAAAGTCCCAAGAGCTCCGCCAATAGAAATCACGTAGATGGTCAGTCCATGGCCATTCACTATGTGGGGTATTGACATCTTCGGCTCTTTACCAATCTCTAAAGGTGGTGCGAAGTACGCTATTGTTGCGGTTGATTACTTCACATGTCAACCAAGAAAGTAATCAATTTTGTTGTTCGGAACATCATATGTCACTTTGGTCTTCCATGGACTATTGTAACAGATAACGGGACTTAGTTCGACAGTGCTGAATATAAAGAATTTTGTCGGAGATATCGTAATGAAAAGAGGTTTGCAGCGGTCGCTCACCCTCAGGCGAATGGATAGGTTGAAGCTGTAAATAAAATTATTAAGTCCATTCTAAAGAAGTGTTTGGAAAAGGTTAGAGGCAAGTGGGTGGATGAACTTCCTATGGCACTTTGGGCTTATAGAACCACTCACAAGTCCACGACTGGCCATACTCCATTTGCTCTTGCTTACAGATCCGAAGTCGTTACTCCGGTAGAACTCAAAGTCCTTTCTCAATGAGTGACTTACTACGACCCCAAAACGAACAAAGATCTTCTTTTGGAATCCTTGGACTTTATAGATGAGAAGTGCGAAGAAGCCGATTTGAGAGCAGTTGCATACCGACATCGAGTCGCCCGATATTACAACACTAAAGTGCAATCGAGAACCTTCAAATTTTGGCGATCTCGTCTTGATACGGGTTTCTTCGACCCTGTCACACATGAATCCGACATGGGAGGGACCGTATGTCATTGAACAGAGGCTTGGAGAAGGAACTTTCAAGCTAGCGACTGTCGATGGCATTACACTTCCAAAAGCGTGGAATAGTGAGCATTTACGACGCTATTTCACTTAGAACATTTCCTTTACATAATAGTTCTATTTACTTTCAGTATTTGCTTTAGCATTTGATTTTTTGAATATGTAATAAGACAGATTAATTTGTTCCTTTACATTTGGTGAATAAAGTCTCAAACTTCCTTTGCATATATAATTGTTATTGCATTATATGCTAAGTACATAACGAAATTGATTGATGTTGATATGTGTGAACAGGTTCCCGGAGTTTGAAATCGATCAGTCGTACTAATCCTCGATGGGATCAAACAAGATGAGCTCCATTAATTTGCTCGATCAGCGATTCCCGTGAATGATTCAATGGAAGGGACACGTAATAAGGAACAAATATTGCCGGTAATCTAGAGATTGGAAATTTTCCCGCCTGGATTGTGGGACTAAAATGAAATTGAGGTGACCAAAAGAAGTATGAACATCAAATCGGGTGTGCCTGACCACCCATAGGCTAACTCTGGTCCCCAGAGCGTGGACTAGAGTATAAACATCAAACGGGTGTGACTGACCATCCATAGACTAACTCTAGTCCCCAAAGCACAAACTGAAGTATAAACATCAAACAGGTGTGACTGAGCACCCATCGACTAACTCTAAGTCCCTAGAGTGCGGGGTGGAGTATAAACGTGATTCGGGCATGAACCGACCGCCCACGAGACAACTCTAAGTCCCCTGAGTGCGGGCTGGAGTATAAACATGATTCGGGCGTGAACCGACCGTCCACGAGATAACTCTAAGTCCCCGGAGTGCGGACTGGAGTATAACATGAATCGAGCGTGAAACGACCGCTCGCAAAATAACTCTAAGTCCCCAGAGTGTAGACTGGAGTATAAACATGATTAGGGTGTGAACCGACCGCCCATGAGACAGCTCTAAGTCCCCAGAGTGCGGACTAGAGTATAAACATGATTCAGACGTGAACCTACCGTCCACGAGACAACTCTAAGTTATCGAAGTGTGGACTGGAGTATCAACATAAATCGAGCATGAACTGATCGCTCGTAAAACAACTCTAAGTCCCCAGAGTGCGGACTGGAGTATAAACGCAAATGAATGGATGAATGGATTTCGACCGTTCTCTATTACAAAGCTCTAACCTAAAATCGACAGGAGTAATAAAAGCTTCTAAAAGCTCAATATGATAGCTCACTAACGCTCTGGCTCAGTGTTCTTTATGACTTAAGGCAACTACCGTAAGAAGGCCTTGAGATAAAGATAGTCAATTATTAATAGAATTTGCAACCAATGAGTTACAGGTACACTGAATGGAAAGTAATCATTCAACTATCAAAATAACAATACACACGATGTTTAATCAAAAATAAAAAAACTTTTATTCACAAGTTCCAAAATTCCAATACAAGTTATTTCGAAAAATTAGGATTCATACCCGTACGCCTATGATTAGAGAAAGAAATAATTATGTGAATTATATACAATGATATGAAGTAACAATTACTTCTTCGACTTTCTTTTCCTTTTGGATTTTTAGGGGTGGAGCCGCTCAAATTTCTCTTTCGAGATCCTTTGCCGCCTTAGTCAGAGTGCTTGTGGAAGAAGGAGCGATTTCATCAGGAATTGACCCGCCCCGTGGAATAACTTGCAATGGTGCAAGATCAAGATCTTTGAATTCAACCTCGACGGGCTCACCTTTAACTTTTCGCTTCAACTTTTCCTCCTACTCAATCCTCTCCTTCATGCTGGTTTTAGCGATATGCTCCGAAGCGCCAGTAATTATTACATCATCAAGGTCATCGGTTGGGAGCGGATCTTCAGTTTTGTCTTCATCAAGAGCACCGATGATTTGGGCATCGGACCCCGGAACTTTAACAACAGCCGGGTCCTCGGCCACTTTCTCATGTTGTTCCGCAGTAGCACCACTTTTGGGAGTCAGATTGGGGCCCGGAAGACCTACAAAACACGGATGTTAGTTAAAAGCCATTGCGCATGAAGAACAAGAACTTTACAGATAAGGAGAAGTTTAGTATGATACCAGCATCCGATTAACTTTCTATAGTTGCTGGAGTGCCTCCTTCAAGGATGGGAGATAGCATTTTTGGTCCAAAACTAGGCTTGTCCAGATCATAGCTACGAATCTGCTCAGTGTCGTGAGAGGTTAATGGTCCGGCTACTTGGGTTTGAGAGGAACCCTTAGGATCAGTTCCGGAAGACTCGGCAATGTCCTCTCCATTTTAGTAGGTGCGAGAGCCTTGAAAAATTGAAGTTTAGCGGCGACCAGATCCAACGGCTCGTTTCCTCGAAGAACTTCTCTCACTGTTTCTTCTTCGTTGAATTTAGCTTCTCCCAGCTCTTTTTTTTTATCTTAATGATATGTTCCCAACCATCGGTAAGCGATTTGAGGTAACCCTCACCAAGAAAGCTTAAGTCATGGTGGAGCAGGACCTTTACGTTATATTTGATAATCAACAGATCGAATAAGTCCTTAATTTCATTCCTACCAGACTCAATGGCGGCCTCCACCTGGGTGTTGGCTTGTTCAAGCATCTATTTTCTGCCCTCTTCTCGGGCTTCTTCCTTCAGAGCTTCAATTTTGCAAACTGTTCATCGAGTTTTGTTTTCAAGCTCCTTGCTTCAACAACTTATTCACAATATTTCTACGACTCCTCCTGAGCCTCAATCTTCTCCTCTCTCTCTCCTTCTTCAACAATTCTTCTAGCTCCTTAATGCAGCAAGCTAGGGCCTCTTTCTCCTTTTGCAAGGAGTCCTTTTCTAAAGCAAGTGTGCTGCTGCATTGAAGTGCCGCTTCGAGTTCTTTTTTGTGTGAAGTATCCAGATGGCTCACTGCCTCTGCCGTCTCCTTGGTATTCTTTTCAGACTCGGCAAGTTGGGTTTTGATAGCATCCTAGTGCTTGATTATATCTTTGTCGTGAATAGCCTCCAACTTGAGACGATCGATTTCATGTTGACGCTCTATGGAGACTTCAGAAACTTTCTCTACCAAATGAATAAATGGCTCATGTTGAATGAATACATCGTTCACACATGCTAAAGAGCTTTCCTTGGCATGCCCAGGGATAACATGAATAGAAGGGATGAATTTGAGACCGTCGAAGCAAACCTTCGGGAAAGTAGCTTTAAGTTCAGCCAACTTTTCTGCTGTAGAAGAGTCTGGGGCAGTAGCCGATGGGAGTGGATCAGACGTGGCGAGTGGGTGATTGCCAGATCGGCGCTCACGAGATTGCCTTGAACTTGAAGAGCTAGAGTGTCGCTCGTAAGGGCCGTGATAAGAAGATTTTCCTCCACTCTAAACCGGAAAATTGGAATGTTCGCGCTGATGAGACGCGTGCGATTGAGACTTTCGCTTGGAATTGGAATAAGACTCCCTCGAATGATAATATTTGTCTCGCCCTTCATCCTTATCTCTACGTCGAGTGAACTCAGAATCCCGACTTGGGAGATGATAAGCAAAAGAGCTTCGTAGGCGGTCGAAGGCTCGTGATTGAGAAATTGTACCTATAAAGACCAAATAAGAGCGTATTAGAAGTTGTTGTAAGAGAGATCAATAACAAGTGTATAGTGGAGTGCAAGTGATTGTGAGTGTCCTAGTGTTCCCCCCACTGGACCGGTAATGGTAGCTTTACTCATGGGTGTGCTCTCCCCTTTATTAGAAGGTTGGATGCCTTCACCGCTTCTCGTAGGGGACTTAAGTCCTTCGATGTTTATATTTGGAAAGTTGTAGGGCATAATGTCATCCAGAATTTGAAGGTTGGAGAATCCTTTTAACGAGCTCTCCAATTGCTGAGAAGATGATTCCTCTCTGAGAGGAGTAATAACGAACTCCAAGTCTGATGCGGTCTTTCTTCTGCGCAACCGGTACACCATGTTCTTTTTTCTCCTTGGAGGTGTTTGCGATTGCCCAACTTGCGATGGTCCGACCATCGACGCTTTTGCAAGGCCTGCATCGTCATCTCCTGGTTTATCAACTTGGGAATCTTTGATTTTCCCTCTTCAGTATCTTCCTGAGTCCCCTCAACAGGCGTCATGATGGGGTAGATTGTCTCCTCTCTTCGTTCTAAAACAATATTTGGAATTGCCTTTCTTTCGGGAAGTCCGATTGTGCGGCCGTCTTCCAACAGCCCAAACAAAGATAGTAGTTCTTCAATTACGAGGAGTTTGATATCTCGATCCTCAATGGGGATTGTGCAGATGGCGGCGACGGCTCTAGAAAACTTAGCGTCGTCGGGACGTGGATGAATACCTGAAAGAACTTCAAATGTTAATAAGTTCAAGGGAAAAAGTTGTGACTTGAGTCAGTGAACTTGAGAGAGAAGTGGAAGTAATACTTACATCCTTCTAACCATCTTCTTGCGAATCCGGGATGGCATCGCACATAGAAATATTCATGTTTGAATAATGAAAGTTTGGTCAGGCACCCATCAAGACTTAACAATTCGATGAAGCTTCAAGGAAGACATAAAAAGGGTTTCTGATGCAGCACGAGCTACAAAGTTACAAGGCATAAGTCGCCACCGACTTAAGGAAGAAGTTATACAAATTAAGGAAGAAGTTTTAGGTCAGCGAGTTAACGAAGCTGAAGTAGAAGTTCTAAGTCGTCCACGACTTAACAAAGAAACTTTAGAACGTTCACGACCTAACGAGGGGGAGTCTAAAGCATCCAAACGACCTAACGCCTCCAATATCTTAAGTCATCCCAGAACTTTAAGTCAGCCACGACTCATAGTTAACGAGTTCCGACCTAACTGCCTAGGTCGCAAGGTCTTAAGTCGTCCCAGAACTTTAAGTCGGCCACGACTCATAGTTAACGAGTTTTGACCTAACTGCCTAGGTCGCAAGGTCTTAAGTCGTCCCAGAACTTTAAGTCGGCCACGACTCATAGTTAATGAGTTCCGACCTAACTGCCTAGGTCGCAAGGTCTTAAGTCGTCCAAAACTTCAAGAGGGCAACGACCTAACTTACACTGGCCGCTTTTCTTAAGTCGTTCAAGAGATAACTCGATAAGTCACTGCTGTCTTAAGTCGTTGAAGAGTTAGGTCGCATGAAGATACTGATGGAATGAGTGCTGAGTCGTATATGTTGCTTTGTTAAGTCGTCATCTGTAACTCGTGGCATTGATAAGTCGTTGTCTCATAAGTCGTAAGTTGTGAAGATTGTATTGAGTCGTGTTGTATTCTGTTAAGTCGCGTACGACTTATAGTGAGTCGTAAGTCGGTACCGACTTAAGTGTTGAACATTTTTTTTTGTTTTGTGTGAGTTGTAACTTCTATAAATAGGTCGGAGGTGCCATTTGTAATAGTTTAGTTGATTCGAAATAAAACTCTTGTTTTTGTTAGCTATGTGCTTTCACCAAATTAGTAGTCGAGTGTAATCTCCTATCTCCTCTTTCGGTTAATCGAGTGCGCTCGATTCAACGACTGCAGAAGCTGATTCACGGAATCTAGTGCGCTAGATCAACGTGCGAAGAATCGCAGATCTTTGAACCCGGTATCGTGCGCGATCAACGAGTTCGGGATAGCTAGAATTCGGTATCTTCGGATCAACGAATTTGGGCATTATAATATTCATCAAACCACCGATTGCTACTTTCATCGATCTAACTTGCTTTTGTATAATCCGCTGCATCAGTTTGGTATCAGAGCTTTTTTTAGCCAATCATAGCTAAATCGAGTCTTGGAGCCGATTTGTTTGAAGTTTGAAGTTGTTGTTCATCGCAAATTGCAATAAAGAGGGAGTTTTCGATCCACATCACTTTGGATCTAAGTTCGAATTGTGTTTGAATTTGAAGCGTGAAGAACTTCGGCTGAGATAAGCAAGTGAAGGCCGTGTACATCATTTGACCGAGAATTGAAGAGTTTTGTGAAGTTTTCAAGTATGCCGCCGAGAAGAGCTAATCATCACCAAAACGTATAAGCTTTGTATCGAAGAGAAGAAGCTGATGAGATGGAGCAAAGAATCAATGAAAACTTTAGTGAAAAGCTTAACGAAGGAATTGGACGATTAGAGAAGATGATGTTAGAGATGAATCAGAATCGAAGAAGGGTATCACCTGAATCTAACCATGGAGGAAGTAGAGTCTCACCACAATCCAATCGAGAAAGAAGTGTTGATGATGATCAAAGACATGGGAGGAATGTGAATGATCGAGAACGGAGGAATGTAGATAGAAGGGATGATGGTGGAAGACGCGAAGGGAGTAGAGATGTTGGTGGTCAGAATCGACATCGATATGCATCTGATTTTGAAGAGGAGCATGATGGTGGTAGTATACAAGGACGAGGACAAGGAAGAAATCACTCTGAGTATGATCACAAGTGGGAGTCGGGGATGAAGACTGAAATTCCTGAATTCAAAGGTGGTATGCAAGCGGAGGAGTTTCTAGATTGAGTGGCTAATGTTGAAGAGATTTTTGATTTCAAAGAAGTTCCAGAACAGCGTAGAGTGAAGTTGGTTGCTACAAGGTTGAGGGGTAGAGCTTTGGCATGGTGGCAACAAACCAAACTTACACGTGAACGAATGGGAAAGTCGAAAGTTGAATCTTGGGAGAAGATGAAGAAATTGATGAAAGCAACGTTCTTACCTTACAATTATCAATCTTTGATGTATCAACGTTTGCAGAATTTGAGGCAGGGCACAAAGACTGTTAATGATTACGCGGATGAGTTTTATCAGCTTATTGCGAGAAATGATATTATGGAAACGGAAGAGCAGCTGACATCTAGATTCATTGGGGGATTGAGAATGCAGATCCAGGATATGGTTAATATGTTCGATCCAAGATCTGTGGCAGAAGCACATCAGAAAGCGTTGGCTTGGGAGAAACAGGGAAGACGAGGAGGTGGTGTGTTTACTAATTCCAACAATCAAGTGAAGGGTGTTAGTGGGAGTTCTAATGTTTCTAAACCTATCAGTAAACCAGTGGTGAAGGAGGCTGAGAAGGTGAAGGTTAATAATGGTTTCAAATGTTACAATTGTCAGGAATTGGGTCATAAAAGCAATGAGTGTCCAAAGACAAAGAAGAGAACCATGGTTGCAGAAGTTGAGGATGTTGATGGAGATTACTCTAGTCCAGTTGAGGAGGATGAACATGATATTGCATCAGGAGATGAAGGTTGTAATCTAATGCTGAGAAGATCATGTTTGACACCGAAGCAGGAGGAAGCTAGTTGGTTGAGGAGTAATATCTTTCAGTCGACATGCACTATACTGGGGAAGGTGTGTAAATTTGTGATTGACGCAGGAAGCTGTGACAATATCGTTTCAACCGAGGCTGTGACAAAGTTGAAATTGAAGACAGAGAAACATCCGAATCTATACAAGCTAGCATGGTTGAGAAAAGGAGGAGAAGTGAAAGTGGATAGACGAGTTCGTGTTCCATTCTCTATTGGGAAGAAATACAAAGACGAAATCTGGTGTGATGTAGTAGAGATGGATGTTTGCCACTTACTATTGGGAAGACCATGGCAGTATGATCGAGCAGTACAACATGACGGTCGGACCAATAGCTACAGCTTTATGTTTGAAGGTATGAAGATTATCCTAGTTCCAAAGAAGAGACAACAAGGAGAAAGTAAGTCGGAAGAGATTGAAGAGCTGAAAACTTTATTGTCTTTAAAGGAGTTTGTTAAGGAGATTGAAGAGGAGCCCGAGGTATTCTTGTTGATTGGGCGTGAGAGCAGTGAAGAGGTTGAAGTTCCAGAGGAAGTCAAACCAGTTTTGGAGGAATTCAATGATGTGTTTCCCGAGGAGTTACCGAAGGAGTTACCGCCACTGAGAGACATTCAACATCAAATTGATCTGGTTCCGAGAGAAATGTTGCCACATAGACCACATTATCGAATGAGTCCGAAGGAACATGAAGAGTTGCGGAGGCAGGTAGAGGAATTGCTTGAACAGGGGCGTGTGCAGGAAAGTTTAAGTCCTTGTGCTGTACCAGCTTTATTGGTACCCAAAAAGGATGGAACGTGGAGGATGTGCACAGATAGTAGGGCATTGAATAAGATCTCAGTCAGATACAGATTTCCGATGCCGAGGCTTGATGATTTATTAGATCAAATCAGTGGGTCCGTAATCTTTTCTAAGATTGACTTGAAGAGCGGTTATCATCAGATTCGCATTAGACCAGGGGACGAATGGAAGACAGCATTCAAGACGAGGGAAGGATTATATGAATGGCTGGTAATGCCGTTTGGTCTATCGAATGCACCAAGTACATTCATGAGGGTGATGAACCAAATTTTCAGACCATACATTGGAAAATTTGTGGTGGTTTACTTTGATGATATTCTGATCTACAGTGCTAGTACAGAAGAGCATGCTCAGCATTTGAAGAAAGTGTTAATTATTCTTCGTGAAGAACAATTCTATGCTGCTACAAAGAAGTGTGTTTTTATGGCGAGGAGTGTTTTATTCCTGGGGTATGTTTTGTCGAAAGAAGGAATACAGGTTGACCAAAGTAAAGTCGAAGCAATTAGAGATTGGCCGCAACCCAAGACGATAACGGAAGTTCGGAGTTTTCATGGGTTGGCTTCATTTTATCGGAGGTTTATTCCACACTTTAGTAGTGTGATGGCGCCTGTGACTGATTGTATGAAGGGTAAACAGTTTTCATGGTCAGAGGAAGCAGGGGATGCTTT
This sequence comes from Allium fistulosum, assembly GCA_030737815.1. Taxonomy (NCBI): domain Eukaryota; kingdom Viridiplantae; phylum Streptophyta; class Magnoliopsida; order Asparagales; family Amaryllidaceae; genus Allium; species Allium fistulosum. The sequence continues at coordinate 413,474,511 of CM060906.1, forward strand.
TGGGAAGATCAAGGAGTTGCTGACGTCTGCACCAATTCTAGTATTACCAGATTTTCAGTTGTTGTTTGAGCTACACACTGATGCATCCAAGGTTGGGATTGGAGGAGTGTTGAGTCAGAGGGGGCGTCCTATTGCATATTTTAGTGAGAAGTTGTCAGGAGCAAAGATGAGATACAACACATATGATGTGGAATTCTATGTTGTTGTGCAAGCTATCAAACACTGGAGACATTATCTATTTCAAAAAGAGTTTGTTCTTTACATCGATCATGAAGCATTGAAGCATTTACAAGGGCAAGACAAGATTTCAGTGAGACATGCATCATGGATTGCATATCTGCAACAGTTTACTTTTGTTGTTAAACACAAATCAGGAGTGACGAATCGTGTGGCTGATGCGTTGAGTAGAAGAAATCACTTGTTAACTACATTGAAGGTCGAAGTGACGGGGTTTGATATGCTACCAGAGTTATTTGTTGAAGATCCATACTTTATGAAGTTTGTAGATAAAGTCAAGAATGGGGAGACAGATGAGTTCGTGATGGTGGATGGTTTCCTGTTCAAAGGAAATCGATTATGCATACCTGATTGTAGTTTGAGAATGAAGATTGTAAAGGAGCTACACGAAGAAGGCCACGTGGGTAGAGACCGTACACTACAGCTGATTTCTCAATCTTATTTTTGGCCATCAAAGAGGAAAGAGGTGGAAAGGTTTGTGGAACGATGTCATATCTGTCAGATTTCGAAAGGAACTGCAACTAATGCAGGGTTATATATGCCGTTACCTGTACCAGCCAAACCATGGGTTGATGTGAGTATGGACTTTGTGTTGGGATTACTAAGAACGCAGGGTGGTAATGATTCCATTTATGTGGTAGTTGATCGATTTTCGAAAATGGCACATTTTATTGCTTGTAAAAAGACGGCGGATGCTGTTCATGTTGCTCAGTTGTTTTTCAAAAAGATATATCGACTTCATGGATTGCCAGAATCGATTGTGTCGGACAGGGATACTCGTTTTCTAAGTCATTTTTGGCTAAGTTTGTGGAAGATGGTGGGAACGAAGTTGAACTTTAGCAGCGCGTATCATCCACAAACTGATGGACAAACAGAGGTAGTTAACAGATCGTTGGGAAACTTGTTGAGATGTCTTGTGAAAGACAATTTGAAAGGCTGGGATATGAAGTTATGTCAAGCAGAGTTTGCTCATAATCATGTTGTTAACCGAAGCACTGGTTTCAGTCCATTTCAGATAGTATACTCAAGCTTACCGAGGGGACCGTTGGATTTAACGATAGTACCACAACCAAAGGGGACAGTTAAACGAGCTGTTGATCTTGTTGAGGGATTGACTGATTGTCATAAAATCGTTCAGGAACGATTGGAGAAAGCAAATGAGAAGTATAAACGTTCTGCAGATCTGAAGAGAAGAAATGTTGAGTTCAATGAAGGAGATAGGGTGTATGCTGTGTTAACAAAGGACCGTTTTCCAGTAGGCGCTTATAACAAATTAAAAGCCAGAAAAATTGGTCCTGTAGAAGTCATGAAACGAATTAAAGAAAATGCTTATAAATTGAAGCTGCCGGAGGATATATACACGTCTGACGTATTCAATGTTAAGCATCTCGTACCATATCATGGGGATGAGTTTGTTGTGGAAGAAGAGAGTGCAAATTCGAGGTCGAATTTTTTTCACCCTGGGGAGGATGATGCAGCACGAGCTACAAAGTTACAAGGCATAAGTCGCCACCGACTTAAGGAAGAAGTTATACGACATAAGGAAGAAGTTTTAGGTCAGCGAGTTAACGAAGCTGAAGTAGAAGTTCTAAGTCGTCCACGACCTAACAAAGAAACTTTAGAACGTTCACAACCTAACGAGGGGGAGTCTAAAGCATCCAAACGACCTAACACCTCCAATCTCTTAAGTCGTCCCAGAACTTTAAGTCGGCCACGACTCATAGTTAACGAGTTCCGACCTAACTGCCTAGGTCGCAAGGTCTTAAGTCGTCCCAGAACTTTAAGTCGGCCACGACTCATAGTTAACGAGTTCCGACCTAACTGCCTAGGTCGCAAGGTCTTAAGTCGTCCCAGAACTTTAAGTCGGCCACGACTCATAGTTAACGAGTTCCGACCTAACTGCCTAGGTCGCAAGGTCTTAAGTCGTCCAAAACTTCAAGAGGGCAACGACCTAACTTACACTGGCCGCTTTTCTTAAGTCATTCAAGAGATAACTCGATAAGTCGCTGCTGTCTTAAGTCGTTGAAGAGTTAGGTCGCATGAAGATACTGATGGAATGAGTGCTGAGTCGTATATGTTGCTTTGTTAAGTCGTCATCTATAACTCGTGGCATTGATAAGTCGTTGTCTCATAAGTCGTAAGTCGTGATGATTGTATTGAGTCATGTTGTATTCTGTTAAGTCGCGTACGACTTATAGTGAGTCGTAAGTCGGTACCGACTTAAGTGTTGAACATTTTTTTTGTTTTGTGTGAGTTGTAACTTCTATAAATAGGCCGGAGGTGCCATTTGTAACAGTTTAGTTGATTCGAAATAAAACTCTTGTTTTTGTTAGCTATGTGCTTTCACCAAATTGGTAGTCGAGTGTAATCTCCTATCTCCTCTTTTGGTTAATCGAGTGCGCTCGATTCAACGACTGCAGAAGCCGATTCACGGAATCTAGTGCGCTAGATCAACGTGCGAAGAATCGCAGATCTTTGAACCCGATATCGTGCGCGATCAACGAGTTCGGGATAGCTAGAATTCGGTATCTTCGGATCAAAGAATTTGGGGATTACAGTATTCATCAAACCACCGATTGCTACTTTCATCGATCTAACTTGCTTTTGTATAATCCGCTGCGTCAGTTTCCCGATCGTCTTTTGAAGTTATAAATAAACTTGATGTCTTCCGGAGAGGGCAGACGGAATAGAACATTCATGAATAGCGGAAAAGTCCCGTGAATGAAGGCATAACTGTTGGGCTGCAGTTGTGAAGGGGCGATCCTAAGATATCTCAACATCTCCCAGACAAAGGAGTTAAAAGGTGGATCGCATCCAGCCTAGCACATAAATTTATTGCATGCTATATATCCAGCTAGGGGCAAGTGAGGTCTATCTTGCCTCGTAACAGCTAAAACATCCTCAAATGGAATCCCATGGATTGAGCACAACCGACGAAGAGCGGCTTTGCCGATTCGAAAAGCTTGTGAATCAACAAGGTTATCAAGGACAATGACACCCTCAACGGCATCGGGAGCAGGGATAATGGTTTCTTTTGAAATGATAGGAACATCGGAGAAGAGATCGATTTGTGGATTAGAAGCTTCTTGCTGTTCTGCATGATGGCTTGGAGAAGGCCTTCCGGATATAGTGGCATAACTTGACTTCACTTCAAAATCGATGTGTCTTATCCTCGAACCGGAAGACATGTTAATTGAATGCTCTATGCATCTTGAATCTATATCAGCTATACTCAGTAGGCAATCAAGATTAGAAATAATAACCTGTTCCCTCCGTGTTAAGTGTGAACTAATGCGGTGCAGTGCAGTGTGAATCAGACATAAATAGTTTGAAATCAAAAAAGCAAAAATAAAGCGACGAGACTTGGAGTTTTGTCCAGAGAGACCGTCGTCGCTGACCATCTCAATTAACAAGAAAGTTGATCGGCAATGAAAGCTTTGGGATCGACTATCGGCATATTGAATTATGAAGTCTATTATCTAAGTTCATTAGCAAATTTATGACTTAGTCCATATTGAGAAGTCCAGAAGTTTGATCATTTAATCTTAAGTTCGATAGTCCAAGTATGCAAGTCATATTGTCCATTGTCATCTTATGTTCAAGTTCAGCAAGGCAAATTTGTGCTAAGTGTTCAAATGAGTCAGATTGGTCCTTAATTTCAAATGTCGATCCCTTAACCTCATTGCCGATCCCTTCCCCAAGACTCCATACCGATCCCTCTCCCAAGCCACTTCCTATCGATCCCTCACCAAACTATTTCCTACCAATCCCTCACCAAACTACTTCCTACTGATCCCTCTCCAAACTTCTCCTTTCCAATTCCAGAACTCCACTCCCCTTCATCCCTTCAACCAAAAAGTATCATCTCTACCGAACCCTACATTTCTTCCTTCCTAGCTCCTTCCCCACTAAAAACTTCGGCCGAACCCTCTTTTTCCCTCTTCCTCTTCTTCTCCACCTCTCCCTGATATCCTAAAACAACCCATCAAGCCATATACGCTTGAGAAACTCTCGCTCTCACATCAACAACTAAAAATAGGAAAATTTAAAAGAACTATTGCAATTTTGTACCTATGCAAAGATGTGGAATTTCGAGTTAGAGTGGGAATAAATGGCTAGGGGTTGTTGGATTGATGACAAAGGGAGAACAACTTTAGGAACTAGTTGAATTCGTGTTAGGCTTTAGAGTCTGGGATTGAAGAACTTTTGTTCGGCAATGTCTTAGGTTCGGCAGAGACGATTATGCAAAGGCAAGTGAAGTGAAAATGGGTAAGTAAAAAATTAAAGGAAAGAAAGATGGAAAGCTTGTATATAAATGAAGATGGCGAGTGAACCGGCCGCAGTAGGTTGACCAAGTAAAGAATGTGGAGGGATTGGCATTGGGACTTGCTGATCCCTATTCGCATAGCCCTAGCAAGGGGTAGGCATGTCAAATGTCGATCCCTCCATAAATAAATGATGAATGAAAAATGAAAAAGAAGAAAAGATGGACAACTGAAAAGTAATTGACGATTGTTATCATGAAGGTTCGACTGCAAACACGATCATACTGAACACTATAAAACCTGTGAACGTTCGAACGCGTCCGGGAGCCAACAATAGAAACGTGTATATGAATATGCATAGGAACGATTTGAAAGTCAACCTTTTGAAATCAATTGGAATTGCAATCAAACCTAAACTTTCAGGTTCGAGATTGGATCAGATAATAGAAGGCTTTTAAGTCCCGCATGACCAAATTTGTATATGCTAACAAAATACAACATCAGACTTATATTATTGAAAGTTACTAAAGAAATAGCAATCAATCAGGAAGCTAGATGGACTTCTTTTCGGAAAATCAGACTTTTTTCAATTCAAAGCATGTCATGTTACCCACAAGACGTACTTTGGATGGCAAGTGTTACCCGGTATCCTGACCCGGCTATGTTGGACTGATTGTGTAAGACAGATTCGATTGTTATCAAGGAGGATGAGCATGGAGCTATGGTTATAGGACCCAGAAGAAGAGTTCAGATGGTTATACGAAGCCCGGATTCGATAGAGTTGATAGATAGATGATGCAGGATGCTAAAAGTATGGAAAATAGCTTGGATTAGCAAGAGATCGGCATAGCAAGGTAAAGCACTAGGGATTGGCACAGTCGTTTGGATGGATAGTCAACATGGATGGGGTATTGGAGGGATCGGCATAGGTGATGATGCCTGTTCAACATGACTTGTTAGTAATAGAGGGATCGACATGGTTGATGGTGCTTGGCTTGGCATAGATAGTTATTAGAGGCATCTTAAAAATGTAGTATAGTAAGAGGGGTCGGCATGTTAAGTTATAATAGGAATCGGCATACCCTAACGAAGCAAAATGGATCAGCATAATGTTATAGATGATGGTGGATCGACAAAGCACTATGGAACCATAGGGATCGGCATCATGTAACTCAGGGGATAAGCATGGATATGTAAGCATAGGTCGACATGATATCAAATGAAGGGTTCGTCAAGAACTACTTTGAAATGGAACTGAACCCAAGATTTAGCAAAAGCACAAGCTCCACATGTCCAATCAACGTGGTATTTGAGATACCATCATGTCTAAGCATGAAGAAGTCAACATACGGATCGCTGCCCCAAATCAACAAATGGAGGGAGCGGTACCGATCTCTCTACTGAGATTTAGGCCTAGCGCCTCCTATGTTGGGCCCATATGAATGAGGAGGTCCTGTAGCCAAAGTTTCAAAGAGATTGGTGGTCGCCTTCACCTATAAATACTGGCCTAGAGGGTCATTCTGAGGATCTTTATGCTGCTGGTTACATAGCTCTTTTTATTGTAATCAACTCCCTTCAATACTCTATTATTTCTTGTTGTTTGCTACTGTAATCAAGATTATAGTGAATCAATAAAGAGAATATTTAAAGTGGACGTAGACAATCGACGCCGAACCACTATAAATCCTGTTGTACTTGATTTCTGTTTTGATTTGCTTATTATTTTGCTATATTCCTCTGTTTTAATTTAGTTTTCTTCATTTAATTCTCTGCACAAATTTATTCTTGGGTGTATGTGGCCAATTTGGTTGCAAATAGTTGTGATGGTATGGTTATATATATTAGCTTTGCATATATATGATTGCTTGAGAAGGTATATGTTGACCATATTGTTTGTTTGGCTTTAGATGATTATTCTATTTGGGTTATGGTTGGTGGAAATAAATTTAGCGAGGTGTCATTGAAGTTCATAGTCATCATCACAATTAGACCTGTCAATGATGTGAGTTTCGGTCCGAGCCCGGCTCGTAGCCGCCCTGTTAATATAGGTATGGGTTTTTCCTTGGCTACCCAGGCCTGATGCAGGCTCGACTCGATTACGATTAGAGTAGGGCACTGTTTCATCAAAACCTGACCTGGTTTGCACTTGATCCGATTATTAGTTTTTCGTAGTATCAAAATATGAGTGTTTATGTTATTTGTTTGTTTGTATGTAGATGTTTTTGCTTATTTTTGTTGTGAACTTGACTACCTCATAGCTTAATTTCTATGTTAACATTGGTTGTGTAAATTTTACAAAAATTGCAAGTTTAAAGTATGATTTTAACATAAATATTATGAGTTCGGTATATGGGTACTACCCAATGGGCTAGAAAAGCCCGATTGGTCGAGCTCAGTTATTGGTTTTGAAATTCCCTGTTGGTTCGGGCCAGGCTTGTATTTTTATTATTATACTCGAACTTGGGTTCGGGTTTTAAGATACCCGAACCGAACTTGGTCCGTTGGTGGGCCTAATCAAAGTGGCATTGCAAAAATCTTGTGACGCCATAGTGATGGAAGGCAATGACATCTCTAAATATTTACGACGCCATTGTGACGCCCATATTCTGATAATCTAGTTGCACTGAAATGGCATCGCTAATGATTTGCGACACCATTGTGATGCCATTATTCTGATAAATCACTAGTGTTGCTATGGTGTCACTAAATTTTAGCGACGCCGTTGCAACACCATTATTGCGACGCCTTTACGACACACAGCGATTTAGTGGAGCTTTTATCCCTGATGCATTTTTGATGTCGCTAAGGCATTACTAAAAAATTTAGTGATGCTAAAAATGCATCAGAAAACGTGACTTCGGTATCCCTTCAGCGGGGTCCACAAAATCCTATAACTACAAACAGAATCCAATAATTGCAACAGAAACACATCAGAAAACTATGACTCCGGCATCAAAAGGTGAGGAATCACAGCACCGTAAGCTAACCCAGGTCCACAAAATCCAATAATTGCAAACAGATTATCGATGATAATAAAAACAATGCTTAATATGGAGCGATTAGGGTTTTCTATGCCGGTGTTACTATGCCAATGAATGCTCCAAAACCAATTAATAATTAATGAAATTTAAATTAAATTTAAAGGTGTATCGATATCGCATATTGATACGCACACATATAACTATTATATACATGCCTAATTAATTACTAATGACACATAGAAAATACTAATAGCACCAATAAATCAAATAAATAAATAAGTAATATTTTCATAAATATTATTAATTTAATCAACTTGTAAATCAATTAGATCGTGACAGAATCCAATAATTGCAATAGAAACGTATTAGAAAACTGCAAGTCCGGCATCAGAAGGTGAGGAATCACAACACCGTAAGCTAACCTAGGTCCACAAAATCCAATAATTGCAAACCGTGACTCCGATATCCCTTCAACGATCACTTAGTGATGGTGGATGATCGACATCGATAAAGGCTTATCGATGATAATAAAAACAATGTTTAATATGGTGCGATTAGGGTATTTAATGCTGGTGGTACTATGCCAATGAATGCTCGAAAACCAATTAATAATCAATGAAATTTAAATTGAATTTAAATGTGTATCGATATCGCATATTGATACACATGCATATAACTTTTATATACATGCTCAATTAATTACTAATGACACTCAGAAAGTAATGATAGCACCCAATAAATCAAATAAATAAGTAATATTTCATAAATATTATTAATTTAGTCAACTTGTAAATCAATTAAATCATGTGGTATTTCAAAGATTCTATCAGTGCGATTGTGAGACTCACGACTCGCAGGTGTAGGTGCAGTCAGCGACTAATATTGAATAATTCGAATATTAATGTTCTCACTTCATCTTAACTAGTACTGTGATAGTTTGGCCGAATTTATTGCTTATACATCTTCTTTAGTAAAATTCTATTTTATAGCTTTAAACGGTACCTTTTAGTAACTATTATTTGCACCAATTATCTTAGTCAACTGCAACACCCTAATTTAGTTTAACATTATTCGAGACATTTAATTAGATAGATTAAATAGAATAATGTAAATGGTTAAGGAGAACGAGATTTGGTTAATGAATAAGATTGTGCCATACTTTATTGATTAAGTTAGATTGTTTAAACATATAAGAGAATATATTAGAGGGGCAATTAAGGAAATAGATTTATCCTTTGCCTTAAACCCTCTCCCCATCATATCATTCTCATTTTATTCATACAAAAACAATCAAAAGAAAAATATAAGGAGGCCGACCATTAATCAACCTAAGGAGGGCGAAATTAAAGAAGATTCACAAATTCAAGCTAAGAAATTCAAGAGCTAAATCAAATCTTAACTCCAATAAGCAATTTTAAGGTGAATAATAAAGTTTTCCATCTCTATTTTTTCTTTTGAATTTGCTTATGGATAATACCTGAACGATTGATGTTTGTTTTGCCAATATATGGTTATTTAATCGTTGTTTGGATAGAATAATGGTTATTGGAATTTTTATGAAATTGTTTAAATGGGTTTTAAAGGTAAAATCTAAGATAATCTCCAAAAGTTTTAATTTTCTGATATGTTGTATAAGCCATTATTTTGGAGATGAATTTTTTATTTCATAATTTTCCAAGTTATATGGATTATTTTGTGAATTTCCTAAGGAGTAAATAGCTTAATTTCGGGTTTTAATTATTTAAAATAATTAAATAAGGTTTTTGGCTTCGAAATTTTTATATGATAAAGAGAAGGATATTCTTTAATTTTTATGAATTTTTGGGATTTTTCCCAAGTGATTTTAATTTACTATGAAATTATTATCCTAGATAAGCGTATAAAAAGATAATTAACTAAGGATATTAATTAATTTATCTAATATATGTCTTGGACTTTGGAAATTGAATGAGGCAGTATTTCTAAAAAGGATTTGTAAAGAAATTGTCTTATCCAATAGAAATTGGACAAGAAATAAGATTTGGTGAAAAGTTCTAACCTAAAGTAGTAATAGAATAGTTTTCATAAGAATTACGACAACGCTACGCTATCATACATCATCGAGTGTAACGATGAGCCGCATCATTGAATGTCAACGTCGATGAAGGAGGAAGCACATGATAGCTACTTAAGTATCTATGGAGTGATCCCTTCGACATCGAAGTGGACAAAGGCGACAATAGATAATTAGTGGCATGGTGTCTTTTGATTCATTTAAATGTTTAAAAGCTTTAGTATTGACGTTGATGACATCGCATGTCTTCATCATTATTTTAAATGATGTTGCATATCTTGTGCCTTCGAATATATATGTAAAAAGCGGCATAGTAGCCAAGAAACTTAAGTGTAAAAAATTTATGACGTCGTCAATGGTCTTGGAGGTCGATGTGCATCAAATTTGGTGACCTTATGTTTCACAACGGACTGTTGTCTAACCTAAAGTTTTTTCCCATTAAACTCTTGGGTACTCATTTGAGTAGGTCGGTAGGAAGGGATTTCAGGTCATTCAGTTAGACGAATAAAGCTTTCGGAGATGTGCAGAAGGAAATTTAGCTATTGGGAGCTTTATCTATTTTCTCTGCGTATTTTGGCTTTAACTATTTGGATGTAATGGCAAAGTTGTATAATCACCAAGTATTTGACTCTGATCAACCAAAGGGGCATCTTCATATATCGCTCTTGGAGTATTTTGTGATAATTATAATTTCTTTGAACGTGGGTGTACGATTGGGATTATGCAATGAATATGAAATATCATTTGTGAAATAAGATATGAAAATTTGTTATTAATCTTTGTTGAATTTTTTTTATATTCACGTGCTTTTGATTATTGATATGATTAACATAGCCGCATTTCATCGTTGGAAATTAATAAGTATGGATGACTGCAACATCCGTAGCAGTTAGTTTTTGGCCTCGTAATGGGGGATGTTACAAGTTGGTATCAGAGCATAGGTTTATGATTAAAATAATTTTAACCCTAAAGAGTTTTTGAAAACATAATCCTGATGAATCAGGGAACAAGACAGGGGTTATGGGATAATGCTATAGTAACGTACTTGTATTTGCTATAAGCAAGTATGTATGCACCCCTCCCTTTTGGACCGTTCTTATGTATCTTACTAAGGCTCTTATGCAGATTTACGAGAAAGAAAGACATGAAGGCAGGAAACGAAAGAGTGAATCTAGGTGGAGGAAACACCACAACTAATGGAAATGCTTGGCCAAATACCAAAAGGAACCAGGGTTGACAGGCAAATGCAAATGCCAATATAGGCGCTAGAACCCCACCAATAAATATGGGGACTATGTATCAGTTCTTCGTCATTTTAACGTAAGCTAGAGCAGCTGCAGGAGTAGCTAGAGGAAATGCTGCTAATTTAGGAGGAATTAATCCTGTAGCACCAGTTGGTTATAACTATGCCAAGTTGAGTCAAGATTACACCAGTCTGAATGGGTAGCCTTTTCTAAGGACTGAAGATGCAATAGAAGTGGAGCATTAGCTGTTACATCGTGAAATGACTTTTGCTGATTAGGGATTGAATGATGAGCAGAAAAGGAAATTGGCTTCTAGACAGTTGCGAGGAACTACTTTGCTCTGGTGGAACATAGTTACCATAGGAGTGCCTATGAAGGAATTAACTTGGGCAGATTTTCAAAGGAGATTAAAGGAAAGATTTTTTGTCCGAAGTAGCTAAGTCTTCTTTGCTCAAGGGGATATGACGGTATTGGAATATTCTGCTAAGTTTGATGAGCTATATAGATATGGATACACTACTATTGACACCGTGATTAAAAGGAATGAGAAGTTCATCCGGAGGTTGAGGCCGTAGATTGCTAGGGCAACTATGCCACATCTTAGAGATCCATCAAATGTAGTGGTGGAGATGGATGTTAGGAATGAAGATATGCTTTCAACCTTTTGGTAAGAGAAGTCGGTGGAGAACCAGAATTCTAAAAATAAGAAGAGGAAATTCTTTAAGAAGAAGGGAGCTCAGAAAGGTGGGGCCATCAAAAAGGGGAAAGCTAATATAATTTGTTACAAGTGTGACAAGAAGGGGCACTATGCTAACGAGTGTCGACCTGGTGATGGCAAAATAGTTGTGGGAAAGCAGAATGTGAAGTGCTTCAATTGCGACTAGGTTGGGAATTATAAGAACAAATGTACAGAAGTGGCCAAGGCTAACAAAGGGAAGTTGTATGCTTTAGAGCCATTTACATCAAGACCAACAACAACTGAGAAGGGCAAGTCTATGATGGAAGGTATGCTTTTGATTCATAGCATGCCAGTTATGGTACTGTTTGATACCGGTGCATCACATTCATTTATATCTCAGTTTTTGGTAGATAAGTTATGATCACATTCATTTATATCTCAGTTTTTGGTAGATAAGTTATGTTTAGAACCATCATACCTTATTACTTCTTTGAGGATAGCTAATCCTATAGGAGGGTACGCAACTCTAAGGATAAGATGTGACAAAATAGCATTATTCAGGAGAATTAATTAGATAAATTAAATAGAATAATGCAGAGACTAGAGTGATAAGGGGAATTGAGATTTGAAAACTGAATATGATCGTGCCTTAACTAAATGAATTCATAAGAATGGTTTATAAGTAAATACCTAAGAGGGTAAGGCAAGGGTAACATGGGAAATATCTTTATACCATAACCTCATAACCCCTAAACCCCAACCTCATTTTCATTCATACATTCATAAAACAAAAACATAAACTAAATAGATTAAGGCCGGCCATAACCCTAGGAGAAAAGGAGATCAAATTCAAATAGAAACTAAGATTCAAGCAAGAAAGAATTAAGCAAGAACAAATCTTAAGTTCCTTATCCAAACAAGGTGAATAATAATCTAAACCATCTTATACATATATATATATATATATATATATCTTAGTGAACATTTTAATTTCGAGTTTAAGGTTTTAAAACCGTTTAGATGGATTGAATGATGATATGCTTTGATTATATGCCATGTTTGATTTAAACAATTATTTTTGTGTAAAGGTATAATTCGATTTCAAGGTTAAAATCATGTAAAATGTATTTCGAATGCCATGAGGTTTGAATATGTTATGTAAAACATTATTTTGGAGATGGGTTTAAATTTTTATAATAATCCAAGCTATGAATAATTTATTATAAATTTTTAATGGAAGAAATATATAATTTGGGTTTAAAATTAATTACGACACTTATATAAAGGACTTTAGGTCTGAAATTTTTTTATGTTAGAAAACATATTAAAAGTGAATTATGATAAATTTTGGGGAATTTTTCTAAGTGTTTTAATATGCTTATTAAATTATTTAAGTTGAAGGACTAAAATGTTTAAATGTTTTGTGGAAGGGAATGACTTATTTGTTAAAATAATTTCAATTATAAATTATTGAATTCGGCAGCCTTTTTAGAAAAAGATTTTGATAATGAAACGGCAACCAATTACATTTTTACAAATAAGGAAGTAGGTGAAATGTAATTTCTTTTAAAGGCTAAAATTTAGTTTTTCTTGGATTTACTACTTCCCACATCCATCTGTTAGCTTTTGACACCATACCTTAGCTAAAGAACCCATTCGAAATCAATGCACAAGGTATCAAGCAATTGATACGTAGTGCATTGGAGAAAGGCGGAAGGGATAGTGTCGAAACCTTGCTTTCAAAGGAGTAGAAGCCATTCTTATTAAGTTTGAATCACTACTGTTTATAAATGATGCTTTTGATGGGGTTGAAGCTCACTATATTAGCTTTCATATCAATCAACTTGCCTTTATTTTAGAAAAGAGCTTTCGAAAGGATTGACACATTTTTGTTTTAAGAAAAGCTTTCGAATGAGTTGCCGCTTGTTTGTTTAAAATGAAGCTTTTTAAAGGGTAGCTGCATTTTGAACCTATTCAAAACCTAGCTGCAACATTCAAGCCTTTCGAATTAGTTAAATGCCGCTTTCTTTATAACTTTAAATCAATGCTTTCGAAAAGGGAGCTTTCGCCCTTGTAAAATTTGAAGTCGCCTTCCTAATGTTTTCGAAAGGGTTCCCATAGCCTCTTTTATTAAAGTTTTCGAAAGGATGGATTTGAAGCTATCCTTTTTCCCAATTCTTTTATTTGAAGATCAATGCTTTCGAAAGGGTTACTTTCGCTTTTGTTTTCCTTGACCCAGAAGTTACATTTAATGTTAAACCCAATGGTTTCGAAAGGAACACTTTTAAATGATTTTTGTGAAGCTTTCGAAGGGAATGCCTTAAGTCTTTCGAAGGGTATGTTTTAGGCATTTCAAAAGGTATGTTTCAAGTATTTCCAAAGATAAGCTTTAAGTGTTTCGAAAGGTATATCTTTAAGGGTTTCTAAAGGAAGGTTTCAATGCTTTCGAAAGGAATGTTTGAGTGTCTCGAAAGATATATCTTTAAGTAATTTTAAAAGAAAAGTTTGAATACTTTTGAAAGATATGTTTTTAATGGTTTCGAAAGAGAAGGCCTAAGGTTTCGAAAGCCTTAGTTTTCAAACAAGAAACCCAATATCAATTTTAAAATAAACCCATGGCAATATGAAAGAGTTTTGAAATGACATTTAACTTTGGAGTTTTTAAAGAAGCTTTCCTTGCTGAAGATAATAAATAAAAAGTATTAACCATGTTTCATTTGAAAAATGATTACAAGGAAACTAAACCATAGATGTTTATATTGTTATGTTATGATCAATTATCATGTATGCTTCTTCTGTAAACATATTCACTTTATAATCACCCCTTAACTACATTTTGGGGTGTCAAGAGCAGAATAACTAGCTAGGTTGACCCAGTAGTGAATATATATTGAGTTAACTCCTATGTGAGTAGACTTACATTCAGGAGGTCAGATAGACCAGATTATAGGATGCCCAAAGACTGATCATAGAATTATTAGTTTAGATAGGTTCATAGTAAGCTCATGAAAACTATGTATGGACATTGTTATTGGCACGAGCCAATTGGTTCTTAGTGATCCCATGAAAACTATATCCGGATTAAGTTATTGACAGAGATCAATAGGTTCATAGTCAACCCACGAAAACTCTGAAATGAGAGAAGTTATTGGAGAACCCAATAGGTTCATGGTGAGACCATGAAAACTATAATTGGATGAAGTTATTGGTAGATACCAAGAGGTTCTTAGTAATCCCATGAAAACTATGAAACCAGACAGATAGTCCGTAAGCTTGGAAAAGGTTTTTAGTCAGCCCATGAAAACTAATAGGTTAATAGTGATCCTAGAAACTATAACTTGAGACAGATAGTCAGATGAATGGGGATGGGAAATCAAGAACATATTGCATGTTTGCTATAATTATGATTCATTTTATTATGTTATGTCTTAACCATTATGGATGCAGGTGCACGGTATATGGTTATTATAAATTGAGTTAAGATACTAGCAAGGGGAAAGTCGTTCCACTAAGCGGCGTGGTCTCGCTAGATATCTATGCAGTTCGAGATGGTAGGTTATTATTTACACCAGGCTTTTTGTCCGACTCGAAGTTTACGTTTTCCCTTTAAATTCTCGGGTGCTCAATTGATTTTGAGTAGTTTGAGAGTTAAGGTTTTTAGGTTCTCCTTTAGACGAATAAGCTTCCAAAGATGTGCAGGTGGAAAGCTAGCTATTAGGAGTTCTTTTTGTTTGATTTCGCTCTGTTTTGGATGTAATGACACATTTGTTTATTCGCCTATATTTAGATTCTGATCAACCAAGGGGCATCTTCATATGTCCCTCTTGGCGTATTTTTTAATAATTATATTTCTTTGAACGTGGTTTACGAATGATATTATGTAATGAATTTGAAACATGATTTGAAATTTAATGAGAAATTTGTTTTATGATTTAAAAAAATTTCATATCCATGTGTTTCTGTTATATCAATGTATCTAACATTACCGCATTTGGTCACCGAGAATTAATAACTATGGATGACTACAACATTCATAGTAGTTAGTTTTGGGCCTCCAAGTAGGGGATGTTACAAGTTGGTACCAGAGCATAGGTTTATGTAAATTTAAACCTAAAAGATTTTCAAAACATAATCCAATGAATCAAAAAATAAGATCGGGGTTTGGGTTAGCGCTATAGTAACATACTTGTATTTGTTATGTATATATCTATAAGTACGTACTCGCCTCTTTCTTAGACCGTTCTTTTGTATCTTACTAAGGCTCATATGCAGATTTATGAGAAAGGAAGATATGGAGGTAGGAAACAGAAGAGGAAATCTAAGTGTAGGAAACACCACAACTAACGGAAATACTCGACCCAACACTAGGAGAAACCCAGGTTGACAGGCAACTGCTAATCCAAATGCAAATGCAACGTAGGTGCTGGAATCATGCCAGTAGATATGGGGATGATGTATCAGTTCCTTGTCAATCTGATGCAAGCTAGAGCAGGTGCAGGAGTAGCTGGGGTTAATGCTGTGAATGTTGGAGGAGCTAATTTTGTAGATCTAGTTGGCAATAACTATGCTAAGCTGAGCAGGGATTATACCAGTCTTGGTGGGAAGCAGTTTTTAGGAACAGAGAATGCTGTTAAATTAAAAAATTGGTTATTGCACTGTGAAAGGATTTTTGCTGACTTGGGATTAAACGATAGGCAGAAGAGGAGACTTGCCTCTAGACAGTCATAGGGAGCATCACTTCATTGGTGGAATAGTGTTACCGCGGCAGTTCCCGAGGAAGAGTTGACTTGGGAAGAATTTTGAAGGAGATTCAAAGAGAGATTTTTGTCTGAAGTTGCCAAGTCTGTATTACTGAGAAAGTTCATGAGATGTCAGTGATTGAGTATGCTACATGTAATGACCCTCCATTTTGACCATCGGAAGTTGACACCAAACACTACCACTGTGTTTAAATGTCGCGCATCCAATCGAAAAAGGGCAAATTGTTAGGGTAAATAAAAAGAAAAGAACAGAGAACAGAGAAAAATAAAATCTCACAATGGAACCGACAACATACAATAAAACAAGGACAGTAAAAACTATCACTCCAAACATACAGAGTATATCAAAGTTAATAACAAACCTTGTAAGCTAGACAGTTATAAAATCCTGACCTTACGAATGTCGATCGGTATACTATATAGTACAGCAGAAAATAAAATACTATGACAGGTGAAACTTTAGCTCCCCTCCATGAATCCCATATCACCAAAGCCAACCTGGAAACATACTCGGTTTGATCCGAGCATTATAAATAAAAAACACCCGGATCAGTCTGGAAATACCAGCGTGAGAGAACTTGAATAAGGAGAAACATATATAAAAATTCTGTGAGACCATGCCGCTAACGCGGAACGGGTTTTTACCTCACAAGAATAACACCCATAAAGGCAAGAAAAGAAATGAATATCAGTAAACAAAACCAAATATGATTGAGCATAAATAATATCAACTAGACTTTAAAGAATGGAAATAAACCGAGTAAAATCCAAACTAGACAGAATGGATAGAACCAGGAAAACAGTCCACTTGATAAAATGGACTAAATAAGGTAACAGTCCAAACTCGATAGAATGGGCTAAATAAAGTAACAGTCCAAACTCAATAGAATGGACTAAATAAACACTTAAATGTCGTGATGAGGAGTTGGCTCTACTCATGCCAATTTAAAGCTAAAACAGATTCAGGGTTTTCGAATCAAATAAGGAAAGGAAATTTTATAACAAATGACTAGGAGGGTGCTCCCCCCTTACCGAAAGTATACCTCTAGAAATATACTTGAGAACTCCGATGGCTCTCGGAAACCTCCAAGTCAGACCCCGCTAACTGTTACCGAGTATCCGAGTATTTCACATCTCAATGCGCAACACCGAATACAATCTAGAGTGGATGTGAAGATACCCTAATGGGAGCAACTCCACATAGCTTGGGCCCCACTTGCTCTTTGGGTTTAGTCATTTCCGGCAAAGGATAACAAAGCTCAAATGAGCAACACATCGTCTTAGAGTGACGAAATAAAGTTGCTGAAGTAACCGATAGTTGAGATACCAACTATCGAGGACATAAAACGATCGTATATGGAAATTAAGTCTTGTATACTTATCACCACTCATTGAATTCAAACTTGTACTATTTCTTGGTTAACAATAATACCGGACAGGTCAAGGTAGTGTTACCTCAAAGTCATGTCACATGATTATTCTTAACTTTCGAAATAGCAACAAGTATACTTCTTCGATGTTTAGTGCTAATTATACAAATAAATTGTTTCCATATAAGTGATTCGGTTTACAAAAATAATTCATTTTCATAAACGAATCAAACAATTTCTTTTTTAAAAACGAACTGAACTTTTTGGCTTGATTTTCGTATTGGTAAAACACTTTTAGAATTAGTTCCAGATTGTTAAAACGTTAAGTGAATAATTTTTCCAAGTGCGCAACCCCGAAGGCCTAAACCAACATCAGACCAAACACCCAGAAGATTATCCAACTTAACATCCAAATAATCGAGTTCCAATTCCTTTTTAAATTTAAAATAATATTAATTATCCCGAAAGATAGTTAATCACATTTAAAATCCTTTTAAATAAACAATTCATTATCTATAAATAAATAGATAATTATTTCCAAACACTTTTATAACATTGGTAAATTACCTTTAAAAAGCTGTATTAAATCAGTTTATTAACTTTAAATCAATTGATTAAACCATTTTATTTTATTAGTTAATTTACTTTAATCACCTTTATTAAATCAATTAATTAAAAAGATTTAGTAAATTCAAATAGTCATTAATTAAAAGAATAATTAATCTCGAACACCATTAATTAAATGATAAGTAATTTTAAATTTCATTAATTAAAACAATTAATTAAGTTCAAAATAATCATAAATCAATCATATTAATTAAATCCAAACTTCATTAGTCAAACCAATTTATTAAAACATCATTTGTTAAAATGATTTATTTAATTATAAAACATTATTAATTAAGCCGATTTAACTAAATTCTAAAAATCATTAGTTAAAACAATTAATTAAATTCAAAAACAATAATTATTTAAAATGATTAACTAAATTCAAATATCATTATTTAAAATGATTAATTACTTTTAAATATCATTAATTAAAATGATTATTAATTTCAATTATCATTAATTGAAATAATTAACTTAATCCCATCATCACTAATTAAAATAATTAATTAAGTTCAATGAATTAATTAAACACCATTATCATTAATTTAAAGAATTAATTAAACTAAAATAATCATTAGTTAAAGCGATTAGTTAAGTATAAAACATCATTAGCAAAAATGATTAATTAAATCTAAAGATAAACCAATTTTAATCATCATCTATTAAATTGATTAATTACTCTCAAATTAATTAATTTAAAAGATTAATTAATTTAAACTATCATTATCCAAAATGATTAATAAATTTTCAATATTGTTTTTAGCGGAAATACAAGCTCAAGTTCATATGACAGGGTTTTTGGGTTAAAATTTAATAGATGACGATATAGCGAAAATCGCTATAACGACATTTAAACAATAAAAGGGAATATCAGTCATTAATTTCATTAAACTAAATAAATAATTTGGGGTTGAGAAACCCCCTTTGGGCCCTCTACATATTTTCCCTGCAAAACAATGGTTATGGATAATAAATAGATGATCATATGGGCTTATAACGATCAATTTAATATGTCATCCATTTTCCAAACGGAAATTCAACCAAACAAGCAATCAAACAATTTTAATTAACATCCAAACAATCAATAAACATTTATAATAGCATTGATATGATATAATAAAATTGAATGTGAGGTAAACTCACCAAAGGTTTTGAAAACTTGAAATACTTTAGCACTCGGAAAGCTTGGAAAACCATAAATTCTTCTCGAAAATGGGTCATTTTGCACTCAACTTTGGACCCTTTCCTCTCGGATATTAGAAAAGTTATCAAAAGTAAAGATTTAGATAATTCTTTCCTCTATCATTTAAAAAAAATAATTACTCAAAAAAGTTAAATTTTGAGGACGTTATAGCCAAAAATAGTGGGGTGTATTTTCGAACATCAAAATCTAGGTTCAAAAACACTCTTGCAAAAAAATGAATTTTTGGAGCATCTAAGCTCGAAATTAGAAAAAGTGATAAACTACAAAGTTGTAGCCACTGAAAATATACATGGTTTGAAAAAAGGAAAATCTAGTTTTGGAATTTTTTATGAAATTATGGCCAAAACCATTTCGGGTAAAATGAAAGAAATTTGAATGGAAAAGAATGAACCTTTAAACAAGTTTTTAAAATATTTAAAAGTTAATTTTTGAAATCTTAAAACATGAAAAGTTATTTTGGAAGCCATTAAAAGATTTCATGAAGCTTTAAGGAAGATAAGATAAGAGAAAATGTAGATAAAATGAGTAAGAAAGGTGAAAAATTAGTTTTATATGAAATAGAAATAGCAAATTACCTTTTTACCCTCATGTACTCTACCCTCCACACATGCATGCCTTGTCACACCCTCTCCTCTACCTCACCCATTTCAGCCCATACCTAGCCAGCCTTCCATCAAATCAAAGTCAACATGCATAAGTACTCTAATGTACTATATCTCCTAATGATGTGACATTCTCTTTTTATTTTTTTTATTATAGTTGCCAAAGTGTCACATCATCATTTTCTTAACTTAATTAATTACACTTAACCCTAATTAAATTGCTAATCTATGTTTATAACATTGCATATATTTGAATATATATATAGACACAAATGTGTACATAACATTTCAAAAAACTTTTATATGATGAACGTCGAAAATTCGGAAAACGGTTTTCGGTCACATTTTCTATTTTTCATCGAACTATATATTTTTGTAAACAAATTTTAAAAAATATTTCACCATTATTATTTATTATTGAAAAGAGATTTATTTTCATTTTATAATCATTTACTTGAATGTTTAAAATTATTTAAATATTCGTAAATCAAAGTGGTGAAATTCTGGATCGTTTTATTATAATTTGATTTTTCTTATTATTTATTATATTCGAACCATTTGTTATTGTAATAAATTTGCAAAATGATTCACCATTATCATTTATTAATTAAAAGAAATTAAATGACACTATTAAATCTATTTAATTCATATTGGTTCACCATTCAAATATTTAATTCTTAATTCAAATATTTAATCGATCACTATTATTGAATTCCAAGTATTAAATTCCAAAATCTAAATATTTAAATATCTAAAATTAATTAAATAATTAAAATTAAATGACCAGAATTTTGGGTTGTTACATTCTTCCCACCCCCCCAAATGATTTCATCATCGAAATTCCTAATGAAGAAAATGTTTCCAAACCCTTAAGTTTAAAACTATTAATTAGAATGGGTCATTAAACTTATTAACTTTTCAAAACAAATTAGTTGGAATAAATTCCAAAAATTTCAAATCTTTTAAATTCACTCACCTATAACAACTAATTCCCTTCCACTCATTCATTCCAAGTTCTAACTCAAAAATAAAATTTTAGGTCCAAAAATTTCTTAAAAATTTTCTAACTCTAAAATTTTCGGAAAATTTCGCCAGCGTCTCCTTTGCGCGGCTCGATCGGTACAACTACAAATCGCCCTTACGGTCTCCAAACCAATCAAAGAAAATAAAAGCCAAGTGGCCTCCCATATTTGGGTCATAAAATCATAAACCAATACAAGTTTTCTAAATTTATTACGTACCTTTTTGCATTTGATTTATATTTTGGCAAGTAATTTATTATCTTCTATGCAAATGCAGGTGCACAAGAATTGATAGCAATCTTTTGCATGCATGTACTTACAAAAATCTAAAAGAAAATCAGGCTGACAAAACAATATGATGTCACTCTACATGCAAAAACTAGCATGATATAAATCTACATGCAACCAACAACCATATCTCAATCATATGCGACGAACAAGAGGATATACTATAATAGATGCCATGCATCCATTTTTTTTTAGATTAAAAATTTAGATCTAAATACCCAGGTTTTTCAATTCAAAATTTTATTTTCAAATTTCTCAAACGAGAAAGTCAAAGATCAGAATCAAATTGACAAAGAAGGAATTCCTCCAAATAAATTATGGTGAAACTCTAGAATCAAAACAACATAGAGCATCCGGTGGTATTTTGGTTCCTCCAAAAACATCAACAAGAGTAAATAAATATCATTTCTTTCCAAAAATCTTTAAAAATCTCCTTTTTCAAAATCATCTTGATTTAGGTCTTAATATCAACAATTAAAAATCCTTTGCCTATAATTTAAACTTTATAGACAATGGTAGATGAAATCACATAGCTAATCAATTCAATGCAATCAAATCCAATCAATCAAATTCCATGAAGGAATAAACTAACACTAATAGTCAATCAAATTCCACAAGGGAAAACTTAACATTTAACATTGTTTTAAAATGTCAAATGACTGTGAACAAATTTTAACTTAGGCTCAAAACTTTCTTGATTGTCCAAAAATATAGATAATTATCTAAGCGTACCATTTTGCTCATTAGCCTTTGGTTATTGCTTAGAAGATTATCCAAAACTACTTGGACAAAATGGAAAGTTATACTCTATATTTTATTAGTTGCTTACTTATATTAAAAATTTATATTTCACTTAGTATTTTATTCAATACTAAAAATTATTTATGAATTTATTTCATAATTTCTCACCCCAGTTTTAAAATACCTTATAAGGTTATTTCTTTATTAAACATCAAATCATAACTTATTCCCTTTATTTACTTATATAATATTCTTTTATATCCTGAGAGTACATATAAATTTTATTTTTAACCTTTTCAAAGATCTAGATGGAGATCAAATCAAATTATGGTTTCTTAAAACCGAGTCAACCTATTAACCCCTTTTATTTAGAGTGTTAAAATGAATATTATTTATGGGTTGACCCAATCAACAAGTAGCTCATACAACTTAGATATTTTAAACAATTATATGGTTTTAATAAAACAATGTTTATTAGAACCTTCTTATTTAATATAATCCAATTTAAACCTGTATTAAATTATCCCATATCTTATCTAAGGGAAGAATCTTATTCATTAAAACAATCTCTAATTGGAAATACTTTTTATTGTTAAACCGATTTCCTTTTAGGGAACTTAAAAGTTAGATACCTGGTTTTAATATCAGAATTCCATTTTGAAAGCATATTTCATATATTTTTATATATAATAACTTTAAACAATTTATTTATTAAAACTCACGTTGGATTTATTCGGATTTGAATTCATTTCAATCGCACAATGATAACGAGAATAATGTACTAAGTATTCCATAAGTTTGCCTAAGCAAACATCTGATCGTCACTTAGAAGATTATTCAGATTATCACAAAACTAATCGAAACAATTTCCTCCTAATTATCCTAAAGAAATTGCATATCATTTCAAATTTTACTTTTCAATATATTTTTACCTTAAACATTTTAAAAAATATAGCTGTTTCATTTCTCGAAAATTTCTTTGTAATTATTTTCAAAAACTCCGGGATTTAGATACAAAAATACTTTTTAAACATATTTTTCAAACTAAATTTATATAAAACTTTCCTGATATAAAAAACATTTCATAATATAATAATCCTTCTTATTTACAATAGAATTATCTTCAATATTTATTCTCTAAATATCTTATTCCACTATTTGGATTATATTAATTTTTTTTATAAAGTTTAATTCTTACTCACCATTATTAAATGGTGAATTCTTACTTTAATCATATTCTTCGAATAACTTATAGTCAAATCATGAAAACTAATTCACAGAGGGTTCATTTTAAATTAAGCGATAAACGCTCCTAAATAAATCGAGCACAATTTAGTAATCAACACACAACAGTCTATGCTTTTCATTTAAGTTAAGCATAACCGAACAAACAATAGTGATAATAAATACATATTATCACATTTTAACCAAACACGCTATATAAATATATAGAGTTTTAAAAATCATTCCTTTATATATATGAAATATAATCCTAGGCAAAATATTTAATTCCCTAAATTTTCAAAATTTTCAATACCATAGCCGTTGGTCTTGGTCAAGTGTTTAGAAACCCCTATCGATACCGTGGCGTCCCATGTCTCGACCAAAATTCATAAAAACTCAATAGACCAATTAACATAATACGTTTTTATAACATTAACAAATACGCTCTCGTATATATAATACTCTCAAACTTATTCTAGGGTGTTACTTACCCTATCTCTAATGAGCCAAACCCTACCAAAGCCAAGGTTCTCGCTTAACCTTGCGCTCTGGTATCACTTTGTAACGACCCGCCATTTTGACCATCGGAAGTCGACAACAAACACTACCACCGTGTTTAAATGTCGCACATCCAATCGACAAAAGGGCAGATTGTTAGGGTAATTAAAAAGAAAAGAACAGAGAACAGAGAAAAATGGAATCTCACAACAGAACCGACAACATAGAATATAACAAGGACAGTAGAAATTATCACTCTAAACATACAGAGTATATCAAAGTTAAAAAAAAACCTTATCGGTTGGACAGTTATAAAATCCTGACCTTACAAATGCCGATGGGTATACTATATAGTACAGCAGAAAATAAATACTACAATAGGTGAAACTTCAGCTCCCCTCCATAGATCCCATATCACCAAAGCCAACCTGGAAAAATACTCGGTCTGATCCGATATTAATAAATAAAAAACACCCAGATCAGTATGGAAATACCAGCGTGATATAACTCGAATAAGGGGAAACAAATATAAAAATTCTGTGAGACCATGCCACTAACACGGAACGGATTTTTACCTCACAAGAATAACATCCATATTGGCAAGAATAGAAATGAATATCAGGAAACAAAACCAAATACGATTGAGCGTAAATAATATCAACCAGACTTGAAAGAATGGAAATAAACCAAGTAAAATCCAAACTGGACAAAATGGATAGAACCAGGAAAACAGTCCACTCGATAGAATGGACTAAATAAGGTAACAGTCCAAACTCGATAGAATGGGCTAAATAAAGTAACAGTCCAAACTCGATAGAATGGACTAAATAAACACTTAAATGCCGTGATGAGGAGTTGGCTCTCGTGGCAATTTAAAGCTAAAACAAATTCAGGGTTTTTGAATCAAATAAGGAAAGGAAAATTTCCAACAAATGACTAGGAGAGTGCTCTCCCCTTCGAAAGTATACCTCTAGAAATATACTTGAGAACTCTGATGGATCTTGAAAACCTCCAAGCTGGACCTCGCCAACAGTTACCGAGTATTCAAGTACTTCACATTTCAATGCGCAACACCGAATCAAATCTAGAGTGGATATGAAGATACCCTAATGGGAGCAACCCCACATAGCTTGGGCCCCACTCGCTCTTTGGGTTTAGTCATTTCCGACAAAGGATAACAAAGCTCAAATGAGCAACACTTCGTCTTAGAGTGACGAAATAAAGTGGCTGAAGTAACCGATAGTTGAGATACCAACTATCGAGGACATAAAACGATCGTATATGGAAATTAAGTCTTGTATACTTATCACCACTCATTGAATTCAAACTAGTACTATTTCTGGGTTAACAATAATATCGGACAAGTCAAGGTAGTGTTACCTCAAAGTCATGTCACACGATTATTCTTAACTTTTGAAATAGCGACAGGTCTACTTCTTCGATGTTTAGTGCTAATTATACAAATAAAGCGTTTCAATATAAGTGATTCGCATTACAGAAATAATTCATTTCCATAAACGAATCAAAAAATTTCTTTTTAAAAATGAACTGAACTTTTTAGCTTGATTTCCGTATTGGTAAAACACTCTTAGACTTAGTTCTAGATTTTTAAAACGTTAAGAGAATAATTTTTCCAAGTGCGCAACCCCAAAGGCCTAAACCAACATCAGACCGAACACCCAGAAGATTATCCAACTTAACATCCAACTAATCTAGTTCCAATTTGTTTTTAAATTTAAAACAATATTAATTATCCCAAAAGATATTTAATCACATTTAAAATCCCTTTAAATAAATAATTCATTATCTATAAATAAATAGACAATTATTTCCAAACACTTTTATAACATTGGTAAATTACCTTTAAAAAGCTGTATTAAATCAGTTTATTATCTTTAAATCAGTTGATTAAACTATTTTATTTCATTAGTTAATTTACTTTAATCACCTTTATTAAATCTATTAATTAAAAATATTTATTAAATTCAAATAGTCATTAATTAAATGAGTAATTAATCTCAAACACCATTAACTAAAATGATAAGTAATTTTAAATTTCACTAATTAAAACAATTAATTATGTTCAAAATAGTCAAAAATTAATCGGATTAATTAAATCTAAACTTCATTAGTCAAACCAATTTATTGAAACATCATTTGTTGAAATGATTTATTTAATTATAAAACATTATTAATTAAGCTGATTTAACTAAATTATAAAAAACATTAGTTAGAAAAATTAATTAAATTAAAAAACAATCATTAATTAAAATGATTAATTAAATTCAAATATCATTATTTAAAATGATTAATTACTTTTAAATATCATTAATTAAAATGATTATTAATTTCAATTATCATTAATTGAAATAATTAATTTAATCCCATCGTCACTAATTAAAATAATTAATTAAGTTCAATGAATTAATTAAACTCCATTATCATTAATTAAAGGAGTTAATTTAACTAAAATAATCATTAGTTAAAATGATTAGTTAAGTATAAAACATTATTAGCAAAAATGATTAATTAAATCTAAAGATAAACCAATTTTAATCATCATCTATTAAATTGATTAATTACTCTCAAATTAATTAATTTAAAAGATTAATTAACTTAAACTATCATTAACCAAAATGATTAATAAATTTTCAATATTCTTTTTAGCAAAAATACAAGCTCAAGTTCATATGACAGGGTTTTTGAGTCGAAATTTAATAAATGACGATATAGCGAAAATCGCTATAACGACATTTAAACTATAAAAGGGAATATTAGTAATTGATTTCATTAACCTATTGATATAGCATATGGGTGTAATAAATAATTTATGGTCGAGAAACCCCCTTTGGGTCTCTCTACAGATTTTTTTGCAAAACAATGGTTATGGATAATAAATAGATGATCATATGGGCTTATAACGATCAATTTAATATGTCATCCATTTTCCAAATGGAAATTCAACCAAACAAGCAATCAAATTTTTTTAACTAACATCCAAACAATCAATAAACATTTATAACATCATTGATATGATATAATAAAATTTAATTTGTGTTAAACTCACCAAAGGTTCTGAAAACTTGAAATACTTTAACGCCCGAAAAGCTTGGAAAACCACAAATTCTTCTCAAAAATGGGCCATTTTGCACTCGACTTTTAGACCCTTTCCTCTCAAATTTTGGAAAAGTGATCAAAATTTAGATAATTCTTTCCTCTATCATTTTAAAAAAGAATTACTCAAAAAAGTTAAATTTTGAGGAAGTTATAGCCAAAACAGTGAGAGATATTTCGGACATCAAAATCTAGGTTCGAAAACACTCTTGCAAAAAAATGAATTTTTTGGAGCATCTAAGCTCGAAATAAGAAAAAGTAGTAGACTACAAAGTTTTAGCCACTGGAAATATACATGGTTTATTAAAAATAAAATCTGGTTTTGGAGTTTTTTGTAAGAAGTTATGGCCGAAACCATTTCAGGTTAAATGAAAGAAATTTAAATGGAAAAGAAGGAACCTTTAAACAAGTTTTTAAAACATTTAAAAGTTAATTTTTGAAATCTTAAAACATAAAAAGTTATTTTGGAAGCCATTAAAAGGTTTCATGAAGCTTTAAGGAAGATAAGAGAAGAGAAAATGAAAATAAAATGAGTAAGAAAGGTGAAAAATTAGTTTTATATGAAATAGAAATAGAAAATTACCTTTTTGCCCTCATGTACTCTACCCTCCACACATGCATGCCATGTCACACCCTCTCCTCTATCTCACCCATTTCAACCCACACCTAGCCACCTTCCCATCAAATCAAAGTCAACATGCATAAGTACTCTAATGTACTTATGTCTCCTAATGGTGTGACATTCTCTTTTTATTTTTTTATTATAGTTGTCAAAGTGTCACATCATCATTTTCTTAACTTAATTAATTACACTTAATCCTAATTAAATTACTAATCTATGTTTATAACATTGCATATATTTGAATATATATATATATACACACACACAAATGTGTACATAACATTTCAAATAACTTTTATATGATGAAACGTCGAAAATTCGGAAAACGGTTTCCGATCACATTTTCTATTTTTCATCGAACTATATATTTTTGTAAACAAATTTTAAAAAATATTTCACCATTATTATTTATTATTAAAAAGAGTTTTATTTTCATTATATAATCATTTATTTGAATATTTAAAATTAATTAAATATTTGTAAAGTAGTGAAATTCCGGGTCGTTTTATTGCAATTTGATTTTTCTTATTATTTACTATATTCAAACCATTTTTTATTGTAATAAATTTGCAAAATGATTCACCGTTATAATTTATTAATTAAAAGAAGTTATATGACACTATTAAATCTATTTAATTGATATTTGGTTCACCATTCAAATATTTAATTCTTAATTCAAATTTTTAATCGATCACTATTATTGAATTTCAAGTATTAAATTCCAGAATCGAAATATTTAAATATCTAATATTAATTAAATATTTAAAATCAAATGACCAGAATTTTGGGTTGTTACACTACAAAGTTTGATGTGTTGTCCAGATTCAGATATGTTACCATTGACACCAACATTAAAAGGAACGAGAAATTTATTCGAGGTTAAGACCCGAGATTGCTATAGCGACTATGCTACATCTCTGTGATCAAAGTACAATTATAGTGGAGGTAGCAATCTGGAATGAAGAGATGCTTTCTACTTATGGGAAGGAGAAGCAGGTTGAAACCCAGGCTTTTCAAGGCAAGAAGAGTAAATTCTTTAAGAAGAAAGGAACCCAAAAGGGAGGAGCTGCTAAGAAGGTGAAGGCCAATCTAGTTTGCTTTAAGTGTGATAAGAAGGGACATTATGCTCATGAATGTCAGATTGGAAAAGGGAAGAAGGCTGCATATAAGAAAGGAGTGAAGTGCTTTAACTATGACCAGATTGGACACTACAAGAACCAGTGTCCCGAACTAGCTAGAGCGAATAAGGGAAAAGTTTTTTCCTTTAGGACCATCGTCTGCTAGGCCAACTACTGCTGAGAAGGGAAAGACTATGATGGAAGGTACGCTTTTGCTTCAAAGTATACCAGTTAGCATACTATTTGATACCGGTGCATCACATTCATTTATATCTCAATGTTTGGTAGATAGGTTATGTTTAGAACCCGCATACCTTGTTACTTCTTTAAGGGTTGCGAATCCGATAGGAGGTTATGCAACTCTTGGGATGAGATGCGACCAATTAGAACTTGATTTGTTATGTCATAAGTTTGCATGAAATCTGTATGTTTTTGATTTCGTAAGCTTCGGAATCATTTTGGGTATGGATTGGTTAGATAAATATGATGCTAGGATATTTTTCCAGGATAGGGAAATATCTCTAAGACACCCTAATAGTCATAACCGAATTATATACTCGGTGGAGAAGTTAGGCTCAAGTGTTTGTGCTTTGCTGAATGCGATGGAAGTAGATGAAGAGTTGAATCAGGTTTTGGTAGTAAGAGATTTTGCAGATGTTTTTGAGCCAGTCATAGGACTACCACTGAAATGAGCATTGAGTTTCGGATAGAACTTGTGCCATGAGCAGAACTTGTAAGTAGACCACCTAGTAGGTTGACACCTACCGAGATGAAGGAATTGAAGGTGCAAATAGGGGAATTAGAAAGAAATAATTTTATTAGACCTAGCAATTCGCATTGGGGAGCGGCCGCGGTATTCGTAAGGAAATCGGATGGGTCGTTAAGGATGTGTATTGACTATTGTAAGTTGAACGAGAAGACAATCAAGAATAAGTATCCTTTGCCGAGAATCGATGATTTATTTGATCATTTGTGTGGAGCCAGAGTATTTTCCAAATTTTATTTGGCGACAGGTTTCCATGAGCTAAGAGTGGAAGAGGACAGTATTCCGTTGATGGCGTTTCGGACTAAGTATGGTTCGTACGAATGGTTAGTAATGTCATTTGGGTTAACGAATGCACCAGCTTTCTTCATGGATTTGATGAACTGGATTTTTCGAGAGCACTTAGATAGGTTCGTGTTGGTATTCGTAGATGACATTTTAATATACTCTAAGGATGAAAAAGAGCATGAAGTTCATCTTAGAATAGTGCTTAAGACGCTAAGGCAGCATCAACTGAAAGCGAAGTTTTTAAAGTGTCATTTTTGGAAGAAAGAAGTTAAGTTTCTTGGTCATATGGTTTCAGAGAAGGGTTTGTTAGTTGATACGGATAAGATCGCAGCTGTTAACAACTGGAAGAGGCCAGAGATGGTGACTGAGATTAGAAGTTTTCTTGGACTCACTGGCTATTACCGGAGATTCATTAAGGATTCTTCACGGATAGCAGTGTCTTTGACTAAGCTAACTAGGAAAGACGTGAAGTTTATTTGGCCTAACAAATGTGAGGAAGCATTCCTTAAGTTAAAGCATTTGTTGACCAACGCGCTTGTGTTAGTGATTCCAGACGAAAATCAAGGATTGGTAGTGTATATCGGTGCATGTGGAACCAGATTAAGGGCTATGTTGATGTAGAAAGGTAATGTTGTTGCTTACGCTTCATGACAGCTTAGACCGCATGAAGCGAGATATCCTACTCATGGTCTAGAGTTGACAGCGGTGATCTTTGAATTGAAAGTATGGAGACGCTATCTCTTAGGGGAGAGATTGAAAGTGTGTAGGACCGTGTAATATGGATATATGATAATACAGAGTATAGTGATGATAGTAATACTGTAAATGGTGTGGAATATAAAAGCAGTATAGTAAAATGACACCAGATATTTTATACTGGTTCGGAGCACCGTCCTACGTCCAGTCCCAGACTCCTTCTGGAATTTAACTAACAACAATAACCTCACTTAACCCGGAGGAACAGGTTTATACAACCCCTGAGCAGCCGAACAGGGACCTGAGCAGCAGAACAGGATTTTGCCTCAGCAGCCGAAGAGGACTTCACACGTCTGAGCAGCAGAACAGGACTTCGCTAATACAAAAGAATATCTGACACTTTGTGTTCTTGAAAACACTGATTTGTCTCTGATAGTACAAACTTCCTATAATCAAATCCTTAAGTGTATGATGTGTATGTGAAGATATGCAAGGAAGGTGTTGCTAAGAATCGAAGATTATGAAAGTTAATTTGGAGATTCAAAGCAATAAAATGCTTGTATGTTGTTTGAATGCGAGTATGAGAGCACAATAAGAGTATAAGAAAGTTAGAATGATTTTCGGTGAATGTGAAATGTTTGGGGACATGTATTTATAGTAGTTAGAGAGTTACTGCCATTGGTGAAGAGTTCTGACCAAAAGGAGCATCTATTTCCGTTCAGAGAAGGATCACAACTCTTTGCAGAATAAAGATGTCTATTCAAAATATGACAGTTGGGTTCAGATCAGTCGACTGGTCGTTATTGGTCAGTCGACTGACTATGCAACATTTTAAGAAATATAAACAGTGCATACTCGTGTATGTACACCAGTCAGTCGACTGGTTGTTTATAGCCAATCGACTGGCTGTAGTGTTTTTACACTATTAGCTCTGTTTTGATTAAAAACTGAGAACAATGAAGTGCGGACTACTTGAGGATAGATTTTAACAAATTACTAAGACTTGACCATAAGAAATAAACAGTGAAAACATAGATTCAAAGTCTCGATATCACCATAGTCCTTGGATTGTATCGTGCATTCTCTTTTTCTTCTAAATTGCTTTGTCATGAATCAAAACTAGTGATTCAACATTCTCCCCCTTTTTGATTGATGACAACCTGTATATAATTATCCTAGAGAACATATATATATAAACAACACTCCCCCTGAATATATGGCTCTTTTTTGTACCTGCATCAAAATGAGTAGTGTATATACTTTTTCTCCCCCTTTGTCATCAACAATAAGGAGACAGAATCAACAGTATTTACTAAGAATAGTCATAGTAAACCAATAAAGGATAACAGTAACAGTGAATACAATACCAAGTTCAAGAAAATAAAAAATTCATAATGAGACTAATTAGTACAAGTCTCAGAAATGTCCTTAGCTTTAAATGAAATGATAGTAAGAGAATCTTACCAAACTTACCATCAACCAACAGAAGATTATTCGTCAAGATCCCAGTTATATTCTTCTTCTGTTGCGGTCTCTTTTCAGGGTCTTGAAGTGCCTTGAGCACCACATCCTATGCCACTAGTGTCGCTACTGGTATGCTCCTCTGATGTAGACCATGTAAAATGAGGTGTTGGTCGCTTACCTTGAGCGACGGAGGTGGCAGCGGTGGAGGAAGAACACGATATGACATCCCATAAAGTAGAGAAGAAGCCTTTGATTTAATCTAGCTTCTTATCCATTTTCTTGAGTTTGGAATCTAAGATAAGTTGATTCCGGGAAAGGATCTCAATTGATTCACGGGTTTTGGAGGAGGTAGCTAATCGGATTTCTTCTTCTGCTTGTTGAGGTGCTGGCTCTCTAATTACAGGACCTCCAGATTGTTGTCGAGCATGTTGTTGCTTCCAATCTTCATATGTGGTAATAGGTGGAGGTCGTGCTGGTAGCTTCATAAGGCTTATGGTACGGATGTTGATCATACCGACGGTAGAGAATTCTGAGTCGGGTTGACGAACACCACAATCTAGAAGAAGTCTCATAATATACTCGCCAAAGTAGATAACGTGCATATTCCCATTGTGGAAGGTAAGAAATTCATCCAAAATACGGCGCAACCAATTTACGCGTATATTTCCTCATAAAGCATAGAGAGCTTTGAAATTCTTTGGATATATTAATTCATATGATCCGGTTCTTGGGATAATAGAACGAATAAGAGTTTTGTGCAAGATTCGCGCTTTAGGCTGTAGAAGTTTGGAATGTAAATCAGTCATATTGTCATCCATGAACATGTGGCTAACTCTATCTCTTTGTCTAACATTGCATTCAGCATCATCCAGACTAATTCCTTCATTTGGAGTTTGAAGGATATGTGCCATTCGATCAAGTGAAAAGAAAACTGGTTGTCCACAGACCAAATGCCATACACAATTATTTGGATTAGACGGATGTTGGTGGCCAAGATTAAGATTTGCATAAAAGAGTTTTACCATGAGATGGTTGATTTTGTGGTGATTTGCATTGTAGTCGAGAAGCAACTCTAACCCGCATCTCCGCATTAACTCTTGAATTGAATAAGCTCCGAAATCAGAATATACCATAAAAGAACCTTCAAAAATCCTGGAATTTTTCATATTTTTCCATCTTTCTATTGCGGTGGCATCGAATAGCCAATGAGCAACATGAGTACCAGTGAAAGATGAAGTGGCTTGCTTTGACCGTTTTGATCTTGGTGGAGCCATTAATTTTGAGTTTTTGGAGAGAAATTTGGAATATTTGGGAACTAGGGTTTTTGTAATTCGGGTGGAAGGTAAGAAGAGTGAAGATAAAAAGGTAAAAAGAAAGTGTGAAAAGAGATAAAAAGAGAAAGTTATAATTAATGTGTACAACCAGTCGACTGGTCGGGGTGGGTCAGTCGACTGGTTGCAAACCCGAGAGTTTTGTTCTCTTTAATCAGTCGACTGACATATAAGTCGCAGTCGACTGGCTCTAGGCAAAAATTCCAGTGAATCATAAAACAGTTTTATGTCAATTTTATTCAAAAGAAAATTGAAACAAACACATACATGAATAAAGTAAACAAGAATATGGAACAATAAAAACACAAGGAAATTGATTAATTTGGAGTCTTAGGAGAGCATTCATCTGGTTCAATCTTGGTGATTTCGACATGAGGTCGTAGAGGAGACCAATAGTTTTGGCATTCCCAAGAGTTTAGAGACACCGAAGGTTATTGTGGAGTTTGCTCCCATGGATTCCAGCCAGATGTATGTGGTTGACAAGATGTTGAGGGTTCAATAACGTCTTTCTTTGGTGATTTCCCGCAGAATTTGAGGGCAATTGATTCTATAAGGCTAAGACGCCTGGAATTTGTTCTTTGTTCATAATACATCTCTCTTTGTAAGTTGATTTGCTACCTTTGATAGTGGTGGATGTCGTCTATTTTCTCTTTAGTTTTTGGAGAAATAAAAAGTGATTTCCTTGACTTCTTGCTGTTTGGTGTATATCCAGTGTGATATTGTCCCCAATCATGAGCTTGTTCATTTTTAGGAGTAGGAGTGGCCAAAGAAGGAGTTGAACTACTTGAAGAATGGTAGCTACTTGAAGATGTTGGTGTTGCATATGACAACTTAGAGTTGGAAGAGTCATATGAATCATGATAAGCCATTGAAAAAGTATTGAGGAGTTTGAGTTTGAAATGATAATGGTGATTGAAATGAAGAATATATAGGAGAGATGGATAAGAATTTGATGGTCAGAAATTGGAATAAATAAGAGCCAGAGGAAACAATGTATGGAGAGAATGGATCGGAATAATTTAAAAAAGAATGGTTACACGCTGATGTGAAATAAGCTAAACCAAAGTGTGTAGCTCTGCAAGAACAACAATATAGCATAATTGGTAAAGCATACACTTACCAACCATGAGACCAGAGTTCAAGTCCTTGTAGAGTCATAAAAAAAATTATATTTGCATGAAAGCTTTTTGTATGCGAATATTTTATGAAATTGTGCTATGAGATCTGTACATAAAAAATCTATATAATTTTTTTATAAATCTTTAATCGAGACGATTCCAAGTTCTCATCTTAAGGTGATGAAAGTATTTTCATTTAAAGGTTTTGTAAAGATATCTGCCAATTTTTTATCAGAGGAAACAAATTCTAGATTTATTAAATCCTTTTCAATATTATCACGAAGAAAATGGTGACGAATGTCAATATGTTTTGTTCGTGAGTGATTGACGGGATTTTTAGATAAATTTATTGCACTAGAATTATCACAATAAATAGTTGATTTGGACAAGGTAATACCAAAATCTTGTAGTGTTTGTTGCATATAGATAACTTGAGCACATGCCAAAGCTGCAGAAATATATTCTGCTTCACACGTTGATAATGAAACACAGTTTTGTTTCTTACTAAACCAAGATATAAGAGACCGTCCAATGAAGTGACAAGTCCCACTTGTACTCTTTCTATCTGTTCGGCTTCCTCCAAAATCAGCGTCACTATAGGACACTAATTCGAAAGGACATTCCTTTGGATAGAATAGTCCAAAGTCCTTGGTTTTATTAAGATATCGTAATATGCGTTTTACTGCTCGCAGATGTGATTCTTTGAGATTTGCTTGAAATCATGCACATAAATAGACACTCATCATTATGTCAAGTCTACTGGCAGTTAAATATAGTAACGATCTAATCATACTTCGATATAATTTTTTGTCAATACTTTTACCACTTTCATCTTTATCAAGATGTATAGTTGTACTCATGGGAGTTGGTTTGGTAGAAGTATTTTCCATACCAAAGTGTTTAATTAGATTGTTACAATATTTTTCTTGATTTAGAAAAATACCATTTTCAATTTGTTTTATTTGTAAACCGAGAAAATAATTTAATTCACCCATATGTGACATTTCAAATTCTTTGGTCATTATTTTAGAAAATTCCTAACATAATTTTTCATTTGAGGACCCAAAAATGATATCATCAACATAAATTTGAACAATTAAAATGTCTTGCTTGTTTCTTTTAATAAAAAGAGTTTGATCAACCTTCCCAATTTCGAAACCAGAATCTATTAAATATTTTTTAAGACGATCGTACCAAGCACGAGGTGCTTGTTTTAAACCGTATAATGTCTTTTTAAGTTTATAGACATGGTCTGGAAATTGTTCGTGTACGAATAAAGGAGGTTGTTCAACATAAACTTTTTCTTTTATAAAACCATTTAGAAAAGCACTTTTAACATCCATTTGATATAAAGTAAAGTTATGAAAACATGCAAAGGCTAGTAAGATTCGTATTGCTTCTAGTCTAGCGACTGGAGCAAACGTTTCTTCGTAGTCAATTCCTTCTTCTTGATTGTATCCTTGTGCAACTAACCTTGCTTTATTTCTGGTAATGTTGCCTTGTTCATCTGCTTTGTTCTTGTAGACCCATTTCGTTCCAATAACAGTTTGATCACTTGGTCTAGGAACTAGTTCCCAAACATCATTGCGTTCAAACTGATTTAGTTCTTCTTGCATTGCAATGATCTAGTAGTCATCTGTGGAAGCTTCTTTGGGATTCTTTGGTTCAATATTGGAAAGGAATGCTACGTGTCCCATTTGATTTAGTTGACTTTTGGTTTATACGTTTGAATTAATTTCTCCGATAATATTTTGAACGGGATGATCCCGTAATAATTTTGGTGGAGATTTTAATTCATTATTATTATTATGAGTAATGTTTTCATCATTTTCAAGATTTGTAGTTTCCGTATTTGTGATATTATCCGTAAAATCTTCATCATCTTTTATACTTGGTTTTTGTTGAAAATTTTCATCGAAAGATACATGTAAAGTTTCTTCAACAGTATTTGATCTTTTATTAAATATCCGATAAGCTTTGCTACGATCTGAATATCCTAGAAAGATTCCTTCGTCGGATTTCGCATCAAATTTTCCAAGCTGATCTTTGGTATTTAATATAAAACATTTTGAACCAAAAACTTTGAAATAAGATATCTTTGGTTTTCTTCCAGTAAAAAGTTCATAAGAGGTGTTTTTTGTGAGAGGTCGAATAGAAACACGATTCAAAACATAACAAGCAGTTGCAACAGCTTCTGCCCAAAAATGTTTTGGAAGAGTGCTTCCATTTAACAACGTTCTTGCACATTCTTGTAAAGTTCTATTTTTACGTTCTACAACTCCATTTTGTTGTGGAGTTCTAGGGAATGAAAAATTATGAAAAATTCCTTTCTTTTTACAAAAATTGTCAAAAGCTTCATTTTCAAATTCTCCTCCATGATCACTTCTTATGTTTTTTATTTTCAAATCTTTTAAATTTTGGATTCGTTTGACAAAAATTTTAAAATGCTCAAACGTATCACTTTTATTTTTCATAAAAATGGTCCAAGTATATCTAGAAAAATCATCTACTATTACAAACACATATCTATTGTGGTTTAAGGATTGAACTTGGGTTGGCCCAAATAGATCCATGTGTAGTAATTCAAGTGGTTGTAATGTAGAAATAACTTTCTTAGATTTAAAAGATGATTTGGTTAATTTTCTTAATTGACATGCATCACAAATATGATTGACTTTGAAGTTCATTTTTGGTAAACCTCTGACTAAATCATTTTTAGAAAGCTTGTTTATAGTTTTGAAGTTGATATGACAGAATCTTTTGTGCCATAGCCAAGGATCATTTTCATTGGCTATTAAACACATATCTGAATTGTGATTGATTTTCATATTCAGAATATAGATATTTCTGTCTCTATTTCCTTCAAATATAAGATTTTGATTTTTATCAAAAATGCTACACTTATCTTCAGAAAAAGAGATTTTGAATCCTTTGTCACATAACTGGCTGATACTTAAAAGATTGTGTTTTAAATTTGACTAATAAAACATTGGAAATAAGAGGTAAATTAGATGTACCGACAATACTGACGTCGCCTTTTCCGATGATATATCCTTTGGAATTGTCTCCAAAAGTGACAGAGCCTCCATCTAAGTAAGTAATGTTTGATAGCATATTTTTGTCTCCAGTCATATGTTTTGAGCAACCGCTGTCGAGTATCCATTTTCCTCTCTTTTTAAGTGGGTCCTGCAAAACTAATAATGATATTGGTACCCACTTTGTGATAGGGTCCTAAGAGTTAGGTCTTAGGAAACCAAACCCAAGTGGGTTCAGTATCCCCTTTAAAAATATAATTTTTATTTTTATGAACAGTTTCTAAAAAGGTATTTATATATTTATTCCTAATCAAACTATTGTTTGTTTTAGGAACCCATATTTTTATGGTTTTTAAGTTGGTTTTCCTCTTTGAATGTTCCATGGAAGGTATAGTTTTAGAAACATTTCTCCTTTTATTTTCCTTTGTAGGTGGAGCTCGTGATTTCTTAACATAACCTAATCCATTTTTATTAGATGCCGGTTGAGAACTTTTAATAATCTTAGACAAGTTTTCTCTACCTTTATTGAAATTTGAAACATTCTTGGTGATATTGTCTAGCTTAGTTCTAAGACTGGTGTTCTCTAACTCTATCATTTTGATTTTTGTTTTAAGCTCATGATTTTCAGAGGCTAGAGTATCATTCTTAATTTTCTGAGTTTCTATTTCTTGACTTAATAGAGCAAATTGAGAATTATCAGAAGATGATTCTTGAATTTTCTCAAGTTCTTCTTTTAATATTTTCTTTTCATCTTTTAACATATCTCTTTCAAATTCTGCTCTATTTTGATTTTCTAAAGCTTCTTTATATTTTCTTTTGAGATTTTTTAAAGTGTTAAGAAGTTCAGAATTAATTTCAATCATATCATCAAAAGTTAGATCACTAACCTCATTCTCCTTTGCCATAAAGCATACATTTGCTTGCTCATTCTCACTGTCACTGCTACTATCAAAAGATGAAGAATCTAAATCACCCCATGTAACTGAGAAAGCCCTTTTCTTGAATTTGTCCTTCTTATTTTTGTTATTGTATGATTTTTTCTGATCTGGACAATCTTTCTAAATGTGACCCTTCTTATGGTAGTTATAGCATTCTAATACAGAAGTTGACGGCTTGTTGAAAAACCGTTTGTTATTATTCTTGTTCCCTTTTCTGTATTTCAAAAACTTTTTAAAGTTTTTGGTTATAAAAGCTAAGTCTTCTTCATCTGAGTCTGATTCTTCTTCCTTTTCAGCATGGAAAGCCATATTCATTTTGTCTTGAGCCTGTACTCTTTTAGCCTGCATATTAACTTCATAGGACATTAAATTTCCTATTAACTCTTCTGGTTTCATGGTGGAAAGATCATTAGCCTCTTCAATAGCTAAGACCTTTCTTTCCCAATCATCAGTTAAAGAGTTTAATAGTTTTGAGACAATATCAAAATCCATAAATGTTTGTCCTAGTCCTAGTAATGAATGATAGATATCTTGAAATCTAGAGTACATATCATTTATGGACTCATCCTGCATCATTCTGAAATTTTGAAACTGACTTTTGAGCATGGACATTTTACTTTGCTTGACTTTGTTAGTGCCTTCATGCGTGACTTTAAGAGTTCTCCAAATTTCATAAGCAGTTGTGCACATACTAACTCTATTAAATTCATTTCTATCTAAGGCACAAAATAGCATGTTCATGGCTTTAGCATTAGCAGTGGCTTCGGTCTTTTGAGCAGTAGTCCATTCTGCATAAGCAGTAGTGGGTGTAGTGTATTCTGTTTGTGTAACATTCCATGAATCAAAACTATTTGCTTGCATATAAATACGCATTCGTGTAGCCCAATAGTTGTAATTCATGCCATTGAATAGTGGAGGTCGTCCAGTAGATTGACCTTCTACAAAACTGGTGTTAGTGACAATGCTAGTGCTGGTGATGTTTTCCATATTAACAAAATATCAAATAACTTTGTAACGGTTATTAGATGCCTTGCTCTGATACCAAATGAAAGTGTGTAGGACCGTGTAATACGGATATATGATAATACAGAGTATAGTGATGATAGTAATACTGTAAATGGTGCGGAATATAAAAGTAGTATAGTAAAATGACACTAGATATTTTATACTGGTTTGGAGCACCGTCCTATGTCCAGTCCCAAACTCCTTCTGGAATTTCACTAACAACAATAACCTTACTTAACCCGGAGGAACAGGTTTATACAACCCCTGAGCAGCCGAACAGGGACCTGAGCAGCAAAACAGGATTTTTCCTCAGCAGCCGAAGAGGACTTCACATGTCTGAGCAGCAGAACAGGACTTCGCTAATACAAAAGAATATCTGACACTTTGTGTTCTTGAAAACACTGATTTGTCTCTGATAGTACAAACTTCCTATAATCAAATCCTCAAGTGTATGATGTGTATGTGAAGATATGAAAGGAAGGTGTTGCTAAGAATCGAAGATTATGAAAGTTAATTTGGAGATTCAAAGCAATAAAATGCTTGTATGCTATTTGAATGCGAGTATGAGAGCACAATAAGAGTATAAGAAAGTTAGAATGATTTTCGGTGAATGTGAAGTGTTTGGGGACATGTATTTATAGTAGTCAGAGAGTTACTGCCATTGGTGAAGAGTTCTAACCAAAAGGAGCATCTATTTCCGTTCAGAGAAGGATCACAACTCTTCGTAGAATGAAGATGTCTATTCAAAACATGACAGTTGGGTTCAGGTCAGTCGACTGGTCGTTATTGGTCAGTCAACCGACTATGCAACATTTTAAAAAATATAAACAGTGCATACTCATGTATGTACACCAGTCAGTCGACTGGTGGTTTATAGCCAATCGACTGGCTGTAGTGTTTTTACACTATTAGCTCTGTTTTGATTAAAAACTGAGAACAATGAAGTGCGAACTACTTGAGGATAGATTTTAACAAATTACTAAGACTTGACCATAAGAAATAAACAGTGAAAACATAGATTCAAAGTCTCGATATCACCATAGTCCTTTGATTGTCTCTTTTTGTTGAGATTGATCGTGCATTCTCTTTTTCTTCTAAATTGCTTTGTCATGAATCAAAACTTGTGATTCAACAGAGATTTGTAGATCATAAGTCCTTAAGGTATTTATTCTCTCAGAAGGAGTTGAATATGAGATAGCAGAGGTGGCTGGAGTTTTTAGCGGCTTATGATTTTGGTATAGAGTATACGCCGGGGAAAGGTAACAAGGTTGCAGATGTACTTAGCAAAAAACATCAGAATGTGGTGTTAGCTATGTTAATGGAATGGAAGGATCTAGAAGCTTTGACTACTTGTAGTGTGCAATTAAGATCGACTGCTAGTTCTAGTATGGGCACTGCCATGTTATCATGCTTGGAAGTTCGACCAGTACTAATCGAAAGGGTTGCTTCTAAGCAGAAAGAGGATCCATTGTTAGCCGAGAAGATAAGAAGGCTTGAGGTTGGATCGGAGATTGATTATCTAAAAGATTTCAGTCTTGACCAGAGGGGATGGTTAAGAAGGAAGGGATGGTTGTATGTTCCGAATGTTGGGGACTTAAGGAGAGAAGTCCTTAGGGAATGTCATCGATCCAAATTTATGATCCATCCTTGGGGAGCCAAGATGTATCAAGACATGAAGAGGAGTTTCTACTGGGATGGTATGAAGAAGGATGTTGGCTTGTGGGTAAGGCGGTGTGTGAACTATAAACAAGTGAAGGTTGAACATCAGGAGCCGAGTGGATTGCTTTAATCTTTGGAGATACCAGTTTGGAAATGGGATTTGATATCCATGGATTTTATAGACAGGTTGCCAAGGTCGAATCGAGGAAATGAATGTATACGGGTCATAGTGGACAGGTTGACTAAGAGTGCCAATTTCATTCCGGTTAAGTCAACCAGGACGACACCTGGTTTAGCTAAATTGTTTATGAAGAACATAGTTAGACCGCATATAATTTCCAGTAGTATAGTAAGTGATAGAGATACTTTGTTTGCTAGCAAGTTCTGGAAGAGTATACAGGATGTGTTAGGTACCAAGCTCAAGATGAGTACCGCTTATCACCCTTCAGACAGACAGGCAGACAGAGAGAGTCAACGAGGTACTCAAGGATTTGTTAAGAGCTTGTGTGCTAGACTTTGGTGGATCTTAGGAAGATCACCTGCATTAGTTGAGTTTTACTATAATAATAGTTATCAGACTAGTATAGGAATGGAGCCTTTTCGAAGCCTTGTATGAAAGGCCATGCAAATCACCAGCATGTTGGTTGGAATCTGGAGACAGACTAGTCTTATGTCCAGATCTGGTAAGTGAGGTAACAGAAAAGATTGAGTTGATCCAAGGTAGGATGAGGGAAGCTCATTCTAGATAAAAGAGTTACACAGATAAGAGGCATAAGGATCTAGAGTTCTCGGTTGGAGATAAAGTTTTCATTAAAGTATCACCAATGAAGGGTGTGGTATGATTCGGAAAGTCAGGGAAACTGGCACCGAGATTACGTTGGACCGTTCCTAGTTATAGAGAGGATCAGAAAGCTTGCATATAGAGTAGAGTTGCCAAGCAGCTTAGCAGGTGTCCATAATGTGTTTCATGTGTCTCATCTTCATATGTATGTGCATGATCCAGAGATTACTATTTCCTCCGACTAAGTTGGAAGATTTAATAATAGAACCGAATTTAACTTTTGTTAGACAACCAGTTCGGATTGTAGCGAGAGATGAGAAGAGGTTAAGAAACAAGATAGTCAAGTCGGTGAAAGTTCAGTGGAGCGACAACAAGAAGGACTATAATTGAGAGACAAAAGACATGATTAGAGATGTTTATCCTGATCTGCTGTAGGGGTATGTTCTATATTTGCTTTATATAGACTGTTTACTAGCCAGGTAGGCTAGTATGGTAGTTAGGAGATGTTACAGATGATTGTTATGTTTAGTATTTAGTCCTTGCTGAATTTCAAGGATGAAATTCTTTAAGGAGGGAAGCCTGTAACACCCCTAATTTTTAAATAGCATTATTCAGGAGATTTAATTAGATAAATTAAATAGAATAATGCAGAGACTAGAGTGATAAGGGGAATTGAGATTTGAAAACAAAATAGGGTCGTGCCTTAACTAAATGAATTCATAAGAATGGTTTATAAGTAAATACTTAAGAGCGTAAGGCAAGGGTAATATGGGAAGTAGCCGTATACCATAACCACATAACCCTTAAATCCTTACCTCATTTTCATTCGTACGTTCATAAAACAAAAACAAAACTAAGGAGATCAAGACTGGCCATAACGCTAAGAGGAGGAGATCAAAATCAATTAGAAGCTAAGATTCAAGCAAGGAAGAATTAAGCAAGAATAAATCTCAAGTTCCTGGAAGGGTAGGTCACATACCACTGGTGTTGTTTATGATCTCCTCAGCAAGGTTGAGGCCATGCCCGCTTATCTATGGGCTAAAGTTAGTTGGATGTCTCATTCGTCCAGCTCTGACAACCTTTTGTTCTGCGGGACTGTCAATAAAGCATTGCTAAAGAAAAACTTGTGACTGTTGGAATGGAAGTGGATTAATTGTGTGTTTTTCATAATTTGATTCCGGAGACAGTTAAGCACCTATTTTTTGAATGTGGGTTCTTGAATAATATGTGGTGTTCATTGATGAGTAAGGCTGGAATTAATGGTATCATTGGTGTCACCGTATCAGACTGGAATGTGATTGGAAAGGCAACTAGGTGGAGAATGAGAAGATGGGATATAGTGTTCTTTGTGCTTAAAATATATTTGGGAACTGTTTGGAAAGAGAGAAACTCTCGATGCTTCGAAGTATGGCCATCAGCTCCAACTATCTGGCTGAAATTGATGAGTGACATAGTAGCTGGGATTCGTGGTAGTAGGCACGGCTTCTTCCCTCATCAGATTTTTCTATGGGGTTAACAGTCTGTTAGTTTTTACTGGGAGGCTTTCACCTTATATGTGGATGCTGTGTGCATGGTTGTACACATTACTGCTGCGTACGAGTGTCTGCTTCTCTTTATTTTCCTTTGTTTTTTTGGTTTGTCGTTGCCTTCTTCTCTGTATGGTTGTGTGTTTTTGTTTTCTTCTCCTTTCCTTTGGCATAAAGCTTGTTTTATGCCAGGTTTTTTTCTTTCTTTCGTTTAATAAAATCTGGTAGGGGCCTAGTCAACCTCGCTATCTCTACAAAAAAATTAATTTAAACCATCTCATATATACATACATACATACATACATACATACATATATATATATATATATATCTTAACGAACATTTAAATTTCAGGTTTAAGGTTTTAAAACCGTTTGGATGGATTGAATGATGATATGCTTTGATTATATGCCATGTTTGATTTAAACAATTATTTTTGTGTAAAGGTATAATTCGGTTTCAAGGTTAAAATCATGTAAAATGGGTTTCGAATGCCATGAGGATTGAATATGTTATGTAAAACATTATTTTGGAGATGAGTTTAAATTTTCATAGTAATCTAAGCTATGAATAATTTATTATGAATTTTTAATGGAAGAAATGGATAATTTGGGTTTAAAATTAATTACGGCAATTATATGAAGGACTTCGAGTCTGAAATTTTTGTATGTTAGAAAACGTATTAAAAGTGAATTATGATAAATTTTGGGGAATTTTTCTACGTGTTTTAATATGATTATTAAATTATTTAAACTGAAGGGCTAAAATGTTTAAATGTTTTATGGAAGGGAATGACTTATTTGTTAAAATAATTTCAATTATAAATTATTGAATTCAGCGGCCTTTTTAGGAAAAGATTATGATAAAGAAATGGCAACCAATTACATTTTGACAAATAAGGTAAGTAGGTGAAAAGAAATTTCTTTTAAAGGCTAAAACTAGTTTTCCTTTGATTTACTACTTCGCCATATCCACCTGTTAGCTTTCGACACCATACATTCACTAAAGAACCTCTTCGAAACCAATGCACAAGGTATCAAGCAATTGATACGTAAAGCATTGGAGAAAGGCGGAAGGGATAGTATTGAAACCTTGCTTTCGAAGGGGTATAAGCTATTCTTATTAACTTTGAATCACTACTGTTTATAAATGATGCTTTCAAAGGGGTTGAAGCCAACTATATTAGCTT
The DNA here is from genome assembly GCA_030737815.1 of Allium fistulosum. Lineage (NCBI taxonomy): Eukaryota > Viridiplantae > Streptophyta > Magnoliopsida > Asparagales > Amaryllidaceae > Allium > Allium fistulosum. Next base: position 413,518,935 of record CM060906.1, read on the forward strand.
TCAAATCAATCAACTTGCCTTTATTTTAGAAAAGAGATTTCGAAAGGGTTGTCGCCTTTTTTTTAAGAAAAGCTTTCGAATGAGTTGCCGCTTATTTGTTCAAAAAAGAGCTTTTGAAAGGGTAGGTGCATTTTGAACCTATTCGAAACCTAGTTGCAGCATTCAAGCCTTTTGAATTAGATAAAGGCCGCTTTCTTTATAACTTTAAATCAATGCTTTTGAAAGGGGAGCTTTCGCCCTTGTAAAATTTGAAGCCGCCTTCCTAATGCTTTTGAAAGGGTTCCCATAGCCGCTTTTATTAAAGTTTTTGAAAGGATGGTTTCGAAGCTATCCTTTTCCCCAGTTCTTTTATTTGAAGATCAATCTTTCGAAAGGGTTACTTTCGCTTTTGTTTTCCTTGATCCAGAAGTTACATTTTGAAAGGGTAGCTGCATTTTGAACCTATTCGAAACCTAGCTGCAACATTCAAGCCTTTCGAATTAGTTAAATGCCGCTTTCTTTATAACTTTAAATCAATGCTTTCGAAAAGGGAGCTTTCGCCCTTGTAAAATTTGAAGTCGCCTTCCTAATGTTTTCGAAAGGGTTCCCATAGCCGTTTTTATTAAAGTTTTTGAAAGGATGGATTTGAAGCTATCCTTTTTCCCAATTCTTTTATTTGAAGATCAATGCTTTCGAAAGGGTTACTTTCGCTTTTGTTTTCCTTGACCCAAAAGTTACATTTAATGTTAAACCCAATGGTTTTGAAAGGAACACTTTTAAACGGTTTTTGTGAAGCTTTCGAAGGGAATGCCTTAAGTCTTTCGAAGGGTATGTTTTAGGCATTTCAAAAGGTATGTTTCAAGTATTTCCAAAGATAAGCTTTAAGTGTTTCGAAAGATATATCTTTAAGGGTTTCTAAAGGAAGGTTTCAATGCTTTCGAAAGGAATGTTTGAGTGTCTCAAAAGATATATCTTTAAGTAATTTTAGAAGAAAAGTTTGAATACTTTCGAAAAATATGTTTTTAATGGTTTCGAAAGAGAAGGCCTAAGGTTTCAAAAGCCTTAGTTTTCAAACAAGAAACCCAGTATCAATTTTAAAGTAAACCCATGGCAATATGAAAGAGGTTTGAAATGATATTTAACTTTGGAGATTTTGAAGAAGCTTTCCTTGCTGAAGATAATAGATTAAAAGTATTAACCATGTTTCATTTGAAAAATGATTACAAGGAAATTAAACCATAGATGTTTATATTGTTATGTTATGATCGGTTATCATGTATGCTTCTTCTGTAAACATATTCACTTTATAATCAACCCATAACTGCATTTTGGGGGTGTCAAGAGAAGAATAACCAACTAAGTTGACCCAGTAGTGAACATATATTGAGTTAACTTTTGTATGAGTAGAGTTACATTCAGGAGGTCAGATAGATCAGATTATAGGATGCCCAAAGACTGATCAAAGAATTATTAGTTTAGACAGGTTCGTAGTAAGCTCATGAAAACTATGTATGGACATTATTATTGGCAGGGGCCAATCGGTTCTTAGTGATCTCATGAAAACTATATCCGGATTAAGTTATTGACAGAGATCAATAGGTTCATAGTCAACCCACGAAAACTATAAAATGAGAGAAGTTATTGGAGAACCAATAGATTCATGGTGAGCCCATGAAAACTATAATTGGATGAAGTTATTGCTAGATACCAATAGGTTCTTAGTGATCTCATGAAAACTAGAAAACTGGACAGATAGTCCGTAAACTTGAAACATGTTATTAGTCAGTCCATGTAAACTAATAGGTTAATAGTGACCCTAGAAACTATAATTTGAGACGGATAGTCAGATAAATGGGGATGGAAAATCCAAAACATATTGCATGTTTGCATATCATCATGATGCATTTTATTATGTTATGTCTTAACCATTGTGGATGCAGGTGCACAGTATATGGTTATTATAAATTGAGTTAAGATACTAGTGAGGGGAAACGCGTTCCGCTAAGCGGCGTGGTCTCACTAGATATCTATATAGTTCTTGATGGTAGGTTATTATTCACACTAGGCTTTTTATCTGACTTGAAGTTTATGTTTTCCCCTTGAACTCTTGGGTGCTCAATTGATTTTGAGTAGTTTAAGAGTTAAGGTTTTCAGGTTCTCTTTTAGGTGAATAAGCTTTCGGAGACGTGCAGGAGGCAAGCTAGCTATAAGGAGTTCTTTCTGTTTGATTTCGCTATGTTTTGGATGTAATGGCAAAGTTGTTTATTTGCCTATATTTAGACTCTGATCAACCAATAGGGCATCTTCATATGTCGCTCTTGGCATATTTTATAATAATTATATTTCTCTGAACGTGGTTAATGAATTGGGATTATATAATAAATTTGAAACATGATTTGAAGTTGAATGAGAAATTTGTTTTATGATTTTAATTTTTTTTTCATATCTATATGTTTCTGTTATATCAATGTATCTAACATTACCGCATTTGGTCACCGAGAATTAATGACTATGGATGACTACAACATCCGTAGTAGTTAGTTTTGGGCATCCAAATGAGAGATGTTATAGATTGGGATTATGTAATGAATATGAAATATCATTTGTGAAATGAGATATGAAAATTTATTATTAATCTGTGTTGAAATTTTTTGATATTCATGTGCTTTTGATTATTAATATGATTAACATAGCAACATTTTGTCGTCGAGAATTAATAACTATGAATGACTGTAGCATCCGTAGAATTTAGTTTTGAGCCTTAGAATGGGGGATGTTACGTCAACATTATATAATTTTAGGACTTATGTAATTTGGTTTCGGTCAAAATTCTAACATCGTCCACATTCGACTTGAATAGTCCTTAAACAAAGTTATTGTTTCAACGGTAACTTTTATTATTAATTGTACTCCTTTGGCTAAAAATTCTGACTTTTAGTTAACTAAAGTTAACCATGGTACTGACCTAATATAACCGAGGAAATGAATTCTCTATTGAATAGTGTTTCACCTCTGACGCATCAACTCGGACCTAATTATACTCGTTCAATAAATATCATGCCATGATTGAACTATTCCATATTGAAGTTCAACGGTATTCTAAAGTTGAGAGAACCGTGTAACATCGTAGCTTTGAGATCTCATGTTTGACCTTAGATATATTTACTAACAAGAGCTCTTGAGTGAGGCATCCCATAATATCTATTAGGTATCAGTACATAACCACTTGATGTCTCCATCAGCCATGAGTAATAGGCTGCAACCATTTGGAGAGCGTTGTGTACTCTGATCTCAACAAATGTATTGGTATCATTTCTCAAAACATCTTGACTATAAATATTTAAAATTAAATGTTGTTTTACACTGTGATTAGTTACTCAAGATTGTAACCATTTGCACATAATCCTAAGGGTTATAGATGTCATGAGTTGAAATGGACATGCACAATTTAATCCCCACTTGGAGTTGGTTGGTCCGCCGTCCTTCCCGTAGGTCCTCTGTATCGAGAATTTCTAAAGAAAACCTTTTGCAACTATAATTACATAACATTTAATTTAAGGATTATTTTATTTCTACATTTTAAATTAATTACTTAATTAATTATATCACTCTGTGACAAAATATATAATAGAAATGAAATTACTTTATTATGAGCTAGATTGGTCACGAAGTAAAATATATGCAACAAATTACATAATTGTCGATATAACATGCTTCTAACATATTTTTGACGCCACACCAGTAACCCCTTTATGACAGTTAATTTTTCTAACACCATAGCGAGTCCGCCAGTGCATCAAAAGTACCGTGTTGATATGGCATCGCAATTAGGGTGATAGTGAATCCTTTGTGAAGCCTTTTTGCTTTTGTTGTGATGTCTTCCTAGCACCTAGCTGTGATGCCGAAGCGGCGCATTTACTGCATCAAAAACCATGACATATGTTGATGTCACGACTGTTGAGTTTCGACATTCACGCGTTCCGTACACGTACGCGTCACCGTGTCTAGGCTGCATCAACGGTCGAAGTCTCATATGTCGGCGTCCTGGTCGAACATCCCTTCATCGTCTCCCATCGGAGATATAATCTGGTCTTGACAAGACATTGTAACATAAGAAATCCTCAATGTTACGTGCCACTAATTTCATACATATACACCACAATTATTCCATACGAGTGTTACGGCACGCGCTTCGCGCGTGAGTTGTTTTCCTTATAAATTGTATATGTTTAAATTATTTAAAAAAATGGTTTTTTTATTTTCAAGTGATATTAAGATTTGTATATTTGTAAAGAAGAATTTTGAATTTGTAAAGGAAGTTTAATTTTGGATTCTATTTTTAGAAGCATTTTGAATTTATAAAGCATGTTTGATTGTTAGATCCTACTTTTAAGGACGTTTGAATTTGTAAAGCATGTTTGATTGTTAGATCCTATTTTTAAGCGATTAAGATTTGATAATATATAGAGTGACATTTTTGGTAGTTCACGTTGATACCAAAAAAGTGTGACACCAAAGCTATTACAACTATTAATAAAGATATAAGTGGAACTTTTAATCATCCAATCCACGAACTCGCTCAATTTACAGAGCCACACCTGACAACGACCGTAACTTTTCGTTAAAATATGTGGTATGATTATGATGCCAGTGACCAACAATCATTTTAGCAAAGCGACTTCTTAAAGCCATCAAAAATCCGCAAATTTGTGAAGCAAACGAACAGTCCGAAAATAAAATGTGTGCGTTGTTTGAATAATGTGCTGCTCTTGCCATTGAAATAGACAAAATACGAATGAACCGAAAATCAAAAAATAATAAAATTCATTATCTCCCGTGATTAATAGATGCGTCAAGACCAATTGTCGCCTTGTAATCCAGGAAACAGGATCACATGCTTGAGCGATTGGTAACACTGAAGATTTTGGAAAGTAGTGATTCGGAGTGATGAAGAATCTAAAAATTAAAGATGCCGGTCGTGAGATTGAGAAACGGTAATAAAATTCCAAATTACCATAAGTGTTAGTATCATAAGGTCTAAATACTCTTCTCTCTAGAAGAGACTTAAGAAGTGTTAGTATCATAAGGTCTAAATACTCTTCTCTCGGAGCATGTCATCAAAAACCAAATGAAATTTGTAATTATCCTTCAGAATTCTTCTTAATCCAACTCCTCAATGAAAGAAATATCGCAGTTCAAAGATCGAACGAAATGAAATTTAAACCAAGAGAATACAGATTGAAAAACAAGAATTAATGCCGAGTAATCTGTGACAAGTTGTTTTGAAACAAGAACCTAAAATCAATGCACTGTCCCAAGAGGGATCGAGTGAAAAAGGGACGAGAAGATATATTTCACCTTCCTAAACTGCACAATTGTTTTTTTTCCAATAAGAAAGGGTCGTCAGATTTGGTATTCAACGACGGTACATTGATGAAGCAGAGCAACTCTACCATATGTTTTATTATATTATACAAAAAAAGCTAGCATACAAGTACAAATACACGCACATCTGCACATACCATCATACACACAAATCCAGCCATGCTCTTTAAGGAAAAGGAGCATGAGCCTTCATCTCACACTCAACAACATCAACAGCAAAACCCTTGCCATGCTGCTTCCAGTAATCCGCGTTCGGATTAATCCTCTGATCCGGTTCCTCCAACTCCAACCTCGACACCTTCATCTCCTCGCTCGACACCCCATACTTATCATCTCTACTCTTCACCAAGCTCGGATGAACCTTCCCCGCATTCACCCCCTGCGGCGACATCATCAGCGCCGGTGCACCGAGTGGGAGTCTGTCCCCTCTATCCACCTGCCACGTGCACCAGAACTTTCCATAAGTCTTTGTTAAATTGTTCAGCTCTGGTTTTGCCAATGTTTCAGGTATTCTTGGCGAGAACATCAGTCCTGATTTGATCTCGTAGGCATGCGAGTGCCATAGCTTTTGCTCCTCTTCAGGGAGGTCTTCGAATAACCGGTCCGATATCACGTATTCAACACCTGTCCCAATTGAAGATTTATTAATCTCACAGCATATATGTACAACTGGCATATATGTACAATTGGAGAAACGTACGTACCGATGAGATGGGCTTTGGAGTCATCGGAATCGTAGACGGCACACTGGAGGAAATCCTGATTGATTCTGGAAGCGAAGTGATGGGTCTCGATCTGCTTGGTGAGATCGTGGCCGTAGAGGGCGAAAGTGCAGAGGTGCTGCTTCATGTTATCTATTGGATGCATGGACTGCAGCAGTTTCGCACCTTTATCGACTATCGCGGACTTGACGGTCGTTTCCTTTCCGGGTGGGGTAGAGCCCGGTGTGCCGCCTGCGGCTGTCGTCGGGGTCGGGTTCCGGTCGCTTGATGCCATGTTTTGCTTGTGATTAGATTAAATGATGTGTGTTTTATTGGGAATTGTAAGGTCGATGAGAAAATTTAAAGGAGGAGGTGCTCAGATGCACAAGGACTACGTGGCATACAGGGATGATTGAGGGGTTAGTAGGTGGCAGAGGTGTCTTTGTCAGACTGACGGGTGGCTCTAGAACATGCGATATTTAACTTTCCCTTTAAAAGTGGTTTTTAGATCTTAACATTCACGTTGTTTTTTACCATTTTACTAATGGTCACATGTGTAATCATTGGCCGATCTAGGATATTCAAACTAGAGGGTTATAGTAGTAATATAACATTAAAAAATACAAAAATTAAATATTGATACCGCATTGATTCATGATAACATAGAAAATTTGAAATGGACTTACAACTGACCCCTACGATTTTTCATTTTTTGAAAATAATTCATGACAACATCATCATATAAATTGTTAAATACATCATTTTCAATGTATATAACCAAACTATCATTTAACCACTGATCACACATTCGATTGCGAAGTCGATTCTTCACTATCTTCATCTCAGAAAAAGCCCGCTCTACTGTAGCAGTTGCAACCGGTAATATCAAAGCCAAAATAAAAAGTTTATAAACTAATGGATATGTTAGATTTCTTTTACTTTTGACCATCAGTTGAGTAACATCACTCAACCCCTTCAAATATGAGGAATCAACATTTGTCCGTACATCTATAATAAAAGTCTCAAGTTGGTTTGATAGTGCTAAAATGTCAATGGTTGAAAAATCTTTTGGATAAAATTGAGCTAATCGAATCAATTTTTGGTTGTCAAACGCAAGAAAAGAGTCCGAAGGATTTAAGCACGTGACACAAAGTAACAATTCAGTGTTTGCTTCATTAAACCGATTATTTAACTCTTGTAGTTGCATATCTATGACGGTGTTGAATAATTCAACACGGTAATGGTGAAAATTTGTCGTCTCTTCGGCTTTACGACGTGATCTTCCACGAATAACATACAAATCATTCATATTTGGAATTGAAATAAAATGTCTTCTACAAAAGGCAGAAACTTCTTCAACTAAAGCATTCCACCCATCATCCCTCAACATCTGAAGTCGTTTTTTAGAAATATCAACTAACCTCATAGCATTTTCTATATCTTGATCTTTTCTTTGCAATGCTCGTGACAACTCATTTGTAATCCCAAGTATCAAAGTCATCAAGTGTAAAGAAATTATAAATTCAAAAGATTGAATCCCCTCAAGTAAACGAGATGCTTCAAACTTTTTATCAACATACAATCCATCTTTTACGACTGCATCAAGAACATCAACCACAGCACCAAATAATGAAGTCAAACTAATGAGTGTTCTATAATGTGATCCCCAACGTGTATCACAAGGTCGAACAAGTGTAGTCTCTTGATTCAAACCTCTCCCACTTGTGATTTCTTCATTTGATAATGCTTCAATTATTTTAACAACTTGTGATTCTCGCATAATATCATGTCGTTTACATGAACTACCAACTACATTAACAATATTAGAGATCAAGTGAAAGAGTCCAACAACAAGCACATGTTTTTTTGCAACGGCCACAAGAGCTAGTTGTAGTTGGTGAGCAAAACAATGAATGTAGTGTGCACAATCATTTTCTTTTAAAATAAGAGATTTTAATCCATTATATTCGCCTTGCATATTACTAGCTCCGTCATATCCTTGACCACGCGACATAGAAATGCTCAATCCATGTGTGGAAAACAAATCATCAAGTGCTTCTTTAAGTGATTTTGCGGTCGTGTTAGCTACATGCTTAAGACCTAAAAGTCGTTCAACAACACATCCATTTTTATTTATGAACCTCAATACAACAGCCATTTGTTCTTTTGTAGATATATCACGAGCTTCATCAATAAGAACAGAAAAAAACCCATTTCCAAGCTTTTTGATAATAGCATTAGTTGTTTCAAATGCAGCGGCTCTTATAATATCCTTTTGAATTGAAGGCACTATTAACTTCATATTTTCAGGAGCATTTTTTAGTACAACATTTCTAACCTCTTCATTATTGTCAGAAAGAAATTGTAATAATTCAATAAAAAGACCTCGGTTGCTTGAATCTTCAAATTCATCATGCCCACGAAAAGGAAGACCATGATTTAAAAGAAATCTAGAACATTTAATTGATGCATTAAGTCGAATTCTATAATTGATTTTTGCTTCCTCCGTCATCCTAGCAAAATTAGTTTCAATATGTTGTTGTTGATTAAGTAGGTCTCGACATTTTCTTAGAGCTTGATTATGAGCGCTATTAGGACCTCCTTCATGTTCTCGAAACTTTATCTTCTTTTTCCAATTTTCGAATCCTTCACTAACAAATGCATCACCTCCTCCTTGTTTTCCACATTCATTTTTAAAAAGATAGCAACATAGACAATAAGCAGCATCTTTCTCAATACTATACTCCAACCATTCGAATTCATCAAGCCATGAAGTATTAAATCTTCGCATCGTGCCACTGAAGTTTCTTTGTTTAAATATATGTTTGCGAGGTTGACATGCTCGCCTTAAGTAGTACTCTCTACGAACCTTTTCACGAATTTTGGGTTCAAATTTCATAATACTTGTCCGCAATCCTTGGTCACCCAAAAGTATAGGCAATTCACAATTTTCTTCAGAAGAATGGTTATTTGGAAGAGACGGTGATCTTTCTAAAATAATTGTTTCGTGTTGTTCATTGTGATTCACCAAAGAAGATTTCCCAATTTTTGATTTTTTTTGAAAATATCTCAACATTCTGTAGTAAAAAAGTCAATCATTAAATAAAATAAACAAAATCTATTTTTTCATAAAGCATAATCCAATGAAAAATTTGTTATAGGGTTAAAGGAAAAAAGATGTTTGTTTTTCTGAACAATTAACGGGCAATACTTCTAATTCTACAAGGATTTCAATGCATCGCAAATTCGCAATAACAAGTATTTTTATATGCACTGCAAAGAAAAAATACTCTGATACTTGTAGCAAGTTCATTGCAATACATTGTAATCCCAATAACAAGTATTGCCTGGGTGCATTTCGTATGCTGGATCCAGCAGACATTTGTTCATCCTAATAAGTAATAACAAGTATTGCCTGGATGAAGAAATGTTTTACATTTGTAATACTTGTCTAGTGTCTACAGATTACAAGTATTGCCTATTTAATTACAAGCATCACAATAACAAGTATTTTTATATGCATTGCAAAGACACTTGGGATCAAAGTATTGCAATGAACTTGCTACAGGTTTTTCCCAAATTCCCAATTCCATACAAAATACAATTACCCCCAATCCCAAACAAAATACAAGATGGAGAAATAAAATACCTTTCTAGTTTCTATAGTTCTTCTACAGGACATCGGCTTGGAGAATGGCGATGGAGATGAATAGATGTCAGCTCGGGATGAAGAGATGTTTGCTGGATTAACTCACGAGATAGAAGCATACGAAGTCAGTTCCTATTTTTAGTTGCAAATGAGATTTGAAGAATAATGGCAGCAGTTTTAGTTTTAGGTTTAATTGAGAATTGCGGTATAGTTGTAATTTTTGGCAAGTTCAGGGGGGTCAATTGACCCTCCTTGCCCCCACATAAATCCGCCACTGGATGTAATTATGTTGTTTTATACATATGAAGGTTAGGGTTCTATATATGTTTCACACTAATAAATTTAAAAATAAAAAAATTCTCGGAAGTTTTAATATCATATCTTCAATCTCCATCTATCAACGGTGGCTAGGATTTAAGAACCCAAATTCTCGGGAATTAGGGAAAAAAACAAACTTTGATAAAAAATTAGTCTAAAGGATATCAAGTTTTATTTTTTGGATGAAGGATAAACTTTGAAAAAAATTAGGTTGAAGGACAATGCTAGTTCTAACTAGCATTATATTCAGTTTTTACACTATACAAAATGCTAGATAGACTAGCATTATATTCAGTTTTTACACTACACAAAATGCTAGTTCTAACTAGCATTGTCCTTCAGCCTAATTTTTTTCAAAGTTTGTCCTTCAGCTCAAAGATGAAACTTGATGTCCTTCAGCCTTAATTTTTTTCAAAGTTTGTCCTTATGCCTATTTTCCACTTCTCAAAATCTATTTTTCTTATTTTGTTTTTCTTACCCCAAGTCTTATATTCTCAAAACAATGTTGTATCTTCAATCTTTAGCTAATGGCGAAGGAGGTTAGTTCAGGTGGAGATGGCAATAGAGGACGGATGATAGGGGTATAAGTTGATCGGATCAAACCGGACGGAGATGCGTTCAATTTATGTTCTAAATAAAATCGGATCGGGCATGAATTGGACGAGATTTATGCTCGTACAAATTTTGTTGTCCTAAGTAAAAGAAATAATTGTTGTCCTAATTCGTATCCTAAATGAAATTGAATGAATACGTACATAAATTTTTCGGCCACAGACTCGAACGGACACGGACGGACATTACTATTTACATCAGATTTTATGTTTTTCAATGGATTTTCTATCAGCTATATTATTTTTATCAGTATGTAGCGAAGTTAAGCATTTTATGAATCTTTACTCGATCAACCAATCAAACAGTTGTCAGAAATATTTTGAAGAATATGGTAGATATATTGAATTATAAAAAATTCGAACGAATTCGAACAAACACGGAGCGGACGTGATTTTTGCTCGTATAAATTTTGTTGTCCTGATTAATATCCTAAATGAAAATCGAACGGATTCAGACGGATATTTTCGACCACGGACTCGAACAGATATCGGACACTCGTGCAAAATTAATAACCCTAGCGGATGGCTCGGAAGAAGGGGAAACTAACAGAGAAAGTAGTGGATCCAGCCAATCTTGGAAAACTAAGGGTAACTTAGGGGCAACAAGCATAGATTTGCTAGAAATTTTCTTACGCAAGGGATAGGTGGTTCTAAACGAACAAATTTCAAACTGTAGTGATGCCAAAAAAAGTCTCATATAGTGATGTTGTAAAAGGTACTGTAAGGTCAGGAAGTGAGTCTCAAAACATGGAGTTCATGAATCCTTCTAACATAAACGAGAGGAGAAGGGGTGGTTTATCAAATGATGTGACTAGAGAGGCTGGGAAAACCGCGTCATGTTATATGTGGTCGGTCCTAGACCATACTGCAAAACCTTGGCTTTTTCCAAGAGAATGTGGAAAACAGAGTCAAATTTTGCGATTCAAATTAGAGAACATGGTTTCTTGTGGTTAGATTTGGATCTGAATGGATTGCATTAAAATCTTAGAATGGGGACATTGCGTTTTGACAAAAATAATTATTATGAAAAAACTAAGTCCAAATATAAAAACCGACAGAGGTTTACTTACGTCAATGCCAACGTGAGTTCGATCAACAGGTTTGAGTTTTCATTTATTGGGACCAAAAGCTATTAACACATCGGTTAGTACGATAGGAATACCAATTAAGCTTGATGAAGCTACCAGGATAGAACAAGAATACCATTTGCTCATGTTTTAGTGGATCTTAACGACAAAATAGGCTTCCCGAACATACTAAAGGTAGTAGGTGAAGATCGAGATGTATATAAACATGAGGCGATATACGAAAATCTACCTCCAAGATGTGCTAATTGCTGTTGTTTTGGTCCGTCAAAAGACAATGCCTTTGGTAAAATCTTGGCAACCCAAAGTTGGAGCTAGCGGGGAACATGGGTTAGCCAAATTAAAGTTGACACTAGAGAATGAAGATCTAAAAGATCTATAGAGGAAGATTGATGATACACATATTTTGAAGGATGTGTAGTCAGCATAAGGATTAACATACACGTGTTACTAGTTGGTATGATGATGCGACGATTGTCTTTTTTGATTGTACACGCTTTATTTTGATAAATTATGTTGATTGTTGATGTTTTGTTCGTACATGTATGTTTGGACCAACTTAAGTTCTGTATTGGACTTTTATTATAGGCAATCTTGATTGGATTGTTGAGATGCATGATATGACTTACATACGAAGGTCATCTATCATTGAGGTCGTTTAACCATTTTTGTTGATGGAATGTTATTTTTAAATGCTATAGTTTAGATTGCATGATTGAGGAAATGTAAATTTTGTTATAATATGTGTTGAATTCATTATTGCAAATGAACTGTATTGTGTCATGATTGATTTTATTGTGTGGTTGTCATATACTACATTAAAAGTAGTTAATGCATGGTTAGTACACTTCCTCGTGTTTTATGAAAACTCATGATGAGACTTCTATTGATTTGGTTGAGGGTTGTGCTTGGAGAAATGCGAGGGCCTAATTCTTTTAAAGTGGAGGATGTAACGACCTACAAATTTGACACTGTTAAAATTAAATTAATAAAAATGGATTTTTAACTAAAGTTTGAACTATGAATCGTATTTATAACCATTGCATATGTGTTTATGAGCTAATTAGTTTGATATATAATTTTGATGGATTTGATTTACGGTTTGCAAAGTAGATGCGTTATAGTGTTGAATATGGTACATAACCACTTTTGGACCAAATGGTTACACATAACAGAACTTGCCTCTTTACCAATATAAATGATTTTAAGAAACTCCAAGGAACGGCCGTCACATCAATCTATCTCATTTAAATGGTGGATGATTCTTGCTAATTACATATTGTTTCAAAATTTAAAGTGTTCAACACTCATCAAATTATATATCAAACTGAGTGTCTCAATGAGGGGAATCAACGGAAAGTGTCCATTTATCGTAAAAATGGTCGACTTGACTAGAATTGGTTGTCAAAGTTGTTGGCGGTGAAACTTAGGGGTCGAATTACGGATTTTTGATTCGGCAATAGACTAATGCAATTGAAGGTGCAAAATCGTAGTGTTTGACAAGAGGAACCTAGATCTGGCTTTGATGTGGAGAACGAGCTAGCGACGTGGCCTGAATTTGGCCTGTATTCTATAGTGACGCTAATTAAGGTTGTGGCGGCGGCAATCACAGGTGGTGGCAATGGTACATGTGGGTGGTGCGTCGAGATGCAAGGCAACTGGAGGTGGTGTGACATTAAATGGTGGTCAGACGATGAAGTTATGGGTGGTAATAGGCACGGTAGGACTATACGAGAATGGGTTCGATAACGATATGAAGAAGATGAATTTACATGTAAGTCCTCGTATTTTCATTAATTACAAAATAGGCCTTTAAACTTCTAACCTTCGTATCTTTTGCATATGAACTCTGAATCATGTGTGGTTGGTTTCATTAGACTTATGGCGGAATTTCGAATGAAATGGCCCTTGATTTGTTGAGTTTTAAGGCTATTTGTGAAAACATGTGAATATGGTTTATTTATTTTAATTAATCGAGGTTTAAAAATATTAAGTGCATATCCATTGATGAAAATTTATATTTATTGAGATGTGCTATGTTATATCGAGACCGTTTAGTTATTGTGATATTTTGAATATGTTATGCCTCGATTGGATAGTCTATTATTGATCATAGAGTTATTGGATGTTAAATTATAGTTGATTTTTGATTTGGATTGAAAAATAACTAATTGAAATAAAACGGATGAAATTGTGTAATAATAGAAAAAATAGATAAATAAATGAAAGAAAACGTTATTAATATATTTTTGGGTGATGTTTGTAAATAACAATGATTTAATGAATTTTACTGAATTTAATGGAAGAAATTTGATAATTTTATTATTTATGATTTTTTGAGGAAATTTATAATAATTACCAGATATATATTTTTAAATTAAAATTGGAAATTTTATTATTATTTATAAAATAAAGATGAATTTCATAAATAGTAATATGATTTTTAGTAAAGATTGCATTGTTTTGATAAAAAGACTTTATAATTGATTTTATGGATTTTATAGAAGAAATTATTATTATTTGAGTCATAAAAAAGAAGATAGTTTTAGGAGTAATAATAATAATAATAGTAAAGATATGTCTTCAAAAGCACTTTGAGTTAATTTATTACTGTTTTGAGACAGATAGCGATGAAAAAGGAGTTTTGAGATTTAAATATAATATTGTTAATTTTGAGATAAATAGTAATGAATTAGTTTGGGAAAACATTAAAGTGGTTTTAATATATTACTATTTTGATGTAGAATAATAATACTATTGATTGAAAAGTAATATTTTATGCAAATTACTATTTAATTAAAATATGATGTTTTGAAGTACATGAGTAATTAAGAATTTCTAAAGTATATTATCATTTTTGAAGAATTATTTTTGTTTTGAAATAAAATAAATAAATATGCTTTTATGGTAAACAATAATAAAATGATTTTATACTTGGGAGAATAATGGTCGTAAATATATTACTTTGGATGTATGTGATTAATTGTTGTAATTATTACATATGTTTGTTGTACGACTAAAAAAATAGCATTTTGATGAATATATTGTGAGGAATGCGGAATATGGATCTTAAGGCTAGAATGAACACTAGGGGGGTGAATAGTATTTATAAGAAATTACTAAATCTTTTTGAGTTATTGTTGATTTGTACACAAATGTATGTAATATTCAGACACAGATATAATCACAGAATCAAACACAGATGCAGAAAAAAATAAATGCAGTAAAGGAAAGAACACACCGGATTTTATACTGGTTCGGAGTTACCCTACATCCAGTCCCGCACAACTAAGTACGGATTTCCTTTCAAAAGCAATTCAACAATTACAACCCTCGGTTTCAAGGCTACGAGGTACACCCTCCAGAATCACAATCCTCTGGGTAGAGATACTTGATTTCCGGGGAAACAAGTTCACCCAATTGATTTCCAAGGCTACAATCACACCTTTTCTCGCTTGATTGATTTCCAAGGCTACAATCACACCTTTTCTCGCTAGATAGATTACAAAGAAGCCTATAACTCTGAATAGCACTAGGATCTTGTTGAGATAGTGATAATTAGACCTCGCCTGCGCTTCAACCTGATCGTAAGCTAGCCGTGTTCCTCGAATGGATCTCTTAGTTGTTGAGAGGGTTGAATCAAACCAAAGATGATCTAGTTAGATTCAATGTTGATTTCGGCAGAGTGATGATAGGATTTTGAAATAAGAAAATATGGAAGAAGAAGAGAAGTGAAAAACCAAAAAATCTATATGTAAATTCGTTGAAACTAACCCCTATTTATAGAAGAACAACAACCATGTCCATTTGTGAAAGGTTATGGCGAATAGACACTTCTTTTGAAATTCAAATTTTTGAATCTAACTGTCACTATGTCGACATGGGGTACTAGGGCATGTCGACATCCCAAAGGAAATTTTGATATTTTGTTTTTCTTTGAAAATAACCTTTATCTTATATTAAAACTATTTTAAACTTTATTAATATACTTGATACATAGATAAATATAGAGAATAATATGTATAAAATTTTACTATTATTTTATATTTAAATCTAAGTAAATATATTATAATTAAAAGATAGTTTTAAAACAAACGACGTTTAAAACAAGAGTTTATTAAAAACAAAAAATAAGAATATTTAAGGCTAAAACATCTTTTTTAAAATCATTTGAAAAGATAATTTTTAAGGCTAAAATATTTTGAAAAGCAGTTTTGAAATTATTCTGAAGTAGTTTTGAAAATCATTTTGAAGCAGTTTTGCAAGCTTCTTCCTGCAGAATATCTCATCACATCAGGACTCGAGAACTTGTACAAAACTAGGATGTTCGTGGATTTGTAAGCCACTTGTCGTAGGTTTGTAAGCTACTTGTCGTGGGTTTGTAAGCCACTAAAAAGGTCGAAATGGGTTCCATCCCAAAAGAAAAATGGAGTGAAGATTTCAGTGCTATTGTGAAGTTTTAACATAATTCTAGACTCAATACTTATCTTGAAATCTTGAACTCTTGATAATCTTGATATTCTTGATACTCATGAGTCTTCAATCTTGATATCTTGAATCTCTATACTGTACAGTCTTCATTCTTGGTACCTGCATGGTTAAATCCTGCATATACATATATATCTAAACTATAATGTTAGTATTTATATTTTATAATCTTATTCTAAGGTTGTTGTCATCAAAACCATCAACTCATGTACTAACAATCTCCCCCTTTTTGATGATGACAACCTTTATTTATAAAATATTACTTCTATCCTAATAACTCCCCCTAAAATTGATAACTCCCTCTTAATCTTGCCTAACTCTCCTATTTTATATTTCTCCCCCTTTGTCATCAACAAAAACAAACAAACTCTAAACTATATAAATCCCCCTCATTCTTGTACTCAAGTACCTGCATTAATAAACTATATAATAGAGTATATTAAGAAATAACTATACTTATAGACATAATATTCAATCAACGATTATAAATATATCAATGTATATTTATACATTCATCAATCCACACCAAGTGTCAATCAAATCAATCAAAACAAACAATTTCAATCAAAGCAATCAATTCAAACAAAGCAAACAAACCAACATCAAATGTTTCGAGGAACTTCAACTCATCCTTCTTCTCCGAAAATAGGGTCTGATTTGATGGGATCCCAATTTTCATTGTCATTTGTGAGAGAGACAGGAGGATGTGCTTCATTATCATCCTTGTGCAGTGAAGAAATCATCCATCGCATTGCATCGAAATGCCTTTCTTGGTCCTTGATCATCTACATTTGACTCAACTCTAAGTGTCGCTGGTTACGAAGAATGAACGAAAGAATATTCTTGAACGAATTAAGAGTCTCTTCAAGATTCTCGGTTAAATTGTGAATAGGATTTGCCATTTTTGAATTTGTGAGAAGAATAAGAGATAAAGAGGATAGAAAATAATATTGAGTGAAAAATTCTGGAAGAAATAAGTATTTATAGGTGTAGGAATTCGTTTGAAATGAATAGACATAGGGTAGTTATTCAAATTTCAAATTTGAAATGAAATGTCATTTCTGACCAGTACATGTCGACATGGTCAAGGGGGGGATGTCGACATGGTCCAATGAATTTTGATGACTTTTTGAATTTGTGAATAATTGTGTATATATATATATATACTAACATTTATTCAGGAGATAAGATAAGCTAGATAACAGAAAAGGAAATCAATTCCATTGCATAATAGGATAATACAATGATTAACCATAAAGAACTACATAAACATTCAAACCAAAGAAAATTAGAGTAATACATCATGAAATGAAAAGATACAACTAGTTAGAGGATGATGAAGATAATCCAAGTTTCTTGCTGACTTTGGAGAAAAACTTGGTCAACTTGGATGACATTTTGTCCAACTTCTTACTAACGAATCGTTTAAGAATCCATTGATTCTTAACAATTATCTTTTGGTTTTTGAGAAGGGTTTTGTTGGTAGGATTGGAGGGATATTCAATACTTTCTAGGGATGTTTCACCTTCTTCTTCTTCTTCTATTTCCATTTCATCCCCTTCTTCTTCTTCTTCCTCTTCCTCCTTTTCCATTTCTTCATGAGCCAAACGCTCTTCCTTTTCGGCAAGAGTCTCATAAGGTTGAAAAATATATGGGATTTTCATGAGAGAAATGTTTGAGATATTAAAAACTTTTCTTGAAATAAATTCTTCTCCTTTGAAATTTACTCCAAAATAGTTGAAAATCTGAGTAAGATAAATTCCATGATATAAAGCGTTTTCTCCCATTTCAAAATTTTTAGGACGAAGTTCATCCAAAATAACTTGCGCCCAATTGATATCATAATTTCCGAAGATAGAAAAAAGTGCTTTGCACACTTTTGAAGTAGGATTGTTAAAATTTCCCGATCTTGGGGTCAAAGTATGCTGTAAAAGAAGATTGATAATTCTTGCTTTAGGACGAAAGTTTCGGTTTTTAAATTCAAAGTTTTCTTCTCCTTCAAAAATATGATGAAAGGTCTCACGATCATGTTCATCGATTTGAAAACTAGAAAGATCCATTCCCATGCTTTTGCAATTGAGAATGGTACCCAAAAGATCACAATTCAAAACAATTTTAGTGTCTTTGACACTACTCCAAATTTCATTATCATTTCCTTCATAAAATTCTCGATTGAGATTTGCATAGAAAATTTTAACAAGATTTGGGTAACAAACAAAATCATTTTCAGAAGAATCAACAAGACTAAGAATTTGATTGTTTGCAAAAAGAGTATCAATTTCATAAGAAGCAAAATCTTGAAAAATAGCAAACTTTCCAGGATGGACTTTTCAATAATTAGCATAATTGATGTATGCTGTTATTGCCTCCGGATTATTGAGGAGTTGCTCTTTCAAGTTTCTGGCAAGTCTCATGGTAGAGGGGTTGCTTGAAGAAGCCATTAAAATAGAAAGTAGAGAGCTTGGAGTTTTGAAGAGAGAGTTTGAATTTGAAAATGAAAGTGAAAATTTGTGATAAAAGATAGTGAATAGATTTTTGAAAGACATGTTCTTTGGTCAAAAGATGTCTTTTCAGAGTATTGAATAAAGTGAAAAGGTGGAGGGAAATTAAAGCATTTGAATTCAAATTTTGAATTTCAAAATTTGTACCCATGTCGACATCATGGTAGGGACCATGTCGACATGTGCCTGTGAATTTCTATGATTTTTATTTTTCCTAAGTATTCTAATATATATATACTTATTATTTTAATGTATATATATATATATATCTGGAATATTATTAGAATTGTAGTATATTCCAGAAAATACTATTATATTATTAAAAAATAATAAAAATAAAATTATAATAAAATTATAATAATAATAAAATAATAAAAATTAAATTTAAAATTCAATCAACACACCAATTCAAAATCAATCAATCAAGCAATCAATCATCTAATTCTAAGCATGCAATTTCAATCAATTGTATTGTAAATGTGTACCTTTTTCTGAGTCCGTTTCCTTGAATTTGTTGAAGTCGTGAACTGCCATGAAACACAAATTTGAGTTATCTGTCTTCTGATCATCATCGCTTGAGGACGAGTCTGAGTCATATAGGGTAGCAGTAAATGCACGCTTCCGTTTCTTTACTGATTCATTGTTTATAGGAGGATTCTGCCTTTCTGGATACGGACAGTCTCTTTTGATATGGCCTAGTTTATCACAGTTGAAACATTTGACATTGTTTGGCACTGCATTCTGATTTCCAGACTTCTTATAGTTGTTTTTCTTGAGATTATTCATCTTTCTGTATTTCAGGAATTTCCGAAAATTCCTGGTCATAAATGCTCTCTCTTCATCATTATCACTGTTTGAGTCTGATCCATCGGTTAATGCATTGAATACCATTGATTTCTTTTCATATGCTTTGCTTTCTCTTCTCCCGATCATTTGGACTTCAAACGACATTAGATTTCCAATCAATTCTTCTATCTTTAAGGTACTGATGTCATTTGCCTCTTCAATTGCAAGTGTCTTTTGATCCCATTCTGGAGTGAGAGAATTTAAAAATATTCTGACTTGATCTTCTTCCGAAAATTCCTTTCCCAAGGATATTAAAGAATGCACAATATCCTGAAATCGACTATACATATCTGAAATAGACTCATTAGTATTCATTTTAAATAACTGAAACTGATTTGTGAGCATGGAAATTTTGGTCTGTTTAACTTTGCTTGTTCCCTCATGAGTAACTTGCAAAGTTTTCCAGATTTCATATGCGGACTTACAAACTGACACTCTATTAAATTCATTCCTATCAAGTGAACAAAATAGAATATTCATTGCTTTAGAATTATTTTGTGCAACAGTCTTTTGCTCAGTGGTCCACTGTGCAAAGTCAGTTGTGGGTTCAGAATATTCATTATGTGTGATATTCCAAGTGTCTAATCCTATAGATTGTAAATATATTTTCATCCTACATGCCCAATATGCATAGTTACTGCCATTAAAAAGTGGTGGTCTGGCAGTAGACTGACCTTCTACAAATGAACTAGTGTTAGAAATAGTACCGGTGTTGGTAGCCATTTAGAAAACTTTTCAAAATTCAAATTATGAAACTTTTGAAAACCTTGCTCTGATACCAAATGTGAGGAATGCGGAATATGGATCTTAAGGCTAGAATGAACACTAGAGGGGGGGTGAATAGTGTTTATAAGAAATTACTAAATCTTTTTGAGTTATTGTTGATTTGTACACAAATGTATGCAATATTCAGACACAGATATAATCACAGAATCAAACACAGATGCAGGAAAAAGTAAATGCAGTAAATGATAGAACACACCGGATTTTATACTGGTTCGGAGTTACCCTACATCCAGTCCCGCACAACTAAGTACGGATTTCCTTTCAAAAGCAATTCAACAATTACAACCCTCGGTTTCAAGGCTACACAAGACACCCTCCAGAATCACAATCCTCTAGGTAGAGACACTTGATTTCCGGGGCAACAAGTCCACCCAATTGATTTCCAAGGGTACAATCACACCTTTTCTCGCTTGATTGATTTCCAAGGCTACAATCACACCTTTTCTCGCTAGATAGATTACAAAGAAGCCTATAACTCTGAATAGCACTGGGATCTTGTTGAGATAGTGATAGAGAATCAAACCAGAGATGATCTAGTTAGATTCAATGTTGATTTCAACAGAGTGATGATAGGATTTTGAAATAAGAAAATATGGAGGAAGAAGAGAAGTGAAAAACCAGAAAATCTATATGTAAATTCGTTGAAACTAACCCTTATTTATAGAAGAACAACAGCCATGTCCATTTGTGAAAGGTTATGGCGAATAGACACTTCTTTTGAAATTCAAATTTTTGAATCTAACTGTCACTATGTCGACATGGGGTACTAGGGCATGTCGACATCCCAAAGGAAATTTTGATATTTTGTTTTTCTTTGAAAATAACCTATATCTTATATTAAAACTATTTTAAACTTTATTAATATACTTGACTATAGATAAAATACATAGATAAATATAGAGAATAATATGTATAAAATTTTACTATAATTTTATATTTAAATCTAAGTAAATATATTATAATTAAAAGATAGTTTTAAAACAAATGAAGTTTAAAACAAGAGTTTATTAAAAACAAAAATAGAGAATATTTAAGGCTAAAACATCTTTTTGAAAATCATTTGAAAAGATAATTTTTAAGGCTAAAACATTTTGAAAAGCAGTTTTGAAATTATTCTGAAGTAGTTTTGAAAATCATTTTGAAGCAGTTTTGCAAGCTTCTTCTTGCAGAATATCTCATCACATCAGGACTCAAGAACTTGTACAAAACTAGGATGTTCGTGGGTTTGTAAGGCACTTGTCGTAGGTTTGTAAGCTACTTGTCGTGGGTTTGTAAGCCACTAAAAAGGTCGAAATGGGTTCCATTCCAAAAGAAAAATGGAGTGAAGATTTCAGTGCTATTGTGAAGTTTTAACATAATTCTAGACTCAATACTTATCTTGAAATCTTGAACTCTTGATAATCTTGATATTCTTGATACTCATGAGTCTTCAATCTTGATATCTTGAATCTCTATACTGTACAGTCTTCATTCTTGGTACCTACATGGTTAAATCCTGCATATACATATATATCTAAACTATAATGTTAGTATTTATATTTTATAATCTTATTCTAAGGTTGTTGTCATCAAAACCATCAACTCATGGACTAACATATATGATGCTCTACTATTATAATTCACACCGAACTAAATAATGCCCCATCTAACAGGTACGAATTTCCTTATAATAGTGGGTGGATTACCGCACATCAACTTAGTAATTAATGATATGAATGTATCACGCCATAGTTTTACTAAAACTCGATATCGACTGTCAGAATAATGGAATAGTAGGAAAACTCAAGTAATGTCGAATATCATAACTATATCGAAAAATATCAATTTCAGCATAAAAAATGAATCAGTATCGAACATTATAACAATGTTGTATGGCATCAGTATCGATATTGGGCAAAACACTATCGGGTGTAGGGTCTAGTAAATCATCTTCTTCATCGTTAAACTAAGAACACACCAGTTTTCTTACCAACATCGATTAACTTAAAATCCATTTTTACGACATAGGAATTCAATATTCATATAACCTCAAATCACAATCAATTATAAACCTAGTTAATAATATAAGCATCGAGGCCCCATAATCGAGCCCAAATGTCAACCTGAAATCGAAGGAACCCAAACCAGACTCTAGCAGCAATTTCAACACAAATCACCTAATTTAATTCATTAACTTAATTGATAAAAAGCGAATGTTGTACCTGAACTTTGATTCGAATGCTTTAGAATTAAGGTTTTGGATTTCTTTGAAAATTTGATATTTTGCTGGAGCTTCTCAATTGCAGGTAAAAAGAGAAGAAAGGGACGCTCGACTGTTTATAGAGAAGAAAGAAGATGACCAAGCACCATCGATTTATTTTGAATTGACAGTTAGATTTGCGTAAGATATTAGTAGGTGGCAAAGGTTATTGCCGAGATTGACTTGAAAAGTCAATGCTTCCTCAACATTAGATGGAAAATATTACTCCAATTATTGCCTTCGAAGATATGCGACATGCAACATAAATATAACAACGCATCAATTTTAATGCCAAAGAGATGAAGGTGAACCAATGACGAAAGTATGAAGATGAAATAATGTCTGAGGCATACAATGTCGCATCTCATCAATAAGGGGTCATATACAACGTCGCTTATAAAGCCAAAGACACTGAACGCCAACAATGCCGCATACCATCTATAAAGTTGGATGATTAATGCCGAGTCTTTTATGTCGCTAAGTTACGTCGGATGGAATCAACACTGTAACTCATCAAAGATGCAACAACGACGAACATAATCAATGTCGTGCCGTGTCCTATCAATGTCGCCATTCACCTATAGAGATAAAATAGATGACATACCTCAACAGTACTGCACTTTATCAATAGTGGAAATTGGTGTAAAGGGCCTAATTATACGGCCCAATTTTTTTCTAGGACACGGGTTTGAAATTAATTTTTTCCAGGATAAATATCTAGGCGCGTGCGTCTTCATCTTCTCAAACCAATCGTATCTTTTGAAATCTACTGCTCAGGGAAATTAGGCAAAATTAAGCCGTCTTTTCTTGTGCAATCAAAGTGCTCGTTCCATTTTTTGAAAAATATTAGGTGTTAGTTTCTTCTGAATCAAATTTGACTTTAATTGTGGGAAATCGTGAGGTGATTTTCTTCATTTGGATAGGCTAATCGATTTTCTCTATTGGATTTCTTGTTCTTTGGTGAGTCTCGATTTTATTTGGTGGTTTTCATTGTCAATTCAATGTTTTCTGATGCTCATGATGTTTTTCTATTTTTCTTATCAGGGGAGGCGGTTTTGATCTATTGGAGGAAGGTTTTGTTTGATGTAGTTGGAATAATGGCCTCTAAATGGTATTCTTTTATTCTGATAACACAAGAATTATGTATTTAGCCTGGTTGCATCATTCACTTTAGATTATGATTTTAGTATTTAGAGTATCACTTCAGATTTGGTTTGAGCAATCAAAGTATTTATTTTTGTCAGTCCATTCTATTTGTACTCATTTTGGGTATGAAATTGGATCTGAAATAATATTAGTTGAAGTTGTTTATTCTTTAGTTCTTGTTGATTTGTGATCTTTAAAAGATAAATTGTTTTATCGTTTTTCGAAAAGTGGGATAGAAATGATTTGTTATGTAGTATTTTTTGCTATTAGTTTCTAATTCAGATCAATTTCACATACTTATTTTTTTGTTTACATTTTTTTTGCAGGTGTGATTCATCTGTTATAGTTGTGTTTGATTTCAATAACAATTGTTTTAGTGCTCGTTTTGGATTGGATGCTTCTATTTCTTCTGTTAGGAATAGGATTTGCGAGGAGTGGATTAATTTTAGTCCATTATGCTTTGATATTTTTTATATTCGAGAACCAAAGACTACCTTTGTTGAAACAGATAGTGATCTTCAAGCTGTATTGTGTTTGTCTTGGTTTAAAAGAAAGAATTTTTGGTATTTTTTCTACGGTTGAAGATTAATTCAACGGATAATTTTGTTGTTGAAAGTAGCAAGTCTGGTTCAGTAGTTGGTGGTGAGTCAAGTAATAATATGTTAGGTTATGATGATGATTTAGATTCTGGTTTTACTCAACAAAAGGATTTACATGAGTTGTTGAAGAAGAATTCAAATATGGAATTTTTTACTAGGGTTGGTCAACAGTTTGATTCTGCTATTGGATTCCGTAGAACGGTTAGTGCTTATTGTTTGAAGAATGGGTTTAAAGTACAATATATTAAGAATTGTAAAGAACGATTGACAGTTCGATGTGCTATAGATAGTTGTCCTTTTAAGATTCATGCTTCTTGAAAACTGAAGCAATTGGACCAACTGTTTATTAAAAACATTCAGCTGATTCATACTTGTGGTGGTGGATTTCGTTCACTTGGTAGTCCAACCATTAATAGTGATCTTGTGAAAAGTCTAATCTTCAATCAAATTCGTGATGAGCCAAAAAGAAAAACCAAGGATATCATTAAAAGTTTTAGAAGAGATTATGATGTGGAGCTGAGCTATTATTTTGCTTATAAGGGTAAGAAATTGGCTATAAATGATATTTACGGTGATGAAAAGAAATCTTACAATGAATTAGTTTGGTATTTGAAGGCATTGGAAAGAAATAACCCAAATAGTTATTCAAGTATGGATGTGGATTCTGACACTAATTAATTCGAGAGAGTTTTTGTATGTTATGAGGCATGTATATTTGGATTCAGCTATTGTCGTCCTATGGTGTTTTTAGATGCTACCTTTTTGAAAGGGCGAAGTGGTATTTTGATGGCTGCCACTGCAAAAAATGGGAATCAAGGTACTGATTTTGATCTTTTTTTTGGCTGTTGTATTTACTTTGTACTATGTGCATTAGTTCCTTGTTATAAATTTATGTAACATAGTACTGTTTCTTTAAGTGATTATTCTAGTGAATTTTGTTATGTACATACTGCATTTTGGTTAAGTGATTAGTCTACTGTTATATAGTACTGATTCAAATATAGTGCATTTGGTTGTTTCAAATGTAGTAATATCCAGTTCAATTCATTATAGTTTCTTTTGCGTTAGGGATTAGCATGTGAAATTATTGCAGAAATGAATTTATGTAAATTTGATCCAGAACAAACACTGTAAAATATTTAATGTTATTTAATTTGATGTACAAAATGTTACTGTATACAGGAGTTAAAAAAGATAAATGCATTTATCTTTAAGATAAAGAATTAAATAACATATTAAGCCGTACTTATATATCATAGTTACTACTATATGATAAACATATTTATCATTTTTCTCATTATTTGAAATTCTTACATAACGTATACAAATGATTTAAACAGCATATAGAAAAGATAATAGCATATATCTTTTAGAAGTTCGAATATAAGTCTTTGTATTGTATGCATGAATTAAGTATCATATCTTTGCAATTTCTACCCTTCCTGCATAGACTACACATTCAAGTAGCAAAATTTAAAAAACAAAAGAAAAAAAGGATGAATTGCCTCTAGCAAGTTTATTTTTCCTTTTTTATTTGGGTCAAGGGCATAGTGTTCATGTGATTGTTTACTATTAGATAATACTGTTTCAAACATAGTGCATTTTGTTGTTTCAAATGTACATTAATAAACAGTGAATTATTATTTTTTTGTTTTTTTTCAGGTTTTTCCCCATTAGCAATGGCTCTTGTTCCCAAAGAAAATGAAGAGTGTTGGAGTTGGTTTTTGAATCACCTAAAGAATGCTCTTAGTTGTGATAGAATATTAACTTTTTTAAGTGATAGACACTGGGGTTTATTGTTAAGTATTCCAAAAAATTTCCAAATAGTCATCATTCTTATTGTTTGCATCATATGCAAAATAATATTGCTAGAATTGTGAAAAGTGGAAGGGGTGTTTGGGTAGCTCATTTACTTGAGCGTTGTGCTATAGCTTCTAATCATCATGAGTTTGAAAAAGCCATGTCCAAGTACAAAGAAATTGGAGGTGCCAAAGCTATAGAGTATTTGAATGATAAACCATATGATCATTGGGCCGATTTGTTTTTTCCGGGGAAGCGATATGGTGAAAATAAGTCCAATGTAGCTGAGAGTTTTAATTCTTGGATTTTGGATGAAAGAAGTTTGCCTGTTACTGCTTGTCTTGATGGAATTAGGGTAAAACTTATGATGCAAATGTCTAATCGTAGAGAAGAGGCATTAAAGTGGACTAGTGTGTTATGTCCGAAAATGGAAGCTCGTTTGTTAAAATTGAAGGAAGAAGGATTTGGGTGGAGTATTTCTAAATCATCTAGGTATGTATTTATATTTATTTACATGATGTTCACAGTTTCTGAAAAATGATAAATGCATTTATCTTTTTTCAACATGCTATGTAGCCCGTGTTATGATTTCATTTTGTTGGTGTCGCTTGCTACATATTTTCTCTCTGTCTGCATTGAGGCTTATGATAATTATGAATAATGTAAGGACCAAGTAATATAAAGCAAGTATCATTGTGGTGTTTTATTTTTGAGATATTGTTATTGTAAAAAATAATGTTGTGCATAGGAGTATGATGCATTAGTGTGTCTGCTTAGGGTTTATTCACATGCATGAGTGTTTTATTTTTGATAGTATTTATGGTTTTTGGTATAACTGAAAGCTTTGACAAGATATTTTCAAGTTTATAAATTTAAACCTTAACAATAAATATATAATGGAAATATTGAGCAATGCTCACATGCAGAATTCATGAGCAAACATACATTATCTTTTTTTCCTTCCCTTATAGCATAACTTCTGTGATCTTTAAGAATATGAACAGTATGACTGTTGTTAATTTTTTTGGTTTATGAGTCTTATTTTTCACAATTAGTTCACTGCACATGAATTGGGTCTTATTTATTAGATAGATTAGAGAGAATATATATAGTGCTAATAATCCTTTTTTGGAAATGCAATATGTTTATATATTTTACCTATTTTTAATTTTACATTTTGTAGGTATATTTTTGAAGTTCATTCTCCAACATCTCAAAAGGTTGATCTTAAAAATCGCATTTGCAGTTGCAATCAATGGAAAGCGACAGGTTTTCCTTGTGTGCATGCTTTGAAGTGTATTTCTTCAACCAGAAGTTCTGTTTATGAATATATTGAGAATTACTTTACTGTTGAGTATTATCTAGCTAGCTTCGTATTCACATTTGATCAATCCTATTCCAACTTTTGATAAGGAAGCAATTGAAGCTGGAGAATCATCTATTGTTCTTCCTCCTAAGCCTGTTCGTGGAGCTGGTAGGCCTAGGATGAATAGGATTGAAGGGGCTGATTTTCATGCTAAGCAAAATAGATGTGGAAAGTGTAAAAAACTAGGACATAATAGAAGGGGGTGTTCTTTTGAATAATTGAGTTGATTGTTTTAGTTCAATGTATTTGATTGGTTGTTCTATGAATACTTTAAGTTGAATAATTGAGTTGATTGTTTTAGTCCAAAGTATTTGATTGGTTGTTCTATGAATACTTGGTTGTTGTAAGAATACTTTGAGTTGAATATTTGAATAGTTGCATATGTTGAATTGGTTATGATCTGATTTTGATTATTTTTGGTTGTTTGCAATTATTTATGTTTAACTGTTATTTGGAATACAATGTTGTTAGTTCTGTTAAAAAAGATAAATTGATATTTCTTTTTAATTCTTGTGTATAGTCTGTATTTTGTTATTATATATTACTGTAGTTATTATGTCTATTCTTAAAATATAGTCTTTTCTATTCATGAACTCCAGCCCTGACGCTGGTCACTACAAGAAAATCAAAGTGGTATCAAATATGACCAATTTTAATAGCATAGCAATGAGATATTCTATATCCTCAATGCTAATGGATATTCGAACCAAATTATCTGTAAGTCCACGATTTTCACGCACAGCAGTAGGAATACAAATCAAACAGAACAACTGGAGATAAGTATGACTAGTATATTGCTACCCGAAACATACTATCAATAAAAGTGACGTTCTTATGTTTAGACTTTTTAAAAGAGCATACGCAGAATGTGTCAATAAAAGTGATAGAACATACTGTCAATAAAACATAAATGCGTTTATCTTTTTAACAGAGCATTAAAAACATTAGCCATTACAAATTCACTATCAATTACCATAATTTCATTATCAAATTTAAAATCAGTTGTGTAAGTACTTGCTAGTTAACAATATACAAAAGCAACATAGACTGAAGTGATTATGTACTTGATATTTCATTTGACAGATGCATTGGTTCTAGACAGTCTTGCCTTCTTCCCTGCTTTTGATGAGAAAGGAAGACAAAAACAACGATTACGGGTATAAACTCCAATATCAACGAAAAGACGCTCCGTATTATATGGCCCAATTTTTTTCCAGGACACAACATGAATGAATAGTCAGATTCAAAAGTGACAGTGCAAAACAAGTGCACAACACACACATAAACAAACTCAAGTCTACAACATCTGCAAGTAGGTTTTACAATTCAAATCGTGTGGCCTAAGTCAACCATTACAAATTCATCAGTAAATTCAGATATACTGTCTAAAATCTATCATCAAGTAAAATTTTAACAAATGTATGATAAAAAGACTGTTAGATATCAAAGAATTTGTTGCTATCATTGTCAGTTCAAATTTTTTTGTTGCTGAAGCTGAACTGCAGAATTTTTCAATTGTCCAGCGGTATGGTTCATCGGAGAGAATTTGTGCAATTATCTGTGCTCTAAATGCATTTAGTTGTTCTGGACTGATTTTTGATGTTGTGTCCATTCCTTGTGCTATCTTTTGGATAAACATCATTACGAAAATTCCACAGTCAAACCTGCATTTGTTAAAATTTTAGTTATTGTGTAACATGCATTGTTGTATAAATATCTCCACTCCAGTATCCTGAAAATTACTCGTTGGTTTGTTGAGCACAGTTAACATTTTTAATCAATGTAGACTTTCCCAGAATTGTTTTCTCGCCTGCGTCTTGTAAGTCTTTATTGATGTTGTTTACCGCTGCTTTCTGCAAAAAAATATATATATCTTTTTTATAATAATGATAAATCTATTTATCTTTTTTATTTTCTGTGTATTTTACTTACCACATTAATAGCAAACTTCGAATGTCCACTTCTTAATGTCTTAGATCTTGTGGTCAACTGTAGAGAATCATACTGGTTCCATGTACATGATTCCACTACTAGCTCTAGCAAGCTCCAATGTTCGTTGCCAAGTATAGGAAATAATATATTGCAACATAATGGATTTAGAAGTGTTTGTTTAATAAAAGGATTAAACATTTCCCCTTTGATATTTTCCATGTTTCCATCTGTTGCACTTTTCTGTTAAAAAATAATTTCAGAAAACTTATCTTAGAAACAAATTAAATTTGACATTATAGTTCACTTACTGTCATTGTTGTGTTCACATATATAATGCTAGAACTTTGTTCTAATAATTTTGTTTTTCTGAACCAAAACCAATCAATAACCTACATTTCAAAAAAAAATATGGATTAAGTATAGATTTTATAATGAAGTAAAGTATAGAATTTATAATGAAGCAAAGTATAGTTTTTTGTACTTACTTGACCAGAAATATATTCTCCATAGAGAAGCTCTTCTATCATACTTTTTATGATGATGAAGTTTTCATCATCACAAGTAAATGCTTCATCACTGAAAAATTAAGATTAGTATGTACTGTGTTGTATGGGACTTACAGTATAAAAGAAAATTAATTAAGATTAGTATACTAAAAAATTAAGATTAGTATGTACTGTGTTGTATGGCACTTACAGTATAAAAGAAAATTAATTAAGATTAGTATGTAATATTTGTTAATAAAAGAAAATAACAATATTTGTAGAAGTTTGTCTGAAAAGATAAAGATAACTTAATTTATCTTTTTTAGTTTAGTTTGGCTTTTTTGATCTCTATAGGACAAAAAAACATGGGTATTAAATCAGTCCTGGTTTTATGGCACTTTCAGTATAAAACACAGATTTGATCTCTATATGACAAAAAAATATGGAGAATTCATGGGCAAAAAAGGTCCATGACTTGTATATCTTCCGTTCTTTTATTACTAGTGCCTAAATTTGTATAGTGTTTATCGTATATAATTAACAAAACTAAAAATGCAAAGCATCAAACCTAATAATGAAAAGGTGAAGATTTTGATGCTCGAATAAAAAGCTTTATTTTAATTATATGTTGTACTATAAACAATATGATATTGTACTAGAAACAATATCTTATTGGAATAAATATATATTTAAGTCAATTGAGTGAAAAGTAGTTTAGTTACTTACTTGTTTCCTCCAAGAATTTTGAAAAAAAGTTTGACAATTTCTTTTTGTTCTTCAGCAAGATATTTGAGTAGTGGACATTTCTCAACATTCCTTGGCTTCTTCTTCTTTTTTGGTTCTTTCAGGACAACATCTTCAACAATAATAGGATTTTCAAGAGCAAGCACTTTCAGATTATCAGATTTTAAACTATCTTGTGTCTCCTTTTCTAGTATGAAATCTTGAGTTTGCATAATATCAAAAGTTGGAAAATTAGCAGAACTGTTTATGTGAATTATACCAACAATTTTATTTTTTTACCTTTTTCAGCTTTGGTTTTTTTGTTCAAATTATCTTTTTCCTTCACATCGTGCTTTTCTAAATTTTCGAACTTTTGGAGCTTCATTTTAAGAATCTGTATTCTTTTTTCAGCCACTTCTCTTAAACGTCTTTCCTCATTTAATTGTTCCGCAACATTTTTCATCTCAGTAGTCAAAAAATTGACTTTTGACTGTAGCTCCATTATGTTATTAGCACATTCTTTGGCATATTTTTTCAGACTTGTGTCTTCCTGGCACTCCTCTAATTTTCTTTTGTTGTTTTGTTCTTCTACCACCTCAATAGCTATTATTTTATTGGAAAGAAATTCTTTCTCTTCTTTTGTTACAGCTGCAATTTTTTTTAAAATCTGCAATGAATATAGTTAAAGTTAAGCTTGCACATATACTGTCGTTGAAGTACTTGACAAGTTAAGCTTGCGCATATACTTTCTATACTCATTTGGTTTTCTTTTATTTAGGCTACTAACATTCCAAAAAATTGCATTCCAAGAAATCAAAAAAAAATGTACAGTTAAAAAAAACAAAAAAAAACTAGCATACTTTGTCATCTTCAACTTCAGTGAGTTCCAAATCTTTCAGTTTTGATAATTCCCATTTTCTCATTCTTGGGATTTTGGTTTGCAGATTTTCCTTCTCATCAATTATTTGTGTTCGTTCACAAATCCAGTACTGCAAGAAAAAGATAAATACATTTACATTTTTGTAATAAATATAAATTAGAATATATTTATATTTAGTTAAAGTTATGAAAGCATACCAGTAACACCATAGTACAGCCTGGTGTACTTCTAGGGTCAGCATGATACTTTTTAACATTTTTCAAAACATTTTCACATATTGCCCGTGACCAAGAGATTGAATTTAATTTTTTTAAATTCAGCAACTTCGGCAAGAAACCCCATTGCATATAGTTTTGGTTGTTTGGAAAAAGGAAAGTTATAACCAGCAACAATAACAACAATTTCACTAAGTCTTCATTTCCTTTTTCCTCTTCTAACAGTGTATTCAATCTTTTTGTTACTGTTTTTTGGCTGATTATGTCTTCTTCTTGAAAATTGGCAGTTAAAAAATTGGAGAAACTTTCCATGGCTGAGGCTTTGTTAGAAGCTGGTATAGGAAATAAGTCTTCTCCAGCTAATGGCATTCCAAATATTAGACTGACTTCTTCAGGACTTATTTTGAGTAATTTGTTTCCAATTTTGAAAGCATTTTCTTTTACATCAAAAGAAGTAATGATGTCATCTAAATTTGAAGCACTTTTCCTTAAATCTTGTCGTGCTATTGAATCTCTAAGAAAAACATTGAAGAAGTTTTTGAATGGTGTTTTTTCTATAAAAGCTTTTACTTCAGGTGAAAGAATGCGTTTCTCCTTTATAATTGACATCACTTTATAGATTGCATCCAAATTGCATCTATATGTACCTGTGTACTGTTGCCTTTTTTGCTTCTTGGCTATTTTTTTAATTTCATACCGTTCAACATCATCCGAATCAGTACTTTCTTCAGCCAGTTGTTGTGAAATCATTTTTTCATCATCAGAGTTTTCTATTTGTTTATGTCTGAAGTCCTTATCCGTGAAGTCTTCTTTTTCATCAGCATCAGGTAATTCTTGTGTTGGTTCGGTCTGATTATACATTTATGAAATTAAAATCAAAAAATCAATTAGGAGGTAAAAATAACAAGTTTATGAAAAAAATATCTTACTACACAAAAAATTAAATAAAAAGATAATATGGTTTATCTTTTTAATTATTTGTATTTTTTGGGATTAAGATATTTTTTACTGTATAAAGTACCTTTATTTAAAAAATAAAAGATAAAGCACCTTTTTAGTATATAAAGTACCTCTTTTTTTAAAAAAAAGTACAAATTAAATCCAACAGGTTTTTTTGTAAAGAACAAATGTTTGAATTTTTTTTTAGACCAATTTCAATTTTCACAGTTTCAAATTTTCACATTTTCAAATTTTTATTTTAAACCAGTAAAAGATAAATGAAGATTCACAACTGAAAATCAACAAGAATTATTTAATGAAATGAAAATTTACAATTAGAAAGTTTCAAAGTATAGAAAGATAATCTGCTTTATCTTTTTTAGTTGTTTAAGTAATGGTTAATTAGAAATCTGAAAACTTAAAGAAAATGAAACACAAAATAGCCATTAGAATATTATGTATAAAAGGATAAATTCTTTTATCTTTTTTAACAGAGCATTAGAAACAAATTAGCCATTACAAATTAGTGATCAGTTATTAGAATTTCATCATCATAATAGCCTCGAAGTAATAACAGGTACAACATGTATGAATGCAGTTCACAGTGCAGACTCATATGGTCAGAGAATCAAGCAACAACATTAACGAATAGTCAGATTCAGAAGTGACAGTGCAAACAAGTGCACAACATACACATAAACAAATGCAACATGAAAACAATTCAAGATCAATGCAAATGAAGCACCTGACTGAAGTGTTCAGATATTACATATATACATGTGTGTAACATCAAGTGAATATGCAACATCATAAACATTGAAACCAGAGTCCAACGCAGACATGTCGACAAGATGAGAATGCAAGTGCAGACAAGCTACATTATCACTGACTGCATATAAAGCAACAACACAAGTCAGTGCACATCAACCCAATACAAACTACATGAAGTGAATGCACAAACATATATATATATATACACACACACACACACACATATGTATATACACATGTATACTTACATGTAGTGACAGCATAGCAGACTAACCAAGTTAAACAATGCAAGCATATACAAATTGAAGAGTACAACTAAATATTATAGGAAACATAAGTAGGAAAACAGTTACCAATGGAGTTGAAGATAATGATGATCTCTGGCTGTGTTCATTGCAGAAAGGACTAGATATAGGTCTTATGTTTATGCATTGAGTTCCACCTTCATTTATGAATATGCAAGTAGTTTTTCGAATGAATAACTTTGATTTAGAAGGCCTTGTGTGCATCTTTACGCTGCATGAAAATTGTCATACATAATGAAATGTTAGAAAGAGTGAAGAATAATTTTTTTGTACTTAAAAGTTGATTAAGTATGTTTATTTCGCATAAATCCTTCAGGACAACTGCAATTGACTTAAACTCAGTATTTATTATGTTACATGTAGTAGCTGATATAAAAGTTTATCTAGGATTTATTATGTAATTTAATGTTTTACATAAAAACATAAATGCTTTTATCTTTTTCAACTAGGGTTTAAATTAGTTGTATATTTTTTGTAATAACTTTAAATCATGATAAAAACAAAATCCTATCTAATAAGTAATTATAATTATCAAACACAACTAGGGTTTAGCATGTAGTCTAAATATTTTACATTAATAGATAGATACGTTTATCTTTTTTAACAGCTAAACAATAACTTGTTCAGTTTAACACCTAGGGTTTAGTATCATCTGCCATTGAATATTAAGATATGCTTAATTAAACAAATGTCGATTATGTTAAATTATAACAAGAACTAAAATACCTTAAATCTATTATAAGAGCTATTATTAGCATCGTTAAGAATGAATATTTAACTACGATTTATCATCTAACTAAAACATTTACATCAAAATAAAATATAGCTTAGTTGTTCCGCATTTAAGTTTAAGGTGATTGCAGAAATTGCTCGATGAAAGTATTTTAGATTAAGCGGAAATCAATGAAGCAGAAATCGATGATGCTGAAGCAGAAATATTGGGAAGAGAAAATGGAATGGAAGAAGGACATAAAGTAACGTGTTTAAAATTTTGTCCTGCAAACTAATTATTTTAAAGCTGTGTGCTACAAACTTATTGTTTGATGAAAGAAGGACCTTGCGGTAAAATTTCCCTATTGTAAAGGGGAATAATATATAGTTCATTATCTAATTAAATCGTTTTGTATAAAAACATAAATGCTTTTATCTTTTTTAAGTAGGGTGTAAATTTGTTGTATATCTTTTGTAATAACTTTTAAATCATGAAAAAATGGCAAACATGTATAACATATACTAGTCGCTATTTAAGATAACTAAGGCTTAAGTTGATTTGAACCAATTATAGTAAAAGATAAATATGTTTATCTTTTGTAGCTGTTGAACATAGGAACATTACAACATAACTGTGTTTACACAATACATACAATTTTTGAAGTACTGAAGTTAAAATTAAGTTAAAGCAACTCAAAGATAAACAAACATGTTAAATCCATTACATTCTTGTATTAAATCATTTAGATTAAAAGATAAACAGATTTATATTTTTAAGCTGTTGAATATGAACAGTTTTAGATCACGTTAAATCATTACAAAAACAACAAACACCTTACATGCATTACAAAAACTGTTATATATAAACACAATCGATAGAACTTATTTCTTACTTGTCAAACACAAGCAAAAACAACCCATAAATAGCAAAGAAAATCAATCAGTGAATGACTACTTACTTCAGCTAACAAAAACAATCGATATATAGCAAAAAAAACAATCGATGAACAACGAACAACAAAGATAAACAAGTATTCACTTGTTCAACAACTAGTGAATAGAAATCGCTTCTTTCAACTAGCGAATAGAAATAAACAACTACTTACTTGTTTAGTTGAGAAAGGTTAGGCGGTACGATTTCTTCAGCCAATCGATAATCCAACTGAGTCGATTTTGTTTCTAAGCCCTACTTTTGTTTTTCATTCGGAGGTTTGGCGGCAGATATGGATTAGCGAGAAGTAGTGGGTTTATTTTGGACTCGTGTCCTGGAAACTAATTATTTTGAACACGTGTCCTAGAAAATAATTAGTTGATGCTAAGAGGCCCTTATAGTGAAAATCCCCTTATCAATATCGCTCATCATCAGTGTCATCTATTATCAAGGCCGCTATACACTGATGTCGCATGCCATTGCTATCGAAGTCATCTAACTGCCGATACTACTCCACTAGTACTTAATCAATGACGCCTATTATTGATACCGCCGACAATCAATGTCGCATCTTGTTGATGGAGCATTTCATCAATCATTAGAAGACATCACACATCTATACATGCGAGGTTGATGCCGAAAGTCGTCAACATTCACAAGATTAACCAAAACCGATATCATACAAAATGATGTCGCTTCTTGCTAATGTCGCTTCATAGTAATGTCGCTCTATATCAATGTTGCACTATATCAATCCTACCTCATGTCAATATCGATTCATCCTGGTATAACTACCAATTGATGACGTGCTATGCCAGATGCCTCCTCTATTTAAGCAGTGCCAAAGTTTAACTAAGCCCCGAAGAATGTCAAAGATCATCTTCAAACAGGGCTTAGCACCATGCGTCATTAATGACAACGAAGAACATGGATGCCGCAATCAAGCTGCAGCGCACGCCACGTTTCTACCCCCATAAATATGGACCTAGGGGCATTGTAGAAGGGGCGAATATTTCTTTTCTAGTTCTCTTATATTTTAAACTTTGTAATCCTGAATTGATTTGAGAATTTTAGTGCCAAGATGGCTATTACATATAGGACTTTGTACATTCAACATTATATAGAATAAGAATATGATTTCTTCAATTATGACTTACTTTCGAATTTCAAAAAACTTGTGATTTCTTAATCATAGTTCGCTTCGAATTCCAAAAGTACTCATATTCTTGATTTTTATTTTTGCATACAATTGTCTGCATGGATCAACTTCAAGTATATATGACTTCAAATGATTATGCATATGACTTTATCATGGACCTAAGCCTGCTTATTCACTCCTCTTAAACCTTAACTCAATCAAGTATCGCTTTTTGCCAATACTAGTTGAGGTTAAAATTAGGCTCTTTAAATTCCACCATTAACCAGGGTTCCCTTCCTTGCACTTTTTGGGGTTAACAATGAAATTCATCAACGGTTGCATTTTAAAATGATGTACCAAGGATATATAACGATTGTTATTGGTATTGTGTTATGGATTTTATGACATTTTGAATTTTGAATGAAATGGGCATTATTGCTATTATTATATTTTATCATTCCGCTGTGAGATCTGAATGAGTAGATAAATAGTTCTGTATTGTTCTTTATACCAACCAACAGCCAGCTTCGAAATGGACCTAAATTTCGATGGGCCTTTTCTGGGTCGGAATTCAGATATGTTTAAGTGCAATATAATTTATACATCTGAATGGTAAACTCCAAATAGAAAATTATCTCTAATCTCTAATAGAATAATGAGAACTGAAATAGCTCCACAGTATTGTACAGTGAATATAGCGATAATATCTTCAAAAGTAAATATATAAAAGCGCAAGCCACATGCCCTCTTTCGCACAACTACATGCGCTATATCACACTTGCTATCTCAATCTTCTCATTTATGAGTTCCAAACTCTACTCTAAAATAACTATTAAAAACCTTATTCGTTCTTCATTGAGTATTAGTTCCCTTTGTAGTACTATTACTACTCTTTTCATTAAAGAAATTTTGAATTTAATTAATTAGTGAGTTCTCCTTATTTATTCACATTATCATTGTTTAATTATTATTGATCAATTAAATTATCAATAGTTACGTGTAATATAAATAAGTGGTGCTATAGAAGGTGTTTAGGGATTGGATACTCTTTGTTCGTCTAGAAATTCAGCTAGAGGATACTCATCTCGATCCACAGGTATAAGCATTAAAATAGAGCTACATTGACTGGCCCACAATAAAATATTCTATCAATCGATATTGATCGATGGTCTTAGGGAAGATTCATTCATTGTTCCAAAATGTTGTATTTTGCTCATTTACCCATTATAGCTTCGTGCATTAGCTTCAAACCATGATCTAAAACCTGAATCCGTGGATCGCTCAGTAAGAATCAACGGACTTAACGATCGGCATCGGTCCTTGCCATCGATCGGTAACTATCAATGTAACTTAGCCCTTTTTTTTATTTTTGTCTTGTACCATTTGTACTCAATCGTCTTAGAGCTTTTTGTCTACTTCTTCATCGTTTTGAATTTCAACACCATCGAATCAAAAATCATTGATAACAAACTCTCATTTCGTTTTTTTTTTCTTTTGGTTTAAATAATTAATATGTGGAACAAGTCCGTGCTTTGTAAAAGTCAAATTGATGAAAAGAAATTTTTGTTTTACAGTTTTTTGAATTGTAGTAAAAACTCAATTTTTTGCGAAAAATGTAAATGACAATTATCTACAGTCATAACTGCAATTTTTCAACAAAAGAAAATGATTATTATTATTTTTTCCAAAATTTTGTGGAGATAATTGTAAATTCAAAAATGATTACATGGTAGCAGTATACAAGGTTTAATTTAGAAAAGCGTTTCGTAACTTACAAAACCAGATGCGTATCCTAATATTCATTTATTATTTCTCATCTATTTCATGTTTATCCGCTATTCATTTTATTCACCTTGCGTCGTAAAAAAATCATATGAAATATTTTAAGATTTTCTCTAATACGAGTTCAGAAAGAAAAGATTTTATGTAAACAACATTACTTTATAATTGACAAAAACAAGATGTAAAGATATTAAGGTTACTCGTTCAACAAATAGTAACCCAAGTTTCTAGCTTCGCTAAATGGCTCTTACACCGAAACACAGTGAAAAACTTGTAAAATATAATACATTCTACATAACGGGTAAATGATGCCCACCAAAGAAACAATTCGTCAACACCCACTTTGCATCTCCTATCAGATACACACTATCAACTAAAATTTTCAGGGTCAAGAAGCACAAACAACAAAAGATGCACTCAACCTGAAAGAATGGACGCAACCAAAATACAAGTAAATCAACGTTCAATAATTTAACAACGAATATTTTACACGAACAACGATCTTTCCTTTCTCAACTCCCAACTTTGCTCCCGTAACCAACCAGTGGCCAGGAGTATCTTGAGGTCCTTTAGACATTTCGGTCGTATCCACAATTTTTGCTAGCTTCCCAATTTGCATAGAATTCTCGCTCGAAGAAGATGAAGAAGATGCCTCGTCCATCTTTTTCAAACCGACATTAGGACTATGGTCCCAAACAGATCTTCTTATGGTGCATTCAGGAACTTTGGAAAAGAGAAGCTTTAGATGAAGCACGCTCTTTGCACTGAAGTCCCATACCCCTAACTGAGCTCCAGTTACAATGTAGACGCCCGATAGATCACCTATGTTCGTTTCAGTTATCTCGATCGGTGCCGTGCTCACATGTGCAAAATTCTTCCACTTGATTGGTTCAAACCATCGGCTGTCCTGTTCTTCCGGGCCTTGCCATTTTGGTGGGCCTATTGCTCTGTGTGCATCCCAGTGTGGTCTCAGTATTTTTGGAAGAGATGTTAAGTGTTCCAAATGGATTGCTAGTCGGTTTTGTTTGGCCCCTTCTAGGCATAGCCTTAGTCCTGTTACTGGTTTACGCCCTACTGATATCTGTGTACAATATATGTGAAGGTTAATCAAATCCAAGGTTGATCTGTAAATGTGGTTATATGATATAAACCAAAACCGGTACCTGCTCTGAGCTGATATATAGCTTGGAACCCATCAGGCTAAACTGAAGAAACGGGCAAACAGGTTCTTTTCTCTGGTGTCCAGGTATATTAACTTGTGTTGGAGCCCAAACACGCTGAATTTGAAATTCCAGAAAATATTGTAGTTCTTCAATTGGTGGCTTGTCTGAATGTTTCGAACATTTACTGACGATGTCATATGTATGCACTAGGATGAATATAAATGATGAAAGAAGAGGAAACGAATACAGAAATGATTCTTACAGTCAAGGTACAGATCAACAGCACGAGCTAAATATTGAGTTCCAGGTAGGTTATCCAAAAGAGAAACGATGGGCACAAACGTCATATTGATAACATCTGGGGATGAGGCGACTGTTTTTGCCCACTCAGCATGATTCTGAACAAGATCGTCGCCGCCTCTTCTTCTAAATATTACTGTAACGTCCTGCAACAGATATATAATTACCAAGACGTCCAAGAATAGAAGTATAATCACCAACATATTCAAGAAAACATACTATTAGGAGTTCCGAACATATTTGCCTTGTTATTTGCATTCGGTATAAAGGGAAACATTCACAGGGAAGAGAAAATAATTACCATACATGTCACATGTTGCAGGCAGAGTTGTTTTCAAAGTGCCATTATGATAACACTCATATTAAAAACATCAGATATTGATCGAAAGATCAAGAAGTGGTTGTGGTCAAGGTTGCTCAATATATGACAACTTAATCTATGAAAAATTTGGCGGCCTGCCTAGAATAGGGGCCTGGTGTGGTTGTCTCATGGGCCCCTATTCAGGGCCAGCCCTGTATTATGCATTGTCTACTTTTGCCATAAGATGTACATGATTAAATAAAGTGTTGCTAATGCAATGAGAAGCAATACTTAGTTGAGTAGTAGACTAATATTGCATCAATGTTGTCGAATACATGATAACCGAAATTATATGTTATACCCTTTACTCACAGGAATAATAAAAGGCTACCATGCCTATACTTCTTGGAAATAGAAATAACCTACTCGAAGAATGATTGTTGAGTTTCACTGAAAATGGAACGTGATTAGGTTGAAGGTATGTAAATTTTCATCTATGTGGTAACATTTTGAGCAGAAGAAATAAGCAAACTACTTGTCATCCATTGCTCTAGCGCACGTAATTGCTCATTGCAAAGTACACCATATAGTATTATGCAAGTAATAATTGCAATCACTAAACTTCAAAGACAATGAAAACTTCGTTAATCAATCGTTGTGTGTGATTTTTTTTTATATGCTAAAAATCAAAAACCTTGAAAAGTTATATCCCTGTTTGAGTGTGTGC
Source organism: Allium fistulosum (assembly GCA_030737815.1). Taxonomy (NCBI): domain Eukaryota; kingdom Viridiplantae; phylum Streptophyta; class Magnoliopsida; order Asparagales; family Amaryllidaceae; genus Allium; species Allium fistulosum. Next base: position 413,559,737 of record CM060906.1, read on the forward strand.
ATATATATAAATTAGCATTCACTATGAAACTATATAATCAAGTTTTCCATAACTGTAAACAGAAAAAATGAATACAAATTCTAAACTAATAACTTGCCTCTTTTCCACTTAAAAGCGGAAGACTCGACTGTTGAGTGCGACCTTCCCGGTTGTTGAGATGCAGAACATCTTCAAGCTGTGAAGTAGAGTTTATGTTAGAGTAAACATTACATTTAAGTTAACAGAACGTCACTACACAGCAATGTTTACCCTATTTTCCAAGTTCGAAAATCTCTGGTCCCCAATTTCTTTCACATACTTCTCAATATCAGATGCTAATAAAGGAGACGACTGATGTTGCTTTATATATACTTCATCTCTACCACCAATTGTGATTGAAGTGATTATGTGGGTGCCATAATTTTCAATGAAGCTTGATAAGGTAAAATTAGGTTAGCATAAATAGCATTGTCTTCCTCACAAAAACAGCACTCAAACTGAAAAACGAACATATGAAAAGAAGAAGAAAAAGTCTTGTTGAAGCAATAAATGCATTGTTTTGATTACCTAGCTAAGGCAGGAGGGTCCCAACTACGAGGAACAGCTCGCTTAATATCTTCTTTTAAAGCCAATACAGAGTCCGTCAAACTCACTTTAAATAATGGGATGTAATATCCATCCATGGCAAGTGATTTAGTTGTTGCCTCATCAACTTTCCAAGACCCAGTTAAACTGAACATAGAGTTAAAGCTGCCAAGAGGTAAGCTTACATACAGACCGGACTTCTTATTGAAATATTCAGCCATCTGTATAAAGATAAAATCTTGATTAGCTTACCCCTAAGAATGTATAGCATACAACTGGATTTCTCCAACATTAGGATACAACTCTTGTTCACTTAGAAATTGTTGTCAATATTTGAATTATAATGATGAAGCAACAAAAATAAAGCCATCAAAATTTCAAACTCCACGTTAACCTTACATTATCTCAGCAAAATATATCGACAATAAGGAAACAGTTTTTGTTGGATAAAACATTCCAAGGTGAAGATGCAAACAGTGAATGATTTAAGCTCAAAATTCAGATGAAAAAAAAACATATTCGGGTGCAGCTAAACAACTTCATGAAAAATTAATATAGCGATCAAGGTCAATTCCAGTTACAAGAACAAATAAACTACAGGTTCATCTGATAGTTGTGCTATGCAAATCTTCATTTTCAGGTGAAGAAGATGCTGATTTCAAATATTTGTCTTCCTTGTCAGTGCATATCCAGAAAATAACAGCTAGGTTTTTATGATCTTTTCATCAAGATAATTTTGTTCAATGAAGTATCATGGTCCAAAGGGGAATTTTCCATATGCATTTATTCTCGTCAACCATTAGGCGATAACAAGATATATTCACTGGATGATCTCTCAAAATGTAGTAATTAGAATAGCAGCTTCACACAAGATACGCAAGTGAAAATTAGAAGCTCATACAAATTATAAAAAATTTAATTCTCAAGTGTGCTATATACCAGTAGGCATTTTTCGGAGCTTTGGATAACTTGACAGAACGCTGAACAACTCATCAGAGTAGAAAATTGTCAATGCGCAAATGTAAACTTAGCGATCCCCCAATTTTATTGAGTTGAAACCAAGGTTCGAGATCCCGGTTTCGATCTCGGTTTCGGTCTTTTGTAATTTTAGGAATTTCGATGTAATTCGTAAATTTCGGAAATTTCGATTCTAGTTTCGGTTTCGGATATCGTTGTTTATTTTTTATATAATTACACATATTTGTTTAATTTATTGAAACAAAACGTATAAATTATATTTGATTGAAAAATAAATATAAAAGAACAATATTGATTTATTATATATAACACTAAAAAATATTTATTCATTATTTCGTTATCAACTTTTTAGTTACACCATTCACGTATTTTGTGAATTTATATGTTTCCTAAATTACAATTTTAAATATGATTATTCATGCATTTGGAACTCAAATTAATTTTTTTTTGAGACTTCATTTTGTTGTAAAAATTGAAGTTCAATAGTTTTCACTGAATCGAAATTTTGGTTTGGTTTCGTTTCGGTCCCTACCGAAACCTAAACGGAACGACCGAAATCGCGGTGTTTCGGTCGAAACCTCAAACCTTGGTTGAAACTAGTGATAACTGATGGAAACCAATATAAGAAGACCAGAATCAGTGAGCACTCTTACAGATATTGATTATCTCATATGGTTGTAGTAACATGAACATACCTAAAGTCTATGTATTGAGGTTATGGATTTTCATATATGTCGATACTGCATCAAACTATGTAAACTATACATTCTTCAACTTTGAAAAGCATTTATATGGTATTGTTCCATCTTGCATGCATATAAACCATGATCATAAAGTCATCCTACATCCAAAAGCATTAAGTTGCATGGTATGTTCTAAGTTCACCGCAGTGAGGTTAACCTCACACACCCAAAAAAAATGTAGGAAAGAAAGAAAGAAAGAAAAAATGTATGTTTCAACTCGTAAGCATGACTGTACTCCATAATTAAATGTAAATTATAATCGTTTTGATCTAGATTTGACGAATATGCCAATCGACCTAGTAAATGCATACAGTAAGAGGTTAGCCACATAATACCATTTGTCCTTTCTTGGGCTCCTAAACTACTTGTCTAAATAAGTATTTATTTCTTGAAGCTTTAAGGGATTGTTTGGCATCGGCCAATAAGTACATAAATGAAGTTATTTACGTAACTTGATATGTTCGACAACTTAAAATTTTAAATTGGATGTTATAATGTGCAGGTAAGTCAAAAAAATTCCAAAAGTTGTTTCCAAAGCAGATCAGACTTCACAATCCTCATTGCCAACAATTCACAGACCACACAATTTAAGCATGCATTCAGACTCAAATTCATAAAATTATTATATCAATCACAACAAACACATCAAATTCCAAATCTGTTTATACCAAACAATCAAACCTCGCTGAAGTTATAAACAGGAGTAGTCTCCCTCCCACTGTTCTCCTCCGTGACTTCAACATCAGCAGGCACATCCTTCAAAACACTGCAGCCTCCGTCAAACGTGAAATCCCGATTCTGCCCCTCGTCAACCTCGATAAGCCGAGATCCAGGAGCTCCTTTGCAGTAAAGAAGTCTTGTATCGGCCGTAACGTCGAATCCGCGTCCTAATGCCTGGATGGAGCTCGATAGCTTCGCAATCACAGCCGCTGCCGCTGCATTTGACATGATTGATTATGATATGGAGAACATATACTCTATTATGAATTTAAGTAACTGTTCTGGGATTTTTTTTGATTTGATTTGGGTTTCTGAGTTGTAGTTGATTCAGGTACTGAAGTCAAAGGAGATAATAGAATTGATAAACAGAAAAAGAACGCGGTTACGGAGAGTTGACTGGTTTTGTTGAACAGATGGAATCAGATTTGTAAACAAAGAACTTGCTGGAGGGTGCAGAACAAAGATGTACAACTTTCTATACCTGTGTGGTCATGACTTGACGTGAATGAATGGTAGGTTAATTCTTAAAGTTAAATCACGAGTATAACCGGATACGGTGGAGTAATTGCTGCGGAGATACAATTTGCTGTTAGCATCATATTTTACACTACTTTTTAACTCGTTGCAATTACCCAATCCCACTTGAAAATATCCATCTCCAACGCCCAAAAATTATATAGGTAAATTTCCTACGTTTAGTCAGCGCAAACTATAACCATAACATACATCTTTTTGTTTGCTCATCGATCCTTGTTTGTTAAATTCTTCATTCCGTCGATCTTCGACTTCTTCATCAAGCAATGGCCAAGTCTAAAATAATACGGGTATCTATCGTCTCAACATGGGAAGAAGGCACATAGCGAAATAAGTTTTTTATTTTTTTTATTTTTTATAAATTAACATTCATGTCGTACATATTGATTTTGGGTTCCAGATGAAGCTGTTAATTGGTTAGGTTTAGATGGATTTAGCGACGATGATTAATGATAAAAAGCCATGTTTGAGGTTTTTTCTTCTTCATTTTTTTGCTTTCTTTTGTTCCAAATGACGGTCTCAGTCCGTATTCTTATTTGAGCACAACTAAAGTTGTCGATTGTAATATAATTTATGTTGTAATATTACGGTTGTTTGAATATTGATTAATTAGTTGATGGTAATAAAACATACAATTTTTTTTTTAGAAGTGAACTGCTTATTTGGTGATGTTTATTTGGATTTGGTGATGTTTACCTGATAGTGGTGAATTTTGTTTGAAGTAAATGTTTTTTGTACTCTCTTTGGTTTCAAACGTCATTATGTTGTTGACTGCGGTGTTTTATGAGCATAGCTTCATCTACTGACTAAAGCATGATATATGCTGTAATTTACGACCGTTTGATATAAACTACTTCAATGTCTTCAATTGTCGTCGGAACCGTGTTTGCTTGTTTCACTATATTGGTTTGAAATATTTTTTTGATAATCTTGCTATTTTATATTTGTAGACAAATGATGACATTATTGAAGGTAGCATGAGGTAGAAATTAACAAAAAAAAGGTAAATTCATTCCTATACCCACAGATGTCCCAATGGATGATCGTTCTTCGTCGCAATCATATTTTGACCCTGATTTTGAATAAGAAACAATTCAAGATGATCTAAGCATACATATTGATCGTCTTGACTCTTCTAGGGCTAATACAGAAGGTAAAGTTATTGCACAAGATTTATCCATACGGTGTGGCTTTAAATTTCATATAGGTAAATTCTCTTTGGGATAATAAGCATGTAAGTACTATTTTGTTCAGTTTTAAATTTTGAAGATAAAAGCTAGATTTGTTTTTCTAGTGATAGTTAAATCCTAAATCTATAGGAATGTCATCACCTAAAGTGTATTTCACACTCTCGGAGGATTAAAGAATGGATTCTCAGTAATGAAGCGAGTGAAGTTGTAAACGATGCCAAGTTATCTTGGTGGATGAAATAGCGGAACATTTTTATAAGCATGTTGATTATGTTGTTAAACCAACTTTCTTGAAAGGTGATAGACTGAGACCAATACATTTTACGTTCTCTTCGTTGAGATAATGATTGGTTTATGTTACGTTTGTCACATTTGTAGAGTTTATTATGGGAAGTTGTATATTTAAAGAAGAAGGGGGAGATATAACTAATACATGTGCATTTGTTATTGCCATTTCAATAGGTTGTAGTCGTATAAACTCATTTCTTCTATCAACAAAAAGGTTATCCCATGCTATTGCTTTAGGCGATGCAAATCTAAGCCTAAAACTATCAACATTAGGCATAGGTGCATTAGCTATCAATATTAAGGTTATTGTAACAACCCGTCCTGAAATCGGTCTAAATTCCGATCCATAAAAGGCCCATCGAAACTTAGAACCAACTCAAAGCTAGTTGTTGGTTAGTAAAAAAACGATATAGAGCTATTTATCTACACATTCAGAATCTCACAGCAGAAGGATAAAATATAATAATAATTACAGTACCCATTTTATTCAAATTTCGAAATGTCATTCAAAACCATTACAAAATACCTATAATACCAAAACCCAACAATAGCCATAACACATCTGTGGCACAATATTCCAAATTTACAACATATTTTTATTTCATGGGTACATCAAACTATAGAAAATAAAAGGTAAATAAATAGCTGCTGCCACAGGTCTCATCAACGTTCCATCCTTCAGCATCACCATTCCTAACTTGTGTTCTAATAAGGATAGAGTCAGAACAACATATGTCTGATAAATAAAAATCTTGAGTCTTATTATATTAGCACTTGGACGGTATAATCTAAATAGGAATATGTCTTACATTTTCTACCAACATCATAAGTCTTTTCAAATATAAGCCCGAAGGCTTTTCTAAAAAATAAGAGGCTTCCCAAATATAACCCCATAACCAATTTTCTATCAACCTAATAACTCATATTTATAGTTCATAATGTTCTGTCAGTGTAAGAGATGGTATTCAAGACACTTAATACCTTTTAATGAGAATTATGCAGACTCTGACCATTTAATACCTTATTTAAGGCTGGTACATGTCATTTACTACCTATAATCCTAAGGCGAAGTCCTCACTAGTAACTATCTAGCTGACATTGCACATAATCTCTTCAGCCACTTAATACTCCCTATTGAAGCGAGCCATTTCCCGAGATATCCTTTACCATGCTAAACCCATAACCCCGATCATTTACTACTTCCACATAGAGAAGAGGCGGACCCTCACACAACCACTTAATACCTTCAATCCCTGAAGCAGGTCCTACATATTATGATCCGTATCTCACGGTGACATCTTGCATTAGTCTGACTATTCGTAGGTACTGGTACCGAAATTAGTTGGACAGATTTACCCTATAAAATTTGGGACTAACCACACGTCATCGTATTTACTTATTATAGACGATGTCTCACATCAGCCCCAACGTCACACTTCTGGTAACCATATTAGTTGTGCAGACTTCCGTGTACTTTTGATTGACCTCGCATCCCTATAACTTAGTCATAATCTATATCACTCTCTATATATTATCACGTATCTCACCGTTTCTATAATCAAGGCCTTATAAGGGATCTTTCTTACTTCGTCATTAACATTAATTACCTTCATAAGGGGGACTTTAATAAAATTAATAAACTATTTAACTACACAATTATACATTATAATTATACATTAATTATGCTAATACACGCATGCACGCGCGCACGCACACACAGATACACACACACACACACACACACACATATATATATATATATATACCTAATAATTTCTAAGCTTGTGGAATATATGCCCTAAACTAGCATTTAAATGTCAACTCCTTAAAGAATTATACAAGTCTCATTTCATATTACCAACAATACCCAAAATTCCAATATTCATATCAAAAGTTCTAATCAACAGACTTGTATACAATTAAAATTTAAACCCAACTTATTACATCAAAATAATAAAATATATTGATACTAGAAACTTACAATTCAAATTTTTACGCTCTATTCAACTCCATTTTCACATTAAAATAAATAAAGAAATTTCTATTTAATTTATGGGAATAAGCAGTGTAAACTATGAACAAAATTCATACCTTACACACTATTCCTCGATCAAAATCATTTAACCAAATTCAAAGAAAAAGAATAAGGAGTAGAATATAAGGTAAAATTATCAAAACTGCAAATCTTCACTATTTCCATTATTTTGACATAAAAAATTGAGATTCCAACATAGAATTGACATTTCGCAATGAAGGAGTTTTGGAGGTTTATAATATGATGTTTTCACAAACCAAAACTCCCCAAGGCATAAATTCAAACCCAAACTATATTATTCAATTACTAAAATAAAAAAGCTAAGATTTGCACTCACAGTATATCCTTAGCTTTGCCTCATTTTGATTTGGCATGTCTTTGATCTTTATCAGATCTCTTCTTTTTGATATATATATAGCAAGGGATTTGTACATATATATTAGATTCAAAAATTGAGGGATTGGAGGAGAATAGATTGAGAAAATAAACATTAAACAAAAATAGATGTATAGGATTTCTTACTTGAAACCATAATGGAGTTTTCTGAATCTATGAAGAAATGAACCGACAGAGCTTCGCTAATGTTCGCAAAATATTTTGTGGGCAAAAGTGAAGGGCATAAGGTCTTATTTATAGTGGTTGGAACGCACCGGAATATAAAATCCGGAATGTTCAAATTCACAAAATCTAGCAGCCACTTGAGAGGGAGCAGTCGACCACCCGTCTACCACCAGTCAAGCGCTAACGGTCGACCGATCGAGATCAGGGGTCGACCTCTTCCTTTGTTTCGGGAATGTTAATTTTGTGTCATTGATTTATTTATTATTTTCCTTAATTATACTTTAATGTTAACATTGATTTTAATGTTTACTTAACCTCAAGTCTAATTATTGTTAACTTTTGAATTTCAAACTTTAAAATTAATTATTCAGTCTAATTTGAATTCTATTATTTGAACCCGAAAACTTCAAACGTCGATAACTTTTCCGTTTGAGATCTGTTTTCAAAGTATTATATATGGAAATTGATTAGAATTTTGCCATGATTGCAACGACGTAACTTTCGTGGTCAAATTTTAACTTTTGCAAAATTTCCATTTTTATCCCTGTCTTGTTTAATTTAATTTATCAATTTATTCACGATTAATTTTACGGGGTGATACATTCTTCCAGCTTAAAAGAATTTCGTTCCCAAAATCTTTTCCAAGGAGCGAACAGCGTAACGCGCACTAAACATCCATGTTATATCACCAATTTACCTACACATGCATCTACTCAACCAAAAGTGCAGTGTGATTACGTATTGCGGACATACTATAAGTGAGCTCAAGCCTAGCGTGATTATGTGACTGTGATATATAAGTATGTATGCAAAACATCCTAAACATGCATAAAATTCCTACATGAAGGCAAAGTGACGATGAAAAGTGTTGCAACCATCTCCTACCATGCAGTCTAGCAACCATGATGCAACCAAAAAATAAATTTTAGGGAGAAAATGAAGTTACCACTGAAAAGTTCAGGATGAGAGATCTCTGTCTTTTCTTCGGTCTCCCATGTGCTTTCTGCCGGATTATCTTTCCATTGTATTTGAACCAACCTAATTTCTTTGTTGTGTAGCTTCCTAGTCCCGTACTCCACAACGCGTGCGGTGGCACGGGATGCTATTGGCTTCGTCTCAATATCCCCCAATTATTTAGACTCTACCACAATAGCTGTGTCATGAAAGCATTTCATCAAGTGTGAAACATGAAAAATTTTATGGACTCCAGCTAATCTATCGGGTATCTTTACGCGGTAAGTTAGTCTTCTTATTTGTGGGTGCTGCTCTCAATGTCCTCCAAAGTCCATGATGCATGCTCTCAACAAGTCCTCTAAGATCATATTTACCCTTTTCGTTTGTCCATCTATTTGTAGGTGGTAAGTGGTATTAAGACTCCATGACGTTCCTAAGATTGTCTGCAAACTTCTCTAAAATTCGCTAGTAAATAAGGGGTTCTATCACTAACGATGCTAATTGGAATTCCATGAAGTTGAACCACTTCCTTAATATAAATTTGTTCTTGAGATGTTGTGGTACTATTGCTCCTAACGAGAATAAAATACGCGCTTTTTATGAGTCTATCCACTATGACCCAAATTGCTTTATTGCCTCTTTGACTCCTAGGCAACTCATCTATGAAGTCCATTGATATGTGTTCCCATTTCCAAGTCTGGATTTCTACTGGCAATAACAATCCTCCGAACTTCCCTTGCTCAGCTTTAATCCTTTGACATGTCAAACACCTAGAAACAAATTCAGCTACTTTCTCCTTCATCCCTGGCCAATAGGAAATCTGTTTCCTATCCCTAAACATATAATCTCCTTCGGCGTGATTAATCATTTGTAAATGGTGACATTCTGTAAACACTTCCTTCAACAAACTATAAATCCTTAGGATGCAAAGGCGTCTATCTCTCCTCAAACATCCCTTCTCGTCAACTGCATATCTACTGACATGGGGAAATTGTTCTCCTCTCCTTAGCTTATCTAAGATATCAACTATCCCATCGTCTTTATTTTGTTCAAGTCCAATACGGTCAATCAGCACTAGTTTAACTTTCAATGTTGCCAAATATTTTTTAGTGGGTTCTATTGGCGGTTGGAAGTTAAAATTCAAGAGGAACTCCAATTGCCTCCACTCATATATAGCACCCAAGGTAGCATGCCTCTTGCTAAGGGCGTTGGCGATGACATTCCCTTTTCGGGGGTATACTGTATCCCAAAATCTAAGAAGCTATAAACTCCATCCACATATGTTGCTTAAGATTTAGGTCTTTATAGGAAAATATATATATTAGTGATTTCTGGTCAGTAAACAACTCAAATATTTCTCCCAAAAGATAGTGCCTCCACATATTCAAAGCGAAACAATGGTTGCCAACTCCAAGTCATGCACTGGGTATCTCTTCTCACGGTCATTCAGTTGTCTACTAGCATAAGCTATTACTCTTACTTCTTGCATAAGAATGACTCCCAACCTTGTGCCATATGCATCTGTATAAACCGTAAAAGTTTTTGTTTCATCAGGGATGACGAGTACTGGTGCACTTGTCAGTGGTTCCTTTAGCTTCTCGAATGCTTCCATGCATTTCTCGTCCCAAGCGAAGACTAAATTCTTTTTGGTCAAACGGGTTAGAGGAACTGCTATCTTTGAAAAATACTTCATGAATTTCCATAATAACCTAACTCTAGAAAACTTCTAACCACCATGGCATCCTTTGGAGTCTTCCAATTTTAAATAGCTTCCACTTTTGCGGGGTCCACTGCTAATCCATGTTCCGAATCAGTATGCTTAAGAAATTTCACTTCCCTCTTCCAAAAGTGGCATTTTGAGAATTTGGCTTTAAGTTGGTGCTTTCTCAAGGCTCCCAATATCTCCCTTAAGTGACTTTATGCTCCCTTTCACTTTAGAAAAATACCAAGATGTCGTCTATAAAAACTACAACAAAGTTGTTTAATTGTCCCCTAAATACTCTACTCATCAAATATATAAAGTATGAGGGGGCATTTATCAATTCAAAAGGCATCACTTCCCATTCATAGAGTCCATCTGGTGTGTGAAAAGTAGTCTACGGTTTACTATTATCTATGATCCTTACCTGATGAAATACAGTTGCCAAGTCTAATTAGGAGAAGACTTTAGCTTCTACAAGTTGATCAAACAAATCATATATCCTAGGTAAGGGATACCTACTCTTCTTTGTCAACTTGTAGAGTTCCCTATAATTAGTACAAAGCCCTAATGATCTGTTTACCTTTGTGGAAAAGACAATAGGGGCTCCCCATTTCGAGATACTTCATCGTATAAATCCTTTCTGCGGTAGCTCCAAGATCTGGTTATCCAATCCTATAGGGGCCATATGTCTTAAAGGCAGGGCGACTAGTCTAACATCCTTCTCTAGATCAATCCTAAACTCAATCTCTCCGCGGAGTGGAAGCCCCGAAACATCTTCGAAGATATTCGAGAATTCTCGGACCACGGGTATGGATGAAAGTTCATTTTGCGATACATTCACCGAGTATAGATAACTTAACTCGACTGAATTTTAGGGTGTACAATGAATGTTTACATCTTGCCCTTCACAACTCTTAAGCCATACTATCCTCTTATCATAGTCTAGGATTGCCCCGCAGTATGACAACCAATCCATACCCAAAATAAGTACATACTAGTTGAAATTTAGAACGTGCACACTGCATATGGAATCAATGTCATATATGTCTAGCACTTGGTCTTTGTAAATTGTGAAAAGATGTGTCGTTCCCCAATAGGATTTGAAACTACTATTGGATGGGTGATAGTTTGCGTTTGAAGATTAAAGGAGTTAAACACATTCCTAGTTATGAAAGAATGTGATGCTCCATAGTAAAATAGAATATGAATTTTATTCCCAAAAATAAGAGTTATACCTCCATAGCTGCCTTACCTTGGTCTCTAGAGGGTGGTCTAATCGAAATAGAGGCAGCCTCAATGGAGTACGCTTACCCACTCTGCCCTTCATTCGCCATCTTCGAACATTGATTTTTTAAATGTCCTTCCTCGTGGCGATGGTAACACTTTCCCTTAAAAGCTTCCTTCAACAAATTCACTATATAATTCTTTGTGAGCTGTTCTTTATTTTGGCATCTATTACACACTTTACATTCTTTTTTAAATTTTCCTTTCGACTTCTTATTTGCCCAAAAGTTTCCTTTCTTGGCTCCTCGTTGATTCTATGTAGGTCCTTTCTTCTCCTTCTCCTTCTCTACCTCTTTCTCCTCAGCATTAGTTGTTTGCAGTAAAGCTATCTCAACAAGCATCTCGTAGGTAGCTCCAGTGGGTATTTGAGTCAACAACCATTCCTTAAGTGGGGAGTTTGGCCCTTGAAAAATTTTGTGGCCTTTTTCATAAGTGTATCTATCAAACTCATTCCGAACTTGGCTAGTTTTGTAAATTTACTAATGCACTCCTTTAGAGTGGAGTCTCGCTACCTAAGTTGTATAAATTTGTCTAGTTACAAGTTCACTTCTGCTCTTGACATAAATCTTGTCTCAAATTGATTCTTGAACTCATCCCAAGTGACGATCTTACCAGCGTTCTCCTCAGCCACCATATTCTCCAAATCTAAGGCTTCTCTCTTAAGGTGTCAATCTGCCATTCTTTGCTTCACTCGATCCTCCCAACTAAGCTCCTTAAATATCCTCTCGGTGTAAATTATCCATGCCTTAGTCTCCACGAAGCTTTCCTTTCCAGAATATATTCTTCCTCCCATATTCATAAAATCCTTACACATTTTGGTAAAATCAATAGGACGAGGTACTGCCTCGGCAGGCAGAACAACGGGTGATGTCGGTGTAGTTTGCTATGGAATAGGGACTTGTCCTACGTGCCTGAGGTATGGTATAAACCATTTGGGTATTCCTCGAATGGTAGGCACCCTCTGGTGGGGTTTGCAGTCTTAGAAGAAGGATTTTCAACCATAGTCTACTATTTGTAGGTTAAACTTTTAGTTATACTTTCCTAAGATAATACTATACGCAGAAAGAATGGTTTGCCTAATGTATATGCGTATGTTCACAATAAAGTGTGTGTGTATATAATTGGGGTTTTTGGAAAAACCTTTCCAAAAATAACAAGTACGTCTCTCATACATATACTTCCCCCCATTGAACGGGTTACCTAGGCTCTGATATCAAATGTAACAAATCGCCATTAAATAGGCCTATATTTCGACATAGGAAAGGCCCATCGAAATTAGAACCATCTTAAACCTGGATGTTGGCTGGTAAAAAGAACAATACAGAGTTATTTATCTACACATTCAAAATTTCACAATGGAATGGTAAAATATAATAATAATAACAGTTACCATTTTATTTAAATTTTGAAATGTCATTCAAAATCATAACAAAATATCCATAATACCAAAACCTAACAATAACTGTAACACATCTATGATATAATATATCAAAATTACAACGTTGTTTTTATTTCATGGGTACATCAAAAACTATAAAAAATAACAAGTACATAAATAAACTACTGCCACAAGACTCATCAACGTCTCCGCCTTAAGCATCGCCCTTCCTAACCTGTGTTGTAATGAGGAGGGAGTTAGAACAACATATGTCTGGTAAATAAAAATCTCTAGCCTTACTATATTAGTACTTGGGAAATATAATTTAAATAGGAATATGTCTTATGTTTTCTACCTACATTGTAAGTCTTTTCAAATATAAGCTTGAGGAGTTTTCTCAAAAATAAAAGGCTTCCCAAATTTAAGCCCATAAACAATTAGCTATTAACCCAAAAACCCATATACATCGTCCATATTGTCCTATCAATGTAAGAGATAACACTCAAGTCACTTAATACCTTTTAATGGGAACTAAGCAGGCTCCGACCATTTAATACCTTATTTAAGGTAGGTCCACGCCATTTACTACCTATAATCCCAAGGCGGACTCCTTACTAGTAGCTATCTAGTTGATATTGCACAAAATCTCTTCAGCCACTTAATACTTTCTATTGCAGTGGACCATTTCTTGAGATATCATTTACCATGCCTAACCCATAACCTTGACCATTTACTACTTCCTAGATTGAGAAGAGGCGGGCCTCACACAATCACTTAATACCTTCAATCACTAAAGCAAATCCTTCATATTATGACATGTATCCCACAGTGACGTCTCACATTAGTCCAACTATTTGTAGGTAATGGTAGCCAAATTAGCTAGGCAGATTTACTCTACAGAATTTAGGACTAATCTCGCATCATCATAGTTATTTATTATAGGCGATGTCTCACATCGGCCTCAAAGTCACACTGTTGGTAGCTAGATTAGCTGGGCAGGCTTTTGTGCCTTCTGATTAACCTCGCATCCCTATAACTTAGTCATAATCTATATCACTCTATATACATTATCACACATCTCATCGTTTACATAATCAAGGCCTTATTAGAGATCTTTCTTATTTCGCCTTTAACATTAATTACCTTCCTAAGGGGGGTTTTAATAAAATCAATAATCTATTTAACTACGCTATTATATGTTATAATTATACGTTAATTATGCTAATATATATAGATACGTGCTTAGTAATTTCTAAGCCTGTGAAATATACGTCCTAAACTAGCGTTTAAATGTCAACTCCTTTAACAATCATACAAGTCTCATTTCATATTACCAATAATACCCAAAATTCCAATATTCATATCAGAAGTTTCAATCAACGAACTTGTATACCATTAAAATGTAAACCCAACTTATTACATCAAAATAATGGAATATATTGATACTAGAAACTTCAATTCCAATTTTTATGCTTTATTCAGCTTTTTTTTCATATTAAAATAAATAAAGGAATTTCTACTTAATTCATGGGAATAAGCAGTGCAAACTACGAATAAAATTAGTATACACCATTATTTTATTTATTATTACCTCTCCCCTTGTCTCAAGAATGTTAATTTGTGCCGTTGTTTTATTTATTATTTTCCTTAATTATACTTTAACATTAATGTTGATTTTAACATTTAACTTTTAAGTCTAATTATGGCTAAAACTTTTGAATTTCAAATTTTAAAAATAATTACTCATTTGAATTTGAGTTCTATTATTTTAAACTAGAAAACATCAAATATCCGTGACCTTTTCATTTGAGCTCCATTTACAACATATTATATATGGAAATTGATCAAAAAAATTTCCATGAAAATTATCACTGCAAACGTAATGGCATAACTTTCATGGTCAAATTCCAACTTTGCAAAATTTCCCTTTTTATCCTATCTTATTTAATTTATCTAATTTATTTATGGTTGATTTTATGGGGCGTTACAATTATGTAATGAGCATTATGAACATTCACAAAATAAATAACTAGCTGTCTGCTTCGATGTGCGAAAAAAGATAAACTTTGTTGGTGTGAAATAATTACTTAAACACTACTAAATGCATTAGTGATTAGGTATCTCATATAAAGAAAAACCAACCAGTATTTAGGATTAACATCTATATCAAGCATATCTACTACAACATTCGTAGCTTTGCAAATGCCCACATCCGTATATCTACAATATAGATCCCAATGCTCTGTTAAATCATATAACATTTTCCCTTTACTTCCATCTAACTACAATTAAATTCTTCGACTTAATTGGTTATGCAACGATATCCATGGTTTCCATCATCTTCAACATTTATAATTTTGAAATAAACGGGTGCATGAATAATGGTACATGTTCCAAAAACATAGAGGTAAATGGAGAGTGGGCTTGTTCAATAACAATTGAAGTACTTGGTTAGTCTTTTCATGCAACACTTGATTGAAATAAAAGATGTATGTCCATAGTTCTTGCATATTTGAAATCGAATGGACTATCTTCTATGTCGAACATGCTTCTTCTTTTTTGCACGTACGCGGTTTTCGTTTAAGAAGCATTGGCTTTTGCCAAACAGTTGTTGTATATGGTATAGAGATATCTTTTAACTTCATTAGCATTATCTTTATTTTCACCATAGCATTATTATACATTTTTGTTTTCCTGGAACTTGGTTCAATTCCCATAAGAATATGCAGTTGGCAAGGATTGAACCTTCGACCTTACATGTGGGCATCACATGTCTAACCAATTGTGCTACCCCTGTGGGTGAATAATTGTACATTTTCTTAAAATGGATGAATTATGATATATATTATAAATCTCGAGAGTGTTCAACGTTTAGATAGTAGTCAAGTTTTCGTCAATGATCATCGGTATCTTTAAGTGATATTAGTAAAGAGTTATTACACTAATTTAATAATTCATGAGCATAAGGTAAGTCATATACGATCCTTAGCACATTATCACATGAAATATGAATTATTTAATTATTATTCATTTTTTCTATTTCTTCCAAGAATAAATCAAATACATACATGAACACTCTAGATCAAAGTTCTTTAAATAATGATATTTGGTAGATATGTTAAACAAAACCTAAAATTTTCTCGAACGTTTCTTGATTTGCTAATGTTTTTAGTAGTAATGAATTGTCCACTCAGTGCGATATTACATCAAAATGTTGAGAGGGATACAAAGATATCTTTCAAGCTAGAATATGTGATCTCCACCCTATCAAAGGTATGATTATTTCAATGTTTTATTTTGTTTATCCAATCTAGGATGTGTCGTCTCATCTCTATTGAGCCAAAGATTGTTCAAACTGAACTTCCGATGGAGCTTTATCATTTACATCCAACCAGCTACAAACATTTTTGCGATCTCCTTATTTCTAATCACATTATACATTTCTGGACATATGATGTTCACACATTAACCAACTTATAGTTGGAATTACTCATTTCAGTGCAGTAAGCTAAGAAGCCTCTTTATTGGTCACAACTACATCGGGGTACTTGTTTTGGTTAAACAAATGTTTTTAATTTGTGAAAGCTCGCTCATAGTTGTCTACTCTTTAATTAGACAAAACATAATGTCCTATCGAAAAATATTAATCTGTCGACATCATTCCTACCATTTGAAGCAATGACATCTCAAACCTACTAGTTTTATAAGTACAATCAAGGAGTAGGAAGGAAGGAAAACTCCTACAGAATGCATCATATAATATTCAAAACCTTATCCATCACGCCATCTCTTGTTTACCGATATACATAATGCTTATCTTCCAGTAATTTCATAAGACGTTGCATGGCCGATCTACCTTCCATTTTAGTAATTTTAAATCTCTTTGCATTGTTAATGGATTTCAAAGTAGAGTTGTTTTCAAAAAACTCATTTTATTTGGATAAGTGCATCTATTCGGAGAGCACCAACAAAGGTCATACTTTTTAAAATCTTTTTCTCCACAACATACATTATAGTAGCAAATTGATAGCCAACCAAGTAGTTTGATAATGAATGATTGTGTCAACTACAATGTACATCTACACCTTACCTATCTTCGCCTTTGTAAATACCTTATATTGTAAACAAACACTCACATTTTCTTTTACTGCTTCGAACACGTCTTTTTACATTTTCTTTTGTAGGTTTGTACACCTTATACTTCCCACTTCTTTCACAAGTTAACTAAACTATAGGATTCCTTCCCAACTCAATCTTATCTGATTTCGTAAAAACTACAATCATATTCACTTTTTTTATCTCCTTTTGACATGAATGAATAAAAGAACCTCGATAGAAAATACCTAAAATGGAAAATTTTAATTAACTATTGAGTATAATTCAAAATTAGTGTACTTAAAAAAAACTCAATGAATGATATCATTGTACTAAATCATATTTAGTTGTGATTAATTAACGGAACAATAAAAATATTTTTAGAAGACATGACGGCTAGGGTTTCTCAAACCCACTACAACCTGATAGTTCTCCTCATCCAGTCACAGACCACCCTCTAGATTCACCCCCAACAAAAGATGGCTTTACAAATGTTCAAGCAAGAAGGTCCGAGTGACATCGGGGCAAGGCAGAGTTAGCTTTCCATCAGAGGCAATACCATGGAACTAACAAGAGGAATTACCATCAAAGGCAATTTGTTGCAAAACAAGCTAATTTCCTTTCTTTGAATTATGTACATGGAAGTACAATTCTGGTAAATAATTTAGATCAGAGACCAAGCTAAGATGAACCAAAGATCCCTAAATCTTGGAATCAAATCATGGTTGATTTGGAAGTCCCAACACTCTTTCCAATCTCGTATCTTCCTCCACAAGAATTTAGTAACTTGCGTTGTGCCAAGATGAATAATCAGTTGTTGGAAAACATATGAGAAAGTTGGAAAAATGCTATCGCGGTTTGTGTTATGGGACTAAAACTTTCCTACCATTTCTTCAAATCCTATATAACACGTGTTTGGAAGCTCTTCAGTGAGTTTTAAATTTTCTATAAAGACAACGGTTTCTATTTAATTAAATTTTGAAAATCAATAAGACCGTAAAAGAATATTAGCAAATGGATCGTATTTTTAGGATAAATGATAAATGCTTATGAAAAATTGGAAGCATGAGACGAAACTCACGAGGGAATTCCTCCAGTCGATCCCAATATGCGTTCAATCGCCAGGCCTAGACTAAGATTATTGGACCAACGAGGTCATTAGTAGGATTGTTTTAGTCTTGGGAACCCCTAAAATATTGGATCAAGTGACTGAAGGAAGTTTCACATCTCCTTTGCTTGAGTTATTATAGAGGTTGATGCTAATTTTTCTTTCCCTAAACAAGTACCGATATGATGTCAGTGACAATATAGTATGGCAAGATATTGATTACGAATGGTATCCTATCAAATGTAAATTGTGCAACTATCAGGGACATAAAGAGAGCAGATGTTCATTTCAAAGGAAATGGATAAGAAAACATAATATTTCAATAGAGAACTCAAACAATTCAATGCAAGTTGACAACAACACTAATGTCACCAATATAAATGTCAATAGTAGTACAGTTGTAGAACCTAAATAGAAAAATACAATAGAAATGACAAAGAATAGTAGTTAGTTAAGATATTAACAATCATATTATACAAGTCGTAGCAAAATTTTACATAACAAATGGCCTTATAATATGAACACGAATTTAGAAAAACCAATGGAAAAATCTAAGCATTAGCAACAAGAGAACATTATTCGTGTGTCATCTTTAAAAAGTTAGTAGTAGGAAAATATGGATGAAGTTCTCTCAAACCAGCACAGTACAATCATACCTAAAGAGGACACTCCACATGATAGGACTGATCTACCTACAAGCGAGCATGTAGCCAACACCACCATGAACGTTTAGTATAACACACCTAAAAGTGGTAAAGAGTTGAATGTGAAAAATCATACTCTACACAGCCAACATCAGACGATACTGTAGAAAATCAAGACACTAATATGATTGTTGACTAGAACACTCAAGGTAATGATAAAGACATGAATGTAAACAACTACATGATAAAGACACAAGAAGCATCATTGGTATCTCATATCGAAAGGAATAGGAATCTTAGAAGAGGTAGGCAAGACAAAGTTATTTTCAAATTCATGACCACTCCTTTAGGCGATGTTATAGACAACCCAAAGTGGAATAATTTAATTCAACAAGTCAAGACAAAGATAGGTAAATCGAAGAGTACAAAGATAGCCATCAGGATTTCTCCCACTGGCAATAAGGAGATTCCAACATCAATAATTAATGTCTATGTTGTTCGGGAACATACGAGGGTTGAATGCACCCTTAAAATAACTAGATATTGTTAACTATATAGGAAAAGTGAAATTTTCGCTCATTTTTTATATCTCTTTTTTCCTGCCTTTTTATGATATTCCCAATGTCCTTGGGTCATTTCTCCATCATTCGCTCGTCCGATTCGATCATTTTAGTCTATTCGAATACTGCCTAGTCAAAAGGTCAGATACCACTTGCCCCCTAAAATACATCTTGTTGCAAACATGATGTGCTTTGAATCGAGACAAGTTAGGATTACTGCGATGGATTTCACTTAGTACCTCAATATTTCATTACCCTTTCGTCGAGTGGCTTTCACGATATCTCTAACTGTTTGTTGAGACTCTTGGTTGGTATCTGACATTATAAAATTGGAATGTATTTTCTCGGCAATTGTTTGTGCTCGGTTTCATTGAGCTAGTTGATTGAGTAAGTAGGCCTCGATTACCTGAATTGGTTTCTTTTCCCGAAAGTCCCCGGTGGGAACTCAATTTCCGCAATCCAAGAAATTGCACATCGAGTATGCATACATGCTTGTACATCCATGCATATACTTTTCCATTGGCTCCCAAGCATGTTCATATGCCTATAGGTCGTTGCCTAGTTCCATGGGATTGTAGTCACAAGTTGTTTTTTATCCTAAGGCATCCTTTCGGTAGCCTTAAGTCGTATCGAACACTAGGCACGAGCCATAGTGTTAAAATGTCATATCCAGCTTTTAGGTAATTATAATCCTACCCCTAGTATTGGGTTAACGAGTTAGCACACAAATGGTCGAGTCTCGTCCTTATGAAGTTATATTTTTTTCGTTGAGTCTAAGATTTGAGTT
The DNA here is from genome assembly GCA_030737815.1 of Allium fistulosum. Lineage (NCBI taxonomy): Eukaryota > Viridiplantae > Streptophyta > Magnoliopsida > Asparagales > Amaryllidaceae > Allium > Allium fistulosum. The sequence continues at coordinate 413,579,862 of CM060906.1, forward strand.
AGCGAATGGGTGGTCAGGTCACACCCATCTTGAGCTGATACTCACCCCGTCAGATCTAAGGTAGCAGTAGGCGAATTTCCAGATCGTAGGTAGTGTCAGTTGATGGATGGTTGGGTCACATCCATCTTGGGTTGTGCTTCTGCTCCCATGTCAAGGCCAGAAGCCAGTGAGTGAGCAGTTAAGTCACGTCCACCTTTATTTGGATGGTCAAAGTTGGAAAATGGACGGTCATGTCACATCCATTCTAATTTCATACCCCTCCTATTGGATCAAGGGAGAGAGTGAGTTGATGCATGGTCTAACCACATGCATCTAGGATCGAACGATCGAGTTACGCTTACTTAATGATTTATGCTCTTCCTGTCGAGTTAAGGAAAAGAGCTAGGAGTCAAATGGTCAGCTCACATCCGCTCTAAGTTTGGCGATGGACGGTCGGATCACGTCCTTTTGTGTTTAAACTCCCCCTGTCGTATCAAGGGAAAGAGTTAGGAGACGGATGGCCACTATAATAAAACTTGTTATTAGATGCATTAATTATCAGCGTTTCATACTTAAGTGCCACTACTGGTCATTCAAAAGAAAAAAAATAAGTAAAGAAACGCGGCTGTTGACTGTTCCCATTAATAAATGAAAATTTTTCTTTGGCCGCTCATTTTTTCTTTTCTCCCGCTTACTATTTGACCAATTTTATTAAGCTTCTAAAGGAAAAACTTGAAATTTTCCTTTTGGATCTGAAACTTTTCAACGATAAAATAAAAACCCTAGGTCATAGTCTGAATATAACATCTCCCTACTTGGAGGTCCAAAACTAACGGCTATGGATGCTGCAGTCATCCATAGTTATTAATCTTCGGCGACCAAATACGGCGGTGCTAGAAACATTGATACACAGATCACAAGAATATGGCAAAAATTTAACAATTCAAAAACATATTTCCACATTCCAATCAAAATATTTGATGTTCATTACATAATCCCAATAACGTTAACCACATTCAGCAAAATATAATAATTACAAATACTCCAGAGGGCGACATATGAAAGTGCCCCCTTGGTTGATCAGAGAATAAAATAAAGCTAATTAATCTGCCTTTACAAACAAAACACACAGCGGAAAAAGATATCTCTAAATAACTATCTGCCTCCTGCATGCCTCCGGAAGCTTTTATTCGTCTAAGAAGAAAACCTAAAAACCTTAAATCTCAAACTACTCAAAATCAATTGAGTACTCGAGAGTTTAAGGGAAAAAAAAAACTTTGAGTCAGACGTCAAGCCTGGTATGAATAATAATCTAACATCTCAATCCTTTTAGATATCTAGTGAGACCACGCCGCTTAGCGGAACGAGTTTTCCCCTCACTAGTATCAAAACCTTTATAAAACCATATACTATGCTCCTGCATCCACAATGGTTAAAACAATTCAAAATAGTATAATATGATGATATGCAAAACATTTGATTCAATTATGGATTACCCATCCACATTCAGTTTAGACTATTTGTCTCAATGATAGTTTCTAGGATTACTATTAACTTATTAGTGTTCATGGGTTTACTAATAACCTGTTTAATGTTTATGGACTTCCTGTCCAGTTTCATAGTTTTCATGGGCTAACTATTAACCCATTTTTAACTTACGAACTCCCTGTCCGGTTTCATAGTTTTCATGGGATCACTAAGAACCTATTGGCCTCTGCCAATTAACATAATCATTTCATGGGTTCTCCCTGAACCTATTGGTTATTCCAATAACTTCTTTCTTATCCTAGTTTTCATGGGTTGACTAGGAACCTATAGACATTTGTCAATATTACATCCGGATATAGTTTTCATGGGCTAACTACAAACCTACTGGCCCTGCCAGTATCAATCATAGTTTTCATGGGCTTACTATGAACCTGTCTAACTGACATCTTCCTTTACACATAGTTTTCATGGGTTAACTACGAACATTTTGGCTCCTGCCAATATCATAAATTTTTCATGGGCTTACTGGGAATCTATTGGCCCCTGCCAATATCTTTTCTTTATATTTTAGCATCATATATTCTAGTCTTCCCGACCTCCTAGATGCAATTCTATTCATTCAGGAGTTTAATCAATTTATATTCATTACTGGGTTAACCTAGCTAGTTTTTCTACCCTTTATCCCCAAAATGCAGTTATGGGTCCTTTATACAGTGAATATATTCATATTTGAAGAAGCAACATAACAATTAACAATACCACTCCTGTGGGTTTAAACTCCCTGAAATACATTTCATAAAAAACATAGTTAACTCCTTTAACTTATATTTTATCACGACAATACTTCTTCAAAATTACATACTAAAAGTCATTACAAAACTCCTTTATTTATGCCATGGGTTTTTCCTTCAAAAATTTGAATTTGGGTTTTAAAACCTTTCGACAACGTCGAAACCTTTGCTTTCGACCCCTTCGAAAGCTTTGCTTCCGACCCCTCCGAAAGCATAAAAGATATATTTTAAAACAACAGGCTCCAGCCTTTTTAATACTTTAAAACACTTCTTTCGAAACCTTTTGACCATGTTAAAGTATTATTATATAAGAGTAGAAGCATAGTTTCGAAATCACTTGAAAGTACCCCTTTCGAAACCAATGAAGGTTACCCTTCGAAACCATTGAAAATCCACCCTTTCGAAAGCATTGGTTTAATGCATAAAATATTACTTTGGGTCAAAGTGAAAACAGGTGAAAGCATCTCTTTCGAAACTACTCTTTATTTATAAAGTATTGGGGAAGTTTGATGGTGTCGAAACCATCCTTTCGAAAGCATTGAAACATCTAGAAAACAATTGAAGGTTAGCTTCGAAACCCCTTTCGAAACCATTACCTTCATCCCCTTTGAAAACTTTAGGAAGCAGCTTGTATTTATATAAAAAATTGAACCTTTTGACAACATCGATGCCTTCGATGCCATCGAAAGGTCTCTTTCAGAAGCTACTTCTTTAAAAACAAAAGCGGCAGCTCTCTTTCGAAACCATAGCTTTTGACTGTGTCGAAAGTTCTTTAAAACTATCCTTTCGAAACCATTGCTTTCGACTATGTTGAAATCTTTTTAAAAACCATCCTTTCGAAACCATATCTTTTGATTGTGTCGAAAGCTCTTTAAAAACAGCAAATGATTTTCTTTTCATACCAAAACAAACTAAGGAACAATCTCCTTCGAAAGCAACCCTTCGACACCCTACCTTCCGCCTTAGTCCAATTCACTACATACCACCTGAATGATATCATGTGCATTGCTTTTGACCTTGTTGGTTTCAATGAAGTCGAAAGGTCTTAGTATAAAGGTCCTTCCAAAGAAGGCAGAACCCCCTTTTTCTGAGCAAAAGCTGTTTTTACTAAATAAAGTAAAATTTTTGTAACAAACTTGCCTACTTGTAAACATTAGATTGGCTTTGACAAACTTTTAAATAATTTGGATAATATTTGCCGCATTTTCTCAGATCTAAAATTAAGATAACTTTTAACAAATAAGCCCTTCCTATTTTCAAAACAATTAAATCTTTTAGGTCCTCCTTTCAAAATAATTTAATTTCCATACTAAATCACTTAGTAAAAATCCCCATAAATTCCAGAAATTCAGTTTAATCATGTTATCAAACATATCAATATTCGTGACCCAAATTCTTATTATATTATCCAAAATAAATTTATAAACCCAAATAACCGTATTTTCCTTTGAAAATTCATAACTCCAAAATTATGTTTTCTATAATATATAATTTTCCCAAGGCATTTAAAAATCATTTATTCTTGGTTTTACCCTAAAACCTTGTATATCTCCTTTAAACAACCTTATTTAAACCATATAAATCATAAATCAAGCATATCATCATTCAATATATCATAAAAACAGATTTTGTCTTAAATCCGAAACCATATGATTATAAAACCAAAATAGAGATGTAGAAATAATTATTCACCTTAGATTGGATAAGGAAATCGATGATTGATTGAGATTGATTTCTTCTAACTTGAATCCTAAGCTTTATATTGATTTTCTCTTCTTTGTTATCTTCCTAATGACTGGCCTTGCACTTCTTCTTACGATTATAATTTTGTTTGAGATGAAATGAACATGTATGATAAGAGAAAATGGTATAAGGATGGGAAACATGGGCAGCTATTTACCCTAATGCTCTTATGTTCAATTACTTAACCATTTATAAGTTCATTTGATTTAAATAAGCACGGCCACTTAGTTTATTAATCAATCTCAATCTCCTTATTTGCATTATTCTATTTAATTTATTCTAATTAAATCTCCTAAATAATGTCAATACAATTAGGGATGTTACAGGTTCCCCTCCTTAAAGAATTTCGTCCTCGAAATTCAGTAAGGACTAACTAGCAAACATAGTAATCATCTGTAACATCTCCTAACAACCATACTAGCCTACCCAACTAGAAAATAATCTATACAGATCTAATATAGACATACCATCAAAGCATATCAGGATAAGCCTTTCGAATTCTATCCTCTGTCTCCTAACTATAGTCTTTCTCGTTGTCGCTTTACTGAACTTTCACCAACTTGACTGTCTTGGTCCTTAATCTCTTCTCATCTCTCGTTACAACCCGAACTGATTGTCTAACAAAAGTCAAATTAGGCTCTACTACCAAATCCTCCATCTCTGTCTGAGGAATAATAGCCTCTGGATTATGCACGAACTTGCGAAGATGAGACACATAGGATACACTATGGACCCCTGCCAAACTGCTCGGCAACTCTACTCTGTACGCGAGCTTTCCAATCCTTTCTATAATCCAGAATGGACCAACATATCTCGGGGCCAACTTTCCCGACTTTCCAAATCGTACCACATCCTTTATCAGTGATATTTTAATGAAAACCATATCTCCTACTGAGAAATCTAGGTCTTTACACTTTTTATCTGCGTAACTCTTCTGCCTGGATTGAGCTTCCTTCATCCGTCCTCGAACTAACTTAATCTTTTCTGACGCCTCTCTAACCAAATCCGGACCTAAGACCAATCTGTCTCCAGTCTCTAACCAAAATGCTGGCAATTTGCATGGTCTTCCGTACAAAGCTTGAAAATGTGTCATTCCTATACTAGTCTGATAACTATTATTATAGGAAAACACAATCAGATGTAGGTGATCTTCCCAAGATCCATCAAAATCTAGCACACATGCTCCCAACAAATCCACAAGTACCTTGTTGACTCTCTCTGTCTGCCCATCTGTCTAAGGGTGGTAAGCGGTACTCATCTTGAGCTTGGTACCTAAAACCTCTTATAGACTCCTCTAAAATTCACTAGTGAATAATGCATCCCTGTCGCTGACTATGCTACTAGAAATCCCATGAAGTCTAACTATGTTCTTCATGAACAACTTAGCCAAAACATGTGTCGTTCTGGTTGACTTTACCGGAATGAAATAGGCACTCTTGGTCAACCTGTCCACAATAGCCCATATGCTTTCATTTCCTCTATTTGACCTTGGCAACCCCTCTATAAAATCCATCGATATCGAATTCCATTTCCAGACTAGAAAATATAAAGGCTGAAGCAACCCACTTGGCTTTTGATGTTCGGCCTTCACCTATTGATAGTTTACACACTACCTAACCCACAAGCCAACATCTATCTTCATGCCTTCCCAATAGAAGCTCCTCTTCATATCTTGATACATCTTGGTCCCTCCAGGATGAATCGTAAACTTGGATCGATGATATTCCTCAAGAACTTCTCTTCTCAAGTTTTCCACATCTGGAACACATAATCGTTCCTCCTTTCTCAACCGTCCTCTTTGGTCAAGACAAAAATCTTTCAAATCATTGACCTCAGTTCCAACCTCAAACCTTTTGATCCTCTCAACTAATAATGCATCCTCCTTCTGTTTAGAAGCAATTCTCTCGATCAACACTGGTCGAACTTCCAAACAGGACAACATGGCAATATTCTGACTAGAACTAGCAGTCGATCTTAACTGCACACCACAACTGGCTAAAGCTTCCAAATCTTTCCACTTTGCCAACATAGCCAACACCACATTCTGGTGTCTTCTGTTAAGAGCATCTGCTACTTTATTACCTTTCCCTGGGGTATACTCTATACCAAAATCATAAGCAGCCAAAAGCTCCAGCCATCTTTGCTGCCTCATATTCAACTCCTTCTGAAAGAAAAAATACTTTAATGACTTATGATCGGTATACAACTCAAATCTCTCCCCCAAGAGATAATGCCTCCAAATCTTCAAGGCAAAAATTACCACTGCCAACTCCAAGTCATGAGTAGGATATCTAACTTTGCGCGGTCAAAGCCGCCTTGATGTGAAAGAAATAACCTTGCCCCTTTGTATTAATACTACTCCCAATCCAGTCCCACATGCATCAGTGTATACTACCAACCCTTAGTTACCATCTGGTACTACTAACACTGGCACATTGGTCAACAAATGCTTTAACTTAAGGAATGCTTCCTCACATTTGTCGGACTAAACAAACTTCACATCCTTCCTGGTCAACTTAGTCAAAGGTACTGTTATCCGCGAGAAATCCTTAATGAATCTCCGGTAATAACCAGCAAGTCCAAGAAAACTCTTGATCTCGGTTACCGTCTTTGGTTTTTTCCAATTATTGACAGCTTCAATCTTAACTGGATCGACTGACGATCCCTCCTCTGAAACCACATGACTAAGAAACTTAACCTCTTTCTTCCAAAAATGACACTTGGAAAACTTTGCCTCTAGCTGATTCTGCCTCAGCGTCTCCAACACCACTCTAAGATGAATCTCAAGCTCTCTTTTATCTTTTGAGTACACTAAAATGCCATCTATGAATACCAAAATGAACCTATCCAAGTGCTCTCGGAAAACCTGGTTCATCAAATCAACAAAGAAAGCAGGTGCATTTATCAACCTAAATGGCATCACCAACCACTCATACGAACCATATCTAGTCCGAAATGTAGTCAAAGGAATGCTATTCTCCGCCACTCTCAACTGATGGAACCCCGTCGCTAAATCCAATTGGGAAAATACTCTGGCTCCACTCAACTGATCAAACAGATCATCTATCCTCGGTAGAGGGTACCTATTCTTGGTTGTCCTTTTGTATAACTTACGATAGTCGATGCACATCTTTAACGACCTATCTGGTTTCTTCACGAACACCGCGGCCGCTCCCCAAGGCGAATTGTTTGGTCTAATAAAATTACTTCCCTCAAGATCCAATAGTTACACCTTCAATTCCTTCATCTCTGTCGGTGTCATTCTGCTAGGTGGTCTACTGACAGGTTCAGCTCCTGGTATAAGGTATATCCGAAACTCAACAGCTCGTTTCGATGGTAGTCCTATGACTGGCTCAAATACATCTGCAAATTCCCTTGCCACATGAACCTGACTAAGCTTTTCTCCAACCTCTATGGTACTCAACAGAGCACAAACACTCTTACTGGAATTCTCCATTGAGAAAATGATTCGGTTATGACTATCTGGGTGCCTCACTGATATTTCCCGGTTCTAGAAAAATATCCTAGCCTCATACTTACCCAACCAATCCATACCCAAAATGATCTCGAAATCTACGATAAAAAACATACAAACTGCATGCAAACTTATGACCTAACAAATCAAGTTCTAACTGATCACATCTCATCCCAAGAGTTGCATGCCATCCTATTGGATTTGCAACCCTTAAGGAAGTAACAAGGCATGCGGGTTCTATACATTACCTATCAACCAAACACCGTGATATAAATGAGTGTGATGCACCGGAATCAAAAAGTACCCTAACTGGTATACTCTAAATCAAAAGCGTACCTTCCATCATAGTTTTCCTTTTTTTTTGCTGCAGTAGGTCTAGAAGAAGATGGTGGTCCAATAGCAAACACCTTCCCTCTGTCCGCCCCGACTGGCTCTAGACAATGGTTCTTATAATGCCCAACTTGTTCATAGTTGAAGCATTTCACATTCTTCTTCTCTGCAGGCTTCTTTCCTTTACCAGTTTTACACTCATGGGCATAATGGCCCTTCTTGTCACACTTATAACACACCAAATCAGCCTTTGCCTTCTTGGCAACCTCCCCTTTCTAGGCTCCTTTCTTCTTGAAAAATTTCCTTTTCTTTCCCTGAGGACCCTGGGATTCAACTGGCTTCTCCCTAGCTGAAACAGCCAGCATCTCTTCATGGTGGATGGCGATCTCCACCACCACATGACAAGGCTCTCTAATATGAGTCATGGCTATTCTGCCTAGCTCTGGCCTTAATCCTCTAATGAATCTCTCATTCCTTCTAACATCAGTGTCAACCAAAGCATAACCGTATCGAGATAGCTCATCAAACTTAGCAGCATACTCGATCACTGACATCTATCCTTGGAAAAGATCCATGAACTTCCTCATCAATGCCGACTTAGCAACCTCAGACAAGAACCTCTACTTAAACCTTCTTCTGAAATCAGCCCATGTCAGCTCTTCCTCTAGAACTCTAGCGGTCACACTGTTCCACCAATGAAGCGCTAACCCTTGCAGCTATCTAGAGGCTAGCCTTCTCTTCTCTCCATCATTCAAGCCTAAATTAGTAAAAATCCTTTCACAGTTCAAAAGCCAATTCTCAACTTCAACGGCTTCCTCCGTTCCAACAAACGGATTTCCACCCAGACTAATGTAGTCCCTGCTCAGCCTAGCATAGTTATATCCAACTAGAACTACATGATTAGCTCCACCAACATTACCAGCAGCTCCTGCTTGCAAAAGATTAGCCAACAACTGATACACCGTCCCCGCATCTATTGACGGATTTCCAATACCTACACTGGCCTCAGCATTTTGATTAGCATTAGCATGTCGATCTTTGTTTCTCCTAGTATAGGTCGAGCATTTCCATTGGTTATGGTGCTTCCTCCACCCAGATTTCCTCTTCTGTTTCCTGCTTCCATATCCTCTTTCTCGTAAATCTGCATACGAGTCGTAGTAAGATATATAAGAATGGTCTGAGAGAGAGGGGATCACGTACTTAGATATATACCTATATATTAAATACAAGTACGTTACTATAGCATTAACCCAAACCCCGATCATATTTTTAAATTCATTAGATTATGTTTCAAAAAGCTTTTAGATTTAATTTTCTTTTAAAGTTTCATAAACCTATGCTCCAATACCAACTTGTAACATCCCCTGAAACACTCCACACCCCTTAGTATACCCAAAAAGGGCACACTAAAGGATATGGTGTGTTATAGGTATAGCTAAAACATTATAGAGACTAAGATTCACAAGACAAATAAGTAAAAACGGCGGAAACATTTAAATGGTAACTTATTATTCAAAATAAAACTTCATAAATAAGTCTGAAAAACATCACATGTCTCAAATACACATGTCTTATGAAAAATGCATCTCAGTCTCATAAAATCAGAGTACAATAAAAATAATCATCCCCCTCATAAGTACCAGTACATCAAAAGCCAAATGAAAAGAAAACTGAAAAGAAGAAGAATACATGAAGAACTCCGGGAATGAATCTCCAAGAAATCTGAATCTACTGTCCTTGCCTCTGTTGGCCTATGGGGGAAAATGAGAAATAGAGGAGTGGGTCAGACAATAAGTCTGATGAGTGAAAGTAATTACTAGCATTTCTAAGCAAGATACATATAATAGACTAAGCAATAGTTCTAGTATGGAAGAAAAATACAAAAAAGATAAAACTCGGATAAAATACTATTTCTGATTCTGTTTGATTGTTTGCTTTTATTGTTTGATTGTGATTGTTTGCACTTTTCTTAAACTGCCGTGACTAGGCTGAAACCCTAATCCTATCTCAACTGTTATCTTGATTAGGCCGAAATCCTAATTCTATCCTTTGATCGGCCTTCTATCTCTGTTGTGCCACTGTGAGCTGGTCTAATCCTGTTGGTCCCACATCAAAAGACACCTGTTTAGCAGTTGGAACGCAGTATCGAATTATTTACCCTAATCAATGCCGCATGCTCGGTCATCGCCGGTATATGCTAATTGTCGCCCCATCTTGTGACCTCTTATTTACCCTAATCAGCATAAGCGTGCCCAACCTCACCTAATCTGTTGTGAGACCATCAGACCTAGACCTGAAAGGGAATGCTGTCTAGCCTCACCTAAGTGTTGTGAGACCATCAGACCTAGACTGAAAGGGAATGCTGCCGGAACTGGTCATAACAAACAAATTCTAGTTTTGTGCCCCTTGCCCAAATCCACAAATTTGAGCCACTATCTATTTGGCCTCTTACTTACCCTAATCAACATAAGCATGTCCCATCCTTACCTAACTATTGTGAGGCCATCAGTTCCTGACGGAAAGGGAATGTTGTTGGTACAGACCCTTCTTCTATGTTTGCTTATTAACTTAGTGTAAGTTTTAAAATAAGCCTCTTTTGTTATTTCTACTATATTTGCTTATTAAGCAGATCTAAGTTTTAAAAGAAGCCTCTTTTGTTGCTCTTCTATTTTCTCTTTTTAGTTATAATCACCGTTTATAATTATGCTTGCAAATATCTTAAATTTGCCTATTCCAGTTTATCTCCATTTTATTACAGATTCTTCTTATTTTACATCTGATTTCTGCAAATTTTGTGTTTTTCTATTTTAATCCATATTTGCGAATTATTCTCTTTTTAATATTTTATTGTGTCAAAAAGGAATAAAAAGAAACTAACATTTACAGGCTAAATTCCAACTTAAAACAAATGTAAATAAATGCAAATAACTGTAAATAACGATAAATAACTGTAAATAAGTGAATAAAATAGCTGAATAAAAATAGACTGAAAGTACTTCTGAAATTAACTTAAAAATAGACTGTAAATAAGCTTATATAAAAACTGTCTCAAAATTGTAGAAAAACTACAACTATTGAGAACTCTATTATTTTAAAATACTTAAAAATCTAAAATAATTACAAAACACTCACTTGTGGCCCTTAGCTCTAGTCCTTGGTCTTCCTTGATCCACTTCTAGAGCATAGAATATTTTTATCAGAAAGATTTCCTCCTTAGAAAAAATTTCTATTTAGGGTCCTTCCTCTCTAGCAATGAACCCAATAGGAGAAAATCTAAATGAGAAAATAGCTATGCCTATGGTTCTATTTATAGTATAGCTTAGGGATCTCAGACCGTTAGATTTGAAGATTAAATCTGGTGCAACCACGTCATAGGCTCGCTGGGAGCCGTCGGATGGAAGCACGAACGCACAGGATTGAAGAAAAAATTACAAAACATGTCATCGTTTAACCTGGACAAATGCTCGTCCAAATACATGGGCGGGTCGACTTGAGTGTCGACCTAGGTCTTTGGGGGTCGACCCTAGGGTCAACCTGACCATGGGCTTGGGTTGACCTAGCCCTATTTATTTTTATTTTTTTTCGTTTTCTTGATTTCTTATTTATTTCATATCTTCTTCATACTAACTCGGATTTTGACAAATTATATATAGAAATTAACCAAAACATTACCACGGACACAATGGTACAACATCTGTGACTCAATTCTGACAATTTCACAAACTTATTTTATTATTCAATTAATTAATTAATTATTATAGTTTAAATTTTGGGTTGTTACATCCCCCAACTTGGAGGCCCAAAACTAACGGCTACGAATGCTGCAGTCATCCATAGTTATTAATCTTCGGCGACCAAATATGGCGGTGCTAGAAACATTGATACACAGATCACAAGAATATGGAAAAAAATTAACAATTCAAAATTAAATTTTCACATTCTAATAAAAACATTTGATGTTCATTACATAATCCCAATAACGTTAACCACGTTCAACAACATATAATTATTACAAATACGCCAAGAGTGACATATAAATATGCCCCCTTGGTTGAACAGAAAATAAAATAAGGCTAATAAATCTGCCTTTACTAACAAAACACATAGCGGAAAAAGATATCTCTAAATAACTATCCACCTCATGCATGCCTTTGGAAGCTTTTATTCATCTAAGAAGAAAATCTAAAAACCTTAAATCTCAAACTACTCAAAATCAATTGAGTACCCGAGAGTTTAAGGGAAAAAAAACTTTGAGTCAGACATAAAGCCTAGTATGAATAATAATTTAACATCCCAATCCTTTTAGATATCTAGTGAGACCATGTCGCTTAGTGGAACAGGTTTTCCCCTCACTAGTATCAACACCTTATAAAACCATATACTGTGCTCCTACATCCACAATGGTTAAAAAAATTCAAAACAGTATAATATGATGATATGCAAAACAATTGAATCAATTTTGGATTACCCATCTCCATTCATTTTAGACTATCTGTCTCAATTATAGTTTCTAGAATTATTATTAACCTATTAGTTTTCATGGGTTTACTAATAACCTGTTTAATGTTTATGGACTCCCTGTCTAGTTTCATAGTTTTCATGGGCTAACAATTAACCTATTTTTAACTTACGGACTCCCTGTCCAGTTTCATAGTTTTCATGGGATCACTAAGAACCTATTGGCCCCTGCCAATTAACATAATCATTTCATGGGTTCCCCCGAACCTATTGGTTATTCCAATAACTTCTTTCTAATCCTAGTTTTCATGGGTTGACTAGGAACCTATTGTCATCTGTCAATATTACATCCAGATATAGTTTTCAAGGGCTAACTACAAACCCACTGGCCCTGCCAGTATCAATCATAGTTTTCATAGGCTTATTATGAACCTGTCAAACTGACATCTTCCTTTACACATAGTTTTCATAAGCTAACTAAGAATCTTTTGGCTCCTGCTAATATCATACAGTTTTCATGGGATTACTGGGAACCTATTGGCCCCTGCCAATATCTTTCCTTTATATTTTAGCATCCTATATTCTGGTCTTCCTGACCTCCTGGATGCAATTCTATTCATTCATGAGTTTAATTAATTTATATTCACTACTGGGTTAACCTAGCAGGTTCTTCTACCCTTTATCCCTAAAATGAAGTTATGGATCCATTATACAGTGAATATATTCATATTTGAAGAAGCAACATCACAATTATCAATACCACTCCCGTGGGTTTAAGGTCCTTGAAATACATTTCATATAAAACATAGTTAACTCCTTTAACTTATATTTTATCAAGGCAATACTTCTTCAAAATTACATACTTAAAGTCATTATAAAACCCCTTTATTCATGTCGTGGGTTTTTCCTTTACAAATTTGAGTTAACCTTTCGACAACGTCAAAACCTTTGCTTTCGACCCTTTCAAAAACTTTGCTTCCGACCTCTTCGAAAGCATAAAACATATATTTTAAAACAACAGGCTCCAACCTTTTTAATACTTTAAAACACTTTTTTCGAAACCTTTCGATCATGTTAAAGTATTATTATATAAGGGTAGAAGCACAGCTTCAAAATCACTTGAAAGTACCCCTTTTGAAACCAATGAAGGTTACCCTTCGAAACCATTTGAAAATCCACTCTTTCGAAAGCATTGGGTTAATACATAAAACATTACTTTGGGTCAAAGTGAAAAAGGTGAAAGCATCTCTTTCGAAATCACTCTTTATTTATAAAGTATTGGGGAATTTTGATGGTGTCAAAACCATCCTTTCGAGATCATTGAAACATCTGGAAAACAATTGAAGGTTGGCTTCGAAACCACTTTCAAAACCATTGCCTTCGACCCCTTCTAAAGCTTTGCTTTCGATCCCTTCGAAAGCGTTAGGAAGCGGCTTGTATTTATAAAAACAATCGAACCTTTCGACAACATCGATGCCTTTGATGCCATCAGAAGGTCTCTTTCGGAAGCTACTTCTTTAAAAACAAAAGCGGCAGCTCTCTTTTGAAACCATAGCTTTCGACTGTGTAGAAATCACTTTAAACTATCATTTCGAAACCATAGCTTTCGACTGTGTCGAAAGCTCTTTAAAAACAGGCAAGTGATTTTCTTCTCATATCAAAACAAACTAAGGAACCATCTCCTTCGAAAGCAACCCTTTGATACCCTACCTTCCGCCTTAGTCCAATTCACTACATACCACCTGAATGATATCATCTTCATTGCTTTCGACCTTGTTGGTTTAAGTGAAGTCAAAAGGTCTTGGTCGAAAGGTCTTAGTCGAAAGGTCCCTCCGAAGAAGGCGAAACCCCCTTTTCTGAGCAAAAGCTGTTTTTACTAAATAAAGTAAACTTTTTGTAACAAACTTGCATACTTGTAAACATTTGATTAGCTTTGACAAACTTTTAAATAATTTGGATAATATTTGCCGCATTTTCTCACATCTAAAATCAAGATAACTTTTAACAAATAAGCCCTTCCTATTTTCAAAACAATTAAATCTTTTAGGTCCTCCTTTCAAAATAATATAATTTCTATACTAAATCACTTAGTAAAAACCCCCAAAAATTCATGTTAATCATGTTATCTAACATATCAAAATTCTAGACCCAAATTCCTAATATATTTTCCAAACTAAATTTATAAACCCAAATAACCATATTTTCCTTTGAAAATTCATAACTAATTCTCCACGGTTTGGAAAATTATAAAAATTGAAACCCAACTCTAGAATTATGTTTTCTATAACGTATAATTTTCCCATGGCATTTTAAAATCATTTAATCTCGGTTTTACCTTAAAACCGTTTATATCTCCTTTAAACAACTTTGTTTAAACCATATAAATCATAAATCAAGCATATTATCATTCAATATATCATAAAAACAGATTTACTCTTAAATCCGAAACCATATGATTATAAAACCAAAATAGAGATGTAGAAATTATTATTCACCTTAGATTGGATAAGGAAATCGATGATTGATTAAGATTGATTTCTTCTAGCTTGAATCCTAAGCTTTAGATTGATTTTCTCTTCTTTGCTATCTTCCTAATGGTCGGCCTTGCTCTTCTTTTTACGGTTATAATTTTGTTTGAGATAAAATGAATGTGTATGACTAGAGAAAATGGTGTGAGGTTGGGAAACGTGGGCGACTACTTACCCTAATGCCCTTATGTTCAATTACCTAACCATTTATAAGTTCATTTGATTTAAATAAGCATGATCACTTAGTTTATTAATCAACCTTAATCTCCTTATCTACATTATTCTAGTTCAATCTCCTGAATAATATCAATAAAATTGGGGGTGTTACACTGACCTAACAATGGAGGATGTAGCTTGGAGGATCATAGCGCTGGCTGGAACAACATCATACTCCGGTGGGGCTTCCGATAGGGCTTGGAAGAGGTTACTATTTGATGGTTGGGCAAGTTTACTGCGGCTGGAGCTTCTACGTTTACTGTGCTTGGAGTTTTTGATGGCAAGCTGATGGGGAGATGACCAACGTGAGGGGGAAGAACTTGTAGTCCTCTCAGGTAATTTCTGCTTTTTCACTGTAGTTGGACATCAGTTTCGTCCATACTTGCATTTTATTTCTCTTATTACTCTATAAATTATATTAGTATCACACTTCTACCAATTTATTTAAATTCTTTTTTTGTTTAGCCATTCTCGATTCTTCCAGCTTAATAATCCTCTTGTTTGCTTTCTGACGTTTTGTTTTATATTAGTTTCAATTTATGGTGTGTTTCAAATATAAATGGTTAAAAACATAGGGAAGTGACCATAATGGATTTTCATTCATGGTGCACATTCATTTGATTAAGAAACATCGTCTGCATATTTTCTAACTGCACCAACATTGAATCATTATATTGATTTGCAAAGTATTACATTACTGCTATAACTATAGTACGATTATAATCAATCAATTTAAATAAATATGAGTATCATAATTTAATAATAGTGATTGTTTTATGCCCATTGAAAAATATAGGCAATTGGCATATTAAAGGTTTCCTGCAATATAGCCTTTAAATTGACGCTTCTTAGCATAAATGTTTCTTATTCTCGTTATTAGGGAAGCGTTTCCAAGATACCCTCGAAGGATACCATTATGAACATATTAATTTTTATACATGAACCTTTTGTTGTGATATTAATGTGCTCTCATTTTGTTAGTTTGTGGTGTATATGAAGTCTCTCGCTAAGTGCACTAACTAATATCTTTAACATGCAATGATATATTGAAATGTCATTGTACCTGGATAATTAAGGCAGCTTAAAATAGCAATAAATCAAAATGAGCGAGCTGAAACCATCTTTCTATAGTCCCCTATTAACTATTTGTAAACCTTTGTTACCAAAATTATATATACACAAGTAACACATCTCATGTTTCATTGTGATTTTAGAAAGGAAGTTAGATGAAAAGGGAGACTGATTAAATTTAAACCTTTTTTCAAGTATACATAAATACACGTTGCTGTCGTCCAAATATATTTTTATTACATGTTCCGGACCAAATATATAAAACTTCCATATAAACTTGTTTAGAATATACAATTGAATAACCATGAGGCGGACTAATAAGTAACCCTCTTGTTGCTAAAAAATACAAGGTTCGGATTTTGTAATATCATATTTTTTAGTATCATTGTTCATATCCTAATGTGAAAAATCTTATTGCTCATGCATGAAGCTACTTCTCTTAATACCCCTTTATAAGTCTGAGCTAATCAACAAAAACCGAGTAGCTCTGTTATAGAAGACTATCAAGCAACTTCGAGTAAGATCTATGTTGTAAACTCAAGGCCATCAGTTATACCAACTGTTTTTTACTCGGTTCCGTTAAAGAACGAATTGCTATGTGAAAATAAGTTTTCTTTTGTATTTACTTTTGGAATAAACCCTTTATTTACCCCTATGTGGAATGTGTGCTTTTTGACTATTTATGCATAGTTCACTTCAAAATCCAAAAAGAATCAAAAAGGGTTGGAGCTTTTATACTTTTCATTTTAGCTTTTCTACCTATATGTTTTGAAATTCTAATATAGGAAGTTGTTGGTCTATATGTGCTTTAATTTTTTTCATCTTCATATGATATGATATTTCTTACTATCTGTACCTGACCTCAGGGTTACATGGACATATTAACGTGCTCATAACCATAACTCTACATCGTGGGGTTTAGGAAGTTTGAAACCTTTGGTTAGGCATTGTGATACTAGGTCAGGACGCAAAGTGTTATCCTATGATTGGAACAAGTACGATGAGTACATGATAGCAATGACTATGGCGGAAAAGGTGGTGAGGATATGTAGCATAAGGGTGGGAAGGGAAACCATAGCATAGTTGATGGACACGTACATAGCCAGGGAAGTCAAGTTTTTGTTACACAAGAAGAATTTGGTGGGTACTTTCAACTATCATAAGGGTTGTAGGACAAAACTAGCTGGGGTTGAGGTTGTTTATGCTTAAGTCATAGTGCTTAGCCACTGGTGAGTATACCGACCTCATACCTTTTCTATATTTGATGTTTTCATAAATTTCCCGCATGAAACTTTTATGTAATTTGCCTATAACACTTTTTAAATATATTTTTTGATTTTAGTACTGAAATATGAGTTATGTTTTATTATGGAATATGAAAAATGAAACGACTCATATATTAGCATTGTTGAAAGTATAAATATAGTTTAGCTCAAGATTGAGGCATTAGGTATCGGCATGGAGCATGTAGGCGACTTGATATTTTATGTTGCCGATACCATCCAATTTGTAGCTTTTTAACACAAATTCTCTTCAATAAGCACATCCTCTTCAGTTGCGATTTTCTTCAGCTTACATGTAACTTGCACCCATTTTTTAATAATAAACATATATACTGGAAATGAGCATCCTTTGAACACTCAGACCTATAGGATCCACAATATATCATGAGTTTTGCCCAAGCCAGTCAGTCTTGATACGGCACATGACATGTAACATGTCCTAGTCAGCATTTGTTTGCCTTTTGGGCATTCATACGCCATCAAGTCAATAGGTGAATGTTTTTTATGTTTACTTATGTTGCTAAGTTTTGCCTATGGAAAACATAATCAAATCCAAGAAGGGAAAACAAGTCAAAATAGTATTTCTAAGTGGTTTCAACCTTCTAGGATATACAAAGATGTTGGTAATTTGCTAGTGGGACTTCTGGTATGTGAATTAGATCAAGTTTCCTTTTATTGAGCAAGGAAATTATAACCACACCTCTTAACCTCTTAAATACCTCTCATATTAAATAATGGACATATTCAACGAGGAATTGCCACATAAGCCTATGCACACATAATTTATCATCATTTATTGTCTCTTGAATAGAGAGTAGTGAATAACTTTTCTATACCATGCTTTGACCTTTTAGTTCAAACTGAAGTAATTAGATAAAATGCAAAACTTTTATGCAATGATCATCTACATGTGATTCAGACAATAACATGAGCTTACTCAATTCTTTAGCTTTAACAGTCGTTCTAAAGTATAACATATTTCCTCTATGCTCTTCAACTCATCAGCATCAACTGATGGATACATTAAAGTATCAATTGCTTTGGACATACCCAATACAAGTAGCTCTGCTAGCTCAGAAAATAGTGCTCTTGGTGTATTAGTTATGTGATTCCCTCTTAATACCATACACCTGAGCACTTTTAGATTTCTTAGCCGCAAAGGAAGGCTTGTAATTTTATTTGATGACAAATTCAAGTACCGAAGCTTTGTTAAGTAACATTTCGATTCAGGCAAGCTATCCAAGAGATTCTTAGAGAAATCTAAGTGGGTTAAAGAGTGAACTTTACCGAAATAATTTAATTCAGATTTACCTATGAGCTGTTGCCTCTAAGCACTAAAGAGAGATGGACAAGTAGGAATATCCGAGGGCAGCTCTTTTATATTATTAAGCATAAGTGACATGCATTCAGCCTCTCTCCATTTTGCTCTCATGTTAGGTGCCTTTTGCAATTGAATTCCAGCTTTGACCATCCACTTATTTTCATTTTTTTCCACAATCAAAAGCTAACCATAATGACAGGTCCCTTAAAACATCATGAATTTTTACCAATTTATCACTATATAGAAATCCATCCTAGATCCTCCAACAAACATGCGGCTTGAAGGCTTCCAATTAAAGAATAACCAAACTAACAAAGCTCATGTTTACTTTCAAAGTTATCTATCAAATCAATGCCCATCCAAAATTCTATTAGTTCTTTTGTAACACTTTTTATTTGTCCGAGTATTTCAATATAGAAAACTTCATTTAATTTGGATTTAAATCATGTAAGGAATAATAACTAAACAAATTTTGGATCATTGTGAAATTAAAGTTCTTAGGTTTTGTAACAGTTTGGACTTTGTAGTAATTTGAGCAGGCAAACATGTATATGAGTATGCAAACTGAAGCATGATGTTATATTGAGCAGGCTGAAGCTTTGGCTATAGGGTAGGAAAACATATATTTGAGTATGCAAACTGAAGCATTATGTACTATCAATGGTTTTTGACTCGAACTCTTCTATTGTGTTGTAGAGAATGGAATCTGCATTGCGGACTTTGTCAAATGTTCTAAAGATGACTTGGTTCATGATGGAAGGTTTGATTTTGTCTGTGTTTTGCAGATAGGACATAAGATCAGATGGTGCTATTTCGTCTACTCTAGGTATGTATGTAATTATATATGTACAGTTTCTTGCAATTGTAGACACAATACGCATATAATTAGACTACACACTAACCATAACCGCTACAAAAGTTTCAACCATTACAACCGTTTAACCGTAAACACCAAAACCTTTCAACCATTGAAATGACATTGGAGAGCACTGGTTAGAGAAGCATTGAGATGCAGAAGGGACTAAGGAACTGAAGTGTAGTAAGTTAACATTGAAGGGATGAAATGCAGGCATTAATATGCAAATGGCATCGAAATGCAGGCTAAAAGAGTTCAATGCAGGAATGCAAGATTAGATCAAAGTAACTAATCAAAATGTTCTACATATTTTTCAAAGCTTTAAAGGTAGGAAAAATGAAATACATAACACAAAAAAAAGATTAACAATAGGTTTAGCGGTGATTATGTGCATTAGTCCAAATTATGATTGATTCGTAGAACATGTAGTGCGTGCATCATCCAAAATTGGAGTTAATTTTAATTCGTGTGAAATTTAGATTGCATAGTTATTTAGTGCATAAACTCAACATATACAAAATCATTTTGCATGTTCATGTATGTGATGTCTATTTATCAAGATATATTGTTATGGCACTCTTGGTATTTCCACATATGTTGAATAATAGTTATTCAACGATTGTTTCCATGGTTCCTAATATTGATATTTTACTACCATGATTAGGTGACTTAGTTCCAATTTGTAAACTAAGTTGATTAATTTTTTTAAAAATTAACATGTTTATAATAATAATGATGATGATAATAACAACAACAATAAACTAAGTTTGATAAAAATTGGAAAATATATGGGAGTTTAATATTTGCAGTTTAATATTTACTTATGGGAGTATTATTTAGGGTACATTGGAAAACTTGAAATATTATAGTTCAATATGTACAGTCCATTTGCTAGCCACTAAACCATCATAGGTGCGCTTGCTATTTCTCGTATTGAAAAGGTACCTGGGATAACACCTGTATTGTTACTCTTTCTTCATCAAATCACTGAGGCATGCTTGTTGTTTCTTGATTGATTCACTATGCATGATGATCTCAAAATGAAATTCTTTTCCTCTATAAGTAAATGTTTTACCACTGCTATTACAGATTACATGCACTATCCTAATGCTTTAAATATATAGCTAAGAATCTAGAACTTTAGATCATGGATCCAATGATATATAATTGCTATGTGTTTTCATGCTATGGTTTCAACTATAACAGAATATTAAAAAGGGTACAAATTTTTTTTATACTTTCTTAGTCAAACGTAACGAAGCATTCATTTGTATATGTCCGTGTAGGTTAATTTAGTGGAGTGGTTCAAAAAAATGGTGTGTAGCAGGAGAACTCATGAAATAGTGGATCTAAATCTAGATGTGAAACCCACGGTAAGGGTTTTCAAACATATTCTTTTAGTTGCTTTAAAATGCATCGATCTTGATTCTGGAAAAAGGCCTAAGATGAGTTAGGTTGTTAGAATGTCGGAAATCGAAGATGAACTATATCTTGAGGTTTGATTATTCATATTTACTTACATAATTTTGTCGTGGTTACTACACATGTATTTGTACAGAGATCAACACAAATATAATTTTGTGACAGATAGGGTGGAAGAAACAGGAGTAGCCATAGCACAAGCTAGGATATTATCGAGCTTGACAATATATTGGAATCATCTATTGAAAGAGATTGGTTTTGCTACATTCTTTCATTTTCTGTGACTTTCATCTACTAGTTGTAAAAATTGCTTGTAGTGTTACTTGTGTCTTGATTTTTATTTTATACAACATGATTGCTTACCTTTTGGTTTATGGTATGCCCTTTTGACTAGAAGGTTCAGAAAGGCAGCTACGCCCTTTTATGCCTTCAACATTTCCATACATACCAGGTATGTTTCTCTATCTTTATATATCTAAAGACATATGTATCTAAGCTTATAAAAATTAACTAAGTTAACTAAGTTTTATGAAAATTAAATAAGTATTATAAAAATTAACTAAATTTATATTAGTAATAATAAATTAACTAAGTTTATAATAATAATAAACTAACTAATTTATGAAAAATTTATAAGTTTGAGAAAATTTATAAATATTAACTAAGTTAATAAAGTTTAATTTTGAGATAATTTATAAGTTTAAGTTTATTAAAATATAAGTTATAACATTTTAAGTTTTAGCAATCGGGATAATTTACAAGCTTAATAACAACAATAACAATAAACAATAGTTTGAATAAATTAACTATGTTTATAAAAAATAAATATGTTTATAATAATTAACTAAGTATTATAAAAATTAACAAATTTATAATAATAGTAGTAGTAGTAGTAGTAGTAATAAAACTAAGTTTGATAAAATTAATTAAGTTTGATAATAAGTTAACTGATTTTTTAATAATAAACTATTTTTATAAAAACTAACCAAAAAATTAAAAATTAACCAAGTTTAATATAATTAAACTAAGTTTTATAAAAATTAAATAAATTATCAGTTTTATTAAAATTTAACTAGTTTAATAAGTTTTTAAAAATTAAATAAGTTTATTATAAAAATTAACCAAGTTTTATAAAAATATAACTAAATTATCTAAGTTTTATAAAACTTATTTAAACTTAATAAAAGTTTAACTAAGGATGTTTGATATATTTTAAATATGCAAAACAGTTTCATAATAATTTGTTGATTGTTAAACCTGTCTACAAGTAATTAGCTTTTAGGAGTAAAGACCAAGTGTAGCAAAGAATTGTGGGTAATCAAGTAATGAATATGGCTTTAATTGTTATATATATTATAACATTTGTTAGTACTTGTTGTGTAAACCTGTTTATGAATGGTTATGGAGTTTATGTGAATTTGCTCATTTTGTCGAAAAACTATTATCGAAATGGTTATGGATATCATATTTGATTAAGTGATTAACGTGTCGTTTCAATTATTTGAATATGACGATTATGTGGTTGATTGATTTATTGTTGATTTCAATACGACGATATGTGATTGATTGCTGATTTTAATAAGACTCTTATGCGAGTGATGGTTGGAAATGATACAAGCCACTAACAGGAAATGGTTGCATGGATTGTGTGCTGCAAAATAGTTAACAAAATTTAGTAGCATTTTAAAAATGCTACGAAAATAAATGTAAACAATTGTCATATAATTTTCATAGCGTCGAAAAAACGCTATCAGAATTTTTAGTAGCGTTTCGGCGAATGCTGCGATACGACATGCTACTAAAAGTCTAAAACTTTTTGTACTAAAACAATATGTCAAGTTTTGGTGCGTTTTCTACAACACTACAAAACGTTTCAGACTTTTAGTTTCATGTTGTGTTGAGCGTTTACCAAAACGCTACTACAAGTTTTGGAGGCGGTTTTTCAACGCTACGAAATTCCTTTTCAAAGCTACAAGTTTTGGTAGCGTTTTTTCAACACTACAAAATGCCTTTTGGCCGGCCGGTTATATCCGCTCATTTATTGTTTAAACTTCCCCTGTCGAATCAAGAGAAAGAGTTAAGTTGATGGATGATCAGCCACATCCATTTTGGTTTGAACTCCTCCTATCGGGTGCGGGTCAAGGGATAGAGGTACATTGATGGATGGTTAGTCACATCCATTTTCGAATCACGGTCTTGCCCCCGAGTCAGGGGTAAGAGTTGGCTGATGAGCGGTCAAGTCACGCTCGTCTCAGTAGAGCTCCACAAGTCTGATCATGGGCCATGGAGATTTAGAGGGCACCTAACTCTAGGTACATGCACACCTGCATTATTCGTATGCATTCATTTGAGTTGGTCGTGGTTCATAACAAGATTGCATAAAAGCAAAGTTGCATGGCTGGAAAGCTATTTTATTGAAAAATAACAATGTCTTCGTTATGAAATAATTCAAAACAAATAGAAATAAGTTTTATTCTCAAGCAAAATAGCATCGTAGATGCTTGCTAGTCCATTCCGCTCCAGCCCTTTACAGTTTGAAGATGTCCTACGACGGTCTAGTTTATAATCAATCTCCTTTCAGTTTGCCTAGGTTCGTCAGCACTAGGAGCGGTCTGTCCTCGTTAGGGGTCGGATGTTTCTTGCCAGCCATCCTGCGGGTTTTTCGCAAAATGTTGAAGCTTTTTCTTTCGAATCAATTTTTTGATCCTATCACGAAGGTGTCTACACTCGTTCATGTCATGACCATATGTATCATGAAATCTATAGAATTTTCCAGACTTCCTTTGTTCTTCAATTAACTCTCTTGGGGTTGGTTTCCTATACCGCTCCGAGTCGTGAGTAGTTAAGTAAATATTTTTAGTTGATTCATTCAGCGGGGTGTATGTGTCAAATCTCCGGATTCTCGGCCGTCTCCTAGAATCAGGTTTTCGTCTGTGGCCCTGTTACGACCCTTACTCTGACCACCGCTCTTATTCTGTACATTTATGGCTATGTTCTCGAAACTCACTCCAGACCGTCTCACAGCAATGTTCTTCGCACTGCTTCGGCCTAATAGTCTGTATCATTACCTCTTCTAGTTAGTGTAACCTACTCCTTGTGCAAGTACTAGGCCGCCTTGTTCTAAGAAAGATCCAGAGTAGCAGGAGGCTTTCTTGATAACCATTCACCAAAGTCTATATCAGGGTGGATCCCTCTGGTCAAACCCATTAAGATTATGTTGTCTTGAGGGTTGCTCACCTCAGTTACATCGGTATTAAATCTTTGTAAAAATTTCTTGAGAAATTCCTCCAAACTTTGGAATAAGTTAGACAATGACATGACATCCTTGGGGTAAGTCACGTGCATTCTGAACTGCTCAATGAATTTCCTTACCAGTTAATCAAAAGAAGAGATGGACCTTGGTGGTAGTTGAGTAAAACACATGGTCACAACTCCTTATAGAAAGATTGGGATGCACTTGCGCTTGATTGCATCTAACACTCTGGCGATGCCCTCGTCGGTTATAGTGCATCCGGATTGCATTCCAATTCCAGCTTGAAGCCTTGCTCCTTGGTGGATGGATTTGGTACTGACCCTCGTAAGGGCCGATAGGTACTAACCCTTATGCCTAGGTGAGGGTCGGTGGCATTCTCCCACCTAGAGGTTCCTGCTTCATATTCCTCCGTCCTTCGCCTTTTGTTTCTTTGGAGGTGGTCAGATGATGAGGATCTACTTGATTCGGAGTATAGAGGAGATGGCTTTCTCCTAGTCTTCCTACAGTGGATATTCAGTTGGGTCATCAATTTTCTATTCTCTTGGATTTGCCGGTTCAACTCCGTATGGCTATCCATAGCTCTTTCATCATATGCTAAAAATCAATCTTGGTGATAGCATTTGAAATATACCAGACATTAATCTCTTCTTGTGTTATATCTTCATCCCAGATATGAAGGTTAACGTTCTCTATTTCATAAGTAGCTCTTAAGGAGGCAACATCTTTATCTTTCTTAGAGGCCATCGAAGATAGCTTCGTGTAGACTTTGTTCAAATCTAAGTAGCAGGGAAACTAGCTGAGAAGTGACCGGATCATTTCCTTGAATTTTAGGCAATCCAACAGTAGACAAGGATTCAAATGGCCCGAGAATCGAGTTTCTCAGTGAAAACATCAAAATATTTGAACAAAAAATGGCATAAACACCTAAAAAAATAAGAGAGTAGAGATTAAATGAAGAAAGCAAATGAAAACTGAGTACTAAACAAGCACATACAAATTTATAGTGGTTAGGAAATCTTGGCCTACGTCCGTTTCAATGATTTTATTACTTTTACACTAGTTTTTGTGATTGCTGGCAGGAGCGACCGGTAAGGATCCCAGAGTACAATGGAGTTTTTGTGCAGCAGCAACATAAAGATCCTTAGAATGAAACATTGCTCATATATTTATAAGGGTAAATGAATAAATATCTTGTAGATATTTCGCCAACAGATCCTCACGATGAAGACGAAGTCCTCATCTCGGCACTGGATCCCCTTGGGTTGGGATCGGTACCGATTCCTCTAGAAGGAGGATCGGTACATATCCCTATGTATGCATCATATGGTCTTGCGACTTCTTGTGTTGGCTCATCTGAATGTTGGTTTCATGTTTCCAATGTTGTTTTACATAGTCACCTAGGTGTTTTTTGGTCCAAGCGATGGATCCACAAAAGGTTGAATTGCTGCTTTAGCCCGTATACGAAGATGGTCAATACTACGGATAGGAAATTCGGAACAATACTTGAATCAGGCCCTATGTAGATAGAGAAGAGTGTCTTAGGAGTGAGGGCTACTTTGGATGACTCACTATATTCCAGGATGTTGCTGACTCTAGTGCTCATGGAGATCGACAAAGAATTGCATTGAGTCAACAAAACGACTTTGGAAATAGCCACTTAGTATCGAGTTAGGGATGTAGGCAGAAGATGGGGTCCACCCAAGGTGGATTGGTAGTCAGTACGGATCCCTAAAGTGGGGTTAGTAGATGATCCCCTTGTTGTTTTGGTTTGGATTGAATTTGTTTAGAGTCCAACCTAAGAAATTGAATGTTTGCATGAGGCTCGACCTGAAGATCTCTGAGATTTTTGTGCTCTTAGTTTTCCTCTGTTTGCTTAGAGTCAAACCCGAGATTTTAGAGTGTTTGCTTCGATCATTAAGGGTCGGTACGAGTTAAGTCCAAGGATCGGTACTGAGTCTACTCTGGGTTACGCTTGGGGTTTTTTATGGATTGCTTCAAGTCTGACTTGGGTAATTCTCAAGTCTATTCCGCTTCGAGTGTGACCAGAGAATTTTCTGGGTTTGCTCCGAGTCGGCTCATTTTTTATATTTCTTTTTTCTTGCCTTCTTATGATATTCCCAATGTCCTTGGCTCATTTCTCCGTCATTCGCTCGTCCGATTCGATCGTTTATGACTGTTCGAATCTGCCTAGTCAAAAGGCCGGATAAGAACCAGCAAAACATTACTTGTAATTTAAAACAGATCGGAGGATTAGAGTTGATTTGCATCGTCGTATATGCTAAAAACACAGCCGAAGAAGGGAAAATTCTTTGGGAATATTTAAAGCAACGAGCTTCTCACATAAAACTTCCATGGATAGTAGCTTATGATTTCAATGCAACCTTATTTAATAACGACTTTCAACATACCTTTTTATTAGGAATTCTTAGAATGCATAACACTTTCTAATATTTTTGGATCGCCTCTCATGGGTAATTTTTACACTTGGAGAGGGGAAAGTAATTATAGTATTCACAGTAAAATCGATCATAACTTTGTTAATAATGAATGTTATAATACCTTTACCAATCTAGTAGTTCACCTTGACAATCTCTCTACGAGTGATCACGCTCCTATTTGCTTTGATTTTCATTCTAGCAAGGAATTGTTTAAAACAAGCCCTTTAAATATGACACTACAGGGTGTAAACAAGCAGGTTATTAGGAAATTGTGAAAAATAGCTTTCTTTAAACTTTGGTTGGAAATAATTTATACAAATTCATGCAAAAGAAGAAAGTAACTAAACTAGCACTCAAGAGGTGGTAGAGAGAAACTTTTTTTCAAAACTTCATGAATTGAGCAAAGGTAATGAACCAATTCTTTATACCATCTACTTCGCCAAGACCTAGAGAACGAACAATTGCAATCTCAATATAAATAGGGGATGCAAAACCTGAATGAGCTTATCAGAATGGGATCAATTAAAAGTTTTCAACGCAACAAATTCAGATGGCTTACTTAGTGGGACAAATAAAAAATATTCTTCCGCTCGAGATTCACAAAAAAATCTCTAAGTATAAAGACTTTTCAACTCTTCGATCAAGAAGGTAATGCTTCGGTTTCTCTTTAAAATATTACAAAAGAAGCCATTACCTTTTTTAAGGACTTATTCAATGGTGACCACGTCAACATAAACTTTTCTGAGTATCTGCAAAAAGATAATTATAGAAAAGGTCAGAAAGGAAATGGATAAACCATTTGAATTAAATGAACTTAAAACTGCAGTGTTTCAAATTGACGAAAATGGTAGTCCAGGCTATAATTGTTTCGGTGCAAAAATTTCAAACAACATTGGGATTTGATAAAATTAGAACTACCGGACACCATAGACGGGATCCTATACTTAGGAAAAATCATTAAGGAAATAAACCACACATTTATTTGCTTAATACCAAAAAACCTGTAGTCCCTTAAATATCATAGACTAATATCATTATGTAATGTTCTGTACAAGGAAATAGCCAATTTGCTACGTGGTAGAATGAAAGATTTGATGAATGATCTCATCTCATCAAATCAAAATGCATTTAGAGCAGGTAGACATATAAGTGAAAATTCACTACTAGCACCTGAGTTAAATAAAAGTATTAATAGAAATACATCCAATAACTTATGTTTTAAGATTGATCTACATAGAGCATCTGACATAATCAGTGGAGAATTTATAATCCATATGATGAAATCAATGGGCTTCTTTCACAAGTTTTCAAACCTGGTATATTCCTGTACTTCCACCTCATCATTTTCTGTCTTGATTAATGGTCTTCCTCATGGACATTTCACTAGCACAAGAGGATTAAGCTAGGGAGATCCTCTATCTCCATACCTTTTTGCCATTGATATGGAATACATGTCCATTTTATTCAAGCTATAAATTTTTAAGGGTGACATTACTCCTATTTACAGAGTAGAACTAATATTAACACACTTATTATACTCAGACAATATTCTTGTTCTAACCAAAGCATGTCTCTCAGTTAAAGAGATAAAGAAAAAATTCGCCAAAATTCTGGTTTAAAAATGAACGATAAAAAATCCACTATTTTTTTCGTAGAGGCATAAGAAACAAAGATCAAATTAGTAATGTCTTGAATGTGCAGTGGGAGATTTGCCTATTATTTATTTAGGCATTACATTTTTTGTATATACATTCAAAATCAGGGACTTTAGTCCAAATTTGGAAAAAATGAACAAAAAAGTCAATAATTGAAATAGCAGACTATTAAATATAGGGGAAGATTAGAATCAATCAAGTTTGTTATATATCCAATTATTGAATTCCAGTTCAATTTTGTCAGTTACCTTCAACTGTCATATAATGGGTCAACTCATTATGTGCCGCCTTTTTATAGCATGACAAATCCCATAATATGAGTTGGTTTTATGTTCATAAACCAAAACCAGAGGGGGGATGGGTCTCATAAAATTAGAAGATCTGTATCGAGCCAATATGGTTAAAGTTTTGTGAAGGTTTTTAAATTCAGATAGTTTATGGGCTATCTAGATGTTGTAAAAACAAGAATCTTTGATCACTTCAAGTTGATAATAATGCCTCATCAATGTGGAAAACAATACTTAAGGCAAGACAATACACTAATGGTCTCATTGGAAAACAAATTGTTAATGGAAACAATACAAACTTATGGATGGACCCATGGGTAAACGGTTGCTCGATCATTGAATACTGGGCTGGAATACCATGGCTATTCTGGGGCGCCCAACAAGAGAGTTTCTTCTCTCTACTCTCACGGAGAATGGCAAACGAATGCCTCTTGTTTGCCTCCTCACATTTGTTCTAAAATTTAGAGAATTAAAGTGGACACAAAAGTTTTAATAACTACCAAAGATGGCTACCTGACCCCTTAGGAAAGTTCTCAATCAAATCAGCATGGAACACTTTACGAACAAAAAACAGTGAGCTTGAGTGGAAAAACAAATATGGTGTCCTCAAAATGCCCAAGATGGCAATTTGTGCACTATTAGCTAAATTTGACAAACTAAACACAAAGGAAAGAATACTAAGGTGGAGCAACACAATCGACCCTATGTGTAAATTATGTGAGCAACAAGAGGCCATCTTTTTTTTGAATGCGGGTACTCCAGAAACATCTGGAACACCATCAGTAGGAAGTTAATGCTACCAATACCAACATGTAATATACGTAAAAAATTTAAAATAACATCTTGTTCCTACAATAAATCTCATCGAAGAAGTTCGGGGTGCCGCTAATAAGCAATATTAAGGCGACAAGTCAGTGTTAATAATTGATCCTTGATCACTTCGCATGCTGTGACCATTGTCAAAGATATAGAGCCGTCAGTGTACTTGTGGGATGGTTTTGAAGAGGTAGAATGTCGTGCCTCAATCGCAATAGAGTGGACATAATGTCGCATATGATGAAACAAACGAAGAGGTCAAATGTAGCACACCTCGCAAGATATTATAAGGTGTCGAACTGACCACAACATATTCCATTAAAGCAAAGCCATGCCCATCTTGCACCTCACAAGTACTTCGAAGACATTGCATAAGTATACACCAATAGCGTCGATGAAGAACGTCATCGATATCCATGAAGGACATCGAAGTCGTTGTTGTCAAAACCAATATTGAAGTGTGACGAAGACCCCAAAGCACTACACTGAGCCCATCACCAGCCATCATAAAGACCTTAAGGTAGCTTCACATATCACAGCAATTCAAGGATACCACCCTATACCAGCACCAATTGATGACAATGGCGAAGGCATCAAGTATGAGACGATGCTGCCTCTTACATGTGAAATCCAGATGCGAAGACCAAGGCCAACCTAACATAGTAGAAGATAAGTCCTACCGAGATTAACCCCCACCGAGAGCATACTAGCAAAGTGATCAATACTAAGCATTGCCGAAATCGGTCCTAGTCGAAGATATGGAGGTGGAGTAGTGGCCGCACACCTCTATAGATATGACCCTAGGGTTTCCATTTTTGGAGGATGGAATTTTCTCTTCTCTCATTTCTTACATTGTATACCCTAAATCATTTTGGGGATTTTAGAGCATATTGTAATTCTGAAATATTATACACATAGGATTTTGAATATTAAATAAGATCATAGCATAGCATATATATAATCAGTTCGAACTTGTGATTTGAACATATTTGTGACTTCGCACATTGCATATTTGAACTGTTAGGACTTCGTAACTGGCATAGCATAATTGACTTCGATATAAGGACTTCGAACTTGTACTTGCTTTGCATATGTGACTTCGAGCCACCTACATGACTATGATTATGTCGACGACATCATGGAAAGCAATGAGAGACCTCTTCGAATTGATGACTTCGACTAGCTTCTTCAAAGCTTCTCATTGATTAGCCTAGTTTCCTAATCACTTTTGGGGTTAGCGAATTTATTCATTAACACATCTCAAATAACTACTAATGACCCAATAAAAGCAACTATACTTGGAATAGCTATCATGGCTGCAATTTGGCATGTATGGAATGAAAGAAATAGTCGAGTTTTTAAAGGAATTAGTACACCATATTCGATTCACAATATTCAGATCATACATGATACCTCAGATTTGATGAAATGTGTTAAGTTCAAACCACCTGAAATTGAAAACAACAAAGCACCTTTTGCAAGCTTTTCATCTACCAACAACTATCGGCATCATACAATTGATGAGGGAGATAGAGGCATTTGATTTGGTTTCAATTCGTGATTTTTTTGAGCCTCCAACCATTGAAGTCGAAAACTAATTTTAGAACTAGACGAACTGGAAAAGTGCTGAAGATAGATTACTTTATTAGTTAATATGTTGACTGTAGAAAGTAGTAGGGATAGCTTGTAATTTAATCATTTCCCTTTTTGTTTTCGTTTAGACAACTATGTTATCTACCTTTTTTGTTTGTGCAGCCGTATGGGTGTTTTTGAGTGATTAATTGGTTGTACTCTTACACCTATTTGGCATACAAACAACTTTTCTAATATATTATTCTAGTAAATAAAGTACCCTGCTTTAAAAAACTCATTTCATTAAATGATGGGTGAGTTCAATTTCAATATTTTCATCATTGTGTATATGAAAATCTTCATCGTTTTTACTTATTTTTACTTCGGTATATTTTTCTTTCTTTCTTAAATAATCAATTTCCTTCACCATAACACGTTGGAACTAACTGCCATGTTTGCACTCGAACTAACATTTATCTCTTATAGAAACATATGAAATTACAAATATTAAAATAGGAAAATGTAAAAACACACATCTACCCGTCAACAATATATATATATATATATATATATATATATATATATATATATAATAATGTTTATTTATCGAATGGCCATCTATAGCCATTTTTTATTTAATATGGATGGCCTCTTCTAGCTAAGTGATCTCAGATTAGAATGATAACTAAATTATGAAATGTTAGACATAATAAAACACAATATTAATTAAAAAAAAAATTAATTTCCAACCTATACACTAACTAATTTCCAAAAAACAATGGAAAAATAAATAAACTATTGATTATACATGAGATAATTTCCTTGTATCTTATTCTTTCTTTTCATTATTCATATTTATAATTGAAGACTGAAGTTTTCTTTTGATTATTAATTAGAGAAGAAGATTAAATATTAGGGCTTAGTGTTTATAAAAGAGAAATTATGCGATCTTGATGATATTGAACCATAATTAGGACTTGAGATAGTGGGTAATTTCAAATATGTTTTATAATTAGGTTTTTAAGTTTCCTTTTGGGTAATATTAAGTATCCATGATGGTGTAAATAGTAGCACTTTGTAATAATGGTGATAGAAATCTTGTTTTACAGTGATAGTTTGTTATATATGCAATAATAACAATGCTCTAAAAATCATTTTTTTAATGCTCATTTTTATCTTTGTAGATAATGATAGCACAACAACATGGAAAAAATGAATTACATGCCTTACTTGTAGTCGTTTTTCATAATAACTACTAAGTGTTGTATGTCTATGCAAAATAAAAATATCATAAATCTATTACTTAAACATAAAACAAGATCTCCCGTCTGTTGACATGGTCTTATGTACGTTTAAATTTCACAATTTTATCGTTTCTTAGTCCAGCTCTATGTTTTCTTAATAATTCCTTCCCACTTTCATGAAGTTAGTGACTACTTCAAAATCTATGGCCTACTCATATGCAATTCATTACGATTCTTTCTTTCCATTTTATTCTCTCTATGATTTTAATTCCTCAATTCTCTTTCATAAATCAATCGGACCTTCAAATTAAAGAAAATTTCAACAAAAATTCTTAAAAGTTCAAAAAATATGACTTGAGAGAGAACACATTCTCTTTGACCATCTCTTTCAATGTTGTATGATTACCAAAATGTTTAAGGTTTCGCTCCCTTATCATCAATTGCTTACCCCAAATTATTATCTACGTCCTACCATTCAGAAGGTACCATAAATTGGTATTTTACGATCAAATTTCACTATTTTTCTTCTTCATAATATTGGTTGATTTAAATGAGTATTGCAATTTTGATTGTATTTCCATTGAGTATCATAAATGATATTATTAGTTATGAAAACAGAGTAAAATGTGGTGTTTCATTACTTAATACATTCATTGTTCTGTATTATCATATTTTATTGTCTTTTTTGGTTTTCTATGCACATTTAATTACTTTTATACATCTAACATTTTCTCTCTTTTATTTATAGTGATTTTTCTTCCAAATTATGTGTATGTATTTGGCTTCCACCTTGATTATCATATATTGCACCTATATATGTACGTATGTATGCATGTATGTATGCTTATGTGAATTTTAAATCTGTTATATGTTGCAGGTGATTGATTAGATTTTCAAGTTGTTATATCATTGATTGACTAGGTAGCGATGTCTGGAATGTGATTCTTCTATAGTAGGATGTTCTATAACAATGAAGTTAGCTCTTTGCTTAATTTTTTATCATTAGTTCTATTGTTTGTTGAATTGTGTTGTAAGTTTATCCATGGCCTACTACACATGATATGTTTGTTTAGTTGACCAGTTCATTATGTATAGTGGTCATTAATTTTAGTTATATGTTTTGTACGATTAAGCGATAAGTTAGGTATAACAAAATGGTATTCAACACTTTTTCGCTAGATTTTGGGTCATAGACTGATTATCTAAATGAGAAAAGTTCGATTTTAGCTTACAAAAATAACTTATATATCATCTATATGTTATTTGAAATCCTTTTAGTGGTAACTGTTGCTAATAAGTATACATATCTTTAATTTTTGATGGGTTTTTAAAACCTTGACATAATTGGTATATACCATAATGGATGCAGGTTAAACATGGTGATACAACAAACTAATGAAAAAATAATTCAACAAAGATAAGCTACGTTGATCTTTTGTAAATGGAAACAATAATATAACTGACGACATGGATCACAATATTCATTAAAATCTGCATAATATTAAAGCCCATGATGGTTCTTTGCTAGATTTCTTAGACATTAGAACCAAAGTAAGTATTTTAGTCTTTATGAAATTTCATGTTTTTCAATGTAATTTATAAAATAAGATAGAAGAGCTTTTCTTTTAAAGCTAATTAAGTAGGAGTTAGAAGTTATTTTACTCATAACTGAATCCATGCACTCGATTCTTCTTCTTTTTTATACAACCTCTTCTTTTATACTAATAACTCTATACTTCTACAAAGTCCAAGAATTATAATATTAGGCAAAGTATTTTCAGCAAAACTTCTTCTTCATAATGAATCCTAGTATAGGACAACCAATGGTATATAAATACCGTGTCATCGTTACTTTCTTATAATGCAAGCCAATCAGAAGAATATCTTCATTTTTGTTTATGTTAGCATTTTCCATGACATGTTATACTCATACTATGATGAACTAAGTCCTGAAATAAAATTTAGTTAGTTCTTTGTATTTAACTGATGCATGTAATTCACACGATGTGAACTTTAACTTCCATAACTACTACATATTTATACTCGTTAAACTTTCTACCATTGTTTATAGAACTTAATGTCTCAAAGTATATACATTATGGTTTAGTATGCAAAACCACCTTTATAACTTGTTTTATTGGTGACATGAAATTAATTACAGATTAGTTCAATTTCACACTACATCGCTATAGTTATCTATGTGCAAAACACTGGTTCCATCTTAGTAATTTATAAAAATTGGAAATTATAATATCTACATCAAACTCGATGAATACCCATAAAGATATAGAAACATGTGGTGATCTGGATCATAATTGTTGGCTGGTGTTTGAAGGAGTTGGATATCTATTGAACTTAGGTGAGTTGATATGAAACACAAATGCATAACGTATAAATAATCATACACAAATTCCAAAATAGTAGATACATAGAGAATTATCAAAAAGAATAAGGACACATAGTATCTTTGTAGTTGTTCACAATGAAATACTTGGTATCGTGGGTGGTTGTATATATTTAAAGAATCGCGCCATTTTTTACTTAATCAAAGATTTATTATTATAGGTTCTAAACTAATACAAGTTTGTATTTTTGGGAACTTGTAGAAATGTGTCCCAATTCATTAATAAGTTTTTAGTTCACATGAAAATTGTAGCAAGTGCTTGTCAAAAATCTTTTATAACCAATCGTATAGGGGATTTCGGTGTATAATTAGGAAATTTAGGTTATATTGGATAACAGGTAGTTTATAAATTTTGTAATTTGTTCAAAATATTTACTAATACTATTAGCTCAACATGATATAGGCTTAATTCATAGTTTTTTTATCACTGATTTTTAGTAAAATTTAAGTTGTATCATTCATTTATGATATCACCTCTCTAAACACTAAATACTAAATAATCATGACATCGAAACACCATGCTCTCAATCTACGAGAGACTTACAAGTTTTACCTTGTGTAATATAATATGCAAGCAAATAAACAGACATTCAAACAAAATAAATCCTATGCTATTCGAGCATAGCAAACAAAAACCATAATTATAAGTGAAATTCTAACCTAAAATGGCGATAGGTCTAAGCGATTGATGATGTAGTACATCATTTATATGCACCTAATATGCAACATAAACTATGTACACTTAAGTCCCTGCTTCATAAAAGCTTCCTTGATAGATAGTCTCTCTTCAATACGAGGGAAGAATAAAAACAATCTATCTAATCTTTTCACCAAAATCATATCTGAACCTCCAGATCTCATTTTCCATGAAAATCGCCTTTGCATTTTAAATGCATGTTAACCAAAATATACTTTCTTTGATCTTTCAAATCAGGTTTGTCCAAATAACTTGAAACACTTCATTTTACATCACTGGTAATATCTACTTATATAATCTTGGTACCAACTTAGTCTGGAATATCTCTACAAACAACAATCCAATTTTAATAATTTCCTTCAATAGAAATGCACTAAAGGCATCAATTTTAAGCTTAACTTCTCATCATCTTGCTTCCTTAATAATATAGACGAGACAACTCGATATTAGGAGTCGTATCGCCATATCAATCTGATAAATATAATTTTCAACAACTACGAATCATCTGCTCCAAAAATCCATGTAGCAGCATCACGAGTAGATGATGTTCTAACAAAGTGAACATGGTATCGAACTCATGCCACATCTAAGTGGTAAGGTATTCTCTATTTGGATAAATTCTAACTTAACTTAATCCAAATTCAACAAAATACACTAGAAGTTTCAATGACATCTCAAATACTAACACCTTATGATCATTGCCACAAAATATATATGGTAAGAAGAAAAATTTACTTGCCTGTGTTCTATAATCGCCTAAGCCAAAACAAACAAATGTGGTATAACGTCACTCGAAACATCGGACCAATGACACCCATCCTTAAACCACCCAAATCGTCCATCTTCGTTGATGATATTAAACAACAAATCATCTAAATGTTATTCGCCTCCATCACTGACCATTACGGCAATGATACAATATGAAAGAATGCGAATACTAATAATTTCAAAAGCATAAACCGTGAACCGAACACCAAGTTAGACCATATGGAAATATTATAGAGTTACCGAAACCCCATCTCCTAACAGAATCTAGGACTTTTATAATTGAATTTCCAATCCTAACCTTAAAGACTTCAATTGATTGGTCAACGAGATCTAATCAACCGAAATTCTGATACCATCCATGTCTCTTCTATTATCAAGTTTTCTAAGTGAAATTTTGCTGTAACTGTACTTTCAACACTTCTGATATATCATTATCATATGATTATAACTTCGGTCAAAACTCTTTCATACAAATATTAACCCAAACTTTTTGTTATTCTGTTAACATTTCTTCTCAATGATGTTTCAACCAAAATAATTTGGACTTCTCTCTAACCACAAATACAATCTATCTTTCACTAATTAGGAAAATTTCCTATCCAACTTCTAACTCTCTTCTAGAGTCATATGCCTAAGTGGCATGTCAATAGGTCTAGCAAATCTTATTTTAATTAAGGAAGAAAATTGGAATTTTATGCGAAGGCATTTGGAATTCTTAAGCTATGGGATGGATAACAACTCATCATCATGAGAATAATGGGATCACGACATATAACAAAATCATGCCTTGTCCATTACTCCTCATCGACCTTTAAGATAACAATCTCCCACCAGTTAGCTACTTCTCACTATAGATGCCAAGAAGCCAACTATCTCCCAGCAGTATCACTCAAACCAAAAAGATTGAAGATCTTCTCACAATTACTTAGCCATGCTCTTATCCTTGAATATGGCTCCATTCCAATACTGGGTTTCCCATCCAGACTGGAGGAGTTCCTATACAACTTTGGGAAATCTAAAGCTGGTTGTGGTGGGAGAAAAACCATTAAGGGTAGCAGGTACGGTATTGGAGGATTAACACTGGTCTGGCTTGTTGCTTATCGATATCATTTAAACCATATATGGATGTTCACTCCGGGGATATCTACGACGTCGACTCTTTTACTATTTCTGGCCATGGTCTCTGCCCCAAAATTATTGGCCTTTGGTCCATTCTCTACTAAATTACACATTTTCAACTATCTGATTCATTTGTAAATCCCCATAAATAAAACTGGAACAATAAATGGTGCGTACGTATGTGCTCGACTCATGTTTAATACAAACATACACACACATGCATAAATATGCTCTCTTAGTACATCCTATCCCTTAAATTAGGGGAATTTTGCTATGATACCAAATGTAATAAACCACCATTTTAAACCCTCTGATTTAACGCTTGAATTGACATTCAAATCACGAAAGCCGGAAACAATGGATCGTTAGGTTATGACAACAAGAAACAGAATGGTTCTAACTAAACCTTTTTGAGTCTACAGTAGAAAGAAATAACATATAATATAAAATATAATCATGTTCAAACCAATCCAACTATATAGTTATATATATAGATTAATCCATTCTGCATTAGAACATTATAACATCTAATGATATATACAATATATACACACACACACACATATACATACACATAAGTAATGTCTTTATCATCTGCGCCTTCGACATCACCTGCATTGGGATGACCACATGTTCCATCAACCAAACAATGACATATACAAAAAACATGTGAAGGGGTTTCAGGTATATGTCTGAGTGAGTGAAACAAGTTTATCTCACGTGTGCCTACAAAAATACTTGTATAACATCATTAGTGTCTACTAACATATTCAAACATACCCTAACCTACTCCACATGCATACAAAGAGTAATATCAACACCATAATAGTTGACTGCTCGATTAAGGTCATGTTACATTAAATTGAATGGTAAATATCAACTAATGGACATAGTTGCCAGTATGGTCTACCGAAGATCTTATAACCTACATATGGAATTCTCCATTGTCTCATAGTCCACATACTCGATATGTGTGACACATGACACCATGGTAAGTCATGGAAGCCACTGAATGTCAATGTGATTTTAATACAATCACCAAAAATCAATAATGTCTTTGTACATCCAATTCGTCCATATTGAATACCCACAATTTCGACCATTATCTTTATGCCTTGTCACATCAAGGTCATACTTCATTATCGCCTCAGAAGTTGCTTGAAGAATAGCATAGTCTAGTTCCAAAAAATGATCTCTATTCAATTTGACACTAAATGGTTAATGTTCAACCTACTGCAATGGCCCGCCAGTATATCGATGGTAACATCACCGGTCGACTGGTCATGTGGTCAGTTCACCGGTAGATTGGTCGTGGTCCATGTATAGGCGTTTCTACACTGGTGTTCACGATTTCATTTTGTTTCTTCTTCGATTTGATTTTTAACTTAGTATATTTCATTTTAAACTTTACTACACTTTATCTCTAGGCTATCTTATCATCATTACAGGGTTAAACATTAATTCGGTCATCAACTATTACTTATAGAACCCAATTTTTGTTATAAATCAACATTTATTCAAATTCAGCTTAATGTTTCTTTTCACAAATATTTTTACTATAGTTTAAATTTTATTTTATCCTATAGTTTGCATCTAGTCATCTTAAACCAATAAAATTGCAGTATATATGGATAGAATCACTCCACTCACCAGTTTGAAGATCCAAAACCTAATTTTTGATGAAAGCTCCCCATTGTCTAGAAATAAATGCATGGAAATTGTTCTAATTTTCATTGAATATGGTAGAATGTTGTGGTCCTATATTTGCTAATCGTCTTGATATAAAATTCATCGAATTCCGATGATAAATGGGAGAGTTGTGGCCTTCGGAAGATTGAAGAGGAAGAGGTTAGAAAGTAACAAGAGGAAGAAGAAATGGATTTGAAAAATGCTCATGTATGTTGGTCCTAGGTTTAATTATATGGAGGGAAATGTCTGTTGGAATTTAAAATTTAAATTAATGGATCAACTCGCTGTGGCCCATCTCTAACTCGCAATCATTTCCCACGTAGCTCCTTAATACTATACAAATTTTGATGTTCTTATAGTAAAAACTGATTAGAAAAAGCTGCTCTACACAATGGCGAAACTGTCATAGTCAAATTGCATCATTTATAAAATTAACTATTTTGCCGTTATTAATTAGATTGATCAAAATAATTTGTATGTTATTATTATTAAAATATCAGGGTACTACATTCTCCCCACTAGAAAGAATTTTTTGCATGAAATTTCAATGTTCAAAGGATGTAACTCGTAGGATTTTATATCACATATTTCATGCACACTAACCATAACATATATAAATCAACCACCCAAACATTCATAACAAGCATATAATTGGGTAAGGAAGCTATAATAACATGACAATATGACATGTGATATAATATAAAAATGCAGAAATGCAACTAACGATGACCTATATGAATGCAAATGACATGACATGTTAGGCATGAATGTAAACACACTAATATCAGCATGTAGATGCTATATGCATGCAAAAATTATAGCAACGTCTGCAAAATACAAATATACATTCCTAGAAATCCAAACTAAGATAGGGATCTATCCTAGCAATCATCTAGTATGACTATCAAACAATCAATCAAACCTAATCCAATTCAACCAAAAATGAAATCATGGAACATTTAAGAAAAGAGTTCAGGATAGGAAGCTCTTATCATCTCTTCTGGTTGCCAAGTACTCTCTGGTGGATCATTTCCCCACTGCACTCTAAATAGCTTCACAACCTTGTTCCTAAGTCTTTTCACACCATGTTCGATTATGCAGATTGATCCACCGGTTGAAATCGACTCAAGCTTCAACTCCACATCCTTCAACTAGCTTGGTTCGATCTTAGTAGCTGAATCTTGTACACATTTTTGCAAATCAAACAAATTAAACACTTCATGGACTCATGCTATCTTCTTGGAAAGCTTTACTCTATAAGCCAAACTCCCAATTCGGTCCAATATCGGAAAAGCCTAACAAACCATGGTGCTAACTTTTCCAAACTCCCAGACCTCATCACTTGCTTCAAAGGTGAAATCTTCATGAACACCAAATCCCTATCTCCAAATTCTAGCTCCATCCACCTCTTATCAGCATATGACTTCTATCGATCTTTTGTATCCATCATCCTCTTCCTTACCAATTCCATTTTCATTGAAGTATCCCTAATCATATCTAATCCAAGTATGACTCTATCGGTAGCTTCCCACCAGAAAGACGTTGACTTACATGGCCACCCATACAACACTTTAAATGGCATCATGCCTATGCTAGACTGATAGTTATTATTATAGGAAAATTCCACAAGTGGTAGGTGATCTTCCTAAGCTTCACAAAAATTGAATATACACACCCTAAGAAAATCCTCCAAAAATCTATCCATTCTTCCATTTTCCTATCCATCTAAAAGTGATAAGTCATACTAAGATTCAAATTCATCCCCAGTACATCCTATAGACTCCTTCAGAACTCACTAGTGAAAAATAAGTCCCAATTACTAATGATACTCGTAGGTACACCATGCAGTCTAATAATCTCCTTAAGATACAAAGTAGCCAACGACGCCATTATTCATGCGCTCTTCACCAATGTGAAGCACGTGCTCTTGGTGAGATGATCCATGATGATGCAAGTGCTTTCATTGCCTCTCCCACTCCTTAATAATCCTTCTACGAAGTCAATCGATATATTCTCCTATTTCCACTATAAAACCTCTAATGGGAGTAATAAGCCGCTTGGATTTTCTGCTATGATTTCACTCATTGGCATGTTAAACAATTCACCGCATTCTTCGCTACTTGCCTCTTCATTCGAAGCTAACATAAAACTCACATCGTATCTCTATACATCTTATCTCCACCCGAATGAATGGTCATCCTATAACATTAACACTCACCTAGAACCAGCTCTATTAACTCTTTCACTTCAGGTACACACAAACATCCATCCCTATCAACCATCCTTTTTGATCCATGAAGTAA
Source organism: Allium fistulosum (assembly GCA_030737815.1). Taxonomy (NCBI): domain Eukaryota; kingdom Viridiplantae; phylum Streptophyta; class Magnoliopsida; order Asparagales; family Amaryllidaceae; genus Allium; species Allium fistulosum. The sequence goes on from CM060906.1 coordinate 413,621,068, forward strand.
CGATCCAAATGGCCCGACCTTTCATACATTTCCAACTAATCCAAGATACTAACTAAAGATGCATCTTGCTTTGACTTATACCTGTATGATCCATCAATGCAAGCCTAACTTCTATCGTGGCCAATAATCTAGTTGTATATTCATATGGGAGTTGTAATTGAATTTAGAGGTAAATTCCAACTGCTTCTACTTAAATAACATAGAATTCAACTCTATGTGCTACCTACTCAGAGCATCAACAACCACATTACCTTTTCTTGGGGTATATGCTATCCAAAGGTCATAAGATGATAAGAACTCCTTCCACCTTTGTTGTCTAAGATTCAAGCCCCTATGTGAAAACAAGTATTTAAGGGACTTATGATATGTAAATAGCTTGAACCTCTCTCATAATAGATAGTGCCTCTAAGACTTCAATGCAATTACAATAGCAGCTAAACTGAGATCATGTGTCGAGTGAGTTCTCTCATAACTCTTAAGCAGCCTACTTGCATGTGTTACCGCTTTCTTTTCTTACATTAAGATAGCACCAAGCCCTGTACCACAAGCATAAGTATGAATGGTGAAAGGTTCGGTTCCCTCTAGAATAGTCAAAACCGGCGTGCTCATCAACAGCTTCTTCAACTTGAAAATGTCTTCTCACACTCTAGGCTCCAAGTATAGACTAAGTTCTTCTTAGTGAGGCAAGTGAAAGGTGTTGAGATCTTTGGGAAGTCCTTAACGAACTTCTAATAGAATCCAGCCAATCCCAAAAAGCTATGAAAGCATTCTTTGGTGCCTTCAAATCCTTCACATCTGCTACTCTTCCTGGATCAAAGGCCAATCCACCCTCTGATTGCACATGTCTAAGAAAGCAGACCTCCTTTATCTAAAAATGCCATTTTGAGAATCTTTCTCTAAGTTGGTTCCTTCTCAAAACATCCAACACTTCTCTCAATTGAAGTTTGTGCTCCACCTCGCTTTAGGAATACATGGGAATATCATCCATGAAGACAACAACAAACTAATTCAACTACTCTTTGAAAACCATACACATTAGGTCAACAAAATAAGTTAGAGCATTATTTAGCCCAAAGGATATGACTACCACTTGAATAATCCATCAGTTGTATGGAATACAGTCTTCGAGGTACTATCTTCAACCACTCTCAACTGGTGAAATCCAATGGCTAGGTCAAGCTAAGAGAAAACCTTTTTGCCAACTAGTTGATTGAAAAGGTCTTAAATGTAAGTTAAATTATAAAAAAAATTCCTCGTTATCTTGTTCAATCTTGAAAATCGAGGCTTAATATGAAGGAATCATCTACATTAGTAGTGAAGACGACACACACTCCCCATTCTAAAATAATCCTCCCAATAAGAAACTAATAACACCTATCCTATTTATCATTCCATTAATTATATGTCTATCAAAAAATTGAACTAGTTTATCTAATTCTCTTTTAGTTCCAGTAAAAATCTCAGTATAAAAATACCTAATAACTATGATTATATGACCAGTACATACAATTTTTTGTAATATAAAGGATGTATGATCCAAGAATTATACAACCATACTAAGCATATATATATACACACATAAAATAAAAGTAGAGAGGTCCAGGGCAAAAAGCCCACATCAAATAACTGCCAACATGTTTGGCCAGCTAGCAAAAATAGCAAATAAGCACAACAAACTAACCAGGCATAAGTACAATAGATAACAGCAGTGGCATAAACCAACAATATCTGAATAATCACACAAAAAAGACCAAAGATATGACATGACTAAATTCCAGCACATCGGTAGAACCAACCAAGGAGCTTGGGGCAATAACTAAGGGCTCATGGTGAGAAAATAAATTTTTAGTCCTAATTTGGTGCAGCCAGGATCTCTTCAATGTTGGCAGCAAATTCACCATCATTACAAAGGACAAGCTCATCATCTATAAGCCTATAGTAGACTTCCCGGTTATCCTTCTCGTCACATGAGACCCACATCGAGAAAATCCTCCAGTTAGAGTGGAAGCACGACCTACTATTCTTGTGGGACGAAGTGCTATCCATATTATTCCAAATCAACTTTGTACCTTCAACCAACTTTTCAAACAACTTTAAAGCAACACCCTCCACACTCGGAGAGTCGAAGATGATAGCATGAACAAATTTTTCTGAAGTAATAGAGGAGTCACATGGTGAAAAAGGTATGGCTAAAGTGGCGCTTCCTAGAGGGTAAGGAGTGGGGAAGTTGGGCGGTCAGAAGGATTAGGAGAGGTAGAAACAGGATTGGGAGGGTCTGGAAATATGGATTGAGGGGGAGCCTGAACTATGACCTTCCATCACCTAGAAGAGGGCTTCGAGAGGGGTTGCTTAGGGGGTGGGTTGTCCAGGCCGGCGGCATAATGCTGGCAAGCTGAGTTAACATGGCCAAAGGAGTGGTAGAGGTCACAAATAGGAGGTTTCCATTGGTAAGTGACATCAATATAGGCAACTCAATCCTTGGCAAGGGAAACAAGAATACGAGAAGGCAGCTGCCTAGAAAGGGAGATCTCAATAAGAGCCTTGGCATAACGGATAATTTATCTATGCTTAGTGGAAATATCAAAGCAAAGCAACCTACCAATATGATTTGCTAACCAGTTTACCTCCTCTAGGGATTGAAAGACTGATGGGATTTTCGAAAGGTGCACCCAGATGGGAATGAAGAGGAGCGAGGTCAACAAAGGGGATCCACAAGGTAATAATAAACACTTTTCCCTCAACAATAATTGGATCAAGTTCTAAAATACAAGCTCTTTCTTACGGGTATGAGAACTTAAAGAAATACATAGAGTTATCACATAAAAAATTGATCGATCCCTTTAAACACTAGACTCCAAAAACATGATTTTTCACAAGTGAAAACCAGGAAGCCTGATCTAAAAAGAAACCAACTAAGTAATATTTCCAAAATGCAACTCTTGCATTAACGATTTCCTTCGACGGGGAGACATGCTTGTCGGAAAAAACAATAATATATTGCTTAAGCGAAGAAGAGTCAACATTATCTGGTCTACTCTTAAACAGGGATGACCAACTACTAACAGAGTCAGAATTATCACCACCAATCTTAGGAACATGCAAAGAAGAAGGATTTATGAGAGCGGATAAGATGACGGGGCCTGTAAGCCCGATTTTGGATCATGCTCCAAACGACCACCCTCATCGTTGCTTGAGCAATCAATTGACAAAGGTTGCAACCATAAATTTCTCAACTTTATCACATTGATGGAAGAGCCATTTGTAGAATCCCCAATAGCAACCTAGGACTCCCCACAGCCGAAGAAAAAATAAAGGACGAAGGAAAGCTTCTGAACTAGAGCTGGACAAAGAAGGAAATGGAGGGAATTCGCCGAGCACGTTCAACCTTGGCAGAACTACCATGAAATCGAAGGACCGGAATAACCAAGCCGCTCTTGAAGCACAGGACAATCAGGACGATTGAGCCAAATAGGACACGAATCCCCAAAAAAGGATCCAGATACTGGAACACAAGCGAGAAAGATAATTCCAAAAGCCGAGCTTTCAGGAGAATAGCAGCAGGAGACTTAATAACGCAAAGAAGAAGAGATCAATTGAGAAAAACGAAAAAGCAAACCCATATTTAGTTTACCAAATTAAAATTTCAAAATCGCCTCATTAGGTCAACATTGATTATTGTGAGTAAAATTTAGTCACCAAAAAATTACATGCGATCCTCAAAAAGGAAACTCTCCTCATCCATTTTCGTTTTGGGTTAAGAAGATGTGAAAGTGTGTTTCTCTCTATAAGAATAGTACATTCTGAGATATGAAGGGGGAGAAAAAAGATGTCATAATCGAGGTTTTGAATAAGGCCAAGTGATATTGGATTCTCTTTCGAATAGGTCCCGAGAAGAGAAGGAAAGCCAGAATGCTAACAAGCATATCTATATTCTTTAAGTCACCTGACCCGATAGTACCCATTTTAGGAAACCCTTCTGTAGAAACTCTAAAATTTGCCTATCCATTTCCCTTCTTTCCTTTAGAGTCATTTTCCTAAGTGGCATCAATACAGACCTAACATCTTTCTTAAGGTTAATCCTGAATCTAATTTCCCTTCGGGAAGGAAGACCAGAAACTTTGATTAAGACATATGAGAACTCCATCATTGAAGGGATATATGACAACATGTCATGTGATAGGTCAAGCGAATACCAATAGGTAGGTGTGGCAATTAGGCCCGACTCAATGGACCTAGACCCAACCCGATGGGTCTCGGTTCTAAATAGGTTGTATTTTTTTGGGTCCAAACTACACATTTTAAAACCTATACCTGACCCGATCTTTGGCTCAGGTCGGGTCAATTCAGGTTTGGCTAGGTAATAAGACTAAAATGCATATATTTCAATGTTTTTTGCTTGGGCCGGTTCAGGTTGGATTTGATTGGGTCTTTATGATCTTTTTCATCACCCAGACCCGACCCAACATCCATCGAGTTTCGGGTTTTGGTCTTCTCTTCTCGGTTCAGTTCGTCTTGAGTTTGAGTTTCGATTCTAATTGCTAGCCCTACCAATAGGTCTTCATCGTAGAAATATTGGGCTTGTAACATACAACCAAGTCATACCCTCCATTGCATCTCAACTGTACCTACCATAATCCAATACCGCTCATTATCGAGACATCTAGTCCATTCTCAAAATCAATTCATACCCCGATAAATTTAGTACATGTGCGTTACATGGGAACTACAAACCATGTATGACCAAATTTAAATCATGGAAAATCATAGATAGATAGGCCGATCCTCTAACATGATTCGACATCGGAATGGATTCATGCACTTTGTGAGGTTTAAGGTCTAGACTATTAACCAATGCACTTGAATTGAATGAATGCAACACACCCATGTCAAGTAGAGTAAGAATAAGAGAATCGGATAATAGAAACATGCCTTCCATCACGATATACTTCCCATTCATCTGATCATATGGTGGTACAAGGATAACAATCGAAAAAACACCCAAAGCATATTCTTTACCCACTTGGCCCTCCTTTGGTAAACTTAATAACTCCCTCTTTATGCGGCCCAACTGGTTATAGTTATAATACTTAATCGTTGACAGCTTCACTCTACAATCCTTTGAAATATGACCCTGTTAAATATGCTTGTATATGAATTTTGTTTGATGATAATAAACATACATATATATTCATTTAAATGTATTTGTTAATGTACTATTTTATTTTTCACATAATTAAATAAATATTTGCTGAATAAAATAAATAACACAGAATTTAAATTCAAACAGATATTTTATTCAAACAAATATTTATTACAATTTTGAATAGTACAAATTTGGGCTCTCACTATATATACACAATTTCAATTACAATACAAATTCGATTACATCACAATTTCCAATTTACATTTGCACCTCACTACATATCACTTATTCACTTGTATTTATCTTCAAATCTATTCCAGACTGAATTATCTACAAAATAAACACTGACGCAGTAAAATTGAAAAATAAATATTTGTGCAGTGTAAAATAAAATGTGTTTTGAAAATAGTATTTGCCTCAGTTATTTGGGTTGTTCTTCATCATTTAATTTTGAATTCATCATACACGAACAACTTGTGACATGCACAGTGTATCATTGTACATGCCACAAGGCCGTGCACACCGATATACACTTAATAAAATTGCAGGGACAGGTGAGCACAAGGTCAAACCCAATCAAAAGCTAGGTTCAACTCAAGTGCAATAAAAATAAAGTCACGACATGAGCACAAGGTCAAACCCAAGCTATAAGTTGGATTCAGCTCAGGTATAAAGTGATGTACACATGAAGCCAACAACAATAGAGGCTAGACAGTCCAACTAGACTCGAGTACTCATGAGGGCATGGATTCACAATCAACAATGAACTGTACTCGAAGCAACCAGACTCAAGATAATGTACTTGTCAATAAAACAAAACAATGGAGCATATACATGAACCAGATCAAAAAATCAAAATGACAACAAAAGAAACTATCACAACACATGATGCAATGTATCAAGACAACCATGCAAGAGTAAAAGCTGTAGTATAACTTGAACCAGGCTTAAGTGAATATGCAACAGAGATGTATGCATATACCATTAAGATAGTGACTCGAACCATAAATCAATATCAAACCAAACTGCAACAGTCAATGGTTCAAATGGCCAGACTCACAAGTCCAGTGAAAATAATAAACTGGCTCGAAGTGACAAGAAGCTCATCAACTCAATGCAACCCAGACCAATGTCACGATACAACTACAGATGCAAGCAAGTCAGAAAATCAAGTGCAACATCAACACGGCAGTGGACAGAGTAGTGCAGACCAACCGAGTGAACACATAACATCGATAGTAGTCAAGCATTCAAACAAGACCAGGGCAGTACAGTTTCAAATGAAATAGAACCGGAACTCCAACCAAAAGCAGACCTAGACACGATGGAACCAGACCAAACTAATGATCAAGCAGGTTGAACCAACATAAGCAAGTAACTATGATCAATCAACAAAGCAAGAAGCCGTGGGTCATTAAGACATGCATATATATACATATATATATATATCGATGAAGCAGTGTAGACAAATGTACAAAGGCATAACCAAGTACACATATATATGTAACGGTTCAAAACATCATAGCAACAAGCATACATATATACATGCATGAAACAAACCAGTCATGTATGCAGTGACAACAAGACAGTGAACAATGTAATGCAATCAACTGAAGTGAAGACTAACAGCAAGTACAACCTGACTACATATTGAATACAAGCATATGACTCAAAACATCATCATTGAAGATGAGAGAATCAAGTGCAGACAGTACATGAACTGGCTCGAAGACCAGATATAGTAAAAACTGTGTAGCCGTAAGGAAACAATTTTCCAAGTAGAAGTTTCAAATCGAGTCAATGTTGCAGGAATTTTTATTTGAACAAGTCAGAGTAAAAGCCAGGTGTAAACAAGAATCAAACAAGTCAATATTATCACAAAACCAAAGTGGCCGATGTCAACAGAAAAAAGAACAGAACCAAATTCCATGTCTAAAATGATGCTGTGATATTCAAGTACGAATTGAAAATGTTAGAAAACATCATCAACAATCAAGCAAAATCGAACGGCTAAACTAAAATTATCTGACGATTTCAAAAATATATTCGAACGAAAATATAGGGTTTTCAACCCTATAAAACCCGTTAACATCATAGGCAGTAAACCATTTCGAGTTCAAAGAAAAAAATCAGAGAGCAAGCATCAATCCAGAACTCGAATCAAGTCGCATATAATATAAATCGAAAAGGGGACAAACGTACCAATTCAAAGCATCATTCAATCTTAACAATTTGAAGCAGCCAACTAATCACTCGAAGAAAGCATCTGAAGCATCATTCAATCAACAACTGAAAGCGACCGCTTCAAAGATTATCACGAAACCCTAAAACAGAAAGAGGAACGAACGAAGAAACAAAAGGATACGGGCCATGGAAATAAAAGGGAGATTTCTTTATATTTTTGTTGGGCCGGTTATAGTTAAATATAATTTGGGCTTTAGTTTATAAATTAGGGTTTTATGTTTTTTAAATTGTTTTTATTTGTAATTTACTTTTAAACTTTTGTAATTTCTAGTCGTGTGACTAGGGGACGAACTACGGTGGTGTAGTTCGAGAATTCGCAACTCAGTAGCTGAGTTGTGGTAGGGTTTTGAGCGTAGAGTTAGGTTAGTCGATAGCGGGTGTCGCGAGTTTACGTGTGTAAGCGTCTGACTACTTAATTTCTAGTAGAAACCTTAGGGGCAGCACATAGGCAGGGTTTTATCGAAGCTGGGTAAATCTGTGTTGTTCTATTTCTATTTTTAATATTATGTTATTATCTGTGCTGCTATTATTTTGTTATTATCGGTGCTGCAATTATTCTATATACTTCCGCATTAAATTTTGATAATTAATACTATCACCCTATTCACCCCCCCCTTCAGGGTGAAATCGATCCGGTAGACCCTCCATGTAACATCTCCTTCATGTAATTGCCTACTTCTTATTATGCCCTCCTTGGGGTCCATTCCCTTTGCACTTCTTTTGTTGCTGGTTCACTTCCTTCTTGGGCCGCTCCTTAACTTTCTCTCAATTAAGCGAGTCAACCAGATAACCTCAACTAAGCATCTGAATGTAGCTCCATATGGAATTTGATTCAACTCTAACTCCTTAAGTGGAAAATTCAACCCCTTTGCAAACTTTAGAGTCTTTTTGTCCGAGGTGTTAACCAAATCAAACCCGAACCTTGTAAGCTCGTTGACCTTATTCATGTACTCTCCAACCGACAATCTCCTTATTTCAAATGGATGAACTTCTCCAATAATACTCCCATTTCATCCCCTGAGAAACACTTAAATTTGAACTTTCTTTTAAAATCTGCCACTAATATAACTTTTGAGGCGATTATGAAGTATGATCTTAACATGGAAAAGCATAGTGATATAGTTGAAAGTATGGGTATTCGATATATGTGAATTATACGTATGAAGACACTATTAATGTTTGGTGATTGTATTGAAATCGTATTATCATTTTTTGGCTCCTATGACTTACTATGGAATCACATGTCACACATACCGAGTATGTTAAGAACGAGACAGTGTAGGCACCCAAATGCAAGCTTATATTACCTTCGGTGGACGTACCACCAGTTATGTCCATTGGTTGAATGACTAGTGAGCGTAGGACACGTTTGTCATGTCATTCATATTTACGACTGAATTAGATGTAATATAACCTTAATCGAGTGGTCAACTATGTTATGGCGTTGATATTACTCTTTGAATGTAGGTGGAGCATGTTAAGGCATGTTTACATATGTTAGTAGACACTAATGACGTTATATTAGTATTTTTGTAGTATACGTGAGAAAAACCTTTTTCACTTAGTCAGACGTATGTGTGACCCCATCAGTAATTTCTTTGTATATGTCATTGTTAGTTTGATGGAACACGGAGTCATCACGACATATATGATGTCGAAGGTGCAGATAATGGAGAAATTACTTATGTATGTATTGTATATATCATCTAGCATTATGATATGCTAGCATGGATTGGATTGATTTTAAATATATGACTATGTAGTTGGATTGGTTTGAATGCGGTCATATTTTATATTATATGCTATTTCCTTCCACTATGAATACAAAAATATTTAGTTCGAATCTATTTCGTTTCTTACTATCATAACCTAATGATCAAAATGAATTTTGCTTATGTGATTTGCAAGTTAACTCGGAGGGTCAAAAATAGCGAACTGTTATGTTACAACATTTGGATTTCAAAACTAGAATGGTAATCCAAAGATTATTCGGTAGAGTATGAGAGAGATAGGGGTAGCCCTAGGGTCAGTTATGTAACTTGTTCCATATATCTAACTCTATATCCAATCTTATTCGTAATTGAGATATTTAATTTTTAATATATGCTTCGTTATATAGTGATATAATTAATTAACCAATTAATCTAAAGTGTATATATATAGAAAATCCTTAGATAATATGTTATGTGATAATAGTATAAATTATCGTAACGATAAGAAAATTATCATAACATAGAATAATATATAGTTTTAAATATTCATGGTCAATTTTTTTGAGAAACGACATCGTTGCATCCATTAAGACCAGAGTGCGTAATGCTCTCCAATTGTTGGGTAATGTATTACTTGTGGATGCTAGGTTTACCAAGGGTTTACATGCTTATAATTATTGGATTGCTATGAACGACTCATCCAAGAGTTTTCTATTGGTTAGTAACAACTAAGTCAAATAAGAAATTCAAGGTGATAATGTTACATAGTTCCTCGACAATAAAATACCATAGAACTTCAATATGAATACTCCACTTTGAATTTAGTTTAATCATGGTATGGCAATCCTTCAAGCGACTATAATTGGGTCTAAGTTGAAGCATTAAAAGTGAAACACTGTTCAATAGAGAATTCGTCTACTCGGTTGAATATGGTTAGCATCAAAGTCAACCATAGTCAACTCATAACCAAAATTTCTAACTAGGGTAGTACAATTAATAATAAATATTATTATCCAACCAAGGAATTTTTTATGGACTAACCGAGTTAAACAAAGATGATACTGGAATTTTTCCCAAAACCAAATTCCATAAATCCTAAAATGATATACTGTTGAGGAAGAGAATGTAAGTAAAAATCGCTACTAAAAGGCACCGCATAAGAAAATATGAAATTGGATTTTACCAAAAAGATCTATAAGCGATGAATTCAGCCAAATTGTCACACCACTAGCTAAGGTGACATGTGAACGCTAATATTTGAATTGTCCAATGTTAATCGCTAACTGAAATCATACCTTTGATTCTCACAACCGCATTTATGAATTCTCCGAAAAACCACATGACTTAATTAGTTTATAAATTATTATAAATTAATTTAATTAACTAATATTCAATAAATATTCATTATTATTAATTTATCTAATGTTTTAGGTATTGATAGCAATTATTTGGATGTATATATAAATGTTAGATGTACACGTATTGATATACGATATCGATATGTATTTAAACAAGTTTTAAATATAGTTACTTACCTGATGGGGTTTCTGAAAAATTAGTCCATGTAGATATAATTTGTTTATCACAATTTTATATGTATGCGTTATTGCTTCACCTTTATTTAGAATTATTTATGCAATTTAAATAATTTTTTAAATGATTTAACTTGTTATTAACCTAATAAATCAAAACCAAAATTTATATATGATTAAAACGATGTTTTGGTTATGGATCTATGTTTAAAATTCCTTATATTAATATTGTAACACAATATAAAATTTAATATTATAAATGCTTTTAATTGAATATTTTAAAGGATTGTTGATATCTTGTTTATCTGTTGTGTGCAATTTCGATTTTATAATATTTTGGCTGTTTAATGAAATAGAACAAAAAAAATCCAGGTTGAAACTTTGTTTGTGTATATATATATATATATGTATGTATTTTATTAACTAATTTTGGTATATATATGTTTTCAAACCTCAGAAAACAAAATTTTATTTCGGGTTGAAACATTATTTATACGCATATATGTATTTTATTAATTATTTTAGGAATACATATAATTGCAAATACATAGAAAAATGTTAACATAATATGGATGTTCTTTTTTTGAATCAATCGAAAAGTTTTGAATTACTTATAATATAAAAACAAATATATGTATGTATGTGTATATATACATAAAAAACATTTATATTTTTACTTTACACTTTTAAGGCATGTTTTAGAAACATTTTTTTATTTTTTTATTGAATAGTTTAAATTGAGTCAATTATATATACATATAAATAGTGTGTATATATAATAGATATAAATCCCAATATCTACACATGTATATATTGACCATGTTACTACTTGTTGTTTTTGTCAATTTAACCATATTATTGTATTATATCATCCTCTGTATGTTAATTAGATGTCGTGTCTATTAAATTTTGCTAAAGAGGAAAGGTAGAATCAATCAATGATCCCCCTTTCATATCTTTCCATTTAGATCTTGATGTGATGATATATATAATTTTCTATTTATTCTCATCCTTTAGCACTTGACAATTACACTTGCTTTATGTTTCATATGTTTGTCACCCAATTTAAAATTTCAATATATTTGATATATTAAATCCTTTTCAAATTTCATACTTAACTAACATGGATTTAACTAATTACGATTAAAAAAATACTGATAAAATATAGTCTTATTAAAAATAACTGGATTAGATCTAGTGAAATCCGTTAGACTTTGTAGGCCTATTATAATCCAGATGGGATTTTTTTTGAAATATACCCTTTTGCCTACTAGTGATCGGTTCCTTCAATAGCATCAGATCAAGGTTAGTTGAGGTATTCACCTGGTATACTGAATGTCCTAGGTTCGATCCTTGCAGCTAGCATGATAGGGAGTTTTCACATTGTGATATGTAACAAGGCATTGCCTCTTTCCCTAACTGTCCTATGATGGTTGTGCTAGCCCAAAGGATACATGTAAAACTCACATGTGAGGTACCTAGTCGGGTCATACCAAATCAGTTTGGGATTGCCCAACAATGATATCAGAGCTTAAATGGTTTATGCGGTCTAAATATCAACTTTAGGGATAACTAATTAAACATACCTATTCGATGGGTGTTGACTAGATTTTCATCAACCTCGGAGTTATGATAATGTGTTACAAAGAGAAAAGTTTGCTTGATAATTACTAGGCTTAATGACGAAATAATAAAGGGCAAAAAATCATTCATATGTAAATGCCACAAAATGTGAAGTGGTTTGGCCAAACTGCCTACATCCTCTAAGAAGTTCTCCTACTATATAGTTCTCTTGCAGTTGTAAGGAATTTCAAGAGAATAACAAGAAAAGATGACATGCCAAAGTCTAATGAGGCTACTAACCTTAGGTAGCTGTTGATATTAGGAAGCTTGCATGGTGGATCATGGGTTCTAACTAGGGTCCCCTCTACCGAGGGACCAACCAACTAGGGTCCCCTCCACCGAGGACCTAACCAACCTTTGTCCCCTCCACCGAGGGCCCAACCAAACCCTTGGAAGTGGCTATATATGGAGTTCTTACAACAACTGAACTAATACTTGGATGACTAAGGTCACGCCTTAAAACAAGCATGAACCGCACCTGACCATTGATCTAGTTGAATGAATTTGATAAGAGACAACTGGTAAAAGAAAGGAATGCATGGTTAAGATGAAAGCCAACAATACTATACCAAGGGCATGCTCTACCATGATTTTCAATAAATGAGCTTGTACTTGTGGTGTGCTTGTATAAAATGGGACATGGTTCTTATAGAAGTAGGTATGCCTGATTGTACCTCTTGTCGCTTTGCTCCTACATGCCTAGGTGACAGGACGGCCCGAGCTAGTCTGTTGAGACAATGAAGAGGATGAGGACCTTGCGAAAGCTGAGGGTCTAAGCTGGGTGAGACGAGATGGAGTGTAGGTGGCGATATCAAAGCTGGATCTATGACATTTCACCTTGAGATAGTCTCAAACCACGCCAATAAGGAGAAGGCTAAGGGAGAGATGCTTAAGATAGCGGGAAGGCATGCAACCAAGTTCTAAGTGGGCCAAAGAGAGAGTGAGTTGGTTGGCTAATGGGAGATGGGCCGAGCCGGGCTTACACACTTGTTTTGATGGGTGACCTAGTTGTTTGGGTTGCTGTACAAGAGGTTTCATAAGCTTAAAATAGTTTAAGATTTGTGGTTATCAAATTTATGTAACATAAGTTTCATAAGCTTAAAATTAATCGATTTTATACACATATATTCATAGGATATTTTTAAATTCATATTCTGTCATACTGAGAAACAATTTTTGTTTCAAGAAACATCACCTTTATGATCAAAGGAATTTCTTTTAGTGGTATTACAATAGGCTTGGATGTGATCTAGAGACTTGAATAAGGAAATTGATTACATAAGATGGAACTAAATTAACCAAGCCAAAAATGGATGCACATCACATTAGAATGTCTACTAATAATTCTCGTACATTAAAAGGAAACTATGGGTTTTGATCAATATGGAGAAAAAGAATTGTTAGCGGTAATAATTTTCTCAGTTGTCAATAAGCCAAAAGATCATAGACTCTTTCATATGGCATGATGCTTTAAATTTCAAATGATTCGAAGTACATTGTCAAAATATGATTCTAACAACTGTGCCCAAAGGGATATGATCCATTGATTAGAAGTGTATCTTCAAGAAGATCAATGCAGCTGAAATCATATAAATTGGAGTTAATAGGAAACCACTTCATCGATTTCTAATTTGAAATTAATGAGTATTTTTGCTAGTCAACATGCCTAAAACCATTCGGATTTTACACTCAATTATCGCACAATTTGATTATGATTTTTGGCACTTTGATGTTGAAACATGATTTCTAAAAATGATTTAGAAGAGACTGTTTGCACATAACAACCAAAATGTCTCGAAGTCAGTGGAAGCGATAACATGATTTGTATGTTTTGGAAATGATCCAAAAGAGGATACAACGATAGTGTGCGATAAGCATTAGAGTTGAATAAGTATTTTAACAGAGAAATCAAATAGTTTGGTTTTCAGTCAAAATACAGAGGAGCCATGTGTCTATAAAAAAGAACATTAAAGGTACTAAAATATTTCTTAAACTATAAGTAAACAACAAACTAATGATTTCTAATGATGTACTCATGTTAAAATCATTTTAGTTTGGTTTAATCCTCGATATTGAATTCAAAAATGACACCTTTTATAATAAGTATAAAAGGATGACACTACCTTAAAATGTTTAACGTAGAGCATATGAAATGGATTCCTTATGCATTGGCAATAGGAATTATCACATATGCTATATAATCCACTATATCACATTTTGCTTATGATGTGGTACACTGAGCAAATATCTAATCTGAATTAAGATCACTAAATGGTAGTTAAGAATATTCGCGTATAGTATGTCAATCCTAATTTCATGTTCAATCATAGTTAAGGAGATTTATGTTGGAATTGTTCCAAATGAAAGGTTATATCAGATTCAACCAAAAGGCTAAGTACATCATCTTGAATAACTCCACAGCAAAAGGTCGTATATATATAATGCAAAGATTTATATCTAAGCTAGGGATGATTCCAAATGTTGTGACTCCCACAACTTTGTTTTGGGAAACCAATATCGCAATAAGGATCATGAAAGAACCTAGAGCTCACTAGAAGTTGACAACATACTTTGAAAAGTTACATATGATAAAGGCAGTTTATCAGCGTCGGAGAGAGTTGATTGAAAGATTAGATATTTCAGACAATATAGCATATTTGTTTGCTAAGGGACTACCTCGATTGTTTTAAGAAAACTGATTGAAGGGATGAGGTTGAAATTCCATAATTAACTCCAAGTTCAAGTGGGAGATTGAGAGAGTTAAGGGGTATCCCCTATAGGTAGTTATGTAACTAGTTACATGTATCTAACTTTATAACCAATCTTGTTCATAATTGAGATTTCTATTATATACTTTGTTATATAGTGATATAATTAATTAACAATCAATTTAAAGTATATACATATAGAAAATCCTTAAATAATATATTTTGTGATAATCGTTACATATTTTTGTAATCATGAAAAAATTATCACAACATAAAATTAAAAATTGTTTTAAATATTCATGGTCAAGATATTTCAAGAAAGGATATCAATATATGTGTTGAGACCCATATGCATAACGCTTTCCAAATGTTGAGTAGTGTATTACTCAAGGCTGTTGGCGGCACCATGGGATTACATATTCATAGTTATTACTTAACAAGCATTTTAGAAAATTACTCCATGTAAGTATTCATGCTTAGCTGGTCATGTGAAGGAAAGGAGATGATTTAGCTTAACTAAAAATTGGTTAGGTATTAAAATGGGAAGATTTTAAATAATGATCAGGAAAGGTTTCCATTCTTCCATTAAAACAAGTTCGTCTCATTTATTTCCTTATTCAATTACTTTTATCTCTTCCTCCCTCAACCATGTCTGAAATTTCATCACTAATTTTCTAAAAATTATCAACTCTAAAACATATCAAAACATCAAATAAAATAAAGAGTTATGTGGTTCATCCGTCTTGCAATGTTTTGGTATAAATTCTAGGATCTAAGGACGGATTTCAAAATAAAAGTTTAACTTATGGGCTAGAATTGAAAGGTATACTAATTTTAATTGTTTTCTTAGATGTAATATGTTACCACAATTTTATATGTATGTATTGTTACCTCACCTTAGTTTAGAATTCATAATGCAATTTAAATAATCTGTTGAAATGATTTGATTTGTTTGTAGCCTAAAATCAAAATCATAATTTATATATGATTAAAACAATGTGTTGCTTATGGATCCATGCTTAAAATTACTTATATTAATAGTCTAAATAAGTTATATAGTTTAATATTTTATGTATCTTTTTTTGAATGTTTCAAAAGATTATTGATATCTTGTTTGATTTGTCATGTGCAATTTTGGTTTTATAATCTTCTCACTATTTAATTAAAAAACAAAAATTTATTTTAGGTTGATACTTTATTATATGTATTTTATTAATTAATTTAAGTATACGTAAATTTGTAAATAAATCATAAAATTTAAACATAATATGAATGTTTGGTTTTAAGTTAATTGGAAAGTTTTGGATTATCCACTATATATACATGTGTGTGTTTGTGTGTACGTATGCATATGAACATTTATATTTATACTTCATATTGTTAAGGCATGTGTAAAAACATTTAAAAAAGATATTGAGCTATTTAAAATTGGGGCAATTATATACAAATAAATAGTGAATATATACGTGATAGATATAAATTCCAATATCTACACATGTATATATTGATCATTTTCGTGTTTGTTGCTTTTTCAGTTTAAACATATTGTTGTATCATATCATCATTTATGTGTATATTAGATGTTATGTTTATTAAATTTTGCCAAAGAAGAAAGGTGGATTCAATCGATAATGCCCGCTTTCATCTCTTTCATTTTACATATTAGTGGGACTACATCTAGGATCTAATTTCTTGTTAATTCCCATCCTTTAACTTTTAACAATTACACTTGCTTCATGTTTCATATGTTTATTAGAATCTTTTCGAGTTTCGCACTTAATTAACATGGATTTAATTAATTATGATTAATATAGTATTAATAAAATATAATTTTATTAAAAATAACTGATTGGACCTAGTTAAACCCAACCGAGTTTATAGGTCCATTATGATCCAAATTGGGAAAAATTTGAAATCTACCCTTTTCACCCCCTGTAGACAAGGCTAGTTCCTTTAGACTTTGCCTTTGATAGTGGAAGTGAAATGCCCTTAGTGTTGGATCAAACCAATTTTTTATAAATACAGTGAAATACCTCTAAACCATATATCCAACAAACATCCGATCTGAATAGTCTCCTAAATTTGTTTGAGACCATCAATATGAAGATTGAAAGAGTTAGGAGTAGGAATAAGTTTCCTCTAACTTGTTTATCTCTTGTTGTAGAGTGGATCGACTTAGTTAGTTTGGTGTTGGATTGGCTAGCAAATGGAATTATTAGGTAGTGGAGTGAATACACATGTTAATGACTCATTAAAGAGTGATTTGACGTTGGAAGATGTTTTAGTTAGGAGAAAAAAATTGAAGGAGAGAGGAGCAGAAAACGAGTTTCAGTTTGCCTCTCTTAATTGACCTAAAGTGGGGTTCGGCTTTATCAAGACAAGGCCATGCTTTAGGGGTCAATGTTGAGCTCATCTAGCTTAACCATGTACTAGGATCAGGTAAGGAGCCCAAATCCCTTAGAGGTATCCCATTCGACTTGGTGTCTTCCACTCTGTATGAATTGTGTGTTTCTCCTATATTTATTTGGAAAA
The DNA here is from genome assembly GCA_030737815.1 of Allium fistulosum. Lineage (NCBI taxonomy): Eukaryota > Viridiplantae > Streptophyta > Magnoliopsida > Asparagales > Amaryllidaceae > Allium > Allium fistulosum. The sequence continues at coordinate 413,638,562 of CM060906.1, forward strand.
TCATCCTGCTCTTTTAATATGAAATCCTCCACTTAACCCTGATAATAGCACTTCTCCATCTCTTTGGTTGTTCAAGTAGGTAGATAATAGTAGGTTATGTAGGACGAGCCGCTAGGTAAAACAAATCGAGTTCAAACTGCAATATCTCTTTCATCATAACTTAGATTCCAACGAGACTTTGACTATGGTCCTACTTGCAATATTATGGCATGTCATCTATGGAATATAAACAATAGCTTTCCTTTGTGGCTAATGGTTTGGCATAGTTGCTAGGAAAGTCGAGCTACTGTTTGAAACATAATACCTTTCTCATTTAAGCTCAGATTCAGATTAAACTTCGATCATATTTGATGAGAGACCTTGAGTATACCCTTAATGATAGAGTTAAGGGTGTGCCCTAGAAACAATTACATAATTTCATCACATAACTTAATGTATAATGTATTTCTCATTTCACACTTAAATGAAATGTGTGCATGACCCCAATGTCATGATTAAAACAAGAGCAATATGTGATTTAACCATGGAACCTGATATGACTTGTGTAAAGGGATCAAAATATATAGTAGACTGTCATGCTAAGGAGCTGAGAAATAAAGTCATAAAGATTGTTCAAATTTAGTGGAGTGATGATAAGGACTGAACTTGGTAAATAGAGAAAAGTTTGGGTATGTATATCCTTAGATTTTTTAGATATGGTATGGTATTGATATGTATGCTTTTAAATCTTTTGTGTTTAGTGTAGTCACACTAGTATAATATTTTATTACTCTGTGTTAACAGATGTATTGATACATTATTTATATTGTGTTACATTGGTAATTGTGTTGATGTGATATTTTTACTAGTGGATGCATGTTTATTGTTATGGTCATCATAATATCTTATGCCAAATTTGAGGATTAATTTGTACAAGGAAGAGAGCCTATAACACCTCAAAATTTTGGAGTGTTGATATATGGGAGATATAAATTTAATACAATTTATATAATGGCATTCAATTTGGGTTAATGAAAAATAAAGCAAAGAAATTAATTAGTGATCTATTATTACTTAAGTGCATTCACACATTTAATAAAATTTAATTAAAGCAATTGTGAGTAATTGAGAAGTATAAATTTATATTCACTAAGAAGAATATAAGTTATTTATATTTTGTCTAAAGAAAATGACATAAGAAAAAAGTACTAATTATTAAAAGAGGGTTAGTGGATCAACATCTAAAACCATAGAAATAACACCTATCACTCGTTCTCTTATTCATTTATAAGTAAAAACCTACAACAAAAGCAAAGAGAGTGTTTAATGGTTGCATAAAGAGAAAGCTTAAGGAAGAAGAAAAAATGTGATGCCCCACTATTCTTAATGCCAAAAATTAGCGACAAACACCGTAAAAATATATATGCCCTAATCTCAGATGTCAAAAACATTTGGCTGTTGGGTATATAATTCAAAATCTAAAAGCATAAACTAATAGGAAAAGATTCAGAGTGGCATTAAACTATAATATATATATATATAATCTCAATAAATGAATAACATTACAATCAATACAACATGTAAAACATCTACATCTGTTCATACATCGGTCATTGTTAAATTTACAAATAATACATCAATGATACATGCAGAATATATGAAATAAAATGTAGATGTAGCCTGCTACCAAACTTCTTTTCCTTCCTTTATTTTAACCTGCAAGCTCTAAGAATACACACACACATACATACTTACATACATAAATTCATACATATACATACATATATATATAAATAATATAAAAAGGAAAAGCATATCAACTATTTTGGACTATGCCAAACTCTATGCACCCTAGCCCAACCAAAAGGATCTGTATGGCTATTACATAGAAAAAGATGTTACGTATCCATTTGGGGTCAAACCTACATAGTTGTATTTCTTGCTCTTCTCTTGCATCAAATACTTTTTAGCGCATAACACTGCATAGCACCAAGCATCCATAAAATCAATATAAACAGAAAACATCACATTCTACTACACCACCACAATCAAGCATCATAAATATGAGGTAATAATAATAATAACAACACACATCCATAAACATCGCACAAGTTTAACACTACTCAATGTAAGTCACAAACATCAAATAAACCTATAATAACAAATTATTGTGATATGTGTACTAATCACCCATCATTAGTAATAATATCAATAGCTTAAATGTAAGTATAAATCCACCAAGTGTGTACTAACCACCCCATATTAGTAATACAAACATCAAAGTCACCAACAAAGCAGAAACCATAATAAATTACACAACATCTTTGTTGTATTTGTAACAACCTATAATTTTTAATCAATAATTAATTTTAATTGACCACTTAATTGAAGATTAGTCCAACTTATGTAATAAAATAAGAATTTTTAAGGACAAATGAATTAGGACTTAAGACCTATTCTGTTGAGTTTGTAATATTTTTTACATATGAAATACATATAATGTTTGTTAAAATCATATAAAGTTTGCAATATCAAAAGAAAAGAGATATGAGGGGAGAAATGGTCTTTTGGACCTACCACTATATCATTTTAGAAAATAAGCCATCTCCTTTTCGTATCTTCATTTCTCTTCCTCTCTAATTCTAAATAAATATAAATTTAGGGATTTCAAACTCATGCAATTTTGAGTTCCTCAAAAAAATACCCCGAAATAAATCTCTAAATTCAAGTTAAAAAATTCTCTAGAAATCTACACCATTAAGTTGATATTTTGGAGAAGACTAAGGTTGAATTCCTAAAATTAATGACAAGCTTCAAGTTAGGTTCAAGCTAACTTATTTTTATTAGTAATTTGGTGAGTGGGATCTCTCCTCTAAGCTATATGATCATTTGATATGCTAAAACCATAGTTTAATGCTAATGATTATTAAGGATTTTAGAGATGAGAATCTTAATGAATGTTTTAAAGTATGAATTGTAGAATTTGAAGTATTAGGAGTGGTAGAAATTGAATGATGATTGATATGAATGTGTAGAGATAGATATGCTATGTGATACTTGTTGATGTTTACATATCTTACTCTTAACGAAACGTCATTCATGACACCGTTAGGGAATCGATTGCTTGGGTGCGTGGATTCTGGGTGTTAAGCGGTGGGTCGTTAGAGTAATAACAAAAACCATCACATAACTCATCCTAATGTGATTCCGTCTCAGCAAAACAAACATATATGATAATTTCAACCAATAATCAATGCATATGTTAAATCAATCAAATATGCTATATTTATACCGATTATTTTCACTTAAGTATAAAATTGTTTTATTATTCTTTATTATAAAAGTATGTTTAATCCTATTATCTCAAAATAAAAATATTTTCTCAAAATGATAATATATTTCAAAAATCCTTCATTTTCAAAACTTTACTTTATATATCTCAAAACATCATTATTCAGTCATAATTAGTAAATTACGTCAAATTACTTCTAAAAAAACAAATAATATTATTACTTTATGTCAGAATAATAATATTCATTTAAGTCGTCTTGTTATTTTTGACAACCACTTTATTGCTATTTAGATTAAAAACAATAATATTCTACATTAAATCCCGAATCCCACTATATTATTATTATTTTCAAAAATAGTAATAAGTTAACACCAAATATTCTAAAAAATGCCTCTTTATTATTATTGTTATTCTCAAAATATCTCTTATTTCTATTACTTAAATAACAATATTATTATTTATTTTTTCCATAAGCTCCATAATAACAACCGTATTATTATTTACTAAAAAATAATACAGTTTCCCTAAACCATATTATTATTTGTTAAATTATACTTTACTTTATAAATAATAATAAATTCTCATAATTCACTTTAAAATTGATTTTTCATTATTACTGATAATCTTCCCCAGAATTTAGAAACAAAACTTTATTAATTTTCCAAATTAATTTTAATACAAATTTTTAAATCACAATTATTTACAAATATCACTCAAAATTGTTAATAATCATTTTACCCTAAAATTACACAATTTTAGTTATTCTTTATTAATTTATTAATTTCCCAAATCTACAATTAATTAATATATAATGTCGTCATCCAAGAGTGAAACATCTAAACTAGATAAACAATCATACAAGAACACATATCGTATCAAAAATATTACAATAATCAAACAATCATCAAATGGGTATAATAGATCGACGAGTGTGTGTACCGATAAATATCAACTTAATATTTTAAATATAAATACTTACAACTATTGAATCTTGTGAGCACATTCATCAACAGTTCCAAAAGCCAATAAGCCAATGTTGGGAATCTCACCGAAACCCAAAGAAACAATCCGCATGTGAAAAAGCGATCGTAAGCAAAAAATGTGATTAGAAGGTTAAAGTTTAAAATTTAAATATTAAATTTCAAGGAATTAACTGAAAATTTACATAACCATCTACAATTTCGATTTCTCCTTGATATAATCACCATGCCACCTTCCCATCAATGTCGCCGCCAACTTACTACTCCGAATCATTGTTAGCTGCCACAAAAAGGATCGATGTTGCCTCTGCTACTTGTTCCGACCCACCACTTCCGCTTAAATCAACCGCTGTCACCTAAAACAAGTCATCACTCACCATAATTTACCGACCCTAATTCAATTTTTACAGCCACCACCCCCACCATCTCTCTAATTAGAGACCACTAATGCACTCACTTCTCTGTCGTCGACACACCCTTACAAACATGGCTACCTATCGTCATTGTTTACGACCACCAAATCAGATAATTGAGATTTGTTTTTCAAATTTATGGCTACCTTGTGTATTAGATCAAAAAACAAATTGCAGATGTCTTTTTGTCTCGTTGAGGTGTTCGATTTTGTATGTCATATGCAGAAGTTTGATATCATAAGATTAAGGGATCTAATCTCCATCAAACGGAAGAGGTTAGATTTAAGGAGGAAGAAAAAATTGGTAAAGTGAAGAAAAATAAAGTGGAGGTTGCCATACAGTTTCCACCAATCATTGTCTTTATGGACAAAAGGAGATGTATTGGACCAAAAGGGTCATAAAGGCCCAAATATCCATTTTCGAAAGCTCATAGAAGCATATCATGTTCTGTACAGATATATAGGTTTCTAATATTTCTAAATTCAATGGAAATACCTAAACTTCTAAAAAGACAACTTTGCTTAGAATTTTCTTTTAACATCAATTAAATTTGAACGACTATCTATACTTAATTAACAATTAATGTTCTTTAAGAAAATTTTCTAACATCAAGCAAATGTTCAAACATTAGAAAATAACGAAACATGTCATTTCATTTCGACAAATATCTAGGCTGTAGACAAAAATGAATGTAACAACTAAACTTACAAAGCAAACAACCTAATTGAACATACAAGGAAAATCAACATAACCAAGTCAATAGATAAATAGACCACATGCCTAATCAAAAAATAAATAGAAACACACAATCAAAGAAACCATTATAGTAAATTACAAAGACTTATCTAACCTAATTAATCACTCAACAAATATATAACAATAAAATCAAATTATGCTAGTAAGTTATTACTTAAAGCTAACAATTTCTACCAACTCTCTCAGGTGGATAATCAAAAAAATCATGACCCAACTTCAAGAAAGGAATAAATTAGCCATCTCTATAACTCACTAGAGAAACTTATACACAGTAGGCATAAAGGCCAACTCATCATAATGGATGTCGGGTGAACCTAAAACTCACTCAATCTGTTCGCTACATGCCTCATACAACATAATCTGGTCTCATTGACTTACAACATTACATATATAATTTCCAACAAAAATATTTTCCTACAAAATATTTCCAAATAAAAATGCTTTTCAAAATATACATATTCCTCCCCTAAAATACTTCCCGACCATTTTTCTCAAAACAATAAATATTTTCAATAAAACGTTCGTAACAAAATATTTAACAAAACAAATATTCTCCTCACAAAAGTTTTGTTTCTCAAATCAAATATTTCGCTTTTCCAACTATATATTTTCGAACCAAATTTCTCTCTTTTAAGAAAATTATTTCCTAACAAAGTATTTTAAGTTATATATTTTATAAACTTGTTTCTCCTTAATGAAATATTGTAAATATTATTTTCAATAAAACATTATTTTCCAATTCGATTATTTTTCAGCGAAGGTATTTGACCTAGAAAAATGTTTTCCTCCCAAAACATCCTTTAAAAAAATACCTTTTAAGTTAACACACTTCCAAATATATTTCAAACAAAATATTATTTTCTTTTTTATAAACTCAATAATATTCCATAAATAGAACATTTTTCTCACTAAAATATTCCTCAGCACTACTCAATATGATATTTCTTAAATTGAAATACTCTTATATATCTTATTCATTAAAGTATTCTCTAGAGATATCTTTTCAAATAAGAATAAATACTTTTCTAACAAAAATAGTTTTTCCATAAAAAAATTTTGAAACAAATACTTCTCAAATCATATAGTAATTACTATAATGGATTCTCTAAACAAAATCATTTACCTCTTTTAAAATAAGATTTTCCACTAAAATATTCCTCAAAATATTTTTAACAATATATTTTCAAATTAGAATACCCTCTGTAGAAAATACCTTTCATGATAATTTTCAAACAACATTTTCAGACTAAAAACAATTTTAATCAAAAATATTTCTCTCAAATAATTCAAACTAAATATCCTTTCATAAGATGCTTTTAAATAAAATATGTTACACTAATCGTTCTTTTTATGAAAAAAAATTCACATTAAAAATAACTTATTTTTCAAAATAAGTATTTTATTTTTCCAATGCAAAATCTTCAACACATTACTTTCAATCCAAAAACATATATTTCCTTTTCGAAAAAAGCTTTAAAACCTAAAATGTATTTTATTAATTTTATATAGCTCTTCAGTAAAATACTTTTCATTAGAACTCTACAAAATTAAATAATAAGTTTATTTATTAAAGTTAAGTTTTAACTTTACAATTTAACATTATATGTATGTCAGTTGGGTTATAACCAGCACTTAATCTGTAAGAACCCGCACTTCCCGATTGTCAATCCAAACCCTAAAAATGGCATTTGAACCCGCGTCATGCCAAGAAATATGAATCAATGGGTTTTGATGGTTTAAATGATAAAGAGATAAATATAACTTTAGAATTTAACTTTCAGATCTCATAACGGAAGGAATAAAATATAAATACTGGGAATATTCAAAATTCATTACTACTTTAAATGCAAAAGTAACCAATAAAAGAAATGTCTAATGTGTCTCCAAATAAAAATACAACAAAGTCTAACTAATAAATATAATATGGTACATAGGGAAAATGCCGATAAATAAATATATCTTCAAGTGACAAGTCAACTTCTTCATGCACCTTATCTAAGTCACCTTACCTACTGCCCTGTTCTCGTGTAATAGATATAGAGAGGGATAAATAAAGAGGATTGGACAAGGTCCGGTGAGTGAATTATATCTAGTATAGCGTTGACAGGTAATTAAATTTCAGTTATAATCTACACTGTTTTTTGTATGCATGTTTTATATATAAGGAATTAGTCAATCTACATGCTATGGTGTAGCAACCATTAGTACAACTAACCATGCATTGAGTAAACATTCTCAATGATGAACCACCTAATGAATAGATTGAGTAGACAATCTCCAATGTAAACTGCCTAAGGCTCACACCGAGTAAAAATCCCGATGGTAAATTTGCCGATCGATGGTCATTGTATCCTATCTTTATTGTACAACATTAAGTATACCTCATTATGCTTGAGCCCATATGTCCCAAAATCATTTAATAAGATCCTCATTAATGTCTGTTATCCTATTTTCTATGCATAACATCTTGTATACCTCATAATGCCTGTAACGACCTGAAATTTTCAGCCATTCATATCCACATATGTCGGAAATTGAATTGCTCAAAATATCAGATGGTTAATTTAAATTTGGAAAAACTCAGCATATACAGTAAATAAAATAATCACAGATCGCAGACACAGAGTAATATAACAATAATGCAGCGGAAACAAAAGAATAGTAGATCATGAAGCTACTATATATATAACAGAGTTAAACAAGATACAACAGAAGTCACAAATACATGATGTCTCAATACAATAATCAAATACAAGATCTGAATACATCACTGGCATCAACTGAACAACTGAAAGCAAGATAGATAACTGGATTTCCAAGAGAAGCTCCAACTCCAAAGGTGAATCTCGAATACTGTATCACTCAATCTGACCCGAGCGTAAAGCAAAACACAAAACACAAAACACTCGAGTCAGGATTAACATTCTTATATCAATAAATCCAACTTAAGTGAAATATCAACTGAAATACAAGTAACTTAAAGGATGTTTGGGATAACAATCCTCTAAGGATCCGTTAAACTATCTACTATGTAGTAATATTCGCTATTATAATAATGTCTAATAATAAAATAAACCTACTTTTAAATAGCGTTAAGGCTTTACATTTTCCACCTTAACACATAATAGTCCCAGTAGTCTATCCAGTATTAGCATACCCCCGGATCGGAAGCTACCCTCACTACTCCACAGGCTACGACACAAAACCAAACTCGTAGTAAAGCTCGATATGGTAGGTGACATGGCACAACTAGGCAATGCCAGGGTAGATATACCAATTACGCATCCGGGCTGGTGGAAACGCATAGCAGCCACTACCGCCCACCTCGAGCCACACTCCCAAAATCAAAGGGGTGCACCCAATCAATCACAAAAGTAATAGAATGGTATCGAAGAAGTGTGTCTGATCAGAGGTGCTACCTCATTGGCCCGTCAATCGCTCCTGTTTTAGCCACCTTATGCCAACTCACGTGAGTCGGGTCCACGTTCATACCTTAATAGGATCGTCACCACCATCCTACTTCATTCTGGAATCTCCACCGCGTACACAGTTGTTAAAGTGGTTTTCGGTATCGACAGAGAGTATGTCCATATCCGATCCCGGTCTCTTTAACAACCAATCGTTATTATAACACCGCGGTCATTTCAAAATAGTTTATACTTCAAAACCAAAATATCATTTTCATTTCAAAACCCAAATCAATACGATATCATTTCCATTTCAAATATATCCATTTCCAAAAATCATATCACTGTCCAAAGTTATAACGCTTTCGAAATCATAGTCTTTTAAAATCAAAACACTTTGGAAATCACAGCTTTGAAATCATAGCATTTTGGAAATCATAACACTTTGAAATTATAGCATTTTGGAAATCATAACACTTTCCTCTTAAACAGTTTAGATATTAAAATTAGTATATAAAATAAAATAGTTTATATAAATAGTTATAAGTTAAAATAGTTTATAAATAAAAATAGTTATATAAATAGTTATAAGTTAAAATAGTTTATAATAAAATAGTTTATATTAAAATAGTTTATATTAAAATAGTTTATAAAATAATATAAAATAGTTTTAAATATAATTTAAAATACTTTATATAATAAAGATAGTTTCCACAAATTCACAAATCGATTCAAATCAACTCGACTTCCAAAATTAAAATTAAATCAAATCTCAAATCATCAATTTCAACTCGATTCAGCTTCTCAATAAACCATTTCAAATTATCGATTTTCAAACACATATTTGAACCATAAAATAATCCATTCAAATTTCAATATATATCAAAGTCAATATATTCAACATTTCAAAACTAAATTCGATAATTTTTTATATATATATATATATATATCAAATTCACTTTACTATTATTAGTTTTGAAATATTTACTTAATCATTTCAATAATATCTAAATACAGCTTCAATTTACAAATTTAAATAAACAAAATATCCCATTTAAATTTATATAAATTTGAAATATTCATTTAAGTCACTTTTAATCAAATTCAAGTTATAAAACATATCTTTAAAATTTCAAATTTAATAAATTTCAAATCAAACTTATTTAAGTAAATTCTTAAATAAATATAATTTCAAATCAATTTCAAATTTATTTTTCCAACCCGAATCATTATAAACTCTATATTTGAAAATATAGATATTAAATAAATACTTAAACATATTATATATCAACTTTATTAAATCAACTATAATAAATCTAAAAAATCAATATTTATTAAAACCATATATTTCTTTTCAAAATCATAGAAATCATTTCAATATATATATATATATAGACCAACGGTGTCTGTATATAAAATTTTCTATCCTATGGTCAAGTGATACAGATATTTATCATTTCAATCCATAATTTAAATATATATACGGGTATATATCTTTTCAACCCACAATCTGAAATACAATTCAATGAAAATCGCTTGGGTTTATCATTTCAACCCATAACGATTTTCTCCTATTCTACAGATCGTTCGGGTATGTATCATTTCAACCCATAGTGAATTCTATACTAACAGGGAACTTGCAGAGTGATAACAGATATGATAATAATATAACAGACGTATAGCATCAATATAAATAACAGATAATGGTGTCAGATGTCACAGGTGAACAGATACAGATAATGGCAAATATATATAGCAATGTAATAACTAACAGCATCATATTTCAAGCGTCGTTTCAATTGAAATTAAATTTAATAAATAAAAGAACGTTAATCGTGAGTGATTGCTCACCTTTCGAGGCTAGAGAGATTTGATGATGGAATGAGTTTCGAATCCAAGCATGAATTTCAAAGCAAAGATAGATGGACCCAAATTTGATGGACAAGCTGATATATAAGAAATCGATGAAAAATAAATCAGAAACTGCTTGATGAAGACTGAAACGAAATATATATATATATATATATTATATATTTTTTTACCAATATTAATTTTGGAACTTATTAAAATTATATATATATACACACACTAATATATAAACTATATATACTTTAATATCTATTACAAAGTATCTTATAAAAAATATATATAGTGAATAGGTCATAAACTTTATAAACTTAATTTCACAAACAAATTATCTAAAACTCAAAGATACAACAATGCAACTTATATCAAAATGTATAACTCATATAAAATATATAGTATATCCATATATAACTTGAAATCAGAACACATATTAACCTTTGAAGCAAACCCAGCCCAACAATACGTATTTGTTTAACACCAATATATATATATATAAAAACAAATATATATCGTACATATATATTTTCCCACACATACGAATATATATATATATACTAATTAAAGCAGACCACTTATATATAAAACAAACATATATACACAAACATATTTCCTTTTTCTTACAGTAAAACAAAGGCATGCATAGAATTATATATAACTTATATATTGTAAACTATAAATTATAAGTTATATGAACAAATATCTATATTTTTCTCAACGGATTTTCAACCAGACTAAAATAGCTGCATATATACACTCCTATATAACATTGTTTGCCAAACATCAATATTCGTTTGAAACCAACAGGGAAATATATATTCCAATAACTTCACGTTAAAAATGAGATCTCCATACAATATTTTAAAACTTGTATAACATATATAAGCTGCCCTTTTAAACAATATATATATATAAACTTACTTATAAAACAAGTATCCAGAGAATAGTTCAAAATAAAAATGTAAACTAGCCTTGTACATTCATATTTATATATACCTATGACAACCCAGAACTCAATGCTTAAACGGTAAATTAGCTAATATATATACAATTAACAAATACATACATACATACATATATATATATATGTGTGTGTGTGTGTACTGACAAGTTATACTAACCAATAAATATAAAACTAACACACACACACATATATATATTACTACTACTGTATGAATATAACAAAACACGTAACACAAATATACCTTATTATTATTTCCTTAAAATCAATATTTTAACTTAATACGAATAAAATAATATACATATAAATCAATAATATCCATGCATTACAAACCAAACAAAAGAATTTCTACACACAAACAACTTACATACATATACATATACATATACATATACATATATATATATATATAAAGCAACAACAAACCCCCAATTCACTTTATATAACAAATCCAACTTATGAAAACAGAGTATACATATAATATTATTAAGATATTTTTCAGCTTGAAAAAAAAATCTATATCTAAAATATACTAAACATATATACTAGCGTAACATAAACAATGCTGTAAATATATATATATATATAACTTACTATAAAATTACTGAAATCTGAACATATTATATATATAAATACTATATATAAAAACTAGTATCGAAAACGAGCAAGCAGGAACAAACCATTACACTCACTTGGACAAGATTTGGGGATAAGACCACGGCTGCAGACGTGGAGCATGGGAGGTTAGCGAGGGTGGATGCACGGCAGGCTGAGGATGGTGATGGCTGGTCAACATGGAGGAAGAGGTCGGCTGTGAAGTGGGGCCGAGTGTGGTGGTTGATGCAACTGAAAAGAAGTGGGGTGGCCGATGACGTTCGGCTTGAGACAACTTCGAGTTTGTCAGGGCAGATCTTCGGGCATAGGCATAGGCAGCCTCGAGTTTGTTTGGGAAGAGTCCAAAGTGAAAAGTTTTGACGAGAAAAAAATGAAAAGGTTGCCGAAAAAATGATGATACATATTTCTCAAAAAGTGTGAACGAAAGGAATAGGGAAACGAACAGAAAAATGGCTATTGGTTGTTTGTATTCAACAGGTAGGCAATTTAAATGATCAAAGAGAAACCAAAAGGCACAAATTTCGGAGCCGATACGGAAATCGGTTTCGTGGATTCTGCTGTGTACTGGACTTCAAAACACAGAATTGAATATATCGCAGAGATCAGCACGACGAGATGATCAAAACGATATACAAATATCAGTGGTACGATCGAACTACCAAAAGTCGATCTCGGTACCGAAATGTTGCTAAAATGTCAGAAATAAGATGAACGGAGCAATAGAAGTCCAAATTTGAAGAAACGAATTATGACGTCTCACTCAGAAGATGATTTACAAATTTTCTATAGAAAAATATTGAGGTTTGGAAATTTTTTTATTATTATCAAATTTAACTGATTTATATTGAAATAAAACTACACTAGAAAATAAACTTTCAAGTTATTAGATGAAAATTTATCAGTTTCTATGTTTAATTAGACGCATTCCAAATATTAGATTTTTATTTCAAAATTTTATCATTTTAAATTTCATAAAATTCCAATTAAATATATTATTAAAACAAATAAAATCATTAAGAATTTACGGGTCGTTACAATGCCTAAGCCTACCTTTTTTGTAAAGCATTGGGTAACTTCCCCATTAGTGTCTGTAACTATGTAGAACACCTAGCATACCTAACAATGCCTGAGCCCACCTTGGCCCTAAAGAAATGAGTAACCTCCTCGCTGGTGCCTATATGCCTAAAGCAATTGATTACGATAGAATCACACGCCTCATTAAACGTCATGTTATACAACATTATGAAGTGTGAACCTAGGCACGTCACCAATGTGAAACCAATCCATCTTGTTACACATCTCCATGCATTTACATAAACCACCGATAGTTAAGAAAGTGGGAGAAAGTCACTTCGATCCATACTACTTGGCCTGCACGAGGTCCAGGTACAATCTGGGCTTGCTTCAGCAAATCAGACATCATAATCTATTATTTAAACATTTGGATCCTTTTTCAGATGTTGAACTTCGATTTTAGACATCTGACTATAATTTTGGGACATTTAAACCTAGTCATATTTCAACATATTTCTTTGTTTTTTGTTTCATTATAGTTTCAAGCATTATTCAAATGTCCAGTTTTATTTTCAAATGTTTGAACTAGTATATTTGTTGTTGCTCCCTTTTTTATTTGTTTATATTTATTCTAGGTTTAAGTATAGTTGTAAAGTTCATCTTTAAATAAGTAAGTGTATATATATATATATCCAGTTTTACCCTCATCCATCCCCAAACCTTTTACATAACTTATCTCATTGTTTATATATAGCTATTCGACTATTCATCGTATATTTCTTTTTATTCAAAGGTGATGGAATTGAATTTAGAGGAATTTTTAAAGGATATATACATAGGTTCGCTTTTACTTATCAAATCAATTTAAACCTATTAAACGAATCCATATGACTTCGCAACTGTACATATAGATTCATATCTATTTATTCAATTTAATTCAAACCTTTATAATAAACTAAATTTATAGGGCTTAGAGGTGAATTCTTTTCCAACTTACCCTTCGGCCAAGTTTACAATAATTACGTTGTTAAAATCATTACATAGGGTTTTTCAAATCACACAAGCCTTCAATAAAAATTATATTTTATAAAAAAACACATCTTTAATTCTAGATATATATATAATTGGAATTTAACTAATTATCTCCATCATAACCATGTCATAGATAAATCCACTCACCTTGGAACAAGGTTTAAAGAAACTCCAATGGAAATCTTTAAGCTTTCTTCCTTTAATTTGATTAGTAAATTCACCCTGCTTCTCCTGCCTTCTTTTCTAAGCTTTTAAACTAGATTGTCCTTTTTTATCATTTAATTGTGTTTGTTTTGAAGAACTTATATTAAGGAATGTATAAGAGAAAGAGGAAGAAGAGAGTAGAGTTTACCAAGTGGAGGCTAGGGCTTAGAATGAGAGTGGTGAGAGTTAAGCATGTATTTACATAATGGAAATGATTAGGTACAATCTCGTCTGGGAAAAATAATTTCTTCACTCACATCCCTTGGCCTTACTTATACGCAAAATCCTTTTCCTTTTATTTTCTTAGAAAAATAATGCTTATCCTTTCCCAATTAATGTCATTAATAATAATTCAAATAAATACCATTTATTATAATTTAAATTAATACCATATTTTATAATTAATACCAATATCATTTATTACAAATCAGTTGATATCATTTATTGGTATTATATATATATATTAACTATTGTAAGGAATCATCGGTTAACATTCAAACGTGTGTATGTATGTATGTATGTATTGACATTAACTAGAACCTTACTCTTTATTAGCAATTGCTCAATCAATTGTAATGGATCGATATTAACCTTTCTAGATTCAAAAACCAGATTAACCCTTATTCGTTACAAATAAATAGACAACATACATTTTCTTCAAGAAGTACTTTTTCTTCCATAAAAATATTGTTGTTTCCCTTTTTTAAAATATGTAACGTTTCTTTAATTATGACAATTAGTTTTATTATCATGGTACTTAATGTTTACCATCTCAAGCGGAGACAGAAATTGACCTTTTTCAAGAAGTAAAATCAATCGACTTATAAGGCTAAGCGACATTAGATTTGTGAATTTCAGTTGAGAAAATGCTCAACCAGCAGGATCCACTTTTTGGGGAATATGAGTCGAAGCAATAACAAGAATATTTCTAGTGGGACATCTTTCACAATCCCTAGAGAGATAGTTCTCTAATAGACCGTTAAAACTTGTGTAGGTAATAATCTCTCATCTTTTCTTTTAATGAATATAAAACCATTGTATTCATTTTAGAGTAATTCAAACATATTCAATTAATTTATTGCTAAATAAATTTTGATTTATTCCTATAATTAATTCTTAAACTTATATTTCAAAATAGGCACAACATTTAAAATGGTGCTACAGTAAATATTTTTGTATCTTCATCTACAACTATCCATTTTTGTTATTTTCTATACGAATTCGGACTAGAAAAATCTACTTGACGCAATGGAAAAGTCCAATTTTCCAGATTCATTCTTTTGTGAAAATTCATTTTTTTTAGTTTTATACAAAATTACTAAAATGCCCTTTTTAATTTGTTATTTTGTTTAAATTATGGGGTGCTACATAGTCCCTCCTATAAGTGCTCATTCTACTCTGCTCCTACTACATTTATTTCCTATACAAAGGCTATCATAAATAAACATTGTTTTAGAATAAGGTAATAGTGGTTACGCATATATCACATATAAACACAAAGCATACAATCATCAATAAAAACACCCTCTAATCCTACTTTTTACTCAACCAAAGGTGTAAATCAGGCTATTCAATACAGGTTAAACTTACCCAAGGCTCAGTTAATCCCTAAACCTAGGTTCTGATACCAAATATGTTGTCCCGTTATTTTTAACGCCAAAAATAATTGATAATACCATCAAAATACATATGCAAGACACAATGGGTAGTTAGGAATTTAATTTAAAATCTACAATTAAAACTAATAGAGAAATATTATAGTGGAATTAAATAATAATATATATTATCTCAAAAATGAATAAAACAACAATTAATACAACATGTAAAACATCTACATCTGTTCATACGTCAATCACTGTTAATTTTACAAACAATACAACCATGATACGGGAATGTATGAAATAAACAACTTGTGAATGTAGCATGCAACCATACTTCTTTTCCTTCCTTTTGCTTTAACCTGCAAGCTTTAAGAATACATACATATATGTATGTATGTATGTATGTATGTGTGTGTGTGTGTATGTATGTATGATTAAAGGGAAAAGGTGATCAACTTTTTTTAAACCAAAATTTGATCCTAAAATAAAGGTTTAATTACAAGAACTCTAAGGATACTTGAGCAATTTGTTCCATTCTTGGACAATTATGCTTATTGTAACATCCCTTATTTGGAGGCCCGAAGCTAAGTGCTACAGATGCTGCAGTCATCCAATGTATTAATTTCCGGTGACCAAATACGGTAATGCAAATGGTATCCATAATATTAGATGCACATGAATATGAAACAAATCATAGATTTGAAAACAACGCTATTCATTACATTTTAAAACACATGTTCCATATTCAAATTACACAATCCCATAACGTTTCCTAGGTAAAGATCGAATATAATTATTGAATAAATACGCCAAGAGCGATATATGAAGATGCCCCCTTGGTTGATCAGAGTATATATAGGTAATATAACAACTTTGCCATTATAACAACACATCGGAATCAAATAAAAGAAGACTTATATAACTCATATGCCTCATGCATGTCTCCGAAAGCTTTATTCATCTAATGAGGTACCTGAAAAACCTCAACTCTCAAACTACTCAAATTAATTTTGAGTACCCGAGAATTTAAGGGGAAAATATAAACTTCGAGTCAGACATAAAGCCTTGTGTGAATAATACTATACATCTCGGTTATTTGATATTAAGTGAGACCACGCCGCTTAGCGGAACGGATTTCCCCTCACTAATATCCTTTTAAATCATATCTTTTGCAAACCTTTTCCTGCAACCAAAAATTGTCAAAACTGTAAAGCATTATGATGTAAACATACATATCAGGTAATAAATGGACTATCTGTCCCAATACTGTAGTTTTGTTTGGCTAACTACTAACCTTTGGCTGACTCGGGCCTATCAGACAATATAAACAAAATAATCTAACATCTGTTAGACACTTCTTTACTAGATGGTCTGTCCTTAACTATCTATTAAATACTTCTCTTTTGGACGATCTGTCCTTAACTTAACATCTCTCAGGGTCACCTGATCCTAATGGTTTTGTGGGCTCACCAATAACCTATCTGTATACAAATATATTCCTTTCCGTGTGTAAGAATCATTTTAGTCTTACCTGTGACAAAGACCTACACACTGGAATTTTGGACTAAATTAGCTAGGGTTTAAAGCTAATGTATAGGGCGCGACCCTATACCAGTCCCATCTGGTATTCTAATATCCGAGTCATTTTACTTAGGGATAACTTCCCTTAAATTTTCCTTGAAAACCTTTTTAAAATGATTTAAAATCTTTAAATCATACTTAAACAAGGAAAATACATATACTCTATGCTTTACTCAAAATCATCTTGCCATGTTATAGACACACACACACACAACTCAAACTTTGGTTGATGAAAATATTTAAACCTTTGAAAGTACCCCTTTTGATTCCATTGAAAGTACCCCTTCCGAAACCAAGTAAAACTCTTTATTCAATTATGGCCGAAAGGCCAAAATCTTCCTTTCAAAACCATTCATAGAAACCTTTCGAAACCATTGAAAACCTACCTTTCGAAGGCTTTAAAACCTTAGACATCTTTTCCTTTAAAACACTTTAAAACTACCTTTCGACAACATTGGGAAACCTTTCCTCATAGACCTTTCAAAACTATGAGGAACCACCCCTTCGAAACCTCCATTTATAACCCTTTCGAAAGCAGTAAAACTATAAACCTTTTGAAAGCAATAGAATATAACCCTTTCGAAAGTAATAAAACATCAACCATTTCGAAAGCCTTTGGGTTTAATTTAAAACATGTGGAAACCTTTAAAAACCGACTCGGTCGAAACCATTTGGATTATGCCTTCAAGTAGAGCAAAACGATCAGAAACCCAATAAAGTCAAAAGCATTCTTTTCGAAAGCTTTTTCTAAGTAAAAAGTGATGGTGTCGAAACCAACCTTCCGAAAGCATTGGAGAAGTGGCTAAGTTTAAAACTGGGTATACCTTTCAAAACCATTGGAATTGAAAGGTTGAAAAGCGGCAACTAAGGGTTTCGACCCCTTCGAAAGCATTACTTAAAACAAAAGAGCACAACCCTTTCAAAACCCTTTTCTTTAAAAACATTTGACCCAGTCGAAAGCCAACTGAGTCGAAGTCTATCCCTTCGAAAGCAAAGTAGGCGCTACTTTAATTTTTAAAACAAAGGCATACTCCAACCCCTTCGAAACCCAACGTTTCGACTACGTACCTTCCACCTTTATCCAATATGCTACGTACCAAGTAACTTGATACCATGTGCGTTGACTTTGAAAGTTTGAAGTCTAAACATCCTAGTCAGAACCCCTTGATGCCGAAAGTAGCGGAACATGCTAAAAACAGGTTATTTTTGGTTTTTAACTTAAAAGAGAAACACTTTTCAACCAGCCTACTATTGTTTGTCAAATTTTCATTAGTTGCAAAATAGCTTTTCCAAAAGTGCGGCCAATATTTTAGAATTAAACAATAATTATTATTTTACAAAACACCCATTCTCCTTAAAAAAATATATAAAACATTTAAGTCTCATACCTTAAATAATTTTACATATCCATCAAAATACTTAGGAAAATTCTACAAAAATTCCAGAAAATCATTTTCAATATGTTTTTCAACATATATAAATTTCAGACCCAAATAATTAATCATTTAGTCGTAAATAATTTAATATCCAAATAATCATTTTCTCCTCTAGAAATTTAATATAAAATCCACATTAATTCAAAAAATTATGAAAATTGAAACCTATCTCTAATATATCATTTCTGATCTATATTTAAATTCGCAAGGCATTTGGATGTCATTTAATAGTTTTTTCATATCAAAACATATCATAAAATCAATACGAACATGCATAAATCATCAACAAGTATATATAAACCTTTAATCATTACAAAACATGGCATTATCTTGCAAAATACTTCGGATTTATTCATAAAACCGAAAACCATAAGAAAATGAGATGTAGTAATTATTCACCTTAGCTTTGTGATTTAGGATGTGAGATTTGATCTTGATTAAATGATTTGATTCTTTTTCTTGAAAACCTAGCTTTATCTACTCTTGAGATTGCTAATGGTGGTCGGCCTTAGAAATATTTTTGCTTGAGAAAATATGAAATGAACGTGTGTTTTGATTCCCTAAGGGTTTAGGGTATTAGAGTATGTATTTCCCCATTTTACCCCTTGTTTATTTCCTAACACATTTATTTATTTCTAAGTTAACTCGTTTTGATTAGTTTATTAACATGACACGGCTACCTTTATTAATCACAAATCTCAATCCGTTAATCATCTTACATTATTTTATTTTATTTAACTAATTAAATATCCTAAATAATGTTACTAAAAATATGGGGTGTTACAGACTCCCCACCTTAAAGAATTTCGTCCTCAAAATTATGATAAGGTACACATCTAAACAAACAACAAGGTAAAACATACCATCAAACAAATCAGGATAAGCATCTCTCATCCTATTCTCGGTCTCCCAAGTACAGTCCTTCTCGTTGTCGCTCCACTGAAATTTCACCAACTTGACTGTCTTGTTCCTCAATCTTTTCGCATCTCTCATTACAACCCAAACTGGTTGTTTAACAAAAGTCAAATTAGGCTATACTACTAAGTCTTCCAACCCTATCAGAGGTATAGTGGCCTCTGGATCATGCACATACTTGCGAAGATGAGACACATGAAATTCGTTATTGACACCTGCCAAACTGTTCAGTAACTCTATTTTATATGCGAGTTTCCCGATCCTTTCTAAAATCTGGAATGGACCAACATATCTCGGTGCCAGTTTCCCCGTCTTTTCGAACCGTACTACACCCTTCATCGGTGATACCTTAATGAAAACCCTGTCTCCAACTAAGAACTCTATGTCTTACGCCTCTTATCTGCGTAACTATTCTATATGGACTGAGCTTCCTTTACTCTTTCTCCAAATCAATCTTTTTTGATGCCTCCCTAAGCAAATCTGGACCAAGACCAATACGTCTTCAGTTTCCAACCAACATGCAGGGGATTTGCATGGCCTTCCATACAAAGCTTCAAAAGGCGCCATTCCTATACTAATCTAATAACTATTATTATAGGAAAACTCGACCAAATGTAGGCGATCCTCCCAAGATCCACCAAAATCCAACACACAAGCTCTCAACAAATCCTCGAGTACCTTATTGACACTCTCTGTGTCTGTCCACCGTCTGTGGGTGATATGTAGTGCTCATCTTGAGCTCAATGCCTAACACATCCTATAGACTCTTCTAGAATTCGCTAGTGAATAAAGCATCTTTGTCGCTGACTATGCTACTAGGAACTCCATGAAGTCTAACTATGTTCTTCATGAACAACTTCCCTAAAACAGGTGCCGTCCTGGTTGACTTAATTGGAATGAAATGGGCACTCTTGGTCAACCTGTCTACTATGACCCATATACTTTCATTTCCCCTATTTGACCTTAACAGCCCGTCTATAAAATCCACGGATATCGAAACCCATTTCCAAACTGGAATCTCTAAAGGCTGAAGCAACCCGCTCGGCTTCTGATGTTCGAATTTCACTTGTCAACAGTTTGTACACTGCCTAACCCACAAGCCAACATCCCTTGTAACATCCCCCTATTTGAAGGCCCAAAACTAACGGCTACGGATGCTGCAGTCATCCATAGTTATTAATCTTCGACGACCAAATACGGTGGTGTTAGATACATTGATACACAGATCATAGAATTATGTAAAAAAAAATTAACAATTCAAAAACATATTTCCACATTCAAAACAAAACATTTCATGTTCATTACATAATCTCCAAATTACGTTATCCATGTTCAACAAAATATAAGTATTACAAATACGCCAAGAGTGACATATGAAGATGCCCCCTTGGGTGATCAGAGTATATAATAAGGCTAATAAATCTGCCTTTACATCCAAATACACAGTGGAAAAGAAAACTCTAAATAACTATCTGCCTCCTGCATGCCTACGAAAGCTTTATTCATCTAAGAAGAGAACCTAAAAACCCTAAACCTCAAACTACTCAAAATCAATTGAGTACCCGAGAGTTTAAGGGGAAAACATAAACTTCGAGTCAGACATAAAGCCTAGTATGAATAATAATCTAACATCTCAATCCTTTTTAGATATCTATTGAGACCACGCCGCTTAGCGGAACAGGTTTTCCCCTCACTAGTATCCTAAAGCCTTTATAAAACCATATACTGTACTCCTGCATCTACAATGGTTAAAACATACATTTTCAAAATATTATGATGATATGCATACTTGAAAATAATTAAGATTTCCTTTTAGTTTTCATGGGTTTACTAATAACCTTTAAATAATTAAAGAATACCCTGTCTTATTCATAGTTTTCATGGGATCACTAAGAACCTATAAGCTCCTGTCAACTAACTTAATTAATCTTGGTTTTCCCTAACCTATTGGTCATTCCAATAACTAAGCATTTTATCCTAGTTTTCATG
Organism: Allium fistulosum; assembly: GCA_030737815.1. NCBI lineage: Eukaryota > Viridiplantae > Streptophyta > Magnoliopsida > Asparagales > Amaryllidaceae > Allium > Allium fistulosum. The sequence continues at coordinate 413,660,600 of CM060906.1, forward strand.
GGTTGACTACGAACCTATGGATTTATCCAATAACTCACTTCATATCCTAGTTTTCATGGGTTGACTAGAAACCTACTGATACTTTCGTTAGCCACTTGCTTATCCTAGTTTTCATGGGTTTACTAGGAACCTATTGACTGATGTCAATTTCTTAGTCCGGATACAGTTTTCATGGGTTCACTACAAACCACATAGTTTTCATGGGTTAACTATGAACCTGTCGGTTTCCTCCAATAACTACTTAATGATAGTTACATGGGTTTACTATAAACCTTTTGGTTTATGCCAATAATACTTTATCATAGTTTTTATGGGTTTAATATGAACCTTTTGGTTTATTCCAATAACTACTTTATCATAGTTTTCATAGGTTTACTATGAACCTTTTTGGCTACCTCCAATAACTACAAAGTTTGGGAATCCTATAATTTTGGTCACCCTGACTCCTTGGATGCAATTCTACTCATTCAGGAGTTTAATTAATTTTATATTCACTATTGAGTTAACCTAAATGGTTCTTCTACCCCTTTTTCCCCAAAATACTGTTATGGGTTGTCATGTGAATATATTCATATTTGAAGAAGCAAAACAACCATTTAACCATACCACTCCTGTGAGTTTAAGGTCCTTGAATTACATTTCATAAAACATAGTTAACACCTTTTAACTTATATTTTTATCAAGGCAATACTTCTTCAAAGTTTTATACTTTAAGTTATCACAAAACTCATTTATATAAGCCGTGGGTTTTCCTTAAAAATTTAGAGTATGGGTTTTTAATACCTTACAAAACCATTGGAAAGCAAAGCTTTTGAAAGCTTAAACAACATTAAAAACCTTTTAAAACCCAACCCTTCGACCTTTGTCGAAGGGTCTCCTAAATCCTTTCAAAACCAAACCTTTTGACCTTGTCGAAAGGTCTTCAAAACAACCTTTTGAATCCAAACCTTGCGAAACCATTGAAACCATTCAACAATTCAAACCTTTCGAAATCATTCAACTCTTAAAATATAAACCTTTCGAAGACTTCCTGGGTTCAATTTAAAACATGCTGAAAATTCTCTCTTAAAACCTTTCGAATACATTGGAAGCAACCTTTCGAATTTGTCGAAAGGTCTGCTTCGAAAGCTTTAAAACATTTCATTTAAAACAATAGGCCTCCGCCTTTAAAATAACTCCTTCGAAAGCTTGGGTTATACTTCAATTATAAAACAAGGGTAAATCATCTAAGTCGAAAGCTTTGATACCTTTCAAAAGCATTGGAGAAGCGGCTGGTTTTTAAAATAGGTAAAATTTTGTCTTTGTCAAAAGCATCGACTTCGAAAGGTAGGAAAAGGCGGCAAATACCTTTCGACTATGTCGGAAGGTTCAAAACAAAACAATGATAAATGGGAGTAACCTTTCGACTTTGTCGAATGGTTTAAAACCTTTATTTTAAATAATTGACCTTATCGAAAGCCACCAAGTCGAAAGCTCTTATTCGAAAGCAAAGCATGTAATCTTTGGTTTATAAAAAAGCATACCCCAACCTCTTTGGCAACCAACCTTTCGACTAAGTACCCTTCGACATTATTCAATTCATTACGTACCAAGTAACCTGATACCGTATGCTTTGAACTTTGACCTTGTCGAGAGCTTACCTTTCGACTAAGTCGAAAGGTCTGGGTCGGAATGTCCGATGCTAAAATTGGCTCAAACATGCTAAAAGTATGATTTCTTTGTTTTTAACTTAAAAAAATAACTTTTCAACTAACCTGCCTTTATTTGCCAAATTCCTATTGGTTAACAAATACTTTTCCGAAAAGTGCTGCCACTAACTTCAGAATTTAAATAATAATTTTATTATATAAAATGCACCTTCTCCTTAATTAAATATATAAAACATTTAAGTCCCATACCTTAAATAATTTTATATATTCATCAAAACACTTAGGAAAAACCTGAAAAATTCCGCAAAATCTATTTTAATATGTTTTCCAACATATAAAATTTGAAACCCAAATAATTGTTATTTTTGTCGTAAATAATTTATAACCCAGTAAATCATTTTCTTCACTAGAAAATTAATATAAAATCCACATAAACTCAATAAATTATGGAAATTGAAACCCATCTCCAAAATCATGTTTTCTACAACATAAAATTTACTCATGGCGTTTAAAAATCATTTCATCATGGTTTTACCCTAAAACCGTGTATATCTTCTTTTTAAACAACCTTGTTCAATCCTTATAAATCAAGCATATCATCATTCTATATATCATAAAACAAATTTATACTAAAATCCGAAACCATATGATCATAAAACTAAAATAGAGATGTAGAAATTATTATTCACCTAAGATTAGATAAGAAAATTGAAGTTTGATTGAGATTGATTCCTTTGAACATGAATCCTAAGCTTTAAGTTGATTTTATCTTCTCTTCTTCCTAATGCCAGCCTTGCTTTCTTCTTATGTTTAAATTTTGATTGAGATAAAATGAATGTGTATGACTAAGGGATAGTATAAGGGTGGGAAATATGGGCGGCTGATTACCCTAATGCCCTTGTGTTCTATTACTTAATCATTTTTATAAGTTCATTTGATTTAATTAAGCACGACCACCTAGTTTATTAATCAACCTCAATCTCCTTATCCACATTATCCTATTTAATTTATTCTAATTAAATCTCTTGAATAATGTCACTAAAATTAGGGTTGTTACACGCTCCCCTCCTTAAAGAATTTCGTCCTCGAAATTCAGCATGGACTTACTAGAAAACATAGCAATCATCTATAACATCTCCTTACAACCATACTAGCCTACCTGACTATCATAATCAATATAAATCTGATATAGGCATACCATCAAAGCAGATTAGGATAAGCTACTTGAATACTGTCTTCTGTCTCCCAATCACAGTCTTTCTCGTTGTTGCTCCACCGAACTTTCACCAACTTGACCGTCTTGGTCCTTAATTTCCTCTCATCCCTTGCTACAACTCGAATCGGTTGTCTAACAAAAATTAAATCAGGCTCTACTATCAAATCCTCCAACTCAATCAGAGGAATGGTAGACTCTAGATCATGCACATATTTACGAAGGTGAGACACATGGAATACATTATAAACACCTGCCAAAATGCTTGGCAACTCTACTTGGTATGCGAGCTTTACAATCCTTTCTATAATCTGAAATGGACCAACATACCTCGGGGTTAACTTTCCCGACTTTCCAAACTGTACCACACCTTTCATCGGTGTTACCTTAGTGAAAACCCTGTCTCCCACTGAGAATTCTAAGTCTTTACGCCTCTTATCTGCGTAACTCTTCTGTCTGGATTGAGCTTCCTTCATCCGTCCTAGGATTAACTCAAACTTCTCCGAAGCTTCCCTAGCCAATTCCGGACCTAAGACCAATCTGTCTCCAGTCTCTAACCAACATGCTGGCGATTTGCATGACCTTCCATACAAAGCTTCAAAAGGTGCCGTTCCTATACTAGTCTGATAACTACTATTATAGGAAAACTCAATCAGATGTAGGTGATCCTCCCAAGATCCACCAAAGTCCAACACACAAGCTCTCAACAAATCTTCGAGTACCTTATTGACTCTCTTTGTTTTCCCATCCGTCTGTGGGTGATAGGCTATACTCATCTTGAGCTTGGTACCTAATACATCTTGTGGACTCATCCAAAATTCGCTAGTGAATAATTCATCTCCCTCGCTAACTATGCTACTAGGAATCCCATGAAGTCTAACTATGTTCTTCATGAACAACTTTTCTAAAACAGGTACCGTCATGGTTGACTTTACTGGAATGAAATGGGCACTCTTGGTCAACCTGTCCACTATAATCCAAATGCTTTCATTTCCTTTATTTGACCTTGGCAAACCGTATAAAAAATCCATTGATATCGAATCCCATTTCCACACTGAAATATCTGAAGTCTGAAGTAACCCACTTGGCTTCTGATGTTCGGCCATTTCCTCTATTGGACAGTTAACACACTGCCTAACCCACAAGCCAACATCCCTCTTCATGCCTTCCCAATAGAAGCTCCTCTTCATATCTTGATACATCTTGGTCCCTCCAGGATGAATCATAAACTTCAATCGATGACATTCCTCTAGGACTTCTCTTCTTAAGTTCTCTACATTCGAAACGCACAATTTTCCCTTCTTTCTCAACCATCCTCTTTAGTCAAGACTAAAAATCCTTTAGGTCATCAATCTCCGATCCTATCTCAAGCCTTCTAAACTGGATCATCTCTTTGCTTAGAAGCTATCCTTTTGATCATCACTGGTCGAACTTCTAAACAAGATAACATGGCGGTACCCTGACTAGAACTAGCAGTGGATCTCAACTGCACACCACAACTGGCTAAAGCTTCTAGATCCTTCCACTCTTCCAACATTACTAACACCACATTCTGATGTTTTCTACTAAGAGCATCTGCTACATTATTTCCTTTTCCAGGAGTATACTTTATACTGAAATCATAAGCAGCTAAAAACTCCAACCACCTCTGCTGTCTCATATTCAACTCCTTCTGAGAGAATAAATACTTCAATGACTTATGATCGGTAAACAACTCAAATCTCTACCCCAAAAAATAATGCCTCCAAATCTTCAAGGCAAAGATCACTACAGCTAACTCCAAAGTAGAATATCTAACTTCATGCGGTCTAAGCTGCCTAGATGCATAAATAATGACTTTGCCCTTCTACATCAATACTGCTCCCAATCCAGTGCCACATGCATCGGTGTATACTACAACCCTTGGTTACCATCCGAAACTACTAACACTGGAGCATTAGTCAATTAATTCTTTAACTTAAGGAATGCTTCCTTACATTTGTCGGACCAAACAAACTTCACGTGCTTCCTGTTCAACTTAGTCAAAGGTGCTGCTATCCACTAGAAATCCTTGATGAATCTCAGGTAATAGCCAGCAAGTCCAAGAAAACTCATGATCTCGGTTACCATCTCTGGTCTCTTCCAATTATTGACAGTCTCGATCTTAACTGGATCAATTGACAGTCCTTCCTTCGAAACCATATGACCAAGAAACTTAACTTCTCTCTTCCAGAACTCTTCCAGAAATGACACTTGGAAAATTTCACCTTTAGCTGATTCTACCTCAGCGTCTCCAACACCACTCTAAGGTGAATCTCATGCTCTCTTTCATCTTTAGATTACACCAAAATGTCATCTATGAACATCAATACAAACCTATCCAAGTGCTCTCTAAAAACCCGGTTCATCAAATCAATGAAGAAAGCAAGCGCATTCGTCAATCCGAATGGCACTACTAACCACTCATACGAACTATACCTAGTTCGAAATGCCGTCAAAGGAATGCTATCCTCTGCCACTCTCAACTGATGGAACCCGGACGCCAAATCCAACTGGGAAAATACTCTGGCTCCACTCTACTAATCGAAAAGATCATCCATTCTCGGCAGAGGGTATCTATTCTTGATCGTCCTTTCGTTCAACTTACGATAGTCGATGCACATCCTTAACGACCCATTAGGTTTCTTCACAAACACCGCAGCTGCTCCCCAAGGCGAACTGCTTGGTCTAATAAAACTCATTCCCTCATGATCCACTAGCTGCATCTTCAATTCCTTCATCTCCGTCGGTGTCATCCTGCTAGGTGGTCTACTGACAGGTTCAGCTCCTGGTACAAGGTCTATCCGAAACTCAATAGCTCGTTTTGAAGGTAATCCGGTATTCGGTTCAAAGACATCTACAAACTCTCTCGCCACACGAACCTGACTAAGCTCTTCTCCAACCTCCATGGTACTCAACAAAACACAAACACTCTTACTGGAATTCTCCATCGAGAAAATGATTCGGTTATGACTATCTAGGTGCCTCTATGATATTTCCCCATCCTGACAAAATATCCTAGCCTCATACTTACCCAACCAATCCATACCTATGATGATACCGAAATCTACGAAATTAAAAACATACAAGCTGCATGCAAACTTATGACCTAACAAATCAAGTTCTAACCGGTCACATCTCATCCCACGAGTTGCATATCCTCCTATTTGATTCGCAACTCTTAAGGAAGTAACAAGGTATGTGGGTTCTATACATAACCTATCAACCAAATACTGAGATATAATTGAATGTGATGCACCGGTATCAAAAAGTACCCTAACAGGTATACTCTGAATCAAAAGCGTACCTTCCATCACAATTTTTCCTTTCTCCGCTGTAGTGGGTTTAGAAGAAGATGGCGGTCCAATAGCAAACACCTTCCCTCTGTCCACCCTGACTGGCTTTGGACACTGGTTCTAATAGTGCCAAACTTGGTCACAGTTGAAGAATTTCACATTCTTCTTCTCTACAGGCTTCTTTCCTTTGCCCGTCCGGCACTCATGAGCATAATGGCCCTTCTTATCACACTTATAACACACCAAATCAGCCTTTGCCTTCTTAGCGGCCTCCCTTTTCTGGGCTCCTTTCTTCTTAAAGAATTTCCTTTTTCTTCCTTGAGAACCCTGGAACTCAACTGACTTTTCCCTAGCTGAAACAGCAAGCATCTCCTCATGGCAGACGATCATCTCCACCATCAAATGATACGGTTCTCTAATATGAGTCATAATCATCCTACCTAACTCTGACCTCAATCCTCTAATGAATCTCTCATTCCTTCTGACATTAGTGTCAACCAAAGCATAACCATATAGAGATAGCTCATCAAACTTAGCAGTATACTCGATCACAGACATCTGTCCTTGGACAAGATCCATGAACTTCCTCATTAACGCTGATTTGGCAACCTCAGACAAGAACCTCTGCTCAAACCTCCTCCCGAAGTCAGCCGACGTCAACTCTTCCTCCAACACTCCTACCGTCACACTGTTCCACCAATGAAGCGCTAACCCTTGCAACTGTCTAGAGGCTAGCCTTCTCTTCTCTCCATCTTTCAAGCCTAAATTCGTAAAGATCCTTTCACAATTCAACAGCCACTTCTCTACCTCAATAACATCTTTCGTTCCAGCAAACGGCTTTCCTCCCAGACTGATATAATCTCTACTCAACTTAGCATAATTATATCCAACCGAAACTATAGGATTAGCTCCACCAACATTCCCAGAAGCTCCTGCTTGCAAAAGATTAGCCAACAACTGATATAGCATCCTCGCATCTCTCTTATCCTAGTTTTCATGGGTTTACTAGGAACCTATTGACTGATGTCAATTCTTAGTCCGGATGTAGTTTTCATGGGTTCACTACAAACCACATAGTTTTTATGGGTTAACTATGAACCTGTTGGTTTCCTCCAATAACTACTTAATCATAGTTTTCATGGGTTTACTATGAACCTTTTGGTTTATGCCAATAACTACTTTATCATAGTTTTCATGGGTTTACAATGAACCTTTTGGTTTATGCCAATAACTACTTTATCATAGTTTTGATGGGTTTACCATGAACCTTTTTTGTTACCTCCAATAACTACAAAGTTTGGGCATCCTATAATTTTGGTCATCCTGACTCCCTAGATGCAATTCTACTCATTCAGGAGTTTAAGTAATTTTAAATTCACCATTGAGTTAATCTAAATGGTTCTTCTACCGCTTTTTCCCCAAAATACAGCTATGGGTTGTCATGTAAATATATTCATATTTGAAGAAGCAAAATAGCCATTTAACCATACCACTCATGTGTGTTTAAGGTCCTTGAATTACATTTCATAAAACATAGTTAACACCTTTTAACTTATATTTTTATCAAGGCAATACTTCTTCAAAGTTTTATACTCTAAGTTATCACAAAACTCCTTTATATAAGCCGTTGGTTTTCCTTAAAAATTTAGAGTATGGGTTTTTAAGACCTTTCGAAACCATTGGAAAGCAAACCTTTCAAAATCTTAAACAACATTAAAAACATTTTAAAACCCAACCCTTCGACCTTGTCGAAGGGTCTCCTAAATCCTTTCAAAACCAAACCTTTCGACCTTGTTGAAAGGTCTTCGAAACAACCTTTTGAATCCAAACCTTTCAAAACCATTGAAACCATTCAACAATTCAAATCGTTCGAAATCATTCAACTCTTAAAATACAAACCTTTCGAAGACTTCCTGTGTTCAATTTAAAACATGTTGAAAATTCTCTCTTAAAAAATTTCGACTACATTGGAAGCAACCTTTCGACTTTGTCGGAAGATCTGCTTCGAAAGCTTTAAAATGTTTCATTTAAAATAATAGGCCTCCTCCTTTAAAAAAATCCTTCGAAAGCTTGGGTTATACTTCAATTATAAAACAGAGGTAAATTATCTAAGTCGAAAGCTTTGATACCTTTCGGAAGCATTGGAGAAGCGGCTGGTTTTTTTAAAAGGTAAACCTTTCATCTTTGTCGAAAGCATCGACTTTGAAAGGTTGGAAAAAGCGGCAAATACCTTTTAACTATGTCAGAAGGTTCAAAACAAAACAATGATAAGTGGCAGTAACCTTTTGACTTTGTCGAAAGGTTTAAAACCTTTATTTTAAATAATTGACCTGGTCGAAAGCAACTAAGTCGAAAGCTCTTATTCGAAAGCAAAGCAGGCAATCTTTGGTTTATAAAACAAACATACTACAACCTCTTTGGCAACCAACCTTTCGACTAAGTATCCTTTGACATTGTTCAATTCATTACGTACCAAGTAACTTGATACCATATGCTTTGAATTTTGATCTTGTCGAGAGCTTACCTTTCGCCTAAGTCGAAAGGTCTGGGCCGGAAGGTCTGATGCTAAAATTGGCTTAAACATGCTAAAAGTATGATTTCTTTGTTTTTAACTTAAAAAGATAACTTTTCAACTAACCTGCCTATATTTGTCAAATTCCTATTGGTTAACTAATACTTTTCAGAAAAGTGCTGCCACTAATTTCAGAATTTAAATAATAATTTTATTTTATAAAATGCCCTTTCTCCTTAATTATATATATAAAACATTTAAGTCCTATACCTTAAATAATTTTATATATTCATCAAAACACTTAGGAAAAATTCCAGAAAATCTATTTTAATATGTTTTCCAACATATCAAAATTTCAAACCAAAATAATTGTTATTTTTTTCGTAAATAATTTATAACCCAATAAATCATTTTCTTCACTAGAAAATTAATATAATATACACATAAACTTCGAAAATTATGGAAATTGAAAACCATCTCCAAAATCATGTTCTCTACAACATAATATTTCCCCATGGCATTTAAAAATCATTTCATCTTGGTTTTACCTTAAAACTGTGTATATCTTCTTTTTAAACAACCTTGTTCAATCCATATAAATCAAGCATATCATCATTCAATATATCGTAAAACAGATTTACACTAAAATCCAAAACCATATGATCATAAAACTAAAATAAAGATGTAGAAATTATTATTCACGTTAGACTGGATAAGGAAATTGAAGTTTGATTGAGATTGATACCTTCTAACTTGAATCCTAATCTTTAAGTTGATTTTCTCTTCTCTTCTTCCTAATAGCCGGCCTTGCTTTCTTCTTACATTTAAAATTTTATTTGTGATAAAATGAACGTGTATGACTAAGACGATAGTATAAGGGTGGAAAATATGGGTGGCTAATTACCCTAATGCCCTTGTGTTCTATTACTTAATCATTTTTATAAGTTCATTTGATTTAGTTAAGCACGACCACCTAGTTATTAATCAACCTCAATCTCCTTATCTACATTATTCTATTTAATTTATTCTAATTAAATCTCTTGAATAATGTCACTAAAATTAGGGGTGTTACATCCCTCTTCATACCTTCCCAATGGAAGCTCCTCTTCATATCTTGATACATCTTGGACCCTCCAGGATGAATCGTAAACTTGGATCGATGACATTTCCCAAGGAATTCTTTCCTCAAGTTCTCAACATCTGGAACACATAACCGTCCTTTCTTTCTCAACCATCCTCCTTGGTCAAGACAAAAATATTTCAAATCATCGAACTCAATTCCAACCTCAAGCCTTCTGATCTTCTTAGCTGATAATGGATCCTCCCTTTGCTTAGAAGTAATTCTTTCTATCAACGCTGGTCGAACTTCTAAACAGGACAACATGGCAGTACTATGACTAGAACTGGAAGTCGATCTTAACTGCACACCACAATCGGCCAAAGCTTCTAGATCCTTCCATTCTACCAACATAGCCAACGCCACGTTCTGGTATCTTCTGCTAAGAGAATCCGCTACTTTATTACCTTTTCCTAGGGTATATTCTATACCAAAATCATAAGCAGCCAAAAACATCAGCCATCTCTGCTATCTCATATTTAATTCCTTCTGAGAGAGTAAGTATCTTAAAGACTTATGATCTATATATAGCTCAAATCTCTCCTCTAAGATTTAATGTCTCCAAATCTTCAATGCGAAGATTACCGTAACTAACTCTAAATCATGAGTAGGATATCTCACCTTATGCGGTCTAAGCTATCGTGAAGCGTAGGCAATCACCTTACCCATCAGCATTAAAACAGCTCCCAATCTAGTTCCACATGCATCGGTATACACCACCAATCCTTGGTTTCCATCTGGGACTACTAACACATGTGCATTGGTCAACAAATGCTTTAACTTAAGGAATGCTTCCTCACATTTGTCAGTCCAAACAAACTTCACCTCCTTCCTGGTAAGCTTAGTCAAAGGTGCTGCTATCCATGAGAAATTCTTAATAAGTCTCCGGTAATAGCTAGCAAGTCCAAGAAAACTTCTAATCTCAGTCATCGTCTCTGGTCTCTTCCAATTGTTCACAGCTTTGATCTAATCTGGATCGACCGACGAGCCCTTCTTTGAAACCATGTCACCAAGAAACTTAACTTCTTTCCTCCAAAAATGACACTTGGAAAACTTCGTCTTTAACTGATTCTGCCTCAATATTTCAAACACAACTCTAAGATGATCTTCATGCTCCCTTTCATCCTTAGAGCATACCAAAATGTCATCTATAAACACCAGCACGAACCTATCCAAATACTCTCGGAAGATTCGGTTCATCAAATCCATGAAGAAAGCAGGTGCATTCGTTAGTCCGAATGGCAATACTAACCACTCAAATGAACCATTCCTAGTTCGAAATGCTGTCAAAGGTATATTGCCCTCTAACACTCTTAACTGGTGGAAACCTGTCGCTAAATCCAACTGGGAAAACACTCTGGCTCCAATCAACTGATCGAATAGATCATTTATTCTCGGCAAAGGATACTTATTCTTGATAGTCCTTTCGTTCAACTTACGATAGTCGATACACATTCTTAGCGACCTATCTGGCTTCTTCACGAATACCGCAGCCGCTCCCCAGCGCGAACTGCTTGGTCTAATAAAATTTCTTCATTCTAGATCCACTAGCTGCACCTTCAATTCCTTCATCTCAGTGGGTGTCATCCTGCTAGGGGATCTACTCACAGGTTCGGCTCCTGGCACAAGATCTATCTGAAACTCAACAGCTCATTTTGGTGGTAGCCCTATGACTGGCTCAAAAAAATATGCAAACTCTCTCACAATTCGAACCTTACTTAGCTCTTCTCCTACTTCTATTGCACTTACAAAGCACAACTTCTCTGGTCAGAATTCTCCACTGAGAAAATAATTCGGCTATGACTATCAGGGTGTCTCAGTGATATCTCCCCATCCTGGCAAAATATCCTAGCCTTATACCTTCTTAACCAATCCATACCCAAAATGATTCCGAAATCTACGAAATCAAAAACATACATATTGCATGCAAACTTATGACCTAACAAATCAAGTTCTAACTGGTCACATTTCATCCCGAGAGTTGCATACCCTCCTATTGGATTTGTAACCCTTTGGGAAGTAACAAGGTATGTGGGTTCTAAGCATAACCTATCAACCAAACACTGAGATATAAATGAATGTGATGCACCGATGTCAAATAGTATCCTAACTGGTATACTCTGAATAAAAAACGTACCTTCCATCACAGTCTTCCCATTATTAGCGGCAGTTGGCTTAGCAGATGATCCAATAGCAAAAGCCTTCCCCTTCGATGCTCTGACCGGCTCTGGACACTGGTTCTTATAATGCCCAACTTGATCATAGTTAAAGCATTTCACATTCTTCTTCTCTGCAGCCTTCTTCCCTTTGCCTGTCTGGCACTCGTGAGCATAATGACCCTTCTCGTCACATTTATAGCAAACCACATCAGACATTCCTTTCTTTGCTGCCCCACCTTTCTGAGCGCCTTTCTTGTGGAAAAACCTCTCTTTTGGCTTTGTCCCGCCTAGACCTCCTTTGCCTTATTCTTTTCCCGACAAGCAAGAATTTCTTCATGTCTCAAGGCCATCTCCACAACCACATCATAAGGGTATCTAATATGAGGTAGAGTAGCCCTTGCCATCTCCGGCTTCAAACCTCTAATAAACTTCTCAGTGCTTTTCATCACCATATCAACAGTCGCATAGCCATATCTGGCCAACTCTTTGAGCTTACTGGCATATTCCAAAACTGACATTTCTCCCTGTTCCAACACAGCACACTTCCTAATCAAAACATATTACGCCATTACCGATATGAATCTCTCCTGAAACCTCCTTTTAAACTCTGCCCATTTCATCGTCTCTTCGTCTGCACCTATAGTTACACCGTTCCACTAAAATAAGGCTGCTCCTTGGAGCTGTCTAGAAGTGAGCCTCCTCTTCTACTCATCGTTGAGCCCAAAATCGGCGAATATCCTCTCATAGTGTAACAGCCAGTTTTCTACTTCTATAGCATCTCTGTCCCAATAAATGGCTTTTTCCCAAGCCTCGCATAGTCTCTACTCAAATTAGCATAGTGATTGGCCACTAGAGCTTCCCGAACTCCACCTCCAGCATTACCTCCAAAAACTCCGGTAACAATCCATGCTTGCATCATGTTTATGAAAAACTGATACATAGCCCTCATATCTACCGGTAGGACTCCAGCACCAACAGTTTCAGCTTGAGCCTGACCTTGGGTCCTCCTCCTATTGGGTCGTGCATTTCCATTGGTGGTGGTGCTATCCCCTCCTAGTTTAACTCTACCTCTTCCGGCATCCATATCTATATTCAAACCTCATGAGATACAGAAGAATAGCCTAAGAGAAATAGGAAACTAGGGATATATAGCGTATACTTATATATAGCAAATGCAAGTACGTTACTATAGCATCATCCCATACCCCAATCTTACTCTAACTCCTTAGGATTATGTTTTCAAAATCTTTTTAGTTAAAATTTGGTCCTAAAATAAAGGTTTAATAATAAGAACTCTAAGGATACTTGAGAAATTTGTTCCTTTCTTGGACAACTATGCTTATTGAAACATCCCTTATCTGGAAGCCCGAAGCTAAGCACTACAGATGCTACAATCATCCATAGTATTAACTTCCGGTGACCAAATACGGTAATGTTAATGGTATCCTTAATATTAGACGCACATTAATATGAAACAAATCATAGATTTCAAGATAACATTTTTCATTACATTTTAAAACACATGTTCCAAATTCAAATTGCACAATCCCATAACGTTTCCCAAGTAAAGATCAAATATAATTATTACACAAATATGCCAAGAGCGACATATGAAGATACCCCCTTGGTTTATCAGAGTATATATAGGAAATATAACAACTTTGCCATTACAACAACACAGTGGAATCAAATAAAAGAAGACTCTATGTAGATAGTATACCTCCTGCACGTCTTTGGAAGCTTTACTCATCTAATGAGGTACCTAAAAAACCTCAACTCTCAAACAACTCAAATTAATTTTAAGCACCCGAGAGTTTAAGGGGAAAACATAACTTCGAGTCAGACATAAAGTCTGGTGTGAATAATACTATACATCTCGGTTATTTGATATTAAGTGAGACCACGCCGCTTAGCGGAACAGGTTTCCCCTCACTAATATCATTTTAAGCATATATTTTGCGAATCTTTTCCTGCAACCAAAACTGGTTAAAACTATAAAGCATTATGATGTAAACATATATATCAGGTAATAAATGGACTATCTATCCCGATACTGTAGTTTTGTTTGGCTAACTACTAACCTTTGGCTAACTCGAGCCTACTAGACAATATAAAAATAATAATCTAACATCTGTTAGATGCTTTTTTACTAGACGGTCAGTCCTTAACTATCTGTTAAATATTTGTCTTCTGGATGGTCTGCAACAACCCTATTTTGGGTCTTTAAATTTGAATATTTAATTTATTTAAGTGGAAATTGGTGTGAAGGGCCTAATTTTACGGCCTAATTTTTTTCTAGGACACGGATTTGAAATTATTATTTTCCAAGACAAATATCTATGCGGCTCGCGTCTTCATCTTCTCAAACGACGTTCGTATCTTCTGAAATCTTGTGCTCATGGAAATAAGGCAAAATTAGGCCGTTGCTTCTTGTGCAATCAAAGCGCTCGTTAATTTTTTTGGAAAAAATTAGGCGTTAGTTTCTTCTGAAATCAAATTCCTAAATGATTTTAATGAAGGTACTGATTTTAATAAAGTACTGAAGTTAAGATTACAACATAACTGTATTTACACATCTCTCAATCTAGATCTTCCTGTATGCTATTATCAATCTGTATCTCGATTTCAATCTCAATCTCGATTTCAATCTCTATCTCCCTCTCAATCTTAATATCATATTTATAATGTCGTCCATATTTCAAACTTAATATCAGTCTTATAATCTTCCTATATTGCTGATTTCAATTTCTATTTCGAAATCACTGGGTAGGTTATATTTTCTTAGGATTTAAATTTTCACTTTTGGTGTTTATACATTTTATTTATTTTATTTTGGCTATAGGAACAAGCCGGGTTATTCTTTTTCTACCAGTCTGTTAGTTTGGCTATAGGAAGATGGATAGTATTGATAATAAAAGGTATAGAATGTTTTTATTTAATATTTTGGTTTTTTTCTTCTGTTTTTGTATAGTGAAAAATCTTTTTATCTTTTTTCTGTCAGTGCTGCAGCATCTGTTCTGGTTGTTGTTGATTTCAACAAAAACAACTTTAGTTTTAGGTTTTCTTTGGATTCTGCTAATATAGATAAAAAGGTTATCTGCATTTGCTCAAGCTTGCATGCACTACTTGAAGGCGTGGATGGTTGATAATGACAAAGTTGAAGATTTACATGTATAGAATAATAATAATTAGAACAAAAATATGCAGAAGATGATTGAATTGCCAAGCAAGAGATAGTGAGTAGAGAGCAAGAGCTGGTTGGAATGTACTAGTGTGCCAACGGTGAAACAAACAAGACTTGTTGGACTTTGCAGCAGCATGTGTGGTAGAAGTTGATGGTTCATGACTGACATAAGCGGAAGCAGGCACACATATGAGTGAGAGTAGTGAAAGCAACCAGCAAGCATGTAGCCCCAATGATGGGATGGAAAAAAAGTCTTCTTCCATGCCTAAAGAAGTGGATACAACAAACCTCCTAGATAGTTTTATTTGAAGAAAGGGAGAGACGTTCAACAACGGAGTGTTGCACATGATCTGGAGCCGAGAGCTTCAATTTGGGTGTCTTCCACCTATCCTGGATAAGGAAGTAGGGGCAAGCTACTTTTCAATGCCCTATATAGTAATGCAGCATGGGGGTCTTCAGGGTGAAGGTGCATAGATGATAGATGGAGCAATTTGACAGGATACTATTGCAGAGACATCCGTAAAGGAGCAAGTATGCTGAGCATGATCCAAAGAACTGCTGTAAAGCATGACTCAGGAAAAGCAAGCAGGGACGCAGGTTGAACATGTGAGGGATAGGTCGTAGGCCATAGAGCTATTGCTGGAGACGACATTGCATCTAAAATTCTATGAACATCATTTTCAGAATAATGATTATATACTAATTCAATGTATTTTGTGAATGTTAGTTGAATGATTGGAGATGGTTGAATTGTTGGTTATATGTTTATGATGATTGTTGATTTTAATTAGTATTTAAAAAAGATAATTGTATTTATCTTTTTTTCTTCTTGTATATGTGATGATTGTTAATGTTCTGCGGTTTTTAAAAAAATAATTGTATTTATCTTTTTTTTCCGCTGTGTTTAGCTATTAAGCAACTGTTAATGTTTAGTTGTGATTTAAATTCTGCAACTTTTGTTTTATTATATGATGTTGCCAGTTTTTGAAAAAGATACTTGTACTTAGCTTTTATTTTCTTGCTATGTTTAGCTATGATTTTAAGTAGTTGTTAATGTTGATGAATATTAAAAGTATTCTGATGAATTATGGCAATGCAGTTGTCTTTTGAGTGATGGTAGTGATGCTTTGTTTAGCTTGGATGAGATGAAGTAAAGGCTGTTGGGTGGAACTCTGTGGATTGTCTTAAGTATCAAAAAGTAGAGGAATAATCTTGGCGTTTGGATCAACTATATATGATTAATAATTGGATTTTTGGGTTATATTTGGATTCGTTGGTTGCGCATGTTGCACTGATATCCCTTGTGTATGTATTTGATATATGAGCATTCTCTTGAACATCCGAACCCACGTCCGAACTAAACACATCTCTACACATTTTAACTTCATTTCAGCACCTCCACCATTTAACACCCTTACTAAACATCCGAACCCACATTGCTAAAGAAACCCCTCTACATCACAGCAACCAAAGACCATTGACTACAAACTGCTACATCATTTCCATCTCATCAGCAAACTCCTTCCCATTCATTTGCTCATTACACATTTTATCATCGAAATCACTCTTTAATTTCCTCATCCCAGACCATTTAACAGCCAACCCTGACCACAACAGCAAACTATAGCAATCCAACCAACTACCCTTGACATCCATATTGCTCCATTCAAACACCAGCATCTACAACACCAACTTCCATAACACTATCAAGTGATATACAGTAAAACTGAAATTGCACCAAAATATAGTAAAAATGCACTAATATATTTGGTTGTCATGATAAAGATAATTGCATTTATGTTTTTAACATTTCTTTAGAAACAAACCAGCCATTCTAAATTCATCATTACCTCAAGCATTACATCACTCATTACAAATACATCATTCATTCATCAGTCTTTACATCAGCCACGTAGTTACATTGTAGTTAATATCAGTCATTACAAATTGACTATTGAATTGATCAGTAAATTTATTTACATTACGTAAATGTAGTATGAACAACACAGTTCCATATATTTTAATAAATAGTTAACAAATTCATCATAAATACAACATTTGATAGCAAGCATTTTTTGTGAGTATTGTCAGTTTGTAATTTTTGTAGCAGAAGCTAAGCTGCATAATTTTTCAAGATTCCAGCAATATGGTTCATCGGATAGAATATCTACACCTACTTCTGCTCTAAAAGCTTCGACTTCTTTAAGTGTGATTTTTGTTGTTGTGTCCATTCCTTTGGTTAGCTTTTCTATGAACGTCATGACAAAAACTCCACAATCGTACTTGTATTTCTGAATTTTAGTATACTTGAAATATAATGATAAAATAGATTATCTTTTCTTCATTATGATAATGAATTATAATAAAAATTTCTATGTCATTACAAAACAGTATGTGAATAAGTTATAGTGTCTATTTGGTGAGTTGACATGTATTTGGTTCTATCCCTAGTTTCAAGGTGGTAATTTGATTTATAGATTGAGAAGGGATGTTGCTTTTTGGAACAATGCCAAACAAATGCTAAAGAAAAATATTATAGATGAAAATAGACCGAAATGGGACAGACTTTCTGTTTTATCCAGCACGAGGAATAAGATTAAAACAAATGCAATTCTACTCTGATAATTGTAATGATTATCGGGTATGGTCTTGTAGACTATATTTTCTTGCAATATAAATTTTGATAATAAATTGTAATAAAATGTGTGTTTATCTGGATAACAGTTTGTAATTGGCAGTAACGGGCAGATATTTATTGTGTAACATGAATTTTTATATAAACAAAATTTAATTAATATTACCCATTGCTTTATTGTGCACAATCAATATTTTTTATCAGTGTAGAACTCCTCAAAATTGTTTTCTCCCCAGCCTTTTGAAGTTCTTCGTTTATCTTGCTGACAGCTGAATTCTAGAAGGAAAAAAAGAATTATCAATTTTTTACAATAAAGATAAATGTTTTTATCTTTTTTACTTTGTCTGTATATTTACTTACCACGTTTATAGCATATTTTGAATGTCCATTTCTACAGCTTTTTGATCTTATTGTTAAGTGTAATAAGTCATAGTGATTCCTTTGACATGAATCAACTACTAGCTCTAACTAACTCCAATGTTCGTTCCCATGAATAAGAAAGAATATGTTGCAACAAAATCGATCTTTAAGTGTCTTTTGTATAAAAGGTACAAACAGCTCTTGTTTGATATTTTCGAAGTTTGCATCCGTTGCGCTTTTCTGTTTAAATGTTTTTTGAGAAAATATGTTTTGTAATGCAATATTTTAATTGGGATTACGGTTTACTTACTGTCATCATCGTGTTCACATACACTATGCTAGAACTATCATTGAATGATTTTGCTTTTCTAAACCAAAACCAATCCATGACCTGTATATCAAAAGGGAAATGGATAAAGTGTAGAACTTATGATTAAGCACAATATAAATTATTTTTCTTACCTGACCAATAATACATCCGCTAAAAAGAAGTTTTTCGAGCATAGCTTTTGTGATGACGATTGAGTTTTCATCGTAGCAACTAAATGCTTCATCACTGGAGAATGCCATTGTTGTTAATAATTAAATGTAGTTAATTATTTCCTCATAGGAACTAAAAGTTTTATCACTAAAAAAATAAAGATAAATTGTTTTATCTTTTTCAATTTTGTATGATTTTGTAGACATAATTTTTTTTGAGGTGTACATTGTTACCATATAGTATCTTAATGAGTATATTATTGGAGTAAAATTATATTTAACTAAATGCAGTGAAAAGTAGTTAAGATACTTACTTGTTTCCTCCTAAAATCTTGAAGAGCATTTTGACACTCCCGATCTGTTTATCACTGAGATACTTCAAAAGAGGACATTTCTTAATGTTCCTTTGTTTCTTTTTTTTTGGGTTTGTTTGGGGACAAAATCTTTCGCAATAGTAGCAGTTTCTGGATTGGTTTTGAGGACTACATCTTGCACGACAATAGCATTCTAAGCAGGTACTTCTAAGTTGTGTGGTTTTAGAGTTTTTTTGTCTCATCTTCTTCGACATACTCTTGAGTTTGCAATAAATTAAAAGTTGGAAAATCAACAGAACTGTTTATGTGAACCAAACCAACTATTTTTTTACCTTTTTCAAGCTCATTATTCTCCTTCAAATTGACTTCTTCTTGTACATCATTTTCTTTCTCTAAATTTTGGGCTTTCAAATTGTCCTCCATTTCCAGTTTCAATTCAAGATTTTTGATTCTTTGTTCAGCAATTTCTCTTAGTCTTCTCTCTTCATTTAACTATTGATTTACAGTTTTCATCTCCTCCATCAGAAAAGTAACTTTTAACTCTATGTCTTTAAAGCCACTGGCGTATTGTTTGGCAGATTTTCTCAGATTTTCTAATTCTTGATGCTCATCAAATTTTCTTTTTGTGCTATGTGTTGCCTCTTCCTCCTCAATTGTGTCGATTTTCTTTGTCAAAAGTTCCTTCTCTTCTTTTGTTATACTTGAAAAATATTTCAGAGTCTGAAGGGAAAATATTTTCAGATAAACTTTGGCATGTGATGTTGTTCAATTATTAGAAAAATTAGAAGTATTAATGTACATCATTATAAAAGAATTATGCTGTAAAAAAAGATAAATATTCTTATCTTTTTTATTACTTTAGTAAAATAGGATTTTGGAAATGATATTTATGCAAATGTTTGGTAGTGAAATTTGTTATACTTGAAAAAAATTAGAAGTATTAAATGTACAGTTTTAAAAAAAAAGAACAAAAAACTAGCATACCTTGTTATTATCAACTTCAGTTAAGTCGATATCTTTCAATTTCGATAAATCCCATTATCTCATTCTTGGGATATTGTCTTGAAGATCTTATTTTCATCAATTATTTGTGTTCTTTCACAGAACCAATACTGCAAGAAAAAGATAAACAGTTTTGTATATTTGTAATAAACATATAAATTTTAGTATAATTATATTTAGTGAAAATTATGAAAGCATACCAATAACACCATAGTACAACCCGGTGTACTTCTTGAATCAGCATGATACTTCTTGACATTTTTTAAAACATTTTCACAAATTGCTTGCGACCAAGAGATTGAGTTCATTTTTTTTTTAAATTTAACAATTTAGCTAAAAAAAACCCATTGCATATAGCTCTGATTGTCGGGAAAAAGGAAATCTATGACAAGTAGTAATAACAACAGCTTCACTAAATATTTATCTCCCTTTTCCTCTTCTATCATTGTATTCAATCTTTTTGTCACTGTTTTTTGGCTTATTATATCTTCTTCATTGAAATTAGCACTTAAAAAATCGGAGAAACGTTCCATGGTAGAAGCTTTGTTAGAAGCTGGAATAGGAAATAAGTCCTCTCGAGTAATGGCATTCCAAATATAAGACTAACTTATTTGGGACTTATTTTGAACACGTGTCCTACAAAATAATTAGTTGATGGTAATATGCCCTTATAGTGAAATTCCCCTTAACTATAAGAATCCATAATATTAAAAGATATATGCTTTTACCTTTTCTAGTTGGAGTTAAAATCAATTGTACATCTTGCGTAATAAATTTGAATCATCATAAAAACAAGAAAGATGTTTAGGATATACCAGTAAGTTTTTAATATAAATAGGACTTAACTTGTAATTATATCATTTAAAATAAAAGATAAATGTCTTTATCTTTTTTACATTAAAGGGTAAATGTGGCTAGAGAATACCAGGTTATACTAACTAAAAATTTAAAGAACAAAAAAACATAAAGTTCTATACAAAAGCTTCAAAAAAACCAATTATAATGAAAAATTAATTAGGGTTCATTATGTAGAAAAAACATTTACAGCAAAAATGAAAGAAAATTTACATCTTAAGTTAGTCATGAGTACAAATTACAGTAGTAACCATATACATCTTAAGTGATTTATGAGTAAAAACATTTAACTACTTGTTGTGTAAGAACTTAAATGAACTTAAATCATATGCAGCAGTAACTATGAAGATTTGTCTAGGCTTTATCTTGTAATTGAATCATGTATGTGAAAAGTTAAATGCTTTTATCATAATAACTTCAAATCATAAGAAAAACAAAAAATACGTTTAACATGTATCAGTAATTATCAAATATTACTAAGGTTTAATATGTAATAAATTCATTCAGATCAAAAGATAAACGCCTTTATCTTTGTAAGCTGTTAAACAAAATGACAATTACCACTGAATTTATACGTATGATTAATCAAACAGTTTCAGATTACGTTAAATCATCACAAAACAACAAACACCTTACTTGCATTACAAAAACAATCATATACATCAATAATTAAGTAGGGTTTATCATGAACCTAAAACATTTGCATGAAAGTAAGGTTTCAGATCGAAAGTAGGTTTTCAGATCAAAAAGAAAACTTACTTGTTGAGTAATTGATTAATCGAAGTCGTGGTTTTCATGAAGACGGTGAAAATCGTTGTTGATAGATTTTCTGCTTGAGATCTAATTCGTGTAGATGGAAATATTTGTAGCTAGTTCTGAAAATGATTAAAAGTAGGGTTTCAGATGATTGAAAATGATCAGAGATCGGGAAGCCCTAGTTTTTAATTTCGGTTAGAATCGTGAAAAACAGAAGAAAACAATTGAATGAAATGAGTGGAAGGAGGAGACGAAACGAAGGAATGGGCGAGTACACGTGAAGCGACACCACGTGTTTAAAATTTTGTCCTGGAAAATAATTTCTTTAATGCCGTGTCCTGGAAACTTATTGTTGAATGAAAAAAGTCCCTTGTGGCAAAATTTCCCTTTATTTAAATATTCAGATTTGAATCTAAATTTTGATAGATTATCTGTTTTGAACTGAGACTTGATTTCCAATGACGTATTTTAATTAATTTTTAGAACTTTTCCGTAATTTTTAATTTGAAAAATATGTAAATTTTTATTTGACGCTTTTGCGGCAAACGTCGGTACTTTTGAAACTTTACAGAATTTGTTAACTGGTGTGTTTTATTGTCATTTTGAGATCGCGTTATGTTGTCGTGCACGATCACATTCTATATTCTGTTGTTATTGACTCGTAATTAAATGTGATATGGTACAGCGGGGCACCCAAATTTAGCTAATATTCAAACATCCACATACACTGCTTAGCCACCACTTTGTTCCTCTTTGTCTCCTTTGTTTCCCTACTCTATCTACCTCATGTTGTACTTTTCCACCTCTTTGTCCACCTTATCCCATGCCTTACTAAACAATTCTCCGGTCATGACAGTAAACTTTGTTTACTTGTACATAAATAAATACGCATCTAAGACGGATCATTTTGTTTGTTTTTGTTGTCCCTGTAATGAAAGAAAAAAGATTTAAACTCAATCCTCTTATTCAAAAATCAATCTACCCCAAACCATTGAGTTTTAACCTTAGCGTCCAAAACGGAAGTTGTTCGAATAAGTCACAGCTTTTTAAAAAAAATTGGTTGCGCTCGATTTCATTAAGTGTCGAGATATATATCGTTAAAAAACTGAAAGAGTGAAATTTTGTACATAACTTTTAAAAGTAAATTTCTAATGATCCGTGGAGAATTAGACGACGCCGCTAGCTCCGTCGGGTTCATATTGAGATGTAGTATTTTTGTCGAAGTTTCGGCAGCTTTTCGTGATGATGTTTGACGATGCTAGTAACCTAGGGTTCGGTTTTTCTCAACCTACGGTCAACGATGGATGATTTGGAGCTTGGGATGGCGATCGTGGAGGAGAGAGCTTCGAGTGGTGAAGTTTTGGTAGGGTTTGGTGAGATTTTGTGTCGCACGTTAATGGGGATAGTCGAAGTGGAGTTTCGGTTGCTTTTTGTTTGGCTACTCTAGCGGAGGAGGCGGTGGTGCCATTGAGTCGGGGAGGCGAAGTGCTGTAGGTCGGCGACCTTGGATGGGTGATCGCAGGCTGGAGGTGGGTGTGTATGTGCACGAACTATGCACGTTTTAGCTACAGCAAGGAGGGAGTGATGGGTTAAGGAAGAAGAAGGAGATTCTATAGGAATTGGGTGCGGGTTTGGGAGCTTTGATACTGGGTCGAGGCCATTTAGCAATTATGGTGAGAAATCATTTTTTTAATTATTTAAATAAATATATATGTATAGATAATTAACTTTGAAATGCTATATTGTGTTCACATGAAATCCGTTTAACTCACGGATTTTTGCGTTGGGCTCGTGTCGGCGAGTACAACGTCGTAGTGCAATTTATGGGTTGATTTGAGATGTTTGAAAATTATGACATGGAAATCAGATAGAATTTTAAATTATGATATTTTAAATAATAACGTCATTTAAATTTATATACCTTAATTATTGATGTTTATTTGGTCAAATAAATTACTATTGAGATAAACTGGATCGAATATGGTAATCGGACATCTTTTTAGTGGAATAAAACACCGTTTCGCTAATTAAATTAATTTGGCAATTAATTAGCAGAATAAATCCCCGTTCTGCTATTTTATAGTTTTGGACGTTTGATTATATATCGTAAATGATATGCCACTTTGAATTAGTGATATATTAACCAATGACGGTTAAGTGTCGAAATTATTTATATGATCATGGATTATGTGAATATCCGTTATTAACTTGAAAAGTTAATTGAATAATATGATAGCTTGTTTAAGTACCATGGTGATTGTTAAGCCTCCTTCGAATTTGGAAAGCTAATTATTGATTTGAAAGTTATATTAAGGATAATTATTTTTATTATAAGGTTTAAAGATAATTATTATTTAGCAATAAGATTTAAAAAGGTAATAACTTATAAATAATAATAATATTTTAAAGATAATTTATAATTAATTTAATAATGTTTGAATTAATTAATTTATTAATATGATTCTTAAAGGTTATTTTTTAACGAACGTTTAATTGTTATTTTAAAGTTATTTAGCTATTGTTTTAAAAATGTTTTAATTTTAATTTAATTACTTATTTGAAATGATTTAACAATACTTTAATTTTTTATTAAAGTTAATTAATTATATTGATTTAAGTTATTTAATCATATTTAAAGGATAATTAATTTTTATATTAATATTAGTTTAAGGTTAATTAATTATTGTTTTAATAACGTTTAAATTTAATTAACTATTATATTAATATTATTTTGAATTTAATTATTAATACAATAACAGTATTTGAAATTAATTTAATATATTATTATATAGATTCTAAAGTATTATTTGAAATAAGATTTGATTAAAATGAAATAGAAGGATGTTTAAATAGTAATTTGTTATTCAAAGCTATAACTTATGGTTTATCAAGAGGAACTTATTGACTTAAAGAGTTTATTAATGAGTTGGATTAAATATGGGAAGAGTTTTATAAATGGTTTTAGATAATTATAAAAGAATTTATAAGTGAGTTTTAAAGAATTAGAGAAAGGATAGTTTTATAAATGGGATTTGGGATGTATTAAGAATGTTTTATAAAGGGATTGATGTTTTGGGTTTGATCATTTAAATATGATTTCAAAATAGGAAATCTTTCTAAGTGCTTGGTGAATATACTTATATCATTGTATAAGTATAAGGAAAAGTTTCCAAGTTTTTGAAAGGTGAAATGGTTTCTGAATATACTTATCCTGTTGTGATAAGTATATGGAAGTGATTTTCCAAGTAGTTGAAATGCGATTTTAAATTAATGAAAGACTAATTTAAGAGGCTTAGTGATTTCCATGGGAAATGTAATCTTTATTTGAATGTTTGTTTATTTGGTAGTTAAATAACCGGCTATCAAATCTTGGCCTAAATATGTAATCCTTTTTAATTTTGGTGGTAGGGAAATATTCCCTACTTAACACCGAAGGATTTTAACTTTGGAAATATCTAGGGGAAACACAGGGATTATATGGTACAGTTACCATCGGGGTGCTATACTGTACGTATAAACTCGTTTTGTTCTTCTAGGATAAATGTTAAGGAGATCCGTCCACTTAAACGGCTAGGGGGTGATCCCTGCTCTTATGTATTGTTTGATTATTTCCTAAAGAACCGGTATTGAGCATTCCGAAAATCAAAGTTTTGTTTTGTGCACCCAGGAAATGGAAGAGTGTACTCATAAGAGACGACTCGAACCCATGACCACTCCGAAAACCATATATGGTTCTATGGAGGAGATTCGTGATGCTTTAAGATATTAGGATCCATGTGTTATTATGAGACCCGTTGGGATATGGGAATCCGTGTGGGATTCCAAGATCTAATTGAGATGTAGGAATCTATGTGTGATTCCGAGACCCGTTAGGGGTATTGGAATCCATGTGGGATTCCATGATCTTATTGGTGGCGGTGCGTAAGCTGGAATGCCGGGCGTATCCTAATCAGCGGGAATGACTAAAACCAGAGATAGGAGGCATGACCAATAGGGTTGGCAAACTCATAGGGTGTAGTCGACTCCTCCTAGATGTCACTTATAGTTGTTATGCATGCATGGGGTGACGCACTCGGTCTTAGCGAGACTAGCTATGTTTTTCCTATGGTACATCACTAAGGATGTATGGTGCTTCGGAAGGATATCTCTGATCCTTGTGCAGGAGGACTGTTCCTCGAAGTATTGAGGGCACCTCCATGGAAATCCTACACAATTAGCGAACGTGCCGTATCAATTTTCGATTTTATCTAGTATTGTTGTGATGTACACTCACTAGCATCACAACTACTTGATTATTATTATTTTCGCCCTTAGACGTTATTATAATATCACTGGATTTTCTATTATAAAGGTTTTGGTAATCGTAAGGTAAAAACCATCCGTATTTATGTGTGTCATGGTCTTACGAAATACCTTTGTCTTTGAAATGTTATTTAAACATTAAGAATCCATTTGATTATGTTTTCACGCTAGTTTTACCAGACTGACCCAGGCGTTGTTTTCCTATAATGCTAGGGTCAAACCGAGCATATTTCCAGGTTTACTTGGATATTTGGAGCCACAGGAGATGAGTGGAGGCCCAGAGACGTATTCACGTATATGGTTATATTTCCGTTGCATACATTGTTGTATATTATTTAGCAATTGTTAAGGTAGGTTGTTGTAACTGTCTGAGCTGAAATAGGTTAGTAAACTCTGATTGACATCTGTATATGCATATGTTACAATTTTGTTTTTGTGTAAAGATTTGTTTAAATATATTATAGATTATTTGTTCCGTTGTGATTCTGCATTGTTTAGTTTCTTCCTGTGTTCTTTCTTCTTTCTTTTCCCTTAACTATCCACTTTCTTGTTCAATTTGGAGTTGCATGTGTGGTTTTTTGTCAGCTTAAACTATACGAAAAAGTGGGTCGTTACACGTGGTATCAGAGCTTAGGTTGAGCGAACACCTAGGCCTTGTTGGGGTTGAATCATTTGAGATAGGGTAAGTGAGACCCTAGGATGAGTTTGAGAGTGTGTGTATATAAGAGCGCGTATTTGTTAGTGATATAAAAATATTTTATATTGTGTTGTTTGATCTGTTGAGTGGCTTAAGAATTCTGGTCGATGCGTTTGGCCAACGTTATCGATAGGGATTTCCTAAACATTCGAACAAGACCAACTGACATGGTATTGTTTTAAAATTGGTAAATGAAATAATTTCACTTGGAAATATATTTTATATATATAAAAGAATAATTTTTCAAAAATCTAATATAGATAATCTTGGTGGTGCTTGTTTAATAGGAAATGATAATATTCCATCATTATCATCTAGGATTGATCGGTCATGTTCGCCCATTTCTAAACATTGACTATTATCCATTAATCTATCTTGGATCTTCCTTTTTGAAACTTGGGTTGGGTAGATAGGAAATTTTGGAACGTTGAAACGAACACCTTGTGAATTAAGTTTCACAATTTGAATATGAGGCATTCGTTGATAATGATTGGGATAAAATTTGATTTCTAAGGATTGTTTATTTAAAAGAAAAGTTGAATATTTTGAAATGAGTAATTAAAATGATAATAAGAATAATAACAATTTTATATAATGGATTCATTTGATAAAAATTAAGTTTAAATAAATGTTGTTTTATTCAAAGGAAATTGGAATGTTTTGAAATAAATATTCTGGAAATAATTGAATATACAAGTTGGTTGTATTAATTTGGGATTTTATAAAAGAAGTTTATTAAAGAAAACTTAAATATTATTGAAGTAAATACTTGAAAAATGATTTATATAAGAAATCTATAAAACTTTCACAATAAATATTTAAGAATGATTTCCTCTAAAATGGAAATATTTTATAAATTTGATTTATAAAAATGTGTGTATAAATAATAGGAATTCGAGAGTTTAAATTCCGATGATTTTTGTAAAATGATTTTCATGATTTTCGGGTTAATAACAGTAATTGAAAATGTCCTTGGGATAAAAACATTTCTAAGTAAGGGATTGCTACCGTAAGGATCTCGCTATAAATTTGTTTTGATAAAATAAATTTTGATTTGATTACAAAAGTATGATTTGATTTACCATAGAGTAAAATATGTATATAATCATTTTAGACGATCTATGGGAAAAGGAAATAATAATTTAATTGAGATAGTTTTAGAGCATAAATGACTTTGGAAATGATGATAATAATAGTTTCTTAAAGAGGTTTTGGTGTATTAATATTTTGGAAATAGTACACATAGAAATATATCCAAGTATAAATATCTTTGAAAGAATTTTTATGGAAATGTGTATTTCTTTGGATATTGGTTCGAAGAATAAATCCCGATTTGTCTGTGATGATTAAATTAATATTTTAAGTGACAATCAGATGTTTTCTTAGGTGAACGGTATCGTGCACTTAGTAAATTATTCCCTTTGTCATTGTACGGTCGAGACGAGTTTGAATCCAGATGAATCAGAAGTAAGTTGAAAATGGATAGTTTTTTAAAACCATTTATTTGGAAATATACTAATATGGCTTCAAAAGAGAGATTTTGAAAATTGGATATTTTGTTTTTAAGTTAACTAGTTTGAGTGGCTCGAAAATAACTAAAAAATGGGTAAGAGATACGTTCAGATGGTAAACGTTTCTCTTGAGTATTATCCTTATAGTAAGAAATATATAATACTCTTTGGTGGTACCCAGTTCCTTGGTATACATTGGGGTTACTCGGGCTATAAAAATATATTTGTTATGGATTAAAGATATATCATTTCAAAAGTTTTTGGAATAAATATCCAAGTATTTGACTCTTAAGTCTCCAAAATATATAGTCTCATTTCAAAAAGTGTTTTGAATAAAAACCGAGTGTTTTTAATTCTTAGGTGAATTCAAAATAAAGTCTGAATCTGATAATGGTGTGTACCCTCAGGATATAATAGGGTGTTATACTAGTTTTTTAAAACTTAATCTTTGATTTATGGAAATGTTTTTCATAAATATTTTAATGAGAATAAAATTGGTATTGGAATAACCAATTTAAATAAGTGCATAAGTTGGACACAGATCATTTCTTTTCCTATATACTTTTGATCTAATATTCGAGTACAAGGCTTAAGGTGTTTCACACCGTTCCAAATAAGGATCTATTACTCGATTTTCGACGGCGAGCACCTGATGAGGGTTCTTGATATGGAACCAAAGTTTTTTTTCATAGTTTATGGCTATATATGGAGAACGGAGGTTCCTAATCAAGGAGCCTGATCAGGGTCCGCAATAGTAAATCGGGTGAACGATATTGGTTTGGAAGTGGAGTCATGTATTCGAGTAGTGATCAAATCAGATTTAGTATATGAATGATCTGTGAACATCCCGTGGGCTTATGAATAATATCGAGTGTTATGATGCTGGAATTTCAAGAACGAAATTCATTTTAAGGGGAGAGAGTGTAACAACCCGTATTTTGGGTTTTTAAATTTGAATATTTAATTTATTTAATATTTGGATTTGAATCTAAATTTTGATAAATTATCTGCTTTGAACTGAGACTTGATTTCCAATGACATATTTTTAATTTAATTTTTAGAATTTTTCCGTAATTTTTAGTTTGAAAAATATGTAAATTTTTATTTGACGCTTTTTGCGGCAAACGTCGGTACTTTTGAAACTTTATAGAATTTTTTAACTGGTGTATTTTATTGTCATTTTGAGATCGCATTACATTGTCATGCGCGATCACATTCTATATTCTGTCGTTAGTGACTCGTAATCGAACGTGATATGGTACGGCGGGGCACCCAAATTTAGCTAAAATTCAAACATCCACATACACTGCTTAGCCACCATTTTGTTCCTCTTTGTCTCCTTTGTTTCCCTACTTTATCTACCTCATATTGTGCTTTTCCACCCCTTTGTCCACCTTATCCCATGCCTTACTAAACAATGCTCTGGTCATGACAGTATACTTTGTTTACTTGTACATAAATAAATTTGCATCTAAGACAGAGCATTTCGTTCGTTCTTGTTGTTCCTATAATGAAAGAAAAAAAAAAGATTTAAACTCAATCCTCTTATTCAAAAATCAATCTACCCCAAACCATTGAGTTTTAACCTTAGCGTCCAAAACGGAAGTTGTTCGTATAAGTCCCAGTTTTTTTTTAAATTGGTTGCACTCGATCTCATTAAGTGTCGAGACATATATCGCTAAAAACTGAAAGAGTGAAATTTTGTTCATAACTTTTAAAAATAAGTTTCTAATGATCCGTGGAGAATTAGACGATGCCAATAGCACCGCAGGGTTCATATCGAGTTGTGGAAATTTTATCGAAGTTTCGGCGGCTTTCCATGACGATGTTTGATGATGCTAGTAACCTAGGGTTCGGTTTTTCTTGGCCTATGGTCAACGATGGATGATTTGGAGCTTGGGATGGCGATCGTGGAGGAGAGAACTTCGAGTGGTGAAGTTTCATTAGGTTTGGCGATATTTTGTGTCGTGCGTCTGTTGAATATGCTAGTATATGATTTTTGTTTGATGATAATAAACATATATATATTCATTTAAATGTATTTGTTAATGTACTATTTTATTTTTCATATAATTAAATAAATATTTGCTGAATAAAATAAATAACACAGAATTTAAATTCAAACGGATATTTTATTCAAACAAATATTTATTACAATTTTGAATAGTACAAATTTGAGCTCTCGCTATATATATACAAATTTCAATTACATTACAATTTCAATCACATCACAATTTTTCATTTACAAATGCACCTCACTATATATCACTCACTCACTCGTATTTATCTTCACCTCTATTCCAGATTGAATCCAACATCTGAGCTATATGCAAAAATACACACTGACGTAGTAAAATTGAAAAGGAAATATTTTTGCAGTGTAAAATAAAATGTATTTTTGAAAATATTATTTGCCTCGGTTATTTGGGTTGTTCGTCATCATTTAATTTTGAATTCATCATACACGGACAACTTGTGACATGCACAGTGTATCACTGTACATGCTACAAGGCCGTGCACACCGATATACACTTGATAAAATTGCAGGGACAGGTGAGCACAAGGTCAAACCCGAGCTATAAGTTGGATTCAACGTGGGTGCATTACAAAATTGTCAAGTATAAGGGAATATGCAACATGCACATAAGAAGTGGTGCACTGCAAATACAAGCACAATATGTACAAAGTCAATGCAATAGTGGTGAACCATGAAGAGAACAAGACTGCATCAAGTAATCAAGTCAAGCAGACTGTACATGAAGACTAACTCAAGTGAAGCAAAAGTCAGTGATGTACACATGTCGACCAAGCACCAAACAGAAACAAGTTTCAACATGAACTCATGTGGAAGTGCAGACAAAATTCATGAACCAGACTCGAGCAAGTCCTTACCACACATGAAAAGGAAAATGTCAAAGACAATGAAAATATCAACATACATATATACATGTGTGAAACATCAAGCAACACAAGTGCATCTCTACCAAATGTACGTGACCACAATGCAACAGTCTAAAATCAAAAATGAACAAGCTCCAGATGCAACGCAGACCAACAGTAAAAAATGGAGATGGGCATCAATAAAAGAACAGACCCAACATTTCACAAATACTACAAGACAATGCAACAATACAGCCACCAATGGAAGCTGACTCAAAGCAATGAAATATACAAGTTCAGTGCATATGAGCTCGAAGCATGCATATGGTCAAGCAGTTGAGACAAGTCAATGCTAACATGAAGTGCAACAAACTCAAGTCTGCAACATATATACATGCGTGAACATATATATATATATATATATACACACACACATGTGCAGGTATACTTATCTAACCAGAAGTTTGAAACAAGAAATAGAGGAACTCCCGATTTTCACAAATAGAGGAAAAGACCTTTGGGCTTGGAAAAACAACAGTAAAGGACAATTTAAAATGAAGGAAGTCTGGGAAGATAATAGACAACACTACGAAACTGTTCACTGGCATAAAATAGTCTAGAATAAGTCAAACTGTCCCAAAATGGCTCACACTACTTATAAGGCTATCAGAGGAAGGTTAAGCACTAAAGATAGGCTTAAAGGTTGGGGTGTTATTGATGAAGACATTTGTAACCTGTGTAGAAAGGATAATGAATCACATCGACACCTATTCTTTGAATGCAAATACACCAAACGTGTCTGGGCTATTCAGAAAATTAAAAACTTGCAAACAGAAGCAGTTATGAGCTTAGAAGAGGAAATTAATTACCTGAGTGACAGGACAGATCTCTCGAACCTTATGAAGGAGGTCGTGAAAATTGCTTTGACGACAACTATCTGGCATATCTGGAGAGAACGGAACGTAAGGGCTTTTACCAGGGACAAAGAGAAGACTGAGTTAGAGATAGCCGGAAACATTGCAAGAGATGTACTGATCAATATAGGGAGAATCAGAAAACTCACCAACTTAGAGGTAAGAGAAAAACAGCTACTGGAGAGTTGGAACTGGAAGGCTGCGATGCTAGAAAATCAAGCAAGCAACGTGGAGCCACCATGAGTTTGTAGTTGCTGAACCCTAAATCAATTTAGGAAATTTTTTGTTCGAAGTATACTTTATGTCGAAGTGTCGGATTAGTTGTCTGTGTTTTATTTATGTATATTCAACTGTATTTGCTTTGGGCCGCATAGCCCATTATAATTCAATTAACCCATTTTCAAAATAAAATAAAATACTTATCTAACCAGTTGCAGTAATCAAGTCACAAAGCAAAGATTGAACCGAACAATGCATATGAGGAACATGAATTAACAAAGTCAAGTAGCAGCCTCAACAATGAATATACAGTGTACAGTGAAGTGATACAAGACCGAACCGGCATATATGCAACCGGACTAGTTTACATGCATCACATACTTGAGGACAAGAGCAAACACAGTGAAACCCAAAGCTTTAAAAAGTTATTACAAAATCAGGCCGAAGTCAATTCTCAAAGCAAATGCAAAGTCAAATTTCAATGAGGTACAGTTCGAACAATATCATCGCATTTACAAAATCAAAGTAGCTGTTTCAGAATAATCAAGGGAGAATCAAATTTATCAAAAAGTCAAATTCGAATAATCACATGAAGCCGTAAGCAGTTGACCGAAGTCAAAAAGAAGGAAGAACGAAACTAAAATCCAGTGCCAGAAAATCAAAACCATGATAGCCAAGGAAACGAACAAGTCAGAAATCAAAGCAGTGACAACCAAGCAAAAATTATATGAAATTGAAGAAGTCAGCAATCATCTCAAGCATTCAAGCAACATCGAATGGCCGAGTAAAATTAAATGACAAATTCAAATGAACGAAATCATAGGAATTCGATTCCTATTTAACCCATTCATCATCGGCTTTAAGAATCCATCGAGTTCAAGCAAGCTAACGAGTAAAGAAGAAAAGCATAAATTACATACCAGATTTTCAAATCGAACTCGATCAAAGAAGCAGCCGAAGCTAAACAACGAACGAACGATCGACAAAGTAAACGCGAGAACATTAATTGAATCGATCAACCTTAAATCGGCGCGCTTCATTTTAGGAACCCTAATTTTGTGAAAGAGGAACGAGCATAAAGCAACCATTTTCTCTCTCAAAGAACAAGGCCGAAGAAGTAAACAAAAGGGTGAAATATTTTTACATAGCTTATTTTTACTTTGGGCCGGATTGAAAAGCTTTGGGCTTGCTTTAATATTTTAAAATTAGGGTTTTTATTTTTGAATTGTTTTTACTTTTGTATTTTCCTTTTTAAACTCTTGTAAAGTCTAGTCGTGTGACTAGGGGACGAACTACGGTGGTGTAGTTCGAGCATTCGCAACTCAGTGGCTGAGTTGTGGAAGGGTTTTGAGCGTAGAGTTAGGTTAGTCGGTAGCGGGTGTCGTGAGTTTACGTTTGTAAGCATCTGACTACTTAATTTCTAGTAGAAACCTTGGGGGCAGCACGTAGGTAGGGTTTTGCCGAAGCTGGGTAAATCTGTGTGTTCTATTTTCTGCATTTACTATTCTGCTATTATCTGTGCTGCTATTCTTCGGTCGTGATCTGTATTGAAATTATTATATATACTTCTGCAATAAATTTTTATAATCATTAGTATCACCCTATTAACCCCCCCTCTAGGGTGAAATCGATCCTACAAGTGGTATCAGAGCTAGGAACAAAAGCCATTTTTTGTTTTAAGAAATCTGATTTTACAAAAACCAATTTTTGTTTTAAAAATTTGAATTTTTAAAATGGCTTCTTTTAATAATGCTTTTGCTGAGGGTCAGTCCATAGTTAGACCACCAATGTTCAATGGTGAATATGCTTACTGGAAAAATAGAATGAAAATCTTTCTGAAAACCATTGATGCTTGGAATATTGTTGAGACTAGTTATAGGAACCTAACTATAATGGTAGATAATCAAGAAATAGATAAACCGATGGATCAATGGACAGATCTTGAAAATAGACTACAAAATGCTAATGCTAAAGCTATGAATTATATTATTTGTTCATTGGATCAAATTGAATTTAATCGTGTCTCACATGTCTAACTGTGCTGGAAATCTGGTACACACTCAAAGTGACTCACGAAGGAACTTCTCAAGTCAAAGAATCTTGCCTTGCCATGCTAAGTAGCGAATACGAGAATTTCACAATGGCCAAGGAAGAAAATGTCAAAGAGATGTATGGACGACTTTCCAATATCGTATACAAACCAAAATCTCTCGAGAAATCATACATAGAATTAGAAATAGTCCAAAAAATCCTCAGAGTCCTTCCACGGAATGTTGAAGCGAAAGTTACAGCCATTCAAGAATCAAAAGATTTGAAACAAATCAAAGTTGAAGAACTCATTGGAAATCTCACCACTTATGAGCTAGAAATGAAATTCAAGAAAGAGCGTGAAGGAAAAGATACTTGAAAGAAATCAATAGCTCTCAAAGGAACAACAGAAAGTGTTGATGACGATGATGGAGCAGCTGAGCTGGCACAATTAATAAAGAAATTCAAAAGATGGAATCGTAGATATGGAAATCCAGCTCTAAATCAAAAACTAAAAAGCAGAATAGCCAAAGCACTAGACAACTCAGACGAGTAAGAGATCATTTGCCACAAGTGCGATAAACCTGGCCACATCAAGCCCAATTGTCCTCAAAATCGACACGACCAAGAAAAGAAATCGAAAAGGAGAAGTTTTGCAGCCACGTGGAATACAAGTGATGAAGATGATAAAAGTACTAGCAGTGAGAGTGAAAGAGAAGATATGTGCCTTCGAGGTGATATAACGGATAGCGACGATGACGAGCCAAGCGAGGTATCAAAACTTTCTCACTCAGAACTACTTATATATTTCCACGAAGTAAATGGCTGTTTTGAACGACTTACGGAGAAGTACGCCAAAATTGAATCACAGAGAGATAGTTTGATAGAATTAAATAAACAACTTGATCAATTAGTTATAAACTATCAAACTAAGAGCCCTAAGTGTGATAAGTGTCCAACATTCGAAGAAGAGATTAGAAAATCAGAAATTAAAATAAAATCACTTAAAAATGAAATTTTGATTTTGAAAGAAAGTGAAAACATGAGGAGAGAAAATTCTATTAAAAAGTGCACACAATTATTAAATAAAAATGAATCTATCAAAACACAAGTCCAACAACTGTCTACGACTTTAGAAAAATTTCAAAGAGTGAAAGATCGTTAAATATGCTATTAGGTAAACAAACTGTTAACACAGATAGACAAGGACTTGGATATAATCAATCTGAACTTGATAGAAGCAAAATTAATCAAGTCAAATCCATGTGCACAATTTGTAAAAAATTTGGACACAATCCAAACAATTGCTGGTATAGACCCAAACATGTGAAAACTATTCCAATTTGGGTTCCAAAAGGCACGAATATAAAATCCCTCAAAGTCAAACAAATTTGGGTGCCGAAAGGAACATATATAAATAGTTTTGGGTCTCCAAAAACTTACTTTTCAAAATCTGTTGCCACTAACAACCATGGACCTATAAAAACAAATAGGTCATATAAATCTTTTATCGTGCAGGTATGGTGGCAGGCTAAGGAACAACAACAATGTTATCTGGATTCTGGTTATTCCAGACACACAATGGCGACAAATAAAAGTTCCTTAGCCTAGTATAAAGGTGACAGAATCACAATGGACAACAACGAAAAATTATCGTAAAGGTAAAAGAGGTAACAGTATATTTAGAACGATATATTTAATGTGAAAATCTGCACCATAATCTAATCAGCCAGTTATGTGATAATAAAATAAATGTTGATATTGATTCTGAATCTTTTGATATGTTCCTATTTGACTTGTTCTTATTTTTTGATTTGTGCAAAAATGTTGACCGATCATAGTTGAACTAGTTCATATAGATGTGTTTGGATTAATGATGATGTTTTATTGATTACTGATCACTCATGATACAAGTGGATATATTTATTCTGACACTATGGTCACTGTTTGTTTATTTACACGGCTTTAATTCAAATTCAAGAGAACTTCATTTAAAAGCTGTTAAAAATGGTTTCAAGAAATTGTTGCAACTTCACGGTCTGGTCTATGATACCCAACTAATGATAATCTCGAGTGAAAGAAAAATTCAGATGCATATTACACTGGTAATCTAGTTGATAGAAAAATTACTAGTAGAACATGATTTATGATGGGACATCCTTTAGCTGCATCACGTTTTCAAAGAAAATATCTGCATATTTTTTACTTGAAATAATTTTCAAATAGCAGACATTTTTCTTATAAAACCCCTTCTAGAAAATCATTTTTGTTGACCTTTTTTCAGATTAGTCACTTTGGAAAATTTGATTCTATAATTATTTTTGGATTTGATTTTAAATGACTACATTAACTAATCTGACTCCCTACTGATTATCGAAAAGATAAATAGTTATTGAAAAAGTGATGAGTGTTGATATTAATTATATATTATAACTTGAGACAGTATCATTAGTAAATTTCTTTAGAAATTTAAACAAGAGTTATAAAAACTTTTGTTGGTAAAAATTCCATGACCATCTCTAATTCTATCATATTTCTATCGACCATCACTCAACAAAATCCAATATAGTATGTCAATATGTGGTATTTTAAACGGGAAATTATTCTTTTTTCATTTTATTATATTTTTAAGAAATAAAAACATCCAAAGTATTCACTCTCATTTAAAAGTCCTCACGGTTATGCATGGGTGAATTACTTGGAATTTTTGATTATGTGCTTCCATGCTAATTTAAAAGTCCTCACGGTTATGCATGTATGGAACGCATATCAAAATTGATTGATTAAATAGACAAGTTGATTCTAATCCCATTTAAAAGTCCTCACGGTTATGTGTGGTTACAAGATACTTGAATTCATTTTTTCTTTTAAAATTTTGGAATACTACTAATCTCATTTAAAAGTCCTAACGGTTATGCATGGTTAGTAGATATTCAAATTTCTGATATAAATATACCACAAATAGACACAACTATATGGTTTTATATGATAACATCATCCTTATCATCCTAAAGTGGAATATGCGTTAAAAAGAGTATTTATGATTTTTGTTTGATTTTTTATTGAAATTTAATATTTATACCTGATTGAGTATTAATGTTATATTAATGTCTATCACTTTATCTCTATTTTTCTAACACTACTACCCTTTTGCTAATAACAAAGGGGGAGAGCAAAGTTAAGATTTTTACAAATAAAGGTCAAATATATTATTTTGTATTTTCTATTTGCATCAAGATTCTTTTGCATATTTTTTATTTATTTTCATGCATATATGAAGGGGGAGCTTTGTGTAGAGAGGGAGCATTCAAATAAGGGGAGCAAATTGAATGATCAAATACATTTAACAAATTCAAAATCTTAAATATATGTTTGTTACCATCAAAAAGGGGAGATTGTTGAATATGCTAGTATATGATTTTTGTTTGATGATAATAAACATATATATATATATATATATATATTCATTTAAATGTATTTGTTAATGTACTATTTTATTTTTCACATAATTAAATAAATATTTGCTGAATAATATAAATAACACAGAATTTAAATTCAAACGGATATTTTATTCAAACAAATATTTATTACAATTTTGAATAGTACAAATTTGAGCTCTCGCTATATATATACAAATTTCAATTACATTACAATTTCAATCATATTACAATTTTTCATTTACAAATGCACCTCACTATATATCACTCATTCACTCGTATTTATCTTCAACTCTATTCCAGATTGAATCCAGTATCTGAGCTATCTGCAAAAATACACACTAACGCAGTAAAATTGAAAAGGAAATATTTTTGAAGTGTAAAATAAAATGTATTTTTGAAAATATTATTTGCCTCAGTTATTTGGGTTGTTCGTCATCATTTAATTTTGAATTCATCATACATGAACAGCTTGTGACATGCACAGTGTATCACTATACATGCCACAAGGCCGTGCACATCGATATACACTTGATAAAATTGCAGGGACAGGTGAGCACAAGGTCAAACCCGAGCTATAAGCTGGATTCAACGCGGGTGCATTAGAAAATTGTCAAGTATAAGGGAATATGCAACATGCAAATAAGAAGTGGTGCACTGCAAATACAAGCACAATATGTACAAAGTCAATGCAACAGTGGTGAACCATGAAGAGAACAAGACCGCATCAAGTAATCAAGTCAAGCAGACTGTACATGAAGGCTAACTCAAATGAAGCAAAAGTCAGTGATGTACACATGTCGACCAGGCACCAAACAGAAACAAGTTTCAACATAAACTCATGTGGAATTGAAGACAAAATTCATGAACCAGACTCGAGCAAGTCCAGACCACACATGAAAAGGCAAATGTCGAAGACAATGAAAATATCAACATACATATATACATGTGTGAAACATCAAGCAACACAAGTGCATCTCTACCAAATGTACCCGACCATAATACAACAGTCTAAAATCAAAAATGAACAAGCTCCATATGCAATGCAGACCAACAGTAAAAAATGGAGATGGGCATCAATAAAAGAACAGACCCAACATTTCACAAATACTACAAGACAATGCAATAATACAGCCACCAATGGAACCTATTTCAAAGCAATGAAATATACAAGTTCAATGCACAGGAGCTCGAAGCATGCATATGGTCAAGCAGTTGAGAGAATTCAATGCTAACATGAAGTGCAACAAACTCAAGTCTGCAACATATATACATGCGTGAACATATATATATACATGTGCAGGTATACTTATCTAACCAGTTGCAGTAATCAAGTCACAGAGTAAAGATTGAACCGAACAATGCATACGAGGAACATGAATTAACAAAGTCAAGTAGCAGCCTCAACAATGAATATACAGTGTACAGTAAAGTGATACAAGACCAAACCGACATATATGCAACTAGACTAGTTTACATGCATCACATACTTGAGGACCAGAACAAACACAGTGAAACCCAAAGCATTTAACAGTTATAACAAAGTCAGGCCGAAGTCAATTCTCAAAGCAAATGCAAAGTCAAATTTCAATGAGGTACAGTTCGAACAATATCATCGCATTTACAAAATCAAAGTAGCTGTTTCAGAATAATCAAGGGAGAATCAAATTTATCCAAAAATCAAATTCGAATAATCACATGAAGCCGTAAGCAGTTGACCGAAGTAAAAAAGAATGAAGAACGGAACTAAAATCCATGCTAGAAGATCAAAACTGTGATAGCCAAGAAAACGAACATGTCAGAAATCAAAGCCGTGACAATCGAGCAAAAATTATACGAAATTAAAGAATTCAGTAATCATCTCAAGCATTCAAGCAACATCGAACGGCTGAGTCAAATTAAATGACAAATTCAAATGAACGAAATCATAGGAATTCGATTCCTATTTAACCCATTCATCATCAGCTTTCAGAATCCATCGAGTTCAAGCAAGCTAACGAGTAAAGCAGAAAAGCATAAATTACATACCGGATTTTCGAATCGAACTCGATCAAAGAAGCAGCCGAAGCTAAGCAACGAACGAACGATCGACAAAGAAAACGTGAGAACATCAATTGAATCGATCAACCTTAAATCGGCGCGCTTCATTTTAGGAACCCTAATTTTGTGAAAGAGGAACGAGCAGAAAGCAGCCATTTTTTCTCTCAAAGAACAAGGCCGAAGAAATAAACAAAAGGGGGAAATATTTTTACATAGCTTATTTTTACTTTGGGCCGGATTGAAAAGCTTTGGGCTTGCTTTAATATTTTAAAATTAGGGTTTTTATTTTTGAATTGTTTTTACTTTTGTATTTTCCTTTTTAAACTCTTATAAAGTCTAGTCGTGTGACTAGGGGACGAACTACGGTGGTGTAATTCGAGAATTCGCAACTCAGTGGCTGAGTTGTGGAAGGGTTTTGTGCGTAGAGTTAGGTTAGTCGGTAGCGGGTGTCGCGAGTTTACGTGTGTAAGCATCTGACTACTTAATTTCTAGTAGAAACCTTGGGGGCAGCACGTAGGCAGGGTTTTGCCAAAGTTGGGTAAATCTGTGTGTTCTATTTTCTGCATTTACATTTCTGAATGGACATTTCAATTTGAAATTCAAAATAACTCCTTATGTCTATTCATTTCAAACGACTTTCCTGTCTATTTAAGTCCTATTTTCTTCCAGAAAACTTCTCATAACTTCTATCTACTCTTATCTACTTATTTCCTTCTTACTTATCATCAAAATGGCTTCATCCTCTTCAAATCTAAGTGATAATCTTGAAGAGACTCTCAAATCCTTCAAAGATATTCTTACTTTTATTCTACGAAATCAGAGGCACTTAGAACTGAGTCAAATGCAGATGATAAAGGAACAAGAAAGGCATTTCGATGCACTACGATGGATTATCTCCGCTCTCAACAAAGAGGATCTCCAAGTAAATCCACCGAAGACATTGCTCCAGGACGATGAAGATTGGGAAGTAATCAAAGCGGATCCCATCTTTGGAAAAGAGGGATGGGTTGAAGTTCCACGTAACATTTAACTTGTTTGATTTGGTTTAAAATTGATTTGATTTGAAATACTTGATTTGGTTTGGTTTTAAACATGGTTGATTTATGATAAACTTACTATATTGATTATGTAATAAGACATAAATAGGTGTGCTTATGTTTGATTGATTTGTCTACTTATTGTATGCATTTTCTTTTCATTTAACAATTATGTATATAGTGATATGAATAAAATAATTTGTGGTTACACTTATTATTCTCATTCTTATATTACTCATATATATCATTCTGAGTATACAATATTTAGCATTGTTATATCTAGTTTCAGTATTATTAATGATAACACTATCATTAATATCATAGATTTAGGGGGAGTTAGTGTCTTTTTTTTGTTGATGACAAAGGGGGAGAAGTATAAAATAGGTTAGTTAGGCATAGATTAAGGGGGAGTTATTAGATTTAGGGGGAGTTATAAGGAGAATATAAATATTTTATAAACAAAGGTTGTCATCATCAAAAAGGGGGATAATGTTAGTCCATAGGATAGTGGTTTTGATGACAACAACTATAGAAGTGTTATAAAATATATATGTGCAGGAAATCTATATTCAGGTATCAACAAAAGAAGACTGTACAGTAAAGAAAACAAAATTGATGAAGACAAAGATCAAGAGTT
The DNA here is from genome assembly GCA_030737815.1 of Allium fistulosum. NCBI lineage: Eukaryota > Viridiplantae > Streptophyta > Magnoliopsida > Asparagales > Amaryllidaceae > Allium > Allium fistulosum. The sequence goes on from CM060906.1 coordinate 413,701,852, forward strand.
CAAGATTGAAGACTCATGAGATTCAAGATATTCAAGAGTTCAAGACAAATAATATAGTTAGGTTAGATATTTGTTAAAACTCCTTGAAAGCACTATCATTCTTTTTTATCCAATTTACTCGTGGAATGGAATCCACTTCGTTCTTGTTAAAGGGATGGAACCCTAGTGAGATGGAACTCACGAAATATCTAGTGGAACAGATAGTAGCCCTATTTTGTTATCCACTAATTTTGATTCAAAATGATTTTCAAAATTATCTCTTGTTTTATAAAATGATTTTCAAATATTCCTTTTCAAAAGAAAAAACTTCGTTCACATTTCCAAAAATGTTTTAGCCTCAAAATCATATTTATCATTTTGTTATATTTTGATTTCAAAATTGTCCTTGATATTTTAGCCTCAAAATCTATTTTAATATTATATTTACTTTAGTTTATTTACTTTGATTTTAAATATATTTTAGTATATATACATATATACATTCATAAGTATTTCTACTTCTAAATACCTTCTACAAATACATAGAGTCCATTTGAATAAAGTTGCATATGTTTTAAATCATCATTTTCAAAGTAAAGCAAATCATCACTTTTTACTAGACCATTTCGACATCCTATTTACCTGTCATGTCGACATGCTTCCCGTTACAGCAAAGGTTGTTTTCAAAAGAAGTGTCTATTCGTTTAAACCTCTTCGAATGGACACATCCATTCATTCTCTATAAATAGAGACTGTTATGAACGTTTTCCAGGAACTACTTTCTTTATTTTCTCTCCTCTTTACTCTCTTATCTTATTTTCTAATCATCCTATCCATATTTTGCCGAAATCTTAAGTGAATCAAACCAGAATATCTCTAGTTTGATTCTCTGCCACTCTCTCCAAAGAATCTCAGTGCTTATCAGAGTTATAGATACATTTGTACTCAAAGAAACTTGTGTGGGGTTATAAAGGTGTGATCGTGTCCTTGGAAATCGATCGGGTGAACTTGTGTCCTGTGAATCAAGTGGTCCTGTGAACTCAGTTAAATAGCCTTAAGATCATCTTCCGCTTCTATCTCAGCCGCCGTCTGAACTAGGCGGTCAGTCTCCACAATCGCAAAGCCACCTGTCGCTAGCAAAAAATGAGAAAGTATGAGAAGAAGCATCGCAATCGGAATAGAAATTATAAGTAAAAGCATCAACTTACATCCAGAAGTAAAGCGCCGAATTGAAACGGAGTCATCCCTGACAAAGAACCACTCCTTCTTGAACATGCTGAATTTCGAATATAGATCCAAGACCGGCTTGAAGGTCACGGCTGACTCCAAGCTAATGTATGGGGACCCCTTCTTATAGCCCCTCAGATTATATAAGTACCGGATCTCCCGGTTGGAAGGAGCACGACCGTACTTCCTCTGGAAAATGACGAAGAGGCTCACCAGTATAGCATAGGAGTTGGGTTGAAGCTGGAATGGGGCCACCTTGAGATATGTGAGGAAGCTGGTTACCCAAGCGTTAAGAGGCGGAATGGCACCACACATGCAATGGTATCTGCTGTAAGCAAAGTACCCTTCAGGAGGGTCGTACGGCATAACATCTCTCCCTGGCAACAGCATTCGCGCCCTGTCAATTCCGAAAGAACGAGAGATGACATCAAGCTGCTCCTCCTTGAGGGAGCTAGGAAAGCAATCGGGCGGGGAGCTCAAAAGCTCCTGAGGGCCGTACCCGTCCACTAGTGATCTCGGGGCAGATCCGTGACGTTCTGGATTCGGCTGAGCTGGGGGCACGGCAGAGGAACCTCCTTCACCCCCGGATTTCTTCTTGTCTGATCGAGTTTCCGCTTTGTGAGACATTATCTGCAACATAGAAAAGCGTGCTGTTAGAACGGAGGATGTAAACAAATAAACTTCAGTAGCCCATTCGGTAATATGTAGTATAAGCTTTCATTCGGTGGTAAAGCAACTCACGTGATTCGGCAACACTTGATTCGGCTACAGTGATTCGGCACACGTGATTCGGCGATACGTGATTCGGCAACACGTGATTCGGCTACAATGATTCGGCACGTGTTAATTCGGCTGCAAGAGATTCGGCTACAAGCGATGTTCGGTGAAGAAATGCAATGGCCTAGGCCTCCCATTTATAGGAGGAGGTTGAATCATCGGACAACATGGTTCGTTTCCGGAGCCGGATGTGATTGCACAAACTCAAACAAAGCAGGACATGCACGCACGCACGTCCTACTTTGGGGGGGCAAATGTTGGGTAAATTTCTCACCCAGAAGATCTCAAGACCATGGAGAGCTAAACTTCATTCGGCATCCTCACCACATCCGAACCAGCCACCACCGAACGAGAGACACTCACCTCTACCGAATCAAGCTTCCTACCGAACCATACTTCCCACCGAATCAAGCTTCCCACCGAACCAAGCTTCCCACCGAACCAAGCTTCCCACCGAATCAAGCTTCCCACCGAACTAAGCTTCCTACCGAACCATACTTCCCACCGAATCAAGCTTCCTACCGAACCATACTTCCCACCGAACCAAGCTTCCTACCGAACCATACTTCCCACCGAACCAAGCTTCCTACCGAACCATACTTCCCACCGGACCAAGACGATGCAGAACCAGATTTACTAGGCCAGATTGTATCAGCCCGGGCCCATCAACAACTATATACATCCAAGACCCCTGCCCCCAGCCTCACTCTATAAATAGAGGGGCAGGGGTACAACAATGGGGACAAGTTTGAGAGCTCAAGCACGGAAGGAACTTTCAAACAACGTTCTTTTACTTGTATCAAAGCTTTGTATTTGTAATCAGAATAAATGAAGAGAAATAACATATAAAGTGGACGTAGGCACATTCTGGCTGAACCACTATAAATCTGTGTGTCTTTTTACAGTTTAGCCCCTGTTTTTTATATATTTGCATAAATCGCTCGAATCACTAAGAATCACATAAGATCTACTAAATCATACAACTTCGAGGTGTTTGTCCATTTTTTGTGCAAACAATATGAAATCTGGAAAACTCTGCAAGTTACTCATGAAGGAACAAGCAAAGTTAAACAGACCAAAATTTCTATTCTTACTAATCAATTTCAATTATTTAAGATGTTGCCTAGTGAATCTATTCCAGATATGTATAGTCGTTTTCAGGATATTGTTCATTCACTAGTATCTCTGGGAAAAGCAATTTCCGAAGAAGATCAAGTCAGGAAAATTCTGAATTCACTCACTCCAGAATGGGATTTGAAGACACTGGCGATTGAAGAAGCAAATAACATCAGTACCTTGAAGATTGATGAATTAATTGGAAATCTGATGTCATATGAAGTTCAAATTCAGGGAAAAAGGGAGAATAAGTCATCAGAAAAAAAGTCCATTGCCTTCAATGCACTAACTGGTGAATCAGACTCTAGTGATGATGATGAAGAAATAGCCTTCATGACAAGAAACTTTCGAAAATTCTTGAAGTATAGAAAAATGAATAATCACAAGAGATAAAGTTTTGGAAATAACACTGAATCACTCAACAACATCAAATGCTTCAATTGCAATGAGTTTGGTCATTATCAAAGAGACTGTCCACATCTAGAAAAGCAAACTCCTCAATCAAACAAAGAATATTCAAAGAAAAGAAAGAAAGCATTTGCAGCAACACTGGATGATTCAGATACGTCCTCAAGTGATGATGAACAGAAAACAGAATTGGCAAATATGTGTTTTATGACAACTCAGAATTCAGATAATCAGGATGATATGGAACTCAAACAAGGTACACGTTTACTATTTTAATTGGTTGAAAATTGGTTGCTTAGAATAGTTTATTAGTTAAGTATATAATTGATTTTATTAACTTAAATTTTTTTAAATATCTTTTAAAAAATTTATAAAATATTATTTTTATATATTTTCTGTATAATATATTTTCAAAATATATTCAGACAATAATCATAATATATATAAGTATATATATATATATAAATCTTGTACATGCTTGAAATCATTTTTGCAAAATCTGATGTGCATGTCGACATGGCACTTATTGGTAATGTCGACATACCTGTAGCAAATCAGATTTCTAAATTTGAATTCAAAATTCAAATTTCCCTCCACCTTTTCATTAACTCCTATGTTCTGAATAGTTATGACTCTTTGACCAGAGAATCCACCTATTCAACCTCTTTATATCTATCTTCTATCAACACTTATCTCCATCTTCAATTCAAATTCAAAACAACTTTTATCTTCAAACACTCTTATCTCTTCAAAAATGGCATCCACTAGCAACGTAGCCGGAATGAGGCTGTCAAGAGCCACCAAAGATCATCTCTACAATAATAGAGATGCCATACTTGCATACATTAATTATGCAACTTATGGAAAAGTTCATTCGGGTAATTTTGCTATTTTTAATGACTTCGCTTCTTATGAAATTGATGCTCTCTTTCAAAACAATGGTATTCTAAGCTTGGTTGACAATAACCAAAATGATTTTGTTTGCTATCCAAACCTTGTCAAAATGTTTTATGCAAATTTAAATCGTGGTTTTTATAATGGAAGGGATGATGAAGTGTGGAGTAGTGTCAAGGGGACACAAATTGTTTTGGATACCGATGTTTTAGGAACCATACTTGAGTGTAAAAGTACCGGTTCCAATCTTTCTTCTTTTGAAATTGAGGAAACCGATCGTGAAACTTTTCACAATATTTTTGAGGAAGAAATGGATTTCAAAAACAAATTTTTTCGACCAAAAGCTCGTATTTTTAATCTTCTCCTTCAACGCACTATTACTCCGAGATCGGGAAATTACAATAACCCGACTCAAAAAGTGTGTAAGGCTCTTTTTGCAATTTTTGGAAATTATGATATTAATTGGGCACAAGTTATCTTGGATGAATTTCGACACAAAAACTTGGATTCGGGAGAGAATGCATTATATCATGGAATATACCTCACTAGAATTTTTAATTACTTTGGAGTGGATATGAGAGGTGAAGAATTCTTTCCACGAAAGGTTTTTAATCATTCCAATATTTCACTTATGAAAATTCCGCACGTGTTTCAACTATACGAAACACTAACGGAAAAAGAAGCACGATTGGGGTATGAGGAAATGCAAGAAGATGAGGAGGAAGAAGAAGACGAGGAAGAGGAGGAAGAAGAAGGTGAGGAAGAAGAAGAGGAAGAAAGTGAAGAAACTTCCTTAGAGAGTATTGATTTTCCCACACGACCATCAAACAAGACTCTCCTTCACAATCAACGAGTGATTGTGAAAAATCAAAAAGCTCTCAAACACTCCGTAAACAAAAAATTGGACAAAATATCCAATACTATGAACAAGTTCTTCTCCAAAGTCAACAAGAAGCTCAATATCTCATCATCTTCATCCTCATCTACTAGTTTCTAGAGTTTACTTTTTGTATATCAATGAAATTTGGTGTATTGAAAGTTGTATCTTTATGTTTTCCTTATGAAATTCATGTACTTCTCTGTTCTAGTATGAAATGAAGCTTATTCTCTGTTTATCTTACTGTTACTCTTATTTATATCAAGTAATATATATAAATCATATGTATATACACTGAAAATTCAAAAATAAGATGTGCAAAATCTGCTATGTATGTCGACATACTGTATAGAGGTCATGTCGACATATACTGGTAATATTCTGAATGGACATTTCAATTTGAAATTCAAAATAACTCCTTATGTCTATTCATTTCAAACGACTTTCCTGTCTATTTAAGTCCTATTTTCTTCCAGAAAACTTCTCATAACTTCTCTCTACTCTTATCTACTTATTTCCTTCTTACTTATCATCAAAATGGCTTCATCCTCTTCAAATCTAAGTGATAATCTTGAAGAGACTCTCAAATCCTTCAAAGATATTCTTACTTTTATTCTACGAAATCAGAGGCACTTAGAACTGAGTCAAATGCAGATGATAAAGGAACAAGAAAGGCATTTCGATGCACTACGATGGATTATCTCCGCTCTCAACAAAGAGGATCTCCAAGTAAATCCACCGAAGACATTGCTCCAGGACGATGAAGATTGGGAAGTAATCAAAGCGGATCCCATCTTTGGAAAAGAGGGATGGGTTGAAGTTCCACGTAACATTTAACTTGTTTGATTTGGTTTAAAATTGATTTGATTTGAAATACTTGATTTGGTTTGGTTTTAAACATGGTTGATTTATGATAAACTTACTATATTGATTATGTAATAAGACATAAATAGGTGTGCTTATGTTTGATTGATTTGTCTACTTATTGTATGCATTTTCTTTTCATTTAACAGTTATGTATATAGTGATATGAATAAAATAATTTGTGGTTACACTTATTATTCTCATTCTTATATTACTCATATATATCATTCTGAGTATACAATATTTAGCATTGTTATATCTAGTTTCAGTATTATTAATGATAACACTATCATTAATATCATAGATTTAGGGGGAGTTAGTGTCATTTTTTTGTTGATGACAAAGGGGGAGAAGTATAAAATAGGTTAGTTAGGCATAGATTAAGGGGGAGTTATTAGATTTAGGGGGAGTTATAAGGAGAATATAAATATTTTATAAACAAAGGTTGTCATCATCAAAAAGGGGGAGAATGTTAGTCCATAGGATAGTGGTTTTGATGACAACAACTATAGAAGTGTTATAAAATATATATGTGCAGGAAATCTATATGCAGGTATCAACAAAAGAAGACTGTACAGTAAAGAAAACAAAATTGATGAAGACAAAGATCAAGAGTTCAAGATTGAAGACTCATGAGATTCAAGATATTCAAGAGTTCAAGACAAATAATATAGTTAGGTTAGATATTTGTTAAAACTCCTTGAAAGCACTATCATTCTTTTTTATCCAATTTACTCGTGGAATGGAATCCACTTCGTTCTTGTTAAAGGGATGGAATCCTAGTGAGATGGGACTCACGAAATATCTAGTGGAACAGATAGTAGCCCTATTGTGTTATCCACTAATTTTGATTCAAAATGATTTTCAAAATTATCTCTTGTTTTATAAAATGATTTTCAAATATTCCTTTTCAAAAGAAAAACCTTCGTTCACATTTCCAAAATTGTTTTAGCCTCAAAATCATATTTATCATTTTGTTATATTTTGATTTCAAAATTGTCCTTGATATTTTAGCCTCAAGATCTATTTTAATATTATATTTACTTTAGTTTATTTACTTTGATTTTAAATATATTTTAGTATATATACATATATACATTCATAAGTATTTCTACTTCTAAATACCTTCTACAAATACATAGAGTCCATTTGAATAAAGTTGCATATGTTTTAAATCATCATTTTCAAAGTAAAGCAAATCATCACTTTTTACTAGACCATGTCGACATCCTATTTACCTGTCATGTCGACATGCTTCCCGTTACAGCAAAGGTTGTTTTCAAAAGAAGTGTCTATTCGTTTAAACCTCTTCGAATGGACACATCCATTCATTCTCTATAAATAGAGACTGTTATGAACGTTTTCCAGGAACTACTTTCTTTATTTTCTCTCCTCTTTACTCTCTTATCTTATTTTCTAATCATCCTATCCATATTTTGCCGAAATCTTAAGTGAATCAAACCAGAATATCTCTAGTTTGATTCTCTGCCACTCTCTCCAAAGAATCTCAGTGCTTATCAGAGTTATAGATACATTTGTACTCAAAGAAACTTGTGTGGGGTTATAAAGGTGTGATCGTGTCCTTGGAAATCGATCGGGTGAACTTGTGTCCTGTGAATCAAGTGGTTCTACCCAGAGACCTCAGAATTTGGAGGGTGTACCTCGTTGCCTTGGAATCGAGGGATTGTAATCTAGATTATTGTTGAATAGAAAGCCGTACGGGTTGTGCGGGACTGGATGTAGGGTAACACCGAACCAGTATAAAATTCCTGGTGTGTTCTTTCCTTTACTTGCTTTTTATTTATATTTGCATTTGTTTGTGATTCTGTGATTTGATCTGTGATTGTGTATTTGCATTAAGTTAGTTAATTCAATTTAAATCAAAGAAGTTTTAAAGAAATTCTTAAAACACTATTCACCCCCCCTCTAGTGTTAAATAGCCTTAAGATCATCTTCCGCGTCCCTTTCAGGTTTTACCAGACTGACCCAGGCATTGTTTTCCTATAAGGCTCGGGTCATACCAAGCATATTTCTAGGTTTACTTGGATATTTGGAGCTACATGAGACGAGTTGGAGGCCCAGAGACGTATTCACATAGATGGTTATATTTCTGTTGCATACATTGTTGTATATCATTCAACAATTGTTAGGGCAGGTTGTTATAACTGTCCGAGCTGAAATAGGTTAGTAAACTCTGATTGACATCTGTATATGCATATGTTACAATTTTATTTGTGTAAAGATTTGTTTATATATATTATAGATTATTTGTTCCGCTGTGATTCTGTATTGTTTAGTTTCTTCTTTCTTTTCCCTTAACTATCCACTTTCCTGTTCGATTTGGGTTGGCATGTATGGTTTATTGTCATCTTAAACTGTACAAAAAAGTGGGTCGTTACACGGTCTGCCCTTAACTTAACATCTCCCAGGGTCACCTGATCCTAGTGGTTTTGCAGGCTCACCAATAACCTATCTGTATACAAATATATTCCTTTCTGTGTATAACCATCATTTTAGTCTAACCTGTGACAAAGCCCTACACACTAGAATTTTGGACTAAATTAGCTGTGGCTTAAAGCTAATGTATAGGGCGCGACCCTATACCAGTCCCATCTGGTATACTAATATCTGAGTCATTTTACTTAGGGATAACTTTCCTTAAATTTTCCTTGAAAACCTTTTCAAAATGATTTAAAATCTTTAAATCATACTCAAACAAGGAAAATACATATACTCTATGCTTTACTCAAAATCAGCATGCCATAATATATATATATATATGTGTGTGTGTGTGTGTGTGTGTGTACTTTACTCAAACTTTGGTTGATGAAAATATTTAAACCGTTGAAAGTACCCCTTTAGATTCCATTGAAAGTACCCCTTTCCAAACAAAGTAAAACCCTTTATTCAATTGCGGCTGAAAGGCCAAAATCTTTCTTTCAAAACCATTCATAGGAACCTTTCGAAACCATTGAAAACCTACCTTTTGAAGGCTTTAAAACCTTAGACATCTTTTCCTTGGAAACACTTTAAAACTACCTTTCAACAACATTGGGAAACCTTTCCTCATAGACCTTTCGAAACTATGGGAACCACCCCTTTGAAACCTCAATTTATAACCCTTTCGAAAGCAATAAAACATTAACTCTTTCGAAAGCAATAAAACATCAACCTTTTCAAAAGCTTTTGGGTTCAATTTAAAACATGTGGAAACCTTTAAAAACCGACTCGGTCGAAACCATTTGGATTATGCCTTCAAGTAGAGATAAAGGATCAGAAACCCAATAAAGACGAAAGCATTCTTTTCGAAAGCTTTTCCTGAGTAAAAAGTGATGGTGTTGAAACCAACCTTCCGAAAGCATTGGAGAAGTGGCTAAGTTTAAAACAGGGTATACCTTTCAAAACCATTGGAGTTAAAAGGTTGAAAAGCGACAGCTAGGGGTTTCGATCCCTTTGATAGCATTACTTAAAACAAAAGAGCGCAACCCTTTCGAAACCCTTTTCTTTAAAAAAAAATTGACCCAAAGCCAACTGAGTCAAAGGCTATCCCTGCGAAAGCAAAGCAGGCGTTACTTTAAATTTTAAAACAAAGGCATACTCCAACCCCTTCGAAACCCAACGTTTCGACTATGTACCTTCCGCCTTTATCCAATACGCTATGTACCAAGTAACTTGATACCATTTGCATTGACTTCGAAAGTATGGTGGCGAAACGTTCTAGTCGGAACCCCTTGATGTCTAAAGTAGCGGAACATGCTAAAAATAAGTTATTTTGTTTTTTAACTTAAAAGAAAACAATTTTCAACCAACCTACTATTGTTTCTAAAATTTTCATTGGTTGCTAAATAACTTTTCCAAAAGTGCTGCCAATATTTCAGAATTAAACAATAATTATTACTTTACAAAACGCCCCTTCTCCTTAAATAAATATATAAAACATTTAAGTCATATACCTTAAATAATTTTACATATCCATCAAAATACTTAAGAAAATTCTACAATAATTCCAGAAAATCATTTTCAATATGTTTTCCAACATATATAAATTTCAGACCCAAATAATTAATTATTTAGTCGTAAATAATTTAACATCAAAATAATCATTTTCTCCACTAGAAATTAATATAAAATCCACATTAATTTAGAAAATTATGAAAATTGAAATGCATCTCCAAAATGTCATTTATGATCTGTATTTAAATTTGCAAGGCATTTGGATGTCATTTAATAGGGTATTCATATCAAAACATATCATAAAAGCAATATGGACATGCATAAATCATCGACAAGTATATATAAACCTTTAATCATTCCAAAACATGGAATTATCTTAAAAATACTTCCAATTTATTCATAAAACCGAAAACCATATGAAAATGAGATGTAGTAATTATTCAGCTTAGCTTTGTGACTTAGGATGTGAGATTTGATCTCGATTAAATGATTTGATTCTTCCTCTTGAAAACCTAGCTTTATCTTCTCTTGGATTGCTAATGGTGGCCGGCCTTAGAAATATTTTTGCTTGAGAAAATATGAAATGAACGTGTGTTTTGATTTCCTAAGGGTTTAGGATATTAAAGTGTGTATTTCCCCATTTTACCCCTTGTTTATTTCCTAACAAATTTATTCATTTCTATGTTATCTCGTTTTTATTTACTTATTAACATGGCACGGCTACCCCTATTAATCACAAATCTCAATCAATTAATCATTTTACATTATTTTATTTAATTTAACTAATTAAATATCCTAAATAATGTTACTAAAAATATAAGGTGTTACAATTATGCTTAAGATCAATTAGTCCGTTATGAAAATAGTAAATTATCTATGTTCTAAATTGCTAAGTTATGATTTGAATTTTACCTAAAAACCATAGATCCCCAATTCAAGCTTTTTATTAAACTCTTTAAATATAAATGACAAACAAGGAAGAGAAATTTGGAATTCACCCTTCTTAGTAGGGGTAATTGCCTATTTATAGGAATACCACACTCTTTGATCTTTAAATGCAACGACCAATAAATTTGGACAATCGAGATATCGTTGACATGGCACATTACCAAAATGACATGTGCCATTGTTTGCTCTTTGCTTTCCTCAAGCTGATGTGGCACAACCAGACTAATTAGGAATTTCCACATGGTCAACTGGAACAACATTTATGAGTAGTTCTTAGATGTTCATTAGCGTTATTTTCTTTTTATCGATAGCTAATTCATGTCTCTCGATAGCTTTTCTCTTGGGATTCGTTATCTTGACTTACGATGGCTCTTTTATTTTGATCTTTGACAACTTTATACATGGCTTACGATAACCCCTCTGTCTTGATGTTCGATAGCTTTATTTTATTTCACGTTAGCTTTTGGCTTATGGTTGACCTCTTGCTTTTAAGATATCCTTGCCTTAACTTATGACAATACTAAACTTAAGATAGATGCTTTTTCCTATGATGGTTCCGTCTTCACTGATAATAGCTTGGCCTCACTATAGCCCATTACTATACGACAGCTCTGCCTTGACTTACGGTAGCTTTAAACCTAAAATAGATTTACTCTTATCTCACGAAAACTTTCTCTTTTCCTCATGATAGCTTCATTTTTTTCCTACGATAGCTTGATTTTCCCTTATGATAGCCTTGCTCTTTGCCCCATGATAGCTTCATTCTTCTCCTACGATAGCTTTGCTTCTTCCTCATGATAGCTTTCTCTTTCTTCCGAATAGCTGTCAATGACTCATCTTTCTTTCTAGTAGTCAAATTGTGATGCATCTTTTAAGATACGACTGATTCTAAGCGCTAATTGAAACTTTTAATCCTGCTTGAGATTTCTTTTTCTTTGAGGCTTTCATTAGGGATGAGTTCCCCTATGTTGGAAATGGTTAGTTCAATCTGGGTAGCCAAGAGGTTCTGGGTCAAATAGGTAGGCTCTTTGATACATGATAACTTCACTCTTGTCCTATGACAGCTCTACTTTTTCCTAATGACAGCCTTGCTCTTTGCCTTATGGTAGCATTTGTCTAGCTTTCCTTGCTTTTTTGTAACTCTTGAATCATGATAGATTTTAATCTACGATAGCTTCTTTTACTTCTTCTTTATCACATTATAAATTTTCCTTTCGGCTTATGATAGTTTTGTTTGGGTTTATGACAACTTTAGACTCACAATGGATTATTTTCCCTACGATAGGTTTGTCTTTCCTTTCGATAGATTTAAGCTTATGATAGGCCCTTTGTCTAATAATAGCCTCACTCATTGCCTTTCGATAGCCCTTGTTCTTTAGTTCATGATAGTTTTGTTTTCTATTTAGACTTAAATTTTTTGAGTGTAACACTTGCCTTCCCCCCTCGGGTAAGAAGTTTGGTTTTGTTTTAGCTCAAGTAAACTTTTGTGTTGTCCTTGTACTTTCTTCTCTTGAATGACTATTCCTTCTTTCCCTTCTTTCAAGGCTTAATTTGATCGCTTCTCCGTGGAAGTTGCTTTGGATAGGCCTAAAGGCTTAATTTGACCATTACTCCTTGGATGGTTGCTTTGTCTAGGCTCATAGGTGGGACCAAAGGCTTAATTTTACCACTACTCCTTGGGTGTTTGCTTTGGCTAGGCCTAGAGGTGGGACTAAAGGTTTAACTAATCATTACTCCTTGGACGATTACTTTGTCCAGGCCCGAAGGCAGGACTAAAGAATTGATTTGGCCACCACTCCTTGGTTGGTTGCTTTGGCCAGGCTAAAGGCGGGACCAAAGGATTAATTTAATCATCTCGCTATAGGTGATTGCTTTGGACATGACTGAAGGCGGGAAAAAGGCATAATTTGACCACCACTCTTTGGGCGATTCCTTTAACCAATCCCGAAGGAGGGACCGAAGACTTAACTGACAATCACTCCTTGGATGCTTGCTTTGGCTAGGCCCGAAGGCGAGCCAAAGGCGTAATTTAACACCCACCCTTTGGATGGTTTCTTTGGGAAGGCCCAAAGGCAGGACTGAAGGCTTGTTTTACCATCTCTCCTTGGATGGTTATTTTGGCTGGGCCTGAAGATGGGACCAAAGGCTTAATTTGACTTCTTTTGCCTCTAGAAGATTGCTTTGGGAAAAATAATTTTAGGAAGAAATATTTCTTTTTAAAACTTTTGCAGGTACTTATTGTGTCATCATTCTTTATAATCCATTTTCCCTTTATTCATTCGAAGTTGTGAAGTATTGTCACAAATGCTCAACATTCCAAGTTCTTATTATAACATTCCCATCGAGTCTGCTTGACCGATAGGTTCCTGGAGGTACCACTTCTTGTATGACCAAAGGTCCTTTCAAATTTGGTCCTAACAGACTATCTATTGGGTTCTGGGTATGTTCCATTATCTCACGAGTACCAAATCACCATTTCGAAATGCTCTTCTCCTTACTCTTGAATTGTAATACTCAGTGATCATTCGTCGATATTTTATGGTCCGCAACTTAGCTTCATTTCTCAATTCATTGATAAGGATTCCATTTTTAATTCTTGGTTCAGTCATAAGCATATGTGATTCTTTAATGTGATGGAACTTCAATTTCAACTGGTAACATTGCTTCAAGTCCAAATGTTAGTGAATAAGGAGTATGACCAAGTCTTTGCTAGAGTTCTGTGTGACCATAAAACAAGGGGAAATTCTTCCACCCAATATCCTTTTGCCTTGTCTAATTGCTTCTTTAGGATATTCTTGATGGTTTTATTTGCAGCTTCCACTGCTCTATATTCTTTAGATGGGTTACTAATGAGAAACCCTTTATTATCCCATTTTTCTCATAGAGACCAGTGAACTCTTCACTCTCAAATTACGTTCCATTATAGGAGAAGGTCTTTTTTAGAAGTCCGAATCGAGTGACAATGTTCTTAGTGATGAATTTCCAGACTTTTCCTATGTTTATGTTGGACAATGGCTCAGCCTCCACCCATTTTGTAAAATAGTAAACTACCACTATAGCAAACATTGCACCTCCTTTTTTGATTTTCAAGGGTCCTATTACATTGATTCCCTATAAATTAAAAGGCCAAGGTCTAGTGACGAGAGTCAATTCACATGGGGGTGACCGTGGAATTCTTAAGAACCTTTGACACTTATCACATTTTTTTGACATATGCTAAAGCACATAACTCATTTAGGGACAATAATATCCCTACCTCATTACTTTCTTTACTAGCTTTATGCCATTGGAATGATCTCCACAAAACCCTTCATAGGATTATCTTAATAACATTGTTCCTTTTTTTGGAGTTATGCATGTCAGATATGGGACTGAGTATCCCTTCTATATAATTTTCCTTTAATCATAGAATAGGAGGCTCTTAATATTTCAGTTTCTTTTATTCATTCTTATTTCTCGGCAACATTTGTTTTCCAAATATCCAATAATTGGTGCCATTCAACTATTCACATAATGATCTTCATGGCTACTTATCCTTATTCCCTCATAGGCCACTTCATGACTATTATTTTCTTTAGATTTTTCCACATTATTTTTTTACTATTGAACCTATGAGTGAGTCAAAACCTAAATTTTACTACCTGTTCCCTCCTCAAATTCGATGAATGGATTTTATTGAAATCCGATAGAAATAATTTTAGATATGGTGCCCATCATGAAATTGCTAGCTTTGCTAGCAAATCTACCTTTGCATTCTTCTCCTTAGGAACTTGGTGAATTGAAAAGTCTTTGAATTGAGATAACATCCCATGGATCTTTCTTATATATTAAGTCAATTGAGCATCCTTCATTTGGAAAGTATTATTTAATTGGTTCATAATTAACCGCCGATCGTTGAATACCTCAATTCTTGGGACGTTTAGCTGTAAGGAAAAAATCAATCTAACTATCATGGATTCTTACTTGATAATGTTATTAGTTGTAGTGGATCCTAACACCAAAAAGTAATGCAACAATGGTCATTGGGTGAGATTATACATATCCAGCCCCAACCCCTTATTCGTTCGAAGCACCATTTATCAAACAACTTCCTCCTTGGCTCTAGTTTCTTTAGCTTTTCTAGTTACTCCTTAGTGAATCCCATACATTCTTTTTCTTATGGTGATAAAAAGGCAAGTTTTGGCCTATTTTATTAACCTTCCAGATCTCTCTAGCTTGTTAAGATTTTCTTAAGTTGATAATTCATTAGGACTTCAATCGGATGTGCTTGGAAGCTAGACCTCAATATTCATGCTATCAACACTAGAATAATATGATAACTTTTCTATGACTGGATACCTAATGTCAACATCTTTTAACCTTTTGCTTATATAGTATACTGGTAGTTTAATTCCACTTACCTCCCTTCTTAAGATCAAACTTATTGCATGTTCTAAAATAGCCATACAAAAACAAATCTTTTACCTCCATAGGACTAGAAAGTATTAGCGACTTTTCTATATTATGTTTCAACTCTTGGAAAGGTTTTCAACATTCCTATGTCCATCCGAAAGTTCTTGGCTTTTTTAATACGTCAAAGAACTGAACAATATTTTGGTTGCCTTTTATATAAATCAGTCAAGCAAGGCTACTCAACCGTTTAAGCTCATCACATCCTATTTTGTTTCAGGCTCCCCCATATTTGGAATTGTTAACCCGCCTTTTGGAAAGGCCATGGACAGGCGGATTTAACTAAATCGACTGCTTGTTTGTCGAGATTGGGGTACGATGGGTTTAAGCCAGCTGGATGGAAAGACGATCAGTCAGGATGGTGTCGTTCGGCCTGGGAAGGTGGTTTGGCATAAGTGGCTCGGCCGTGTAGGTGGTTCGGCGTAGGAAGTGGTTCGGCATAGGTGGCTCGGCCGTGTTGGTGGCTCGTCATGGAGGGTGGCTCGGCTTAGCTAAATGGTGGTTCGGCCTTGGTTGTCGCTCAGCAACTTCGAGTTCTGAGGCATGTGACATCGGGTCAGCACTCGAGTAGCTCGGTGGAGTATCAGGTGACTCGGCGTTGTGGTTCGATCAGGGTGGCTCGGCAAGATGGTTTGGCTAGGTGGCTCGCCGTGGACATGGCTCAGTCAAGGTGGTTCGACACTATGGCTCGCCATGGTGGCTCGGTCGTGGGTAAGGTAACAATGTGGTTCGGCTCCTAGGATGTGGGTCGGTAGGAAATGTAGCTGGGTCGGCTACATTATAGTCTGGTCACTTCGAGCCGTTCGGCTCGTGACTTCGGGTCGGCTGCGTGATAACATGGGTCGGTGTCAATGCATGGTTCGACCGCATCAAGTTTTCGGATTACTTCGAGTCCAAAGGGGATTTACTTCGGGTCGCCTTGGTGGATTTCCTGGGTCGGCAGCATTTGGGCAGGGAGTTGGTCGAGGCTATAGGTTCTGGATCGGTCGTGGACTTAACGGACCCTGGGTCATTCAGGAAGCCCAGTTACCTGTATTTGCCTATAAATACGGCATATGGGTCTTGAGAAAAGGGGATTCTCTCATTTGGTTCCCTGGCTCCTTTTCTTCTAAGGCTAAGGCAATTCTGCCATTATACAGCTCTGGATTGTAACTGTAATTGATTTGGATATCAATAAAAAGGAAATTTCTGGAGTAGACGTAGGCTGGATTCAGCCGAACCACTATAAATCCACTGTTTTTACTGATTTCTTTTAATTTTTACTGTTCTTCATATTTAAACTCTCTACATACATTCTGTCTGTGATCTGTGATTGTCGTTTGGAGTTTTCAACTAGATTTGGGTGTTAGTGACCAATTTTGGCGCCAACAGGAATTGCTTTTATTGATTAGGATTGGCCTCTATCCCTTAAGCACTTATAATATATCCCCAGAACTTTCCAGGCTGGATTCCAAAAGAACATTTTTTATGGATTCGGCTTCATTTTGTACTTTAGTAATTCTCCAAACATTTCATTTCGTCTTTTATATGGTCAACTTCTTCTTTGGATTTAACTGACATTTCATCCACATACACCACCATGTTTTTTTAAATTTGATTTTGGAATATTCAGTTCACCAACCATTGGTATCTAGCTCTCGCATTCTTTAATCCAAAAGGGATTACTTCATAGTAATACATGACAAGTTAGTCACGAAACTTCTATGTTCCTCATCGGGTTTGAACATTGGTATTTGGTCAAACCCCAAGTATGCATTTATAATTGATAACAATCTACGCCTACTAATGGCATCCATCAAGTGATCAATCCTCGAAAGAGAATAGCAATCTTTTGGACATGGCTTATTTAAACCTGTATAATTGACATACTTTCTCCACTTTTTTGGACTTTTTAACAAGTACCAGATTTCCAACCATTTAGGGAAAATACTTCCCTAACGAATCCATTTCCCAACAATATTTTCACCTCTTCTTATAAGGTAATTGTCCAAGCCTTATCAATTTGTCTTTTCATTTGCCTAACAAGAGTGAAATTCAAAACTATAATGAGTGCATGACACATTACTACGTGATGATTCCAACAATATCGCCGTGAGTCCAAGAAAAAAACGTCTTTTCCTTATTGAAGGAAAAGAATAAGTTCTTCCTAGCATTCTCATCTAGTCATCTTCCTATTTTTATGACCTTAGGGGAACCATGAGGATCTATGCTTAATTCTTCCAACTCCTTCGCTGATTTCTTATTTTCCTCTCTATCTCCAAAAACTACGTATGTCTTAATTTAATCTATCAATACTTTAGCATTTGTTTCTAACTTGGCTTGATTTACTTTGATATGTTTCCTTTTCTTATTTGAAAGTTTAACTTTTCTTCACAACACTTTTCACTTCACTTTCGCCACACTTTGCTTTCTTGCCTTAGATGTTAGTTTTTGATGACTGATATCCAAGAACTTAATTTTTTTAGTCTCCTTTAGCTATTTTATCATAGGGTCATAACAAGAATCATTCTCTTTATCGGATTACTCTATGGTAGCAAAGCTTCCCAAAAGCCAATTATTCCTCGTGCACCGTTCCCCAATCTTTCTTAAAAAGAAACTTCGTGTAAGGTGCTTTGGGGAAATAAATGCATCCACCTCATTAAGAGTTATTCTTCCAAAGAATACATTATAGTAGGAGGGCCGGTCCATTACCTCAAATAAAGCCTCAAAAGTTCTTGAATAAGGTGGAATTTCCATCTGGATATATAGGTTTATCTGTCCAATTAAAGGCAAAACCTTATAGTTGTACCCAATGATGTGCTCAAAGCTAGGCTCAAGCTTTCCTTAAGGAATGTATATTTGATCAAAAACATGCTTGAAGATTACATTCACCGTACTCCATGTATCCACCAAGATTTTGGACATCAATGAAAGCTCAATCTATGTGGTGATCATTACTGGGTCATTATGAGGATGCTTTACCACCCTCTCCTTAGCTCTTTTGGTTTGATTATCAAGTTCATAATTTGAATAGCACATTTTAAAGCTTTTATCGGTTGCTCCTCCCCAACTGAATAAATCCCTTCTCTAGCTTACTAGACATACATGTTTCTCACACCTTTGCACATCCTCTTTGTAACGACCCCGGATTTTATATAGATTTAAATTAATAATTAAATGAATTTTTGAGTTAAATTGAGTAATTAAATAAATTTTTGGATAAAAATTGTAAAATTAAATTGATAAAATGGAGCGAGTTTCCCCGACTTCAAGTATATTCTGTATGAATCATTTCAATTTAAAATATTGTAAATATATAGATATATATATATATTTTGACTTGAATTTAAAGTGTAAGTAAATGGTTTTTAAAAATAAATATAGAGTTAAATAATAATAGAATGTCCTTACAAATGAATTGATATTTTTAAATAGAAATTGTCATTCCAAATTACTTATAAATATATATACAAATATAATAGTATGGTTAAAACATAAGTATAATCACATAAGTCGAAAATTCATAACATAACTAAAACAACCTTTATAATATGTTTATAAAGACCAGAAACAAAAATATAAAAGGAATACAAAAGATAAAAATATAGTCAAGTATGTACACTTGCAAAATGAAGACAATAAGAATGATTCCCAGCTTCAAATATAGATCTGCATAGGATAAAACCATGTTCGAATATGATATATATACCTGCAAAACTTAAGAGCAATATGAATCAAAGCAAAATGTAAAATGTTATAGCTTGTTAATGAAGTCACAGGCAAGTAAAAGAAAATGAGATATGTATAAAGTATGAAACATAAGTACAATAGCATTAAATGCTCCATATCTTAACAGCATAACAAAGTCATTTCGAGTTGTATACAAATCTCTTTAGCCACCACTATCTCATATGTTGGTACAACCGAATGAAGTAAAAGAAAATAAAATAAGTAAATTTGTACAAGTAGTAAATGCCATGTCCTATAGCCACCAAAGCAACAAATCCATCAGCCTCCCTACGAAAAATATTAGCTGCCAAAACAACATTTCAGCCAATAAAAAGGAAAAAGATCTCACTGGTAATTTGTACAAATTCTTATCAACTTGTACAAGTAATAATATTACCCTGTCTACTTCATTTCTTATGTATATTATCTTCATCTCAGTTCGTTTCTTCAAGCTATGAAAATCTGAAAATGAACACCATCTAAAATTTAAAACAAAACTTCAAACTCAAACAACAATCAACTTAATTCAACCAGAGATCAAAGAGAAGGCTTCATTTTGTAATTTCCAGCCTGTGTCAACATGAAGAGAAGCTCTGTTTTCTTCTGCAAATCAAGGTGAGTAACAGATGTTTTCATTTATTTGTAAGATAGGAATTTGTTGCCTTTACATCTGTGAATAACTGTTTGTATAAGTATGGATTCTTTGAGTGGATTTGAATGATGGAAGTGTTTGTTCTCAGGTTGATCTTCGTATATGCCCTCTGTTTTAACCTTCCAAACACAAGACTTTTATTTCAAAAATGTTTCCCACTTGTTCTATTTACTGATTGGACTTAAGTTTCAAACCAAAACTATTTGTTATAGCCTATACTCAAAACTTAAAATTCATTTAAGTTCGAACAACTTGTTAACATCCTTGGAAATCAAGAAAACTGGAAAAGCTTTAAATAAGTGAAGAATTGAAACTTCTTGATTTATGGATTCAGATAGGCAACTTGAATTCATACACCTGAATATGATTTTTAAAACTTAAATCATAACTTTTAGTGTTAGGATTTAAGAGCAGTTCAACTTTGTATTATAAACGTTGTTTGGTCAAACTCCGGTGTGATGGTGAACTGGGGTAGTCGAGGTTGTTCGAAGTGGTAGACGAGCCTACGGGGTTGCTAGGAAAAATGAGCGGAGGTGATGGAAGCGACGGTGGCGAAGGCGGCAAGCATCTAAAGTCTGGAAACCTAATTTTGGACAAGGCTCAGTTTTCGAATCGTTCGTCGCCATCGTTCGACCGAGTGCAACCGGTCGTTGGTGGTTGGAAGTGGGGTGTCAGATGAGGTCGTGGCCGGAATTTCGTGGCCACCGGTGGTCGAGGCGGCGAGGACAAGTGGATTGACAGGTTTCAGTTGAAGTTGGGTTTGCGTTTCCAGGTTTCGAGTTTTAAACTCGAATTCGATTTCGAATCTCTGTTGGATTTCCGGTGGTCGTGATCGAGTCCGGTGATGGTCGGCGATGTGGGAAAGTCCTGGAGGGGGGCTGGAGTTGACCAGAGTCACGGTGCATGTGCACCGTGCACTTTTGATTTCTGGCAGTAGTAGTGGAGAGAACTCGAGTTTTCTCAAGTGTGTGTACCGGGTAAGACTCGAAGACGTGAGGTATTTGCTCGAAGCAAATTTTTGAGTGGCTCGAGTAAATGGTTGCCCCTGTTTTTGAAAATGTAACCTGATCTGTTTGAAATTTTTAAGGTTTAATTACATTTTAAAGTAAGTTTGAACTGAGTATAACTTAAAGTCTAACTAAAGTAAACTTGTAAATTTAAATTGTTTTTAATAACTGAGAGTGTTTAAGTTTATGTGTATTTAGAAAAAGTTTGAAATTTAGAAATGGAATTTGAATTTAAATTAGAATGTAATGTTCAAAATACACTTAATGTTAATGAAATCATTAATGAAGAAATAAATTATCTTAGAGATGATTAAGGTAATAAGAAAATGATTAATTAATAAATAATTAAAGAATGATTTATCTAATTTATAAAGGAATAATTTAGATAAATTTGTAATTAGAAATGATTGAGAATGAATTAACCTAAGATAATTTCTTAAGAAAGTAATTAAGAAAATGTTATTAGTTAATGAAGACAATTAACTAGGGATTATTAAGTAATTAAATTAATGTGATTAATTTTGATGGTTAATTAGATTAATAAATTAGATAATCAATTATAAATTGATTTAAATGTAATTACTTAATGAAAGTAATTAAGGATAAATTACTTATTGTAATTGATTTTGGATATTTTGATTTATTAGAGTTAATTAAATTAGTTTAATTAACTTAAGAAAATGACTGGACAAGTGAATTTACTTAGTGAAATTTATGGAGATAATCAATTTTTTTTTAAGTAATTAAAGTTAATTAATTTATGAAGGTGATTAAAGAAATTGAGGGATAGTTAATTAAAGCAATTAATTTAAGATAATTAATTAAATGGTGAAATTAATAATTAAAGGTTGATGAATTAAAATTAAAGGTTAATTAATTTATTATTAATGGTTAATAAATAAATGATTAAAGAATAATTAATCAAAAAGATTTGTAATTAATTAATGATTAATTAACCTGGATTTGAAATTCATAAGTAATTAATCCAATTTGAATAAATCAGATAATTAACTGACCTTACTTATGAATATTTGGATTTGATTGGATGATTGAATTTTTTTGATATTTCCTGATTTGCAATGCGTTGTGATATATTCAGATTTGTGTGTAATCCTTACTGCAGTTTATTTATCTGTGATATTTATATATCTGTGATCTGTGCCTAAAGATAAGCGATATAGTTTATATCGTTTATCAACTATATTTCTGTATTTGATCTGTGATGATTCATTGAGTTGCACTATTGTGTGTTAAACCCTGGACTACACCTTTACACACACAAATATGGATTTCACGTGGAAATCGGTTAAGTCACAGATAATTTAAATTTGATGTTTTTGAAATTGAAATTTTATTTTCAATTGATTTTTAAATTAGAAATTCGGGTTTAAAGTGAAAAGCTTTTGAAATGGAATTTCAAAGATAAAAGTTATTTTGAATAACTTAATCGAGTTTTGAAAATTTAAATAATTTGATTTAAATTTGAATTCAAGTTGGAAGTTGAATCCGATGATTTGAAACTAGGGATTAAAGATGATATAAATGTGTTTGTATGAATCTAAACCATTTAAAAGTATAATTTTGAGAATTTGGATTTAACCTAAGGATTTCCACTCGTATGAATAAATCAGATTTTCTGAAATGAAACTGTTGTTTTAAAAGAATAAAAGCTTTCAGATAAGAAATGAAATTCCAGTTTAATTAAAGGAATTTCAATATTGAAGTGAAAATGGTTTTCCAAGTTATGAATGAATTGTTTTTGAAAGCTATGATTTGAATCTGTTATCTTTAACAGATTTAAAATAATGATTGGTTTAAACCATTCAAAATAAAATTGTTTTGAAAGCTATAAGTTAAATCTTTGTTTTAAAGATTTAACGAGTTAATCAAATTGAAATGGAAATTAATTTGGAAAATCTGTGAATGAATCTTTTGTTTAAAAGATTAAAGTGTGGAAATTGTTTAAACCGTTGAGGGTTGTTGAAATGAATCTTTTTTGTTTAAAAAGATGTAAATGGTAATTTGTTTTAACCATACAAATGGAAAGTTTTGGGTTTTAAGTTGTGACTTAATTGAAATCCCATATCCATATGATTTTCGAATATTTCGCTCACTATTCGGTTTAGCCGGGAGAGGACCTTTGGGTCGTATAACCCATTCCGAATATGTGATACGTCGTATATGGATAGCATTTGAAGACCGATGTTGAAGACCGGATATTTTTGAAAACGGAAGGATTACCGTCGAGTTACTCTGCATCGGCTGATCCCCGATATAGAGGTTTTATCACCCTTAGTGACGGGAAGTCCGGACGTGATTGGAAATTATCCGGATTTGCAAGGGCTTCGTGAGAAGTGCCTTCGGTTCTGTTCGAACCCGGAACAGACTTGTATGGATACATGTCTGACATTACACTTTGAGATATAAAGCCGATTTCTTTCAAATACATTTCTGTTGGTGGCGGAGAATTTATTCTCTTATCTTAACACCCTTCTCTGAGACGTACGAGCTCAGAGGTTATGTAGTTGAAGGTTATCAGCGATATATCCCAATTTGGTAATGTGGCATGCTGAGTGCTGCTGTGAAATGATCAGTGTTTGATCATTTGCGATATGATCATTTGTTTGATCTTATATCTTTGTGATCATAGGTTGATCATTTGTTTGACCCGAAGCGTGGCTTTTTGAAAAAGCGTAGCTTTGTGGACGAGACTTCGTCAGGACCTCACTACCCGGAAATGGTCGAAATAGGAATGTTGCGGCAAGGTTATGAGGGTCGCGCCCTTTAGGGTATGTCATTTCCTTCTGGAAAGGGGTGGTATCATGGTATGGAGCCCAGATACTTACTCATGTGGATACACTTTCTTTATGATGTGTGATGTTGGATACCGAGCTCGGATAAAGGTCCCAAAGGACCGGGAGGTGGCATATTCGTGAGTTACCTGTTACAGGGGTAACCCGGCTTTGTTTGGCAGAGTGCAGTTTGTCTCTCGGGACGTCCCGCCAGAGGCGATCCCATGCGGCGGAAAGGAAGTTCCTTAGCCTGACCATTTGTTGGAAATCCATTTCTCCAATACGCGACTTGTACGGTATTAGTTGTAGAACCTGCCATTTACTTATGGTGGCGCCCCACTGTTTAAATGGTAGCTATAGTAGGCATAGTTCGAAATGTCTATGCTGGCTAAGATTAATATTATACTTTCGAAATTGTTTTCCACTATGCACTAATAATAATAATCCAATGATTTTGCGTAGTAAGCATCTTTGACTATCATAAGAAGAAATCTCCTCCAATTCTGCGTTTGCATTGTGTGTGTGGCGGGAGGTCTTATGGTAGTTTCATTTTCCAAAAGCATTGCGGATTTCAATGTTTAAAACCTTTTGTGTTTGTTTAAAGATAAACTGTTTTTGTTGCTCACACCAGTCCCATGACTGATCCGGAGTTTATTGTTCCCTTCCTAAACTCTGGGTGCTCATAATTTTCCACACGAGCAGTCTAGAGTTGGGGTTTTCAGATATTCAGGTTTATTAGATTATCTGGAGCTAGTTCATTCATCGGAGTTGCTTATCTTGGAGTTGTGGATTCATTCTTGTCTGAAGATCATTTTGGAGTTATCACTTCTATTGATATTGTTCCGCTGCTGTTGTTATCTTTTCTTTTCCGCTGCTATTTTTTGTATCTCTGATATTGTTGTATCATATTGATATCATTGTTGTATATCATTCTGGATATTGTATTCATTGGAGTTGTATATGATATCATTGATTTCTTTTATTTCCGCTGTGTTGTTTACTTAATGTTGTTATAGCTCCGGCGAATCGGATTTGAACGGTCGAATCTGCGGCATTCTAGTACAATGTGAAGTACGGATGTTGATTTTCGAGCGGGCAAAACCCGAGACGTCACATGTGGTATCAGAGCTGAAGGTTGTACTTTAGCTCAGGAGTATAACACGTTAAGTAGCTCATTAGAGATAGAGTGAAGTAAACTCTAGAATGAGTAATCTCTAAGATATCCGTTCGAATGCCTCAGTAAATTCTCTTGCTATTCACTGATAGTAAGTATGAGTGTAAGAAGAGGACGAGATAGGGGACAGGGGAATACGACTATAAATGGTCAATATCCTGTAACAACAAGGAAGCAATCTTTTTGTCTATCCTTTCTCTATCGATCTCTTTTGTTCAACATCTTTTCTCAATTCTTCGATTATTTCTGGTAGATCCAGAAAGAAGATTCGACATATTAATATGGGACAATAAACTCCAACTGAGCCAAAATTGTTTGTTTGGATGAATTGTTTGCTTTGATTATTATGGTTAATAGGTATACTTTAGTTTAAACTAAAAATTTTGAAATGGTATCCATACACCTATCTATTCTTTGGGTCCCAGTATATTCTACGAATGGTTAGTTATCCTTTCGAACTGACCGATGCCACTTCATACTTCGTAGACCTGGATAACCCGAGTATCTTGTGAAGTGTTAAACAGATTCGTTCTTGTATCTGTTATTGATATTCTGATTTGGTAAGCCGAATGCAGAATAGATATTCAGTTTGAGTTGATGAAACATTCTTCATCTATCTTTTTGTCTCCTTGGTAATTTCGAGGACGAAATTCTTTTAAGGAGGGAAGTCTGTAACGACCCTGGATTTTATATAGATTTAAATTAATAATTAAATGAATTTTTGAGTTAAATTGAGTAATTAAATAAATTTTTGGATAAAAATTGTAAAATTAAATTGATAAAATGGAGCGAGTTTCCCCGACTTCAAGTATATTCTGTATGAATCATTTCAATTTAAAATATTGTAAATATATAGATATATATATATATTTTGACTTGAATTTAAAGTAAGTAAATGGTTTTTAAAAATAAATATAGAGTTAAATAATAATAGAATGTCCTTACAAATGAATTGATATTTTTAAATAGAAATTGTCATTCCAAATTACTTATAAATATATATACAAATATAATAGTATGGTTAAAACATAAGTATAATCACATAAGTCGAAAATTCATAACATAACTAAAACAACCTTTATAATATGTTTATAAAGACCAGAAACAAAAATATAAAAGGAATACAAAAGATAAAAATATAGTCAAGTATGTACACTTGCAAAATGAAGACAATAAGAATGATTCCCAGCTTCAAATATAGATCTGCATAGGATAAAACCATGTTCGAATATGATATATATACCTGCAAAACTTAAGAGCAATATGAATCAAAGCAAAATGTAAAATGTTATAGCTTGTTAATGAAGTCACAGGCAAGTAAAAGAAAATGAGATATGTATAAAGTATGAAACATAAGTACAATAGCATTAAATGCTCCATATCTTAACAGCATAACAAAGTCATTTCGAGTTGTATACAAATCTCTTTAGCCACCACTATCTCATATGTTGGTACAACCGAATGAAGTAAAAGAAAATAAAAAAAGTAAATTTGTACAAGTAGTAAATGCCATGTCCTATAGCCACCAAAGCAACAAATCCATCAGCCTCCCTACGAAAAATATTAGCTGCCAAAACAACATTTCAGCCAATAAAAAGGAAAAAGATCTCACTGGTAATTTGTACAAATTCTTATCAACTTGTACAAGTAATAATATTACCCTGTCTACTTCATTTCTTATGTATATTATCTTCATCTCAGTTCGTTTCTTCAAGCTATGAAAATCTGAAAATGAACACCATCTAAAATTTAAAACAAAACTTCAAACTCAAACAACAATCAACTTAATTCAACCAGAGATCAAAGAGAAGGCTTCACTTTGTAATTTCCAGCCTGTGTCAACATGAAGAGAAGCTCTGTTTTCTTCTGCAAATCAAGGTGAGTAACAGATGTTTTCATTTATTTGTAAGATAGGAATTTGTTGCCTTTACATCTGTGAATAACTGTTTGTATAAGTATGGATTCTTTGAGTGGATTTGAATGATGGAAGTGTTTGTTCTCAGGTTGATCTTCGTATATGCCCTCTGTTTTAACCTTCCAAACACAAGACTTTTATTTCAAAAATGTTTCCCACTTGTTCTATTTACTGATTGGACTTAAGTTTCAAACCAAAACTATTTGTTATAGCCTATACTCAAAACTTAAAATTCATTTAAGTTCGAACAACTTGTTAACATCCTTGGAAATCAAGAAAACTGGAAAAGCTTTAAATAAGTGAAGAATTGAAACTTATTGATTTATGGATTCAGATAGGCAACTTGAATTCATACACCTGAATATGATTTTTAAAACTTAAATCATAACTTTTAGTGTTAGGATTTAAGAGCAGTTCAACTTTGTATTATAAACGTTGTTTGGTCAAACTCCGGCGTGATGGTGAACTGGGGTAGTCGAGGTTGTTCGAAGTGGTAGACGAGCCTACGGGGTTGCTAGGAAAAATGAGCGGAGGTGATGGAAGCGACGGTGGCGAAGGCGGCAAGCATCTAAAGTCTGGAAACCTAATTTTGGACAAGGCTCAGTTTTCGAATCGTTCGTCGCCATCGTTCGACCGAGTGCAACCGGTCGTTGGTGGTTGGAAGTGGGGTGTCAGATGAGGTCGTGGCCACCGGTGGTCGAGGCGGCGAGGACAAGTGGATTGACAGGTTTCAGTTGAAGTTGGGTTTGCGTTTCCAGGTTTCGAGTTTTAAACTCGAATTCGATTTCGAATCTCTGTTGGATTTCCGGTGGTCGTGATCGAGTCCGGTGATGGTCGGCGATGTGGGAAAGGCCTGGAGGGGGGCTGGAGTTGACCAGAGTCACGGTGCATGTGCACCGTGCACTTTTGATTTCTGGCAGTAGTAGTGGAGAGAACTCGAGTTTTCTCGAGTGTGTGTACCGGGTAAGACTCGAAGACGTGAGGTATTTGCTCGAAGCAAATTTTTGAGTGGCTCGAGTAAATGGTTGCCCCTGTTTTTGAAAATGTAACCTGATCTGTTTGAAATTTTTAAGGTTTAATTACATTTTAAAGTAAGTTTGAACTGAGTATAACTTAAAGTCTAACTAAAGTAAACTTGTAAATTTAAATTGTTTTTAATAACTGAGAGTGTTTAAGTTTATGTGTATTTAGAAAAAGTTTGAAATTTAGAAATGGAATTTGAATTTAAATTAGAATGTAATGTTCAAAATACACTTAATGTTAATGAAATCATTAATGAAGAAATAAATTATCTTAGAGATGATTAAGGTAATAAGAAAATGATTAATTAATAAATAATTAAAGAATGATTTATCTAATTTATAAAGGAATAATTTAGATAAATTTGTAATTAGAAATGATTGAGAATGAATTAACCTAAGATAATTTCTTAAGAAAGTAATTAAGAAAATGTTATTAGTTAATGAAGACAATTAACTAGGGATTATTAAGTAATTAAATTAATGTGATTAATTTTGATGGTTAATTAGATTAATAAATTAGATAATCAATTATAAATTGATTTAAATGTAATTACTTAATGAAAGTAATTAAGGATAAATTACTTATTGTAATTGATTTTGGATATTTTGATTTATTAGAGTTAATTAAATTAGTTTAATTAACTTAAGAAAATGACTGGACAAGTGAATTTACTTAGTGAAATTTATGGAGATAATCAATTTTTTTTAAGTAATTAAAGTTAATTAATTTATGAAGGTGATTAAAGAAATTGAGGGATAGTTAATTAAAGCAATTAATTTAAGATAATTAATTAAATGGTGAAATTAATAATTAAAGGTTGATGAATTAAAATTAAAGGTTAATTAATTTATTATTAATGGTTAATAAATAAATGATTAAAGAATAATTAATCAAAAAGATTTGTAATTAATTAATGATTAATTAACCTGGATTTGAAATTCATAAGTAATTAATCCAATTTGAATAAATCAGATAATTAACTGACCTTACTTATGAATATTTGGATTTGATTGGATGATTGAATTTTTTTGATATTTCCTGATTTGCAATGCGTTGTGATATATTCAGATTTGTGTGTAATCCTTACTGCAGTTTATTTATCTGTGATATTTATATATCTGTGATCTGTGCCTAAAGATAAGCGATATAGTTTATATCGTTTATCAACTATATTTCTGTATTTGATCTGTGATGATTCATTGAGTTGCACTATTGTGTGTTAAACCCTGGACTACACCTTTACACACACAAATATGGATTTCACGTGGAAATCGGTTAAGTCACAGATAATTTAAATTTGATGTTTTTGAAATTGAAATTTTATTTTCAATTGATTTTGAAATTAGAAATTCGGGTTTAAAGAGAAAAGCTTTTGAAATGGAATTTCAAAGATAAAAGTTATTTTGAATAACTTAATCGAGTTTTGAAAATTTAAATAATTTGATTTAAATTTGAATTCAAGTTGAAAGTTGAATCCGATGATTTGAAACTAGGGATTAAAGATGATATAAATGTGTTTGTATGAATCTAAACCATTTAAAAGTATAATTTTGAGAATTTGGATTTAACCTAAGGATTTCCACTCGTATGAATAAATCAGATTTTCTGAAATGAAACTGTTGTTTTAAAAGAATAAAAGCTTTCAGATAAGAAATGAAATTCCAGTTTAATTAAAGGAATTTCAATATTGAAGTGAAAATGGTTTTCCAAGTTATGAATGAATTGTTTTTGAAAGCTATGATTTGAATCTGTTATCTTTAACAGATTTAAAATAATGATTGGTTTAAACCATTCGAAATAAAATTGTTTTGAAAGCTATAAGTTAAATCTTTGTTTTAAAGATTTAACGAGTTAATCAAATTGAAATGGAAATTAATTTGGAAAATCTGTGAATGAATCTTTTGTTTAAAAGATTAAAGTGTGGAAATTGTTTAAACCGTTGAGGGTTGTTGAAATGAATCTTTTTTGTTTAAAAAGATGTAAATGGTAATTTGTTTTAACCATTCAAATGGAAAGTTTTGGGTTTTAAGTTGTGACTTAATTAAAATCCCATATCCATATGATTTTCGAATATTTCGCTCACTATTCGGTTTAGCCGGGAGAGGACCTTTGGGTCGTATAACCCATTCCGAATATGTGATACGTCGTATATGGATAGCATTTGAAGACCGGTGTTGAAGATCGGATATTTTTGAAAACGGAAGGATTACCGTCGAGTTACTCTGCATCGGCTGATCCCCGATATAGAGGTTTTATCACCCTTAGTGACGGGAAGTCCGGACGTGATTGGAAATTATCCGGATTTGCAAGGGCTTCGTGAGAAGTACCTTCGGTTCTGTTCGAACCCGGAACAGACTTGTATGGATACATGTCTGACATTACACTTTGAGATATAAAGCCGATTTCTTTCAAATACATTTCTGTTGGTGGCGGAGAATTTATTCTCTTAGCTTAACACCCTTCTCTGAGACGTACGAGCTCAGAGGTTATGTAGTTGAAGGTTATCAGCGATATATCCCAATTTGGTAATGTGGCATGCTGAGTGCTGCTGTGAAATGATCAGTGTTTGATCATTTGCGATATGATCATTTGTTTGATCTTATATCTTTGTGATCATAGGTTGATCATTTGTTTGACCCGAAGCGTGGCTTTTTGAAAAAGCGTAGCTTTGTGGACGAGACTTCGTCAGGACCTCACTACCCGGAAATGGTCGAAACAGGAATGTTGCGGCAAGGTTATGAGGGTCACGCCCTTTAGGGTATGTCATTTCCTTCTGGAAAGGGGTGGTATCATGGTATGGAGCCCAGATACTTACTCATGTGGATACACTTTCTTTATGATGTGTGATGTTGGATACCGAGCTCGGATAAAGGTCCCAAAGGACCGGGAGGTGGCATATTCGTGAGTTACCTGTTACAGGGGTAACCCGGCTTTGTTTGGCAGAGAGCAGTTTGTCTCTCGGGACGTCCCGCCAGAGGCGATCCCATGCGGCGGAAAGGAAGTTCCTTAGCCTGACCATTTGTTGGAAATCCATTTCTCCAATACGCGACTTGTACGGTATTAGTTGTAGAACCTGCCATTTACTTATGGTGGCGCCCCACTGTTTAAATGGTAGCTATAGTAGGCATAGTT
This sequence comes from Allium fistulosum, assembly GCA_030737815.1. Lineage (NCBI taxonomy): Eukaryota > Viridiplantae > Streptophyta > Magnoliopsida > Asparagales > Amaryllidaceae > Allium > Allium fistulosum. Next base: position 413,732,748 of record CM060906.1, read on the forward strand.
CGAAATGTCTATGCTGGCTAAGATAAATATTATACTTTCGAAATTGTTTTCCACTATGCACTAATAATAATAATCCAATGATTTTGCGTAGTAAGCATCTTTGACTATCATAAGAAGAAATCTCCTCCAATTCTGCGTTTGCATTGTGTGTGTGGCGGGAGGTCTTATGGTAGTTTCATTTTCCAAAAGCATTGCGGATTTCAATGTTTAAAACCTTTTGTGTTTGTTTAAAGATAAACTGTTTTTGTTGCTCACACCAGTCCCATGACTGATCCGGAGTTTATTGTTCCCTTCCTAAACTCTGGGTGCTCATAATTTTCCACACGAGCAGTCTAGAGTTGGGGTTTTCAGATATTCAGGTTTATTAGATTATCTGGAGCTAGTTCATTCATCGGAGTTGCTTATCTTGGAGTTGTGGATTCATTCTTGTCTGAAGATCATTTTGGAGTTATCACTTCTATTGATATTGTTCCGTTGCTGTTGTTATCTTTTCTTTTCCACTGCTATTTTTTGTATCTCTGATATTGTTGTATCATATTGATATCATTGTTGTATATCATTCTAGATATTGTATTCATTGGAGTTGTATATGATATCATTGATTTCTTTTATTTCCGCTGTGTTGTTTACTTAATGTTGTTATAGCTCCGGCGAATCGGATTTGAACGGTCGAATCTGCGGCATTCTAGTACAATGTGAAGTACGGATGTTGATTTTCGAGCGGGCAAAACCCGAGACGTCACACTCTTAATATGCGACCACCATGAATTACGCCAGTATGACTAATTGGTGGTGAAAAGTCTTGTTAGGATTCATTCTCTAAAAAAATAACACTATTAGATAGAGGCTTTTCATTGTTGTTTGAGAGAACTTTTTATCTCCTTTAATAAACTCTTTAAGCGCTCCCCTCCCGATCATATTCTAAATTTCCATGTAACAACCCGCACCTCCAGACGCACCGACTGAAATCCTAAAGTGACTTTCGGACTCGTGTAGCACCAAAAAATGCGAGCTATTAGTTTTTAAACATTACAGAGACTAAGATAAAATCTAAAACATTCTACACTTTTAGATCTCAAAGTGGAATGAATTAAAATATAAATATTGAAAATAGACATTTCAGAAAAGAATAGTCTCCAAATATACTTAATTCACATATAGTTTTTCAAAGATATAATATAGAGTTTGAGAAACATTTAATACAATAAATAGCTACATGAGGATTAATGAAGAATAATGGAACTCCAGCCTTAGCTCCTTCCTTCACATATTATGCCTAGACAAAATCAACCGATACCCTGTCTTTATGTTGGGGGAGGGGATGAAAGGAGTGGGTCAGACAAAAGTCTGGTGAATGAATACACTATTAATATATGGTGATCACATGTATTTGATTTTAGTAATACTCTAAATGACGTAGAATGTCCTACAAATGTCGTAAGCTACTTGTTTTCTTTGCCTTAGGGGTTTGATTCAATACACACCTACACTAACTACTTGCGTAGGCTCATACTAAGGGTTGAACAACTAAACGAACTTTAGAAAACTAATGATCAACTAATAGCTACTAGAGCTATTCTATATAGGATTATCCTACAATTTCCTCTATAAACTACATCTCTCCCATTACAACTACGCGTAACTATTTCACATAGGTTTCCCTATAATTTCCACATGAGACTAAATTTCCCACAACTACGACTATGCGTACCCTAGCTATGCATTAAAGGGAGCCTGCAATGCCGACTCATCAAAGTGTCTTATCGTCTGCGTCTGTGTCCACCTCTCAATGATAGCAAAGGCCTTTTATTGCATGCACCCGGATCCAAAAACAGCACAACATCACATCGCGTTATCCATGAATACCAAGGAACCCCCTTGTGTCGGGCCTACACACTTCATCAGGCATCAATAGTCCTGTAGATCCACTATAGAACCTCGTGTGAGTTCCATTTGCGATAGAATCATCCCCTGTCGAGTGTCGACTCCTATTGGCTAAATTGCATTTATCCAGTCTCGCAACGTCCCAATGTCGCGTCATAGGGAACTAGCTTTCCTACTCCTAACCTCTATGTATATATACACACTATATATATTAAATACCTTTATTTATAACATAGGCCTTAGGCAGAGGTTTAAATTGCATTTTGGAATCGTCTACTGGTCGACTGCTATATACTGGAGCGGTCGACCGCTCCAATGCGTACGGTCGACCGATCATTGTTATTTAGGATTTTTAATTTGTGCTTAGTTATAGTATGAAATTTTTATTAATTAGTATTTTAATTCAAATTCCCATAATTTGTTATAAAGAGATCCTAATTTACATAGATCCATAATATATGAATCCTAAGTTTTTATTTGTCCAAACTCATATTCAAGTTCAATATACAATAACTAATTTTTAACCTAAGGTTAGCACTAACGTCAACAGGTCATGCCATATTATTAATTTCCAGATTTAAGCTGATAGATCTAGGTTAAAAAAGGAGAATTATATATCCATATAACAAAAATTAAAATTTCCAATTTAATTAAGCAATGTTTCTAATTTGATTTCTAACAACCTAGACTAAACAAAATAAACTAAAATTAACTGTATGTAATCATCTTATTAAAAATGAACTCACTAACCTCGAAGGAGTTCCTCTCCTGATTTGATTTGGTTTCACCGCGTCTTTTCATTGTTGATTTAATTTCTTTCTTCCTTTTCTCTTTTATTTTGATTCTCTCACTCTCCTTTAATTTGATGTGTAATCTCTATATTTTTTATTAAGAAAATTTAGGGAAGAGAATAGGAGTTGTTTTAAGAATTTTTAAGGAGGGGAAGAAGAAGACAAAGACAATCATTTTTTTAGAATGAAGAATGATGAGATTTGGCTATGTATTTATAGTTGGAAACTAGGTTTAGAAAAATTTGCATATTTACCCACAAGTATTTACCTTTACGCATAGAAAAATATGTTTATTTTTCTTTTTATTTAGAGAAGTTAACCACTCCATCCTTCCCTTTTTAATGTCATTAATAACCATTTATTTTAGTTTATTTCCTTAACTTAAGTATTTACCATTAATGTTTTTCACCTTTATTATTATTGAATTTGGTAGAGAATCATGAATTTGTATTCAAAAGTACATGAGTATGCATGTGTGTGTGTTTATATATATATATATATGTATGTATGTATGTATATGTATGTATATATGTATATTTATTTAATTGGAAACCATATCCCTTACCAATTAATTGGTATTGAGGTTTCCAATTACAAATCGATTTTATTAATTATAGTCTAAATCAATTCTGCTAATTGGTAACATATATATATATATATATAACCATATATATATGTGTGTGTGTGTGTGCGCGCGCGTGCGCGCGTTAATTAGAGATCTTATTCTTTACAATAAATTGAACAATCAATTACATTCGTTGATTAGTATTAATGTTTTTAATTTTGAAAACCAAACTTATCCTTATTCTTTACAAATAAGAAATGGCATATCTTACCTTTTCTTTAATAAATGATTTCCTTCCATTAATACACTCTTACCTTTTCTTTTCAAAATATGTAATGTTTATTTTACTAAATACTGTTTTTTCCGTATATAGGGTTATGTTACCTTTCTTTCACAATATTGTTACATCCCTTTTTAAATATATTCAACTTATCCTCTAAATTAAGTACATCAATAATTTCGTCATTAATGCTTTCTCCTTGAAGCATTTTTCACAATTGTGCATTTTAATACTATTCCTTCTTTTCTTTTAAATGCACATACACTATTGTACCATCTCTTCATTTTTTCTTAGAGTAATTCATACATATTCAACTTATTTCTTAACAAATAAGTTTTTCTTTTTTCTTGTATTAATTCTTAAACTTAATTTCAAAATAGGCCCAAAACACGAAATGTGCGCTACGATAAACATTCTGTATCTTCTTCATATGCTATTTGTTTCTAACAACTTATATATGAATTTGGATTAGAAAATTCTACTTGACACAATGGAAAAGTCAGATTCCCCAAATTCCTTCATTATAGAAATTTATTATTTTGTCCTTTTATGTGAAATTGCGTTTTTACCTTTATTACAATTTTAATCTGTTATTAAAATTCTCGGGCTGTTACATTCCTACCAAGACATGACAATTATTCGTTTATACTCATTTACTTTGTGAAATACGTAATAATTTTCCCATCTGTTAGGCTCTGAATTAGTCTTAGATTATGGTGGCATAAGGTACTCCATTCATCTTTTTTTTGGCATAGCCAGCGGGGTTAACTGGACCCCTACCAGTCTATTGAAGCATCAAAGAGAAATATAAACCAACCTAAACATGCTTAGGTCAGTAGAATACAAAGGAAAACAAGGCTAGAAGAGAAACTAAAAAGAAAACCTAGAAACAACGAGCTTCAAAACACACAAGAGAAGACCACAACACACAGCATAAGAGATTAAAACACATAGAAAACAGAAGGTAGCTCAGAGACTAAAAGCATCATAAAATGCTTGTGAAAAGTGGAAAAATGACTATTTCATCCCTCTACTGATCTCATGAAGTATACAATGTAGTAGTTGGTTCACTATTCTTCTCTTTGCACCAAAAACAATGGAATTTCTTTCATGCCATATTACACAAACAAAGACTTTCAGTGTGAATAGAAGGATGAAGGAATCCATTTCTCTCCATCTAGTTGCTTTATAGATCAATGCCCGTTCCATCGCACTATTTGCATTGGCATTATTTCTTCCTAGCCTTTGCATAATAATATTCCAAAGATAGAACATATAAGAGCATTTGAAGAATGAGTAGAGAGTATTCTCCTCACACACAGAACAAAAGGGGCACATCAAACCATTTGTGATACCCCTGTGATACAAATTCAATTTTGTGTTGATAGCATTCTAAAAAATTTTCCAAAGAAGAAGATTTTCTCTTTCAGTATTATGTCTCAACCATATCTTCTTACTCCAGCAGAAGTTTGGAGTATCTGTGTCTCTAGACAGGCTTTTATAAACTAAGGATATGCTAAAATCACATTGCTTGTTTGTCCATTTTATTTCATCATTTGCATATAGAGGAAAAGTTTTATCATTCAACGGAGCCCGTAGTTGACGTATGACCTGGTTACTAGAGTGTGGTAGGTTGACATGGCCTTAATGGATGAACTGATAAGCTTTTGCACAAAGAGGGATCCCAGTTTGACTTTTTTGCCGAGGGTTCAATACATTTGCCAATATTAGACCATTTTCCAGCTAAGGGTCGAACTAGAAACTAACCCTACCACCATAGGAAACATTCATTTTAACTAGAGGAAGCAAAGTACTTCTAAGTTTGAATATACTTTTCCATGTCCAGCTAAAATTTTGAGGGGACTTCATATTCCATAAGCACTTATTTCCTATGATGTGAGCTTTAGACCATCTTACCTAGATATTTATTTTTGTACTTTGCAAATCATCAGCATATTTTGCAAATGCTGCCTTATTCCACAGTTCTAGCCTTTTAATTCCCAGTCCCCCTTTAGCTTTGGTTTTTTCAAGTTTGGAAAAGGAGCAAGGTATCAGGTTTTTTGAGTATATACTTCCATGCCAAAAGAATCTAAGCATTGCACTCCTTATCATTTGAATAAGCTTTGTTGGAAGCACAAAGGTCCTCATCCAGTAAGTAGTCATTGAGAATATAATTGAGTTTATCAAAGTGAGTCTTCCTGCCTGGCTAAGGAATCTGTTCAACCAGTTGTTTATTCTAGCTAGAATTCTTTCATACAAAGGCATACATTGAGCTTTAGTGATTCTTGATGAAGCCAGAGTGATGCCAAGATAGCTGAGAGCTTCATCTCTAGGTTGTAGTGATGTTGTATTATAAAGAGAGCTTTTGTACCTTTCAGAAACACCAGCAACCAGAATATTTGATTTGGACAGATTTATTCTAAGGCATATGATGGAGTGAAAAAGGGTAAGCCCTTCAAGAATGGCATTAATGGATTCCATAGTTGGTTTTGTGAAGACCACCAAGTCATCAGCAAACATGAGTGAGGTTATATGAGGCTCTTTACATTTAGAGTGAAGTTTAAATATCCCTGACTGAACCAGTTGTAAAAATATTTGGGTTAATACTTTCATCACTATAATAAATAGATAGGCAGATAGGGGATCTCCCTACCTAATGCCTCGCTTGCTTTTAAAGTAGCCAACATTGTTACCATTGACTATTATGGAAAACCTGGCAGAGCACATACATGCATATATCCATGCCACTATGTGTTTAGGAAAGTTCATTAGTGACATGATCCTGATTATAGAGTCCCAATGCAGACTATCAAATGCTTTTGAGATGTCTAATTTCAACATAGCTCTAGGAGAAATTTGCTTGCTGTTATAGCCTCTCAATATTTCATGAGTCATCAATACATTGTCATGAATATTCCTGGTAGGAAGGAATGATGCCTGATTAGTAGAGATAATTTGGGGGAAGACAATTTTTATTCTGCTAGCAATTATTTTTGAGATGCATTTGTAGATTGTATTGCAACATGATATTGGTTTGAATTGGTGAACATGGTCTGCATTTTTGATTTTGGGGATAAGAGTTATGTTGGTAGAGTTGATAGAGTGAAGCATCTTGCATTTGTTGAATAAATTATGCACTGCTTTATATAAATCTTTCTCAATGATGGCCCAGCGGGATGTATATAAAAAATCATTAAATCCATCTGGTCCACCACATGAGTTGGAATTTAGAGAGAAAATTGCTTTCTTAATTTCAGAATTAGAGATAGCTTCACTTAAGAAGAGGAAGTCATTTTGATTTATCCGTGGGAGATAAATATTTTACAGTTTCTGAAGGTCAGGAGTGAACTTATTGTGATTACCCAACAGCTCCCTGAAGTATTTAAGAAACAATTCATTAATGATTATGGGATCAGTTTGAATTTCAACATTATCATTGAATAAAGCATTAATATTTTCTCTTTGATGTTTTGATTTCAGAGAAGAGTGGTAAAAGTGGTGTTCCTATCTCCTTCTGAAAACCATTGCATTCTCAGCTTTTGGTTTATCATTTTAGCCTCCATAAGCAAGGCTACATTAAGTTGATTAAAAATTTCTGATTCCTTTCTTGTCAGAGCTGCATCATCCATATTTTGCTGCATATCATTCTGCACCTTGCTTAATTCTTCTCTTAATTTTGTTGAAGCAAGATCACCATTCCCATACTTTTTTTTGGACCATTCTTTTAATGCTACTTTAGTTGCCCGAAGCTTGCTCTGCAAAATAAACATAGGGTTACCATGAAAATTGTTAGACCATGATCTTTTTAACTATATCATAAAGCTCTGGTTCTTGCACCCATACATTAAAAAATTTAAAACTTGAGTTTCCTCTCATGGCAGCATCACCAAAGGAAAGTATTTGAGGACAATGGTCAAATAGGCCAGGAAGGGGGAGGTGATTAAAAAGTTTAGGCCACTTGGTTAAGGTGATTTGATTACAGAAAGCATGATCAATTTTTGAAAAGGTACGGGAGGAGTTCCTGCTAGAATTATTCCATGAATATGATGCCCTAGTACATTTGATTTCAATAAGGTTAGAGTCTTCAGTAACATTGTTGAGGGGTTTAATCTCATTTAAGGAAAAGGGATTGCCTCCATATCTATCAGCGAGTCCGTTGGCATAGTTGAAGTCCCTTATGACAATCCATGGATGGGATTCTTGCCTAAAGGAGGGGATAACGTTGAAGAGACTTTGCCTAGCACTGACAGAATTATCAGCATAAACAAAGGCAATATAGAATAAGGTGGAAGATGGAAGGTGAATGGAGTGAAAATGAATGACTTGCTTTTTGGAAAGGATGGGAGAGATTGAAAAAATATTAGGGTCATGTAGAATAAGGATTCTACCATATGGTGCTTCACACAGGTTATGGTGGTGAACCCAAGAGGGATTGATGTACTAAGCTGCTCTTTTAGATAGAGTAGAGTTGAGTTTTGTTTCTAATATTGCTGGCATCTTTAGATTGAAATCTTTGATGATGATTTTACATTGATCCAGTTCGATGTCACTATGTGCTTATCTAAAGTTCCACGCACCTATGTTGTGCATCATTAAGTATACTGAAGAGAGGAAAGGAGCTTCTTTTTGTTACTCCTGGTCATGATTGGGGTTTGTTGTTCCCTGATATGTGGGATGATATGAGATGAGTCTCCTTTAGTGTTCATGTTTGTATCAAGTGATTTTCCTCTTTTGTTTTTCTTTATTTTGGAAGGGATTAGCAAGATAGAGGCATTATTTGGAGAAAGAGAAGAGAGGATGGTGAGAGAGGGAGCTATCCATGCTAGAGGTGGTTGAATATGACCATAATGATTCGTGAGTATGGTAGGCTTAGGTGGATTAGTTTTGGATGTGGAAGAGATAGGAAGGGGTGTAGAATATACTAGTGTATGATTTTTGTTTGATGATAATAAACATATATATATATTCGTTTAAATGTATTTGTTATTTTAATTATTTAATTTTCCACATAATTAAAAAATATTTGTTGAATAAAATAAATAACTCAGAATTCTTATTTAAACAAATATTTTATTCAAATAAATATTTTATTACAAATTCAAATAGTACAAATTTACGCTCTCACTATATTTACACAAAATTCCAAACACAATTTTCAATTACAACACAATTTCCACTTTATAATTTTACATACATGTTTCACCTCACTACATAATTCACTCATCACTCGTATTTTATCTTCAACCCTGTTCCATCCTATATCCAGCATTTGAACTATCTGCAAAATAAACATTGACGCGGTAAAATTGAAAAAGAAATATTTTTTAGTGCACAATGAAGTGTGTGTTTGAAAATATTGTTTGCCTTAGTTATTTGGATTGTTCATCATCATTTTTTAATTTCGTCTTACGCGAAAAACTTGTGACATGCACAGTGTATCACTATACATGCCACAAGGTCGTGCACAACGATATGCACCTGCTTAAAATTGCAGGGACGGTTGAGCACAAGGTCAAACCCAAGTCAAGACTGGATTCAACTCAGGTGCAATGAAAAAAACAAATAACACAACAATACAATGCAATCAAGCATGAACAGACCAGACTTCATTGAGACCAGACTTCAAATGGAACAAGACCACAATAACAAAGGCAACCAGACTTCAAATAAAAACAACCAAGCAACAAAGCTTCAGACATGCTCACAAGTCCAAATGGGTTAACATGAATGCAAAGCTTCAGACATGCTCACAAGTCCAAATGGGTTAAAATGAATGCAAAACAACAACATGTAACCAGACTTCAACCAGACATGCTCAGGTTCAGACATGCTCGGGAACCAAGCAACAATCAAGTTCAATTTCAACATTTACATGAAAATATAAAAAATGTTAAAGCAAAATGAATATTCAAGGCCAAGTACAGGGCATAAATCAACATGTAGTGCACATGTACAAAGTGGTGTACTAGATTTAGACATGCGACAGAGGAGACATCCATTCATTCGAGCATGCAATAATCACACACTCACATATACACATGTATGCAGATATATGTATACCATATATCAGTTTAGGCATGAACACACATGAAAACAAGATAACCAGAATTGAGGCTAGAGAATACAAGTGCAACAAATACAAGCAAAGTCAGAATGCAAGCACTCGGGTGGACAGAGCATATCAACACCAATCACACACACACATATACATACATATATGTATGTATATACATGGAGACATCAGATCAAACTCAATCAAGGCAATGCAAGGATAACGTCCAAGACTCTAAGACCAGAGCAATGAAATCAGATCAACTAATCATAATACAGCAAAAAAAATATAGTGAAGTAGCCCTGGGTTATACAAATGAACAAGTCAAAAACATATCATAATCCTAAACAAAGCTGAGAATAAATTAAGGAAGGAGTAGAAAAAGTCACAGAGGACTTCATGATGAACAAGTCAGACTTCAGGAAGTCGAGATTATCTCAAATTCAAATGCCAAGCTGTAAGCGAACGATGAACAATTCATTCAAACATGTTTAAGAAAATTCGAATATATCAACCTATGAACAAGTTTGAAATCATAACAATCGTTCAATCAAGAATCGAATGGCCGAGCAAAGCAAATTACAAATTCAAATCAAAATATACAAAATGAAATTATAGGGTTTTGATCCCTATAAATGCCCAATTCATCATTGGAAAATTATCAAGAGTTCGAAAATAATCAACGAAAGCATTCAAGAGTTAAAAACATACCAAAGTCGAACTCAAATCCTCTGGAGCAATCGTAGAACACTAATCGAAGAAGCACAAAAACCATTTCATCAGAACCGTTTAACTCGACCAATAGAGAGGATTTGAAAGCTTCAAATTTGTTGAAACTCAGATGAGAGACTCAATTAAAGGCACACGATTTAATTTGAGGAATCGCTTGAGAATCAAAAACCCTAATTCCAGATCGCAAAGGAACAAGGCGACTTGGATTAGCAGGAAGCAAACAAAAGGGAGAACTCGTTTATACTTTTTAATTAGGTCGTTTAACCCATTAGGGTTTTTATTTAATTTTAGTTTGTCTTTTTGATTTTTTTATTTAACTCTAGTTTAACTAGTTTACGAACTACAATTTTGTAGTTCGAGAATTCGCAACTCAGTGGCTGAGTTATGGCAGGGTATTGAGCTTAGCGTTAGGTTAATCGAGTTAGCGAGTATCGCAAGTTTACGTGCTTTTGTAAGCGTGTGATTACTTAATTTCTAGTAGAAACCTTGGGGCAGCACGTAAGCAGGTTTTTTCTGAAGCTGGATAAAACTGTGTGTGATCTTTACTTCATTACTTTCTGTTTTTATTTTTATTTCCGCATTAATTTTTAGTAGACCCTATTCACCCCCCAAGGGTGAAAACGATCCTACAAGTGGTATCAGAGCTAGGAACAAAAACCATTTTCTGTCAAGAAATTTTGATTTTTTTTCAAATGGCATCTTTTAATAACGCTTTTGCTGAAGGTCAGTCCATAGCTAGACCACCCATGTTCAATGGCGAATATGCATATTGGAAAAATAGAATAAATTTTTTTTGAAAACCATAGATGCATGGAATATTGTTGAAACGGGATATAGCATACTAACAGTAATGGTAGGTAATCAAGAAGCTGAAAAACCTATGGATCAATGGACAGATTTTGAAAATAAACTGCAAACTGCTAACGCTAAAGCTATGAATTCTATTATTTGCTCATTAGATCAAATTGAATTTAACTGTGTCTCACATTGTCTAACTATGCAAGAAATCTAGCACACGCTTGAAATGACTCATGAAGGAACCTCCCAGGTTAAAGAATCTTGCTTTGCCATGCTTAGTAGCGAGTACGAGAACTTCACAATGGGAAAGGATGAAAGTGTCAAAGAAATGTATGGATGACTTTCTAATCTTGTATACAAATCAAAATCTCTAGGAAGACCATACACAGAACTGGAAATAGTCCGAAAGATACTTAGAATTCTTCCACGAAATTTTGAAGCAAAGGTGATTGCCATCCAAGAATCAAAGGATCCGAAATAGGTTAAAGTTAAAGAACTCATCGGAAACCTCACCACTTTTGGGCTAGAAATCAAATTCAAGGAAGAACGTGAAGGAGGAGATACACGAAAGAAATCAATAGCACTCAAAGGAACAATGGAAAGTGAAGATGATGATGGTGACGATGAAGGAGCAGCTGAACTAGCACTAGTAATAAAAAAATTCAAAAGGTGGAACTTCAAATATGGAAACCTAGCCCTAAGTCAACAACTAAAGAGCAGAATCGTCAAAGTTCTAGATAACTCAGAAAAGCAGAAGATCATTTGTCACAAGTGCAATAAACCTGGTCATATCAAGCCAAATTGTCCTTAAAATCGATTCAGCAAAGGAAAGAAACCGAAAAGGAGATGTTTTGCAGCAACTTGGGATGAAAGTGATTAAGATGATAATGAAAGCACTAGTAGTGAGAGTGAAAAAGCAAATCTATGTTTTTTAGGAGAAACAAGTGATAACGATGATGACGAGCCAAGCGAGGTATCAAAACTTACCCACTCACAATTACTTATATATTTTCATGAAGTAAATGGCTGTTTTGAAAGACTTAGGTAGAAGTACGCTAAAATTGAATCACAAAAAGATATTTTGGTAGAACTAAATATGCAGCTTGATCAAATGGTTCAAAACTACAGAAATAAGAGCCCTAAGTGTGATAAGTGTCCATCATTAGAAGAGGAAATAAAAAAATTAGAAACTAAAATTAAATCGCTTGAAAATGAAATTCTGATTTTGAAAGAAAGTGAAAATACTAGGAGAGAAAATTCTATTAAAAAGTGCACTTTTTTATTGAAGGAAAATGAATCTTTCAAGTCACAAGTCCAACAATTGTCTACAACTTTAGAAAAATTCTCCAAAAGAGAAAGATTACTAAATATGCTATTAGGGAAATAGACTGTTAATACTATTAAACAAGGACTTGGGTATACTCAATCTGAAAAAGGTAGAAGTGAAACTAATCATGTCAACTCCAAGTGCACGATTTGTGGAAAAATTGAACACAATCAAAACAATTGCTAGTGTAGACCCAAACACACGAAAACCATACCAATTTGGGTTCCTAAAGGCACGAATGTAAAATCCCTTAAAATCAAACAAATCAGGGTGCCAAAAGGAACAAACATAGACTGTCTTGGTTCTACTCAAACTTATTTTTCAAAATTCTTTGTCACTAACAATCATGGACCTATGAAAACAATTAGGTCACTAAACTCTTTTCTTGTGTAGGTGTGCTAGCAGGCTAAGGAATAGCAAGAGTGGTACTGGCTGTTCCAGGCACATGACGGGAGACAAATCAAAGTTCCTTAGCCTAGAGAAGTACAAAGTTGGCAGAGTCACAATGGGCAACAACGATAAATGTAAAATTATCGGTAAAGGTAAAGTAGGTAATGGAACATTTACCTTAAATGATGTATTATATGTTGAAAATCTGCACCATAATCTGATTTCAATCAGCCAGTTATATGATAAGGGAATGAATGTTGTTTTTTTATTCTGATTTGTGCAAAATTGTTGACCAATCATCAAAAGAAACATTATTTTCAGGTAAGAGGAAAGGTAATATATACTCCCTATCTTTTGATGATCTCACTCTTTCAAAATGTCTGGTAGCTAAGGATGAAGAAGTAAACTTATGGAATAGACGATTAGGACATGCTAGCATGAATCTGTTAAACAAATTAAAAAGAAAAGATTTGGTAAGAGGTTTACCATCTCAGGATTTCAAAACAGAAACTCTATGTAAAGCATGTACTTTAGAAAAATTTTAAAAATCATCTTTTCATGCCAAGAACACTGTAAGTACCTCTAGAGTCCTTGAACTAGTTTATATGGATCTGTTTGGACCTAACGATATTGCAAGTTTAGGTGGTAAGAGATATTGTTTTGTATTGGTTGATGGTTACTCTAGATACACGTGGGTATACTTCTTAGCTAAAAAATTAGAAACTTTCTCATACTTCACTAATTTCATAAAATTAGTTCAAAATAAAAAAGGAGTTTCTATTATTTCGTTAAGAAGTGATCATGGTGGAGAATTTGAATTTTTTTGTGATGAAAATGGATTTAAACATGAATTCTCTACCCCACGTACTCCACAACAAAATGGTGTAGTCGAGAGAAAGAATCGAACCTTACAAGAGTTGGCTAGATCTATGATAAATGAGTATGAACTACCCTTGTCCTTTTGGGTAGAGACAGTAAATACAGCTTGTTATGTAATGAATAGAGTCATGATTAGGCCGTTTCTTAAGAAAACACCATATGAACTATGGTTCAACAAAAAGCCAAACATTGCATATTTAAAAAAATTTGGCTGTCCATGTTTTATTCTCAATATAGGTGATCAACTGGGAAAATTTGAGCCAAAAGCTGACGAAGGCATGTTCATGGGATACTCTTCCAGAAGCAAAGCTTATAGAGTATACAGCAAAAGGATGAGAACAATCATGGAGTCAATCAATGTAAAATTTGATGAAGGTATTGATGATCAAAGAAAAGAAACAATCAAAAGCATTGTCGAAGAGGAGAACGAAAAAGATGAAAGTAAAAATCCAAAAGAAACTGCAACCGCGAAAGAAGTTCAAAGAAATCTAGAACTAGAGAGATTGAAATTCAAAGCAGATCATCCTCCAGAATTAGTAATAAGTAATCCTACCGCATGTATTCAAACTAGTTCCTCCTTTAGAAATTTATGTGATTTGTGTCTATATAGTGGATTTATTTCAGAAATTGAACCCAACGACATAGATACAGCTCTCAATGATGAGAGTTAGTTTATGGCTATGCAAGAAGAGCTAAATCAATTTGAACTAAATGATGTTTGGATTCTAGCACCTAGACCTAATGATTATCCAGTTGTAGGAACCAAATGGATTTTTAAAAATAAATTTGATGAATCTGGAAATGTGATTAGGAACAAAGCTAGGTTAGTTGCTAAAGGTTATAATCAAATTGAAGGAATTGATTTTGATGAAACTTTTGCACCAGTAGCAAGACTAGAATCCATTAGAATCTTGTTAGCTTTTGCTTGTTATAAAGGATTTAAACTAAGACAAATGGATATTAAAAGTACTTTTCTTAATGGAATTTTGAAAGAGGATGTATTCGTTGAACAACCTGAAGGTTTTGAAAGTCAAGAATACCCTAACCATGTATATAAACTTAAGAAAGCACTATATGGATTAAAACAAGCCCCTAGATCTTGGTATGAATGTCTTAGCACTTATCTCTTAGAAAATGGGTTCAAAAAGGGCTGTGTAGACACCATATTATTTCTATTGCACGAAAACGATGATCTATTGCTTGTTCACATATATGTTGATGACATTATTTATGGTGCCATTAACAACCTTTTGTATGATAAATTTGAAAAAGTCAGACAGGAAAAGTTTGAAATGAGCTTGGTAGAAGAGTTAAAATTCTTTTTAGGATTTCAAATCAAACAAAGTGAAAAAGGTACGTTCGTCTCTCAAACAAAATATATCAGAGAGCTTGTCAACAAATTTGGATCGAATGATGCTAAACCTGCAAAAACTCCCATGAGCACAACAATTAAACTTGACAAGAATGAAAAAGGTATGGTAGTTGATCAAAAGAAATATCAAGGTATGATTGGATCACTTCTTTATCTTACTGCTTCTAGACCAGACATTATGTTCTCTGTTTGTTTATGTGCACAGTTTCAATCAAATCCAAAAGAATCTTATTTGAAAGCTGTAAAAAGGATTATAAGGTATCTGTTGCACACCCCATGGTTTGGTCTATGGTATCCAACTAATGATAACTTTGAGTTAAAAGGGTATTCAGATGCAGACTATGCTGGTAGTCTAGTTGATAGAAAAAGTACTAGTGGAACGTGTTTTATGTTGGGACATTTGTTAGTTGCATGGTCAAGTCAAAAACAAAATTGTATTGCATTATTTACTACTAAGGCAAAGTATATTGCTCTAAGTGGTTGCTCTGCTCAAATTTTATGGATGATACAAACTTTGCAAGACTATGGTCTAAATTTTATACGAGTTCCACTTATGTGTGATAGCAAAAGTGCAATTGATCTCACAAATAATCTTGTACATCATTCTCGCACCAAGCATACAGATGTTAGACGTCATTTCATTAGAGATCACATTTCCAAAGAAAATATCTGCATAAAACTCATTTCAACTGATTCTCAATTAGTAGACATTTTTACAAAATCCTTTCCAGAAAATAGTTTTTGTCGACTTCGTCTCAGTTTAGGCATTTTAGAAATGTGATTTTATATTTTTTTTGGATTTGATCTTAAATGCCTATGTTAACTAATCTGACTACCTATTGATTATTGAAAAGATAAATAGTGACTGAAAAAAGTGATGAGTGTTGATCTTGATCATACATTATGTCTTGAGAGAGTATATTTAGAAAATTTCTTTAAAAATTTAAACAAAGTTTGTTATAACTTTGGTTGGTAAAAATTCCATGACCATCTCAATTCCTATCATATTTCTACGACTATCACTCATTAAAATCCAATATAGTATGTCAAAATGTGGTATTTAAACAGGAAATTATTCATTTTTTTTAATTAGCAATAAAATCATCCAAAAGTACTCACTCTCATTTAAAAGTCCTCACGGTTATGCATGGGTGAACTACTTGAAATCTCTGATTATGTGCTTTCATGCTCATTTAAAAGTCCTCACAGTTATGCATGTATGGAACACATATCAAAATTGGATGAAATAGACGAGTTGACTCTAACCCCATTTAAAAGTCCTCACGGTTATGCGTGGTTAGAAGATACTTGGAATTCTTTTTTAATAAAAATAGAGAATACTACTAATCTCATTTAAAAGTCCTAACGGTTATGCATGGTTAGTAAGTATTTAAAAAAGAAATTCCTGTCAGAAATATACCACAAATGGACACAACTATATGGTTTCTATGCCGACATCACCTCTATCACTCTAAAATGAAATATGCACCTAACAGAGTATTTATGCTTTTTGTTTGATTTCTTTTTTGAAATTTAATATTTATACTCGATTTGGTATTAATGTCTATCACTTTATCACTCTTATCAAACACTGTTACTCATTTGCTGATAACAAAAGGGGGAGAGAAATTAATATTTTGGCAAATAAGTCAATTTCTTTATTTGTATATTCTCATTTAGGTTCATCACATTTTTTATTACTTATTATTTGCATATTTTTTTATTTTCATGCATATGTGAAGGGGGAGCTTTGTTGTAGGGGGAGTATTCAAATAGGGGGAGCTAATAGAATTCATCAAGACCAAATACATTTAATAGAGTCAAAACCTTAATATATATATGTTATCATCAAAAGGGGGAGATTGTAGAATATACTAGTGTATGATTTTTGTTTGATGATAATAAACATATATATATTCATTTAAATGTATTTGTTGTTGTACTATTTTATTTTTCCACATAATTAAATAAATGTTTGTTGAATAAAATAAATAACTCGGAATTCTTATCTAAACAAATATTTTATTCAAACAAATATTTTATTACAAATTCAAATAGTACAAATTTAAGCTTTCGCTATATTTACATAAAATTCCAAATACAAGTTTCAATTACAGCACAATTTTCACTTTACAATTTTACATACATGTTTCACCTCACTACATAATTCACTCATCACTCGTATTTGATCTTTAACTCTGTTCCAGCCTGTATCTAGTATCTAAACTATCTGCAAAATAAACATTGACGCAGTAAAATTGAAAAAGAAATATTTTGTAGTGCACAATGAAATGTGTGTTTGAAAATATTGTTTGCCTCAGTTATTTGGGTTGTTCGTCATCATTTTTTTATTTCATCTTTCGCGAACAACTTGTGATATTCACAGTGTATCACTGTACATGCCACAAGGTCATGCACATCGATATACACCTGCTTAAAATTGCAGAGATAGGTGAGCATAAGGTCAAACCCAAGTCAAGACTGGATTCAACTCAGGTGCAATGAAAAAAACAAATAACACAGCAATACAAAGCAATCAAGCACGAACATACCAGACTTCAAATGGAACAAGACCACAATAACAAAGGCAACCATACTTCATTGAGACCAGACTTCAATTGGTACAAGACCACAATAACAAAGGCAACCAGACTTCAAATGAAAACAACCAAGCAACAAAGCTTCAGACATGCTCACAAGTCCAAATGGGTTAACATGAATGCAAAGCTTCAGACATGCTTACAAGTCCAAATGGGTTAACATGAATGCAAAACAACAACATGCAACCAAACTTCAACCAGACATGCTCAGGTTCAGACATGCTCAGGAACCAAGCAACAATCAAGTTCAGTTTCAACGTTTACATGAAAATATACGAAATGTTCAAGAAAAATCAAAATTCAGGGCCAAGTACAGGGCAGAAAGCAACATGTAGTGCACATGTACAAAGTGGTGTACCAGATTTAGACATGTGACAGAGGAGACATCCATTCATTGGAGCATGCAACAATCACACACTCACATATACACATGTATGCACACACACACACACACCCATATATCGGTTCAGGCATGAACACACAAGAAAACAAGACAACCAGAATTGAGGCCTGAGAATACAAGTGCAACAAATACAAGCAAAGTCAGAATGCAAGCACTCGAGTGGACAGAGCATAGCAACACCAATCACACACATATATACATACATATATGTATGTATATATATATATATATGGAGACATCAAATCAAACTCAATCAAGGCAATGCAAGGCTAACATCCAATACTCCAAGACCAGAGCAATGAAATCAGATAAACTAATCATAATACAGCAAAAAAAAACAGTGAAGCAGCCGTAGGTTATACAAATGAACAAGTCAAAAACATATTAGAATCCTAAACAAAGCAGAGAACAAATTAAGGAAGGAGTAGAAAAAGTCGCAAAGGACTTCATGATGAACAAGTTAGACTTTAGGAAGTCAAGATTCTCTCAAATTCAAATGCCAAGCTATAAGCGAATTATGAACAAGTCTTTGGCAGCAAAGAACGGAACCGATTCAGACATATTTAAGCAAACTCGAATATATCAACTAATGGACAAGCCGAACTAATTTAAGCAAACTAATCATCACAATTGTTCAATCAAGACATATTTAAGCAAAGAACGGAACCGATTCAGACATATTTAAGCAAACTAATCATCACAATTGTTCAATCAAGAATCGAATGGCCGAGCAAAACAATTGACAAATTCAAATCAAAATATACGAAACGAAATTATAGGGTTTTGATCCCTATAAATGCCCAATTCATCATCGGCAAATTATCAAGAGTTCGAAAATAATCATCGAAAGCATTTAAGAGATAAAAACATACCAAAGTTGAACTCAAATCCTCTGGAGCAATCGTAGAACACTGATCGAAGAAGCACAAAAACCAATTCATCAGAATCGTTCAACTCGACCAACAGAGAGAATTCGAAAGCTTCAAATTTGTTGAAGCTCAGATGAGAGACTCAATTAAAGGCAAGCAATTTAATTTGAGGAATCGCTTGAGAATCAAAAACCCTACTTCCAGATCGCAAACGAACAAGGCGGCTTGGTTTAGCAGGAAGCAAACAAAAGGGAGAACTCGTTTATACTTTTTAATCGGGCCGTTTAACCCATTAGGGTTTTTATTTATTTTTAGTTTGTCCTTTTGATTTTTTTATTTAACTCTAGTTTAACTAGTTTACGAATTACGGTTTTGTAGTTCGAGAATTCGCAACTCAATGGCTGAGTTGTGGCAGAGTTTTGAGCTTAGAGATAGGTTAATTGAGTTAGCGGGTATCACAAGTTTACATGCTTTTGTAAGCGTCTGATTACTTAATTTCTAATAAAAAAACCTTGGGGTAGCACGTAAGCAGGTTTTTGCTGAAGTTGGATAAAACTGTGTGTGATCTTTACTGCATTACTTTTTGTTTTTATTTCCGCATTAATTTTTAGTAGACCTTATTCACCCCCCTGTCTAGGGTGAAAACGACCCTATATGGGGTTGTTTGTGGATAAGTTATTGGAGAGGATATTAGAAGTGTTGTGCATGTGCACAGCTTGCATGTTGATGACACTGGTGTTTTGCATGGACTGGAAGGTATTATGATGAGGAAGGTTTTGGACATAGTTGCTTTTTGATGTATGAAATGGACATAGTTGCTTCTTTTTGTTACTCCATTCATCTTTACTTATATCTTAGATGTATGAAATGGGCTAGATTTAGGTCAACATAGTTTTCCCTTGATATCTCTTCACATTTCCCTCTTTATTTGAAGTTGAGAAACCAAACCTATTTCCTTTCGTTCCTCCTTATTGGGACTTTCTTTTCTCATGGAATCTCATCCATACAAACTAAATTATCAGCTTGAAAATGTAAGTAGCAGAGATTTCTACACCTATAACTTCATAGCTCCTTCCAGAAAGGAGCGTTCTCTATATATCCGGACTTCACAACCATCTGCTTCTCCTTATTACTCATAGTCTCAGATTTGCTGGCTTCAGCCTTAAATCTATTTAGATGATCTCTTAACCATTCTCCTAGCCTTTGTTTGATATTAGCCAAGACACTTGCGTCTATGATCGACTCTTTGGAAGTACAAAATTAGGCCAAGAACTCGCAGACAAAGTGCCCAGGAATAGATGGTCTTTTCATGGTAATGACGGTACCATTTCACGGTTGCCCTAAGAAAAGATGTTGGAAACAACCTAAATCTTACAACTCTTGGAGCATCATGGATATCCATTCGGTACTCAAAAGCTATAAGTGGTCATCAGGGTCAGTTGGCCCATCATATTTAATAGAAGGAATCTTAGCATATGAAGACAGAGGAACTTACATTATTTCTTCAATATATGAGGCTTCCCTAAAAGTATTATTTACCATAGAGTCCATCGTCGTTTTTACCTTTATGTCCACCATGTCTTTGACCATTTTTTAGCTAAGTCCTTAGGTATGCTTCATAATCTTTGTTCTGATTTATACTAGATGCTTGCAAAGTAGGGATTATGGGAGGTTTTTGGTTCTTTAGTCATTATTTGATTGATTGGTTGTTGACTTCAACCCCTTTCTCCAGTTTAAGTAAGGCTTAAGAGTAGTTTTCATCAATTTAATGGCTTCAGTTTCATCCTTTTTTTAGGTCTACGGCACTTTTCCAATGGTTTTTACCTTTCAGAAGTGATGAATTAGCAACTCTATGAGGGGATTCAATTTTATCATTATTATCCTTTGCCGTATTAGTCATTCTTGATGACTTCTGGGGTATAAGCATTTCATCCTACTCATGCATGATTTAAAGTTATTTTCGCATAGCCTTGATACTGAGGTGTCACATTCTCCTTAAGATTTGTATAGCGCACATCCTTTTTTCTTGAACATTAACTCTTTTCATTCTTCCTATTTATTTTAAAGCAAGAGTGTTAAGATAGTCCCAAGTTTATAAAAAGGCATTTTATAGCCTTCTCAATGAAAGAACCAAAATTGTAGGCCAAAGTATGGTCCAAACTTAAAGGTTTTATAACATGAAGTCAAATGATACTTGAGAAAGATGTTCCTTTCTTGGTTAAGTATGCATATGCTTAAGATCAATTAGTCAGCTATGCAAATTGTCTGTTGTCCACGTTCCAAATTGCAAAGTCATGATTTGAATTTGACCTAAAAACTGTTATTCCAATTTGATCTTTTTATTAAAAAATTTGAGTATAAACGGAAAATGAGGTAGAAGTGAAATTTGGAAATTGTCCCTTGTTAGTAGAGGGTAAATGCCTACTTATAGGAAACCTACACCCGTAGATCTTTAACATGTGGAATAATTGGACCAATCGAGAGTTGTCATGTGGTCAATCTGAATATCACTTAAGCGAATTCTTAAACCTTTGATGGTATTATTTCCTGCTTATTGATAACATATTCATGTCTCTCGATAGCTCTTCTCTTGGACTTCAATGGCTCAATTTACGGTGGCTCTTTCATTTTGATCTCTGACTTGTTTATACTTAGCTTATAGTAACTCTTCTGTCTTGATCATTGATAGCTTCTTTATGCTTCACGATAGCTTTTGCCTTATGGTTGGCCCCTTGATTTTACGATAGCTTTGCCTTAACTTGCAATGCTACTATACTTACTATAGATCCTTTACCCTGTGATGGTTCTGCCTTGACTTATAATAGCTTAGACTCACAATTTCCCTTTATTCTACGATAGCTCTGCTTTGACTTTCGATAGCTTCAAACCTAAGATAGATTTGCTCTTATCTCATGATATCTTTACTCTTTTCCTAATGATAGCCTCGTTCTTGTCATATGATAGCTTTTCTTTTTCCTCATTATAGCCTTGCTCTTCGTCTCACGATAGCTTCATTCTTATTATACGATAGCTTTGCTTTTTCCTCATGATGGCCTTGCTCTTTGCCTCACGTAGCTTCGTTCTTGTCTTGTGATAGCTCTGCTTTCCTCCTCATGATAGACTTGCTCCTTGCCTTATGATTGCTTTTGTTCTACGATAACCTTTTGGCCCTTGATAACTTTCCTTAGTGTTCCATAACTCTTGAATCATGATGCTTCTTTTACTTTCCCTTTGTCACACGATAGCGTTTTATTTTGAATCGTGATAGCTTTATTTTGGTTTATAATAGTTTTGGACTCGCAAGGGACTCTTTTTCCCATGATGGACTCATCTTTTCTTTTAATGCCTTTAAGCTTACGATAGGTGCTTTGTCTAATAATAGCCTCACTCTTTGCCTTTCGATATACCCTATTCCTTGGTTCATGATAGCTTTGTTTCCAATTTAGACATAAAAATTTAAGGTGTAACAAAGCTTGACTCTATGCACCCCAGCCAAACCTAAGGGATACAGTGGTTACTATATAGAAAATGACTACTTACGTACCCTTTCGGGATCTAGACCATGCAGTTCTATTTCCTACTCTTTTCCTACATTAAATACTTGTTAGCATATAACATCGCATAGCACCAACATCCATGAAACTAACATAAGCAGAAAACATCATATTTTACTATGCCACTACAATCAATCATCATAAATATAAGGTAGCAATAATAATAGCAACACGCAGCCATTATACATCATATAAATTTAAAAAAGCTCAATACCGACTGTAAACGTCAAATAAATCAACAAAAAATGTCATCATATGTGTACCGACCACCTATCTTAGTAACATAAATATCAAAGTCGTCAACAAAGAAAAACTATAATAAACTACACAATGTGTGCATAGTAATAATGGTAAAACGTCACATAACTCATCCTAATACGTTTCCATCTCAGCACAACTGAAATATATGATAATTCCAACCAACAATTAATGCATATGTCACAATAATCAAAAATGCTATATTTACATCTACTACTTTCACTTAAGTATAAAATCATCTTATTATTTTTTGTTATAAAAGTCTATTTATCTTTATTATCTCTGTCAAGGACCACTAGCTCAAGTGGTAAAGTCTCTAGATTATGTTCTAGAAACTTAGGGTTCGATCCCTAAAGACGTCAAAAATGAGTGCTTAGCTTAAAATTAAGTATAACTTTTATTATCAAAAGAAAATGATTATCTTTATTATCTCTAACAATAATATTTTCTCAAACTGATAACATTCTTCAAAAATCCTTCATTTTCAAAGTACCACTTTAAATATCTTAAAACATCATTATTTAGTCAAAAATAGTATTTTACATTAAATTTATTCCAAAAAACAATAATAGTATTACTTTATGTCAAAATAATAATATTTATTTAAATTGTCTTATTATTTTTCACAACCACTTTGTTATTATTTAGCTCAAAAATAATAATTATTCTATGCTAAATCTCAAAAACCACTCTATATGATTTATCTCAAAAATAGTAATAAGTTAACCCAAAATATTTCTGAAATTATAATTTTTATTCTCAAAATACCTTTTATTTTTATTAGTTAAATGATGATAATAATAATAGTTGTATTTTTCATAAATTCTATAAAAGCGATCACATTAGTATTTACTCAAAAACAATATAGTCTTCCTAAATTATATTTTCATTAATTAAATTATACTTTATGTGAAATAATAAAAATTCTCTAAATTAACTTAAAAATAATTTTTTGTTCTTATTTATGAATTTCCCAAGAAACTCAAAAACAATAACCATATTAATTTTCCATATTAGTTTCATAATAAATTGCTACAAATTTGTAAATAATATTAATTACTTCAAACTTATAGAATTTTAATTATTTTACCAACCTACAATTAATTAATATAAAATGTCTTCAACCAACAATGTACTAATTAAACTAATCAACAACAAAACAAAACATACATTATATCAAAAACTACATAATTATTAAAAGGGTATAACATATCAATAGGCGCGCGCGTGTGTGTATATATCAATAAATACCAATTTAGTATTTTAAAATATAAATATTTACAACCATTGAGTCCTACAAATATGCTTTCAGCTACAGCTTTAAAAGCTATCAATCCATATACCAAAATATTTGAAATCTGGCCATGAACACAATGAAACAAACCACACATGAAATGGAAGTCATACGCTAAATATATGTTGATTTAAAAGTTTAAGGTTTAAATTGTAAATATTGAATTTTGAGGAGCTTAATAGAAAATTTACTTCACCGTTAAGGTTTTGAATTTTCCTGATATAATCATGTCGCCGCCTTCCCATCGATGCCGCTATCGCCTGATTGCTCCGAATCGTCGCTGCATGCCACAAGAAGAACTATCGCCGCCTCCATTACTAATTCCAACCCACCTTGGTCTCTGTAATCAATTATCGTCACATATGTTACTATCGCCTTAATTTACTAACCCTAATTCAATTATAACGGTCATCATACCCACCATCTTCTATATCAAAGACCACGATGCACTACTCTTTACATCACCGAAAACGAAATCACTATCGTCGTTGTTTGTCGACCACCAAATCGAATGGCTAAGATTTTTCTGCAAATTCATAGCCATCTCGCATATTGGATCAAATAACAAATTGCATATGTCTCTTTTTTATCGTCGAGTTTTTTGATTTGGCATAGCATATGTAGGGTTTGGTATCACGGTCCGTTTAATGTTAATTTTGAGATTATGGGATCAACATTAAAAGGTAGACATTAGACATATGGAGGGAGAAGAGATCAGAAATATAAAGAAAAATAGAGTAGAGGTTACCTTAATGTTTCCACTAATCACTGTATTTATAGACATAAAGAGGTGTGTTTGACCAAAGACGTGTATTTGACCGAAGCGCTCATAAAGGCCCTAAACTCCCATTTTTGAATGGTAATAGAACTATATCATGTTATACACACACACACACACACATACATATATATTTTTAAGGAGGCAAAACATATGATGTTCTTTATAAGTCTTTAAATAAAAAACCTTTCCCTTAATGTGTGTGTGTGTCTATATATATAAGGAGGCAAAACCTATGATGTTCTTTATAAGTCTCTGAATAAAAAAACATTTTCCTTCAATATATATATACACACCGAAATATAGGTTTTAAGTATTTCTAAATGCAATGGAAATACCAAAATTTCCAAAAAGACGACTCTGTTCAAAATTGTTTTATCATTAATTAAATTTAAACAATTATTTATAATTAATTAATAATCAATATGTCAAATTTGCGGGTTGTTACCAGAATATATCAATGCAACCTTTCACTAATCAACTTTTCCATAGTTTATGGTGATTATTATCTTCCTATGCATATTTTCAATTATATAAAGTATTTTCAGAAGTGAAAATAATTTTAAGGTGCTTTAACCGATGAATTTTTAATATATCATCTTATTATGTCATATATTAAATTATATTTCAAAATATGTATCAACTAGAGAGGTTTTGATGCTAAACCCTTGTGTTAATGACATCGAAACCTTAGAAAAGTTTATAAGTGGTGTATAAACATATTCCATGGATGGGTTTATAGTTTAGACTTTTCTTATGTGAAATAATATTATGAACTTTTAATGGTTGAAAATCATAATTTCAACAGTTAATTATCAAAAATAATTTAGAAAAATAATTGTTAAATTCAAACTTTTTGTACAGTGTAATATTATCATTTTAGAATTTTGGAAACTATTCCTAGAATTTTGGATATAATATGAGTAATCGGTGAACTATTAAGTGAATGAAAAATTAAGGAAAACTAGAGTAATTAAGATTTAGTTAACAAAAATAACTAGCATCTAAACTAATTCTTTAGAAATTTTTATTGAGAAACTAAATTAAAACTTATATGTGCTTATTTAGGTAAAATGATTATGAAAAGAGTAATAAAACAATTTTGTAATTATTTACAAAGCTGCCACTACATAAATGTTTTTCTCCTTAGTTTGAGAGCTTATAACTCTCATATCCTTAATCTAATTTTGACCATTCAGGTATCATTGGAAAGGCGATGAAGCATCTTTCTAACGATGTATAGACATTTGGACTTAAGATGTGAGAGGTATAACTACTAGAAGTTAGGAAAAATGTTGAGTAAGTTGGCACTCAAATTTTTTCTAAGTGTTCATTGAAAACAATTTAAGTCTACTTTCAATGGCATATTGCTCTAACATTCTAAGGTTCAATCCTATCAATTTCTAGTGTAGATAGCAGATAAATCCATCTTTTGAATGCTTTTTGTTTCACCTAAGTCGGGGATCAGAGATAGCAAATATGATGTGTTGAGAAGAAAACAACATTTTAGCAAAATGTGAAAGAGGGAATTAGGGGAAAGGACAAACTATGAAAAAGAATTAGGCTGAAGGACACCAAGTTTCATTTTTAGACTGAAAAACAAATGCTAGTTATAATTAGCATTATATTCAACTTTTACACTATACAAAATGCTAGTTATATCTAGCATTATATTCGGTTTTACACTACAAAATGCTAGTTATAGCTAGCATTGTCCTTCAGCCTAAAAAACAAACTTGTTGTCCTTTAGCCTAAATTTTTTCTTAAGTTTGTCCTTGTGCCTATTTTCCTGAATGTGAAAATTGTTAAAATGTTATGATTTCGATAAAAGATAACTTCAAAATGGTAAATCATACCATTG
This sequence comes from Allium fistulosum, assembly GCA_030737815.1. Taxonomy (NCBI): domain Eukaryota; kingdom Viridiplantae; phylum Streptophyta; class Magnoliopsida; order Asparagales; family Amaryllidaceae; genus Allium; species Allium fistulosum. The sequence goes on from CM060906.1 coordinate 413,759,435, forward strand.
AGCGGTAAGTTCCAATGAAAGTAGAGTTTTCAAGCTTTTAACCAATATAAAGATGATATGATACAATGCAAAGAATCAAAGGGAAATTGCTGTAGGTTATGCGACAAAATAATTCTAGTTGCTTGCAAATTTCAAATAAACCCCTATCGTAGATGTGCTATCAAAATTAACCCTCCATTATTGAAAGTATGAACCTTATCGAAAGTATGAATCTTATCATAAGTAAGAAACTTTGATACCTTATCAGAAATTTAAGATAACAACATTATCGAAAGTATGAAATTTTCGTTACCATTTCCTTATCAAAAGTACGACTTTAGAACATGAAGGCCAAGTGATTGCAGAATGTGTATAAGAGGGTGAAAGCTTTCGGATGCAAGTGCTCAGAGATGGAAAGTGGCATATGGTGGCAGAAATAAGTAGATGATCATAACATGGATGTGGATGATCGAAAGATGGTTGGAGCTCCTTTTCACTCACCACAGTTCACTAAAGCTGGAAAAGCATATACCACTGGGTAGGTCTCAGTGGGGGAAATCAATTATTAGGGTGCAGCCATCTATAATGCCACTATGGAGGAGCAGTTCGATATTGTCGAAACTTGGGTTTTGGAAAAAAGGCAACCAGAATTGTTGGTGATGGTTTGGAGGAAGCGAATGGTACCATAATGAAGAGAAGGCAGAGAAGAGCATCGCCATACATGCGATTGACGACGAAAGGGCCTGCATGGGCCGAAGTCGGGAATATGTATACCAAACTTTGATGATAAAATTCTCCTAATACTTTCACTCTTTCGATAATTAAACTTTGTAGATGTGAATTTGGACTTAATTTCTTTACAAAGATATATTAGAATAATATATCGAATTGTTGGATTGGAGGCTTCCTAACTAAATGGTTGGGATTGTCCATATCAAAATGAAAATAGGCACATCGGGGTAGATTTTGACTAACTTACACTACTACAAAACAGGCCATTTGCATCGGTTGTTTACCCCCCTTTTGCATCAGTTCAACAACCGATGCATATGCAACCGATGCAACAGGCTTAACACTTTTGCATCAGTTCTAAAACCGATGCAAAAAGGTCCTTTTTGCATCGGTTGTTACTAACAACTGATGCAAAATATCATGGTTGGTTGCTTGAACACAGCCCCCATGTTGCATTGGTTGTAATGAAAACCGATGCAACAAAGGAACTTGTTGCATCAGTTGTTGTTAAAAACCGATGCAAGCTAATCCCTCTATTGCATCAGTTTTTTATAACAACCGATGCAAACTAATCCCTCAGAAACCATTATTACAGTACTCAAATAGACTATATAGTATATATCTATATTTATTCCATTTGCATCACATTTACATTTTATATATTGGTTTTACAAGTGTCTTTGTTTTCTTTTCTTTACATTAAAAAAAATACTACTTCAATTCATTCACTTCAGCATCATTCACTGTCATCCACCATATCAAACCACTTCATTACAGTCACCATTCATTTGCCATTCATTTGCAATCACTATCCACTGCTGCTAACAACAACCTTCTCAAACACTGCTTACTACTTCAAATTGCCTTCACCACTTCAAATTGCTACAATCGCAACCTTGATCAACATTGCTCACAATCTGCTACAACACTTCCACACTTCAATTCCTTCAACAACAATCACTATATCACAAACCCTCACAACTTTCACTGCCTCCCTGTCAACCTCCTCCACCATCTCCAACTAAACTCAATAGTCCAATACCATCCACCAGAAATTGCCATCTACCATCAATCCAACATACATTCAACCAACTGCTCCTTCACATCACTACATATCACCACTACTTACACACATACTCCTTCCACTACCTATCATCATTCAAAAACTTCTCCTCTCTCAACCAATTTCAGTCAAATACCTTCACCACTCAAGCTTCACTGTAGGAATAAAACTGCAGCACACTGTTCTTGCCTCATACCTGAACAACATCACTTACTCCATTACCATCATTCCATCACAGCAACTCCTCCACTTCCCAAATTCAAACACCATTCTCTGCTACTGACCACACTGACTTGCTTTCTTCATACAACCCCACCATCTCGCCTTCATTCACTGACACACTTAACAATAGACCATCCACAACTTACACTGCAGTAACCCAAACAAACAGCAACAACCAACATCACCTCACCAAAACATCACAGTGCATGTGTAATAAATATCATTCAAAATTGTAAAAGATGAAGTTTTACCTGAAATTCCAATATCATATCCGAAAATGAGCCCTCCTGTTGCAGCAACAATAGAAGCCAAGACAACATAACAGGTTATATAGACTATTTAAAACATGTAGCAGCTTTTATTGCTATATGAAACAAGTAGCAGCTTTTATTTGCATTACATTTGCATTCTTTTGTTTAATCTTTGCAGAATTTAGAAGAAATTTTTTCTCAAAAAATGATCAACATAAAGGCATAGTCAAAAGACCTACTTACAAGTTAATCGAATTTGGAATTGGTTATCAACTGAAACAACTCCTGCCATTATATATAAACACTAGTATGAAGCCCGTGCCGATGGCACGGGTTCAAACATAATAACGTATTTATTTAATATTTTGGCAGATCTTCAAGCATAATAAAACGAAAGTATATTCCTTTGCTTGCAGAGTAGAAGATAATGATGAACTGAGATTTAATATTTCTTTATAACAGAAGCATGTTTATTTTACTTACTATATGTTGTAGGTTCAGCCATTTATAGTGGTGCTTGAATGCTTCAGTTGAGATCTCCATTCTTACATAATCATCCTTTGACCTTTGGCATTGACCAATTATTCTGAAGTCCCTTTAATTTCGAAAGCAAAACTAAGCAATCATTTCTATATGACATGTCGTGATTGTGGGCATTTTGCAAGTTCTTAACATAAACAGCTTCCCTGCAAGAAAAAGTATGGTAATCGGAGAATAATTATCTAATTAATTACTTTAATAAATAAATATTAGCAAACAATCATGCACATATATCTGTTAAAACTATTCGTATATTTTACATCAATCATATGTTAGTTATAGTAAAGAAACATGCATGATTAGCTTCAATATCAAATTAAATTATATAATGTTGGAGATATTCAAGGTTGAACGAAGTTAAAAAGAGGAGAATTATAGAGAATTTAAGTGATCCAAATGAATAAATTACTTACTAAAATGGCGTACTGAAAAAATATTTTACCAATCAAACTACAAGCAAATAGAGCATGTATAAAAAATGGAATCTATAATGACCCTGAATTTTGAACAGAGGTAGAAATGAAAAAAAAACTATCCATTTAATCGAGAGAGAAAAACCTTTTAGGCATACTTATATTTAATGTAAAAAAATATTATTTCAAAATAGTTTCCTTAACAGAAAGTATCAAACCTATCTGCCAAAGAGAATCTATCAAGCGAAATAAATAGAATATTCTGTATATTTCAAAAGTGCACTTATTGTAATATCCAAAGAATATAAATGAAAAATATATATGATCAACTTCCAGATTTAAAAAAGATAAAAATTATTACGTACCTTCTGATTAGCAACACTACCAAGTGCAGGTATACCCAAATGAATAATGTATTCACCATCCACAACTCCAACAGATTTTGTTCGATCGCCCTAATTACAAAGAATACTATACCTTATCCTTATTATCAATATTTTATAAAGGGAAATGTCCTTTTCACAATCATTATTTGCTTACCTGAGCACAATAACCAAGCATCTTATCTAGACCCCATGCATGTATTAAGTCATTCTGGAGAACAAAACAATAATATAAATGAATAGAGAAATTACTTAGGTAGTAAATATGCAACCAAATAAACCTGAATCATATGTCATACACAACGCCATGCTGCTTTAGAGAACACGGGAGCCATCATTTCCACCCATCTACAAATATATCAATTTATTTATTTTTTGTTTATTGGAAGCTGAATACTGATAGTATAACGCAAAAAAAAATCTAACAAATGTCTGAACATGCAGTTTCATTTGGGATTAAATTGTTTTATTCCCCTACAGCATACATAGGGAAAATAGTTACCCTGTACATGGAGGAGCGGAACTATCTTGTAACACTTAATAAGTGTACTTAGTTTATAATTTGAATGACCTATTTGCAGCAATAAATAGCATGCAGTAATCATAAATTATTTAATATTTTTTTGAGTCATACTTTATTCAAGTATAGAACTCATTTCTGATGTATAGATAGCCAAAGACCTTCAGAACTCATGTTTAGAATGCCTTACGACTTACCACTTAAACTAGTGAATCTTGAAGTAATCATATATTGTTTATTTATATTTTTTTCATATTGTTTCAGCATTGTATTGCTCTTCATGAGTAATAAAGCAAGATTTTAACTTGCTTACTGCTCAGCCATTTATTCAAGTACACTTTTGAATTTGAATTAATATGTTGCAGAATTTTCATTCAATTCTAAAAAATATGTTTTATGCTTGAATTCAACAATATTTGAATTAATTTAAGTCTATCACTAAACCGGAGTTAATTGACTCAATAGGTTTCAAATGATATTCAGACTTAATTTCAACTTTATATCACTTTGAATCCATCTAAAAATTAGACATCGAAAACCAATCTCAAAATTTATTTCAAACATTATTATTTGAAATTCTAGATGTTCTAACCTAACTCGCTATGCTTCAGACATGAACTTGCATATGTACTAACAGTCAACCAAACAATCTGGTTATAAATTTTTATCGCAACGTCCAAGTTTTCCAGTCAATGTAACATACATGAACAATCACACATGCACTGCCATGAACATTACTAAAGAAATGCCAAAGTAGGAAATTTCAACTTGAAAACTATGGTCCAGGCCAAAAGAAACTATAAAAACACATGACATCAAAATGCCACGAACTACACAGGTCCCATTGGGGCATTACCATTACGTAGAAAGATACATATCCTGTATTGGACTAAATTTACATCTCAAGGAAGCCCAAGAATAATAGCTTCACCATGCACAAACTAATATCAACTTTACCAGGCAACCATAAATGAAATAGTATATGAACATGGGTTCAAACAGCTATAAGAAGCCAACATCATAAAATAAACCAGCTACATATTTATCAACTGTAAGAAATGTAACATAAATAAAAACATAAGGCTTCCAAACATGTTTCTCAACAGCATAGTTTAAACAATACATAAGTAAAAAACAACCAACGACTATCAATCAGGATCACTCCATACTAGCAGAGAAGAAATTCAGACAGCAGCCACAAACTATTGAATGTTAATAATTATTAAAATAACAAAAAACGCTTTAAATTATAAATATCTAATCGATTACTTATAATTTTGAAAAATTATTTCCCACGATAATTTGAAACAAAAATTCTTTTTAACTAGCCGGTTCGACTAAAAAACATTAACTATAAATTCCTATGAAAACAAAATTAGTTTTTATCAACAAATCTTGTGTTAACTAGCCATTAAAAAAATTCATTAACTATTACCAAATCAATTCTTAGTATACAATTATTTCAAATAACAAATTAAATACACCAATTCTAATTTAATTCTTATTATACAAATTAATCTTTAATATACAGCTAACTACTAACTTAAAATTAGAACATATAGATCAAAATTGATGCTAGAACATAATGCTATTTGCAAATTACAAGTACAACAAACTTAAAATTAGATAATACAAACCAAAATGTTTCAAATTTTTATACAAACATTTAAATTGCCACTTGATCTGTTGCTAATAGGATAATTCAATAAAGACGGAGATCAACATATCCATACAGCAGACAATTTCTAAAACAGAGTTACAAATGGAAGAAACAACCAAGTATGGTAATTGATAAGTAATAAATTAAGTACCTTTTCACTTTTCAGCAAACAAGCATCCAAGCATGAAGTAGCCAAAGTAACAACCGAAGATGGAAGAAGATTGCTTATGTCTATGCGACTGTGCCCTAGCTGTGTTAGAGGCTAGAGCTTGGAGTTACCTATTTCCATCGCCAAGTCATCCTCGATTGGAGTCGCCACCTAATCATCGTCGATTGGAGTCGCCACCTAATCAACGTCGTTTGGAGTCATCGTCGGCCATCGTTGTCGATTATTATCAAGTGAAGTTGCGATAATTTTTCCTTTTGCTGCAGATTGAGATCGTGATTTTTTCCCTCTTTTTGTTGCACATTTGGTAGTGATGATGGTGCCCTAGAATTTTCGCGGCCCAAAGCCACTGCTTTGCTAGCTTTACCCAAAGGCCGGCCTTGCCAATACGCCATCGCCTTCTACAAACATCGCCTCTGCAAATACCACCTCCTTTCAACCACTGCAATTCGCCCCTCTTCAAATCGCGCAACCCATATTAAAAAGTAATACAATTCGAGTAACGTAATAAAAGGAAGATTTGGTACCTTGATAATGAGAAGCCGTGGCCAAATCTAATCCGCGAAATCACGTTTGAAATTAACGGTGAAAATCAATTTTAGGGTTTTTTTGTTTTGAAGAAACGAATGGGAAAATAAGAAATTGGGATGGTAGGGATAATGGGTGCGTAAGGAAAGGGGTTTCATGTGACCTGCACGACCTAAATAATTTGAAATTCCATCGCCTTTGCTAATGAACCCATGCAAATTAACGTAGTTGCATCGGTTGATTTTAAAACCGATGCGACTAAAACTATTTGCATCGACGTATTTGCATCGGTTGTTGGTGACAACTGATGCAAATTTGATTTTTCATTACCTATTGCTTTCCACGTACCAATTGCATCGGTTATTAAGACAGAACTGATGCAAATAGTTCTATTTGCATCAGTTTTTACTTCAACTGATTCAAATGAGGCGATGCAAATGGCCTATTTTGTAGTAGTGTTAATATGACAAAAAGATATCGGAAAATTATGAACAATGGAAAAAACTATTCACCCATACCTATCCTTGTGTGTTTGAAATTTATTTTTAAAGTGTTAAATCAATGTAAAATTGAAAAATCATTCGAGAATTTGATAAGTCAGAATTCGACGAAACTAATCGTACTTGAATAATATATGGAAGAATACAATCTATAATTTAACTTCCTTGGAATGTAACTAGGGATATGGAATATCCCTTGAAGTTTGGAAATTGAACAATAACGATATGTGACATTCAACTGAAAATAAATTAAATGTAAAATGATTAAATTTCTTATGGCTTAATTGAGATTTTAATATTTGGTCTAAATTAGTATACCATTATGTGATTAAATTTAGCAAGATTTTGATCATCGGTATGTTTGAGAATTATCAATTTTACCCAGAATACGAAACGACTTTGGTGTTGAAGTTTAAATAACTAAAGAATGCTTTTTTATTTGGTTGGTATAATTAGGTTTGACTATTGTATGATCATAATTGCACCTAAGGTATCATGGGGGATTAAACAATAAATGTTACAATCATTTATTAATGAACAGCAACGATAAATTACAAGGTTCAGGATCAGGAGAAGCTTTAAGGCTTTAGTAGGGATACTCACTAGATGTGATACTGTTGTTTGCATTCGCTTTTTGAGAAGGTTAGCGTGACCTTGACCAATGTGGCTGTATAAATTAAATGGATTAATAAGAATGCATGAAAGACGATTACTAATGATGAATGGTGTGGGACATCCAGCATAAGTATTTGTTGACTTAAACATTCAAAACATATGTTTAAGTACTAGATATAGAATTGATTAACTAGAGAGAATCTGACTTATTCTTTAGCTTGTGAACAGTTAAACCATCATGAACCAAATGTTGAGAGTAGAGATATAACTGTATTTATTTGTTGTTTTTAATACTATAGCGTATAGTGAGGGGAAACCCGATTCCACGGTACGACATAGCCACACTATGCATATATAGTGCGTCGGAAAACCAATATTATTCACACTAGGCTTAAATAAGATTTATGTTGTTTATTTTATTTTATCAATAAACTTAAGGGCACTTGTTTGAGTAGGCTGATTTTACGTTATCAATAGTTTGCTTTTGGCATTCAGATAAAGCTTCCAAGGATGTTGCAAGAGGCCTTTATTATCTATGTAGTGTGCTTTGTTTGGTTGCTTATTATGTAAAGCCATACATTTATCACTGGCTAAGAATTAAGCTTCTAAAACATGACATCATCCTCATACGTCACACATGTATATTATTCATGATATTGCATTTAATCTATGTAGGAATGAATGGGAAAATGATGTATAAACAATTATGCAATGAAATTTTTTATTTACTCTATTGTCATTATTATGGGAAAAAGATTTCATAATTTCACTTGTAGCTAACCATGATGATGAATGTAGCATAATCAATATTTATTTCAGGTCTCAAAATGGAGGATGTTACAATGATAAACATGCATCAATTGTTTGAACATGAATGATGCATGCCCAATTGATAGTTTTTCTCTTTTGCAGATTGACAAACTCGTGGATGAATAGACATTAACTACTATCATTCATGGATGCTTACTCCAACTACAATCAAATTACAATGCATAAACCTAGCTAAGAGCATAGCTGTTTTATTCCTCACTTAAGACTGTATTGGTTGAAGGTTATGTTGCTCGGTCTGAAGAACAATAGAGCTACTTATCAATAATTAGTTAATAAAATGTTTGTAGAGCAGATCAGATAGGTGATGGAAGTCTACATAGATGATATGCTTATGAAATCAAGGAAATCGAGAATTACACTTTCATTTAAATCAAGTTTGCAATAGATCAACCTCATTACTAGATAACATGGCCCCCTGATAGATTAGTAGGCATTATTTTTGTTAAGAAAGAGATTAGGTAGGATGCGACATCTCCACTAATCAAAACTATGGCACTAGAAAGGTACGATAAGAAAGATAATCAATAGTTAGGACTAAGCATTCCTTCATAGGAGTTTGCAAGCTTCCTATTTATTGTACTCCTATGTATTGTGTAAAACTGTAGTGCTAGAATGAATAAAAATCTACCACTATGTATTAAGTATTAAGTACACGGTCTAATCGAATTTTAAATTTGAAATCTTTGTGAAATCCCCTAGTATTTTTTTCCTCTTATTAGTCCTAAGATTTCAGAGATGGATGATAATGACTTATCAATAGCTTGCTTTTATGTTAGTAAGTGTTAAACTAATTAGTGCTGGAGTTGCAACAATTGCTTTAGTGTGAATGACTATTAGTATTGGAAATGTGTTCGTATCTTTGATTCATTCCAAGGTTAGAAATCCCTTAGCATATTCGTTGCAAACCAAGCTTAATTTCTAACAACTCCGGCTTGCAATTAATATACTGGGCAAGAAAGAGATTGATTAGACACAATATCTGTAATTTCACTGACATCTTCACGGAACGAATCAGGTAACTACTATGGGAGGTAGCTATATATTGTTGCATATTCATGCCATCTCTTTTGAGAGATGGGGAGCTCTGTAAGAGGTCCAGTTTACTTCGACCGTGGTTCGCTTGTCATAGAAAAGACGGAGTGTCTTTTCCTACAGCAAATAAGGGATGGGCCTTATTCATACGATTCTCTTGTGCTACTGAGCAACCCTTACTCTATGGTTTCCAATAATTGATCATGGGCTTGGCTTTTGCCGATTCCTCTTATTGAGTAGGGGATGCGTATTTGGCCTATCGAACACGAATTGATGAAAGTTTAAACCGAGGTGCTTTTTTGAATAGATATTAAATCCTTCTCTACCTTCATATTGGGTATCTCGCAAATAGATTTTATGTGTATAATATGTGCATGAATTCTCGCTTCTCCACTGACAATCAGTGGTATTGTCGAAACCTTGGGCATGGAGCAGATTTAGTGTTGTTTCCACTGCTTAAAGCGACTGTGATGACCACAAAGAAAGAATGAATCCCACCTTTGGATATATAAGAGTCGAAAAGGCTTAGAGCATTCCATCCGGAGTAAGAATTTGGATAATCTAGAATGCGACACACCTGAAAGCCTTTGCTTCATCCAATATATTGATAAGTTTAGTAGAATAGTATTTCATTACTACAAATATGTATATTGATAAGATAAGACACGTCTTTTGATACTTCTCTTCAATGACTCGTTTTTCTTTTTTCATTAGTTGTTTTGTTCTTATTTGAGTGGATTCGAGAGGATGGATTGGTTGGTTGGACTATGGGAGAGAGAAAAGGAGCCTCAAATACAAATTTTATCAAAATAATATGGGTCCTCAATTGTACGCTTAGAAGCAAGAATGGGTGCAGAAAGGAGGAAAGTATACAGCCATAACCCACTTGAGTAGTTTTCCATTCACCTATTCATTCCCTTGAAGATGGGGAAGTTGGCTCTAATAAGAGGACTCATATTGTGGTGAAATGTTTCACACAAACTTATGGCATCTATTATCTCGAGACCTTTGCTCATGTGTCCAAATTAAATGATCCATTCTGTTAATTCTAGCTATTAAATCTTCATCACTACATCAGCTTGGTGTCTAAAAGATTGCCTTGCCTTAATTATCATCGCTACTGAAAAAGAGAATGACTTGGAAGAAGATCAAAATTCAACTCTTTCATTACAACAAGAACTGTTATTTAAAACAGCCAGAGATACTTTCCTATCTTTCTCGAAATGAGTTACATAACATTGCTACCAAGAGCCCTATGACGAGAAGAGCTTAACCTACAATTAAAGATCAGACATGTTATCCAAAATGAAATGTCCGAGGAGATCCATAGGCCTCGGGATAGAGATAAACAAGAAAACCAGTTAGAGTAGAGTGGACTACCAGATAGATCCATAAAGCAAGGTCCACTATAGAGATCCTAGGATTCCTCACATCGGGATCGAGATCGCTATACACCCAAGAAGTCAATGAAAGATGACCCAGGATATTAATTGGGGAGGATTCCAATCTTCATCAGAGACATATGTTGTATTGTCTACATAGCAGACCATATAGTATAACCTCACCTAGCTAATTTGCATAGTGAATATTTCCTTTACTTAGTAACTCATCATGTCGAGTTTTCTCACATACCTTTATAATGGTACTTTTCGGATTAATAGCAAATCCTTTATTTCAATTCTAATTACTTGGTATGCCTAGTACGTCACAAAATAATAGGCTAGGAGCTGCTAGTAGCTTTATTAAGGGGCTTCACTTAGTAAGGAATTCCCACCATAATTGAAGAATTGCTCCTATATGAGTGCCAAATTCCATAGCAATATCAACAAAACATATCTTTCATAGCTCGCTTTGGGTCATTACACTTCTATGCAATGGTTATTTTGTTTCCATCTAGCTGGCTCTATTATGTCTCCTTTGCAAGGCATAAATAGTGTTTTATTGTCAGATCAACATTTCAATCTTAATAGTACTTGGCTGTAAGATCAGTGTCTAAGTCTATATGAACGTAGAGGCTATTAAAGTGATGTCAAACCAATCCAAACTATTCTTTTGGGAAAGCTTTAGGATTCCAGCGGTTTGAGCCCACAAGTAATAAGTAAGTAATTCTAACTAGAAATAAGCAAATCGCTATGCACCTTACTCTGTCCCACATAGTGTACTACTATCAGCCTTACTAGGCAACATCTACCTAAACAAGCTCAATCAAGGGATAGGTTGGATCCGAAAAAAGCACAAAATTCCTCTTGTTTCGAGAATCATATCGGTTCTATGTTGGCCGGATCCGTCGTATTGATGACTAAGAAAACTTTGTTCCTAGTCTAAAATTAGAAAGGAATTATCGATACATTAAGGTTCAATGTAAGAGCACGTTAGAAAATAATAGAAATGGTTGCCCTAAATCATAGGGACTGATAAGGAAAAAAATTCGTTGATTCTTTCCCCTATATTACTTTGTTAGTAGTGAATTGTAACAAATAAGAAACTAATCATATAGCTTAATCAACTAAATGATTATACCCCACTAGCTAATGATTATATGGTTCTAGCGACCAAGACAAGAAAAATGTTGCGTGATCCAAAGGATAAAAGTAGAATCAATGCAATTGTTAGTGCCAGGTAGCCTTGCTGAGGGCCACAAAGTAGAATATCAAACTTGAAAATTAAAATTTCTCACCAGGGAGAAGAGAAGCTAGAGTGACTTGTGAGTTGTCCATTAACCTTTGCACCTTTCTCGGTAAGAAGGGAAGCAAGTAAGAGTTATGTTGCTATGTTCAGGTAGCTAGATGTCGCTCTATGTGGGTATAGGAAGTCTCAAAAAGCACGAAGGCCGAGCTGTAGGTCATGTGACGTGCATCGAAAAGGTGGCTGGATGGGCTTTCTCCTGAATCAAAGCAAATCAGCTCGCCAAATTCATTGATCGAATTGGGCACCCTGGAACATCAAATGAAAATTGGTAACCTCCACTGCTGGTTTCCTAAACCAATGCTTATACTGGGAAATAGAATGGTAATTGATAACCAAGGGGCTCAATTTCGTAATACTAGCGAAGCTCACTAGTGCTTGCATGCGTTTATCCTTTTGAGAATCGAATATCATTCCTCCACAATTAATATACTGGTGATTTCATCGTTTCTCCCGACCTCAATTAATATACTAGCCTGAAGCTTAATATAGATCACCATTTTAATAGGCCTGCCCCTTCCTATCCATATGGTAGCCTCCCTTCTATTTAGAAGCTAGAACTGCCCATGAATGACCTATGATGTTATGGAAGGCATAGACTTTGCAAGTGTCCCGCATCCTCAGATAAAGAAACTCCTCGGCCACCATAAGCAAAGATAAGTATGACACTCTGTGCCCGAATCTGTTGGTAATAAATAGTTCCTCGCTATTGTAATCGATGCTCATTTGCGCTTGTATGAACCACCTAGGAATTAACTAAAGGATGCCTCTCGAGACATATGAGAATGATTCAAGCCGTATGAAGGGAAACTCCTACTTAAAGTTTTTTTAAGGGAGAAAGGAGCCCGACAGGATGCCCTTACTGGCTCGGCCTAGATAAAGGAGGTGGTGGGCCTACCCATCCTAACCTGGGGTATGTTGGGATTTGCGAAGAGTAGCACCTTACAATGTTCATGGCTAATCTAATCTTATCATATTAGTAGGTACCTGAGGAGATCGCTTCGATCATTACTATATTCATATCGAAGAGATGCAAAAAAGTGTTTGGACAATTGTGCAATGTCCTAATCATATATCTGATGGCATGATCAAAGCCGATGCTCGTAAGTTATCCCCCATCACGATGTTGAATGAAACTATCTATAGAATCATGCATCGTGTGAATTGTAGATCATTGTTGTTCTTAACTGAGACTTAGGCTAAGCTCTATCTTGGAACCATTTTGAGGTTAGGAGTAAAGCATCTCGAGATTGGCGCATCTCGTTAGGCATATAGAAGCATTGGAAACCCTAATATCTTTCTTCGGAACAGTTTATTTTCAGTATGCACCATCCACCTTGGCATATTGCTTTGCTTTTGTTTCTTAGGTAGGATTCATTGACTTCTCCCTTCTTCATTAATCTGGGGGAAAAGGAACCACTTACCAATTAGGAAGTAGTTCATTCCTCTTACGAACCTAAAAGCGAGAGTTAAATTACCACTACCTTTTTGGTCCGCTTTCCCCAGACGAGATCTTTATGCGTCTTCATGTCATTTCTAGGTAATTCGAGGGTCCCCGACTGGAATTCTATACCTATATTGGTAATCCTCTTTCTTCTATAGCCATTCAGCACTTCCAACAAGCCAAGCACTAGTGGGAAAAGAACCTCTCATTTGTTGTCCGCCAGTATATTAATTGGTAGCCTAGTGCATTAGAAGAAAGACAAGTATAATCCATCGAGGGTCTAAAGAGGGGACTCGGTTGTGGAATGAAATAGGGTTGCTTGGCGATTGAATAAAAGGGTGTAATAGCTAGTTTAGTAATGGATAATGTAAAGCATAATCTGGGTATGAACGAAATCCACAAATGGAGGTATATCCCTTCATGCCAATAGCATTCCATTCACTTACGCAACATTCATTCATTTTCTTATTAGCTAGCGCTATTCCATAATTTGCTTTCACGGTAGATAAGTGTCCTTCTTTGCATTTTTGAAAGACTTGGATGTTTTTCTCTTACTACTGCATTATTATAGTATAAATTCCTTAACATGGGATAGGCTTCGTTCCTTCTTACACGTGTTATTCGTCTATCCATAAGTAAATGATTGATTCTAATAACTTAGGAAGAAAATCCAACATGACTGAATGTAAGGATTAATACATAGAATAATTTTTTATTTTATTGATATTTATATGAAATAGAAGATATTTTAGCCATTTGCATCAAGCTCAAACTTAGGCTAACGTCTAGAGATTTGCATGAGAGTTGATTCGCATATGGACCTAAGACACAAATAGAGACCTAATCATCACCCTCCTTTGCTGCCTCAGAGATGATTTTTGAGGCAAATATTTCGTGCCGGCTTTCGTGGAAAATTCAGACTTTCTTTTTGATGTTGCAATCACATAAAAACATAACTTTAAGGCTCAGTAGCTAAATACATGGCAATTGAATTTGGAAATGGTGTTGTGGGATGAATAAATATCTTATAGTCATTATGAATTCTAACAGGAAAAAGGAATTACTCTCATCTCTAAGTGGTTTGGTTTGTTGATGTCTTATAGAAAGATATGTTGGCCAACATTCTAGGGCATACCCATCGTTTTGTTGTCCAAACTTGGTTTTTGGCTTTGTAAGGGAGTACGAAGACCCTTTTTAGTATTCTCTCACATGAGAATGCTATTGAATAACCAAGGATGAAACCATAGTAGTGAGGAAGAGGTTGGGTAAGTAACTTATGAAGAGCAAAGTAAAGTGCATTTTTCATACTGGCCTTGGCCTGGCCATACCTCTTGGGCAGATTCATTGAAACTTTGTATTCCTTTTGCCCTTCTTTTGATGTTTATAAGAATCTGACTTTACTTATTTAATAGGTAAAACTCCATTTTCACTGTGTTCCGCTTGTGTATCGGCCTAAATGTAGATTATCATTCAAGTGACATTCGTCCATGGAACTTCTGTTTATGAGTGTTGATCCTCGATTAGCTACGCTCCTCTTGTTCCGATTAATTATCCCATACCAAGGACCTCTCTCCCTTATCCATATAGGCCTAACCCCTACTGGGAAACCCTCTCAATAATTAAGAGATTCATTTGAGGAACATAGAGATTATACTTGTTGAACAAATAAGCCTCTTGATATGAGGGCCCATTACTTTAGTTTCTGTAATGAAAATTTATTTCATTATTTTTTAGTCGGAACCTTAGGTAGTTCTTGAAAAAAGATAGCACAAGTAATTAATCCTAAATTTGAGACTAAAAGGAATGTATAAACCATGCTTCCATATATTAGATCGTGGCTTACAGCTTTCACATCTATTTGTTTAATTACGTAGAATCATTTACAATACCATGAAAAAATAGGGAAAATAATTGATGAAAGGTGTTGATTCAAGTCTCTATTTATTTCTTGGGTAGTCGAGAAAAAATAAAGATACGGCATAAAGAAAATATCATAAGAAAAAATAGTTATACTTTAGAAGAATCAATGCAAATTAGGGTTAAGTTAGCTCACTTAACATATCGATTAGGTTAACTCGGTCCACTTCCACTAATTAATTAGGGTCACCTCCCACTAGCTAATGATTCTATGGTATTGGTGACCAAGACAAGAAAATTGTTGTGTGATCCAAAAAACAAAAGCATAATCAATGCTATGGTTACTACCAGGTATCCCCGCTGCTAAGCTTTCACCATAGCCCAATTTGAAAAAAAAAGAGCTTTCATTTATATCTTTGAAAGGAATCAGATAGAAATGCTCATTCGTAAATTTAATACCTCCGCCACTTCACTTCATCAGTGAGATCAATAGATGCTCATAAAAGTTGATAGCATTGTTAATACGATCAAAGTGAGTACTCACTATTCATAATAAAAAATTCTTTCATAAAACCCGATAGAGGTTGCCTCTCCTATCTCTTCTATTTGTATTATTACCAACCTAGTGAAAAAGAAGGATCAAACATCAACCACCTAGGCAGGCATCAACGATAGATATAAGGATCGATACTGTTGACTCTTACCATGATGATTACCTCGAGAAGACGGTCATGGTGAGATTTTGGGAATTCACATGCCACTTCAAGCTTTCTCACATACACTCTTTTCTTAAACCCAAAAGGTGAGGAATTGGCTTGTTCAGGTCAAATCATCCATGAACCCTAAGTGACAACCCAAACATTGCAGGGTGGCATCTTCGGTCAAATAAGTGGGAGTTGTTCTGGTTCTAACATGCCTTCTTTCATGGCCAAGAGTGTTTACGATAGCATGATCTGGCGTAGGCATACCATTTTTCTTTGTATTTCATTACTTAGTAGATAGAGTGGTCCAAGAAAATATAAAGCAGACGAAGTGCTTTAGATGACTACTAGAAGACAGATATGCTCTCGATGATACTTGATAAGAAATTGGCTCGAATGAATACGACCGTAGCCTCGACTCGAGTTAAAGTGCGATGTGTCTAGAAATTCAAGTTCTTAAATAGATTCGGGTACCATTATATTCGAGTGGACCAATTGATTGGGGTCTCCAATTAATACACTGGTGTCTTTCTTTTGAATCTGCACTTTGATTTGAAGAGTAAGGGGAGAGCAGCCTTCAAACTAATAGGCCCAGGAAAAGGCATTTTTTGATTCATGGTTTGGAAAGAAACCTAAAATCATGTGCTCTGGCACTCTTTGGTCTCTTTTAAGCAAAATTTAGCAAAACCGGGTGATTCTCATTTTTTCCTTTAAATGTACTAGGATTCTTCGGGTCTAATAAAACATAGAGAAGCTCCTTCAACTTAAAGCGAAGGTAAAGAGAGTAGAGCGACTAGTATAGAATAAAGAAAAGGAATTTCGAATCAAATATTATTTTGGGATTTGCCAAAAGAATTAGAGGGACGAAGTGACTAGGGATTTCTCCCCAGTATCTACACAATCCCCAGTATCTGCTAAGATGCGCTAGTCAATGGTGATGCTATTATTATTATGTGGAAAAACTCCTATTTTCTCGAAGATGTGAGATGCACCACTAGTTCGATTTCTTTGATGCTTTCTCGCTGCTTGCCTTGATTAGTTCCTATGTGAATTTGATAGGATGATTAAATTTTGGTTGGAATGTCATCAATAACAAAAAGAAAGATTAAATGAGTGAGACTAATTAAATAAAAATGAAATAAAATAATGCATTCATTATATTTCATTTTTTATATGGAGTTTAGTTATTGGGAAATGAATCAGAAAAAGAAGGTAGAGAAAAAAAATCATTCGTCCATTTAGTTCAGTAAATTTCCCACTTTTCAAATAAATCTTAATACGGCAAGAAAAAACGAATTTGAATTTGAATCAATGGTCAAGCATTGCTTGTTCCAGTCAAATTATTAATCGACTTTAGAGCAAGCGGTATCGAGTTGAGGGATGTCTTTAAGTTGTTATTTTGTGTCTAATACGAACTCCTTATCTTAGAGAAGTCTTAGGATTCCATATCGATTTACGTCTTGGTAGAGCTCTTTGACAAAATCTGAA
The DNA here is from genome assembly GCA_030737815.1 of Allium fistulosum. NCBI lineage: Eukaryota > Viridiplantae > Streptophyta > Magnoliopsida > Asparagales > Amaryllidaceae > Allium > Allium fistulosum. Next base: position 413,777,045 of record CM060906.1, read on the forward strand.
CATGTTATGTAGTACTAAAAGATTAGAGACTTTTTTTTGAGTTCATGGGAAACCTTAAGATCATGGTATTCACTGATACTCACTTAAGTAAACCACGCCGTGTGTCTACCCCGCTTTTATTTAGTCGTCGCACACGAATGCTTAACGTTGAAACTCCCACTGATGGTTTGGCGTTGGGATTCGAACCTGCCCGGACGCAGTCCTTTGGTTTCCATCTCCCAGCTCCCAAACCAACCGAGCTACGAACGGCGGGTAAAGATTAGAGACTTTAAGCAGAAAGCGAGGCGAATTCATCCACCCATGGAACCCATATCCCTATCACTAAGAAATCAACTCAATAGAGGAGTCCACCAACCCCATTCCTTCAATCAGCTAATGACACCAAGTAATTTTATTCCCCTTCACTTTCATGGATGAATTATCTCTATTTTCATATCTAGGATTTACATATACAACACTTATTACTATTATGGGATTTTTCTTAGTATTTCGTTTATATTCAAAATGAAAAGTGTCCAAATTCAATTATAAACTTGAAAAAATATGGGTTGCGCCATATATATCAAAAGGTATACAATAATGATGTATTTGGTGACTCAAATACATAGTCTAATATAAATAACAAAAATAGAATAGAATTCCCTAGAGAATGGACTTAGGGAAGATAGAATCAATGGTTTGGTGTGGCTTTAGACGCCCAATATACCAAGTCCAAACTATTCTTAGACCGAAGAAGACCCTTGAACAATTGGGATAGGTGCTCTATAGTTCTTCCTATGGGCAAAATATGAAAAGCATAGGCAACCAATTGGAGAGTGTATACCAAGGTAGCAAAGCTAGTGTAATGTATAGATGTGACACCCATTCATGATTCATTACGCATCTTATCCGACACGCACGTATGTGAAACATTATGCCATGGAACTACTTCGGAATTTACAAGGTCTTGCCATCCTACTCATTAGAGTCATTCTCGAATCTATGAATCAATATACTGGGGCCAATTAATAGACCAAATTTTCATTAATCTCGCCAAGAATGACTTGTGGTGGTACGTAAGGCACAGAATCTGCGAGTGTCACCACACCCTCAAATATAGATACTCCTCAACCATCATAAGAAAAAAGAAGTATGATGCTCTATGTCTACTTCTATTGGTAATAAATATTTCCTTCTTGTTGCAGCCGATGCTCGTTTGTGTGCGCATGAACCACCCATGAATTAATGAAAGGACACCTCTCAGGGCATTGTTCACCATTCAAGAATTTTGGTTTAGGCAGTTCATATCATCCATGCATAGTGGTTTGGTCTAAGATTTTAATCCTTCCATGCATCAGCAGTTGCATATTACTTCATGGACCTAAACTCCAAAATATCGAATAAACAAGTGTTTCCACGATTCTACCAACCCTTTTAGTCGCATCTAATGTGAGAATTAATATACCAGGTCGATAAGAATAGTTTGGACTTTGTATACTAGGCGCCTTGCTTTATTCTTTCCTCATATGCTTTTCTTCTACTTCGAGGGTGTACTCTTTTGACTATGCTTGCCTATTCTTTTTCCCATTAACAAAACATCCCTCTTTTCTTTGCTTCTTTAGAACCAGTATAGAAATTGGTTTGCTTTGCATCTTGATCGCCACCTTGCATACTGTCTTATGTGAGATTTTGAACTCAATTTATGGATTTAATCCAATTTCAATATTATTGAATAATCAACATGGAATGTGCTGTTATCGACATAGAGAAGGAAAAAGTTCGGCTAAGCCATAAGTTCCTTTGCCAGCCTTAATGCCTTCATTCTTTAGAAGTTACCAACCACAAATGCCTTTAAGATAACACAACATATGAGTCACTTAGGACCTCGATCATTTTTGGTTCAATTCAGAAGAACTATCACCTATTTGCTTCCTTCATTCGTATACAAGTGTCCTCCGATCAACGGATCGATCCTACTGGTTGCCTTGTCCCTAGGTGTCGCCTACACCTGATTGCTTATGCTGGTGTTCCCATATAACCATGTATGGTCCTTAATATACTTTATCCATTAACATTGTAAAATTTCTAGTTGTAGATTTTGAAAGGTGTAGAAAATGAAATCCTAACTGGGTAAGCCAAGGTGCCTAGTATACCAAGTCCAAACTTTTCTTAAATGGTAAGGTTGTCACTTTGAGTAGTTTCTACTCGAAAGCAATCGAGAAGCGCATACCATTCTTTGTTGTCCTCAAGAAGGAAAATGAGAAGTTCAAATGGGCAAGCAAATGAAAAGTTACTTTTCACAATTGTCAAAAAACCTCCAAAGCCCTTTATTTTAATAAAGTCTTTGGAGGAGACGATTTATATATATTGCTACATTGGTTCATGCATTTTGTGTAGCACTGGTGCACGAGGAGGAAAAGATCCAAAGGTAAGTGTATAATATCAACAAGCGGTTTACAAGCGTGAAGTAATGATGTCCTTATTGACTCCCAACTGATGGTATATCATGTGGATAAGGGATTTCAAGCTAAGGGTGCACATTTTGCTCCTTACTTGTCGAAGGTGATGGAACTGCTAGATGATCTTGAACATTATATAATAAGTCATATTCCTAGAGTGGAGAATGTTAATGTGAATACAATAAACAAAATAGCAAGTTCCTGAGAAATGCAACTATTAGTGATCATTATGGTATAAGTGTTACCAACTTCTAGCATTGAATATATCAATTTTATCATAGAGGCAAAGGACAATGAGTCATGGATTATAACGTTTAAAAAATATATGATAGGAGTCTTGCCATAAAACATGAACGATGCACTGAACTCTTACAATAGGCTCAATGTTATACTACATAGGATAACATTTTATATTGGAGACATTCTCATCCCCCTTTCTAAAGTGTGTTAATAAGGGAAAACAAAAAAAAATCTTGAGGACGTCCATCAAAGAAGTTGTGGAGACCGCACTAGAGGGTTAACTTGACACGAAAATACTATTTATGGATACTTCTACCCTAATTTCAGTAATGATGCACTAGATTTTGGTAAAAGATCTGGCAGATGCTAGAGATCTACAGAGATACCGAGAGCACCATCTAAAGAGATTATGTAAATGGTTATCCCATGAGCATTTGCATTCTGATGACTTAGCATCATTGAAGTGCTACCAATGGCATATTGAGGAGAAAATATAATATTTTGCATTAGACTACATCACTAAGAAAGTTGCGATGAAACCACTCATCACTATCACCTCTGAAAAGGTGATCAACTTTGCACTGAAGAATATATTTTGTGGGTTTGAAGTATTACAAAAGATTATTACTAACAATAGAATGCAATTTAAGAGTGTAAAGTTCACCAATTTCTACGATCAATATCAAGTTTAAAAGATTTTTTCCACAGTGGCGCATCCGCAAGAAAACGAATAGTTTCAAGCAGTGAATAAAATTATCAAAAAGAAGCTAAATAATCAAAAGGAAATTACGTTTATAAGTTAGCACCGACATTATGGTGATATCAGACTATAAAGAATCCACAATCGAACTTAGGAAATTTGCATATCCATAGTTCCAGTAGAAGCAGAAGTCTTTTTTAATCGATAAATACATTATAATCCAAGGTGAATAAGGAGCTGTTGCTAGCTTCCCCTTGATTTAGTGGAGAAAAGATAAGAAAAAGCATAACCTGAGTGTCTCCTCTTACCGGTGAAAAGTGGCAATATAGTTCAACGATAAGGTCCGAAACTGAAAATTATGATAAGTGAGTTTATTCTGAAATGAGTCTTTTCAAAATCGAGGATTCTTAGAAAAAATTAGGAAGGACCCTACATGGTAAAGCAAAATCTTGGAGATGGAACTTTCAAGCTAAAATTTAAACTAGTTCGTCTTTTTTAAGCATTTATTTCAAATTGCTTCTAGAATTGAATTTTATGTAATAAAATGGTTTTCTTCGTAGAATCTTCAAACAAGGATAATCTTTTCTAATCAATGGAACCATATTCATTATGTTAAATTATCAATTGCAGTTCACCACCACTATCTCAACAGTTAGGCACTTCGACTTTTGTCCATAGGGACATGTTCGAATCCTATGTATTGTGACTCGAACCACTGGACATATGATGAGTTGTAATAGGTGTACAATTATGTGCTACTACATAATTATGAAATTTCTAAAATAAAAATAAATTGTGAATTGCAGGTTTATCAATATTTGTGTCACATGTCTTAGAGAAGACCGAATGTTAAGTGGTGCCCAAGGATAGGTACCATTTGAATATAACCAAACTAGAGGACGGAAAATCCTCCCCTACACTCCCTTTAATTAATGCCCGAGGATAAGAAACAGGAGAATAGATTCCTAGAGATAGGAATCAAAGAAACAGAAGCTCAAGGTAGACATTGACGGAAATAGATTCTCTGAGATTAACATCGGTGTATAAACTATATTCAAAATAGAATAATCTAATAATGCAAATACAATGGATCTTGCATGAACTCGAGAGAAGTAAACAACGACAAAAGAATTGAAAATGGAACATTATTTTTCATGTGGTTAAACAGAATTAGTTTAATTCGAAAGTATGTAAAACAAAATGGTTTAAAATGGCTGAATGTGATCATCAACTTGTTTGTATAGAGTTGCAACCCGTAGATGCATTTAACAGAACTACATAATAGGCAAATCTAGAACGGGATAATTTAATTAAGCTACCAATATATATGTATGTATGTATGTATGTATGTATGTATGTATGTATGTATGTATGTATGTATGTATGTATGTATGAATATGTGTAGGTACAGTATGGATAAGTAACAAAAAATGCATAAAGGAAATAAAGAAAAAGTAGAAAATTTGCCTTTATTATTCATTTTTCTTGTGTACAAAAGCGAGAATTCGACTTGTTGCAAAAGCCACTCATTTTTAGGCCTCCTATGTCTAAGCTTCTTCGAACTCTTTGGCGACGTATCCTTAGGTAGAATTGCCTTGGAATTAGATTATGCATCCTTACGCTTCTTGTTAGAACCTTGTATTTTGATGTTTTGATCTTGACACCTATATAAGTAAATATTATGTGAACTAACCATATTTGCAGCAGAAGATACTATTCTACTCGACAATAGATTAAAGGCCAAGAATTCAGAGAGATGTTTCAAAACTTATTAATGGTTTGTCTATAGTCTAGTTTGTAGTTAATCGTTGTTAAAATCTCTCCTAGGTGGTATATGCACGCACACAAGTATTTAAATTATTTTCAAATCATATACACACAAAGTAATTTGTTATTTTCAAATTCCATTGTTAAAAAGTTTTCACAAATACTTTAATATGGCAGAAACTCTAAATTCAGTCGACTAAATGAGGAGTTTCAGTCGACTGAATACATGTACACGTGCATAGTGCACTTGAAGGTTCGGTCGACTGAACTACCCTATTCAGTCGACTGAACTATGTGACTTTTCAATATTAAAATTAAAATTTTGAAATTTTTGAATATTCAGTACACTGAAATCTTTTCTGCAGTCGACTGAATATTCATAACGGCTATTTTCTGAATGGTCACTTCCATTCAACGAACAGAAACAACCCTTGATTCAAGAGTTGTTTCCGTATCTTTTGACGGTCACTCTTCACGAAGGATTGCATCACTTAATCTCTATATATATCCTTCATTTTAGTTGTTTTAAAAACTTAATTTTTCTGATTCTATTCTCATTATCTAAAATATTCTGCCATTTGTTCAAATTCCGTTCGAATCACTTACACATTCAAGCCCAAATTCATTTGTGATTAAATTAACTTCCAATCTTCACGAATTACACTATATACCACAAAGGAGAAGGTTATAGAAAGGTTGTACTCTAAAGAATTATCCATGCAATCAAAAGAGCGGAATCAGTCAAGAAAATTCTCTGTATTGTTGAAGTCCTATTCAGTTGCTCAGGCGGCAGAAGTCCTATTCAGTTTTCTAGGTGGTAGAAGTCCTGTTCGGTTGCTCAGGCGGTAGAAGTCCTATTCAGTTTTCTAGGTGGTAGAATTCCTGTTCGGTTGCTCAGGCGGTGTAATACCTATTCCTCCGGGTTAAGAGAGGGTTGATAGTTAAATTCCAGAAGGAGTCTAGGACTAAACGTAGAACGGGAGTTCGAACCGGTATAAAATCCCCCGGTGTCATTTATTTTACTATTTACTTTTTATATTTTATTCCACATTAGTAGATATCTTAGTTACTATTCCATATTACAATCCTTAGCAGCACTTTCATTTGGTATAAGAGCAAGGCCATCAGATAACCATAACACAGTTATTTGATACACAGTTAATATGGAAAATAACACCAACAGAAGTTTTGTTGAAGGTCAATCCACTGCACGACCACCACTATTTAATGGTTTGAATTACAGTTATTGATCAACTCGAATGAGAATTTTTATGCAAGCAAATGTATATGATACTTGGAATATTACTCAAAATGAATACACTATACCCACTACACCTTTTGTAGAATGGTTAAATACACAAAAGTTAGATGCTACATCGAATGCAAAAGCCATGAATATGTTATTTTGTGCATTAGATAAAAATGAATTTAATAGAGTTAGCATGTGTACAACTGCATATGAAATTTGGAGAAATCTTAAAGTCACACATGAAGGAACAAACAAAGTTAAACAAAGCAAGATTTCTGTGCTTAAAGATCAGTTCCAAAATTTTAGAATGAGACCATATGAAATTATAAATGACATATATTCTAGATTCCAAGATATACATAATTCACTATTGGCATTAGGAGAAATTTTTTTAGATTTTGATATTGTCTCGAAAATTCTAAACTATTTAACGGATGATTGGGAACAAAATGTCTTAGCTATTGAAGAAGCTAATGACATTTCTACCATCAAACCTGAAGAGTTAATAGGAAATCTCATGTCATATGAAGTGAATTTGCAGGCTAAACGAGATCAAGCACAAGATAAAAAGAATATTGCCTTCAAAGCTGAACAAGAGGATTCAGATTCAGATAAAGATGACATGGTATTAATTGCAAAGAATTTCAAAAAGCTTTTAAAGTTCAAAAAGAACAAGAAGTTTGGAAACAATAAGAGAGACAACTCTAGTAAACTGCAAGTCTCAAATCTCGAATGTTATGAATGTCATAAGAAGGGCCACATGAAGAAAGACTGTCCTGATAGAAAGAAAGGCAGATTCAAAAATAAGAAGGACAATTACAAAAGGAAGCAAGCATTCTCTGTTAAATGGGATGATTCAGAATCATCTTCATTATCAGATAGTGACACAGACAGTGATTCTAAACAAGCTAACGTCTACTTTATGGCTTCGACTAACGATGTAAGTGATTTAACTTTTGATGATTTAATTGATATAAATTCAGAACTATTAGATAAACTCAAAGAAGTTAAAAGAAAGTATAAAGATGCACTAGAAAAATTAAACAGAACTGAAATAGAAGTTGATATGCTAGGAGATGAAAAGAAAATCCTAGAAGAAGAACTTGTTAATACACAAGAATCTTTGTCTAATGTTTCTTCTCAACTCACAATGCTATCAAATGAAGTATAAGTGCAAAAAGAAAAGAATATGACATTAGTTTTAGAAAATTACGATTTAAAATCAAATATCAAAATTCTTGAATTGAAAAATACCAGTCTCAAAACTGAGTTAGAGAATATCACTAAAAACGTAACTAATTTTAATAAAGGAAGAGAAAATCATTCTAAATTTATCAGTAATTCTCAAGCTACTACTAATAAGAATGGATTAGGGTATAAAAATTCTTCATAGACAAGTTCAAAGAAGAATAGTATATCATATAAAAATTTCAATTTACATAACAATTTTCTAAAAGAAAAACCAAAATCAAAGGTTTTCACTCAAAAGAAAGAAATTGGTAACACAAATACTATAAAATTTTGGGTACCAAAAACCAGTAATAATTTAATCAGAAATAAATATATTAAATCTTTTATAAATACAGTTCATAAAAATAAATATTTTACTTATAAAGGGAATTCTTATCCCTCTTAGGTTTGGCTTCCTAAGATCTAACTCTTAGGATCCTAATAAAAAGTGGTTACCAACATCATTCGTATTTTTTGCAAGTACCAACTAAGAAAAGAGGAAAGTGGATACTAGGCAGTGGTTGCTCAAAACATATGACAGGAAATAAAAATATGATGACCAACATTATCTACCCAGATGAAGGATCTGTCACATTTGGAGATAAACCCAAAGGCTATATCATCGGTAAAGGCGATGTGAGCAATGACGGTACATCTAACTTACCTCTTGTTACAAATGTTTCACTAGTTAAAAATTTAAAACATAATTTGCTACGTATAAGTCAACTACGTGATAAAGGTTTTAATATAACTTTTTCAGAAAATAAATGCAACATATTTGATCAAAATAATAATCTTATATTTTAAGGAACTAGAGAAAGAAATATTTATATATTAAATATGAAAGTCAGTCATAACACAAATATGTGTCTAATAGCCAAAGAAAATGATCCTTGGTTATGGCACAAAATATTTTGTCATATGAATTTTAAAGCAATAAACAAATTATCTAAAAATAAGTTAGTTAAAGGTTTACGAAAAATGAATTTCAAAGTAAAATATATTTATGATGCTTGTCAATTAGGAAAATTAACAAAATCTTCTTTTAAATCAAAGAAAACGATTTCTACATTACAACCACTTGAGTTATTACATTTGGATCTTTTTGGACCAACTCAAGTTCAGTCTATAAACCATAATAGATATGTTTTTGTAATAGTAATTGATTTTTCAAGATATACCTAGACAATATTTTTGAAAAATAAAAATGATACTTTTGAAAATTTTAAAATATTTGCTTAAATAATTAAAAATATTAAAAATTTAAGAATTAAAAACATTCGGAGTGATCACGGTGGTGAATTAGAAAATGAATCTTTTGAAAATTACTGCAATAAGAAAGGAATTGTTCCCAATTTTTCATTTCCTAGAACTTCACAACAAAATGGAGTTGTAGAAAGAAAAAATAGAACACTTCAAGAATGTAGTAGAACTTTATTAAATGGAAGTACTCTACCAAAACAATTTTGGGCAGAAGTTGTAGCAACTGCTTGTTATGTTTTGAATAGAGTTTCCATCATACGATTAACTAAACATACACCATATGTGATTTTTAATGGAAGAAAACCTAACACATCATATTTTAAAGTTTTTGGTTCAAAATATTTTATATTAAATATAAAAGATAAGCTTGGTAAGTTCGATCCAAAATCTAATGAAGGAATATTTATTGGATATTCGGAGCGAAGCAAAGCTTACAAAATTTATAATAAAAGAACTAAAATAATTGAAGAAACACTTCTTGTGTCATTCGATGAAAATTTCAAAGTTAACCATAAAATAGAAGATGAAGAAATTATTTCTAAATCAAACGATTCAGATGATGATTTTGAAAATAATACTGACAACAATTTACCAAATAATAATGAAATAAGATCCCCACCAAGTCTTCTAAGAAATCATCCTGCTGAAAATACCATTGGAGAAATAAATACTGACGTAAGAACACGAAATCAACTAAATCAAATAGGTCACGTAGCTTTTCTTTCAAAATTGAACCCAAAAATGCTAAAGAAGCTTCAACTGATGACTACTGGATTATAGCCGTGCAAGAAGAATTAAATCAATTTGAACGTAATGATGTTTGGGACTTAATTCTTAGACCAAGTAATCAAGCGGTTATCGGTACAAAATGGGTCTTCAAAAATAGAGCTGATGAGCATGGAACTATTATTAGAAATAAAGCTAGACTAGTTGCTCAAGGTTATAATCAAGAAGAAGGAATAGACTATGATGAAACATTTGCATCTGCAGCTCATCTAGAAGCTATACGTATTTTATTAGCTTATGCATGTTTTAATAATTTTAAACTATATAAAATGGATGTAAAAAGTGCTTTCTTAAATGGTTTTATAAAATAAAATGTATATGTAGAACAACCTCCTTTATTTGCACATGAAAAATATCCAGATCATGTTTATAAATTTAAAAAAAACTTTATACGGTTTAAAACAATCACCCCGTGCTTGGTATGACCGTCTTAAAAGTTATTTAATTAATTCAGGTTTTAAAATTGGAAAAGTATATCAAACTTTATTTATAAAACAAGATAAAAATGATATTTTAATAATTCAAATCTATGTAGATGACATTATTTTTGGTTCCACAAACGAAAAATTATGTCAAGAATTTTCAGAAATTATGACAAGAGAATTTGAAAAATCTCACATGGGAGAACTTTTATATCTTAATTGTTTACAAATTAAACAATTAAAGAATGGAATTTTTATTAATTAAGAAAAATACTGTAATAATCTCATTAAATGATTTGGTATGGAAAACACTTCTGCTAAATCAACTCCTATGAGTACTACATTACATCTCAATAGAGATGAAAATGGCAAAAGTGTTGACCAATAACTATATCGTAGTATGATTGGTTCTTTTACTGTATTTAACTACTAGTCATCCAGACATAATGATGAGTGTATGCTTGTGTGCACGATTTCAAGCATATCCCAAAGAATCACATTTGCGGGCAGTGAAGCGAATTTTGAGATACCTAAGCAAGATTAAAGACGACGGCCTCTTTTATCCAAAAGAATGTCCTTTTGAATTAGTATCATATAGTGATGATGATTTTGGAGTATGTCGAACGGATCGAAAGAGTACTAGTGGTACTTGTCACTTTATTGGACGAACTTTAGTGCCTTGGTTTAGTAAGAAACAAACTTGAGTTTCACTTTCGACGTGTGAAGCAGAATATATCTCTGCTGCTTTGGCATGTGCTCAAGTAATCTACATAAAGCAAACACTATAGGATTTCGGAATAAATCTTTCTAAATCAACAATTTACTATGATAATACAAGTGTGATAAATTTACCGAAAAATCCAATAAATCATTCTAGAACTAAACACATAGATATCAGACATCATTTTCTTCGAGATAATATAGAAAAAGGCAATATTTCATTAGAATTTGGATCTTCAGAAAATCAGATAGCTGATATATTTACTAAACCTTTAAATGAAAATACTTTTATTAGATTACGTTGAGAATTAGATATTATTTCTTCTCTTGACTTATAATTAAAATTTATTTTATAAATTTTTTGAAAATAATTTCTTTTTTCCAAAAATAATCTTTTTCTAAAGCAGAAGCTTCTGGCACTCGATCTCTGGTCACTGGTAAGGAAATTATATGCATTTCCATTATGCTATGTTGCTTCTTGGTTTGACAATAATTACCTATCCCAAATTACCTATACAGTCGGTATTTCTTATGTTTATCTACCTATAATTTTTCTTTGGCCATAAACGTTCAATCAGTTTCCTTCTCAGGTTACTTCAACTTGAAAATAGTGTATTCTCACAGTATATAAAGGCTTCCCATCTCACTTTTTTCTTCATAATTTCTTCCATTAAATCTTCTTAGCTCAATATTTTTTTTCAAATTCTTGGACAAACTCCATAATGTCTTCACAAGAAGGATCAAATCAGTCTTCCATCGTTTTCAGCACTTCCACTTCCGAATCGTCAAAAATTCCAACAACTCCATTCTTGTATATATTCCAGTTAAGATTACACTGTCTCCAACACATCACACTGGATATACGCCACAGGGGTAGTGGGCTAAACGTTACTTACGTTTTTGCTCTCCATCCACTAAAGATAAAATTGATGATATTCATCATTACCAAAGAAAGACTCTGGAACTTCAAAGTGAAATGTACTATGAGCAGAAATTTAATGCTAAACGCTTAAGCTTTCTAGAACAACTCGCTTTGAATTTTTGCGGGTCATCATCAAAATAATGCGTGCATCAACCATCACCACAACATTCTCAAGTGCCACCGAACTCTTGGCAACGAAGCTCTCAATGTCCTCAGGTGTCACCAAACTCCCAGGAGCGTAGTAATGTATGGTCACATATCCATCCATTACAAGAAATTACAAAATTTGAACCACATTCAGACGATTCAAAATCTTTTGGAAACTAAGAACTCATGTATATTGTTTTGTAGTAATTTTTTTATATATTATATGTTTTTCTATTCCATAATAATATATTTTGGTTTTCTAATAGATTACAATTAGAAAATTTATAAGTATTTATATTATTTAGTTTTCTAATAGAAAATTTTTTAGTAAAAAGGCAAACCTTTCAAAAATGCCCAGTTTCAGTTGACTGAATAGAATAAAGCAGTCGAATAAAACTTCATATAATCATTTTTTAAACTATAGATTCAGTCGACTGAACTCAAGAAACCAATCGACTAAAAAGCTTGAATTTTAGTTATAAAGTTACGGCCTAAAATTTCCTGCACATCAGTCGACTAAAATATAATTTCGGTCGATTAAATGTTCATGGATATATATTTTTTTCCAAAAAATAGTCGACTAGCCTTATACACTCAGTCGACTGAATTTTCCAATATTGCACTGAAAATTTACGGGAAAGATTTTCCTACATATCAGTCGACTGCCCCTACCAATTCAGTCGATTGAATCGTATATTTTTTGTTTTTTTTAAAATCTGCCTACACATTTTCAAACATACCTTTTCACCAACCCTATTTAACATCTTCTTTATCTTCAAACCCTTACCTCTTTTAGAACAAAAAAACCCTAGCCCGCATTTTTCTTCAAATCAATTTTTAACGTCAAATCCAATCAATTAAATGGCCTCAAGAACTAAGAGAGCAAGAGAATCCTCCGCCGGACCATAAGAAAGTCAAATAAGATCATGGCTTCATAATGACATTGCGGTTACTCAATTCAATGCCATGAAGAGATCAAGGATTTTTTATGGATCCTACATCAAATTTCCCGATTTCAATGCTTATACCATTCGTGAAACTACCGAAGCTAGCGAGATTGATAGTTTGATTAGGTTTGATGCTGATAATGTCAAGATTTACCCCCTCCTCATCAAACTATTCTTCGCAAACATGAACTTGGATCACCAAGATCCAAGAAATAAAGATGACTGCATTTGGATGTTAGTTTGCAGCGTCCACGTTTATTTTCCTCTTCAACAACTCGACTGTATTCTCTGTTGTCCATCCGATGGATATATATATATTTCTCTTATAGAGATGAAGTCTCTCATAGATTTCTCTCTGATGACTTGACCGCTCTTAAATCCGTTGCCTTGCAACCCAAGGTGCGCATTCTTCATCGTGCTCTAATCCGATCTATTCAATCTCGTACCAGGAGTTATGAGAAGGTTTACAAAAGAGACTTTCAAGAACTCTACGCCATTTACTCCTCCCAACAAGTAAATTGGGCTAAAGTCATTCCTGACGAATTCCTAACCGTCAATCACAAGAGAAGTTATAAGACCATCTTTTACGGAGCTTATATCATGCGCATTCTCATGAATTTCGGAGTCACCGTACCCAATGCTGACTTCATCATTGTTGGCAAGCTAAATTCTAAGACTTTAAGTCTTATGAATTTGCCTAAGCGTCCAACCTCAAGAAATAATAAGTTTCCAACAGTGGGCGAACAATCGAGCACAAGGGATTCCGCAACCCCAAGAAACACACATTGCCTCCTCCTTCACTTCCCATCAAATAGAGGAAGAAGAAGACAACGAAATTCAAGAGCTTCAGGGTGATTTTAATACAAAGAAAGTGCTTATCACTCTCTTCCGAAATCAAAGCAACCTCAATCAACGATTGGTCACCGTCGAAAAGAATGTCGTCAAGACCAACAAGAAGCTTAACTCCATCAAGGGAATCTTGAACAAGATATGGGAGAAGATCTCTTGTACCCGATTTACCTCTACAAGTATTGCTGAGAATCCCGCTCCTTTCACTTGGTCTACATCCGAGGAAGAAGAGGAGGAGGAAGAATCGGGGAGTGAGGAAGTTTAGTTTTCTTTATCTTATTCCTATCTATTTTCGTTTATTCCTGTTGTTCCTTATGTTGTTACAATGCACATTTGATGTTGTTTATTTAATGTTGTTTGATGTTGCTTGTTTATTGTTATTTTGTTTCAATATATGCTTCTATGATATTTTTCTTATGCATGTATATATTCCTCGCTACTTTGGTTTATCATTACTCATATATGTTCACCTTTGATACTATTTTTATGCTATCCATATATTCCTTTTTGTTGATGACAAAGGAGGAAAAATATAAATGTTCAATAAATATTTAGCAAGGAAATACATTGATTCAGGGGGAGTAACAATTAATTTTAAAGTTTTTAACTTACATAGGTGTCATCATCAAAAGGGGGGAGAATGTGAGAGCCTTGTATTTTGATGTTTTGATCTTGACAACTATATAAGTAAATATTATGTGAACTAACCATATTTGCAGGAGAAGATATTATTCTACTCGACAATAGGTTAAAGACCAAGATTTCAGTGAGAAGTTTCAAAATTTATTAATGGTTTGTTTGTAGTCTAGTTTTGTAGTTAATCATTGTTAAAGTCTCTCCTAGGTGGTATATGCATGCATACAATTATTTAAAATTATTTTCAAATCATACACACATAAAGTAATTTGTTATTTTCAACTTCCATTGTCAAAAAATTTTCACAAGTACTTTAATATGGCAGAAACTCTAAATTCAGTCGACTGAATGAGGGGTTTCAGTCGACTGAATACCTGTCCATGTGCACAGTGCACTTAAAGGTTCAGTCAACTGAACCACCCTATTCAGTCGACTGAACTATGCGTCTTTTACATATTAAAATTTAAATTTTGAAATTTTTGAATATTCAGTAGACTAAAATCTTTTCCTCAGTCGACTGAATATTCATAACGGCTATTTTCTGAATGGTCACTTCCATTCAGCGAACAAAAACAACCCTTAATTCAAGAGTTGTTTCCGTATCTTTTGACCGTAACTCTTCACGAAGGATTGTAATATCACTTAATCTCTTTATATAGCCTTCATTTCAGTTGTTTTAACAACTTAATTTTTATGATTCTATTCTCATATTCTTATTATCTAAAATATTCTACCATTTGCTTTCAAATTGTTCAAATCACTTGGACGTTCAAGCACAAATTCATTTGTGATCAAATTAACTTCCAATCTTCATGAACTACACTATACACCACAAAGGAGAAGATTATAGGAAGGGTGTACTCTAAAGACTTATCCGTGCTATCAAAAGAGAATAATCAGTCAAGAAAATTCTTTGTATTGTTGAAGTCTTGTTCGATTGCACTGGCAATAGAAGTCCTATTCAGTTGTCTACGTGGTAGAAGTCTTATTCGATTGCTCAGGCGGTGTAATAACTATTACTCCGGGTTAAGAGATGGTTGATAGTTAAATTCCAAAAGGAGTCTAGGGCTGGACGTAGAACGGGAGTTCGAACCAGTATAAAAATCCCCGGTGTCATTTACTTATTTACTTTTTATATTTTATTCCGCATTAGTATATATCTTAGTTACTATTCCATATTACGATCCTTAGCAGCACTTTCACTTCTTTATCTTATCATGCTTTATGGCTTTGGAGCTCTTTGCATGAGAGGATTTGGATTTTGGGGCGATAATCTTCGGCACTCTCACCTTTTTCACTTCGAGTAAAGCAACCTCTCTAGGAGTGAAACGTCTAGTGGTAGTGGATGTTTCTTTCATAAAGGACTGGACGGTATCGGCCTCGCCTTCATCCTTGATATATAAGGACTCTTTCCCTATTGAGAACAACTATTTTCTTAGCTCTAGGACTGTGTGTGGATCTTATAATTTGAATAGAAATTATTATAAGGGAATCGGCTGTCCCAAGTATCCTATAACATGAAGAATATAAGCGTAAAGGTTTTGGATCTGAGATGTAAATCTTCGAGTTTTTCTCACACTGGACCGGAGACCTTTGTCGTATTTGGATAAGACCATTTCAACCGAACATTAAGAAAGTAATATCAAAACAAATATATGGGTTTGAATAAGACACGTGATGTATGCAAGCGAGTGGATGTAGCTCTTTATGTTGTGCACCATGCATTTCTACATGTATATGGATTGTGTGATGTAGTGTGTTCTAACATGGTGGTGTCACGCTTTATTGGTTTCGTAGTCCATAAATAAATTTAATACAATTAAGATCATTATAAAAAAATAACATTAAAAAGAGTAAAATAAGGATAATGAAATACAAAGTGAATAATATTTAAATCAAAAGTAATAATATAATGGAAAGTGAAAAGGTTCCGTATAAATTAGAAGTGAGTATCAACTAGTCCAACTTTTTTTAAATACAATATCGTGAGAAAGTTTAAGAAGTAATCATGTAAAAAAACTAACATATTTAAAAAAAATTAGAAAAATAAATGATTTTGATTTTTTTCAAATTAAGAAACTTGTGTTTTTAAACATTCATGCATACCACTACGTTTATGTGGCAATTTTAACAATTTTGTTCAATTGTCCAATATAATAATATTATTTACCAGGCAATGTATTTATTAATTTTTTAACAAATATATTCCAAATACTTTCTTATGTTCATAAGTATTTTTAAGTCCATCTTTTGTACATGCATGCGTCACTCATACCAAACACTTACAATAATTATACACCTAAAATTCATATCTCTAATGTAATGAAATATATAAAGCTAAACAACATCCATTACCATGTAAATTAACCGATAAGATGAAATGTTTATCTACTACATAATAACTTTATCATTAAAATAATGTCTTTAAAGGTTGATATTATATCCATGGATATTTATTTAATGAGATGTTCTTTGTATAATTTGTGAAAGAGTTAGTAGTATGCCCTAGGGGAAATCATGTAATTTGTTACATATATCTAACTTATAGTCAATCTTGTTCGTAGTAATGGTGCTTTTTATCCTTTATATACTTTATTCTATGGTGACATAATTAATTAAGTAATTAATTTAAAGCATGCTGTAAGAAAATCATTACGTGAAATGTTATGTGATTGTAGTTGCAAATAGTTGCAGCCATGAATAATTAATCAAAAAATAAAATGACATTGTAACACCCTATAACAACCCGTCTTTTCGATCCTCAGAAGTCGACATTAATATATCCATGGTATTCACATGCTAAACATCCAAGTGCCGAACAGATAGATTATTGAGCTGAAAGAAAGAAAAGACAGAGCAAAATATAATATATAATATGCCAATGATCTTTATAAAAGAATACTGAACTTTAATATACATATGTAAAATCGGAGTAACTAACCTATCATCAACCTGGATAGCTATAACGGCGTGTTCTTACAATTGCTGATAAATACAACAAGAACAAAACAACGGAAGATAAAATATGTGAATATGCCTTAGAGGATCCAGCTCATCTCCTGAAGTCCAAAAGTGCCAGGCTAAATCTGGAAATATTCTCGGGCTGACCCGAGCATTATATGAAAAATAACGCCCACATCAACCTGGTAAAACCAGTATGAGAAACACAATCAAATGGATTACTTAATGTCATTTTCTTGGGTTATCATAAGGTAAAACCAAGAATTTTAAAGCACATTTATAACAACTATATCGTCCCTAACATTCATAACATATTACCCCTTTTCACAAAGCAATATCAAGCATGTAAACAAGTAATCTGGGCCATGATAAATGTCATAGACAAGCAAATAGAGATTATTATACTCAATGACAATGTTCTCACTTAGTTTACAAAACAAGGCGGGGTCCAAAAGTAATAGCTTGCATCGTCCGATATACAGTTTTTATTTTCAATACAACAACAATTCATATATGCAACAAAATATAATCAATCAACTAGTGAGTAAAACCCACCTAAGTTCCAGCTAATGCTTTCGCATTTCCAAATAGTCCAAAACCAAACGTCGTTCGATTTTGAATAAAATTCCAACTAGCTCCAAACTCGACGAATCCAACTTCATCGCGTATATAATCCCAATATGAACGCAATGGCGAAAACGGCGCCCTAATTGGACCTCGTATGAACAAGATACGAGTTATATAATAAACTGAATTTAAAAGCTTAATTAATTAATTTAATTAATTAACTAATCCATCATTACCTTTTATAAACTAATCCTCATCCTTTTTCTTCCACATGCACAATTTCGTGTACATGTACAGATAAACCTACAACCACCTACTTTCCTCTCTGATTCCTCCACCAAAAGTCAACGAACCAACAAACCGATTCCTCCCACACATCGCACATCGCGTCCTCTTCACATGGTACCAAGCTCAACCACTCCGGCCCCCTCACCCAATTTCCGATCTGCTACATCTTAAGTCAGCCACTTAGGTCGCGAATCGACTCGATCCACTGTTCATCTCCAAACCCTTGCTGAAATTCTCCTTGCTCCACCACGAGCACAACCACGCCATTGATTCGACCTCTGACAACCTCGGCATCATTGTGACTTCCACTCTAGTAAACGACAACTGGCATGTCACGATGGTCAATCCCCTGTCACACCACCCAATTCTTCCATATCTAATTCCCCTTCATCCTAGATACACAATGGCACCATCCATTCGACCATCGCCTCCTCCATCGACGATCATCTCCAGCCCTAGCACACTGCCTACAAAATCAGCCATCCCCGAATTCGAAGGAAAGAAAAATAAAACACAGGAAATAAATCCCTCAACCGCACAAATCCATTGAATCAAACGCCCTCTGATTTCGTTAACTAAAGCACTCGATTTAATTGCTTTAAGTTTGAAAATGGTTGGCGGCTATGTTTTGTTCTCAGACAAAAACTAAAAGAAGAAAAGAAGGGAAGTGAATATTTAGGTTAGATTTGTTATTTAAAGGAAAATAAAATAATGTTTTATTCTCTTAGATTTTACGTTATTCGTTTCGAGCAAGCACGATCACGTAGCACGTCCGATTATCCTGAAACTCAACGGCGCATAATAATTCAACAGAACTAGTTTCGTCAAAATCGGAGATAGTGCCCCGGAATGATAATTTAACACGTTAATTAAAACGAATTATTTTTAAAACAATTTTAATAACTTAAATCATAAATTAAAATTTACAATAACCATGTATTATTTAAATTGAATTTTAATAAGCTCTGGAAATCATTTTTATTCAAACTAAATCCATGATTTAAATATTATATAATTCTAAACCGTTCAAAAATCCAGATCGTTACATTCTTCCCCCCCAAAAGAATTTCACCCTAGAAATTTCCACACAAGAAATAAAGCAACAATCACACATCAATTCCTAACGGTATTGCAATCACCGACAATCATAGAAACAACCACGTAACAATACTATATAGTACTACCATTATTAGCAACCAAAACTCATAGTCCTCAGGTATTACTCAGTCGATCACTCATGCTACCCCAAACAATTCGAAGAGTCATCCTCCAAACTCTCCACAAGACGACACACATAACATAAAAATATTTTTAAAGCATGTATGATATACCTATTCCATCTCTACACAATATCAAATCTGATCACTAGCTCGATCGCATAAATTTCACTTCCGAACTGTATATCTCACTTGAACTCTCTAGTGCAGACTCCGATTCGATTACTTGATTAGAAACCTCCATTTTCCTTACATAGCTATATACGATGGTAGAAAACTCCAGGATCATATCGAGAACCTGTATCAAGTGTTCGCCGTCGAGAATCGAGCGAAAAATCCAAACTCGGACCGGTGTAATTCAACCTTGAAATCCATGTAATCGAATCCTAGATCAAGGATTGGTATGCAAATAAAATGATCCACGTACAACTTACGTATTATATTCAATTGGTTTCCTAACTATACCAATTACTTTCCATATTTAATTCACATTTAGTTATCACTTAGTATTTCTCATTTAATACTAAAATCACTTAAGAACCATTTCATAAAATTTACTTCAAGTTATTAAGCATTTTATAACTTAAGTTCATATCTGTATAATACTCTACTACATCCTCAGAGTATATACAAAAACATCCAATTCATTTTACTCAAGATGAATATTCAATCAATTTAAAACTTGTATAAATTCTATAATCTCCTAAGTTCAAGAGTTATACAAACACATCTTTATATTTCCACAAAACACTTAACTTCAAATTTGTTTTTTCACAAACATCGAAGTTTCGATTGTCTAAAATTGTCGAAAATTCTATTTCATTTTTGCAGATGAAAATTACTGATCAACAGATCAAACAAAATGCACAACCATACTTACCCTAATGTATAAGCAATATGTTCCCATAACATAACTTAACGGAAATCCCCTTAAGAACTAAACACCCGACCTTATTTCAAATCATTTTGAAATATATATATATACTTATAACTTTTGTATACTAAATCATACTTCCGATATTTAAATCAAAATATGTTTTTACCAAAACAACTCCATAGCAACTTGCTATTGCAGCATCCCTTACTTTGAGACACTAAAATAAATGCCGACGATGCTGCAGTCATCATAAGAATTATTTTCCAACGATAGAAGTGAGTTCAGTACATCCAAACCATGCTTTTCGAACTTAAATAAAATCATTTTCAAAACAGTATCAAATACTTGGTAAATATTACTAAGTACCCTAACATCAATTTCGTAAATAAACTTCCCAATTATTTATTTTTGAATAATACTAGTGTTTTCCAAAACCTTTCGTCTTTATTTACCTCCACCTAAAGAATGTTCGGCTAAATCAACCCTTTCGAAAGCATATAGTAGCCTTTCGAATTGGTTAAATCCATCATCACCTATGAAAGAAAAAATTATAGGAATTTTGCATAACTTCCTCAAACATAAGGAGATAAGGATCCGTGCCAGACAGATAGAATGCTTTTGAATGGTGTCTCCCACGGCCAATATCTCAACAGTGTTTCAACTCATTCGAAGCCTACAAAGCACATGTTTCGACAATGTCGAAGGCCAGCGCCCATGCTAACTTACATAGCAAATTAACAGCTAAGTGAAGAGCGCATCTGCATATCTTTCGATGAAGTCGAAAGTGATCAAGCAATATACCTTTCAACAAAGTCAAAAGCGATCCAACAATATATCTTTTGACGAAGTCGAAAGGACTAAAGCAAGATAGATGGAAGCCCAGTCTTCAGCGGCAGTGGAAGGTCGGCCATATAATCCTTTCAACTAGGTCAAAAGCTATGATTCAAGAGTCGCGCACGAAAGATGGAAAGTACGCCTTCCGACCATGTCGAAGGCAAGGGGTCGAAAGGTGCCAACCCGCACCTGTAAATAAGACCCAAAGGGTCTGGTTTAAGGGATCTGATTTCTTTCACTTCTTACTTTTACTTCAAAAGCTAGTAAACCCTAATTTCAAAATCAAATTGGGAAATTCAATCAATCTGTATATCCTTAGCTCAATAAAAGAAAGATTATGATAATTTTGATTACTCGGCTGTTTTGAGATTCTTATTGCATACGAATATGATCATCTTATGTCGACCTAGTCGAAAGGTTATCATTCGATTGTGTCGAGACACCTAGCATACAAATATCCTTTGAGTTTTAGCTCAAAACCACAAGGAAATAAGAGCTTACCCTTTCGACGGAGTCGAAACCCACTCAAATCAACCAGTTTCCCGAAATCGTTAATTCCCAACCCTAAGCCACTTTGACTTCTTTGAAAGGTGGTGTCGATAGAGTTATAATCCAATTAATTCGGAAGGAGTTTATGAAGTGAGATTAACCTTTCCACAGAGACGAAAGGTATTAAAAATGAGTTTTTAACCATCTTTACCTACCCGAAGAGTATAAGCTACCTTCATCTATTCAAAAGGAGATTTCGAAGGAGTCACTCATACTTCAAACTTCACTTTGAGGTGTTGACAAGTTTTCTTGTTAACATTTTTGGCGCTAGAAGGAGGGCTTGAACCTCCGTTTCCCATTAAATTTCACCAAAGATTAGTAGAGTATTTCACTCAAAAGAATAAGATGGTAAGAGCAAGGAATAATAAAAACATTCCAAAAGAAGCTGCGTCACCAATCAACTTTGGAAAATAATATACTCCCAAACTTTAACTTTGAGAATATGGAAACTGGGCAACCATCAACCCTAATAAGATTTGAAAACAATGAGATTAAAGTCCAGAATCTACAATAACAAATAATTGCAATGCAAGAACTTTTTGAAGGGGCTCCATCTCAAGGATCATTAAAGGTTGCAGAAGGAGAAGATGAAGCACAATCACTAGATCAAGACCTATGTGAAAACTAAGAAAGTCAAGCAAAAACGACCCTCGAGCAATTAAATAGTCCGATCCAAAGAAACAGTAAAAGTTACCACAAAAATGAAACCGACCAAGAAGACATCCTACATTAAATGATAATGGATATCCTTGAGAAAAAAGGAATTCCCCCCCCCCTAGAGAAATATGTTATCCTGCAAAAGACTCCTTTTTTAGAAGAAATAATGACAGTCAGCGTCCCTCCTCATATTCAAATTCCCCCACTAATGTATAATCGAACTACTGATCCAGATGATCACCTTGCAACTTTTGAAAACTGGATGAACTTATATTATGCTCCTGGACCAATTTGCTGCAAACTTTCCCGGTTACTTTTCAAGGAGCAGCTATCAAATGGTACAAAAATTACCAAGTGGAAACCATCTGTTCTTGGGAACAATTTACTTATGACTTCATTACATAATTTTCTATATTCAGGGATTTAACTATGGACTTTAGCTTGTTGGCAACTATTAAACAAAAACCAAGAGAACTGCTTGGCGAATACTTGAACATATTCACTACAGAAGCATTAAAGGCAGATAGTACAACCGATAGAGAAAAGCTTATGGTAGTTCGATCAGGATTGATAGAACAAACCCCTTTTTGGAAAGACCTTTATATTAATGGATGAAAAGATCTACAGCATTTCTATCTTCGAGCTGAAAATTTTATTCAAATGGACAAAATGCATCATGCTGTGAGAGAATTTCATTGAGAATGTAGAGAAGAAAATTCCAACTTTAGGCATCTCGACAAGAGACCAGGGAAAAGTGAAAACAAGAAGGGGAGTCAAAAAGAGATTTCTAATCCAATTATGTAATCCTAAACAAGCCCCTCTCCCACATATTCACCATGGTAAAAGACAATGAAAATTTTCATGTTCATTAAGATCCGGAACTTTCCTGAACCAAATAATGGAGGAAGTTACTGCGATTACCATAAAGCAAACGGACATGAAACCAACATATGTCGCATTTTAGCGGAAGCAATTCAAGGCATGATTAGGCCAGGATTCCTAAAGGAGTTCATTAAAGAAACTTCTTTTTCAAGCTAAGAAGAAAGCAGCTTAGTAACTTCAAAATGCAGACCCCTATCACATCATGAAGCCTTGCAGCATTAGCTCAACTAAGAATTCACTTCTTTTTTAACTTGATTTGTACTTTGTGTTGTGCTGAAAATTGATCATGTACTAAATCAAAATTCGAGTGCCATTACATATAATAACAGAACCAGTCCATGGCATCCAACATACTTTTGAAGTACAACAAATTTCTAGCTACTTGATAAAGACATCTCAAATGCTTGATACAAAATAACTATCAATGCTTTAATCAATGTAATACAAAGGCTTGCTTTCATGAAACCTCGGACCGCTATTGATCCTTCACTAATCTTTGAGGAAAACTTGCAAATAGACCACACCGTTACTAAGAAGTGCCGACCATGGTACGGTTATATATCCAAATGTATACCAACTCTATTTTTGGCAAATTATTTTGAAAGAAATTTCCCTAACGTATCTTCACTGAAAGATTATTTTCAGTTACCCCACAACCAGAGGAAGTCAAATGTCTATCTATTTCAAAAATTGATTTGTGAAATCTTCCAAAGATACTATATAGCGGTAGTAAATGAACATATAGGATTTCTAAATAAGAAATCTTAATATTTCAAATTTTTCTAAAAACCATTGGCGAGGAGAAGCCTAAACATATTTTTTCGGGAAAAGTTTTAAAGCTATCAAAAGTTTATTGACAAAAACTCGGGTTAGAGAATCATATTCTCGACTAAAAGACTATTGGTTCATGAATCATGACCTCTTAGTCTCCTATTTGAGATCCATGTCTCTACTATGAGAACAGCGAGAAAACCTTGCAAAAAGTAACATTAAGAAAAGATTCTTTTATCAGAAGGATTCATGTATTCAAAATTCTTTTCAAAAAATGACCCCTCAATATATTAGAAGGGTTTAGTTACAATACTTCTTTTTCTCAAAAAGAGACTCTATAACAAAAAATTGATATTCAAGAAAGATGTTTACGGACATTTTAATTGGCCAAAAATGATTTTCATATACAAATTTTAAATCCTACGATGCTATTCCATAGCACCTCCTAGAGGGAGGGACAAAGGCCTATGACGCTATTCCATAGCACCTCCTAGAGAGAGGGACAAAAGACTATGACGTTCTCCCGTAGCACCTCCTAGAGGGAGGGACAAAAGCCTACGAGGATCTTCTGTAGCACCTCTTACAGGGAGGGTCAAAACCACTAACGTCTAGTTCACCTCTTAGAGGGAGGGTCAGGTCAAGCCTGTGCAGTTAATGCCCCGCTATTACCCCGCTATAACCCCGCTATATCTCATAGCGGATTTCTACCGCTACGATTTTTCCATATAGCCCCAAAATATAGCCTTTCCGCTTTAAGCCCCGCTATTTCCGCTATATCCCGTTATTCCCGCTATATTCCACTATTTCCGCTATATCTTCTTTAATAAAATGAATTGAAAAATTGCATTTGTACATTATAAAAATTATGAAACTAGTTTATTTGATTTAATTTTTAATATATTTTTAGAATTGAAAATACTCTAATATTCTACTAAATTCAATTATGTTATATAACAGTTTTATGTTTATTTAAAGTATATTCGCACATGTTTTTATTTAAAATTATTTATGTATTAATTATAATTCAATTGAATGATATTTTTTCATTTAATTACCATTTATATATTTGAAAAAACATTAAGTACGAGTTTTATATGCTATTTAGAGCCATCCGCTATATCCCGCTATATACTCGCTGTATCCCCGCTATGACTTTTTGCACCTACACCGCTTTGAATCCGCCGAGCGCTTTAACTGCACAGGGTCAAGCACCCACCAGCAAACTTTTATAAGAAGGTCAACCTAACATACATTACATCCCTTAGAACCAAGGGAAGCCCAGAGAGGGCACCAAATAGATGAAGAAAGAAAAGGATGTCTGCAACTCAAAACAAAGTCAAAACCCATAAGAACAAAGGGTTAAAGAAAGAAATCTATCCGCTATCTAAAACAAAGATGAAACCCAAGAAAAGGGGATAGACAAATGCAAAAGGATGAAGATGTCCAACGCTATAATAAAAAACAGACGAGTAATCCACGATTATAATCCGAAAGGACAAAGCACGAGCAAGCAAATTTCAATACTTCCAATGCTTGAAAAGTGATTCCCACATCAAAGAATCAAGAAACTTGCGTCCTAAAAGGAGACACAAGACAAGAAAACGGATAAAGAGATCCGTAACATGGGATGGAAAGTAAATATTTATACAAAAGCTAAAGGAATGGAATAAATAGCAAATTTTTACTACAAAGGTAAAAGTGACTTCATTCGAAGAATAGATTAAGTAAACCACTCATGACTCCTTTGAAGTAAGGTGACCCTTTCAGATAAAAGAGTCTATACTATATATATATATTAATAAGTTATTTGGACCATTGCACTGTTGAACGGCCAAGCAATAGTACGAAACTTGCATTGCTGGACAACTTACTAGTCAAACGGAGTTTGCACTGCTGAACGGCCAGTCAAGTGAACGAAACTACCTACTGAATGGTTGAACGGTTGTAAAGTTGAAGAGCAGAACGGAAATATTCGTTGAACGATTGGCTTGTCTTATGGAACTACTACTCCGAATGGTTGACTGGTAATACAGAACTATATTCCGAATGATTGCATGGCACTACAGAACTACTCGGCTCCAATATAACAATAATACTACTAACTTATAGGCACTTTAAGAATTACACGTCAATTAATAGGATGCTATTCTTTGAAAAATGAGAATCCTCGTCACTATTTAGGGCATAAGTTATACATAAATCTCGGGCATAGTATTTTAGGAATGACTTTTGAATTAAGGCCAGATAGGCTTAGGGATTTTTGTTTAAACCTACTAAGTTTACCATTACTAGATAATTCTTTCACTTTGTACTTATATTGAATGAAATTTTGAGTAGTTTATTCGGCAGATGAGATCCTGACAAGATTTAGATTGTATTCCTAATTTGAAGGATATTTAATTTTCTTATTTCTTTTCATTATGATTTATTGATTGATTTTCTATTCCTATGAATTTTGGAATTCTTGTTTTCTTTTCTAAATTACCATGATGATCGGAAGACTTCACATGGAATTTCTAATTTGGTACTAGTAATAGATAGAATTTTGAGTAATCTATTTGTCAGATGAGATCCTAGCAGTTTATTGACTAAATTCTCAACTTTTTGAGCTTTCAATTTCTTTGTCTCCTTTCATAAATATTTCGTGTAAATTTTCCCAAATTCTAAATCTCCTTATTGATTTTTATAATGATTGGTGAATTTTGTATTTTTGGTTTCCTAATTCAATTTTTGTGATGGTTTCTTATTGGATTTCTGGTCTCGTTAACCCTAAATTAACTTTTATGATGATTGGGGATTTCGTATTCTTAATTCCTTATTGAATTTTCATAATGATTTCTTATTGGATTTCTAGTTTCGTGAATTCTAAATTTCCTCATTGACTTTTATGATGATTTGTGAGTTTCATGTACTTGGTTTCTCCATTGGATTTTCGTGATGATTTCTTATTAATATCCTATTTTTATGAATCCTTGATGTTTTATTGAATTCTCATGATGAGTTATGGATTTACCCTTGAATTTTCGGATTTATAAATTTTTTGGATGAATTTTGAGATTTTGTATTCATGCTTATTTGAAAATTTAACGTTTCTATACTAATATTAGATAGGAATTCCGAAAAAGAGTTTATTATCAAGCAGACTAATTCCTTTTTGTTAGAGATGATGGTAAAAGGAAAGAAGAGCCCTCTAATTTTCATACAACATCAATGTTTAGTTATCTGCCAATTTGTTAATAAATTCAGTGCAGGGATGAAAATAAAATCATAACAGGGACGCAGGGTAAAACCGCCAAGAGTGAGGAATTAATCCCCAATGGCCGAAGAAAACATAACCCAAGAACAGAGAATTTGGAGTATGCAATGGCCTTTTGGGAAGGTTTATTTACTTAACGACGGCAGACCAGGTGATATCGTTTCATATTTCTATTATTAGTATTGAAAAGATTTGGTCATGTAATTATTTGAATGTTATGCCTAATAAAATTACCAGATAGTGGCTTGAATTATAAAGTTACCCATCACGGCCTCATAACAAGGTTATAACACTAATAGGAGTTATTATCTATTTTGCAGGAAACAAAGAAACAAATTCTTTAGAGTTTTTGTCCTAAAGAACAAAAGCTTCTTTCATACTAGGGGGGCTAAATGTTATCCATAAATATTCTCAAGAGTGAAAGTATGAAAGAAAGAGCAAGAGCATTGGTGAGGATCAGAAGGCATTAGAAGTGGTGTCTAAAAACATTAAATAAGAGCTTTCGACGAGGTCGAAAGATACCTTTCGAAGGCGATGGCTAAAAGGTTTACAGCTTTTGAAGTTATCGAAAGGTACCTTTCAAAGGCAATGGATAACATACTTTCTATATGTGCGCCAAGCCATTCGAAACGATTGGTTTCGTCTTTATTTACGTGAATGTTCATCCAAATCAACCCTTTTGAAAGCATATATTATCCTTTTGAATTGTTTAAAGCCATCATCACCTATGAAAGAAAAGATTATAGGAATTCTACATAACTTCCTCAAACACAAAGAAATTAAGGTTCCATGCTAGACAGATGGAATGCTTCTGAATTGTGTCTCCTACGACTAATATCTCAACAGTGTTTCAACTCATTCGAAGCCTACAATGCACATGTTTTGACAATGTCGAAGACTAGTGCCCATGCTAACTTACATATCACATTAATAGCTAAGTGAAGAGGGCATCTATACACCTTTCGAAGAAGTCGAAAGTGATCAAGCATTATACCTTTCGATGAAGTCAAAAGCAATCCAGCAATATATCTTTCGACGAAGTCGAAAGGAATAAAGAAAGATAGAGGGAAGCCCAGTCTTCTGCGGTAGTGGAAGGTTGGTCGTATAATCCTTTCGACTAGGTCGCAAGCTATAATTCAAGAAATGTGCACGAAAGAAGGAAAGCACACCTCCCGACCGTGTCGAAGGCAAGGGGTCGAAAGGTGCCAACCCACACCTATAAATAAGACCCTCGGGGTCTGGTTTAAGGGATCTAATTTCTTTCACTTCTTACTTGTACTTTCAAAAGCTAGTAAACCCTAATTTCAAAATCAAATTGGGGAATTCAGTCAATTTGTATATCATTAGCTCAATAAGAGAAAGATTATGATAATTTGGATTACTCAACTATTTTGAGATTCTTATTGCACACGAATATGGTCATTTGATATCGTCCTAGTTGAAAGGTTATCCTTCGATTGAGTTAAGACACCTAGCATACAAATATCCTTTGAGTTTAGCTCAAAACCACAAGGAAATAAGGGCTTACCCTTTCGACGGAGTCGAAACCCACTAAAATTAACTAGTTTCTCAAAACCGTTAAGTCTCAACCCTAAGCCACTTTGACTATTTCAAAAGGTGGTTTCGACAGAGTTATAATCCAGTTAATTCGGAAGGAGTTTTTGAAACGAGATTAACCTTTCGATTGAGACAAAAGGTATTAAAAAGGAGTTTTTAACCATCTTTACCTACTCGAAGAGTATAAGCTACCTCCATCTATTCAAAAGGAGGTTTCGAAGGAATCACTCATACTTCAAACTTCACTTTGAGGCGTTGACATGTTTTCTTGTTAACACTGGTCTTGATAAGACCTGATGCATCGCTCTTGCATGCATATCCCAATAAGTATCTCTAGAAATAGAGTCGCATGCACCCTATGGGTTTGCCAACCCTACTGGCTATGTCTCCTATCTCTACTTTTTTCCATACCGACGATGAGGTTATGTCGAGCATTCCAGCTCATGAGTCACCACCCAAACAGATCTTCGACATGAGCTCCAACTCGAATAGTACACAGAACCACACATGGATTCCCATATCTCTAACAGATCTCAGAACCATACATGGATTCCTCAACAGATTTTGGAATCATGCATGGATTCCCGTACCTCAATAAGCCTAGGAAAAACACATGGATTCCCACATCTTGAATAGATCACGAGTAACTACATATGTTCAAGCATCTCAAACAGATCTCGAATCTCCTTATAGATTCGAGCATCACGAAACAACACAAAGCCATCACAAAGCCAATCATGAACCAATTACGAAGCCATCACGAACCAATCATGAGCCCATCATGAAGCCAATCACGAACCTCTTCCAAAGCATAGAAGATAGAACGCATATATGGTTTTTGAAGTGGTTAAGGTTTCAAGTTATCTCATATAAGTACACTACCTCCCTTACCGGGTGCTCCAAAACCAATCGATCGATTTCCCGAGAATCTCAACCTCGGTTCTATGGGAAATAAACAAACAATTCATAAGATCGGAGATCACCTCCTAACCGTT
Source organism: Allium fistulosum (assembly GCA_030737815.1). Taxonomy (NCBI): domain Eukaryota; kingdom Viridiplantae; phylum Streptophyta; class Magnoliopsida; order Asparagales; family Amaryllidaceae; genus Allium; species Allium fistulosum. The sequence goes on from CM060906.1 coordinate 413,806,772, forward strand.
TAAGCAGATGGATTTCGTTATCATTTATCCTAGAAGAGAAAAACGAGTCTATACGTACAGTATAGCATCATCGAAGATAGTTGTACCATATAATCCTTGTGTTTCTTCCAGACATTTCCAGAGAATATTCTGGCCAAGATTTGATAGTTTGTTATTTAACTATCAAATAAACAAACAATCCAGTACAATGAGAATAATCGCATACGGGAAAACCAAGTCCCGTATACTGTCCATAAGTAGTAACGCACAAAGCACGATCGAAACAAACAAGCATGATCAAGTCATATAAACGACTTATAATCCCCTTTTAAATTGATTCATTTATTAATTAAAATCCTCTTTTATTAGTAAAACTCATTTTTACTCAATAAACTCTTTATAAATGAAATTCCATTTGTTAATTAAACTCCACTATTTAATTAAAAACATCACTATTCATTTTCAACGCATTTCAACACTTTCCGAAAGTATTCATATACTTATTCCAATCGTATAAGTATATCCATAAATCAATTCAAAGGGATTAAGACAAATGTTACTCAAATATCATCACTACAAACCCAAAACCATTCCACTTATGATTATCTTTAAAACATTCTTTTTAGAGATCTATTTGCGTTCATAAGTATAACCAAACGAGTTAGAGGCAAATGTTATTAACACATTGCCACAACAAACCCAAAACCAATTTATACTTGTTATTCTCTTTAAAATTCCATTATTCAAGATATAAGTATTTTCCAACTTATTTACAATATTTTAACACTTAAAATATTATCCAATGGTTTAAAAACAAATGTTACCAAAAAATTGTTTATGACAAACCCCAAAACACTTACTATCCTATTATCTTTAAAACTCCATTTTAAAGATATAATTACTTACCAAAAGTATAGTTAAATAGGTTAAAATAGATGTTGCACAAATATCGATGCTATAAACCCAAAATCACTTTTATACTTGCCATTAACTTTGAAACATCCATTTTAAAACTCTAAGTATAGCTTTACTTTTAAACAAGGTAATATATATTTTTAATCAATTTATAAAATAATTCCTTATAATATACATGTTATAATCCCAAAACTCCTTTTAAAACCTCTATATATATATTAAAATACCTTTAAAAAGATAGATATTTCATATACTATTTATTTGTAAAACTAAGATATTTAATAAGATACTATAAACTATTTGTAAAATATTATGATATAAAATCCTTTTTAAAAATCTTTAAATACTTTCAAAACTATATATATACTAAAAACATACTTTTAAAATACTTATACTATATTTTAAAAACCCTAGGTTAAAATCCCTGTTTTAATAATTTAAAACCATATCTTTATAAACCCGTAACGGATTTTCAGAAATATATTTAAACCTTGTTATTTTCCTATAATAAGTACGCTAACGGTACTCATCAATCAATGCAAAGAAGCCCTGGGATGTCTTTCAAAGTTAACTTTAAACTCACAGATTATAGCGATTTCAAAGTGCATCCATCGCGACCATTTCGCTTCTACCATTTACAATTTCCATTCCAATTTCCACGAATATCCAAACCAACCAATTTATGTCAAACACACCCAAACGTGTGTCGAACAACCCAATATGTATGTATGTACATAATTCCACAGTTTTCCCAAATTATCCAATTTAACATATGTCAAAATATCAGGGATTTCAAAGCACGTTTATAACGACTATATCGTCTCCAACATTCATAACATATTATCACTTTTCACAAAGCAATATCAAACATGTAAAAAAATAGTTTGTGGCACAATACATGTTAAAGATGATCAAATAGAGATTATTATGCTCAATAATAATATTCTCACTTATCTTACAAAAGAAGGCAGGGTCCAAAAGTAATAACTTGCATTACCCATTATACAGTTTATATTTTCAAAACAACAATAATTTATATATAAAACAATATATAATCAATCAACTAGTGAGTTAAACTCACCCAAGTTCCAGTTAACACTTTCGTGTTTTCGAATAGTCCAAAATTGAACTAGCTCCGAACTCGACGAATCCAACTCCATCACGTAGATAATCCCGATACGAATGCAACGACAAAAACGACGCCTCGATTGGACCTCATATGAACAACATAAAAGTTATATAAGAAATTGAATTTAAAAGCTTAATTGATTAATTTAATTAGTTAACCAATCGATCATTACCTTTTATAAACTAATCGTCACCATCTTCTTCCCCATGCACAGTATTGCGTACATGTACACATAAACCCAAAACTGCCTGCTTCCCTCTTCAATTCCCGTTTGATAGCTAATTTTCTATCGGTTTAGAAAATGGCCAAAAAAAATAAATAAAAATTAACCGCAAGCGCACGGTGTACAATTCTAGTACGTGGCGAATACGGATCCATCCGTAGGGAATTGTTTAGATTTAAAAATTTCTATTCAATCAAATTAAACCAAACTTGAGATTGTGATTAGCTAAAAAAATGTAAAACAAAATGCTAGAACAAAAGTGATTGAAATATGAGATTACAAAACAATTTAGAGGCAAATCCACTCTCATATTTTTGTAAATCAACAAAAAAATAATCTATGATCTCTATATTTGATATTAAGTAGAATTAGTGATGTATTTATCATAAGTACGGTTTATTTATGTTATTGATTAACATAACTTAAACCATCAAAGTATAATACAACAACCAAAGCCACTTATCAATTCTAATGAAAATGAAGTCAAAGCAAAAGCTATTTAAGTATGATCTATTTACTATTGTATTTAGTGACATAGATCATCAAATTTTGTTTCTACCTTAATTTCATAATTAAAAATCAATTAGTAAAATGATAATGTAAATTGTGTTTATGTTTGAATAAGAATACCCTATTTGTAAATACAACATAGGCTATCAAATTCATTTTTATAAACTTACACCAACATTTACTTCTCATGAAGCATAAAAAAGACCATAAATCACAAAATTATGTTGAATCTACATAATTAGAGAGCCTCATTACCCTTAAATTGGAGGGGTTTAACTACTCATTTCTGTTATCATTTCAACAATTGTAGATTGCAACATGAAACAAAAAAAAGGAAAATGCAAGTTAAATAAGAAGATAGCTAATTAACATAAAATAAAAGCTATTCTACTTGCATAAATAAAAAGGTCTACACTACTAACATGAAAGGAAAGAGCATGTAAATAAAAATGACAAAGAAAATAAAATAAGAACAAAAAAGAAGTAAAAGAACAAGAGGCTTAGGAAGCCATTTTTATTTCATATAACTTTGAGGTTACAACGTGCATTCTAATTTCCTAAGTAATTAAAAGAAGAAAAGATCATTTACATGTACATAAGAGGGCTATTTATACATGCACAAAACCATAATCCAATTTTTAGGGGTTTTCCCAAAATACTCTTTAGGAAGTGTGGCCACCAAGTAATTATTAGTCTCTAATTAATCCATCATCAAATATGCATGAAACCTTATCCTCCACTAACTTGTCCATTAGCTTCTAATTGTAGATTAAGGTAAGTGGGTAGGTGGGGTCCTACATGATGCATGGTTTTGAATTATTTTCATCTTCATTCCTTTGTTCCATCCTTGTGCATTCATATTTCCATGAGAATACCTTCATATTTCCATCCAAAAATTCCTATAATTAAAAAGAAAATGTACAAATAAATATTCTCCAAATTAATTCATGTACAAATTACTATTTTACCTCCTCATTAACGTATGAATGATGACTTGAAAGCATATTTGAAATTTTGTTTTAAACTTGTAAAAATACCCAATTATGACATTTGTTTAAATAAAAATAGATTAAATATGGACGTAAAAATATGCGCATTTACGTGCACATCAATTCCTCCACCAAAGCTCAACGAATCGGCGAACTGATTCCTCCTATGGGTCGCATATCGCATCCTCTTCGTGATGGCACCAAGCTCGACCACTCCGGCCACCTCACCCAATTTCCGATCTGATGCATCCCTAAGTCGACCACTCAAGTCGTAAATCGACTCGGTCCACTGTTCATCTCCAAACCTTTACCAAAATGCTCCTTGCTCCACCACGAGCACAATCACGCCATTGATTCGAACTCCGGCAGCCTTGACGTCGCCGCGACTTCCACTCCAGTAAATGACAACTGACATGTCGAATGGTCAATCCCTTGCTGCCCCACCTAATTCTTCCACATCCAAATCCCCTTCGTCCTAGATACACACCGGCACCATCCATTCGACCCATCACCTCCTCTATCGACGATCATCTCCAGCCCTAGCTCACTGCCTGCAAAATTTGCCATCCCCAAACTTAAATGCAAGCAAAATGAAACACAGGGAAATTGATCCCTCGACCGCTCAAAGCCATTGAATTAAACGCCGCCTGATTTTTTTTAGCTAAAGTACTCGATTTAATTACTTCAAGTTTGAAACTGGTTGGCGGCTACATTTTGTTCTCAGACAAAAATTAAAAGAAGAAAAGGGGGAAGTTAATATTTAGGTTAGATTTGATGATTATTTATAGGAAAATAATAATAATAATTTATTCTCTTAGATTTTACGTTGTGCGTTTCGAGCATGCACGACCACGTTGCATGTCCGATCATCATGAAACTCGACGGCGTATAATAATTCAATATTTCGAATCCAATAGCACTGGTTTCATCAAAATCCAAGACAGTGCGCCGAAATGACGATTTCACATGTTAATTAAAACGAACTATATTTAAGACAATTTTAATCACTTAAATCATAGATTAAAATTTACAATAACCATGTATTATTTAGAATGAATTTAAATAAGCTTTTGAGATCATTTTTATTCAAATTAAATCCAAGATTTAAATATTAAATAATTCTAATATTTAATTATAAACTGCTCAAGAATCCGGACCGTTGCACTCTTTCCTCCTAATGACATTTACTAATATCTCTGTCGACTCTTTACAAAAACTCAAGGAACCAGTTTCTAGAAATTACTAGGGATGACTCTCCGCAACTTTACAGTTCGAATTTTTAGCCAAAAGTGGATCGATTTTTGAAGTGGGAAATTGGAGTTTCTCCATTCTTCGAAAACAAAGGAAAGAAGAATAACGTGTAGTGCCTGATCATTCATGTGTCTATGTACACTCTAGTTTATAGTAAACATACTCAAGTTTCAAGAGGTAACTATCAAATAACAAGCAAACAAACATAGGTTAACTTTTTTCTATATAAATATAATATCATATACAAACCACCACCAAGCTACAACAAATTTCAAAATTCATTCCATAAGAGATATAAGACAAGAATTAGATATTTCACAATATTTATCATTTCTAAAAATATGTAACAAGAATTTCACTGTTCTCACCTTCCACAAATCTAAGCTTAACCCTTTTACATCCTCTTGAGTGAAGTAAGGATTTTTATGTTTTAAAAGATGAGATTTTTTTTCAAAAATTTAAAAAGGTTAAGAGTATGAAGATGGAAAAGAAAGAAAAAGAAGAAGGTAAAAACAAAAATGAAGGAATGAAAAATGAGGTAAATGTTTATTTTTATAAATGCAAAACTAATAACCATAATGCCCCCTACACCATATTTTTAACTTTGTCATCATATCCAAGCCATCAAAATTTCAAGAACATGAAAAAGATAATGGATATTAGAGTGGCTTATATACCTTCGCTAATTTATACACTTAAGGAATCTTTACTTTTTAAATCCATCATTTCACATTTTCAAATTTAGATATTTTTATCCCTTATTATTATTTATCTTTACATTTGAAAATAACATGTTTTCATTACTTAACCTAACAATTAAATGTTGTTTAAAATGTATATAAAGGTTCAACAACTTTCTGCAACTTGTCGTTCGATAAAAAGTCGAAAATCCAAAAAAGGGTTTTCGGTCACATTTTAAATTTTCCATCGAACTATCTATTTTAGTAAACAAAATTCAAAAATAAATTTTATACCATTAGTCATTAATTAAAAGTTATTTTATTGTTAAACCATTAATAAAATATTTAAAATGAATTAAATATTCCTAAATCAATCGATAAAATTCCAGGTCGTTACATTCTCTCTCCTTTAAAAGAATGTCGACCCCGAAATTTCGTCTTACGCAAACAAAGAAGGAAACCAGTTAACACAAAAACTTCACCAATTTACTTCCATAGTTATTTATGGAAACATTTCATAATTCACCACTTAAATTTAAAACCGGTATAATACCCTATTACATCCTGAAGGTATATGCAACCATCTGATTCAAACCATTTTTATTTTGAAATTATTATCCTTAACTAAACTCAAGATCCAACTACCAGGTTTTATTTCAAAACCCACTTTTTGAAGTGAAACTATATATTTTAACTATTGAATACACACACACACACATATATATATATAGCTAGAATAAACCCAAAATGATACTAAGGAACTAGGTGCTACCAAATAGTATCATACATTCCTTACTAAGAAGGGTGACACTTAAGAGAAGCGTTTATCATCCGAAAACATCACTTTCCCATTTTTAGTTATTTTAGAGTCACTCGAACTAGTTAACTTAAAATACATCTTCTATTTCAAAATTCCCTTTTTTGAAACAATACTATATATATTTTCACACAAATAGTTTTAACAAAATATCAGTAGCCAATTTGCTTTGGGATCGTTTGGATTCGATCTTGTTTCGATTGAATAATGATAAAGAGAATAATTTACTAAGTGCGCTACAACGTTTTGCATAGACAAACATCCGACCCTCACTTAGAAGATTATTCAGATCATCACAAACAAATCAAGACTCATTCCCCCAAACATCCTAAGAAAATATACCTTACTTCAAAATTTCCCTCCCAATATATTTACACTTGGAAAAACATTCTCAAGTAAACTATTACTACATTTCCAAAACCATTTGAAATAATAATATACGTATTTCCTTTTTTAAATCAAATCATGCTTTTAGGATCAAATCAAAATCTGTTCTATTAAACAATTTTATAACAAACTGCCATTATAACATTTCCCTACTTAGAAACTCGAAAATGAACACCGATGATGCTGCAATCACCATCGGTATTATTTTCCAATGACAGAAGTGAGTTCGGTGCTTTCTATCTCCTTTAAAATCCCTTAGAAACATTTCTATTAATAGATACTTTCAAATTATACCGTTATTATTTTCCCAGAAATTTGAAACCATTTTTCGAAAGCACCAGGATTTAGTTTCTCAAATTTCTACTTAAATCTTTAATTGATTAGCCACATTTTTATAAATTAATTTATAAAATCATTTTATTAAATAGAATCATTTCACAAATATTTATTTCAAAATATTCTAGCTTTTCTTTTAATAAACATCTTTATTAAAATTCAATTTCAACCCACAATATCATCAAACGCTTTATAGTCAAATTGTGAAACTTAATTCACAAGGTGTTCGTTTCAATGTTCCCCAAATTTCTATCTACCCAACCTATGCTTTAAAAGGGAAAGCTACTGATAAATCAACAAACAATATTCAATGCTCAAAACTGGACAAGCATGACTAAACAACCTAAATGATGATAATTGAATATTATCACTTCCTAACAAACAAATACATCAAAAATAACTATTAATAATTTTTTGAAAATCATTCTTTTATATATAAAATATACTCCTAGGTAAAATTATTTCATTTACCAAATTTAAAATTATATTGTATTGGTTGGCCTTGTTTAGGTGTTTAGAGATCCCTATCAATAACATTAGCTATTTGTATTGACCAGAATCTATAAACCACTAAACAAACCAATCGACACAATATAAAATATTTTTATAAAAGCAACAAATAAGCGCTCTTGTATATATGCGCTCAAACTCATTCTAGAGTGTCACTTACGCTATCTCGAATTAGTTTACCCCACCAAGGCCAAGGTTCTCGTTTAACTTTCAGCTCCGATACCAACTATAATAACACACCTTTTCGATCCTCAGAAGTCGACATTAATACATTCACGGTATTTACGTGCTAAACATCCAAGTGTCGGAACGACAGATTATTGAGGGAAAGAAAGAAAAGACAAAACTGTATCTTGCAACATGACGAGTAATATATAATATACCAATGACCATTACAACAGAAAATTGAACTTTAATGTACATACATAAAATCAAAGTAAGTAACTTATCATCAGCCTAGATAGTTATAATTGTGTGTCCTTACAATTGCTGATAAATACAACAAGAATAAAACAACGGAAGATAAAATACATGAATACGCTTTGGAAGATCCAGCTCGTCTCCTGAAGCTCCAAAAGTGTCCAGCTAAATCATGAAAATATGCTCGAGATGATCCGAGCATTATAAGAAAATAACACTTGGATCGGTCTGGTAAAACCAGCATAAGAAACATAATCAAATAGGTTACTTAATGTTATAAAAACCTTTCAGAAAATAAAGGTATCTTGCAAGACCACGCCGCACATAAACACGAATGGATTTTTACCTTACGATGACCCAACCATTTTCATTATAAAATCCAATGATATTACAATAATGTTTAAGGGTTGAAAATAAATATATAAAATAGTTGAAATTGCTCTCACATTCCAATAGTTGGGCACAACTAAGTCCATAAGGTATGTATTGGAGATTGGATTTCCATCAATGACTAGCCTACTGGGGTACCGCCCATCACAGTACACCTTAGACAAAATGTACCGAGGTAAACAAGAACTTCATGCACCCCTGCTATATAGAGCCAATTGCCCCTTTAACATGGCATATCGGATTACATCATCCCCCGGGCACCAAGACTGCAAAACATTTGCACCTGACCCCACTCTTCACATGTGCATGCATACCAGAATCCATAAATATCAAATCCAAATCGAGGAATGATGCTCCTAATGGTAGCTCACCACATAGCTCTGCTGCATATCCCATGTTTTATTCATTACTAAGTTGTGAGGCTTGTAAGGTCACGATTACCTTTTTCCTCTCTTAGAAAATCCTACTTGGAATGCTAATACTGCCTTCCAAGCACAATGCAATGCCAGCATCTGTCCGTACAAGTTGTTCATGATAAGAACAACCGAAGGCACTACTTTTACTACATCCGTTTTGGAATCACCCTTAGGATTAGTAGCAAGTAGCCCTTGCACTTCAAAGAACTCCGTCTTCGAACATATCAAACCAGCCTTGAACCTCTTCTAAAACGTTGAATGCACATATGGTTTTGGAGTGATTACGGCTTCGAGTCATCTCATATAAGTACACTCCCCTGCTTTCCGGTTGCTCCAAGATCAAATCGATAGTTTCAGTAAACTCGGCCCTAGTTCTTTTGGAAATAATCAGACAATACATAAGAGCATAGATCACCTCTTAACTGTTTAAGTGGACAGATTTCCTTATCATTTATCTTAGGAGAACAAAATGAGATTTATATGCATCGTAAAGCATCATCCAAGATGATTGTGCCATAGAACTGTCGTGTTTATCCTAGATATTTCTAGAGATATATTTTGGCCAATATTTGATAGTCAGTTATTTAACTATCAAATAAACAAACAATCAATATTGCTTTAATTCCATATGGGATCCACTAAACCTCTATTAATTAATCTTCCATTAATTAAAATCTCTTTCAATTATTTAATCCAAATACCTTCACAAATGATATTTTCACAAACTGCTTATATTCCTTTCAATACTTGGAAAAATATTCATATGCTTATCTCTCCTGTATAAGTATACTACAAAACGTGATACTTCCAATACTTAGAAAATATATCCATATGCTTATCCTAACGGTATAAGTATATTAACAAAAACTTAAAGAAGATTTCCTATTTCCAAATTCATATTTAAATAGGCCAAAACAGATATCATTTAAAACATTGCTTACTATAAATCAAACCACTATCCTTCGATCTTAAGTATAGAAAGAATGTTTCCATACCACCATAATTAAAAAGGATTATTTGTCAAAATCAAATCTCATTCCTTTTATAAAATTCCCTTCTAATAAGCTCATTTCATATTTACAAATCCTTTTATAATCTCCAAATTAATTTATAAAACTTCTTTTATAGGTCTCTAAAATGATTTATAACATCCCTTTCTATTTATGAAACTCTTTTCTATTAATAAAACTTTTTTCTATTTCTCACTTTATAAACTACTTTATAGAAAACCTTTATACATTATAAATAAAAAATTAATTAACATTAAAACAACATTAATAAAATAATTAATTAACTTTAAAACATCATTTATAATTAAATCAATTAATTAACTTAAAACATAATAAAATCAATTAATTAACTTAAACAACATTAATAATATAATTAAATAACTTTAAACAACATTAATAATATAATTAAATAACTTTAAACAACATTAACAAAATAAAAACATTTATAATTAAGTAAACATTTGACCTCAAATTGTTTTAAAATTGAAGTTAATTTAAATCGATAACTTTTCAAATTCGGAAAGAGGCTTAGCGACCACAATGGTACTTAAACAAGCTACCATTTATTTTTTATTCATTTTCCAAGTCATATCACTGGTATTTCATAAGCAAGCATATATGTAAATAAAATTAGTTACCAATCACTAGCTAATCCATCGCTTATCCAATACTAGTTAATTCACGTATTAATCCACTGGCATATGAATAAATGTCCAAATAAATATAATGGCAGAACAAGGATTTATTCTGCCAAACAGATGTCGTCGATAATTTATTCAATTAATTATAACAGAACGGGGATTTATTCTGTTGAACAAATGTCCAAACTAATCTAAGTAAATTAATTTAAAAAAACGGTGTTTTATTTGGCCCAATAGATAACACCGATGAAGTATAATTAATTTAACAATGTTATTATTTAAAACAACGTAATTAAAATCAATCACTATTATTTTATCCTTAATTTTTACTTCATTAAAACTAACAACTATTTATACCAAAACATTGTACCCGTCAATACGAGTCTAATGCAAAAATCCCCGGGTTAAACGAATTTATAATGAGGGGGATACACTTTTATAAAGTTAACACACATAATTTAAATTTTAAAAACACTAATTTAAGAATTTCCCACCCAAACAAGATCTCAGTCCAAGGCCCAAACACCAAACCCTACCCGCATCCACAAACTACAGTAGCTCCCTCTTCTTCCAATCCCCAAATTGAAATGTTGAAACCCAAAAAACAAGCACGGTCCTGCATGTTCACCCCGCGACCTCACCACCAATTGATGATCCAACCGCGTGGCTTATCGCCTTTTATTACCGGCTCAATTTTCTACTATTCATGACATTTTCCACATCTTTCAACTACGGAAATACCTTAGGGATTCTGACTCTATTCTTGAGCCCGGTGTAATTGAAGAAATTGAAGCTTCACCAAATTTGACTTATGAGCAACATTCTATTCGAATCATTACTTCGGAGGTTAAACGCCTTCGAAATAAAGATGTTCTTGTGAAAATTCAATGGTCCTCAAATCCTAAGGATTGCACTTGGGAATCTTGAGAATTCATCGAGTAAACACATCCGGACTTACTCTTTCGTGCTCTTTATGGTGAAATTCTTATTTCAAATTTTCTTTTGTGTTGATATGCTTTTATGGTTGTTACTCTTTATTTTCCTCTTAATTATTGCGAGGATGCAATTTCTTTAAGGAGGGGAGTTTGTAACAACCTGCATATTTTACGATTGTATATTTAAATGTTTTATTTAAATATAGCATCGTTAATCGGATTAAAGTCCGAAATGTTACTTTTTGTAAATAGCCGAATTGGGGCTCGAGACCACATCCATTGAGTCCAAAATGGCGTTTACAACTTTTTTGAGTATAAACATCGATATGTTTGGAGTTGAGTAGAATTTGCTATTTTTCTACTTGGGCTTTGGGTTTCAGCCCACTATACCATCATAATACCCTAACTCCACCTCCTCTCCTCTTCATTCATTCTAATTTCCTAATACATCCAAGCTTAAGTAAAATTGGGGAAAAAGATTGGAAATGGAAATTCCAAACCCTAGTTTGATTTGAAAACTCGAGTTCTTGCTCCAAAATCAAAGAGAAGCTTAGGTAAGCATCCTCTCCATCTTCTCCATCCCTATCTCTCTTCAATTTCAGAAATTCCTAAACACTAACTTAGGAAATATTTGCTTATTATCTTAGATTGGAGCTTCTTGAGTTGAGATTGAAGAGGAATTGGCCTCTCCTTTGCTTTAGAGCTTCTCGTTCGTTGTTTTTGGGTTTAAAGGTGAGTTCTTTAACTCACATCTACGTCTATAGCTATCATTGTTGTCAGGTAAGAATTCCTAACATTTGTGCATATTCATTTGCTTTTGATTTGAATTGATTTGGTGAATTTTCCAAATTTTGGTGTTTTAATCCAATTTTATGAAAATCCTACTATGGATGTTTGGACATGTTGTTTTGGGGTGTATCGAAGAGCCTATAAGGCTGGGTTGTCGCTTGGCGTAAATCCCTAGTCGTTGTTGCTCGTCCGATCGCTCCCGATACGTTTTGGCCACTTTGGTCTAGGCAAATTGTTGCCCAGATCGGGTGACCAGACGTCTTGTGACCAAGTCCAAACGTTTTATTTGGACCTGGAGCAAAAATATATGCACGCAGAATTAAAAAAAAAGACAGAGACTAATTCCAGACGTCTGATCTTTTGGTTCAGACGTTTGGATGGTTTCAGACGTCTGGATTACTGAACCAGACGTCTGGAAGGTTTTTCTGGAATTTCCAAAACCTAAATCCAAACGTCTGGATTGACCCCCAGATGTCTGGAACTATGTGTTTTTGCCTGTATAGGCTTTTCTTGATTGAATTTCCATTATTTATCGATTTTAGTTGCTCCGATTAGTTGTTATCACTTTATCGACCTTGATGACTTCTTTTTGGGGATTTTGGGAATATCCATTTTGATGGATTTGGTATCGATTTCTTTGGATTTAATTCACGTCTTCGTGTGTGAATTTTTGGTGATTGATTGTTTCTACAATCATTTTTGTGATTTGTCACTTTCAAATACAAAGGTTTCTATACTAGTAGTAAATATTCAAACTCTTTCACAAAGATGTTTTCAACTCTATTTTAATACAAATTTCGTTTATAAAACCGTTTTCCAATCTATTAGTATATACAAACCTTGATCTCATTCGTATGAGAAATCTAATTAAACGACTTAGCAAAAGAAGTGGTATGAAACGCTTACGTTTACTTCGTCGGTTAATTTTTGGACTTGTTCGATTGAAAATCTTATGACAATTTTTGAGTGGAAATCTACAATTTGTTCGTAAATATTTAAGTTAAGCCAGTGGTTATGGGACATGAAGCTAAACTTATTTATTTACTAGCTTAGTGTAATCGACACTTCTTATTGATCAATGATTATCGTTTTGTGGTTTAGACTAGCGATGTGCGATGTCTCTTTGTCCGTGTGGGGGACTGTACCTAGTTCTATTGAGCTTCGTCTCACTTTTATAGGCTAGCGACCTACGGGCTTTATGGAGTCGGTTCATTGGGCGTACCGTTATTGCACTACGTCGTTGTTCCGAATTATTTGAGTTTCGAGATCATCGGGCGTACCGTTATTGCACTACGTCATTGTTCCGAAATATTTGATTTTCAGGTTCATCGGGCGTCCCGTTATTGCACTACTTCGTTGTTCCAACTCATTTGAGTTTCTGGTTCCTCGGGTGTACCGTTATTGCACTACACCGTTGCACCAGCTTTATGGTTAGCGACCATGGGATAGCGTTCCGTTTGTGATGCACGTGTTGGTGAGTTTTCATGCTCCCATTTGTGATAGGCCTTCCCCCTATCAAATACACGAAGACGTGAATTACAAACGGAACGCTATCCCATGGTCGCTAACCATAAAGCCGGTGCAACGGCGTAGTGCAATAACGGTACGCCCGATGAACCTGAAACTCAAATATTTCGGAACAACGACGTAGTGCAATAACGGTACGCCCGATGAACCGAACTCCATAAAGCCCATAGGTCACTACCCTATAAAAGTGAGACGAAGCTCAATAGAACTGGGTACAGTCCCCCACGCGGACAAAGAGACATCGCACATCGCTAGTCTAAACCACAAAACGATCATCATTGATCAATAAGAAGTGTCGATTACACTAAGCTAGTAAATAAATGAGTTTAGCTTCATGTCCCATAACTACTGGCTTAACTTAAATATTTACGAACAAATTGTAGATTTTCACTCGAAAATTGTCACAAGATTTTCAATCGAACAAGTCCAAAAATTAACCAATGAAGTAAACGCAAGCGTTTCATACCACTTGTTTTGCTAAGCCGTTTAATTAGATTTCTCATACGAATGAGGTAAAGGTTTGTAAATACTAATAGATTGGAAAACGGTTTTATAAACGAGATTTGTATTAAAATAGAGTTGAAACATCTTTGTGAAAGAGTTTGAATATTTACTACTAGTATAGAAACCTTTGTATTTGAAAGTGACAAATCACAAAAATGATTGTAGAAATAATCAATCACCAAAAATTCACACACGAAGACGTGAATTAAATCCAAAGAAATCGATACCAAATCCATCAAAATGGATATTCCCAAAAATCCCCAAAAAGAAGTCATCAAGGTCGATAAAAGTGATAACAACTAATCGGAGCAACTAAAATCGATAAACAATGGAAATTCAATCAAGAAAAGCCTAAATAGGCAAAAACACACAGTTCCAGACGTCTGGGGGTCAATCCAGACGTCTGGATTTAGGTTCTGGAAATCCCAGAAAAACCTTCCAGACGTCTGGTTCGGCAATCCAGACGTCTGAAACCATCCAGACGTATGAACCAAAAGATCAGATGTCTGGAATTAGTCTTTGTCTTTTTTTTAATTCTGTGTGCATATATTTTTGCTCTAGGTCCAAACCAGATGTCTGGACTTGGTCGCCAGACGTCTGGTCACCCGGTCTGGGCAACAATTTGCCTAGACCAAAGTGGCCAAAACGTATTAGGAGCGATCGGACGAGCAACGACGACTAGGGACTTACGCCAAGCGACAACCCAACCTTATAGGCTCTTCGATACACCCCAAAACAACATGTCCAAACATCCATAGTAGGATTTTCATAAAATTGGACTAAAACACCAAAATTTGGAAAATTCACCAAATCAATTCAAATCAAAAGCAAATGAATATGCACAAATGTTAGGAATTCATACCTAACAACAATGATAGCTATAGACGTAGATGTGAGTTAAAGAACTCACCTTTAAACCCAAAAACAACGAACGAGAAGCTCTAAAGCAAAGGAGAGGCCAATTCCTCTTCAATCTCAACTCAAGAAGCTCCAATCTAAGCTAATAAGCAAATATTTCCTAAGTTAGGGTTTAGGAATTTCTGAAATTGAAGATAGATAGGGATGGAGAAGATGTAGAGGATGCTTACCTAAGCTTCTCTTTGATTTTGGAGCAAGAACTCGAGTTTCCAAATCAAACTAGGGTTTGGAATTTCCATTTCCAATCTTTTTCCTCATTTTTACTTAAGCTTGAATGTATTAGGAAATGAGAATGAATGAAGAGGAGAGGGGGTGGAGTTAGGGTATTATGATGGTATAGGGGGCTGAAACCCAAACCCAAAGCCCAAGTAGAAAAATAGCAAATTTTACTCAACTCCAAACATATCGATGTTTATACTCAAAAAAGTTGTAAACGCCATTTTGGACTCAATGAAAGTGGTCTCGAGTCCCAATTCAACTGTTTATAAAAAGTAACATTTCAGACTTTAATCCGATTAATGATGCTATATTTAAATAAAACATTTAAATATACAATCGTAAAATATGCGGGTTGTTACACAACCCCACCAGAAAATCCCTCTTGCCACGCTCATCTCAACCGCACCAACGCCTCCTCTGGCGCCACCAATCAAAATCTATCCATTCCACTACAATTCGAAATCACGTTCCAAGAATTCCAACCAGGCATGTCGAGACCCCTCATCCTAGAATCGATCCCCTTCAAAATCGATTACAAGATAGAGCCCTCTAAGCTAAAGCCGACTCCACTCTCCATTCTACCTATCGTCATCTAGCTCCAACAAACTCCAACACTAGCTTTAAACGATCGTCGCCAAACTCCGCCGAAACTTTCCCAAAAATATTACGCTACCCCACAAACCCAACGATGCATACACCACTACCTCATTCGTCACGTATCAAGAGAATATTTTTTTTAGATTTAAAGCAAACTTTTTCCTCAAACTAACGTTTAGCAATATCTCTCTCGACACTTAACAAAAACTCGAGCAACCAATTTCTAAAATTACCAGGGATGATTTTCCACAACTTTGCATTCGGGAGTTTTAGCCGAAAGTGGATGGATTTGAAGGCATTAATTTTTGAAGAGGGAAATTGGAGTTTTTCCTTTCTTAGGAAATAAATGAAAGAAGAAGAATGTGTAGTGCCTAATCATTCATGTGTCTACGTACACTCTAGTTTACAGTAAACATACTCTAGTTTCAAGTGGTAACTATCAAATAACAAACAAACAAACAAACAAAGATTAAAAAAATTTCTATACAAACATAAGTATCATACGCAAATCACCACCAAGCTACTATAAATTTCTACCATCATTCTATAAGAGATAATACACAAAGATTAGAGGTTTCATAATATTTATCATTTCCAAAATTATGTAACAAGAATTTTAGTGCTCTCACCTTCTACAAATCTAAGCTCAACCCTTTTACATCCTCTTGAGTGAAGTAAGGATTTTTTTAGTTTTAAAAGATGAGTTTTTTCCAAAAATTTAAAAAGGTTAAGGGTATGAAGATGGAAAAGAAAAAAAGAAGTTAAGAAAGTAAAAATGAAAATGAAAGATAGAATGAAAAATGAGGTAATGTTTATTTTTATAAATGCAAAAAATCATGACCACAATGCCCCTTACACCACATTTTCAACTTTGCTACCATATCTAAGCCATCAAAATGTAAAGCATATGAAAAGGATAATGGATATTGGAGTGGATAATATACCTTAGCTAATTTATACACTTAAGGAATCTTTGCTTTTCAAATCCATCATTTCACATTTTTAAATCTAAATATTTTATATCTTGTTATTATTATTTATCTTTACCTTTGAAAATAACATGTTTTCATTACTTAACCACCTAACATTTAAATGTTGTTTAAAATGTATACAAAGGTTCAACAACTTTTTACAACTTGTCGTTCGATAAAAAAGTCGAAGATCCAAAAAAAGGTGTTCGGTCACATTTTCAATTTTCCATCGAACTAGTTATTTTAGTAAACAAAATTCAAAAATGAAATTTCTACTATTAGTTATTAATTAAAAGAGGGTTATTTGATTATTAAACCATTAATCGAATATTTAAGATAAATTAAATATTCCCAAATCGATCAATAAATTTCTGGATCGTTACACACCCCACCTCTATACCCATACTATCTAAGAGAACAATAGAGTAATATTGTTAAATAATATGGAGAATGAGGCTATGTGGGGTACACACATGAATATTCCCTTGGACTAACACTTGTGCGTATTAAAATATCTAATAAATAACACATATATATGTACACAGTATTGGTATAAAGCAATAAATACGTGTGCCTTTAGGATAGAGCAATACATAATATACAATAGATAACAGAGAATACATAGTCAGTCACAGCGATAACATATAATAAACAATACAATAGAGTTATAAGAGTACAATGCAACTCAAAATGTCAAACATCTTAATGTTATATGATAAACAATAAATATACAACTCAATATCAAACATATAAAGTGAATCAATGTCATATAAAAATCATATAACAATCCTAGTATAAAACTCCTCTAAGCCCAATAAAATACATGATGGTCAAGTCGTCCCTGTACCTAAAATGTCGTGGACTGACCACAGTATCACATAAATAACATACGGGTCAGAGTATGTCTAATTGAATATCCCAAAAAGAGTAAGGCAATGTAAACAAAGAATAATTATATGATAACTCTAATATAGATAATTGAATCATCGGATGACATATCAAAGAATGCAGATAAATATAATAATGTATTCCTTGAATATATATATATATATATAATGCCTTGAATAATCATCATATCACTCAAATAACTCAAATCCACAAGAAATAATCATCACTGATATAAAAAGATGTCATCAACCATATAGAGAACACATCAAATCAGAAATCACAAAATAGCATGGTTAATAATAAATGTTAATATTGAACAAGGGATATATTTCGGACAAATCAAGCTAAATGTGGATGTGAGTAATACCAAATTCCATATGTTGTAAAGTGATATACTTTTTGTGAAGAAAACATATATAAATTATCGTTACTAAAGCAACCGCTTAAGGAAATGTAAAATTTGATTTTACAAAAATGATTTGTAAGCAATGAATTTGGTTATTATGACGCCCCACCTCTATACTCACGCTAGCCAAGGACACTACGGGGTAATGCCGTCGACTAGCACGAAGAATAAGGCTGTTGAGGAGCGACCATCTGTGTAATTGCTTTGTGCGAGTACCGATATGTCAGAAAATATAACTTACATTTCATTTCAAGGGGAAATACGACATATCAAATACAAACTCAAAGCTACCACACAATGGCTAAGTGGACTTCGGAAACAAATATAGAAATAAACATAACACAAATCAGTCACAGATATTCATATCACAAAGGCGGAAACAGATATGAATATATCACATAGAAGTTTACATAAAAGTGTACATCAAAATAGTGGTCATAGAAGACCCACTACATCACAAAAGAATAGATACAGGTGCTGGACAAAAGAATAATTATATATACATCAAGGAGTCTCAATCTCGAATGTATAATAACAAAAACTACTAAGCTAAAGTAGTTAGCCAAAAGTCAGGTGACAAGCCCTGATAAGAAGTCAAGCAGAAACACCTGAAATATCTCGATCTGACCCGAGTATTATTTAAGAAGAAAATAATAAAAGGATCAGTCTAGCTATAAATATCAGGTAAAATGAGATAGGATAAGAGAAATGACCAAAAAAGTATGATAACAGAAATGCCATACTGTGACAAGTATACATCAAATAACGCAAAAGTCATACAATATCTCATGAATCTCAAAACACCAAAAAGAATCACGTTCTTTAAATTATTCACCAAACACAAATATTGATAACGCTTATCAATGTAATCCACAAAAATTGGTGAAACACAAATTCTAGAAATCATTAATTAGAAATCCAAAATTCACAAAAGGGGGGAGACCTATCACAAACGAGAGCATGAAAACTCACCAACACGTGTATCACAAACGGGTCGCTAACCCATGGTCGCTAACCATAGAGCCGGTGCCACGACGTAGTACAACAAACGCCCGAGGAACCAAACTCAAATATTCCAGAACATCGACGTAGTACAGCTTTACGCCCGATGAACCAAACTCAAATAATCAGGCACAACGACGTAGTACAGCGTTACGCCCGATGAACCTGAACACAAATAATATGGAACAACGATGTAGTACAGCGTTACGCCCGATGAACCAAACTCCATAAAACCATAGGTCGCTAGCCTATAAAAATGAGACGAAGCTCCATAAATCTGGGTACAGTCCCCCACGTGGACAAAGAGACATCGCACATCGCTAGTCTAAATCACAAAATGATCATCATCGATCAATAGAAAGTGTAAATTACACTAAGCTAGTAAATATAAGAGTTTAGCTTCATGTCCCATAACCACTTGCTTAACTCAAATATTTACGAACAGATTGTACATTTCCACTCGAAAATTGTCACAAGAGTTCAATCGAACAAGTCCAAGAATTAACCGAGAAAGTAAACGCAAGCGTTTCATACCACTTGTTTTACTAAGCCGTTTAATTAGATTTCTAATACGAATGAGGTAAAGGTTTGTATATACTAATAGATTGGAAAACGGTTTTAAAGGAGAGCTTTATATTTAAAATAGAGTTGAAAACATCTTTGTGAAAGAGTTTGAATATTTACTACTAGTATAGAAACCTTTGTATTTGAAAGTGACAAATCACAAAAATGATTGTAGAAACAATCAATCACCAAAGATTCACATACGAAGACGTGAATTAAATCCAAAGAAATCGATTCCAAATCCATCAAAATGGATATTCCCAAAAATCCCGAAAAAGAAGTCATCAAGGTCGATAAAAGTGATAACAACTAATCGGAGCAACTAAAATCGATAAACAATGGAAATCCACACAAAACAGCCTTAAAAGACAGAAATAAACATTTCCAGACGTCTAAGGATAAATCCAGACGTCTGGATTAAGGTTTTGGAAACAATCCAGAAAGATTCCAAACGTCTAAAATTACAAGGCAGACGTCTGAATCGTAACCAGACGTCTGACCTAGCAAATCAGACGTCTGAATTGAAGTACTGGAAGTTCTATTCCAGAACACGCAGACGTCTGAGAACCAAGCTCAGACGTCTGAATCACTCAGACGTCTAGAAAGCAAGGTTAGACGTCTGAGCTGAACATCTGGAATATTTATTCCTAAGGCTCAGACGTCTGATCCTTATTCCAGACGTCTGAGCTGAAGCTTAGGCAAAGAATGAACCTAGGCTAGTGATGGCCAATTCATATCGGGAGCGATCGGACGAGCAACGACAGCTAATGACTTACGCCAAGCGACAACCCGGCCTTATAGGCTCTTCGATACACCCCGAATATCAATGTCCAAACATCCATAGAAGGATTTTCATAAAATTGGACCAAAACACCAAAGTTTGGAAAATTCACCAAATCCATTCAAATCAAAAGCAAATGAATATGCACAAGTGTTAGGAATTCATACCTAACAACAATGATAGCTATAGACGTAGATGTGAGTTAAAGAACTCACCTTTAAACCCAAAAACGATGAAGGAGAAGCTTGAAAGCAAAGGGAGATCAACTACTCTTCAACTTCAACTCTAGAAGCTTGAATCTAAGCTTCTCCTTGATTTCTAGCTTGAAGTTGATAATTCCTTGGAGAATTAGGGCTTAGGATTTCTAATTCTTTTTCTCTTCTCCCATTTTTATCTAAAGCTTGAAGGTATTAGGAAATGAAAGTGAATGAAGAGAAAAGGGGGTGGAGCTAGCACTACAAGAAAACTGATTTTTTGTAGCGCCCAAAAAACGCCACTACGTATTTTTAGTGGCGTTCCGATAATCGTTACGAGAAAACATGCCACTAAAAATCCTCGAGTATTAGTTGCACTTTTTTAAACGCCACCAATTTTTTTTTTTGATAGCGTTTTTATAGCGCCATAGAATTCCTTTTTTGTAGCGCCTATTTATCGCCACCGAAAAGGTTTTCTCCTCCATGATACTTTTTATGGCGTTATCTAAATTTTTCGTAGCGCCTGTTTAACACTACCGAAAGGGTTTTCTCCTCCACGTTACCTTTTCATGGCGTTATATACATTTTTTGTAGCGCGTAATAAACGCCAGCATAAGTGTACTTGAGTTCTAATTACTCTTTTGTAGCGACATTTTAACGCTACCAAAATAAATAATATCCAGTAGCATTTGTTTCCCTCCACCTGCTACTCCAGATTTACCCCTGATCTAGCATCCAATTATATAATAACAGAATACGCAAGCACATACACTTTTGAACACAATATATTAAACAACTACAAAATACGTATACGCATTGAAGATCCACAAGATACATAGACATTCATACATCCACAGACATATGTGTCTACAAAAAGCTACCATAACTGTCATAACCGTACATATACACAACCAAACTACCATAACTGTCATAACCGTACATATACATCTGAAATAACCGTACATATACGTCTGAAATAACCGTACCGAGCATAACCTGAACCACCATAAAAACCTGAACTACCTGTCATTGCTGATGTCTTCAAAACCTGAACTACCTGTCAACAAAGAACAGAACAAAAGAGTGAGAAAACAAAACCTGAACTTAAAACTGCTTAAATAAGCAATGTACTGAAACAAAACATATGGACGACAATCGACCACTTCTCTGCACTGCCACAACACTCAACTACCTTGCCACTTCTTCCTACACTATCACTGTACTGCTCACCATCAATTCATACATAACTCCTCACCATCAATTCAACTAACATTTCCACCACAATCCATACATAATTCCTCACCATCAATTATTTTCCCTCCCCTGAACCTGAACCACCGATCACAATCATTCAATCACAATTCGAATATAACACCCCTACTTATGTACTTTTATCATTTTACCAAAAATCTATCTGCACTTTAGCTGCTAGCATTCCTAATGTATATATAAAAAAAATTATATACCTTTCATTTTGACTTAATAATGATTTTTTCCATTGGCCAAGCTATGGGAACGCCAAAGCAATCATCCATGCACGTCAGACCCGATGTCGGTCTCCATATCTCTGCATCTGGAACTATCACCAGTTCAATCCAAACTTTTACAGCATTACGTCCCAATGGACGACAATGGACCATCGTTATCGGATCAGTTGATGCAATACTTCCTTCAGCCACTACGTCTGCTCCACCCAAATCGATCAACTGGCATTTGGCATCCTTTTGCATTGTTGCAATCGGCTGAAAGAAAAGAGATTATTATGCACAATGTATACATGCACATTAAATAAAATTTCATACAAAGTTATTTTCTTCAAATTTGAAAATTAATACTTACATTTTGCGATTTATTCATGACCATATGTGTGGATTTCATGGGAGAATTCACAACATTTTCAGAATCATCATGACTCTCATCTAGTTTTTCTTGATTAGCTTCTACTTTTGATCTTGGCCATGCTACTTTTCTACCAATTGCATCTCCAATGCACGACATATCATATGTGGGTCGCCACAAATAAGCATCTTTATTTACTACTTTGTCCACCCAAATCACAACAGCAGACGGACCGAGTGGAATACCATTAACAGTATATTTTGGATCAGTGGCGTGGATTCTTCCTTCGGCAACTACACCTTCACCCTCAGTCCAACCGTAAATCTTGCAAGTGTCTTCGATGATGCTGGTACTCTAAAAATGAGAAGTGAAATTCAAGACTTTAGTATGCTATACAAAAACAACGAATATGTGTTAAATTTTTATTCAGATGGGGGGTGTGCTCGCTGCATTTTAGACATCAATAAGCCCGCAGCATATCACACTAATATACTTAACGTGAAAAAAATTACTGTACTGGATGCACTACAGTTCAACCGTGTTCGCAGCGGGACCTTGATGCAAACTGATGGCCAAGCAACTACCTTATTCTTAGCGTCTGCTAAGACTGCCATTTCAGGTGTAGGCCTCCATAAATAAGTATCTGCTTTATCCACTGAATCTATAACAACGCTCCCAGCATTTGGTCCAAGACGAATGCCATTGACAACGTCATCTGGGTCCATGGACAACAGCCTCCCATGGGCAACAACTCCAGAGGTTCCATCCCAATTCAACAGCAAACATACTTCGTCGTCGATCTACAATTAATCAACCGAAAATTAAATCAATTACTGGATTAAATAATTAAAATATAAATTTCATTTATTGAGTAATATAAATATTATTTTTACCGAATCAGGTGAGTTCCTTCTCGAACTTTCTTTACCCTGCAGCGAAGCACGAATATAAATTAATATTTTACGAATATAAATTAATTTCCAAAAATTTACCTTCTGGTCCATCAGAGTCTGTATCATTCCCTTCAATTCTGCTATTTCCTCTCGACACCGAGACACTTGTTTATCTTTGGACTGGGCCAAAGCTAGCTTGGTTAAAGTGCAACCCCTACCCAATGCCCTTAACCGTCCCGGTTTATCTTGTCCCAGTACATGTACAAGAGCATCTTTTCCATTATCATTCTGTGTCGAGCCGGATTGGGATAGGCTACCATATTTTTTGATCTCCTCCTATATAAATAAATACACATAGATAATGTACAATGGTAAAAATTTCATAGTTTCAAAAAAAAATACCAATAAAATTAAAAACAATTTTACAATAGTATTCGCAGCTTCCATGTTCACTGGTTCACCATTTTTTTTAATGTGAGATCTAATCCACACATCAGCTCTACTTATGGACGATGGATCTGCACTTTCTTTTTTCTAAAAATAGAATAACATTAAATTAATAAACTGACATGTATAAAATAATGTTAAATAATGCTATAGTTAATGAACTCACCATGTCTTCGGTCTTTCTAGCCATTCCCCTACGACCGGTTGTATGCGGAAGTTGTGTGTACCAAAGGGCTGAATATTTCTCACTTTTTTGCTGAAAATATTTAAAGATGCTAGAATTTAACAACCAAAATCATAAAAAGAAAAACTATCTAATATTTATAATGCAGGGTAAACATGTATGTTGAGGATTGCAATTTATTTGAAAATCAATTCATCATGTTCATATACTTATTTGGTATTATTAATGCTGGATAACTCAGTTGGCATATACAGCATTCCATATCTACTAATAATATTTATAGATTGAACTAACTTGCAAAGTGTTTTTTTACTTCATTTAAAATGTTCCCGTGCTTGTCATAATGCATTTGTATTTTGTACTGTCATAGGTTCCTGCAGCTAATACCTAAACAGGAACCCTCAGCATCCACCAACACTTGGACTTCACTTCTAAAGAAATTTATCGGTTGCTAACTATGTAGATGGATTTGCAGAAACATGCCAGACGAGTTCAGTATGAATGATTTACCCTAAACTCCCGACTTGTTTTCGCCTTCACAAACTTCCTCCAATCGGTTATGCTTTTTATGTTCGTAGGTTTCGGATTAAGTCTTTCCTCATCGTTCTCCGCTTTTTGCAAATTTCGAACCAATTTGCTTTTTGACGATCTCCAAAGTACTCCCATTTGTTGAAATATAGCTTTTCTTTGCCATTCCTCTTCCAATTTAAATCTAATCTGCAACAATACATCAAAACATGATATTAGTAAAATTTATTTAATTTAAATACGACAGATTTAATTAAATCTGAAAGGTTTTCTGAAGTTATTAGATGGCAATTTCAATTTATAATTGGCAAGAACTATTTTTCAATCTATCCAGAAGTTATTAGATGGAAATTTCAATTTATAATTGGCAAGACCATGCAATATTAGAAGTCATTTTCAAAACATATTAGAGTCAGAATGTTAAATAATAGATCCCTGCTTCATACCAGAACCGACTGCCACAAAACTTCTTTTAAGTCATCACTAATATTCCTCCAATCATCAATGGTGTATGGAACCTGCTCCCGCACAAGCGGTCCAAGAAAAGAGGATAAATATACCGACCCTTGCCCTACTGGTACACCTAGATCATTGAACTCAACTTCAATTCGATCCTGACTGCATGATGGGAGTCTTTTTGCTTTTGCTGGACCTCTACCGCCTCTTTTCCGAGATGTACTTCCGATTTTAGCTTCACTTTGTTTCCCAATTTCCAGCTCGGCATCAGCAGTTTGTTCAGGACAGGTTTCATTTTCTGAGCGGAGTCCTTCATTTGGGTCAGAGGGGATATCATCTAGTGGTTGTTCGTCTTCTTCATTGTGAACAGTGGCCTGCTTCTTAGCATTGTCTGGTTGTTCTTCTATTTCATTTATACTAGCTGGAACTTTACGTTTTCGCTTTGACTGTTTGTTCTTAGCTTTGACTGTTTGTTCTTCAGCCTTTCTCTGCAAGCGGGTACGTACAGATGTTGTAGACATATTTTTCTGCAAGTGACAGAAAACACAGTATAAACCAATAAGCATATGTAAACAATAAGCAGCGATAAATATTAACAAACAACACTTAAATATCATCAACCTGTAGCTGAAAAGAGATGTGGCAGTTTGCAAACCAAACAAGCAGGCCTAAAAGCCTTGAGATGATGAACAGATTTGTAATTTTATGAGAAAATGTACATGTAATGCAAACATAATTGATAAGAACACTACTCATTATCAAGCAATATATGCAAACAGAATTGATAAGAACATATAATGCTTTGTCTATGGAAGTATTCTAAGATCAAAACACAAAGAACAAAAATTGAATGGTACATGCATTTGCAATGGATTAGAAAATTAAATGGTGCAAACTAACAGCCATTCGCAACATTAAAAAAACAAAGCATTAGTGCAGCAAATGAACAACAATCACTAAAGAAAATCAATACAAGTTCAATGAAATTTCCAAATAGCCCAGATTTAATATATAAGTTCAACCATCACTAAAGCAAATGAACAACTATGCTCAAGTAGAACATATAATCTACTCAATTATGCCCTCGCAATCCTCTCTAACATAGCAAACATCTTCATCATCCGCTTTCGTTATTTCATCTTCCACCACTTGAATATCTTCCTCGATGCAATCGTGCTCCTCTATATCATTAAAACTTCTTGATGGTGCTTTCATTACAACATACCGATTAGAAACATCGTTCTCTCTTGAATAAAATACTTGTTTTGCTTGAGATGCAAGTATGTATGGGTCTCGTGAAAATGATGCTTGATGTAAATTAACAAGAGTGAACCCATCATCATCAACTTTTACTCCATTTCCTTTATACGTCCAACGACACTTGAAAACTGGAATATAAAACAAATGATAATGTAATAAAATTATATCTGTCAATATTCCATAATAAGTGACCACATCAACCACTTGGGACATATCTTTAGCACTTGCTCTACACATAGTAGTTGCATCAAAAGTCACCCCACAATTCTGAGTTTCTCTCCCTAAATCTTTTACATGAAAACGTTGCTCGTTGATGATATATCCTTTGAAAGACATGGCATCATCCTTCGGACCATAAGCAATCCATTTTAACATGTCATTATGATCCTTGGAGGTAATAGGTATCTACAACAAATTTCATTTAGCATGTAAATTTATATAGTAATATTGATAGTTGAATGAGAATATATTTGAAATCTAACTAACCTTTCTTTTAATCCAATCGACAAAACTTTTTGTATGTGTTTCCCAAAGTAAGGTCGCGTTTTTTGTCATGCGTTGGTCTGAATTTTCTAATTCTTCCAAATGCAAACTAGTATTGAACAATTGATTATAAGTTATATATATCATTGCGAACACATCAAAATATTTAAAACAATATAACATAAACTTACTCTATAAACGGTTCCACCACGGCCATATTCATTAACACAGCTAAATGAGCACTTTCTTTCTCATTAACTGGCAATTTAATTGTCTTCGATACTGAAATTGGACGTCCCTCTAATATTCTACTACTTTCATAATCTTCATTTCGAGCTTCTTTCTCCTCTATATGTCCTGATTTCTTCAAAAATTCATTGAAAAACAACATGCATTCTGTTGCAAGATACGATTCTGCAATACATCCCTCTGGTCGTGCATAGTTTCTGACATAATCTTTGAGTGTCTTCATATATCTTTCGAATGGGTACATCCATCGAAAATGAATAGGTCCACATATTTGTGCTTCTTTTCCAAGATGAATGGATAAATGTATCATTATATCAAAGAAAGATGGTGGAAAAAAAATTTCAAGCTCACATAAAACGTCAATAATTTCAACATTGATTTGTTCTACCTTCTCTCTATCAAGAACACGTTGACATAATTTGTTGAAAAAAGAACATAAGCGAATTATCGCTTTTCTTGCCTTTTTTGTCATAAACCCTCTCGATGCTACTGGCAATAAATGTTGCATTAATACATGGTAATCATGTGACTTCAATCCACTAATTTTGCAATCCGACAACGAAATCCGATTTTTTAAATTTGAACAGTAGCCATCTGGTCCTTTGAAATCATACAGTCTTTTGCAAAATATTTTTCTCTCGAATTTTGACAACATATATGGAGCCGGTGGAAGATATGTTTTATTCCCACGAGGTTGTGTATGAAGCTCACTTCGAATTCCCCAATCCTCTAAATCCTTTCTACAGTTGGTTCCATCTTTGGATTTATTTCCATGCAACATTGTGCCCAATAGGCTTTCACTAATGTTCTTCTCCACATGCATCACATCTAAATTGTGACGTAATGGAAGTTCCTATGAAAACCAAAACAATAATGCATTATTGGGTTTTTCTTGTATTAAAACAATGAAAAATAAATAAACCACTAACCTCCCAATAAGGCAAATCAAAGAAAATTGATCGTTTTTTCCACCTTGATAGCTCTACTTCTGTACAACTATTAGTATCATCATATTCATCTTCTTTATCATAGACATGCTTTCTCTTCTTACTTTTCTCCTCTATTCCTTTTCCAAAATCATTTGGATAATCCTTCAATAATGCATAGATGTTTCTCCCAGAAAGCATTCTAGGAGCACCATCTGTCTCTATGGTATTATCAAACAATGCCTTTTGTTTCCTCCGTGAATCTGAAGGAGGTAGAAATCTTCTATGACCCATGTAGGCGAACTTTCGACTATGTTTCAACCAACGAGAATGGGTATTGACACCACATAATGGGCAAGCTTTTTGCCCTTTCACACGACATCCAACAAGATTTCCATAAGCCGAAAAATCATTAATCGTCCATAACAAAATTGCATTCAGTTTAAATAAAGTTTTACTAAATGCATCATAAGCAGTAACTCCATTAGACCACAAGTGATGCAAGTCTTCCACCAAAGGCGCCAAATATACATCAATATCATTCCCGGGTTGCTTCGGGCCTGGAATAAGTAAAGTTAACATAATATTTTCTTTCTTCATACACAACATAGGCGAGAGATTGTATGTCACAAGCATTACTGGCCAGCAACTATATTTCGAACTCAACATGGAAAATGGATTGAATCCATCTGTAGCAAGACCAACCTAAGATTGCGTGGATCAGATGAAAAAGATTTATACTTTTCATCCACCATTTTCCATGTCATAGAATCCACGATGACGCATTTTTCCATCGTTACTTTTATTATTAAAATGCCATCTTAATTCTTCAGCCATCTTTTGAGATCTATACATTCGTCTAAGCCTCGGAATGATTGGGAAATATCTCAATACTTTAACTGGAACACCATGTATAACCTCTTCAGTATCCTGATTTTTTTTCCATCTCGAGGAACCACATTTTGGACAACTTTCTAAATTTTTGTATTCTTTTCTGAAAAGGCAACAATCATTCTCACAAGCATGTATCTTTTCAAAACCCATGTCGAATGCTTTAAGAAATTTCTTGACTTCATATAAGGTTTTGGGAAGCACGTTATCCTTCGGCAGAAATAGATGTTGCACAGCTAAAAGCTTATCAAAACCACTATCGGACAAGCCAGTCTCGCATTTAAGATTATACAAGACGGTGATGGCAGATAATTTTGTGTGATCTGTGCAACCAGGATATAATGGAGTTTCTGCATCTTCCAAGTTCTTGACTAACTCATCCTCTTTTCTTCGAGAATCAACATCGTCTTTATCATCATCAAAAAAATCTTGATTCAAAAAATCTTCATCTTTATAGTGAATCATCTTGAATAGTTCATATACGTCAAACTTATTTGTTTTATTCTCTACATTTATCTCTTCACCATGGTTATACCATACACCGTTAATGTATTTAGGATCCATTCCTTTTATAATTAAATGTTCAACGATGATTTGGTCATCATGACGACTAAGATTCCGACAATCCTTGCAAGGGCATAAAATTTTTTCTACACTTCTTACATTCCTCTTTGCAGCATGCACGAAATTCATTGCTCCTTGTCGGTATTCTATACTAGTTCTATGAAAAAAGTAAAAATAAGTGAGCTTTAGTAATAGATTATATGTTCTAATTCTCAAAATACATATTAAGTTAATCATGGTTTTATCACCTGTTTAAAAAAACCCAGCCTTTTTCCATTATCGACATTTGAAGGCAAATAAGTTTCCAATCTTTGACGTATAAATTGGTTATCTGTTGTAATCAAAAAAATAACTAGACGTTGAAGTACAAATACTTGTAGCACTACTGCATATAACCATGGTGGTTTAGTAGACAAAGGCAAAGAATACTTTTCCAAAAAATATAAATTTTATTCTAATATTTTGCATTTAACCTCAGATTTACATGTATTTATAATTAATCCATGCATGAATTCAAAGCCTAAGTCTAGCAAATTATAGAATTACTGCATATTCTTCTGAACAATTTTTTTAATTCAATAACTGTGGTTAGTTCCTTAGTTGGATAGCTGTGTCAGGAGGAGTTCAATGCATGCAAGATCCAATGACGAATAGAATAAAGTTTGTAAAATTCAGAATATTGAATATTTGGATAATCTTAACTAAAGTATTAATATAAATCTTGAAGATTATTAATCATCAACTAAAAGTATCACCATTTGTTAATCATCAACGGTAGTTTACCAGTCAACCGGGTTTTTTGGAGTATAATTAACAAAAAAAAGTTAGCTATTCTTGGATGATACTTCACACACGCGTAGTCTTATGTTCATTTTGTAGCTTTGAACTAAATGAACAAAATGGTATATTTACATGACAAAATCCAATGTTGTAGAAGTGAGGTATCTGCATAAGTTTATGATTAGTCTCATCTCGGGGAAAATCATACAAATTATATATCAATGTGATTAGCAAGATAAACTACAGAAATAATGAAAATGAAAACTGCTAACATTCTACCAACAACAATTAAAATAAAAACTTTCTTCGTTAAAAAACTTTGTGTTTGAAGTTGCAGCCCCTTATCCTAATTATATAGCAATCAAATTTTACAGCAGCAAAAAATTCAGAGATAAGTGATAAAATAATAAAATCTATCGCACATGAGAAAGATGAAGCTAATCCAAAGTATGATGCAGAACTTTAAATCAACCATTTCAGTAATAGTTTAGGAAAAAATACGAAAATAAGATGCATTAAAATTCATATAAAATCCAGATAGAATCACAAAGTCGATTTAAAAGATTCATACCTAAATATACCTAATCGATTTAAAAGATTCATACCTAAATATACCTAGATCTGCTGGCTGCCGCGACTCGATGTTGAGTAAGGGGGAATCGACGGAGTTACGATGATACTTGAGTGCGATGAAATTTTGACACGATTAAAAGGGGAAATTTTTTTTCTGAAGAAGAAAGCAGATTAGGGACGAGAATTTTGTTAAGTACGAGAGTAAAATGATAGGTTACGTTTATTTAGTTCGAGCGCGGACTCTTTTTTTCAGAAGCGGGAAACGTGAATTATTTTTTGCCACGTTTATATTATTTGGTAATCTATTTTTTGTTGCATTTACAATAAAACGCCACCGATTTTTGCAACTATAAATGGTTTTTCTTGTAGTGTAGGGTCTTATGTTAGGTTACTGGGCCAAAACCCAAAGCCCTAAGTGAAAAATAGCCAAATTCACCCAACTCCAAACATATCGATGCTTATACTTAAAAAAGTCACAAACGCCATTTTGGACTCAATGGGAGTGGTCTCGAGTCCCAATTCGACTGTTTGCAAAAGGTAGCTTTTCGGACTTTAATCCGACTAACGATGCTATATTTAAATAAAATATTTAAATATACAATCGTAAAATATGCGGGTTGTTACAGACTCCCCTCCTTAAAGAAATTGCGTCCTCACAATAATTAAGTGGAAAATAAAAAGTAACAACCATAAAAGCATATCAACACAAAAAAAATTTGAAAGAAGAAGTTCACAATAAAGAGCACGAAAGAATAAGTCCGGATGTGTTTGCTCGATGAATTCTTAAGATCCCCAAGAGAAAGCCTTAGGATTTGAGGACCACTGAACTTTCACAAGAAGAACATCTTTATTTCGAAGGCGTTCAACCTCCGAAGTAATCATACGAATAGAATATTTCTCATAAGTCAAATTTGGTGAAACTTCAATTTCTTCAATTACACCGGGCTCAAGAATAAAAATCGAAATCCCTAAGGTATTTCCGTAGTAGAGAGACGTGCAAAACGTCATAAATAGCAAAAGATTGATCCGGTAATAAAAGGCGATAAGCCACGGAACAAATACGTTCGGCGATGGGAAATGGACCAACATATTGAGGTGCTAACTTTTTCGATCGACAGAAACGCACAACACCCATCATAGGTGAACACAAATGAACATCAATAAAATCTGGACCTAAAACCAGTTCTCACTGGCTTTAAGCCAACACGAAGGAAATCGGCATAGCCTTCCGTAGAGTGCCTCGAAAGGTGCCATACCAATACAAGATTGGAAGCTATTATTGGAAGAAAACTCAACAAGAGTATGATCTTCCCAACTTCCACAAAAAAAAATCAAGAACACATGCATGAAAGAGATCTTCAAGAGTTTGATTCACACGCTCGGTTTGTCCTTTGGACTAAGGATGATAAGCGATGCTAAAATTAAGCTTTGTTCCCAAAGCTTTTGAAGACCTTACCAAAATCCACTAGTAAAATAATAGATCACGATTTCTAACAATAGAAGTAGGAACTCCATGCAATTTAGTTTGACATAGAGTTTAGCCAAAAGAGAAGGACGGGCCTCGAGGCTACACAAAACAAGATATGAACATGAATTGGATTCACGATCTCGAATCTCATAAGTGGATAAAGTCTCGAGATCATTCCATTCGGATATCATCAAAGAAACAACTGCTTGTTGCTTTCAACTAAGGGCATCGGCAACAAGATTTCCCTTTCCGGGAGTATAAAGAATATCGAGATCATAAGATGCAAGGAACTCGAGCCAACGTTGTTGACACAAATTAAGTTCCTTTTGAGAAAATAAATACCTTAAAGATTTATGATTGGTGTAGAGAACAAATTTCTCTCCCAAAAGAAAATGACACCAAATTCTAAGAGCGAAAACAATGGCCACGAGCACTAGATCATGAATGGCATATCTAGTCTCGACAAGCTTTAATTGTCAAGAAGCATATGTGGTAACACATTCCCATAGCAAGAGAATGATACCCAAACCAATACGACTAGTATCGGTATAAACAATAAAGTCTTGATTCCCTTCGGGAATCGCAAGAATAAAAGCATCAGAAAAGAGTTCTTTTAATTGATCCTCTTTCCCGAAAAGCTAAGACATTCAAAATTATAATTAACTTTATATATTCATCTTTTTAGGAAAATTAACTTTTTACAAGAATTTACTGTGTTTGACTGTCTCATCATAGCGTTTAGGAGATTCCTATCGATAACGTTGATCAAGCGCATCGACCAGAATTCTTAAAGCACTCAATAGGAGAAACAACACAAAATCATCTTCTATATGATCAACAAGTCTCTTAAAAATTTTACAAATATTCTTTACTCGTTTCAAGAACAAAATCGAATCATACTTATAAATATCTTATTAAAAAGATTTGCAAATTTTAAATTGTTCTTTTCATCCATAATCAATAAATACAAGGATAAACTCATCGAGATATTCGCAGAATACTCGATTCACAAAATGGATGAAATAAGGTAGAAGGTTCGTCAATCCGAATGACATAACGAACCACTCACAAGAATCATAACGAGTGCGGAATGTGATAAGTGGAATGCTATCCTCCGCAACTCGTAGCTGATGAGAACCGGTGGCAAGGTCGAGCTGAAAAGACCTTAGCACCACATAATAGATTTCTTAGGTGATAATCCTAAGACAAGCTCAAATATACCGAAAAATTTACAAACTACTTGAATGATAGAAATAACACTTTCCTCATCAAGTGGGTTTAAAGAATAAAATGATATCACCGAATTTGAAAATCAAAATCATTAAGAACAAAAGAAATCTGCTTAACAGATTGAGGATGTCGAAGATATATAGTCCGCTCAGGACATAGGATGTGGGCTTCATAATGATCAAGCCAATCCTTTCTCAAAAAATCAATTTCGAAGCCTAAGTAACGCATAACATGCAAATTGGCTCGAAAAGAATAATCACATAAAATAATCTCGACATTTTCACAAAGTAAATTGAGCGTTGCAGATTCATCAATCGAATTCGCAATTCTCAATGAAGTCATCAAGCCCATCAAAATTAAAAGAGAAAGAATCATCAAGTTCTTTTGATATAAAATAATGATATGAACCCAAATCAAAAAGAACTCGAATAAGATAATCACAAAACAAATATCGTCAAGGATAGAATGAGAAATACCTTGACCAACAAAAGTGTCACTAGGAGCTTAAACGACATTCAACTCTCCCTCTCTCCTACTTTGGAGTATGGGACATGTAGATATAAGATGGCCCGAACTTTTGCAATAACGACAAAAAAATAGTTTCGGGCACTCATTTGCATAGTGGTCCGTATGACCATAATTGTAGCATCGTCCACTTCTAGAGGTAGGAGTCTTTGCTACCGAAGTTTCTTGCTTCCCTTTCTTATTGGGATTGGGATTGGGGCCTTTGAACTTAATAGGCCTCTTCATGTTATTGTTGAAGTTCTGTTTGGCACGCACAACTTCAACATCACTTTCTTTATCGGCATCTTCAAGGCGAAGAGTGATATCAATAAGCTGATCGAAAGAAACTTCTAGTTTCAGAAGTAGGGGCTTTTTGAGGTTCTTGTTCAACCCATAAACAAATCTCTGATTTTTCTTCAATGGGGTATTAATATATTCGACCCCATATTTAGAGAGAGATTCAAAAGATGCAACGTAGTCGGTCACAGAAGATTCACCTTGAACAAGGTTAATAAAGCGCCGAGCTAAAGTTACTTTTTCAGCTTCCGGCACAAACTTCAATTCGAATCTTTCCCAGAATTGCTCCCAAGTAAGATTCGCTTCAATAATTTCAGAAATCAAAAGCTCATACCAATCTAATGCTCTTTCTTGGAGCATACTAGAAGCCAATTGGACTCGAAGTGAATCAATAAGATCCATGCAGGAAAAGATGCGATCGCATGATCTAAGCCAAGCTTGGATTTCTATAACGTTTTCGGATCCCCTGAATGGCCTTCCATCCAAAGCGGTATAATCTCTGCACAAGCGTGCAAACCCGGATTTAGGGTGAGTAAGCGCTGGAACGGGTCCGGCAGCTTGGGCATTGTTCACAAGATCTCGAAGTTGTTGAGCAGACAAAAATACCCCATCCTGAGGAGTAGCACTAGATTGATCGGCGCTGGGACGACCAGCTCTAAACATTTCTCTTCTCCAAGAAAGAAAGAAAGAAAGAAGAGGAAAAAGGTTATTCTCAAAATGAATATCAAACAAACTTGATTGATAAAACAAGGCATCAAAAGAAATAGGATGGAACGGTACAAAGACTTGAATCAAATCCTATGGCACGATTCCTAAGAAAAACTTAGGACAATGATCCTTGCTAGATTATTCTACATTGTTCCGAAGTTTAGCTTTGATACCAAGCTGTGACGCCCCACCTCTATACTCACGCTAGCCAAGGACACTACGGGGTAATGCCGTCGACTAGCACGAAGAATAAGGCTGTTGAGGAGCGACCATCTGTGTAATTGCTTTGTGAGAGTACCGATATGTCAGAAAATATAACTTACATTTCATTTCAAGAGGAAACCCGACATATCAAATACAAACTCAAAGCTACCACATAGTGGCTAAGTGGACTTCAAAAACAAATATAGAAATAAACATAACACAAATCAATCATAGATATTCATATCACAAAGGCGGAAACAGATATGAATATATCACATAAAAGTGTACATAAAAGTGTACATCAAAATAGTGGTCATAGAAGACCCACTACATCACAAAAGAATAGATACAGGTGCTGGACAAAAGAATAATTATACATCAAGGAGTCTCAATCTCGAATGTATAATAACAAAAACTACTAAGCTAAAGTAGTTAGCCAAAAGTTAGGTGACAAGCCCTGATAAGAAGTCAAGCAGAAGCACCCGAAATATCTCGGTCTGACCCGAGTATTATTTAAGAAGAAAATAATAAACGGATCAGTCTAGCTATAAATATCAGGTAAAATGAGATAGGATAAGAGATATGACCAAAAACGTATGATAACAAAAATGTCATACTGTAACAAGTATACATCAAATAACACAAAAGTCATACAATATCTCATGAATCTCAAAACACCAAAAAGAATCACGTTCTTTAAATTATTCACCAAACAAAAATATTGATAAAGCTTATCAATGTAATCCACAAAAATTGGTGAAACACAAATTCTAGAAATCATCAATTAGAAATCCAGAATTCACAAAAGGGGGGAGGCCTATCACAAACGGGAGCATGAAAACTCACCAACACGTGTATCACAAACGGGTCGCTGATCCATGGTCTCTAACCATAGAGCTGGTGCCACGATGTAGTACAACGAACGCCCGAGGAACCAAACTCAAATAGTCCAGAACATCGACGTAGTACAGCTTTACGCCCGATGAACCAAACTCAAATAATCAGGCACAACGACGTAGTACAGCGTTACGCCCGATGAACCTGAACACAAATAATACGGAACAACGATGTAGTACAGTGTTACGCCCGATGAACCAAACTCTACAAAACCATAGGTCGCTAGCCTATAAAAATGAGACGAAGCTCCATAAATCGGGGTATAGTCCCCCACGTGGACAAAGAGACATCGCACATCGCTAGTCTAAATCACAAAATGATCATCATCGATCAATAGAAAGTGTGAATTACACTAAGCTAGTAAATATAAGAGTTTAGCTTCATGTCCCATAACCACTTGCTTAACTCAAATATTTACGAACAGATTGTAGATTTCCGCTCGAAAATTGTCACAAGAGTTCAATCGAACAAGTCCAAGAATTAACCGACGAAGTAAACGCAAGCGTTTCATACCACTTGTTTTACTAAGCCGTTTAATTAGATTTCTCATACGAATGAGGTAAAGGTTTGTATATACTAATAGATTGGAAAACGGTTTTAAAGGAGAGCTTTATATTTAAAATAGAGTTGAAAACATCTTTGTGAAAGAGTTTGAATATTTACTACTAGTATAGAAACCTTTGTATTTGAAAGTGACAAATCACAAAAATGATTGTAGAAACAATCAATCACCAAAGATTCACATACGAAGACGTGAATTAAATCCAAAGAAATCGATTCCAAATCCATCAAAATGGATATTCCCAAAAATCCCGAAAAAGAAGTCATCAAGGTCGATAAAAGTGATAACAACTAATCGGAGCAACTAAAATCGATAAACAATGGAAATCCACACAAAACAGCCTTAAAAGGCAGAAATAAACATTTCCAGACGTATGAGGATAAATCCAGACGTCTGGATTAAGGTTCTGGAAACAATCCAGAAAGATTCCAGACGTCTAAAATTACAAGGCAGACGTCTGAATCGTAACCAGACGTCTGACCTAGCAAATCAGGCGTCTGAATTGAAGTACTGGAAGTTCTATTCCAGAACACCCAGATGTCTGAGAACTAAGCTCAGACGTCTGAATCACTCAGACGTCTGGAAAGCAAGGTCAGACGTCTGAGCTGAACATCTGGAATATTTATTCCTAAGGCTCAGACGTCTGATCCTTATTCCAGACGTCTGAGCTGAAGCTCAGGCAAAGAATGAACCTAGGCCAATGATGGCCAATTCATATCGGGAGCGATCGGACGAGCAACGGCAACTAAGGACTTACGCCAAGCGACAACCCGACCTTATAGGCTTTTCGATACACCCCGAATATCAATGTCCAAACATCCATAGAAGGATTTTCATAAAATTGGACCAAAACACCAAAGTTTGGAAAATTCACCAAATCCATTCAAATCAAAAGCAAATGAATATGCACAAGTGTTAGGAATTCATACCTAACAACAATGATAGCTATAGACGTAGATGTGAGTTAAAGAACTCACCTTTAAACTCAAAAACGATGAAGGAGAAGCTTGAAAGCAAAGGGAGATCAACTACTCTTCAACTTCAACTCTAGAAGCTTGAATCTAAGCTTCTTCTTGATTTCTAGCTTGAAGTTGATAATTCCTAAGAGAATTAGGGCTTAGGATTTCTAATTCTTTTTCTCTTCCCTCATTTTTATCTAAAGCTTGAAGGTATTAGGAAATGAAAGTGAATGAAGAGAAAAGGGGGTGGAGCTAGGGTCTTATGTTAGGTTATTGGGCTAAAACCCAAACCCAAAGCCCTAAGTGAAAAATAGCCAAATTCACCCAACTCCAAACATATCGATGCTTATACTTAAAAAAGTCGCAAACGCCATTTTGGACTCAATGGGAGTGGTCACAAGTCCCAATTCGACTGTTTGCAAAAAGTAGCTTTTCGGACTTTAATCCGACTAACGATGCTATATTTAAATAAAATATTTAAATATACAATCGTAAAATATGCGGGTTGTTACAGTTATGCTGCCACACCACCAGCTAAGGTGATGTGTGAACACTAATATTTTAATTGTTTAAAATTAATCGCTGACTGAATTCATACATCTAAGTCTCACACCTGTATTTATTAATTCCCCGGAAAAATCCCATGATATAATTACTTTATAAAATGTTATAAAATTGAATAAATTAATAAATATATGGAAATATTAATAATCATTAATTTATTTGATGTTTTGGGTGTTGTTAGTAATATTTAAATGCATATATAAAAGTTATATTTGTGTGTATCAATATATGATATCAGTATACTTTTAGAAGGGGTTTAAATAAGAGATAACTACTTGAAGAGTTTTTGGAACTTTTGCATCACAAATGGAAAAATATGGTCGGTCATTCATGGAAGGTATAAGGGTGGGTTGATTGATTATAAAGGAGGAACTAATTAGGTAAGTTTTGATAAAGAGAATTAGAAAGGTTCTATTCTCTCTGTAAAAACAAATCGGTTCATTTTCTTTCCTATAGAGGTTTTCTTTCTCCTCTGTTTTTCTTCCATTCATGGTCGCCATTTCACTATCTAAATCAAGGAAAGAAAAACAACTTCAAGACAAATGAAAAATAAAATAGGTACATTGTTTATCCGCCTCTTGCAAAGATTGAGTGTTGATTATAGAGATCCGTTCACGGACCAAGGTGTCGCTAATTGGCCAGCCCTATAAGGTAAAATCCCATTTTTGTATTTATATTTTTTAGTTATATCACTTTATAATGATTTTATACATATATGTCACTGCCTCACCATGATTTATGATTGACATCATAATCTAAACAATTAATTGGATGATGTGATTTAATTTAATTCAATTATTTAAAACTAAAAAATGTATATATGTATAAAATTATGATTTAACCATAATTTTTTTAAATATACATGTAATGATATTCTGAGGTATTATATATATATATAAACACACATTTACTTTTGTCAAGTAAAATAGTTGTTATCCGAATCAATTTGGTAATGTGAAATACATTAACATATTGTTTAAAACATAATGTATATGTTCTGACTTTAAAATTCCTTTTGACTAGTTTTTTTATAAACTGAATTATATCTAGATGATAATATTATATTATGAATATGCATATTTGTTACATATACATATATTAAAAGTATTATGAAATATGTGAATTTTATGTCTATACTACAACAATTTAATTTGATATGTATGCATGTATATAAATATATATTTTGAATTAACTAAATTATTTTCATATTCATAATTATATATATACATATACACAATTTTAATATTAGTACTTATTCATTAGGGATATTTTA
Source organism: Allium fistulosum (assembly GCA_030737815.1). Classification (NCBI taxonomy): domain Eukaryota; kingdom Viridiplantae; phylum Streptophyta; class Magnoliopsida; order Asparagales; family Amaryllidaceae; genus Allium; species Allium fistulosum. The sequence continues at coordinate 413,846,409 of CM060906.1, forward strand.
CATTAATCAAATCTAATCCAGATTCGAATTTTGACTAAAAATATTTTAACCTCAGATTCAGATTTTGAAATTTTAGTTTGCTGATTTATGTTAGATTTGTCAAATCATTCTTTGTTGTTAATATTCAGATTTCATGATATTTTGTAACCATGCATACATCTTACATTAATCAATTAAATTGATGCAATAAATGTATATATATTAATAGTGTGTGTGTGTATATGTATATATATATAGTAGATATAAATCCTAATACCTACATCATTATATTAACTATGTTGTTTCGTCGTTACATGTCATGTTAAACATATTATTATCTATTTCATCTTTTGTATAATGATTAGGTGTAGTATCATTCTAGCGTTTGCAAAAGGGGAAGGTGGAATAAATTAATGATGTCATCTTTATTTCTTTCCTTTAGATCGTGACGTGATTATATCAAGATCTAATATTATATTTGTTCACATCTTTACACATCAAGCAATTATACTCACTATATATTTCATATGTATATCACACCATTCAAAAGCAAGAATATTTGATATATTCATACTTATTCAAATATCATACTTAATTAACATAGATTTAGTTAAGTATGAACAAGAAAATCTTAATTTAAACAACTAAGTTAGATCTGATATTAAACGTTAGATCTCATAAGCCCACTAAGATCCAACTAAGGAAAGATTTTGAAATCTATTCATTTCACCCTCTACCAAAACTGATCGGGTTCCTTCAATGGTACCAGAGCCTAAATGGTTTATGTAGCCTAAATAGTAAACATTTAGGACCAAATATTAAACTTATATATCCAATGGGTATCTAGAATATGTAGTGTCTAGGTTTGGGGTTGAATAATCAAGTATTCTACCCTCTTTGCACAAAAGGTTGGATAAAATGTAATGCACAAATTGATTTAGGGCCTTAGGCTAATTATCAAATTGAAATTTAGTAATTAAAAATTATACTTTAAATTTAAAAGTTAAGTTTAAAATATAAAAGGAATTTTACAGAAATTATAGGATAAAATTATTTTTTTCAAAATTGTTTTGATAAATTAAATGATTAATTTTAAAAATTAAATATATTTAATTAATATGATTAATTAAGTTAAATTAAATAATTAATTAATAGTTAATTAATTAATGACATATACATATACTGATATATGTATATAACTATAATTGTTATAGTTGTATTTATGTTAAAATTGTTTAAAATAAATAAATTAAATTTTTTGAATTTATTAAATTATTTAATTGAATAAATTAACCAAATAAAAGGATTTATTGAATAAATAATTAATTAAAAGTTAATTAATATCTATATATAGAAGTATATTGATGTGCGTGTATATAAACAAAAACTATAAATGTTGTAGTTTGTTATTTATCCTAAAGGGTTTGAGTTGAATAAAATACAATTTCTAAAATTTTCAATATAATAAATTTAATTAAATTAGTTAACTGAATTAATAATTAATAATTAGTTAAATAAGGTTTAATTGATAAGAATTGAAAGTTAATTAAATATGATTTAATTAACAATAACTAAACTTAATGAAATACGACTTAATTAATAGGGACTAAAATTAATTAAATATGATTTATAATAAGAATTAAAAATAATTGAGTATATAATAGTAATACGATTGATTATATAAGATTTAATTGACAAGATACATACATACATATATATATATTCTATAAATAATTAATCTTATATAATTTCATGTGTATAAACAAATTTAAGTGGAACACTAAAATAAACTCAAAATAGATTTTTAGAATAAGTACATATGTAAAGTATGTGTACCGCGAGTTAATATGTGTCCAACACTTAAATCATGAGGGTATTTCATAAGAAATACATTATTACTTAAATTGATATCACCCAGATGTATATTAAAGATTATGAATTGCAAATATATAAAGTTGTCCTCTACCATTTATATTTTGATAGATTACTCGCATACTCACTAGTTGTTAAGAAAAATTAAGCTAAAGATGTTATGTGTAGTACAATTAATATATTGTGTAGATGAGGTAAGATATATGCATGTATTTGTTGAGATAACTCAAGTTATGTGCATTATACTTAGGTCGTTTCGAAATGATAGGTATGAGTAAATAATCTATTTCGAGATGTTGAGCAAACCCAATGTCGAGATTGAGATCAAAACAAAGACCATAGTTAGGAGTTGTATATGATACAACCAATATAGGGTTATCCATCACTTGTTGGCCTATGATTTGTTGAGCAAACTCAAGTTCGAAATCCTAAGGCAAGTGAGTCCTAACATGCACTAGAGGAATCGAAAGATTTATATATTTCTCTTAAGGTTTGAGGAATGTAAAAATCTAGTGGTATCCTTATTAGAAAAATGAAATTAATATATTTAACGTTTCTAATATTATAAGAACATATGTTGTACAAATTAAAATTATCTACTATAACAAAGTTTTACAACTAATCTAATTGATAAAATCGTTATCGATTGAAATATACTAATAAAATGAATAAGGATTGATAAATAAATATAAGATATATTTACCAATAAATTATTTGGCATGTTGTCACTTTAAGACCCATACAAGATCCAAATGATGCAACTATTAAATAAATTTGTATCTCGGTCACTTTAAGACCCATACCAATAAATGATTTTTATTTCAAGGATGGATATATATCTTTTCAATCCAAATCAAAGTGTCATAGGTATGTATTATTTCAGCCCATTTCTTAATTTATTCGAATATAATTCAAATAACAGTTTATATGCTGTCAAATAATATACAAGATGATAACAAGATATATATAAAATAAATAAACATCCAATCATCCAAAATATCAACCAATAGCCATCCCTCACAATCGACATCCAAAATAGTCAATATATCACAACAGTTAACTAGTTATCAATATCAGGTATTTAACTAGGTGTTCAATTTCAATTCTGATATAACTGTCAATTTCAATTCCTATCAATTCAAACCATTTGTCAATTTAAATTTCGGTTAAGTTACGAAACAACGGTCAATAAAAATAAACCGCTTCATGATTTCGATCTAACTAACATAAGAATATTTTAGTATTCCGTGAGCGGCATAAAACACTCACCTTTATTTGAAACTGAAATTTTTTCAAAGTCAAACAAATTCGATTCCAACTCTATGTCGTAGATGACTTCGATACGAATCCAACGTAACTTGTTTCGTCGAATCAAACGTCGTACGAGAAAGTTACAAATTAATTAACATTCGATATAAATTAAAATTTAACGAACAAAATAATTAACATAAAAATATTAAACCTTTCTTCCCTCTTCCTTAATCACGCGTCTTCTTCCCAAGCTTGTGCACGTTCGGTTTTTTTTCATTTCGCTCAAATTGTTCGAGCCACCAGCCACCACGTCACCGCCGATGCCTCCCCAACGCGCCTCCGCCTTGACCGCCGCTCCAGCCTCACCACGCGCGTGCATCGCGTGAGATCGCCTCGCGAAACCCATGAACTATAGTTCGAATGCGAGAACTATTCCGATGCCTCGATCAATGATAGCTCGTTCCAACCGGTAGTTTGCTTCGTATCAACGTGCTCTACGTTTTCCTAGTTGAAGTTGTTGGCTAATTTAGCCTCCAAAGGCTCCAATCGATGTCGATCGTTGGATGGATTAGTTTTATTGGCAGCTAGAAACAATTTAGAGTTAGGATTATGAATGAGAGGGCAATTTATAGAAAATTTCTGTGGCACTATTCATCCGTGGAATTTTTGAACTCCAAACGAAGCGTGCCGCTTAGCGTTCTATATGTTATACCCCTATTCCGAACATAATGGAATATGTATCGAGAGCCGAATCCATTATATACAGAAGATAGATTTTTAAATCCAAATTATTTTAATTAAAATTGCTTTAATTAATTCCTATGCAATTCGAACTCGCACGACCAAACGATAAATCCAATTGCTACGAAATTTGAAATCTTACAATCATTCGCTATTACGGATCCAATGAACCTGGTTTCGTCGAAATCCGAGACAGTGACCCAAAGGCTAATTTCGAAATTTAAATCAACATTTGAAATCGTTTTTATTCACATTAAATTCAAGATTCGGTTATTTCAACAATTCTAAATATTAAATATAACAATTAAATTATCAAATAAATCACTATATTCGAAATATAGGTTATTTGAGTTATAAAATTTGCTTTTTAAAACGAATTCAAATAATAGAAAACTACTTCCATTTTATAGTAAGTCAACATCTTTGCAATTATTGTGTACAACAAAAGTTATTCGTTTCTTACCATATAAATGTTTTTTTATTTTCGAAATTTATACTTATCAAAAATACAATTTCATATAAATAAGCTTCTGCTTTTACTTTTAATAAACATTCATTCGATTCTTTATTAACTTAACAATGATTATTTCAATTTCTGTTATCAATTACTTACAATTCAATATCATTTAATTTACTTTGTAATATAAGTTATCATCTTTATTAACATCCAATTGTTTGCTTATTATATCTCATTCTTATTCCCAATTCTTTTATTTACATTCATTTCCTTTTGCATTTATTTAATCCGCATTCATTTTAAATCAAATTAAATTATTCATATTGCTTTCGATTACATTCAATTCATTAATATTCACTTATTAATATTCAATTTAAATTTCAATTTATGTTTAACAACATTTCATTCCATATACAATTTACTTAGTATATTTTCTTTAATACTAACAACACTTAGCAACCATTCCATAAATTTATTTACTTAAGTTTATAAACATTTTATACAATACTTCATCTTTTTTTTACTTCACAACTTAAGTTCATATTTGTTTCTATCAAACAACATTCTAAACCATATTCAATTCTTTGTGCAACATAAGTTGAAATGCATTTTATAAGTTAAGTTCATCTTCTTTTCAAAAATCAAATTCTATTTTATTTAACTCATTTTTATCCCACTTTACTTTATCTGAGTTAAAATTTTCTTTTCTTATCATTCACATTCAACAAATATAAAATTTGTTTTTAGCTTAATGTTTCTCAAATCTATAAGTTATACAAATTATTCACTTAAAATTTCATTTCATTATTTTATCTACTTTATTTCAAATACAATTCAGTGTCATTTAAACTTTCTTGAGTTAAACTTCATTTTATTTACTTCATTTCACTAACTCGATTTATTTAACTTTACTTAGGTTAATTCTTTTTATTTCATACCTCAAATTCAAATTTCCTTTTGTTTGCTTAACCAAAATGTTCAACCGTTTTATTTTATTTTATTTGGATTTACTTTCCTATTCAAATTCATAAGTTGTAAACTTATTTCCTATCTATACTATTTCAAATTTGTAAGTTCAAAACCTTTTTTCATATATTTGTCAGATCATATTTGGAATTTTACAATCAAAACTTGTTTTATCAAAACAAAACTTCAATAGAAAAGTATTAAGGTTGCAATTTATCATTTAGAGACTCGAAAATGAATAATGACGATGCCGCGGTCATCCCCAGAATTATTTCCCAGCGACTAAAACGAGTCCAATGCTTTTATTTTTTCAAATTTTTTTAATTATATTTCTATTCAAAAGCACTTTCAAAATAATATTATTATTTCTTCTGAAAGCTTTGAAAACAATTTTGAAAATCAATAGGATTTAAATTCTAAAATTCTCAACTTTTAAATCCTTTCTATTTATAGGCTATATTATAAATATACTTATACAATTCCATAACCTTATTATGAAAACATTTCATTAATTTGCATCTTTGCTATTGCAACAATTCTTATTGTAATTAGACTTCAATTCAATCTAATTATCGAACGCTTCGTGAAATAGAGTTCACAAAGTATTCGTATTTAGTTTAATTCAACCAATAATCGATGATAACCAAATATTATCATCTCCTAATAACAAACATCCATAAATAAATTCGTATTTTCATAAACCTATAGGTTATTTATGGAAGATTGTTTATTTTTTTAATTTAAAATATAATTTAGGTAAAATTGTATCATTTACCCTATTTTAAAACAATATTATGTCGACTTGCCTCGTTTAAGTGTTTAGAAACTCCTATCGATAACATGGCGCCTCATGTACTGATCAGAATTCATAAATAACTCAGTAGATAGGTAAACACAATATAAAACATTTTATAACACTAGCAAGTACGCGCTCTCATATATAAATACACTCAGACTCATTCTAGGGTGTTGCAAACCATATCTCTAATGAGTCTAACCCCTACAAAGCTAAATTTATCGCTAAACCAAAGCTCTGATACCAACTGTGACGATACACATTTTGGGAGGTTTAAGTCGACAATAAACCACACATGTCCAACCCAAAATAATCCAAAACAAGATAATTAATGGGGTTAATTAAGAAAAGAAGAAAACAAACACGGAATCTCGCAGCGGAATGACAAATTATAATAATCAAATAAACAGTCCATGAAGCTACTGACACTATACATTTGAGTATACTTCTACAACATCAATCAAAGTTATACATACAACAGAGACAAAATAAAACAAATGCAGTAGAACAACATGATGCAGGGGAATAATACAAGTAATATATTATACAAAATCTTCGTCTTCGTCCTCTAGAATAATAGGATCTCCAATGCACTGAAAACTCAGGGCTGACCCGAGTATAAAGTAAAACATTACACTCAAGTCAGAACTAAAATATCCTTATGTAAGTCAAATCAATATCGCATATAACGAGAGTGTAATAGCATCAGAGATATTTACGGGGTTTTACATCTCCTATCCAGTGTATAACGTGCATGCAATAACTTAAGAAATGTTACGGGATTTTCCATCTCTTAAGGATCTGTTAAAATCTATTACTTAAATAGGAAAGCAGAAACCACAAAATGCTAGTTTGACATGTGTCTTCATAGTGACATAAACTACAGATCCCCAATTTTTTCATTTTATTTCATTTTGGATCATCCCATATCTCTGTTTAGGAGGCAGCAGTTATTACTACCCCTCTTACATTAACTCGTTCTCCATCTAATACACCATTTCTCTCTTTATGAAACTCCAATTCAATTTAAATCTCAGAAATTATCGCCGAAGGTATAATTTCATAGGACTGCATCAGTGAATATTCATTACGAGCTGTTCTCTTCTTTATCAGTATGCTCTCACCTCTATTATCCTTGACATTAAAAACATATCTTAAATCTATTCTGTTAACTCTTCTCAATTTTTTATTATGACTCTTATTAATTTTACGATATATGAATGGTTCTATTATGGATTAACTGACTTCGTCGTAATGTATTGTTATGGCTTCCCTTTGCACATCTTGTTTTAGTCATTTTGTTGCAGTAGTTTCAGGGTGAAGAAGCAGTTTATAATGAGTTTTGGTGTTTAGGAATGGATAGTTGGATGTAATGTGGAATGGTTAGGGATAGGACAGGAGTAACTGGTGTTAATGGAGAATAATAAGAGAAGGAAGAAGAAGAATTGACAGAGAATATAAGCGGGAAAATTTAACAGAGAATAAGTTTAAAAATAAATGAGCAACAATTCATTTTTACTTCACACTTTTACAAGCTGAATCCTATTGCTATTTATACATGACAAAGATGACCCATTTCATATTATTACATGAGTTTTGTAGGCCTTAAACCCAATAAGAACAATTTTCTTTTCAACCCATACATTCGTGCACCTTGTGCACGTGTGCACATGCACACACGATCTAACAAGATCTGAGTGTTGCTGACTGGTCGAATGGGCTTGGCTGGGTAAGGTGTGGCATCTGGTGAGGTGGATTGGTCAGCTCCGCCGCGTGATCACCTCTGATGGCAGTTGAGTCAATTCGAACATAGGTGTTTGTTAAAATTCCTCCTTCTTCCCAGTCCCTCTCAAACATGTTCGACATCTTAGCTGAAGGCATAACATTCCCCTCTACTTCAAAATTTGACCTTGTCTCATGGTCGAAGGTAGGAAATCATTTGATCAAGTCCCAATAATATTCCCAAGTCGATTCATCATGATTTCTTTGCTTCCATTTCACCAAGACTTGTGTCGCTGCCTTGTTGTTCTTCGGAATTATTCTTCGATCTAATATCAATTATGGTTCATCAATTATCTCTTTAGTGAATGATGGAGCATCTTGTTGTATAATCACACCATTCCCAACTCTCCTTTTTAATTGGGATACATGGAAGACCGGGTGTATTCTGGCATGATCAACTGGCAGCACTAGCTTATAAGCTACATCCCCTATTTTCTGGATTATTTTATAGGGTCCATAGAATTTTGGAGATAGTTTGGTGGTTCTTAAATTACTCGTTGTGATTTGTCTGTATGGTTGCAATTTGAGGTAAACCTAGTTCCCTTCTTGAAAATTACTTTCAGTTCTTCTGGCATTTGCAAATTTCTTCATCCTTTCCTATGTTAACTGCAAACTATCTTTAAGCATTTTTATTACAATATCTATGGAATAAAGCTCATGTTCAACTTGAGGCAGATTAGCAGTTATAGGAACATATGAAATCGGTGTAGGTGGGTTTATGCCATATACTACTGTATAGGGTGTCATGTTGATTGAGCTCTGCCAGCTAGTGTTGTACCAATACTCTGCAAGGGTTAACTACCTCGACCATTCCTATGGCTTATGACATATAAAACATCTAAGATAACTCTCCGGAATTTTATTGATTGCCTTTGTTTGTCCATCTGATTGTGGATGGTAGGCTGAGTTCATTTTTAGTGTGCATCCTTACAATTTGAATAATTCTTGCCAAAATATGCTTGTAAATATAGAGTCCATGTCACTTACTATACTTTTAGGCATCCCATGTAACTTAAACACCCCATCAAAAAATATCTTGGCTATGTCCTTTGCAGTGTAAGGATGTTAAAGTGGGAAAAAGTGTGAATATTTGGATAATCTATCTACAACTACAAATATAGCTGTATATCTGTGACTTTTTGGCAAGCCTATGATGAAATCCATTGATATATCACTCTAAATTTTCTCGGGAATGGGCAGTGGCTGCAACAGACCTGGTAAGAGTACATTTTCATGTTTATTTCTTTGGCAGGAGTCACATTTCTTTATATAATTTCCAACATCAGATTTTAAGCCTTTCCAATAAAAAAACTTGTTTGAGTCTATGCCTTGTCTTATTTACACCCGCATGTCCTCTTAGTGGTGTAGAGTGGTATTCATGTAACAAGGTATGAATTAGTTCCTTATAATTGTGATCTATCAACATCCTGCCTTTATAATATAGTAACCCATCAAGCAGCTTGTATTTGAATGCATTGAGTTTGCCATATGCAAATTTTTACTTCATTTCATTATAATATTTAGATAGTTCCATATTCTTTCTGAGTTCTTGCATCTAGCTACTCTCCACTGTGGATATAGCTTGACAATGTGGCTGCTCTTCATTGTACTCCTCAGGTATTCTAGATAATGTATCTGCTATGGTATTTTCCTTACCCTTCTTGTATTCTACTTTGTAGTCATATCCATGGAGTTTAGCCAACCATTTACCCTGAATTCCCGTAATAAGCCTCTGTGTTAGTAGATGCTTCAAACTTTGATGATCAATTCTTATTGTGAACCTTCTGCCTATAAGATACTGTGACCATTTCTTTGTAGCAAGTATCAATGCTAGAAGTTCCTTTTCATAGGTAGACAACAACAAATTCTTCCCATTTAAAGCTTGACTAAGATATGCTATAGGTCTACCGGTTTGAGTCAAAACAGCCCTTATACCAACCCCACTTGCATCACATTCGATGATGAACTCCTTATTGAAATCTAGCATGGTTAGAACTGGTGGGTTCATGAGACAATTCTTCAACTTGTTGAATGCTTCTGTGGCTTGCTCATTCCATCCAAATGCATTTTTCTTCAATAGGTCAGTAAGTGGTTTTGCAATGGTTCCATAATGCCTGATGAACCTTCTGTAGTAACCAGTGAGACCAAGAAATCCTCTCAGCCCCCTATATTTTTTGGTTGTGGCCAATCCTCAACTGCTTTGATCTTTTTTGGATCAACCCCTATTCCTTTATTAGAGATAATATGCCCAAGGTATGTGACTTATTCCTTGGCAAATGAACACTTTGCAATTTTAATCACCGACTGATTTTTTTCAAGAATCTGTAAAGTAAGCTGAAGGGGTTGCATATGCTCAGAACAGGTCTGGCTATAGATTAGTATGTCATCAAAGAATACTAATAGAAATTTTCTTAAATAAGGTTTAAAGAAATCATTCATTAGTGCCTGAAAGGTTGATGGTGCATTGGATAAACCAAATGGCATTAAAAGGAACTCAAAATGGCTCTCATGGGTTTTAAAAGCTGTTTTATGTATATAATCATGGTGCATTCTCATTTGGTGATACCCAGATTTTAGATCTAATTTAGTAAAATAATGTGAACCATATAATTCATCCAATAAATCATCAAAAAGAGGTATATGGAACTTGTCTTTGATGGTCTAGCTATTGAGCACTCTATAGTCTACGCACATCCTCCACGTTCCATCCTTTTTTATGACCATGACCACCGGAGATGAATATTCGATGGTGCTTGGTTGAATTGTCCCAGCTTCCAGCATCTCTTTTATAAGCTTTTCCAGTTCATTTTTTATGTGATATGAATGTCTATATGGCCTCAGGTAGACTGGCTTGGCAGCAGGATTTAATGGAATCTTATGATCACACATGCGGTTAGGTGGTAAAGTAGCAGCAGTGGTTGTAACAGTGGGGTACCTTGCTAGAATTTGCTGTATGTCTTCAGGAATTCTTGATTCACAGTGGGTAGGACCAACTTGTATCTTCTTTGAACATAACAGTAAAGATAATTTCCCTTTAGAACTTTCTTTAATAATATTCTTGCCATCAGTTAACTTGTTACTGTCCTTGATCCCTTGCCATATAAACAGTTTTCCTTGAAATTTGAATTTAATTTGTAGCTTAGCAAAGTTAAAGGAGACTTCACCCATTTCCTTCATCCACTAAGCACTAAGGACCAATTGGCACCTTTCCAGAGGTATTATCAACAAATCAACTGGCATTTGGCAACCTTGGCATTTAAAAATGATTCCCTTACATACTCCTCTTCCTTGTATTTTCTCACCATTGGCTACTTGCACTACATATTCTAGAGTTTCTTCAACGGGTAATTCCATTTTCTTGGCCATGTCTGAATTGATAAAACTGTGTGTAGATCCTGAGTTAATAAGGACAGTGACTGCATTACCATTAAGATAACCATGCACTCTAATAGTAGAAAGGGTGGGTATACTGCATATGGTGCTGAGTGTAATGGCATAGGGTTCTTCATTATTATCTTCTGTTACTGGAAGGTCTTCTTGGGAATCGGATTTGTCATTATCTTCTTGATCCACATCTGAATCATGTAGAGACATAACCCCTTCTACAATGTACACTTATTTATTCTTGCACGCATGGCCGGGATGCCAATTTTCATTGCATCCAAAACACAGATTTTTTCTCCTTCTACCAATAATGTCCTAAGGTGTTAGACCCTTGTTTTTAGCAAAGGGTTCTTTAGAACTTCTCCCACTGCTCACTACCTTATCTATGGCATTATGTGGGGTAGTTCTTAATGATTTACTAAACTTGTTTTTCCTTTTCTTGGCTCTTTTGCATTCAAAGACCTTAGCTAAACTCACAGCTTCTCTGAAATCAACAGGGTGAAGGGCTATCACATCATATTTAATATCTTCTTTGAGCCCATCAATAAATATTTCCAGCAATAACTGATTGGGCAAGGCTTCACACATTCCCTGCAAATGCTCAAATTGGGTGAGGTAGGATTTCACCGTTGAAGTCTGTTTTAAATTGGAAATTGCTCCATATGGTGTCTAGAATTCTTCTGGGGCAAATCTTACTAGAATTTCTTCTTTAGATACAGCCCATGTCTCGTAGTTTTTGACCTTCTTGGTGAGCCACTGATACCATTTGCGCGCTACGTCTCTGAAATGAAATAAGCATGTTAGTACCCATTCATTCTCTGGAGTACTGTAATAATGAAAAAGATGCTCAACTTGATTGATCCATTCCACAACTTCTTCGTCTCTGTTGTAAGTGGGAAACTCTAACTTAATGGTGGTGTTTTGGAGTAATTTTGGTGGGAGTTGAGGGTTGTCCAAGAAGCCTCCTGAATTTATGGACATATCATTGTTGTGGTGATGGTTATGGTTATTTCTTGGTTGGTAGGGTTGATGTGGTTCAGCTAGGAGATTCTCTTGGACTGGTCCAGGTGAATTTCTGTATGCAGGTGGAATATAGGTGGTTCATGGTGGTGGTTGTTGATGATTTCTGAGCTCCTTTAATTTGTTTTATATGCCATTGATTACCTCACTTATGTTGTCCATCTTTACATTGAGTTATTGGGTTGCTTCTTGCAAATTTTGGTGAGATTCTTGAAGTTCCATTATAGCCAGGGCAGTCTTGACATTAATTTGATCTCGTCTTGTTCCCTCTAGATCTGATTCCCCTATCTTATCTACGTTTTCATCATCAGAAATCTCAGGTTGCTCTATAGGATTTGTCTCTGATACTAATGTGTTATGGCGTCCCTTTGCACTTCTTGTTTTAGTCATTTTGTTGCTGCATTTTTAGGGTGAAGAAGCAGTTTATAATGAGTTTTGGTGTTTAGGAATGGATAGTTGGATGTAATGAGGAATGGTTAGGGATAGGACAGGAGTAACTGGTGTTAATGGAGAATAATAAGAGAAGGAAGAAGAAGAATTGACAGAGAATATAAGCGGGAAAATTTAACAGAGAATAAGTTTAAAAATAAATGAGCAACAATTCATTTTTGCTTCACACTTTTACAAGCTGAATCCTATTGCTATTTATACATGACAAAGATGATACATTTCAGATTATTACATGAGTTTTGCAGGCCTTAAACCCAATAAGAACAATTTCCTTTTCAACCCTTACATCCGCGCACCCTGTGCACGTATGCACATGCACACACGATCTAACAAGATCTGAGTGTTACTGACTGGTCGAATGGGCTCGGCTAGGCAAGCTGTGGCATCTGGTGAGGTGGGTTGGTCAGCTTCGCCACGTGATCACCTGATGGCTGTTGAGTCAATTCAAACATAGGTGTTTGTTAAAATTCCTCCTTCTTCCCAGTCCCTCTCAAACATGTTCGACATCTTAGGTAAAGGCATAACGTGTATACAGTGCAAATCTCGATGAATTTTATACCTTAGATTTGGATTCTTTGAATTTCTGAATTAATTTAGGTATAATTTTGTTATATTTGGGTTACATTTGTCCTCTGCTGCCTTTGAGTAATAAATTTGTAGTTATGCTACTTCGTTACCAATACTGACTATGTTGTGGTCCATTTCAATAATGATTATGATAGTTTAAAGTTTAGTACTTTGTTTTCTATGTTATTTTCATTTCATTACAACTATTCGCCTTAACTCCCGTTTTATTACTTTTTATTTTCTATTAGTAAGGGGATGGTTCAAGAAGTGAAAAAACTCCTGCTAATCCAAGGAAAGGAAAAAACACTATAACAAAAATATCCTTTCGCAACTGTCATAAACAGTTGTAATAGGTCTATTACAACTGGCATCTGCCAGTCGTTATATTCAAAGTTGTAATAGAATTAGATTATTTTACAACTATCACAGATAGTTGCAGCTACTTTAGGGAGTTGTGAAAGACCTTTTTGCAACTGCTTTTGGCAATGGTAAAAGATCTTTTTACGACTGTTTTTGGCAGTTATAAAGGAATTTTTACAACTGTTTCTGTCCATGGTTAAAATAGACACAAAATTTAATAAAAATCTAAACCAGTTTGCAATTGAAGCAAACAATAGATAAGAATAAAATATATACACAAAAAATAACAATACACAATAAGAAACTCAAAAATCACATTATTCTTCTCTACGAAACTAATCTATCAAACAAACCAATTTGGTTATCTACAAAATGAAAAATGATAATACACTATAAGCAAATTTCCATGTCTTGGTTATCCATAGATGGTCAGTATATGCTCATATCAATCAATCATGATGGTTAGTAAATATGTTATAAATCTTCACATCTTATTTATCCATAGATGATTCCTGCAAGCGTTCATACTTTTACTTTTTCACCCATTTACTTAAGCCTGGTATCTGCATTGTAAAATAATGTGCATTAAATAGTATAGAAAGTAATGTGTCATCTCATTTATGGCAAACAAATAGTATCACAATATAATAGTAAAAGAAAATTTATAGAATAGAAGTGCAAACTGTGCAACTAAGTTAACAAACAGGGCCTTACACTTGCAGTTGTTTCCCTAATCTCATTCAGCACAGCAGTTATATTGCTCTCCAATGTTTTCGGCTCTGCTTTGAATGTCTTCATATAAAAGTTGCATTTCCCATACCCTTGATCGATTTTTTCTTTCTTTTTTCGTTAAGGACATCCCCTGGTTGAACATCATCAATGCCAATCGACAGTCCATGATTACCTATCCATCTCGCACTGCAATAAAACAATAAATTAATTATAAAGAAGATCCACATAATTAGTTTGTGAAACGTATTCAACTAGAAAATTGGACAATATTATGTAACAATGAGCTTTTTTTATAGTCAAACTATGGTAGTAAATGAGACAAGTAAATGAGAGTACTATAATTTGTGTGTGCTAAATCATGCTGAACAGATATATCCACAACAACAACAACAAAAAATGCTTCTGCAATAAAATGGAGCACGTAACTTTAAGACATGTTCATATTTTATCTATACATATGGTGTTTGAAAATACCATAAAGAAGCCTAAAATAATCAACCATACTCCATATCTTGAAAATTACCTCAACTTAGCCAAACGATTCATACAGCGTGCAATAACATCTGGATTGTAGTCTCCCAAAAGAACAGAAAAAAGACCATTTTTGTTTCCATTTCCTATATCAAACAAGAAAAGATTCAAGGTATTCATCTACAAATACAAATAATAACCATCTGAAACCCAAACTAGACAAAATTAAAAGGATGAAAACGATATGAATGAATAGATCTAAAGTCCATGTATAATAAATCCAGTTGCAAATTATTCACTTCCTCTTTATTACTCAGGATTCTAGTAATAAATAAATAAATAAACACCCAAGGTTAGTTACATAATTCAATTGCACACTATAGAGATCTTCTTTATCCAGTCAAAAAATGTCTAATATTAATTTATTCCATTATAATCTGTGGGGATGGCCATTATAATCTGTGGGGATGGCTAATTAGCAATTTGAGAACCATTACATTACATTAAACTGTGGGGATGGCCATTAACTATCGAAATCTTTCATACCTATCTTGAAGGTCAATTACTTTTTCGTTGTCACATATTTGAAGTTGTTAGAGTAAGCTTGAAATATATAATTGATGAAAATGTACATATTGATTTGTAGAGAAAATTATTGATTTTTGCTTGCTTTAAGGATCTCAATTACATTTTTGATAGCTATTGACCAGATGTAAATCCCTTATTCAACATCAAAATTCTGATTGCATATTAGGTATTAATGCCAAGTGCAACATGTAAAGCACATGTCAATTATTAATGGGCTTACTTCTAGTTTGGCGAGCATCTAGCCTCACACGGTATAATTTCAAATGTTAAACAAGAACCTAAACCAAGATTTAATTCATGAACTGTTACAAAATAAATATGATGGTGAATTGGTACAAGCCAGCATGATATGAAGGAACAAACATATTGCCTAAGGTAATCTTCCCGAGCTATCAACAAATGAGTTCACTGTTTACTTGCTGTAATTTAATGATTTAGGATGCATTGGAAACAAACACTATGCAGTATCTGAAACCTAATAGATATAGTTTGGTGTTTGATGCTATGTACTTTGCTAATTGCATATTGCAAAAAACAGCAGCACATGAAAATAGAATGTGAACTTAAACTAAGGTGTCAATAAACTACTATAAGTCCATGGCACACAAGCATCATGCATTCCAAATCAAAATAATGCATTTCAATTTCTTGTCTCATTAATCAAAAACATAGGACAGGTAGTAAAGTGTCAACTATTAGCAAGAACATGAATGCATCCAGATTAAGTTCTTTGTAGTATAAAACAAAAATTCAAGTAAACGATAAAGTTCTTGTTTCAAACCTTCAAATGCAGCGATAAATGTCAAACTTTCAAATTCAGAATGCGGATACACTGATTGATAGCAAAGTAGATCTAGAATGCGACAACTCAGGCAACTTAATATGCTCATCATCTTCCACATCAGCTAGCGTCAGTCCAAGCGAATAGCAATGGCTCAAAAATCGAACTCTAGCAGCGATAAATGTCAAGCGGCGGTGACTTTTTTCTGCTATGACTCTCTATCCAGGCGCATGTTCGATTTGCGAGTAAAAGTGGTTGTAGCATCGAATTTTTTGGTGGCTGAAGTTGGAGGGAAAATCAATTTTTTGGTAGCTGAGAATGATGCCCTAGTTTATGAGTTTGGGATTTGGAATTTGGGGTAGGAGCGAGACTAAATTTGTTAGGCGGTAAGGTAGAGTTTGAGAGGAGGCATGAGTGAGGGAGAATTTGATAAGTTTACCGCCTAAATTTTAGATTAGCGCCAATTTTCACACTTTTCCCGTCTAAATTTCACCGTTGGAGTCCATTTTTATATTCTTTTTACCACAAGTACCTATAGTAGTTTTAAAAGGTTCTTTTACAATGGACAATTGCAGTTGTAAAAAACCTTTTACAACTGCAAAAAACAGTAGCGAAAGACATTTTTAGAATGGCGATAGGTAGTTGTAAAAAATTATTTTTGGCACTTTTAGACCTATTACAATTGTTACAACTATTTTTGGCAGTTGTAATAGACCTATTACAACTGCTATTGGCAGATGTAAAAGGGTGGTTTTGTTGTTGTATTAAATATTATTTTTTAATTATTAATATTTATTATTACTTCTTAATTATTAACGTCGGTTATTATCTATTAAACATTAATTCTTATATTTATTAATTATTATTATTTATTAATTTTTTGATGGTAATTAGTAATATTAATTATTTCACTTCTCATATTAATTATTAGTTATTATTATTTAATATTTATTATTATTTATTATTAATTTTTTATTAGTTATTTAATTATTGATCATTATGTATATGTTATCGATTATTAATTATTAAATATTTAATAGTAATTTTTAAAAACTAAATACTATTTATTATTTATCAATTATTAAGTATTAATTATTTAATAGGAATTATTAATTATTAATATAAATTATTATTAATTTTTTAAGGTTATTATTAAATATTCTTATTAATAAATTATTTAAAAATAATTATTATTTATTATTTATTAATTGTTAATTATTGAATAGTGATTATTGATATTAAATATTCATATTTTCAAATTAGTTATTAATTATTAAGAAAAAAATTATTCATTGTTAATTATTAATTAGTAAATATTATTATTTAATTATAATTATCAATTAATAATTACAATGGGAAAACGAAAAAGGTTGTAATAGACATCTTTTCAACTGACAAAAAAAGAGTTATTAAAATAGGCATCTGTTACAACTGCCAAACGAAAAATGTTGTAATAGGCATCTGTTACAACTGTCAAAATTGAAAAGTTGTTAAAAATATGTATCTATTACAACTGGCAAAAAAACATTGTTGTAATAGGCATCTGTTACAACTGGCAAAATAAAAGAGTTGTTGAAAATAAGTTTATCACAACTTTTTGAAAAAAAAAAGTTGTAAAAAACTTTTATCACAACAGTCATTTTTTGGCAGTTGTAATATGGTCTTTTTGTTGTAGTGTAAAGATGTTCATTGAAGGAAATTATGCGAGGTGCACAAGAGTAGGATTGTTATATAAGGTTTAAATTGTATTTTCTTAATATCTATTCATTACTGAACCATATCCATTGCACTTATATATCTTTGGCATAGTTTTTACATACTATAATATTTTATTTTTAACTTGTATCTTTTAGATGATGAAAGAAAATAATATTTGAATGAAATGATTTGCAGTGATATTCTCCACATTTATGGCTAATATTAAACTCTGAAAGGAAAATTTTAATCATCTTGAACATAATAGAGCATAAAAACCTAATAAATATTCTAATGAAAATGATAATGAGTTGTCCATGTGCTCTTCAGTACTATTATGTCAAATTTAATTATTTTAATTGTTTCTATTTCATAAATTTATAAACTACTTTTTTTATTTCTACAAAACATTGTTATAAGAATGTAGGATGAGTTTCATGGGATTGGGATCAAGTGAATGAAAATCTATCTATGATTGAACAGAGTTTTCTTCATCTTATTGTTTAGTTATCAAGTTGATATATTAGTGCATTTTCAAAACCTAGAGAGTTCAAGTACCTGACACGATTTCTTAAAAGTACCCAGCCTAGGTTTTCCTTTAGTTTTTCAAGCTTTTCTATTCATTATATTGATCATACATAAACAAATCGCTATAGTTATAGTTGTACCTTTATTCACGCTGGAAATTGTTAATCCATTCATGTTTTATTGCTAAACTGAAATCTAGGAATATAACAATTATAAAGCATCGAAATCATTTTATTCTATTATACGTGTAACGGTAGATTTTGTATTGTTGTCATCATATGTTTTAACATCAAATCCATGGATACTAATATTTGTTACATTTATTTGTATTGATCATTCTCCAAGGTGAAGCTGGACTCTTTTAGAGATGTTCCATACCATGCATTTCATGGTCAGTCTCAATTAGTTAAACGACTTCTACAAAATTCCTTTCTCTTATTCAAGGTTTTTTTGGTACATCTGCACTTTTTTCAGGCTTTATTAACTAATACTAGATATCATTTGTTTTGGTCACTATGAGCTCTTTGTTTCCTCATTTAATTAGTACAAATTGTGAACATTCGTATTTTTCTTTAGGATGAGTTGTAAGAAAATTATAAGTATGTACTGATTCCTTAATACATATAGGTAACTAAGTTTTGGATTTTGATCTGAGTTCTCTTAGTTAGGATTTATCACATCTTCCTTGAAGCTTTATATTATGATATTTATTTTAGATGCATAATGGGATTTTAATATGTCTATTTTAATCATTGGATGATTACTCTTTGATATTTATTGATACACTTGGTGAGGTTTGGTAAGAATTTTGGTTGTCAGCACGGTAGTAGTATCCATGCTCTTTTTCTTTTTCTTTTTGGATGACTATGAGCAAGTCATTTTCTCTGCTTGCATTATTGGCTTTGATGTAATTACAATAGCTATTTGTTATCAAATATTATTTAATATGAGGCTATATCAAATTTGGTTGACAAAGATGGTAGCTTTTATTTATAATTATTTCCTTCACCAAATTTTAGTCTGCGTTCTAAAGCATTAGCAAATTATGTATGTACTGCATAATTTTTTCTAATTGAACTTAATAGATATATGTTCTTTGTTTCTCTGATAATTCAATGAAAACTAACTACATAATTTAAAATATTTCAAAAAAGTATTATGATGATTTACTTTCCCCACCGAATTAGGTACAGATTAGTGGTTGCAATATAGTTTGAGTAGCCAAGTCTATTTTTATAAGATCGGTAGAACCCTATTCATAAGAATTTATAGTAGTTAGTGAAGCTCTGATCGATATAAGACAATTCATCACATGCAAATGTTCACCCCTAAATATGGGAAAGGGATAGTTATAACTGTAGAAGCCATGAACTGGTAACCATTAGTTGTAAAATTTCTTTTCATGTAAAGCAGATAAAGTTTGAAGTATACATGAGTACACTTTATGTTGCTTTGTTAAATGTGGAGTTGGTTTGTGAGTTTTTTTAGCTCTTGAACAATGGTAATGTTTATTTTACTAAATCAAACTTGACTCGGATGACTAAATATTATTTCTTTATATTATGTTTACTCTTATCTTTCAAAAGGTGCAACTTGAAAGAGTTAGTCTAATCTGACCTAATAAGCAATGACGTCTCAAATAGGGGTAACCATATAAGAGAATGGAGATTTTGTTACACGATGACTCTTTATAATTATACACCACAACAGCTTGATATTCAAATAAAAATAATTATGACCGATATTCAAAATTCATCTTTTGCAGTGGAAAGGGATGAGGATGTTGATAAGTGCAATGCACTAACACATCTATTAACAGCACCCTCCAACCTGTAGGCCTCTCCCTCTCTAATTTTGATTGGTTCTAATCTTTCATACATTTAAAATCAAGGTGTAATTGGAGTTACATATCCATATGTCCTTCCGCATTTCAAAAATGAGTGAAGGCGAGGACCAAAAGGCAACTCAAATAAAGAAGCTAATATTTGTTGTTTCCAAACTTAATGTTGCTGCAATCTACTAAATAAATTATGCTAGAGGGATTCAAAATACGTGAAGCAGCTGTCACAGTTAATGTATGTTAATTTTCACCATTAATGTACCTATGACAAATTTTCAAGCCTATGTATTACAACTTTATGGGCAATTTCATGATTGATGCACAAAAATTTAAAACTTTGTTGAAGTAAATATCCTCACAAATTTTTTTGGCAAATTCTATTTCAACCCATAATTTTACTTAGTAGCCCCCCCTTCAAAAAATAAATTTCTGAAGACAAAAATACCCTTAAGAAGCTTTTTTCTCAATTCTTCCAATTTTTACGTAATTTTTCACTGTTCTAAAACATCGAAACTCCAAAACCCTACTTTCCAACTTTTACGTAATTTTTTTTAGCGTATTCATGTATAATGTCTTCATTTTTACATTGATTGGGTTCATTGTTATTAGAAAAATATGATTACATTCTAACTTCTATCTCATTAAGAGGTATGATGCCTTTAGGAGAAGAAAAGGTTGAATTTATGCATTTTGCTCAAAATGTTTGATCATATATTTGATCCAATAACATTTACATAATATTACTTTCCACTTCCACATTTCTTTTCCCTTTTAATTCCTAATTTTTCACGTTGAAACTTGATGGAGTTTAGGCTGTGTACTTGCACAAATATGGGTTCCATATTGTGCTGACTTTTTTAAGTCAAATAGGCTTAAAGAAAATGAGAATAAGAAATTATATTGTTTGAATAGTCCTTCTTAAAATTTATGTGCGTCTCCTAAATAGGAATTTTTGTTTTGAATAAATCGTGTAATTGTTGAGTTTTGATTAGTTTTTAATGATTCTGTTTCAATTGAGATTCTTTTCTCTACTCAATACGTTTCAAATCAAATAGTCTCATAAAATTAGAAAATAACATAAGCATCAAAAGACCATAATGTAGCACTTAATGAGTAATTAATATAAAAATACGAGTTGCAGCAACTATTTAATGACATCAAAAATTATTTATCAGGAAAAGCTGATTTAATGTCTTTTATTATGCAAATTAATTTTAGGGGGAATTAATTTAAAGGACAAAAATTTGTATATTTTTAGCCTCAATGACACGACCTCAATATTTTAACCACAAGGACAAACATTCTCCTAAAAATTATTCATAAGGACAAACATTTTTTCAAAATTATTCATAAGGACAAGCATTCTTCCAAAACTGCTACCGAACTAAAAACTGATACCTAAAAAATGCTACCGATAACTACAAACTGATATCTAAAAACTGTAAAAACTGATACCTAAAGAAAGTTGTCATTTAGGATAAAATAATGAAGGTTTGTCCTTGAGGCTAAAATGCTGAGAAATTTTGTCCTTGACAATAATTTCCTGTTAATTTTATTCTTTCTTTTAAGTTGTTTAGAAAATCCAAATCCATTAGGAAGAAAATTTAAACCAGCAAAGAATGGTGGCAGTAAGCTAATATATCAATATCCCAAGGTTATTAATGGATATTCAAAAAATATGAACTTCATTCGCATTCATATTCGAAAAACGGATAAACATTCGATATTTGTAAAAGTGAAAGCAGATGCGGATACAATATGAAAATATCCTCATTTGAAAATTATCCGTTCAATTTTTATCAAGATTATTGTATATTTTAAGTGTATTTAGTATAATAAAAAATAAGTATTTATTATTCTATTAAGTTAATATTATATATTATATGCATTTAATGTATATTGACTGCTCAAAGTATTTATTATCGCCATAATTGTTCATTTTGCATACTTTTGTATTCAATGGAACTAAAAAATAATTATGTTAAACCAAAAACTTCTATTTATATTTTTTGATTTATTAGCTATAGTGAATAGGATAATTATCTAATATTTGTTCGTATGCACGGATGCGAATATCCGATTCTGAAAATGATTTCGGATGTAAATATAGATATAACACAATACACATCCGACGGTATTCAAAATTTGCATCTCTTACACACACATATGTAATATAAAGAAGGTAGCATTTATTTATAATTCAAAATTTTCATTTTAATGCCCTTACATATTTAATTTGACATGCTTTTGTTTTTTTTCAATAATGGAGGATGTATGCACTTTTGATTTCTTTCGTAGATTGCAAAAATGTTTTCAAAACTTCTAGGATTCTATGCATTTTGATTCTATGTTTTTTTCTGTAATTTCCTATATTTAACAACGTTGATTTTAGTGGATTTTGAAGAAAAAAACAAAGATGCCATTTTTAACGGTTTAGGGTTTTGAAAACAAACCACGCAATGAAAAATAATTATTGTCTATCTTTCTGTTCCATCATTGTTAACAATAGGGACTCAATCTTAAGTCCCTACTCAAAAATAATTTTGCATTGTTTTTTATTTGTCTCTTCCATTGTACGATATCATCACAATTTACTGATCTGTAATTAATAAGTAAGCTTTCAAATATTTAATGACCGCTACACATAGCTGAAATCAAATATTGCACACCGATAAATCTACCAATCTGCTACACTACACAAGTAATCAATGAACGGGTGCGCTCACACACACACACATACATATACACATACATACATATATACAAAAATATATGTATGTATGTACATGTGTGTATGTGTATATATATAGACATATGTATATACACACACACGCATACACAGATATGTCTATATATATGTACACATACACACACTTACATCACACACACACTTACAACACACACACACACACACATAGCAGATACACAGCATAACAAACTGAAATAATATATAAATTTATTTATTTCAATGATTATATGCTTTACTCCTTTCGAAGTTACTTTGGCCGTAGACGATGCCCGTGTGCGTAGCGGGCCACACACTAGTATCTATATATAATAGAATACGCTATATATGTAATGTCTAATCAATAAGATAAATATTTTTCCTAGCATTAAGGCTTTACATTAATCTCCCTTGACGTGTTTTTAAGCATTGGCGTACAGTTTGCATATAACACCACAGTAGCACATCGGGGGATAGGGATGTGTCGTGATACGACAACACTAAACCAAACTCGTAGTGGTCTCATATAATATAAGGATAAAAGTATGACAAGGCACATGAGGCAATGCCCAAGGCAAGATACTACCAGTTCGGGTCGCAGGGCTGGTGGTAATGCATTGTAGCCACGCCCGCCCACCGCGTCCATCCATCAAATATCGAGTCAAAGGGAGGTCATCCCAAATCAAGGTGCACCAATTGAAACCAACATCAAAGCTAATAGCATGGACCGAGTCCAAAAAGAAAATCGAAGAACAGATGTTTGCTAGAGGTAGCTACCCTTAATGGCCCTGTCAAGCCATCCTGTTTTAATCATTTCAAATTAACACAAGTGTCGGAGCTATCCATCATCGTTCTCTTCCTTCAAATCCAGCAATGTACACCATTCCAACCACTTCATTCTGGAGTCTTCTCTATGTACACAGTTGTTAAAGTGGTTCCAACATTGACAAAGTGTATGCCAATAATCGGCTCCGGTCTCTTTAACAACCAAACGTCGTTTTACGCACCAGTTGATTCTTTTACATTTCAAAAGTGAATCATTACTTAATGTCAAAATATCATATTTGCTTCAAAATATCGTATTTACTTCAATATGTCATATTCACTTCCAAATATCATTTTATTCACCACGACATCAATTTCACTTCAAAATCATTGTATTCACTTTGAGATCAGTTTCATTTCAAAATCATTTCGAATTTCGACTTAGGTTATAACTCCATTTTAGCCACATTCGTATTTAAATCAACAATTTAAATAAATAGTTCCCAACATTAACCAGTTTCAATTTTTGAAAATTGTTTGAGTAGTTTAAATAGTTAAATAGTTTAAATAGCTATAATAGTTTAAATAGTTTAGAGATTGAAAACGGTTTGATATAAAATGGTTTGAGTATTGCAAATGGGTTATATATGAAAATGGTTTGAAAATTTAAATAATTTGAAAATTTAAAAAGATGAATTTTAAAACAGTTTATAGTAAAATAGTTTTAGTGAAAATAGTTTCAAATTTAAATCCGTTCCTTTCTATTTCCAATAAATCTGGACTCAGGTCCAAATTTCAATCAAACTGACTCAATTCAAGTCTCCCAATTCAAATCATCTTCAATCTCAAATCAATTCAAATCGACTCAATTTCGATTTCAATTCAAATCAACTTCGATTTCAATTCGAATAAACTTCAATTTTGAAAAGTTCATTTTAACTTCAAATCCGATTCAACAGACGATTCAATGGCTTAAGTTTCAATTCAATTCTTATTTTAAACCATTTCAATCTATATAAATTTCAAGTCCAATTTCAATTTACCGATTTAAATCACTTAAATCAAATTAAACTTCAATGTTCAATTTAAGGTTCAAATCTTTAAAATAATTCAATTCCGAGTCCGAATTTGAAATTTCCAATTATATCACTTTTACTTAGATAAATTCGAAATTCAAGTAAAAGTTCAAACCTTTAAAACAATTCAATTTCCATAATTCAAGTCATATGTCGATTATGATTTCACATTTCAAATTTAATTCTTTAAAACAATTACTTTTAACCAATTTTGATTTCAACATTTCAAAACTCGAATTCGAAATTAATTCAATTCTTATAAATTTAATTTTTATATTCTTTAAAACAATATCATTTAAATAAATTCAAATTCAAGAATTTAAAACCATTTGTTTGCAACCAAATTGGCCACAAACACCAAAGAATAGGTTTGTGTAGATATGTAAATGAAGAAAACTAAATTAAAGCAGTGGAATATAGCAAAATAATAAGCAAATCAAAATAGATATCAATAACACCAGGATTTATAGTGGTTCGGCGTTGATTGCCTACGTCCACTTTGAATATTCTCTTTATTGATTCATTATAATCTTGATTACAATAGCAAACATCAAGAAGTAAGAGAGTAATGAAGAAATTTAATTACAATAAAAGAGCTATGTAACCAGCAGCGTAAAGATTCTCAAAATGACCCCTTGGTCGGTATTTATAGGTGAAGGCTACCACCAATCTCTTTGAAACTTTGGCTACATGACCTCCTTATCCATATGGGCCCACCATAGGGGACGCTAGGCCCAAATCCCAATGGAGAGGGACCGATACTGATCCCTCCATTGGTTTATTTTGAGGCACTGATCCCTATGGTGACTTCTTCATGCATAGATATGATGGCTCTCCATATATCATGTTGATTGGATACATGGAGCTCGTGTTTTTGCTTAATCTTCGGTTCGAACCCATTTTAAAGTCATTGCTGCCGATCCCTTCTAAGAGAAACATGCCAATCCCTTTAGCACTCTATAATGATCCATCCAATATGTCGTACCATGCTTGCTTATTCCTTGAGTGATATAATGACGATCCCTACATTTCCACGGTGCTTTTCCAATTCATCTAGTTCAACAAGACCATGTCGAACCCTCTATTTCAGCCGATCCCTTATATCTCACAATGCGATGCCGATCCATAGACTTCCATCTGTTCTGATCCATCTTATTCCTTTATACTCTGCCATCCCTCTAATAACCATCTATGTCGAACTAAGCACCATCAACTATGCCGACCCCTCCATTACTTCGACCATGCCTATACACTTACATTAACAAACATACCGATCCCTAGTGTTCTATTGTTATGTCGATCCCTTGTTAATCCAAGCTATTTTCCATATTTTTAGCATACTGCATCATCTATCTATCAACTCCGTTCAACTAGGGCTTCATATAACCGTCTGAACTCTACTTCCGGGTCATATAGCCATGGTTCCATGATCGTCCTTTTTGACAACAGTCGAATCTGTCTTGTGCAATCAGTCCAATATAGCCGGGTCAGGATATCGGGTAACACTTGCCCCCAAAAGTACGTCTTCTGAGTAACATGATGTGTTTTGAATCGAAAAAAGTTTGAATTGCCAGAAAGAAGTTCATCTAGCTTCCTGATTGGTTGCTATCCCTTTGTCAAATCGTTTTTGAAGGCATTGGATCCTTCGTTGATTGCTATGATGCTTGGTTGACTTTCAATAATGTAAGACCATTGTCGTATTCTGTCAGCATATACAAGTCCGGTAATGCGGGACCTATAAGCCTTTTATTATCTGATCCAGCTTCGAACTTGCAAATTTTAGTTTTGATTGCAATTCCTGTTGATTTCAAAAATCTGAACTTTTAAACCATCTCCGTGAATATTCATCTACACGTTTCAGTTACTAGCTCCCGAACGTGTTTTAACATTCACAGGTTGTTGCTATTATCTCTTTAAACCATCCCGGACGTGAATATTCATCTAAACTGTTCATCCCCACTCTAACTCAAAACTCCACGTCTTCACATAGGTACAAAATTGCATTAGCTCTTTTAAATTCAAGACTATGTTTCCTGTTTTAAGCTGTTGATGCGAGTGCAAACAGTTGTCAAGCGTATATGGCTTGATGGGTTGTATTAGGATATGAGGGAGAGAAGAAGAAGATGAGGAGGAAGGAAAAGAAGGATTCGACCAAAGGTCTTTAGTGGGGAAGGAGTTAGGAAGGAAGAAAGGCAGGGTTCGGTAGAGATGGTGCTTTTAGTTGAAGGGATGAGCGAAAGTAGAAGTCAAAAATTGGAAAGGAGAAACTTGGAGAGGGATCGGTATGGGATAGGGATCGGCATTAAGCTGTGATGTTATAGGATAGGGATCGGTATTTCTTAATTGTGGAGAGGGATCGGTGTGGCTTACTCTGGTATAGGGATCGGTATGAAGTAGCGTGATAAGGGATCGGCACGAGGTGTTGGGAAATGGTTTATATGAGGGATCGGTAGGAAAGGGTTCAGGTAGGAAAAGTTCTTAAATGGTTTGAGAGGGTTCGGTATAGGATAGTGATGTAGGGATCGGCATTGGGATTCTTGGAAAAAGGGATCAGTGTCTAAATGCTAGGGATCGGCATATGTTTTATAAACTAATCCAAGTTAACTTATTCGAACATATAATGTTATTTTTCCTTGATGAACTCGAATATAAGATGAACATGGACAATATGACTTGCATACTTGGATTGTTGAACTTAAGATTAACAACCAAACTTCTGGACTTCTCAACATGGACTAAGTAATAAACTTGCCAATGAACTTAGATAACAGACTTCTCAATTCAATATGCTGATAGTTGATCCCAAAGCTTTCGTTGTCGATCAACTTTCTTGACAATCGAGACGGTCATCTATGATGGTCTCTTTGGACAAAAATCCAAGTCTCGTCTTTTTATTTTTGCTTTTCTGATTTCAAACTATTTATTTCTGTTTCAAACTGCAATACGCGGCACTAGTTCACACTTAACACGGGGGAAACAGGTTATTATTTCTAATCTCGATGATCTATTGAGTATAGCTGATATAGATACCAGACCTATAAAGTGTTCAATTATCATGTCTTCCGATTCGGCGATGAGACACATTGGTTCTAAAGCGAAGTCAAGTTCTATAACTATATCTGGAAGTCCTTCTTCATGCCATCATGTAGAACAACCAGAAGCTTCTAACCTATAAATCGATCTCTTCTCCGATATTCTAGTCTTTTCAACAGAAATCATCAGTCTTGCTCCTGATGCTATTGAGGGCGCCATTCTTCTTGATAATCTAGTGGATTCACAAGCCTCTTGAATCAGCGAAGATGCTCTTCGTCGGTTATGCTCAATCCATGGAATTCTGTTTGAGGATGTCTTAGTTTCTACGAGGCAAGATAGATCTCACTTGCCACCATCCGGATTTACAGCATGCAACAAGTTCATGTGCTGGGTTGGATGTGCCCCACCATTCAATTCCTTTGTCCGAGAGATTTTGAGATATCTTGGGATCGGCCCTACACAACTGCATCCCAAAAGCCATGCCTTCATTCACAGGACTTTCTTGTTATTCATGAATGTTCTGTTTCGTCCGCCTAATCCTAAAGACATCATATTTATTTATAATTTCAAAAGATGACCGCGAAGCCTTTCTTATGTCTTCCTTGCACCTTCACCAAATTGTGAAGTTTTAACGGGCACCTTTAACAAGCTTTCACTATTCAGACATGAATGGTTCTACGTGCGATGGCCTCCCAGATTCATAAGGAGATGGTTAGGAGGACGTAAGTGTTACTTCAACTTTTCTCTCAAGTTCACTGACTCAAGTCATGACTTTTCCCTTGAATTTGCTAACATCCGGAGTTTTTTCAAGTGTTCGACTGTTTCTCGAAGGCATTGATTTCTCCAAAGTCGTTGCTGCCATCCGCGCTACCCTCGTTGAGGACCGGGACATCAAACTCCTCGTTACCAACGAGCTGCTATCTTTATTCGGGCTTTTGGAAGAGGGTCACAGGATCGGACTACTCGAAAGCATGGCATTACCGAGGAATATTCCAAAACAAAGGAGGGGGACATCTAACCCCATCGTGCCCCCTGCTGAGGGGGTATGGGAAGATATTGAAGAAGGGGAAATCAAAGATTCTTAGATTGAAAAACTAGAAGATGATGACGCAGGCCTTGGAAAATCGTTGATGGTTGGTCTGTCGCAAGTTGGGAAATAGCAAACACATACAAAGAGAAAAAAGATGTTGGTGCACTGGCTACGCGAAGACTACATCAGACCCGAAGTTCATTATTACTCCTCTCAAAGAGGAATCATCTTCTTAGCCTTTGGAAAGCTCGTTAAAAGGACTCTCCAATCTTCAAATTCCAGATGACATTATATCCTACGACTTTCGAAATATAAACATCGAAGGACTTAACTCTCCTAAGAGAAGCGGCGAAGGCATCCAACCTTCTAACAAAGGGGAGAACACTCCGATGAGCAAAGCTACCGTTACCAGTTTGTTGGGGGGAACATTAGGACACTCACATTCACTTGCACTCCACTATACAGTTGTTATTAACCTCTCGTACAACAACTTCTAATACGCTCTTATTCGGTCTTTATAGGTACAATGTCTCAATCGCAAGCCATCATCATCTTTGAAGCTCTTTTGCCTATCATCACCAAAGCCGGGATTCTGAGTCCACTCGATGTATAGAAAAGGACAAAGGACGAGACAAAGATTATCATTTGAGGGAGTCTTCTTTTTCTTCTAAGCAAAAGTCTCAATCTCACGCGTCTCGTCAGGGGGACATTATAATCTTCTGGTTCAGAGTGGAGGAAAATCTTCTTAACGTGGCCCTCACGTTGCTACATCTCACGAGCAACACTCTGGCTCTTTAAGTTTAAGACAATCTCATGAGCGTCGATCTGGCAAGCACCCACTCGCCACTTCTGATCCACTCCCACAGGCTACTGCTTCTAACTCTTCTAAGCAGAAAAGTTAGCTGAACTTAAAGCCACTTTCTCAAATATTTACTTCAACGGTCTCAAATTCATCCCTTCTATTCACGTTATCCTTAGGCATGCCAAGGAAAGCTCTTTAGCATGTGTGAATGCCGTATTCGTTCAACATGAATCATTCATTAATTTGGTAGATAAAGTTTCTGAAGTTTCCATAGTGCGTCAATGTGAAATAGATCGTCTCAAGTTGGAGACTATTCACGACAAACGTATAATCAAGCACTAGGATGTTGAGTTGCTTGAATTCAAAACCCAACTTGCCGAGGCTGAAAAGAACGCCAAGGTGATGGCAGAGCTGGTGAGCCGACTGGAAACTTCATACAAAAAGGAACTCGATGCAGCACTTCACCGTAGCAGAACACTTTCCAAGAAAAGGACTCCTTGCAAAAAGAGAAAGAGGCCTTAGCTCGCCGCGTTGAGGAGCTCGAAGAATTGCTGAAGAAAGAAATGGAGGAAAAGATTGAAGCTCAAGAGGAGTCGTAGAAATACTGCGAAGAAGTCGTTGAAGCAAGGAGCTTGAAAACAAAACTTGAAGAATTGTTTGCCAAATTTGAAGCTCTAAAAGAAGAAGCCTGAGAAGAGGGCGGAAAAGAGATGCTGAACAAGCCAACTCCTAGGTGGAAGCCGCCATGGAGTCTGATATGAACAAAATTAAGGACTTATTCGATCCGCTGATTATCGAATATGATGCGAAAGTCCTGCTCCACCGTGACTTAAGCTTTCTTGGTGAGGGTTACCTCAAATCGCTTGCCGAAGCCTGAGAACATATCGTTAAGATAAAGAAAGAAGAGCTGGGAGAAGCCGAATTCAACGAAGAAGAACTAGTGAGACAAGTTCTTCGAGGAAACGAGCCTTCGGATCCGGCCATTGCTAAACTTCAATTTTTCAAGGCTCCAGTACCCACTAAAGATGGAAAGGATATTGTCGAGTCTTCCGGAACTGATCCTAAGGGTTCCTCTCCAATCCAAGTAGCCAAACCGTTAACTTCCCATAGCACGGAGTAGATTCTCAGCTATGATCCGGATAAGCCTGGCTTTGGGCCATAAATGCCATCTCATATCCTTGAATGAGGCACTCCGGTGACTACGGAAAGTCAACCGGATGCTGGTAACATACTAAACTTCTTCGTATTTGAAAAGTTCTTGTTCTTCACGCGCAATGGCTTTTAACTAACATATGTGTTTTGATAAACTTTGCAGGTCTTTCAGGCCTTGACTTGACTCCCAAAAGTGGTGCTGCTGCAGAACAGAATGAGAAAGTAGTCGAGGACCTGACTGCTGTTGAAGTTCTAGGGCTCGATGCCCAAGTCATCGGTGCTCTTGATGAAGACAAAACTTAAGATCCACTCCCGCCCGATGACCCTGATGATGTAATAATAAATGGCACTTCAGAGCATGCCGCTAAAACCAGCATGAAGGAGAGGATTACGGAGGAGGAAAAGTTGAAGTGAAAAGTTAAAGGTGAGCCCCTCGAGGTGGAAGTCGGTGATCTTGATCTTGTACCATTGCAAGTTATTCCACCAGGTGGGTCGACTCCTAGAGAAATCCCTCCTTCTTCCACAAGAACTCCGACCAAGGGCAGCAAAAGATCTCGGAAGAGAAATTTGAGCGACTCCACCCTTGAAAAGTCCAAAAGGAAAATAAAGTTGAAGAAATAGTTGTTGCTTCATATCATTGTATATAATTTGCATAATTATTTCTTTCCCAAGTCGTAGGTGTACGGGTATGAATCCCGGTTTTTTGAAATAACTTGCACTGGAATTTTGACACTTGTGAATAAAAGTTTTTTTTCGATTAAACATCGTGTGAATTGTTATTTTAATAGTTGAATGATTACTTTCCTTTCAGTGTACTTGTAATTTGTTGATTGCAAATTCTGTTAACAATTCACTATCTTCATCTCAAGGCCTCCTTGTGGTCATTGCCTTAAGTCCTAAAGAACATTAAGCCGGAGCCGTAGTGAGTTGTCATTGAAACACCCCACACCCCTTAATATACCCAAAAGGACACACTAAAAGGCGTGGTGCATTTTAGGTATAACTGAAACTAACAAAGACTAAGATTCACAAGACAAAAATAGGTTAAAACAGCGGAAACTAAAATAATAACTTATTTAAAATAAAACTTTCATAATTGCTTCATAAATAATGTCAAATAACAAATGCAACATCCATATCTCAAAACCCATCATATCTTATGAAATAAAAATTCATAGTCTCAAAATCAGAGTACATAATATCCCTCATAATAAGCCAGTACATAGAAAGAACAAAAGTTGAAAGAAAATAAATACATGGTAGCAAACTCCTCCAAGAAATCTCCAAGCAACTGCAATCTAGTGTGCTCTCCCTTGATTTCCTAAGGGGGAAAAAGGGAAAATAGAGGAGTGGGTCAGACTAAAAGTCTGGTGAATGATAGTAATTACTAGAGTCTTTAAGCAAAGTAAAAGTAATAAACTCTACAACAGTTCTAGTATATAAAGAGAAAACAAAGGAAATAGGAAAGAGATAAACTGGAAATAAGTACGATTAAATATTGCTCAATTTATAAGATTGGTTAACTTTGATTGCTTGCACTTTTCCTTGGTTTCTGCTTTGATTAGGCTGAATTTCTTATCCTGTAATTAGAATGTGACCCTAATTCTACCCTTTTTGATCGGCCTGCTACTCCATAGACTTTACTGCGGACCAGCCGCTATATAACTCCTACATAGCAGCCAATGGTATCTACGAAAGATGCACAAAGCAACCACTGTGGATCCGGACGACATATATAGCTCCCTACACATAAGGCAATGGTGTCTACAAAAGACACTCATACTAAGCGCTTGGAACTCATAGCTATTACCGAGCACCTGAATGGAAGTCGCACGCGTAACTGTCACCATACCCATGCTACCTTTTGCTCCACCTATTGGGTCTTCTTATTACCTCTAACTTCCAGCATAGCGTGCCCCTCATCTCACTTCAGGCTAATGTGAGATACCGTGTGTCCATAGAAACTATAGGGGAAATGTTGTTGGTACTGACCCGTCATCCAAACAATATCTAGTTGCGCCCCTTATCCAAATCCCTCGTGATTTGGACTTATAATTTGACCA
This sequence comes from Allium fistulosum, assembly GCA_030737815.1. Classification (NCBI taxonomy): domain Eukaryota; kingdom Viridiplantae; phylum Streptophyta; class Magnoliopsida; order Asparagales; family Amaryllidaceae; genus Allium; species Allium fistulosum. The sequence continues at coordinate 413,879,315 of CM060906.1, forward strand.
ATTACTACCATTTTTAGCATAAGTGTGCCCTCATCTCACTTCAGGCTAATGTGAGACCACCATTTTGTCTAATAGGGAATGCTATTTGGTACAGGTCCTACTGTCATCTTTGCTTATTAACTTAGATAAATTATTTAAATAAGCCTTCACCTTTTTTTCTACTATCTGTGCTTATTAATTTATCATAAGTCTTAAAATAAGCCTCATTCTATTCTTTTTCTTATTATAACCTACGTTATAATCATACTTATTACTTAACCCAAGGTTTAAGTGTGAAAATAAGCTTCTTTCATCTTTTAGTTATAATTCTACGTTATAACTAAGCCAATTAATTAGTCAAAATTTAATCATAATTATGCATAATTTCAGTCCAATTCCATTTATATTACAGTCTTTATAATTTACATCTCATAATTATTAATAGGCCAATCTCTTTGATTCAGTCCAATTAATATCATAATTAGGCATAATTTCAGTCTTAATTCCATTTTATTACAGTCTTTATAATTTACATCTTATCTTTCGTTATTTCAGAATTCTTATAATTTAATCCAATTTCGTGTTAATTTTATTCTAATCCATACGCGAAGAAGAAGGAAAAATAAAAGAAAACTGAAAATAGAAGAAAATCCAAGGCGTAGGAAGAAGATGTAAATAACGCATAGTAAATAGATTAAAATACCGTAAATAAACTGTAAATAAATGAAAAGGCTATAATTAATAGAAATAACTAAAATTAACTGAAAATAATAGCTTGAAAGAAATAGACTGAAAATAATTCTAAAAATTGTAAATAAAACTGCTAAAAAGGTTATTCCAAAAATCGTAGTAAAACTACAACAATTGGAAACCCTATTATTTTAAATTACTTAAAGAAATCTTAAAATAATTACAATCACTCACCTTCAGTCCTAAGCTCTTCCTTTGGTCTTCCTGGATCCACTTGGTGTTGTAAAATAATTTAATTTATAACGATTTTCTCCTTTGGAAAAATTATTCCATTTAGGGTCCTTCCTAGAAAGGTGAACCCAATTGGAGAAAACCTAGAATGAGAAAAACTGTTAGGTCTAGGGGTCTATATATAAGGGTAGAAGTGGATCTCGGACCATTGGATTTGGGGATTAAATAGGATGCAACCGCGTCATAGGCTGAATAGGAGCCATCGGATACAAAAATAGATGGACCAGATTGGTCAGAAGAATGCAAAACACGTTGGTTAGGGGCTCTGAAACATTCGAACGAACGTTCGTTCAGTCGCCAAAAGCCAAGGCGTGTCGACTGAGCGGTCGACCGCCCCCTTTCCAAGGTCGACCAGCCGGTCAACCTCTATGTGTGTGTGTGTGGGTGTGTGTGTGTATGCGTGTGTATATATATTTCGTTTCTTTGATTATTTCGTTCTTTGCTCATATTAACTTGGATTCTGACGTTCTATATATGGAAATTGACTAGAAAATTACCACGGACACAATGGTGCAACTCCCGTGGCTTAATTTTTATAATTTCACAAAGTTATTTTATTATTTAATTAATTAATAAATTAATTATTACGGGTTAAATTTTGGGTTGTTACAGTCGTATTCAGCTTTTAGTAGTTGGTATTCCTCGTGTCGATTTCAGGTTGGAGTTTATGGAATAGAGAATGGTCGTAATCCACTCATCTATTCATTTGTGTTTATACTCCAGTCCACACTCTGGGGACTTAGAGTCATTTTGCGAACGGTTGGTTCACGCTCGACTTATGGTCATGCTCCAATCCATACTTTGGGGACTTGGAGTTGTCTCATGGGGGGTCGGTTCATAGCCGAATTATATTTATACTCCAGTCCGTGCTCTGGGTACTTAGAGTTATCTCGTGGGTGGTCAGTTTACACTCGATTTATGTTTATACTCCAATCCACGCTCTGGGGACATAGAGTTATCTCGCGGGCGGTCGGTTCACACCCAATTTATGTTTATACTCCAGTCCGCACTCTAGGGACTTAGAGTTATTTGGCAAGTTGTCGGTTCACGCTTGGTTTATGTTTATACTATAGTCCACACTCTGGGGACTTAGAGTTATTTCGCGGGCAGTCAGTTCATGCCCGAATTACATTTATGCTCCTTTTGGTCGCGTCAATTTCATTTCAGTTCCAAAGTCCAAGCAAGAATTTTTCAATCTCCAGATTTATTGCATGTCCCATCCTATGGATCATTTGCGGGAATTGTTAATTGAGAAAATTAATGGAGCTCATCTTGTTTGATCCCATCGGGGATTAGTATGATTGATCGATTTCAAACTATGGGAGCTTGTTCAGACATATCGATATCAATCAATTTCATTATGTACTCAGTGTACAATGTAACAACAATTAAATGAATAAAGGGAGCTTGAAACGATAGTCAAACGGAAAGGAACAAACTAATCTGTCTTGTTACATATTCGAAAAATCAAATGCTAAAGAAAAATTCTGAAACTAAATAGAACTAAAATGTAAAGTAAATAATCTAAGTGAAATAGCATCGTAAATGCTCGCTATTCCATGCTCTTGGAAGTGTAATGCCATCGACAGTCGCTAGCTTGAAAGTTCCTTCTCCAAGCCTCTGTTCAATGACATACGATCCTTCCCAAGTCGGATTCATATGTGACGGAGTAGGAAATCCCCATTTTAGGATGAGATCGCCAACTTCGAAGGTTCTTGATCGTACTTTTTTGTTGTAATATCGGATGACTCGATGTCGGTGTGCAGCCACTCTCAAGTCATCCTCCTCGCGTTTCTCATCTATAAAGTCCAAAGATTCCAAGCGAATGGAGTATGACCAGCCGCGGACTTGTGAGTGGTTCTGTAGGCCCAAAATGATGTAGGAAGTTCATCCACCCACTTGCCTCTCGCCTTCTCCAGATGTTTTTTCATAATAGACTTGATAATTTTATTTATAGCTTCAACCTGTCCTTTCGCTTGAGGATGAGCGACCGCTGCAAACATCTTTTCAATATGATATCTCTGACAGAAGTCTTTAAATTCAACACAATCAAATTGTGCCCCATATGGTGTTTTGAACAAAAAAATTGATTATTTTCTTGGTTATGATTGTAGCTAACAATTCCGCCTCGACCCATTTGGTGAAGTAATCAATGGCGACAATAGCGTATTTCGCACCACCTTTAGAGATTGGTAAAGAGCCGATGATGTCAATACCCCACATAGCAAATGGCCAAAGGCTGACCATTTGCATGATTTCTGTTGGTGGAGCTCCTGGGACTTTCACATACATCTAGCATTTGTCATCTCACATAATTAGTAGCATCCTGGTTTACGGTTGACCGATAATACCTATAACGGAGTATCTTCTTCGCCAGAGTCTGCCCTCCCCCACAGTGTGATCGCTGCATTCTCCCTTATTAACTTCTTTCAGAACACGCTTTATCTCATCGTGAGTGATACACAAGAGTCGGGGAATGGAAAAACCTTTTCTATACTCCTTCCTGCATAATATACTGTGAAGCTTTGCAAAGAATTTGTCGCTTTCATTTCTTCTTTCAATCAAGATTCCACATAGTAAATAATCTTTAAATGGTGTCATTCATAATTCCCTTTCGAATTCTGCTTCCAGTACCTAATCAACTTCCATTATAATTATACTTGGAGTGTCTAATACCTCAACCAGAACCAAGCCCATCTGTTGCGCATCCCCGGTACTAGCAAACTTGCCAACGAATCAGCCTCTCCATTTTGGTCGCGTGGGATATGTGAAATACCATAATACTCAAATTCTGCCAACAACTCCTAGACTCAGGTAAGATATGGTGCAAGTCGTTGTCCCTTAGTCTGATTGTCCCCTCTAACTTGATACACCACCAACTGCAAGTCGCAAAAGATTTCAAGAGATTTAACTCCAAGTTCTCTAGCGAATTTAAGTCCAATAATCAACGCTTCATACTCAACCTCGTTGTTTGTAGCAGGAAAATCAAGCTTCAAAGCATAACAAATTGACCAGTTTTCAAGGGTTACAAGCACAATCCCAGCTCTGGAGCAATTATCATTAGATGCTTCATTGGTGTACAATCTCCATCGCACGGTAGGGAATTCGCTACCTTCTGGAGGATCGTCTTGCACGGTAAATTCTACTATAAAGTCCGCCAATGCTTGACCCTGGATATCCCTTCGAGGAAGATATGTGATGTCGAAAACTAACTGAGCTCAATATTCCATTTAAGCAACCTTCCAGACGTCTCAGGTCGCTGGATGACCTGTCATAACGGCTGGTTGGTGCAAACATTAATCGGATGCACCTAAAAGTACGGACGAAGCTTCTATGATGCAATTAGCAAGCAGTACGCCACTTTCTCTATCTTCGAATATTTCTTTCTACCCCTGTTAATCGTTTACTGACGTAGTACACCAGCCTCTGAATCTGGTTCTCCTTGCAAATCAAGGAGGCACTTATAGCATGTGATGATACAGCCGAATAAATGTACAACTCCTCATGATCTACCGGCTTTGACAAGACAAGGGGTCCCTCCAAATGATTCACTAGAGCTCGAAATGCGTCTTCGCAATCTTGCATCCATTCGAAATATCTTTTTCCCTTCCTAATCAAATCAGAGAAAGGAATGCATTTGTTGGTTGTTCTGGAGATAAATCGACTTAAGGCGGCAACCTTCCCATTCAGGCTTTGCACTTGCTTAATAGTCCTTGGTGCTTGGGTATCTCGAATTGCCTGGATCTTCTCAGGATTAGCTTTGATTCCATGAGCATTGACAATAAAGCCTATGAATTTTCCTATGCAACACCAAACGAACACTTTAAAGAATTGATTTTCATATTGTAGTATCAGAGGATGTCGAACAACTCTGCCAAGTCTCGAATGTGGTTGTTTGATCATCATGGCTTCATGAGCATATCATCCACATAGAATTCCATTGTCTTCCCAATCTGATCTTTAAACATCCTGTTAACTAAGCATCGATAGGTTGCTCTGGCGTTTTTAATCCAAACGGCATCACCATGAAACAATACGGTCTAACATTTGTAACAAAGCTAGTGTGTTCCTGATCGGGGACATGCATCGGGATTTGGTTATACCCCGAGTATGCATCCATAAATGACAACAGTTCATGTCATGCAGTCGAATCAACTAGCCGATCAATCTTTGGAAGGGGAAAACTATCTTTAGGACACGCCTTGTTCAAATTTGAATAGTCGATGCACATTCTCCATTTCCCATTCGCCTTCTTCACCAGAACGGGATTGGATATCCATTCAGGATAGAGGGTGTCGCGAAAACACCCATTGACTTTCAGTTTATCCACCACCTCTTTAAGAGCGACGGATCTCTTCGAATCCATGCCTCGCCTTTTTTGCTTTACCGGAACATATTTCGGGTTAATGTTCAATGCATGGCTCGCAATGGCTGGCGAGATCCCACACATGTCGGAATAAGTCCAAGCGAATACGTCTAAATTCACTCGGAGAAAACCAGTAAGTTCTTTCATCATTGGGGGGGCTGAGCTGCGATCCGATCTTCAAGACTTGTGATGGGTCGTCGTGGCTGACCGTGATATCAATCATCAGCTCAGCCGACACAGCCTTAGTCTCCTTGGGCTCCTCTTTGTGATCCCTCGGATCTATATCTCTATAGAACCGACTGTGGCACCCAAGCCAAGGCTTAGGCGCCAATTGTTAATCTTCAGTAACTTGGATGCAGACAGATTTGTCCACACCCTTGCTCTTCTCTTTATGTTGAGCATCCCTCAACTCAACCACATAATAGGCACGTCCAGTCACCTGATCACCATGAACCACTCCTGCACCATTATCAGTTGGAAACTTTAAAGTTAAACACCATGGGGAAAGAGCTACCCAAAATTCAGCCAGGGCCGATCGCCCTAGAAAAACATTGTACTGTGAGTCAACATCCAAAACAATGAACGGTAGGATCCGCACTCTCCTACATTCATGTTCCCCCAATTCAACAGGTATCTCCACATAACCAACAGCCTCAGTCGCCACACCATTGAAACCATGTATGCGAGCTTTAGATGGTTTCAAATCTTTAGCCTCCATTCTCATTTGATCATACGCCTTCTTGAAAATAATATTCACCGAGCTTCCGCAATCAATTAAAATCCTTCTCACCAAAGTAGGACCAATCATGGCAGAAATGACCATCGGGTCAATTGTAGGAGCCTCTATTTTATCTGCATCCCTGCTTGCGAACACTATATCATTAGTCATCGTGTGTTGCTGCTTTGCCGGAGCTCCGTCCTCCATATTTGAACAATACTTAAGGTCTACATGCCTTATTGTGCTAGCATAGCACTCCATTTCTTGCCAACTCCAATCCGCAGGGTGCAATCCTCCAACTATCTTTTTTATCACTAATCTTCCATCGATCCGCGCAGGCTCCTCAGCCATACGCGGAACTTGTCCTCGGTTGGGTTCAGATGTTCCCTGTCCACCATCCTGCGGAGTCCTCGCAAACTGCTGCAATTTTTTTTCTTAATCAATTTTTTGATAGCATCCTGGAGATATCTGCGCTCATTCGTATTGTGCCCATAACACTCGTGAAACTGACAATATTTTTTACAGTCTGTTTCTGTGTCTCTATCGACTCCTTTGGATGTGGCTTCTTATATTGTATGGTATTGCAGGTGGATAGATAAATATTCTCCAGGGATGCATTTAGTGGTGTGTAGTTGTCATACATAGGAATCCTAGGTCTTGGTCACCCAGGCTCCCTCTTTCGGTCTTGATTCCTATCCTCATTTCTCTTTTGTTGATTCAGCTTGTTCTAAATATTAACTTGGACTTTCCCGGAACTATCATTAGACTGCTTTATTACAATGTTGCTTTGTACTACTTCTCCTTTCGGTCCCATGACATTGTTTTACCTACAGGACCTGGCTTCCTCCTTCCTCAGAAATTGAGCTGGCTTTGAATAGAAGCGCTCCAATGTGGCCGACGGTTTTCTAGCTAGCCAATCACCAAACTCAGATTCCGGATCAATCCCTCTCGTCACGGCCATAAGTATAGCATGATCATTTGGGTTACTGACTTCCGTAGCTGTGGTATGAACTCTTTCCAAATAGCCCTTCAACGATTCCCCCGGAGCCTGGATTACGCTGGAAAGTTACATTACATCATTAGGACGAGTAGCGTGCATTAGAAACTGCTCCATAAACTTAGTTTCCAGTTTATCGAACCTTGAAATCGATCGTGGGGGTAGACTTGTAAACCCTATCGTCACTATTCCAGAAAGGGTTATAGGAAAGCATCTACATTTGGTTGCTTCATTAGCTCTTGCTGAATCCATCAACCATTCATACCTCATAATGTGCTGCTTGGGGTTGGCCTTTCCCTTATAGGTAGACATCGAAGGCATGTTGAACCTTCTCGAATATTCCGCATGTAAAACATTGTCAGTAAATGGGGTATGGCTCCTCAAAATTCCCCAGTCATCATTCGTCAAACCCTGGTTCTCTCGCACCAACTGTCTGACCATTGTTGGAAAATCCGGTGTTTAGATAGGTGGTGTCAAGCGGTGGTCGCACTACACCTCACGTGAATGGTACGGTCGACGTCTATGGCCCGTTTCACGTCTTCTTGGTCCACCATCCTCTTGAGGTGCACCTTGGGCATTTATCTCATCATTATTTCGATGGGGTAGTAGGTCAGCATTTAGTCAAACTCTAGCATCCGAGCTTCCGGAAATAGCTCTTGCTCGATTCTCCAAGTGTTGCAAGGGAATCCCTCCTATGGAGGAGGGATCAGTACCGATCCCTAAGAAGGGATCGACACCGATCCGTCTTAACAGACCACATTGGTCTGCCAAGCGATGCCCCATGTTTTTGCTTGTTTTCTTTCAACCCTGTGACACCTACGCTAGTGGTATTCATCTGATGAGGTTGAACTCTCCGACACCGAGTAAGAAGTGGGATCCCTTCTGGCATTCTCACGCTGTTGTTGACCAATCTTGTTCATTAATCTAGCATTAGTCTGAATTTGCTCATTCAGTTGTCAATGGCTTTCCATCAACTCCCTCATCAAGTTATTAAATTCAGCTCTAGTTATAGAATCGGCAAGGTTCTGGACTTCAGCAAGCTCCACATTTAGATTTGCAAGTTGGTTGCTTGGGGCTCTTGTTGAATGCTGGCGTTCCATTCCTATCCATATTTTGAGAAGTTGATATGGTATGTCTCACCATTATCGATTTCTTTGATTAGATTCTAGCAAATCTGAGTAGTATCTGCATGTTTTTGAAGATGACTATGGATCTGTTTTGGGGGATTTGCTTAATCCAGTTGCAACAAAGGGGATCCTAACGCGCTGAGAATCAAGTTCTCCATGAAAGCACCAAAATATTTGGAACCAAATTAGCCACAAACACCCAACACCAAAGAATAGGTTTGTGTAGAGATGTAAATGAAGAAAACTAAATTAAAACTGAGGAATATAGCAAAATAGTAAGCAAATCAAAACAGAAATCAATAACACCAGGATTTATAGTGGCTCGGCGTCGATTGCCTACGTCCACTTTGAATATTTTCTTTATTGATCCACTATAATCTTGATTACAGTATAAAACGGCAAGAAGTAAGAGAGTAATGAAGAAAATTAATTACAATATAAGAACTATGTAGCCAGCAGTGTAAAGATCCTCAGAATGACCCCCTAGGCTAGTATTTATAGGTGAAGCGACCACCAATCTCTCTGAAACTTCGGCTACAGCCTCCTTATCCATATGGGCCAACCATAGGGGACGCTAGGCCCAAATCCTAATGGAGAGGGATCGATGTCGATCCCTCCATTAGTTGATTTTGGGGAAGCGATCCCTATGGTGGCTTCTTCATGCTTAGATATAATGGCTCTCCAAATATCATGTTGATTGGATAGGTGGAGCTCATGTTTTTGCTTAATCTTTGGTTCGAATCCATTTTAAAGTTATTGCTGCCGCCGATCCCTTTTGCACTCTATAATGATCCATCCAATATGCCGAACCATGCTTGTTTATTCCTTGAGTTACATAATTTTGATCCCTACATTTCCATAGTGCTTTTCTGATCCATCTAGTTCAACAAGACCATGTCGAACCCTCTATTTCAGCCGATCACTTATATCTCACAATGCTATGCCTATCTAGACTTCATCTATGCCGATCTATCTTATTCCTTTATAATCTTCCGATCCCTTTAATAACCATCTATGCCAAATCAAGCACCATCAACTATGTTGATCCCTCCATTGCTTCGACCATGCCTATCCACTTACATAACCAAACATACCGATCCCTTATGTTCTACCTAGCTATGTCGATCCCTTGTTAATCCATGCTATTTTCCATATTTTTAGCATCATGCATCGTCTATATATCAACTCCGTTCAACCCATGCTTCGTATAACCATCTGAACTCTACTTTTGGGTCCTATAGCCATGGTTCTGCAGTCGTCCTGCATGATAACAGTCGAATCTGTCTTGCGCAATCAGTCCAATATAGCCGGGTTAGTATACCCCATAACACCATTTAATTTAACCAATCTGGTGTTTGTATATAATTTTCAATCCTATGGCCAAGTAATCAGTTATTTCGATTTTAATTTAATGGATGGATATATATCATTTCAATCCAAATCAAAGTGTCATAGCTATGTATCATTGCAACCTATTTCTTAGTTTATTCGAATATAATTCAAATAACAGTTTATATACTGTCAAATAACATACAAGGTGATAACAGGATACATATAAAATAAATAAACATCCAATCATCCAAAATATCAACCAATAACCATCTATCACAATCAATATCCAAAACCTTCAATATATCAAAATAGTTAACTAGTTATCAATATCGGGTGCTTAACTAGCAGTTCAATTTCTATTTCCATTTAGTTGTCAATTTAAATTTCTATCAGTTCAAACCATATGTCAATTTAAATGTTAGTTAAATTACCAAACAACAGTCAATAAAAATAAATCACTTCAGGATTTCGATCTAACTAACATCAGAATATTTTAGTATTTCATGAGCAGTTTACAACACTCACCTTTATTTGAAATTGAAAATTTTCAAATTCAAACAAATTTTAATCCAACTCCATATTGTAGACGACTTCAATACGAATCCAATGCAGCTTGTTTTGCTCGAATCCGACCTCGTACGAGAAAGTTACGAATTAATTAACATTCGATATAAACTAAAATTTAATTAACATAAAAATATTAAACCTTTCTTCCCTCTTCCTTAATCACGCGTCTTCTTCCCAGGCTTGTGCACGTTTTTTTGTTTGTTTTTTTCATTTTGCCCAAATCGTTCGCGTCACCAACCACCACGTCGCTACCGATGCCCCCCAGCACGCCGCCGCCTTGACCGCCGCTCCAGCTCCATGCCACACGCGCGCATCCCGCGAGATCACCTCGTGAAACCCATGAACTACAATTCAAACATGAGGGCTTTGACGATGCCTCAATCGACGATAACTCGATCCAACTAGTAGTTTGCTTCGTATTGACATGCTCTATGTTTTCTTAGTTGAAGTCGTTGGCTAATTTGGCCTCTAGAGGCTCCAATCGACGTCGGTCGTTGGATGGATTAGTTTTAATGGCGGCTGGAAACATTTTAGGGTTAGCATTTTAGGGTTAAGATATGCCGCTTGACGTTCTATATGTTATACCCCTATTCCAAACACATTGGAATATGTATCGAGAGCCAATTCCATCATATATAGAAGATAACTTTTTAAAATCAAATTATTTTAATTAAAATTCCTTTAATTAATTTCTATGCGTTTCGAACTCGCACGACCAAACAATAAATCTGATTGCTATGAAATTTGAAATCTTACAATCATTCACTATTATGGATCTAATAAAACTGGTTTCATCGAAATCCGAGGCAGTGACCCGGAAGGCTAATTTCGACGCGTTAATTAAAATGAGTAATTTCCAAAATCAATTTAATTGCTTTTAAATCCAATTTTAAAAGTTCACTAACTCCATTCTAATTTAAATAAAATTTAATCAACTTTTGAAATCGTTTTCATTCACATTAAATTCAAGATTTAGTTATTTAAACAATTCCAAATATTAAATATAACAATTAAATTATTAAATAAATCACTATATTTGAAATATAAGTAATTTAACTTATAAAATTTGCTTTTTAAAACAAAGTTAAATAATAAAACAACTACTTCCATTTACAGTAAGTCAACATTTTTATAATTATTGTATACAGTAAAAGTTATTCATTTCTTACCAAATAAACGTTCTTATTTCTGAAATTTATACTTATCAAAAATACAATTCCATATAAATAAATTTACGTTTTTTACTTTTAATAAATATTCATTTGATTCTTTATTAACTTAACATTGATTATATCAATTTCTGTTATCAATTACTTACAATTCAATATCATTTAATTTACTTTCTAATATAAGTTATCATCTTTTCTCTTATTGAATTCTGTTGTTTAAAATTTTAAATAAGTTCATATCCAATAAATTACATTAATACATCATTAAACTTTTATTTCTAACCATTTTTGTTCAATAATTATATTAAATTTAATAATTTACAGTAGTTAAAAATACGGGTCATTACACAACATGTCTAAATTATCGTTACTAAAGGTACCACTTAACAAAATGTGAAATTGGATTTCGTCGAAAAAATCTATAAGCGATGGATTTGGCTGAACTGTCATATTAGCAGCTAAGATGACATGTAAACGTCAATATTTGAATTGTTCAAAATCAACTGTTGATTGAGTTCACATCTTTGAGTCTCACAGTCGTATTTTTGAATTCTCTGAAAAACCACATGGTTTGGTTGGTTTATAATATGTTATAAATTGATTAAATAAATTAATATTTGAGAAATATTAATTATCATTAATTTATTTGATGTTTTGGGTGTTGTTACTAATTATATAAATGCATACATAAAAGTTATATTTGCACGTTTGATATCGGTGTATCTTGAAATGCGGTTTAAAAAAGAGATAACCATAAGGAGTTTTTAGAACATTTGCACCATAAATGGAAAAATACGGTAGACCATTCATAGGGAGAGATAAGCTTGGATTAATGGAAAGTTAAAGATGAATTATTTAAGGAAGTCTTAATAAAGAGAATTGGAATGGTTCCATTCTATCCATTAAAACAAATCCTTTGATTTTATTTCCTATAACGGTATTCTTTCTCCATTATTTTTCTTCCATCCATGGCCTCCATTTCATGGTCCTAGTTAGTAGCTACGTGGTTCATCCGTTTCTTTCAAATATTGGTATTGATTTCGATATTTTAGAATAGTTCACAGGCCAAGGTGTCACTAATTAACCAGATCTATAAGGTAAAATTCCTTTTTAATGTTCTATCACTTTGATTTTGCACATATATATCATTGGCTCACCATCTTGTATATACACATCATTGCATCACCGTGATTTACAGTTGACATCATAATCTAAATAATTAAGGTATACATGTTTTGATATTTATGTGTAAAATTATGATTTCAACCATAAACATGTTTTAATATATATGTAATGATTTTCTAAGGTAATACATATAAATTAATTAAGTTAAATAATTATGATTTGAATTAGTTTTGAAACCTAAGTACATTAACATCGTGTTCAAAACTTAGTGTATATGTTTTGTTTTTAAAACTCCTTTTGATTATTTTTTCTATAAATTAAATAAAATTTAGGGGATAAAATTATATTATGTATATGTATATGTATATATGTATATCATGTATGTATATATTAAAATATTAATAAATATATGAATCTTATGTTTATATTAAAACATTTTAATTTAATATGTATGTGTGTGTGTATTGAATTGATTGAAACTATTTTAAGACTCAAAATTATATATAAACACACAATTTTGATATTAGTACTTAATTCATTAAGGATATTTTGCATTAATCATACGTAATATAGATTTGAATTTTGAATAAATTTTGCCAAATCAAATTTGTTTTTTAACCTTAAATTTGGATTTTTGAAATTTCAATTTGATAATTTATGTTAGATTTTGTCCAATCAATCTTTTTTTAAAATCAGATTTCTTAATATTTTTTAGCTATATATACATCATACATTATTGAGGTAGTTAATTCACAACACATACACACGCGCGCACACGCACGCACACACATATATTGAATATATACATGATAGATATAAAACCTAATATCAATACATGTTTATACCGACCAAGTTGTTTTTTAGTTGTTATATGTCATGTTAAACATATTATTATTTATGTCATCTCTTTTATAAATATGAGGTAGTGTATCATTTTAATTTTTGGTAAAGAGAAAGGTGGAATTAATTAATGATGTCATTTTTAACATTTTTCTTTGCATCTTGATGTGATTATATCTAGAACTAATATTATGTTGTTTCCATCTTTATACACCAAACAATTATATTCACCATATGTTTTGCATGTATGTCACACTATTTTGAAATATAAATATATTTGATATATTCATATTTATTCACATTACATACTTAATTAACATAGATTTAGTTAATTACGAATATGAAAATCCTAAAAAATATGATTTTATTAAAATAACTAGATTAGATCTGGTGTTAAACATTAGATTACATAGGCGCATTAAGATTCAACTAGGGAATTATTTTTGAAATCTACCCATTTAGGATGGATTAGGGTTCTTTCATTGCCTTTATTACGTAGTTGAAGTTCGCATCATATTCGACGCGTTTAACGCATCATTGCTACAACGTGTGTTTGCTTTATTGGAATTGTTCCACTAGCATCAAATACTGACGGTAATTACTAATGGCTAAATTTTCTAGTAATCGATTACATACTTTGTTAAAACAATACAAATATATATAGTAATAACAAAACAATTAATACCACTTTAAATACCACTTGTTGGTGAAAATTTTTGTTCCCACAACACTAATTTTAATTTAAAGTAATTATGGTGCTGAATGTTTACGTAATTATGAATTAGCAAGTTTAAGTGATATTAAATTGCATTTTAAGAAAGCATCAAAGGTAAAATGGTGGTCATCGTTCTTTCTTCCTGCTTACCTAGTTTCTCCCACCTCAAGCCTCTTCTCTCCACCAATTGTTCCTGTTAGATGTGATACCAATTTCATCGGAGAAGAGAATGCCAAGGTAGAAGTAGGAGTCCTTGAAGTCACGGTGTTGCGGAGAAGCTTGGAGGCCGAACCAGAAATATGGTTCAGTGGAGTAAATGTCGGACCAAATATTTGATTTGGTGGAGTTCGTTTGGTGAGAAGGTGACCTCGTTCGGTGGAAGACCGGACTAGAATTTTGGTCCGGTGGTAGTGCTTCAATCGGCAGTGAAGATAAGAGGAAGTCTCGTTTGGTGATGGGAGATGCCGGAACAAAGATTTGGTCCGGTGGTGATAAGGGGATAATGCCGAACGAAATATCTTGTTCGACGGCATGCCGGTCCAAATCTTGTGCCACTCCAAATATTTGGTTCGGTGATTTAGGTTGCCGCTCCAGAAGTGTACCAATCCAAATGATTGCCGGTCCAAGTGCTGTATGCCGAACCAAATTGTGCCGGACCAAATGCATGCCGAACCAAGTAGTGCAGCTCTAGAGGTTTGGCTCGGGAATTGGGAGATGTCGGTCCAAACTTGTAGTGCACCGCGCCGAACCAGATTGATATGGGCTTTGCCAGTCCAGATGGATGCCGAACCATTTTTTTGTGTTTGCCGAACCAAACCTCAGGACTGCTATATAGCAGCTACCCCTTCTCATTGCTTCACTCTATAAATAGTGGAGCTTTTGGATAACAATGGTAGCCATCCTAGAGAGCTGAAACTCTGCATAATTTTATCTGTATTGTTAATTCTTCTTATGTATAGCCTCCAAAAGTGAATCAATCTTGTAACTCTAATCTTTCAGTGATTAATAAAATCTCCTCTCCCTAAGTGGACGTACACTGCTTCGCAGTAATGGAACCACTATAAATACTGGTGTTGTTTATTTTTTTGCATTGCACTTGTCTATGACCGATTGTTCTGGTGTATATCTCTATTTGTTTCGTCTTACTACAATCACGATCTAGTTGTTTTCCGCTGCATTGGGTTTTTTGTTCCCTTAGGCTGATCATCTGAATGGATTTTCCCCAACACTTTAGTATTGGAGCAGCAAGGTTGATTGAGGAGTGTTAGATGCTATGTCAAGAGACGAAGTGACTCCAATTGTTATAAGACCCTATACTAGAGGGATGCATATCGCGTCAGGATCACAGTTGGCAGTCGAGAAATGTAATGGGGATAAAGACTTCGAGAAGTGGCAATGGAGGAAGGCTGTTCTAATGGGGAATGAAGTCCATCAAGTAGTGTTTGCCTCTTAAGAGTTGATGGTTGACATCTCAGTCATGGAAAGGAAGGAGATGGTGAAATTGGCATTTACTACTTTACAACTAGCTACGGGAGAGAATGTTATCTCAGAGATTAGCAATGAGACCACTGCTAGGGGCATTTGGACCTAGCTAGAAAATCTCTGCTTGAAGAAATCTCCGACTAACCGTTTGATATTATTGAAGACATTTTTCACCATACGGATGAGAGAGTGTACTTCAGTGGAGGAACATCTTATTTTTTTTGATGATCTCGTGATAAAGATGAAGACGGTTGACTTGAAGATGGATGAGGAGCAAATGACAATGATTCTTTTGTGTTCTCTTCCGGAGCGTTACACAGGTTTCGCTAACAGCCTTATCTTCACTAGAGACACATTGATAGTGGAAGATGTGAAGTCGGGCCTTCTATATGAGGGATTGAGAGATCATATAAAGGAGATATGTGAAGGAAGTAGAGGTGGAAGTAGTAGGCACAGCCTGTTTGTTGAAAGAGGAAGAGAAGATAAGAAGACTTGGCACTCTTAAGGGCGTTCCAAGTCCAGGAAGCCCGGTAATGGCAGGAGAGGAAAGTCTAAGAATGGGAAGTGCTTTATCTGCAAGAAACTTGGTCATTGGAGAAAAAATTGTCCAGTTGAAGAAGAAGAAGAAAGAAAACGGATCTTCATCATTTGCGGTGGAGAAGTCTGTATCTAACGATGTGTTGTCTGCAGCAGTGTCGGATGTATCAGACCATTGGGTGCTGGACTCTGGGGCATCTTTCCATATGACGCCTAATAATGATTACTTCAGTTCTTTCATTGAATGAGAGGGAAAATCTATTCATATGGGTAATGATGCTAGTTGTAGAGCAATGGATGAAGGTACAGTGAGGATCAGGATGTTTGACGGAGTGATACGCACTTTGACAAGTGTTCGGTATGTTCCAAGTCTTCGGAAGTCCTTAATTTCTTTAGGACAATTAGCATCTCTAGGATGCAAGGTAACTATTGAGAAGGATAGTCTGAAGGTTTCGAGAGGTGCGCTAGTTCTTATGAAAGGATATGTGTTCTGAAATCTATATTTGTTAAAAGGAACCATAGTTCTTGGAGAGTCGTGTGTTGGAGTAGATAGTTCTCGTGCATTGGATTCCACAAAGCTTTGGCATCTCAGGTTGGGTCATATTTCAGAGAAGGGCATAGAGTTGCTTCGGAGATGGAAGATGATCAAAGGAGGAAGCTTCGACAAGATGGACTTTTGCCAGGTGTGTGTTAGGCAAGCAAACTAAAGTATCTTTTGGAGTTGGACTCCATAGATCGAGGCGAGTACTTGAGTACGTGGATACAGATGTTTGGGGACCGGTTGCTACTCCTCTTGGGGGAGCAAAGTATTTTATCTCTTTCATTGATGACTTTTCTCGGAATGTATGGTTGTATGTATGGGTGTATGGGTGTACCACCTCCTAAAGGAAGCCAAACCATAGGTTGCAAGTGGGTGTTCAAGGTGAAGGATGATGGGAGATACAAAGCTAGACTAGTTGCTAAAGGGGTTACACAAAGAAAGGGATTGGAGTATAATGAGATATTCTCTCCAGTGGTGAGGCATACATCCATCCGCATTTTGCTCGCTATTGTCGCAGCTCATGACTTGGAGCTGGAGCAACTAGATGTGAAAACCGCTTTTTTGCATGGAGACTTGGATGAGACCATCTACATGAAGCAGCTAGAAGGATTTGTTGTAGATGGGAAAGAAAATTGGATTTGCAAATTGAAGAAGTCGTTGTACGGGCTTAAGCGGTCTCCTAGACAATGGTACAAGAGGTTTGACTCTTTTATGCTTTCACTTGGTTTTGATCGTAGCATCAAAGATGCTTGTGTGTACTTCAAGCATTTAAAGAATGGTAGATGGGTGTACCTACTCTTGTACGTGGATGATATATTGATTGCTTCCAACGATAAGGCTGAAATCGATAGTTTAAAGTGAAAGCTAAAAGCAGAATTCGAAATGAAAGACCTTGGAGAAGCAAAGAAAATTTTGGGTATGGAAATCCAAAGGGAGAGAAAGCTAGGAATTTTGAGCCTCACTAAAAAGGAGTACATTCGAAAGGTGCTTGCTCGATTTAACATGGAAAGGGCAAAGGCAATCGGCACACTCATGCCTTTGCACATACAACTTTCTAGTAAAGGCTCTCCGATCTCAAAAAAAGACAAGGCTTATATGATGAAGGTCTCATGTTCAAGTGCAGTTGGCAGCTTGATGTATGCCATGGTATGCACTAGGCCTGACATTGCACAGGCGGTTGGATTGGTGAGTAGGTTCATGGAAAATCTAGGAAAGACACATTAGGAAGCAGTGAAGTATATCTTCAAATACCTTAGAGGAATTCCAAACCATAGACCTGTCTTTGGCGGTAGCG
The DNA here is from genome assembly GCA_030737815.1 of Allium fistulosum. Classification (NCBI taxonomy): domain Eukaryota; kingdom Viridiplantae; phylum Streptophyta; class Magnoliopsida; order Asparagales; family Amaryllidaceae; genus Allium; species Allium fistulosum. Next base: position 413,897,085 of record CM060906.1, read on the forward strand.
AAAGAGATTTCAGCTTGGCTGGATTTTGTGATCCCGAATATGCCGGTGACAGAGATCGAAGGAAGTCAACCTTCGGATATGTGTTCACCTTTGGTAGGACAGTGATCAGTTGGAGAGCGAGGTTGCAGACGATTATGGTTTTGTCCACTACAGAGGCAGAGCTCATAGCTGCGGTTGAAGCAGCTAAGAAGGCGCTTTATTTAAGGTGATTGTTGTGTGATTTGGGCTACGCATACGAAGGAGTGAATGTGCACTGTGACAGTCAAAGTACAATTCACTTAGCTAAAAATCTAGAATTCGGCTCGAGGACGAAGCATATTGAGGTGAGAGAGTCGTTCCTTGTCTCGACGAATGTAAATAAGCTAGTTCGTCTTCAGAAAGTTCACACAAAGGAGAATGCAGCAGACATGTTTACCAAGTCGTTGTCTGTTGCTAAGTTCGGGCATTGCTCGGACTTGATTCGCTTAATGAAGTGCTAGGTGCCATGGGGTGGCACGGAGGGAGAGTTGAGATGGTTCTGTAGGATCGTTTTCACCCTAGAGGGGTAGGGTGATACTAGTAATAATAAAAATAAATGCTGAAATAAATGCAATCATAGATAATAAAATAGAAAGATAATGCAGAAGAGATCACACACAATTTACCCAGCTTTGGCAAAACCCTGCCTACGTCCAAGGTTTCTACTAGAAATTAAGTAGTCAGACGCTTACACACGTAAACTTGTGACACCTGCTAATGACTAACCTAACTCTACGCTCAAAACCCTGTCACAACTCATCCACTGAGTTGCGAATTCTCTAACTACACCACCGTAGTTCGTAACCTAGTCACACGACTAGAGGGTAACACAATTTTAAAAAGGAAAATTACAAAATTAATAAAAACACTAAACAAAACCCTAATTTAAAAAAATAAGCTCAATATAATATAGAGGCCAGCCCAAATAATTATCACTTAAGAAAAAATAGACGTCTTCTCCTTTATGCTTATGTTCGGCCGATCCTTCTTCCTTTCTTCTGTAATTAGGGTTTTTCTGTGTTGAAGCTGCCGCTTGATCTTTTGCTTCGATTGAAGTATGCGTTTGCTTTGGATTGCTTTGTCAATCGATTCCTGCTTTGTTCATCTACGGCTGCTCCAATTTTGTCGAGATCGAACAATGCTTTATACTGGTTTTTGAATTGCTTTTTATCGAATTTGATTATTCTCGACTTGATTTGAGTTTTGTGATTTATTGCTTTTGGTAATTGCTTCAACTCGAATGATCTTTTGCCGATGATGATCTTTCGGTTATATAGGGATTGAAATCCCTAAATGTCAGTTCGTATATTTTTCGTGTGATTTAAGCACTTGCGTTGATTTACAATCGCATGGCTCCAGTGCTTCTTGACTCGTTCATGTATTCATCGGTTTGAATTTCTTTGAGTCGGTTTCCTCCTTTTACTTTGGCACTTTGAATATTGATATAAACTGACTTTTTGCTATGACTTGTTCATTTATCTCTTATCGTACGACCTCTGATAAATTCAATTACGTTTATAACTGTTCGAATTTTTTTTACTTGTGGGAACTGAACTTATGCATAGTTACTTGCTGTTGAATTTCTGAGCCTCTGAACCGATATGTGTATACATGCTTACACATATGTACGTATGTAATTGTGTATATGTTACTGCACTTGCATATGCACTGAATCCATCTGCCTTGAGTCCACTCGAGTATGTTGACTTGTTTGATTGCCTTGTTATGAGCGTGCCTGCACTTGATCGCTGTCACTATTTGCTTGGAGTTCTATGTCCAGTAGCTTGTATTCATGTTGGCGTGACACCCTATGTTTGCTGCATTGTGAGGTTCCATTTGAATCTGTCTGGTGTTCATGTATACATCATTGAGCTAATTATGAACTTGCTCATTGATGTTATATATATATATGCATGGTTCTTGATGTAACTGGACTTTCCATTGTTTCATGCTATACTGCTTGTATTTGGTTGAGGCTTCATTGACTCATTGGAAATATAGTTCCAGTATGTTTACTTGTGTATATGTTTCTAATTCAAGTGCGTGTTGTTCTTGCACTGAACTTGTATTCTGTTGATCATCTCCATATGCTTGTGTTGCCATATATGTTGTCCTCTTTGTACATATGTGTGCAGCCCTAAACTTTGTATATGAGGTTGCCTGGACTATTTGGTTGCATTTTGCATTATTGTCATGTGATGCTGCTCTGACCCATTCACTTGAATATGTACATGAATTGTGGCATCTGTTTTTGCCTCTGTTTCATGTGCAATGCTCTGGTGCCATATGTATTGCCATGCTTTCATGTTAAATTTTTGGTCGAGCATTTTCACTTGAGTTGAATCTAGCTTTTGCTTGGGTTTGACCTTGTGCTCACCTGTCCCTACAGTTTTAACAAGCTAGTGAATATCGGTGTGCAAGGCCTTGTGGCATGTACAGTGATACAATGTGCATGTCACAAGTTGTTCGTGTAAGATGAATTAAAAGAAATGATGATGAACAACCCAAATAACTGAGGAAAACAATATTTTCAAACACACATTTCATTTTGCACTGCAAAAATATTTCTTTTTCAATTTTACTGCGTCAATGTTTATTTTGCAAATAATTCTGATGCTGGATACAAACTGGAATAGAGTTGAAGAACAAATACAGTGATGAGTGAATATAGTGAGGTGAAAATGTATGTAAAAATTGTATAGTGAAAATTGTGTTGAAATTTGAAATTGTATTGTAATTGAAAATGTATAAATGTAGTGAGAGCTCAAATTTGTACTATTTGAATTTGTAATAAAATATTTGTTTGAATAAAATATTTGTTTGAATAAAATATTTGTTTGAATATGAATTCTGTGTTATTTATTTTATTCAATTAATATTTATTTAATTATATGGAAAATAAAATAGTACAATAACAAATACATTTAAACGAATATATATATATATGTTTATTATCATCAAACTAAAATCATAGGCTATTGTATTCTACAGGTTCATGGAGAAGTTTTTTTTCATGGTGGAGATTGATAGGTTCTACACGGACTGGATACTTCGAACACTTTGATGACGGCCGGTGGCATTGCCAGAGTTTGTTGACAGAGTGTAATGGGCAATGGCATTGCCGAAGCTTATTGGGTATGTATCCATTGCTTGGAGCATAGTGGTGTAGATGGAATTGGAAGGCTTGTATGAAATTTGGTACCAAGGTGGAGATTGTTAGATGTGATACCAATTTCATCGGAGAAGAGAATGCCAAGGTAGAAGTAGGAGTCCTTGAAGCCAAGGTAGAAGTAGGAGTCCTTGAAGCCACGGTGTTGCGGAGAAGCGTGGAGGCCGAACCAGAAGTCTGGTAGAGTGGAGGAAATGCTGAACCAAATATTTAGTCAGGTGGAGTTCGTTCATGTTAGAATCTCAATTTTAATCGTTTTGATTGTGACAACTATATAAATCAATTTTTGTGCGTACTAATCACTTATGCAGGAGATTCGTTGTAGATTCGTATTCATAATATTTTGAAGATGATAGTCTTTTGTTTGGAGTCTGTATACTATTTAGAAATATGTTAAAATCTCTCCTGAATGGTATATATATATTAACATACACGAACATGCTCAAGGCTGAAAACAGCCGCTGAATGGACTCATTCAGCCGTCTGTTTGCTGAAACAATTTTATTGTTTCACAATATTCAACCGGCTGTTTTAGGCCCAAATTTACCTATTTCTTTGCTGTTTTTGATTTTACCAAATTCAGAAGGCTGAATTATTATTTCAGCCGGTTGAATATTTTCAACAGTTATTTTATGAACAGACACTTCTTTTCATCGAAGAGAAACTTCTTCAAATCAATAGTTGCACCTGTTCCTTTTCAATATTATCCTTCATGAATAATTGCAACTGTTTAATCTCTATAAATAGATTACAAAATTCAACAAACAATTAACTTAACTGATTTTAATATTCTTGAATTCTTATCTCTTATTCTCTATTTTCAATCTGCACTCTAACTGCATACAATCTCTGATCGTTGATCACTCTATCTTCCACATTCTTCAAGCACATTACACTATATATCATAAAGGAGAAGATATCAGTGCTATTTAAAGAGCATACTACAGTCAGATACTTTTGTTATTTGTAAAGAAGTCATGTTTGGTTGCTCAGGCAGTAGAAGTCCTATTCGGTTTCTTAGGCGGTAGAAGTCCTATTCGGTTGCTCAGGTGGTGCAAACTTATTCCTCCGGGTTAAGTGAGGGTTGCTAGTTTAATTCCAGAAGGAGTCTGGGACTGGACGTAGAAGGGGAGTTCGAACCAGTATAAAAATCTCTGGTGTCATTTACTTTACTGCTTTAATTATTTACTTGCTTATTATTCCACACAAGTAGTTTATTCATATTATACGATCCTATAGCACAGTCACTTTCAGTTCGATTAGAAGGTGACCTCGTTCGGTGGTAGTGCTTCGATCGGCAGTGAAGGCAAGAGGAAGTCTCATTCGATGATGGGAGATGCCGGACCAAAGATTTGGTCTGGTAGTGATAAGGGGATAATGTCGAATGAAATATCTCGTTCGGTGGCATGCCAGTCCAAATCTTTTGCCACTCTAAATATTTGGTTCGGTGGTTTAGGTTGCTGCTCCAGAAGTGTACCGATCTAAATGACTGTCGGTCCAAGTATTGTATGCCGAACCAAATTGTGCCGGATCAGATGCATGCCGAACCAAGTAGTGCCGCTCCAAATGTTTGGTTTGGGAATTAGGAGATGTCGGTCCAGACTTGTAGTGCACTGTGCCGAACCAGATAGATATTGGCTTTGCCGATCCAGATGAATGCCGAACCATTTTTTGGTGTTTGCTGAACCAAACCTCAAGGCTTCTATATAGCAACTAACCCTCCTCATTTCTTTACTCTGTAAATAGTGGAGCTTTTGAACAATAATGGTAGCCATCCTAGAGAGCTGAAACTCTGCATAATTTTGTCTGTATTGTTAATTCTTCTTATGTATAGCCTCCAAAAGTGAATCAATCTTGTAACTCTAATCTTTCAGTGATTAATAAAATCTCCTTTCCCCAAGTGAACGTACACCACCTCGCGGTAATGGAACCACTATAAACACTGGTGTTATTTATTTTTCTACATTGCATTGATCTGCGACTGTCTATTCTGGTGTTTATCTCTGTTTGTTTCTACTCACTACAATCACAATCCAGTTGTTTTCCGCTGCATTGAATTTTTTATTCCCTTAGACTGATCATCTGAAGGGATTTTCCCCTACAGTTCCTTTGTCGCATTCTTCCTCACGCCTTTGCTTCTTCTACCATGGGTCGCAAGAATAAAGTTACGGGTTTGGATCTCATTTCCACTTTTGGCTCTAGGACCAGAACTAGTATGTCTTTTAACCCTCCTGTCCTTATAGAGAAAACATATTCTTGTGACATTGATTTTTCATCATTGGTGGTGCCTGCGTGTAACATTCCCCACTTCAAGACCCGAAAATAGACGTTGATGATGCTGCAGCTATCACCAGAACCATTTTCAAGCAACAAAGCGAGTTCGTTATTATTTTTCACAACATTAAATAAAGAGAGTAGCTAATTAAATTTTCAATACATCAAATTGTTTTACATGATTCATTACATCATCGTTAACCCTTCTCATTCTCGACACATGAAGATGCTGACACGACACTTATCTAATAATAATTCTTGGTTTGCATAGTGAATTTTTCAAAAATAACTTTTACTTGCTAGATAAGACTCCTGCTTCATTTTCAATGTCTTTATTCATCTTCCTAAAAGATGCCTGTCTAAACCATAAATTCAGCTTACTCGAATTAGTACCCGTGAATTTATGGAAAATAATAAAAACAACGGTTATATATAAAGCCCGGTATAAGTAAAAAAATTACCCTAAGCAACCATAGTGAGACCTCGCTGATGTAGCATATAATAGGTTTTCCCCTCACTTCATTATCATAACAATTACATCATATATGTAAACAAGCATCACATCATGAGCATTTATTTGCATCACGTTCAATTCATAAGCATATCCTGTCATCCAATTATGAACCATGTCATATTTATATTACCAATTAAAACAAGAGATTAGCTATGGGACTGTCAGCTAATTATGAACCAAGTCATTTGACATCCACCATCCTTACAGCATCACCTAATCTTTTGTTTTAGGTGTTCATCTTTAAGTTATCATTAACTTACTTCAAGGATTACCTCCATAGGGTTATTTCTCACTAATTTATCTTTTTCGAACAATAACGCCTGATGAAATGGCCACTTATTCCACCTTGGGAGCTACCCTGACTAAAGCCTTCTGACTCTCCTAAGAGATTGAATGTAAGCATCAAGAACACATTCTAGGAGACGTCCTTACTAAGCGTCAATAGCCCCTTTTAGTCCCAAAAAGCTTCTGTTTCACATTGCCGGTTCATTCTATTTATAACAAACTCTGATGTTTTGACACCTTACCATAGCACCCCACCATAACTCCTCGTTGGAGTTTATACCTTTTAGGATTGAACCCGATCGTGGCACTCTGTCATATACCATTGGGCTGTAGACCTAGTAATCTTGGCACCCTGCCATCCAATAACTCTATGAGTTAGTATATCTTTATGATCCTAGTTCAACCATTTTCTTTCATTTGTTTATAATGTACCATAAATATTCGTTAGATAAAACATCTTTGTCTTAGATTAAATGATACCCTATTATTTTTTAGATTCTCTCGGATTTCTTCCATTTCAAAATAAGTTAACACAATTTTAACTTATAAATTCATTATTTCATCCTTATGAAATAGTCAACAAGCACTTGAAAACTATATTCCAAAGTGCACCAAGTATATCTTATTTTACTTAGAAAATTTTAGCTTCCTAAGCTATCGCATATTGGCTACTAAAAGTTCAGCGTAGCTGTTGAAAGTTGACTTTTATATAGTTATAACATGTTGAGCCTAGCTATCGTAAGTTGGCCACTACCTAAGCCATCGCAAGTTGATTTTCCTAAGCTATCATTGGTTGATCGTCAATTGGCTATCATAGGTTGATAGTTATATTAGGAATTGAATGTTTAGCTATCATAGGTTAATCATGTTCCTAGCCATTGGACGTTGAGCCCTAAGTAGCTATTGCAAGTTGACTCCCCAAAAGCTATCGCAAGTAGACATTCCTATAAGCCATTGCAAATTGAATAGCGTCTAGCTATTGCAAGTTAATAAGCATCAAAGGCCGAGCGCTTAGGAGCTATCGCATATTGATAGTTTAAATAGCTATTGCAGGTTGACGGTCCCATAGCTATCGCAAGTTGATTATCATGGGTTATTGCAAGTTTTAATGGCACTTCTATAAGTAACTTGAAAGTTGTTTTATTACCATACAAAGTAATTACTTTATACCAAACCATGTTTGGTGTCGAATTCTCATTGGTTAATATATACCTTTATAGTTTTCTTTTTACAATTGGTTAATTATATTTTCAGTTAATTAACGAATTATCTACAATTAACTAATTCTTTTCCTTTGCCAAATAATTCATATAAAATCGAAAATTAAGAGAAAAAATCCTAAAAATTCTCCAACCAAGTTACCATATTTTACCTCTTATCAAATTTCAGATCAAAATAATTAATTTATCATTTTTAATAATTAGTTTTATCGAAATTAACCATTTTCTTAACTTAGAAAATTCATATCAATTCCAAATAATTTCCAAAAATTAGGGAATTAAAAAACCACCTGTTTTAGCTAAGTTGTTCATGAAGAACATAGTTAGACTACATGGAGTTCCCAGTAGCATAGTCAGTGACAGAGATGCTTTGTTCAATAGCAAATTCTAGAAGAGTCTACAAGATGTGTTAGGCACTAAGCTCAAGATGAGTACTGCATATCACCATCAGACGGATGGGCAGACAGAGAGAGAGAGAGAGTGAATAGGGTACTCATGGATTACTAAGAGCTTTTGTATTGGAATTTGGTGGATTTTGGGAAGATCGCCTACTTTTAGTTGAGTTTTCCTATAATATAGTTGTCGGACTAGTATAGGAATGGCGCCTTTTGAAGATTTATATGAAAGGCCATGCAAATCACCAGCGTGTTGGTTAGAGACTGGAGACAGATTGGTCTTAGGTCTAGATTTGGTTAGGGAGGCATCAGATAAGATTGAGTTGACCCGAGAAAGGATGAAGGAAGCTCAATCCAGACAGAAGAGTTATGCAGATAAGAGGCATAAGGACCTAGAGTTCTCAGTTGGAGATAAGGTTTTCATTAAAGTATCACCGATGAAGGGTGTGGTACGGTTCGAGAAGTTAGGAAAATTGGCACCGAGATATGTTGGTCCATTCAAGATCATAGAGAGAATTGGAAAGCTTGCATATAGAGTAGAGTTGCCAAGCAGTATGGCAGGTGTCCATAATGTATTTCATGTGTCTCATCTCCGCAAGTTTGTGCATGATCCAGAGACTACTATTCGTCCAACAGGTTTGAAAGATTTGGTAGTAGAGCCTAATTTGACCTTTGTTAGAGTACCAGTTCGGGTTATAGCGAGAGATGAGAAAAGATTGAGGAACAAGACAGTCACGTTGGTGAAAGTTCAGTGGAGCGACAATGAGGAGGATTGTACTTGTAAGACAGAAGACATGATTCGAGATACTTATCCTGATCTTCTTTGAGGGTATGTTTATATTAGGTTTATATAGATAATTGCTAGTCAGGTAGACTAGTTTGGTTGTTTGGAGTCATTACAGATGATTGCTATATTTAGTTTTTAGTCCTTACTGAATTTCGAGGACGGAATTCTTCAAGGAGGGGAGCATGTAACACTCCTAATTTTTAATAACATTATTCAGAATATTTAATTAGATAAATTAATTATCATAATGTAAACGTTAAGTGATAAGGGGATTGAGATTTGAATAAATACTTAAGAAGTCATGCTCAATTTATTTAATTAAGCGGGCTTAAGAATGCTTTCTAAGCTAATTAAATTACATAAGGGCATATTGGGAATTAGCCGCACTTGTCACCATAACCCTTATATATATACATATATATATATATATATATATTTCCATTCCTTATACCATCCACGTTATTTCTCATTTACACAAAAAACGTAAAACACAAACATAAAGAGGAGTCGGTCATTGCTAGGAAGAAAAGAGAAGAAAATTAAATCAAGCTAAGGATTAAAGCAAGGGGAATAAATCTCAATCTCAATCCAATCTCTTTTATCTTAATCAAGGTGAATAATAATTTACACCATCTTTATTTTGTTTTACGAACATATGTTTTCGGATTCGAGATTAAATTCGTTTTTATGATGATTTGAATGATGATATGCTTGAATTATAATTTGTTTAATTTAAACAAGATTGTTTAAATGAGGATTTACGTGGTTTTAAGGCAAAACCGATTGTAAATGATCCTTGAACGTCATGGAAAATTTTATATTATGTAAAACATGATTTTGGAGTTGGGTTTTAATTTTGATAATTTTCCGAGCTATGGAAAGATTATTATGAATTTTCAAAGGAAAATGATAAAATTGGGTTTAAATTTAATTTTGATTATTTCAGGAAAAAATTAGGTCTTGAATTTTTGTATGTTAGATAACATGATTAAAGTGAATTTCTGTAAATTTTTGGGGATTTTTCCTAAGTGATTTGCTATGAAAATTAAATTATTTTAGAAGAAGGACTTATTTGCAATATTGGTTTTGATTAATGGAAAGGCTTGTTTGCTAAATTAACCATAGTTTAGATATGAAATTAAGCGGTGGTTATTTTGGTAAAGAATTTGAAAAGTTAAGGCTACAACCCATATGTTTACACGTGGCAGATTAGTTATAAAGTACTTGCTTTAATTGGGATTAATCAATTTTTACCCAGAAAAGTTGGTTCCGCCTCCTTTAGAAGTGCCTTTCGACTCCAATGCCTCCGCTTCATCTCAGTCGAGACCTACCTAGCCGAAACCTATTAAAGCCGAAACCAATTCACATGGTATCAATGGAATTGGTATGAAGTGGATTGGTGAAGTCCATAAGGCAGGGTATCGAAAGCATTGCTTTCGATGGAGACGAAACCATTGTTTACTTTTAAAAGGTATGTGCCTACCTTGTTTTTGAAGGGTGCTTTCAACCAAGTCGATACACAATTGCTTTCAAACTTGTTGCCGCTTTTTTTCTAAATTTAGAGCCTTCGACTAAGACCCTTGTTTATAAATGAATGCTTTCGAAAATGATGGTTCTGTCCTAGTCGAAACTCTACTGCCGTTTCTATACCTTTCGAGTGTACTGAAGTCATCAATGCTTTCGAATGGTAGTTTTTGTTTTAAACTTATACCAAGCCACTTCCTAAATGCTTTCAAAAGGTTCCAAGGGTTTCGAAGGCAACGGCTTCGAAAGGGGGTTTCGATGCTAACCTTCAATGTTTTACTGAAATGTTTTAAAGCTTTCGAAAGGGATGGTATCGATGCCATCAAGTTTTCCCCAATACCTTTATATGATAAAGAATGGTTTCGAAAGAGATACTTTCGTTTATCTTCACTTTGACCCAAATGATATTTTTAAACATAAACCCAATGGTTTCGAAAGAGGTACTTTCAATGGTTTCGGAAGGGATACTTCCAAAGGTTTCGAAAGGGGTACTTTCATTCAAAACTATGCCTATAAGAGTTAATAAGTAATACTTTATTACACTCGAAAGGTTTCGAAAGAGAGGTTTTAAAGTATTTCAAAATTCAGGGGCCTAATGTTTAGAGAAGATATTTATAAGCTTTCGAAGGAGGTTATCCAGTAAGGTCGAAAGCAAAGTTTTAAATGTTTTGAAAGTCTTAGTTTTTCAAAACAAATAACCCAATCTCATTTTAAAGGAAATACCCATGGCTAAGAAAAGGAGTTTTGAAATGGTTTTAAGAAGAAGCTTTCCTTGATAAAGTATTAGATTAAAGGGATTAACCAAGTTTCATATGAAAATAATTTCAAGGACATTAAACCCACAATAGTGGTATTGTTATGTTATTATGTTTGCTTCTTTATATATGTATATATTCACATTGTAATGGACGCATAACTGTATTTTGGGGAAGGGCAGAATAACCGGATAGGTTGACCCAATAGTGAATATAAACTAGATTAATTGAAGATATTGGCAGAGGTCAATAGGTTAACAGTAAGCCCATAAAAACTGTGTATAGGAAAAGATATTGGCGGGGGCTAATAGGTTCATAGTCAGCCCATGAAAACTGTGTATAAATGAAGATGTTAGGAAGACAGGTTCATAGTTAGCCCATGAAAACTATGATTTGGTATTGGCATGAGCCAATAGGTTTATAGTTAGCCCATGAAAACACTACGCCATAAATGGCCTACTGCAACACAAAAAAAATGTTGGCTCAGGCCCGAAAAATGTTGCCATAGGTCTATGGCAACACTTTTAGGGTGATGCAATTTTTGCCGTTGCCTTAGACCTCAAAGGCAACATTTTGACTATCTAAGGCAACATAAGTAATATTGTTGCAATAGAACCCTATTTGGGTCTATGGCAACACCCATAGGTATCTGTAGCAACATTCCAAAATGTTGCTATAGATATGAACTTTTTGAATTTGTGGGGCCCACAATGTAGAGCATATTTGATTTTTTAATAAAAATAAATATTTATTTAATAAAATGCTATTACACAGAATTTGATATTTAAACAGTAATTTATTTAAATAAATATTTTATTTCAACATTTGAAATAGTACAAATTCCTGACTCCACTATTTTACAATTCAATGATATATAACACTGATATTCACATATACAGATATTCCTCACTACATCACTCAGTTCACTCATTACATATGCAGTTTCAATTTATACATACACCGACACTGACAAATATATGCCGAGCCGAAGGCGAGCCGAGAAGCGGGTCCGGGCGCAGCGCCGGCGGGGGTCCGGGGCACCGCAGTCCCGGCGGGGATCGACCTTCTTTGAAACGACGTAAAATGATGCACAAATGGTAATTGCAAGCACTACAACAATAAATGAGGCAACTGTAATAACTGGACCAACAGCCACCTTCAAACCATCAACAACCCCTGCCGAACACTCACATCACCACAATAAAACTTCTACCAACAATCACCTCTGCCACTCACAACCTGAACATTGTAATCATCAATTCACCATCAAACAGCAGTAATACATGAAAACGTGCACTAGATTATAAAACTGAACTTGGAGCTCCTAAGTTCAACACTATCTCCCTTAACAACAATTTAAAAATAAAACACTAAAAATTATCTATAAAGAGGATGTATATATACAAGTCTGTGAGTATTAACTAGTAACCGACATGAAGAAAATGATATAATGTGAATTATATACACATGATACCTGCAAAAATATAACTAGAAAATGATATAAGTTCCAAAGGAGCATTTGCACAAACATATGGGGGGCGTACTACCTTATTGAAATTACCAGTACCATTCCCATGCTTATCCTTAATAATGTCATCATCTTGCAATCTATTACCATTAGCAGATTAATTATTGCGAGAATGACAGCTACATCTCGAGAGCAGTTCGGGTTTTGGGAGAAATTAAGGCGCTAGAAGGGTTTTCAGGTGAAGTGGTCTAAAGGAGAAAGGTAGAGGGGTTGGTGGCGAGCAGGTCTTCTGTTGGAGGCGAGAGCTGATGGCGACGAAAGCGGTGGCAAAAGGGGTTTGAATGGAAAATTTGTTTGGCTTCGGGTTTTGGTGTCGTGACAGGGCTCTGGTTGGAGCTAGATGGTCGCGATGGGTCAAGGGGTAGCTGGGGGTGAGGGTGACAATTTGGTGGCGGAGGCGAATGAGGAAGCAGAAGAAAAGGAGGGAGACAATTTGGTGGCGGAGGCAAATGGGAGGAGGCGACTGGGAGGAGGCGAATGGGAGGAGACGAATTGAAATGAAAACCAAAAGGGGATCTGAACTAGTCTAGGCGGGAAAACGAAATTTTGGGCCAAATTGCAGTGGTGATCCATTTTAACAACCAGATTAAATGTAGATCGTTGGATCGTATTCACGCGGATTGCTAATTTTATTAATTTTTTAATTTGAATACATCTATTGCAACACTATGTAAAAATGTTGCATCGTGTTACACTTGTTTAGCTAGAGCAACACATTTTTATGGCTAAGGTAACACCAAAAATGCAACGTTGCAGTAGGACCAAAATTTTATAGCTGTCGCAACATTTTAGCTGGCAACACCTTGCAAAAGTGTTGCAGAAGGTCATTTATGGCATAGTGAAACTATATCCGGATTAACATATTGATAGAAGTCAATAGGTTCCTAGTCAACCCATGAAAATTAGGATAAGAGAAAAGATATTGGAGTTACCAATAGGTTCAGAGAGAACCCATGAAATAGTAAAGATTTTCGCAGGGGCCAATAGGTTCTTAGTGATCACATGAAAAATATGTAACTGGACAGGGAGTCCTTAAACATTAAACATGTTATTAGTAAGCCCATGAAAACTAATAGGTTAATAGTAACCCTAGAATATATAACTGAGATAGATAGTCAAAATGAATGGGGATGGGTAATCTAGAATTGATTCAATTGTTTTGCATATCATCATATTATTTTGAATTGTTTTAACCATTGTGGATGTAGGAGCATAGTATATGGTTTTATAAAGGTTTTAAGATACTGGTGAGGGGAAAACCCGTTCCGCTAAGCAGCGTGGTCTCACAAGATATCCAAATGTTTTGAGATGGCAGATTATTATTCATACCAGGCTTTATGTCTGACTCGAAGTTAATCACTACAAGAAATTTTATTTTTTGTAGCGCTCAAAAAACGCTACAAAAACTTTTGGTGGCGTTTTGATAATCGTTACGAGAAAACATGCCACTAAAAATCCATGATTTTTTGTTGCATTTATTTTAACGCCACTATAAATGCATTTTTGGCAGCGTTTTTAAAACGCCACCATAAATCTTTTTGTAGCGTTTAAAAAACGTCACCAAAAGATTTTTTGGCGCTACTAATAGAATTTCCAACTTTACCCCTGTTTTACGGTTGCATTTACTCAACGCCACTATATATATTTCGGTAGCGTTTTTGAAACGCTACTAAAAGTTGTTTATTATTTCACACCATTTTTTCATGTTATTATTTCCTGTTGATGGTCTATTTTGGTTCTATTATATCAATCAGCAATCACTCACATAATCATCATATTCAAATAAGTTAAAAAACACATTAACCATATAATCAAATAAAATATCCATAACCATTCCAATACAATAGTTTTTCGACAAAATGACCTAACTCACATACAATAACCATTTGTATACAAATTTACACATCGGGTACTAATAAATGTTATATCTAACTAGTGCTAACAAAACGTTTGATTACCCATAATTCTTTGTTGCATACACAAGTGAAAGCTAGCATCATCAAGTCCAACTTCGCTCTCTTCAAAAGTCCAATGCCTACACAAGTGAAAGCACAACAGATTTGCTCCAGAAGCCATCACGCGTACAGGATTTGCTGCTGTAAAAAGCCTCATCAAATCAAAAAAGTGATTGGATGGCTCTTGGTATTAGATCATTTTACTAATCAATTCTCACCAGGTTAAAATGTCAATCTAAAAAAAGTACCTGGTCTTTCTGATCTACTTGAGTATTCATCGTTATCTTCATATTGCATATATTGCAAGTGTAGCATGACATGTATATTGACGAGTAAAATATTTTACACGATCTGAGAAGTAAGACTTACCATATTCATTGGGACATAAAGCGAAAACGCAATGTACTAATGCTTGAAAATCCACTCCAGCGCCAGCGCTGCCATCAAAATCCTGGGAAGAGACAGTTCGTAGGACCATTCCAGTGGATGAGGAGGCAAAAGATTGCGATTTGCATTTTGCTCAGTCGTTGCAACATGATGGACATAATACAAGGAATTGTACTGTTAATACTCGTAAACAATGACAACCTAGACAGAGTTCATCAAACAACACACGGTCCAGTGGTACAGATCGTGTATCGAGTAATACATTTCATAATACAACTGACTCTATACTGGACTCTACACATTCAACTAGTAATAAGCATTCAAATACAAATGAAGCCCAGAATGATTTTGAGACTATCAATTCCAGTACGGATATTCTAAACTAAAATGTTAGGGATTGAATTACTAGAAATATTCTAAACTGTCATATGAGTGTCAATACATATTCAAGAGGGAAATATCACCTGTAGAGGTCCTCCAGCTGCAAGACCAAATGAGTTTTTGTTAAATTGTATTAGAAATCTATCCAAACAGTTTTTGTACTATTCTCAAACATCAAACCATAGAATTTATCCATCTCACCTTAAAAGCTGTCTACTGATCTACAGACCTTGGCCAGCCGATATTGGTAGTAACATAGGTAATGGAGGCCTGCATTGACATACATCAAATTTCAGCTGAGCATTACAAATTTATCCGCTTCGATATAGTTTGTAGCGTCTTAAGTCAGAAGAGAGCCAAAAGAATGATCATTATTGTTGTTGTTTTTCTTGATATATACAACTAAAATAGCCAAAACACTTAATAACAATATTTACAAGTGCAATTGTAGCCTTCTGACTTTTGACACTATGACATATCTTTTAATAAAGATTATAAGATGGTCATTCATCATGCAAGCAGTGACAAAATTCTAGTTTTGGTACTGTTGTTGATAAATTGAGAATCCTGACGTATGAATAAGCAACCACTGTGAACAGGAAACAAGTTAGTTTTGCTATTGATATTATGTCTGAAGATGATGATTCAATCTATGCTCAAATGCATATATAGTTAGTGGACATATATACATCTTTGTTATCTACTTATCACTTTTAAATATAAAACTGTGCTGCATGATCACTCACCTAAGCAATAGAGTCTGCTGCACAACAAAGGATTATAAGATAATAGTACAATATTTATCTGAAATGCATTCAAAGAACATCAACATGTACATATAACTGAGTCCCACAATGGATAGAGGTTTTGGCTCTAATAGAGCACCCAATATGTTGTTGTTACCATGCTATTATATTATATTATATATATATAATGGGCAAGGATCGGCTACACCTCATTTTTGCTACACCTCAAATCCCCCGTGATATCAGCCACAAGTTCCGAATTAAATAATATACATGGAAGTAGCAAGAGCGCATATTATGTAATTCGAAACTTGTGGCTGATATCAAGGGGGATTTGAGATGCAACAAAAATGAGGTGTAACTCCTTTATATATTTACACACACACACATATGTATATATATACATGTATATATGTGTGTGTATGTATGTATATCCCTTGACCTTCATTGTAACTTCTGGTGCTTTTATAAATGAGAATTATCATTGGCCAAGTAAAATATGGTTCCGCTCATGGGATATACTAGCACACCAGTACATAAAATGCATGTCGTAAGTCAAAATATACTTGCACACGATTTCAATCATACGCCACTTGCCTCTAGATATGGGCAGTTGAAATTCTACTGTTTGGTTACTTTATTAGAGATATGCCCATTATAATGTTTTAAAATAGCTAATATCAAACAATGCATTTTTGAGAGTATGATTACCATCCATTGCATTTAAATCCTATAAATATTTATTAAAATTTCTACTATGCATGATACTTTAGCATATGTTAATAAATTGTCTCCTACTTATTTTGTGATGTCTACATATGCATGCGTCACCAACCCAACTGACAGCACTTGCAGGAAGGCTGGGAGAAAAGGACCTAGGTAGTGATATAATTTTTTTCAGTTTTTTTTTCTAAGCAATTTCATTCTTGTTACGTGTCTTTGTTTTGGTTATATACATAACGGCTGATGAAAGATATTTTTGAAATTGTGAACACTGTGAAACTCTCAGTGACAACTGAAACTGAAAAGTTTTGATCATTTAATAGTAGATATCTATGATGTGGTTTAGCATTAGTTTTGAGCCCAATATTTCACCAGATATTGGGTTTATCTTGGACCAGTTCGAGTAGAAAAATATTGTCCTTAGAGGATCTCAAACAACTAAGCATAAAAAAGAAGTTAGTTTCTGATTAACAATAACTAACTTCTTTATTTTGCATTAAAAAGTATTTAATGCCATTAAGCATTTTGTAATGAAAGGTTTTTTATTGACTATACTATTAAACATGAAGCACAATTGTAGAGTTTATTGAAGCTTTTAGCGCTTGCTACACCAAGCATAAACTTTTGATTATAAACCAAAAAAATAATCAGCATTCGGCAAATGGACTTGAGATGCAAAACAAAGACAGCCTGATTAGGAGATCTTGCTCACGATTATGGAGAAATACAAAAATCAAATCAACATCTAATCTGTTGTATCATTGTCATAAAATAAGAGCGCGGAACTTGTAATTCGAACATCTAAAGACTAACAAAAAAATTGAATTCTTACATCTTTCATTGTGGAAAGTATCTCCTTCAAAGCAGACTGTGCAACAGCATCATGTGATATGAGCTTTTGCAAACAAGAAAGGCCAATAACGCTCAGTTTTACTGATTTAACATCACACGCCATTAAAAATATCCGCACAATTTCCACATTGTGGGCTATTTCATTCGGACTTGACAGAGAACGCAGCTGCAATGATGCAGAAACTCAAGTATAATCGCAGTATATTAATCAAAACTCTGATTGAAGACCTAAGCAGTCGGTGTTAGTATTTAACAATGATAACCTAATAACTGGAGGGGAGAACTGATTCGATATCAACTTCAGCAACTAATAAACATGCTAAATCGAAGATCAAACGAATTCAAGATGTGTAATCATAGATCTGAGTTGATAATAATAGAAAACGTACTTTCAAAATGGCGTGTTCGGCAGCGTCCTTGACGGCTGGATATCTTCTTCTTGCTTCGGAAGATAAGGCTCGTAGATCTGACTCCAGCACCGCCATTAACGCCATATCTGTATGTTCTATTGATCTGTAAGTATCAAAGTACGTATGTGAATATCAATTTGATTTTCAATAATTTTGTATATCGAAGTGGATAAAGATCGCGATAGCAACTTATCAAGGATTAGAACAGCTGAGCATTACAAATTTGGATTGGAGAACGAATTTGATTTAGGGTTAGCTTATTTTGGGGGAAAGAATTGAATTTTTCTAAGGAGTATAGGAATAACAAGGCGGTAATCTTTTGGTTACATTTATTTGGGCAAACGCGGAATTTTTTTTATAAAGGCGGGAAGTGAAATATTTTTTGTTGCATTTATATAATAAAGGGAAATATTATTAGTTGCATTTACATTAAAACGCCACCAATTTTCGCAACAAAAAGTTGATTTTCTTGTAGTGAATGTTTTCCCCTTAAACTCTCGGGTACTTAATTGATTTGAGTAGTTTGAGGATTGAGGTTTTCAGGTATCTCATTAGACGAATAAGCTTCCAGAGACGTACAGGAGGCATGACAGCTTTCTAGCGATTTCTTTTATTTTTGATTCCGTTGTGTTGTGTTGTAAAGACAAAGTTGTTATGTTACATATACATATACATATATATATATATATATATATATATATATGTATGTATATGTACACTCTAATCAATCAAGGGGGCATCTTCATATGTCGCTCTTGACGTATGTTGTAATAAATGTATTTTCCTTGAACGTGGTTAACGATTGTGGGATTATGTAATGAATTTGAAATGTTTGAAATGGAATGTGGAACTTGTTTGATGTTTTAAATTTTTTTCCATATTCATGTGTTTCTGTATATCAATGTCTCTAACATTACCGTATTTGGTCACCGAGGATTAATAACTATGTATGACTGCAACATCCGTAGCCGGTAGTTTTGGGCCTCCAAGTGGGGGATGCTACAATGGGATACCTTTTTGAACCAACTCATGTGATTGGCTTCACAATCCCAAGGATTTACGACTGCGGTTGACCTAGAATTCATAGCCAAAATGTGATCTTGCCAACTTTGACCCAACCAATACCCAATGTCATAAAGAACTTTGTAATGATTAAATTTTGCTCCTATACGAAAAACTAAAGGAGCCATTGGAGGCTTTGGGATAGTTTGTTTAATATCATTGTCTCAACACATAATTGGGGTAGTAAGGCACCGCAACGTCAAAACATAATAAAATTCTAGAAAAAAAGGAATACTCTTCCAAGGGGTACCTATCACGAACACCCGAGTATAGGTTCCACACAACCTACACATCACAATATAAATATATAATTGATCCTAATACACATCCAATGATTATTATAGGTAAAAAGGCTATACTCACATCATGCTCTATCAACATATCTAGTTGCTCTCTTAGCCTTAGTAGCTCATATACCTGATCACCACCAAACAGGGTAATTTTCCACTTGCATACTCTTAGTTAAGAGTCATCATATAAATGATTTGGAGTAGCATTTGGAATCATTGGAAAGTGGCCATATATCCAGGCCTATAGACTCACCGTTATAAGGTAAAAAAAATTCATTTCATCCAACGTTGGAAATATAACGTATACTACAAACTAATGCGTATAGCTGCTTTTTGTATGACAAATGTAACATGAGTTTGAAATTAAAGTAACTGTGAAGTCCATACCATTAAGAGAGTCAAACATCCACTTAGTTCAATATAATTTAACTTACTTATAATATGTATTACTAGAAGACGTTACAGTGATCAATTGACGGAAAACGTTAGTGACCAATTAATCACAACACCTGCCATTCCTCGCTTATCTATAATTACCCCCTTTCCTTATTTCCTTCTTCCCACTCCAAAACCTCCACTGCTTCCAAATTTCTCTTCTGAACATAGTAGCAATGTCTTCTTCTATTGCTATCCTCACCCTCACATTTTTACTTCCACTCTTCTCCCCTGTCAAAGCACGAATCCCAGGCGTATACATAGGAGGCACGTGGCAGACTGCCCATGCCACCTTCTACGGCGGCAATGACGCCTCCGGCACTATGGGTACATTTATCATAACCATCCCTTCTCTTACATTTATAATTTCGTTATTCACACCATCATATGTACATGCTATTTACAGGAGGAGCGTGTGGATATGGAAATCTGTACAGCCAAGGGTACGGAGTCCAAACAGCAGCGCTGAGCACCGCACTGTTCAACCAAGGGCTAAGCTGCGGGTCCTGCTTCGAGATCAAATGCATCGACGATCCACAATGGTGCCACACTGGCAATCCGTCCATCTTCGTCACCGCCACCAACTTCTGCCCACCCAACTTCGCCCAGCCTTCCGACAACGGCGGCTGGTGCAACCCCCCTCGCCCCCACTTCGACCTCGCCATGCCCATGTTCCTCAAAATCGCTCAGTACAAAGCCGGAATCGTCCCTGTTTCTTACAGAAGGTACATGACGTCTTCGGTTTTTGTCTTCTAAATTACCAAAACGCCTTCTGATGGAATGTATATGTGCAGGGTGCCGTGCAAGAAAGCGGGTGGGATCCGGTTTACGATTAACGGGTTCAGGTACTTTAATCTGGTGCTGGTGATGAACGTGGCTGGAGCAGGGGACGTAGTTAGGGTTAGTGTGAAAGGTAGTAAAACGGGATGGATGTCCATGTCCAGGAACTGAATATAGGTGAAAGCATCTCTTTTGAAACCATCCTTTATCATATAAAAATATTGGAGAAAACATGATGGCGTCGACACCATCTCTTTCGAAAGCATAAAACATCTGGGTAAAAAATTAGAAGGTTGGCGTCGAAACCCCTTTTGAAACCATTACCTTCGAAACCCCTAACCCATTTCAAAACCTACATGAAGTGACTTAAACTTATAAAACAAAGTACCTTTCGACGGCATTGATATCTTCAACATCGTCGAAAGGTTATAGAACGGCAGCAAGGATTCAACTATGACAGAACCCTTTCTTTCAAAATATTCTTTCATAAGTAAAGGAACTCAGTCAAAAGCAATCTTAAGTTAATGGCAACCCTTTCGAAACCTTTTAAAAACTCTTTCGAATCCATATGCTTCGACTCTTTCGAAGGCTAAAACAAAACAAAGGCATGCGCTTTTCTTTTGAAAACAAACCAAGGTTTCAACTCCTTCGGAAGCTATGCTTTCGACACCTTACCTTTCGCCTTCCTCCAATCCACTACGTACCATCTTTGTGATACCTTGTGTATTGGTTTCGGCAGTAGTTTTCAACTAGGATGAAGGCAGGAGCTTCTATGCCGAAAGGTGCTTTCCAAAGTAGGCGGAATCAATTCTAAGTAAACCTAGTTTAGTTCTTCTTAAAGTAAACTTTTCTCTAACTAACCTGCTACGTGTCAACACCAGATTGGTTGCCTTAACCTTTTCAAATTCTTTTCCAAAATAACCGCCGTTAATTTCAGATCTAAACCATGGTTAAGTTAATCAAATAAGCCCTTCCATTAAGCAAAACCAATTTTGCAAAGAAGTCCCTTTTCTAAAATAATTTATTTTGCATAGCAAATCACTTTGGGAAAATCCCCAAAAATTCCAGAAATTCGCTTTAATCATGTTATCTAACATATCAAAATTCTAGACCCAAATTCTCAATATATTTTTCAAAATAAATTTATAAACCCAAATAACCATATTTCCCTTTGAAAATTCATAATAATCTTTCTATAGCTTGGAAAATTATCAAAACCGAAACCCGACTTCAAAATCATGTTTCTCATAACATAAAATTTTCCCATGACATTTAAACATCATTAAATCTCGGTTTTGCCCTAAAACCGTGTATACCTCTTTTAAACCTTATAAATTATAAATCAAGAATATCATCATCCAATATATCATAAAAACGAATTTACCC
This sequence comes from Allium fistulosum, assembly GCA_030737815.1. Classification (NCBI taxonomy): domain Eukaryota; kingdom Viridiplantae; phylum Streptophyta; class Magnoliopsida; order Asparagales; family Amaryllidaceae; genus Allium; species Allium fistulosum. Next base: position 413,918,961 of record CM060906.1, read on the forward strand.
TTAAATCCAAAAATATATGATTCAAAATAAATAGAGATGGAATTATTATTCATCTTGATTCAGATAAGGAGATTGGATTGAGATTGATTTCCCCCTAAGCTTGATTCTCTAGCTTTTAATTTGTATTCCTCTTATTCTCTTTAATGGTCGGCCATTCTTATGCTTTTGATTTTTTGCATTTAATTTTTCAAATGACGTGAATGGGTAGTGAATTGGTAAGAACGAAAATATATAAGGGTAAGGGTCATTGGTCTGCAAATTCCTAATATACCCTTATGTAACTTAACTAATCAAAAACTCATTCTTAAGCCCATTAATTTTATATTAGGCTCAGCCTTAATTAAATTATTTCAAGTCTCAATCCCCTTATCACTTAACATTTACATTATTCTATTTTATTAAACCTCCTGAATAATGTTATAAAAAATTAGGGGTGTTACAACTCAGGATCTGTTTAAGTGGTTGGTTGGCAAAAACTTTGATAGGTGGAGCTTGGAAATACAGTCGCAATTTTTGGTTCGCCATCACGAGGCAGAAGGATAGTTTTTCAGTCCTTGTGTACATTATCTCAGGTCTAGTCAATCGCTTGCTTACATGATAAATTTTCCACTGCACTTTTTTTTCTTCCCTGACGAGTGTGGCGCTGATTGCATGGTTGGTGACCAATAGGTATAGGAAAAGATCCTCCCTATCAATAGGTTTTGATAGAATTGGAGAGGTAGCCAAGTGTTGCTTCATGTCTTTAAGGCCTTGGTGCATTTGTCATCCCTGGCGAAGTTCTTCACCTTCTTGACGAGGTCGAAGAAGGGCAGGCACCGATCTGTAGCCTTTGAAACAAAACGGCCTAGAGCGGCCACCATCCTATTGAGGCTCTGTACCTATTTCACCATTTTGGGAACATGCATTTCTTGAATAGTCCGAATCTTTTCCGCATTTGCCTCAATCCCATTAGCACTCACAACATAACCCAAGAATCAGCCGGATCGGACTACAAATGAGCACTTCTTGGGATTCAGCTTCATGTTGTACTTTTTCAAGATGTCGAAAGTTTTGGCGAGGTTGGGTACATGGCCGTCGGCCCTCTCCAATTTTACCAACATGTCGTCAACGTACACTTCCATCAAACGACCCAGTTGTTCTTAAAGCATCCAGTTGACTAAACGCTGGTAGGTTGCCCCCTCGTTTCTCAAACCAAAAGGTATGACCCGATAGTAATACAGCTCGGTGTTGGTAATGAAAGAGGTGTGTTCTTGATCAGGGACATGCATGATGATTTTGTTATAGCCCGAATAGGCATCCATGAAGGTAAGGAGTTCGTGACCACTAGTTGCGTCCATGAGTTGGTCAATGCAGGGCAGAGGAGAGCTGTCCTTTAGACATGCTTTGTTGAGATCCATAAAGTCAATGCATGTCCTCCATGAACTGTTTGGTTTTGCGGACTAAGACTGAGTTCGCGACCCAAACCAAGTAGTCTGCTTCCCTTATGAAGCCATTAGTGAGCAGCTTCTCTACTTCTTCCTTTAATGCCTTGTATCTTATGAGGTTTAAGGGTCTTCGCTTCTATCAGACGGGGGTTGCTTTCGGGTCAATGTTTAGCGCGTGGCAAATTATACGAGGATCGATGCCAGCTATATTGGCGTGCCCCCAAGAAAATACATCTTTGTTTTATCTGAGAAATTTTATCAGACCTTCCCTAGCCCTCAGACTAAGCTCAGTCCCAATCTGGATGACTTTGGTGGAATCTCTTTCGTCGTTGGATATGGATTCCAGGGTAGTCGCGGAGCCCCATCGGGCATCTGGTCCCCCATTTATGGATCTAGCGGGTCATCTTCAATACTTGTGTTTGTCTCTACGTTACACTTATCCAAAGCGTAGATCATGCATTCCATTATTTCTTTGATCGGAATAGAGAGAGATTTTTATGCCAGGCTGGCTGCAGCATGCCTGACCTCGATGGATTTTCCCTCTAGAGTGTTGCGGGTCGGCCCAGGTAGCCGCCGGAAGGCCGCTTGCTCGTTCCAACTAGAGATGAGTTCCCGTGCCCACTAAGGGGACGCAAGGGAAACTGGCCCTAAATCCTCAGTTTCTTCAGTGGATCGGGGACAACCTACCATGTTGATGACTTGGTCGCACATCCCTGGGGTTGCGCTTAAGTGCGTTCTCCGATTCCAATGGGGTATTGACATCGGTAGTGTGTTCCTCTTGAATCATTAGGGCACCCTTCTTTGCCCGGCGGAGGAGAGTCCCATAGCACTACCTCGCTTTCTGTTAGTCTCCCTTAACCTCGTCGATCATATTTGGCTTCGGGAATTTCATTATCAAGCGGATGTACTACACGATGGCATCTAATTTGGACAGGTCCGGTCATCCAATGTCCAAGTTGTAAGCAGATGGGCAATCTTGGATCACATAATTGACTTGAATCTTTGTTGTGGTGGGTTATGTACCAAAGGTAGTTATGAGCATTGCTACCCCCATAGGGATTATCCCAACTCCGCCGAGCCCATAAATGGGTAATACACATGGCGCGAGATGGGAGGCTAGCAGCCTTAGCGCATCATAGGCTTCTTTGAACATGATGTTGACCAAGCTTCCCCCGTCAATGAAAGCCCGGTGTATATAGGTGCCAGCCATCAACACGGTTATACGCATTGGGTTATGGTGGGGGAACACCATTGCCTCCCGATCCTGAGCTGTGAATGTGATTGGAGGATCTTCCTCCTCCATTCTTGGAGCCTTAACAGCCCGTCGTTCCAATAAATTTACTTGGCTGGAGGTGACGACTTCCCTATGATATCGGGTGAGCACCCTCCAACCGCTCCCTGTTATATGTGGCCCTCCATATATGGTAAGAATGTCGGTCATGGCCATAGCGTCTTCGGCTGATTTTGAGGAAGGTTGGATCGGATGGTTTTTGTGGACCATTCTTTGATTTACTTGTTGTTTGACATATTCCACAAGAATCCTTCCCTAATCAGTCTCTCGATTTCGTCCTTTAGAATACGGCAGTTGTTAGTAGAATTTTCGTTGATCTGATGAAAGAGGCAATATTGATTGTTTCTATGGGGCGGTTCCCTCGTCCAGCCATTCTTTGGCCTTCGGAAGGGCGTTTGATTTCTGGTTGCAAGGAAGACGGTTTTCATGTCTCTGTTCAGGGGAGTATAACTAGCATATCGAGCCCGATATCTTGGACCATCTTCACGGTTTCTCTTTGCTTGATTTTGCCAATTCCATTCTCTTCGGTCATGGTTTACTTTCTGGCGAAATTTGAGGAGGTGTCGTCCCTAGTTATCCCTATCTGACAAATCTGCATCTTCTATCCTCATGATTCCATTTGCACGCTGATAGAATTCAACAAGAAACGAGGTCGGTCCCTTTTGGAGTTCTTTCCACATCTGGGATTTGTATCGCACGCCTGAGCACAGGTTGATTGTCAGACTATTCTTTAAGGCCTCGTGGGCTCTAGTTGATTCCCGGTTGAATCGGTTGACATAGGCCCAGAGACTTTCCGATGAGCCCTGCTTGATATTGCCAAACTTGTTGACCATCATGACATGAGTTCTTGATGCAAAAAATCTAGTTTTGAACTAGGAGCATAGTTGTGCTCAAGACTGAATGCTACCGGGAGCTAAGTGTAAGAACTAACGAGATGTCGTCCCGACAGGTGTGGATGGGAATAGCAAACACTTCATATTATCGATTAGCTGGCCTGCTCTAATGATTGAGTTGAAAGCGGCAAAGTGATCCAACGGGTCTGTGCTCCCATTGTATTTGTCTATTTGCAGCAGCGTGTACCATCTTGATAGGTGGGTTCCGAGGATTTCTGTGGAGAATGGTTCCCCGTCCTCTTCGTCGGATAAGCCACAGTCACCGATGTCGTGGGCTTGTATTCAGTTGATCTGTTGGTGCAACCGAATCATTTCATCCCTGAGGCTGTTTTCCACCCGTTGCGGGAACAACCTTGCATTGATGGCATAGGCTCCTGGTGGTACGCTGGCTGATCAGGGGAATACAACACATAATAGCGACCTAAGGAATGAGATCTTCTACATGATGGAGGTGACCGTGATGGTCGGGCTTGTTCGCCCTCAAACACAGGATGAGGTACTTCCCTTTGTGGATGGGAGTGTACAGAGTTGGCTCTAGGTCCCCTGGCCACGGATTGAGCTTAATCGCATATGCGCTCAGGACGGAGCTCGCGGATTTCACCATCCTGATGGTCGTTCAGCTCTCCCCAACTATGTTGTTATCTTCTAGCTTCGAGCCCGCATGGATGGCAGTTTTGGATGCCAACCACTGCTCTTGGGGGTCCCCAATACACAAGTGCTTCGGATGACCGGTGGAGTTAGGAAGTTGTTGACCGTCTGAGTTAATAACTATCATAGGCCCATGATGGAGTGAGTTTCTAATGCGGCCCTTAGGCCGTTTACTTCTTGGCTCAAGGTTCCCATCCTAGTGATGTGATCAGATATGGCTACCAGAATTCGCTGCCGTCTCCAGGGAAAGGGTAGGGAATACCAATGGATGTGTTATCGTTAGTGTCTCGATCGTGCGAGCTGTCGTTCGCGTTGACACCATTTTTCACCATGTTGAGTGTGGAGTCTAAGCATGGTTGAGTAACCCACCAACAATAAAAATCAGTATGATATAATCAAATATATTTATTTATCGTTATCTTTCCTTATCACATTACTGAAGTCAAAAAATTTATTGATTTACATGCATATTATAAATATAATTAAATATCTTAACTCATCAACTCTTAATATGAAATTAATGAAATATTTTTTACTTACGTTGTTCATTTCATTTTTTTCTGCCATTGATGGCGGAGAGGATTAAAGTATTTATTTTCAAGGTTTAAATGTCATTTTATTTTTACGTTGCTCATTTACGCATAACCGATCGTGTTTGCTTTCAGATTCTCTTTTTTTTATATTTAAGCTGAGTTTTTGAAATAATTTTTATGATTTAATTTTATTAATTGTTTAAGTAGCGTTAGGGGTGAGCAATATTTGGTTAAACCAGATAAACCAATTCATTTCGGTCAGTTTGGTTTGGTTTTGAAAATATATTGGTTTTTAATTGGTCCGTAAAAAATTTAGTTTAGTTATCGGTTTAAGCAAATTAACCGAACTTTTATTAAATTTTTAAAATTACTAATGTTATAATAATTTTTTAAAATTAATTTGGTGATCTAAATAAATTTGATTTATCATATATGTATCAAAATTACTATTAGAAAGCATAAGAATACTTTAATCATAAATTTAAGTTTTATTTCAAATTATAATAATGATTCTAAATATATGTAAATCGTTTTTAGTTCGGTTAAATCGGATAACCAAACTAATCAAACATAATTTGATTAATTTGGTTTAGTTTTCAATTTTATTGATTTTAGTTTGGTTTAATAATTTTTATTATCGGATGAATCAAACCAAGCAAACGCTCACGCCTAAGCAGCGTTAGTAAGTTTTTAGGTGGGGTGTAAATAGTACCACCCTTGAAAATAGATCATTTTTAACTATTCAAAATTACAACAAAAAATAAGATCGTAGGATTAAAACTTGAATTTTGATTAAAATTGCAAACTAAGAAGTGACTTAAAAGTATAAAGCTATAAAGCGAACTATGTGATTTACAAATATATTAAATAAAAAGGGGTTGGTAGGATTCAAACTTGAATGCTTCAAGTGTAGAGTGAGTAAAGAGTTGTTGAGTTATTTTAAAATACATTGAACAAGACTCAAGGAGGGCCCAACTTGGATCTTCATATGCGTACAATTAGTGAAAAAAGTTGGATTCTAAAATTGGGAAGACAAAAATAAAGATTGGGAGAGGTCAAACGTTCGGTTAAATATGAGTTCGATTCTATTATTATCTTTAGCTTTTTTGCAGCTGACTTTTTACGTTAAACATAAGGCAAAATTTATTTCAAAAACGATTATTACACGCATGTTAATACATGTAGGTTTCTCGTGTACGTTCACTTGTTAAGGTCTCAAAACCTTTAGAGGAAATGTTATTAAGATTGCAAAACTATGTTGGAAAAAAAAAATAGAGAAGTTTTATGGTTAAGCAATGATCTTGTCACTGCTGCTACAAAACCCCATGTAATTTGGTACATTAGCAGATTAAACCGGTGAAATAATTTTATCATCTAATTTGAAAATTATTTATGTTTTTAAGGATTACATCAAAAACTCGAAAGTATCCTGTTGTGGCTATGATTTTTATCTTTCAAGTTTATAGACCGTATTAATTAAATAATAATAATAATAATCAAACCGACATTGTCAAACCGACTGGTAGAAAGGTTTGTCTACTGTAGACTTGTAAAATCAAATTGTGTGAAGACAGACAAAAAATATAAACGTTTTTAATATGCCTCTTAAGTCTTTTCGACAAAATTTAATTTATTCTTTCCATAAATGTACTTAAACCTTTTGAATTAAATCTTTTCAGTGCCTAATTTGTTTTTTTATAAATCTCTTTTTAAATCTCTTCAATTTTAAATTTTCTTCAACATATTATTGTTTGATGTTTAACTAAAATAAATGAAAAACAACATCAAATAATTTTTTCTTAAAAATATGCAATTGAACTGTTGGTTTCCACCATTGGACGATTGTACTAGTAATAATAATAACACACGATTTCATCCTGACAAAACATAGGATTTGTTAGACAAATATTGGAATTATTTGTGAAATCAAAGAAAGAATCAACAAACTGCATGTTTCTTCTAAATTAACAAAATAACTGTTTTTATTTTGGAGGTTACCGTCTACATACATCAAAGCTATCTCTACCACCATTTAAAATGTATATAAAATTAAATCCGAATTGCTACTACAGAAACCATTTCGGTCAGTTATGCAAAATTAAGTGGAGATATAAGTATCCGGTTATGCAAAACTGAACGATGCATATAAAATAACCCAAACTAAGTGCTTGTAAGTTTTGCTTATTTTTATGTTTTATGTACAATGCAATTTGTTAATTGTTTTGATTTCTATGTGTGTGCTCATTTAAACCAAAAAATTATGAATATATGTAAACTTTTCTATGTTTCATGTATATATTTTTTCCCAACTTTAAGGCTTCAATTTCAGAAAAAATGGATTCAACTTTTGTTTCCTTCAAAATTTTGGATCTCCTCTTGAAAACAATGCTCTTTGTTGAGATTGTAGAGCCAGTTAGGCAGTAACTTGCAAAATTATTTCAGAATATCATCTATGTTATCAAAATGTTGCCCATGTCAAGACACAAAATGATTGTACGTGCTGTCCAAATGATACATATGTTAAGACATAAAATGATTTTAGATTGCCATTACATATTGGTTGTATTATACATTGCTTTTGCACCATGACATTTGATTAAGACATAGCTCCAAATTAAAACTAATACAAGTAAATGATCGTTTTTTCTTTCTTTCTTTCCTTTTCTTTCAGTCAGTCGTAACTTATGGAAAGAACATGAATGCTTCAAAAGAGTAGCAAACAAAACTAAGAGAACATATAGGCAAAGAACAAGTAATCGAAGTGAAGCACAGTACATACTGAGCTTAGGAACAAACGATTTCCTCGAAAATTACTACATTGTTTCGGAAGATCATCTCAGTTCACAATTGAAGAATATCAAAAGTTTCTAATTGGGATTTCAGAATATTTTATTATTGAAATATACAACTTAAGAGCAAGAAAGCTAGACTTAGTTGGAGTCACACATATGGGATGTTTACCATAATAGCGAGCTGAGAATTTCATGTTTGGAAGCAGCTGCAATGAAGATTATAACAAAGTCATAAGAGAATTCAATAGAAAAGTACAAGAAATGGCTTATATGCTTAATAAGGGTTGTAGTTTTAGAGAAGAGAAATGAAGAGTTTATGTTTTACTGTGTTAGTAATATACGGGGAAGAGTAAATGATTTGGTAAAGCGCGGAAGAGAAAGAAAATTAAATAAGTGAGTGTGGATGGATCAAGCAGTTGAATGGGTGGAAGGATAAATGATGTATTTTTGATGTTTGTAGATAGTAACATTCTTTATTTTAGGGCTTCACATGGACAAAATCATTATTTTCCTTCCTATAGCAACAAACTACAGATTTGGAATGTATGTTTCGGTAAGCAATGAATCAGATTTCCCATTATATCTCCTCTTTTTAGAAAATGACAACTTATTTTATTTACAGAACAAATGAGCATATATACCATGTAAAACCAATTCCCAGAGTTTAAATATTCAGTTGCGCCAGATTTGGAATGAAATAGCCTGGTTGACCCAAAAAAGAGTGCGAATAAAGCTCAAGTGGTTAATTAAGCGATGTATTCTTCTCTTCCATATTAAACTGACATAACACATTGACAACCATTGACAAATAAATGAATTTTAACATTCTATACACGCCAATCCCGGCATTCTCAAAAGGATCTCAGGTTGAAAATGAATTGAATATCTTGTCTTGAATATGACAGCGCTCAAGATAACACATTAGCAGTGTGCTCACCTTTGGGTTCATCTTTGAAATTATGATCCTACATATAAATATGCACGGGGTGGAACCATTTTGCTTTTGCTTTTGCTTTTGCTTTTAACCTTTTCAATTATGCAGCCACCTCACCATGTACCAAACACAATGGAAGTAATGCAGCAGTTGTTGTCTCAGCTACTACGAAGTAGTAGCTGGATTAGAATTGCAAGAATGCTGCCTATTGATATGTTAATTACATTGACCAGGTCATTGTTGAGCTACAAGGAAACAAAATTTATCGCAATAGTTAGTACTCTTCACTTGCTCTCTCTTCATAGAACAATCAATTCTGTCAACTATTGAATTTGACAGTAATATAATTCATATGTTGCATATTCAGCTTCACATTCCTTAAACATAATGGCTGTTTAATATCCTATTAAATCATACAATATATGTCAATGGTATTTAACAGTAAAATTATGCAGTGTCATGAAATAAAAAGTAATAAGAGCTATAATGCATGTATTTAAGTTGTGTAATCCATTGTATTGCATCCATTGAATGCAGTATGGCCTTTGTCTCGGATGGAAGATGTGAAAATTACCATCCATTCTCAAAAGGATCACAGGATTGTTTCCTACTTCCCTCTCGGCTTTATTGCATACATATCTTAAAGCTCTTTATATCCCCAAAACACTTCACTTATTTCCTCTAGAAAGTGGGCTCAATTTCAAAATTGTGCATCATTTTTTCTTTCTTTTATTCAATAATAAAAGTTACTAGTGTTGGTAGCATATCATAATGCTTACGTTCATTTGTAATCAAAAAGAAAACTTACCCATTGGAAACCTTCTTTATCTTGAAGCGAAGCACCGATAAGGCTCTCGCCGAAATTTGCAATCTGAGATGCCACAACACATATTGCAGCCTGTGATATATTTACCTGTGTTGATAAAAGCAGTTTATTTATTTTAAAGATTGATCTACTGTATAAATATATTAACATAAAGGGTATCAGGTCATACAGGACAAAAAGCGAAGACCAAACAACAAAATACATAATATTAGGACCGACTACAAGTGATATACTCAAGAAAATGGATATTTACCTCTTCCAAATAAACAGATAAAAAGTCCATCCAAAAATATTTCTTTCTATATCCTTCAAATCAATTTGTAACTCGGATTGTTCGGCAATATTTAGCAAGACAAGGTGTGCCAAAAGATAAATATTGCATTAAAATCTTGTTTCCTGGCAGTGAATTTATGTGTAAATGGAAACTAAACTTGTTTACCTCTCCCATTATATAGCCAATGCCTGCAAGTAGAACTGAAGCCAAAAGCCCAGCAATTGTTCCCTCCACGCTAACTGCACCCTCGGTACCTCTTGGAACCACCTTAAATGACGTGACAAGGTATCTGTTCCATGAGTATTAACCATTTATTTTCAAAACTAAAAAAACAAAAATAAACAGAAAACTCAAAACGAAACAAACAAACTAATAAATAGCTGACGATTGATGGAATGCGTTATTCCCAAAAGTGTAGCCAAATCCAGTTTTAATACCAGAAACCTAAAGGAAAAACAGCAGACACCACAATTTACTTGCATATTTCGTCAATCCTAGCAAATAGCAGGAAGGTGTTCCATGCTCAAGTCAATTGGCAATAGCATATTCAGTAGCTATGTAACCGAATATGAAACCACACCGACACATTCTTTTATGAGGATTATGCTAAGGATTCTAATGCTATATTTCGTTAAGCCATTTTTCAATTTTAAAGCAAGACTAAAAGTGACATAAACATTCATGAAATTGCGGATAGCGCATTAATGCACACTTGCAAACTGAATAAAGCATAAACCCGATGCTGTGTACTTTATATTAAAGGTCAGCAAACAAAATGCTTACTTAATGCTACAAATAGACAGTCTGAACAATAATATGGCAGTTGCAGCACGCATCTCAGAAAAAAAAAATTCCATAACCTCTTTATTTAAGATAAGCCATGGTAGCTACAGACAACACCCATGATTGAAGTTTGTATATAACAAGACAATCAATGTGATACTTCTTGGATGCTTGAAAAAGGGATTAACATGTACTAAAATCAGTTACACTGAATTGTTTATTTTTTAATAAAAATCTGATATGCTACCCTCTTGGGACTAACTCTGCACACCCATATGTTTCCCCTATACAACTTTTTAGATAAAAATCAGTAACGGTAGTTTTTCAGTTGTTAACTGCATGTAATGAAATGTGTTTAAGAAATTAATACGTTGTTTTTCCGTAGGCCTTGCCAATCTCGCTAGAAACTGTATCACTTAATTTGGTACAGAAACTAGCAACAAAACCAAGTTGCCACAATCCTGCATAAGCAATCCCACCTACTCCAAATATTGATAACAAGGAACAAACACATCCAGCTGCACTAGAACCAATTACACTTCCAGGTCCTCTTCTCCCTCTCCTTTTCTCAGCTACTCCTTGAGCTTCTTTCTGGGTTATCTTAAGTTTTGTGACTGCTGTTCCCTGCATACATCTCATAACGTAAATGCATTACCAAACGACTGAGTGAGACGATTCGACTTGAAGCTTTATAGTAAGTTTGCAATTTGGCATTTGCTGATACATGCCTAAATAGCAATTGATAAAACCTATAAAGGGTGTAAAAGCATAGTTTCAGAATATAAAAGCATAGGTTCAAAGGGTGTAAACGACATCGTTTCATGAACTGCTACTTTTGTTTGACTGGGGAGAATAAAGTAAAGCTAAAAAAGGGAGAGAGAAAATTGAGTTGTGTATAGTAGTAAAATTGTTTGTCAGTAGTCACTATCCACGCTCAGAAGTAGTTTAACGTATTTATACAGTAGGTGATGGATTCTCAAGGAGGGGATACCAGAATGATCGACGAGTAATGACACCACCGCATGCCCATGGTACACCTCAATATTTAATGTAATCATATTATTTGAAATGAAACCCAGACTTTGCGGTTATGTTCTAATATCATTTGAGATCATCTTCATAAAAACTAAGCTTATCTGGATAATCCTAAAATACTCAAAAATAATATTTCAAATTGATGATTAAATTCAACGACTGGTATTAATATTTTAAAAAGAAAAACAATAAAGTCAAGGACCACTAGCTCAAGCGGCGAGTGGTATCTCGATGTAGGCTGAAGTTCTAGAGGTCTTGGCTTCGAATCTCTTGGGACATCAAAATAAGTGCTCTGCTTAAATAAAGTATCACTTTTATTATTAAAAAAAAACTAAAATCATGATTCCTCTTCAATCGACTTTGAACGGCATCGATGACAAGCAGTGGTGCTATCCCGCTACCACCATCGACCACTGCACCCATCACCAAACCAATCATACTGCTACCATCAGCGACTGCTGATACCACAATCGATTGGTTATTCGGAATGTTGGATCAACGAGTATGTTCTTCTATAACAGCTCAAATATCTCCCTTTCATGATTTGAATCAACACAAACTTATCAAATGACTAATAGTGGCACAAAAGTGTAGGCATAAAAATGAAAATTAGAATTGTTTTAAAAACTGGTACAAAGCAATGAGCCTATGGTATGAACCTCTGGTTTCTTTTACCTACAAAGTATTAGTTTGATAAAGGGTGAAATTTTTATTTGCAGAAGATTGAATTAAGAAAGGCATTACTTCAAATGATTGGTAGGCTGTAAAGTATTAGTTCAATTAAGAAAGACACTTTTATTATCTTTTAATCAAAATTGAATATTGATATTACACTATATCATTATGTTGAAAGTCAATGACCAGCACCACTGTCCAGTGGTTCTGGTGCTTCGACTTTGGTACGAGAAATCACAGGTTCAAAACTTGCATAGCGTGATTCGAACATATATTGACATGTAGTATATATACTACCTAAGACTTGCAGTTCTAACATGTACTACCATCTAAGTACCCAATTTGAAAAGAAAAAAAATTATGTTTGAAAGTCAAATTGATAACTCGGTAATTTAATATTCAAATTGTTATTGGTTCAATTGTGTATAAAATATCGTAATTGAATATTAAAACCAAATATCAAATTATGAAATTGTTATTTACAATTTGTAAAAGTATGAATCAATTTTGATGAATTGAATTAATTTGTAAATATGCATTAAACTTTTAAAATTATCTATTTCGTTAATATGAAAATGCAAGATATACGAATAATAAAAATGATAAAAAAATAAGTTAGATTTCAAAAACAAATCTCCGAAGCTTACAATAGAAGACTTAAACAAAAGAAAGACGGGCTAGAAAAATCACTTGACTCAATTTCTAATTTGTTTCAAGCAAAAATTCAAAGATCTAAATCTTCGGCTTCAAATAGGATTGAAGAAGTTAGCAATGAAAATGAAAATATTGATGGGAATATTGAAAATGAAGCAATAACAAAATGAGAATGTTGAAGCCAATACTCATGAAAAGCCCTGACCAACGAAGATGATAATGTTAATAAAGAAGGCATATATGGTATAAAAAAATATGAATGAAGGTATTGATGATTTAAGTGCGTTTGATCTTGAGAAAGATGATCTCGAGTATGATTTGAGATTGTGGAAAAGGATAATCAATACTAAAAGAATAATGTTGGTTAAACATGGTTTTATCAAGCAACAAATAACTTGAGTTTGATATAGTTAAACACCAAAGTGTACAAAAGAGACTTTTTGATATAAACCATAGAGCTTAATGTATTTCATGTGGATGTTATAGTTTAAATCTCGCTTTATGTGATATGGTCAAATCATGTATGAAAGCTTACAAATATAAAAGATTTATATTTTGTTTTCTAGCTCAACTTATCGATGGAAAATGAAAACATGTAAATGACTTGACTTCAAAAGCAATGTCGGCAACTCATTGGGAAACCATATAGAGAATGTACAAGCAATAATAACTCGATCATCGAAGCTTGGGGAAGTTTTAATTGATATTGCAAATAATACTAAAGACGATATTGTGATGGTAAGAGCTAAAGATGTTTAAATGCTTTAGAATACTTCGAGTTCTTGTTTATTTTATGTATTTGGTAACACCATAATGGATGATATTAATCCGGTTGGCAAAATACTTCAACAACAGTAAAGGGATATTGAAGATGTGAATTATTAAAATAAAGAAACTTGATCATTGTTATATAATTTTAGAATCGGTTGCTTTTTTTGTATAATAGATCAAGCTTCCACTCGAGGATCAATTTGAACAATTTGAACTTTATGAAGAAAAATTTGGATTTTTTTCGAATACAAAATTCAGAACCATTGAAGAGAACCAATTGAAAAGGCAATGTATGAAACTAGAAGAAAAAATTGAAACGCAACTAAGAGAGTGATATTTATGGAAAAAGATTAGCTTTTGAACTTGGACAATTGAGAAAAATCCTATCATCAAAAGTAACAATATCGACTAGAATTGAAATTTTAAGATCTTATCATGATATAAGTGGACTTCTAAATGCATGAGTTGCATATCAAATTTTATTGGTTGTACGATTACAATGACTTTCGGCAGAAAGAAGTTTTTCTATGTTTAAGTTAATAAAAACTTATCTCTGAACTACTATATCACATAAAAGATGAATTAGCTATGATTTCAATTAAAAAAGAATATCCGAATATGTTCAAATATGATGATGTAATTAAAGAATTAGTTTCTAAAACACAACGAATTGTTTTCATTAAATATATTTATGTTAAAGATACCATAACGTGTTTACATTTTTGTAATATATATGGTGTTGCTACTCACAATGTCAAATTATCAATGAGCACATTCAATATTGAAAAGAAAAGATCAAATAAAAATTCATATTTATAATATTACATTTTGATACTGCACGTAGAAATAAAATCACGTTTCCCATTCCACCCTTGTTTCTTGTTTCCCTTTTTATTTTAAGCCTAGTATTTTATCCACACACGCAACATGTAATGTGACACTAACCGCACATACATCGTACATAAGAATATAATTAAATCATAGTTGTCAAGGCCAAAAAGCCACAGGCCTTCGCCTAGCGTTTCTTTGGGCATCTTGAATGACATTTTTTCCGTACTTCAACCAAAAAAAGTGCACTTGAAAAATGCATTAAAACTCAATTTTTGGCTTTAAAATGGCAAGTAAATGCAATATTGAGAATAAAACATCATACGATTGGCATAAATCAAACTAAGAGCGACGGCGGCAAATGTTACACGGTGGTGACAACAGTGGAGCAGCGGCAGCAAAAATCAAGCGGCAACAGTGAACGAAATTAGACTTTTTTTGTTCGTGAGTTCGACGTTGAAAAAGGAAACTATGTATTTTCTTCGAGAATACGCTCCAAATCGATAGTCAAACAAGCCCTTTTTTCTTCCCCTGTTGAATTTCGGGCTACTATTGGGTCAAATGCTGAAATTTTCAATTTCTCCTCAAATGTTGCACAAGACGTGCTTTTTTGCTGCTTCACAAGTCGAGCGTCTTGACGCCTTTGGGATTTTTTTAGCATCTCACGCATCGTAGGTGCTTCAGAAGGTAAAAAAGCTCCAGACTGGCGCCTAGGTGAAGGCTTTGATAACATAGAATTGAATCAAGCACGACAGTGTATAACAGGATATTGCATAATTAAATCATCACGTTCCATTGGATACCAAATCAAGCATAATTTAGGGTTAATTATAACCAAATCAAGCATATGGACAAAAAGTTGATGCAGTGGCTTAAATGCATTATCACACTTCATGGCTGATCAGGGTTTTAAATCTCGGCCATCTCGGCCGATATCTCGGCCGAGATCTCGGTTCAAGGCATGGGCGAAACGAAACATGAGATATCGCTCGATATCTCGTTTCGAATATATCGGCCGAAATTTACAAATATCGCCCGATATTTGTAGCGCCCGATATTTGTAGCGATACGATATTCCGATATCTTCCCGATTTTTTTTTAATAAAAACATAGGCCCATCTCAGCCCAACTTAAAAAAAAAGACAGTCATTTTCCTCGTTAAACTTCTCAAATTTCACATTCTATCTTCAAAACTATCAAAACTCCTCTCTACGGAAATAATCGACCTCCCCCTTCTGCAAATAATCGAATACCCGCTGCTTAAAAACCCAAATTTCCGACTGCTCGATCTCTTCCAACGCTCGCGATCGCGATTCCAACTGCTCGATCTCTTCCAAGGCTCGCGATCGCGATTGCTTCCAGTTTCCGCTTGCTCGATTGCTGCTCGATCTCTTCCAACGCTCGCGATCGCGATTCCAACTGCTCGATCTCTTCCAACGCTCGCGATCGCGATTGCTTCCAGTTTTCGCTTGCTCGATTGCTTTTGATAGTCAGCTTCATCTTCGCTCAACCTCGTTACTTCAGTTCCTACAGGTATGTTAATTAGGATTTTTTTTTCTATTTTAAGGAAATTCAATTTGAATTTACATGATAATTTACAGTAGATTTGCTTACTGAGCAATTCTGAAAATTTTGGGCTTTTGGGATTTTGGGCTTTAGGGTTTTACTTCAGTTCCTACAGCTTATTTGATGCAGTGAACTTGATTAGTTGTCGGAGGGTTTGTTGAATTTGTTCTGTTTGACATGTTATAATGAGGGACATAAAAAACGAAGAGATACTTCTAATATAAAGGATGTAGCATATAAGCTTGCGGTATAATTTATGCAATGCAACCATTGAATAGTTATACAATTCTGATTTTTTGTTTTTTATATTAAACTTTAACTTGCATATGTTTTACATATAATAAGTCCAAGATAGAAATGACATAGATGTTCTTTCGAGCAATCGATGACAATGGTATATGGTGTGATTTTACAAATCAAGTAAGCTTAAATTTTCATTTATTTCAGTACATGTAAATATTATTGCATAATCAAATTAATTTAAAACATGAACATTGAAATATACGCCGATATGGTCCCGAGATGAACTTTAAGGTCCGATATGTAAACCCGATATTGGCATCCGAGATGCACTCGTCTCGTCCGAGATCTCCCCCGATACGATACCGAGTCACTAAAATCGCCGAGACGAAACGTGACCGATATCCGAGATTTAAAACCTTGTGGCTGATAGTGTGTTGCTTCCCCAATGTACATTCTTAGCTTATTAATATTTAATTTGTAGCAGATTTTCTTGTTAATTTGTGAATTTAAAGGATTATTTTTATTATTTTATTTTATTTTATTTTTTTGCTTTGCTTAGTATAATGATATGGAATGGTGTAACTGTGTAATAAAATAACATAAACTAACTTATTTAAAAAAATGGTGAATAGCGTGAAAAATGAATTGGGTAGGAGCATCCGTGAAAAGTGTTTGAACAAGGTCATAAAATAAACAATAGGATTTCAAAGGGTTTAAGTTAAAATAATTTATGTTAAATCTAATTCCTTATTGGTGTACTGACTCCTCCGTTTAGGAGTTTTCTTCCTTATGGGTTTTGGACGACTCCGTTTACAAGATGTTAAGAAATCCGACGCTTGCGAGTTTTTTACAGCATCGGTTTTTGATATTTTTTGAGACCAATCAAAATTAATAGTGTAATTTTGGTCATTTCTTTCAAACTACTAAATCGGTGGTTTTTATTATTTCCCATATTTTCTTCCAACTTTACAATCTTTAAAACTATTGTTTTAAATACTTCAACATAAAAATATAATTTTTATTTTGTATTTTCTACATTAAAAAACATTGAAAATATATTATTACATTTATGATAGATACATTAACGATTTTTTTTCAAAGAAAACTAGAAAGTTGTTGATTTACTAATTTAAATAATACTTATTATAATATCTCAAGTTTTTTTTTTATTTTAACTTCTATTTGAAATTGACATTAGATTTATGTTCTCCTAAAATATAGTTCATTATGAATTTATGATATAAATTTTAAAATCTAACTTTTTAACTTTGAAAACTTACTTTTTATTCTATCTTTAATATAACACATATTTTGAATTTAGATATATGCATAATTTCACAATTTTACGATGGTTTCATAACCCGTGAAAAAAAGACTTTCAAGCATGGTTTCATATCTCACAAAACCACCCGTAATAACCTCCCAAAATTGACCCTTTCTTTCATAGTCAAAGCCAGTACCCAAAAAAAACCCTCATAAATGGTACAACTAAATTCAAAAGTGGAACCTTAGTTGAAATTTTAAAAAAATACAATAATGCTCTTAGTAAGTTTCAGTGTATAGATAAATTGATACTGTGAATAGCAGCACCTTTTGTATATCATTATCTATATATCATGTACTTTGAGTAGGTATTTTTATATGTGTCAACTTAACAGGAAAAAAAAAATCATACTATTAGTTTTTTTTTTGTTTTTTTATTTTTAAAGCAACAAAATTGTTTCTTGTCTAGGGAAACCAGAATGTCGGATTGCATGCATCAAGTTGTCTTACTTACATAAGCTGCTAATCAATTTCAAACGCATTATAGTTCCATCTACATAGCAATTCTACACGCTATATGATTAAAATAAAAATAAAATCCATCTGTAGGCTACTACTTTTCAATACAAAACAGACTGTGTAAAGCTTAAGAAGGGTTTGAAAAAGCAAACAAATACCAACTTACGATTAAGAAATAAGTTGCAACAAGCAAGAACCCTGAACTTCCAAATGCCCGCCAAGTTAATATCCCCAGCAAAAGCGCAGCTCCAATACCGGAAACTGACAAACCCAAAACAAGAATGGGAGATCCAAGAACGAATATGAGCAGATTGGTCACGATCGAAGACTGCCAAGTGGACGGAGAGGATCTGACTAGGTCCACAACTGTGGATTGGAGGGCGGAGATTTGTTGGATGGAAACGGATTTAGGAGGCGGTAGCATTTTAGAGAACCTAGGGTTTCGATTTGGGAGGATTTTGATTGGTTTTGTGATTGGAATTAACGAAGGAGTGAGGAGAGAGGAAGACCGGAGAACTGCGAAAGCCATTGAGTGTGAGTTTGCAAACAGTTTTCAGAAAAAACTAGTATGAGGCCCGAGCTTCGCAATGACAGCACCTCAGTTTCATTGATTGATTGTTAAGTTTGTAGCTCTAATTTTGTATATTTAGATTGACAGAATTCGGATTTATTACCATCTCCCGGGAAGAAAAAAAAAGACACTGATGAGACAAGATAAAAGTTTCAGATCCATGTTTTAGAGGTTGTTATAGGGAATTCGAAATAAATATGTAAATTTGGTTTCTATTTTTGAAAAATAAAAAACGCATGTTACCTTTCATTTTCTGTCAGGAAAGCGAAAGCTAGTTTACGCTTTTTGATTTTGAAAATTTTGAAAAGTGCAAGGCAACTTGCGCTTTCTATCAAGAAAGCGCAAGCTAGTTTGTGCTTTTTGATTTTGAAATATTTATGAAATTTTTGAAATTTTCAAAACAAATTAATGTTTAAAAAGCACAAGCTAACTTGTGTTTTTTGATTTAGAAAAAACAGAGACCTAATTTACATACTCATTTCTACATGGACTTTTCTTATAGCAACAACAGAAATAGGGACCTTTCATGCAAATCCCCCAATGAAATCTATATTTAGATTAGAACATTCTTAACCATAAAGAAGAATATTGATGAGGAGAAACAAAGTAGACAAACATGTGATACGTTGCAAAAGTATAACATGGTCATAAGAGAATACAAAAAAAGAAGCAAGGTCACAATTTTATTAATGCAAATTCCAAGTTAAATGTCGTCATTATGTGCGCACGTGCACACAATGTTCTGGCATGTGCAAAGACAAAAGCAAGCTAACTACATTTTATTGCAAAGTAGATACATGACATTAATAACTGCATAGAACATATAATAAGTATAAAGTAGTACATTATTAATAAGTATATGAACTAAATCACTAAACTAGGTTAAATAAAATGAAAACATTCTAGTAAAATTCACATTCATTCTGCTCTTACATACATTTGTGAGCATCAATGTGATGATAAGCTTTGATTTTAAAAGAATTGAGCATATTGTTCTAACAGCACGTTAATATCATATGTTACAACTTCATTTAAATAACATTGGTAGTGTACATAAATACAATAAGATACTATGAACGCACTCATATTTACACAACGGTATGAATTCAATTTTTTATGCTGCAGTTTTCATTAAATAAATTATTAATGTTGATTGTAGATATAACCCATTTGTAAATGATGGTTTTGCTTACCATCCAACATAACGTTTATGCATTTTTCATTGTCATCTACATACTTCTTAACTGCATATTAACAAAAACATTTGAATAAATTTATGTAATTCATGATGTTATTTTAGTGTAAAAAAATTGACTGTAGAATCGTTCTTCATTGTGTAATCAATTTGACCAAAATAAGCTTTCAAAAGCAGCGTGTTCATTAATTATGCTCTCTGTCATATTCTTAACCCAAAAAATGGATCAACATACAGAATCAAGATGAAAGCACCAGTTCGGATAAAAGTAAAAGAAAAAACAGAAAATAGACAAGAACACACAGAAGTTTTTATAGTGGTTCGACGTACTTCGACCTACGTCCGCTTCAATCTGTTTTATTATTAGTTGCTAGTTGTTATCTCTTCGGATTTCAACTAGTTTCCCCTAGATCTAAGATACAATGAGTTTGAATAAGTTTGGAAGAGATAAGAAGTGAAGAGAATTCAACAGAGTAATAATAGCACTCCTCCAGAAAAGATCTTTCTCTAGTTGCTGGTAGATGAGTATTTATAGAGTAGTTGGATAAATATCAAATCAGAGGCCCAATAGCAATGAAGTTCAGAAGCTAAGTCGAAGGCACACAAGAAGTCCCGAGCCACCCCGAGTTAAAGGGATAACTCGGGTCCGACCTATCATGATAGGTCGGGGCCGAGTCTAATTCCTTAGTGGAATTTGTCTTACTCCACTTGCAAGCTATTCCATCCTTTTAGTTGAGTCGTTCTAGCTCTTGTTCTATTGTTTTCAAATCAAGTCCGCGGATCTCTTCGATATCCAACTTTTTTTAGCTTCATACTTAGCCAACACTTAGAGTAAGTTATTAATTCCTTGTACCATTACTTGAGCATAAAACAATGGAGTAGAGTGAGCTATGCATGAAGTCTGGGAAGTCATTTGGTGAGCACCTATAGGTCGGACCCGACCTATGGAAAACTCGGGCCGAGTTTAAATGATTGGGCCAAACCACTCCAAACTTTTTCTAAGTCCTTCCTTGTGTTTTCTATGTGCACATGTCAAGTTTCAAGTCATTATGGTTCCATTTCAATCTTCTACGTTCTGTTGAAGCTGCTTTGCTAAAAAACAGGTTAACATTTGCCCTCTAAAGTACGCATTTCGAATGTAAGGTGTGTTTTGCTCAAGAACAACTTCCAGTAATCAGTCTTCGATGGTTGGGCTCTCCAGCTATTCCAATCAAGCTCTTTGGCTATCTAAATCATGATCCATCATTTGGAAATATCATCTCTCAAATCCAAGTCATCCCGTGTTTGCCTAGGGCTTATCTTTCTCCGAGTGTAAGGCGTTCAAATCCTTTTATCCAATTTGCATCCACTTTGGGGCATGGTCTCACCGGACCATTCATCTCCCAATCTAGGACTTGGTCTCTCCCAATGGTTCTTTATCCACTCTCGGTTCAATCTCTTTAGTGGTCACTTGCTGTATGAGCTGCTTGCTCTCCAACAAGGGGAACCAACGAACGAGTAGGCCCATGCACTCACTCTCCGATAGGGACCTACCCTTGACCTCTCCGGGTCCTTGCTGAGTCCAATCCACTCACTCTTCGATAAGAGGACTCAATGACAAACAAGCTCATCCACTCACTCTCTGACGAGGCGACTTACTTCTTGCACTTTGGTACCGTCTCTCCGGATGAAACTTAAAGCGATCAATATCATACAAGCACGTTCGCTCGCTCTCCGACGAGGGGACTTGCACCCTGCACTCTGGCCCCATCTCTCCAGATGGGACCTAAAGCGATCAATATCAGTCATCACATTCAATGTGGATTATTCAAAAGTCAAATATTCAAATCAAAGCAAGGCAAACAATCAGAAATCCTAAGCGTTCATCTCAGACATCCGACTCACAACATGATTAGAGACCAATTTAAGTCTCGTACATGTGTAAGTGGTCTGAGGTTCTTATCGTCCTAAATAATCATCTCAAGCATCCAACCCAAAGCGTGTCTAGAGACCGTTCAGGATCTCATACACGTGTAAACGGCCTAAGGTTATTATTGTCTTGATTACATAATGCGAAAAGGAAAATACAAGAAAAGGAACGAAAATGCAAAGTGCCAGAATCAAGTTTGACTCATGTTCATCCCGATTATGGGATTTCGAGTCTTGGACGAGGTTCCTGGTTGTTCCGTGATGCATTCGCTTTAGATGGTGGTTGCTCCAGCCAGACCATCGTAGTTCGGTTCCTCTCATACTTTTTAGTTGGTTGCTCTCAACCAGTTCTTCTATCAGATCACGAAGGTGTCGACATTCATTTGTTTCATGTCCATCTAGCTCATGGAAAATGCAGAACTTCTAAACTTTTTCTCCCGATAAGTGGGCTCTCTCCTAGTTGGCTTTCGATAGAGGATATGTCCCTTAGTGTCCAGATATATCCTCTCCGGGGTTTCAGTCAAGTAAGTGTAGGAAGAGAATTTCGAATCCCTCCTTTGTTATTTTGGTTCCCCGAAGTTGTCATCGGTTCTCCTTTTTCCTTTGTCTTTTCTATTTCCTGGTCTAGACAATCCTCTGTCATCCACAGCATTAAATTTTGCATCTTCATCCTTAGCTTCGACGTCTTCCTGAAGCAAATGTCTTTCAGCTTCATGGTAGAATTCTGCAAGATCCATCTCGGTGAATCCCTTTCTAATGCAACTTTAAAGTCGGTCTTGCTTGCGACTCCAGACACTACCACCATTAAGATTATAGATGGATCCGGCTTATCGACCGCAGCTGCCATTGCATTGAATCTTGTCAAATAGCTTCTTAAGGTCTCTCTGGGCCTTTGTTTTACGTTTGATAGCTTTATCACATTCTTTGGTCGTGAGACGTGAACTCTAAACTATCTCAAGAACTTACTCACTAAATCAGTCCATGTGTTAATAGGCCCTTCTCCAACCGCCTAAACCACATTGTCGCCAAGTCCTTCAAGTACAATGGGAAGCACCGCCCCATTACCTCATCAAAAGCACCCAACACCTCCTTATGTCGGATGTATCTCATTAGATGAATCGTCTAATCCAACTTTCCATCGTACATTTCCAGCGTTGGAAGCTTGAAATTGGGAGGGTTTCTCGCATTCCGAATATTTGAAGTTAATGGATTCCTGTTCACGTCCTCTAAGCTTTGATCTAGAGGTCTACCTCTGATCATTCTCCTTACCAACTCAATAAGTTGGTTTCTTTGTCCAATGAAGGTCTCCATCCAAAAGCAGTACTTTGCCCCCGTTCTTATAAGGGAATTCTGGCACATACTCTAGCACATATTCCTCTGGTTGCACATTAGAATTTTGATCCACGGCTCTAGTTTCATTCTGTCCTCCATTCTTACCAGGAAGCTCTGCTACATATCCCTCTGGTTGTTATGCGTTTACATTTTGATTTGTGTTTCTAGCTCCATCATTATCCATCCCCAACATTCCAACTGTCGCACCGACGTGAGCCCCTAGTACAATCCTTTCGGTAACGAGTTGTTCTATTGTAGGGGCATTGTTCCTATTTGCTCTGCTCCAACTCCAATGCTCGTGCATTTGCTCCTTGTCCTTGATTCTGAATTCCTATAGCTCTATCTATTCCTTATTGTCCAATCCTTTGGAAAAATCCTTCCAACATCTCCTCTTGTCTAGTTATCATCTCATATGTCATCTCCTTCATCATTCTCTCCATCTTTTCCTTGGTTACATAGATACATTGATGATAATTTAAGGACACTTACTGGATGGCCCCAGGCTCTAGTTGACTTGCTCCTATTTTAGATTTAGTATTAGGCATCTTCATCTTCTCTAAATCTCATATTCAAACTTCAAGTTTTCAGATCTAACTTTTTTTCTAAGTGAAAGCACTAAAATGTTAACCCAAAAAATGGATCAAAACCCAAAATCAAGATGAAAGCATTAGTTCAAATAAAAGTAAAAGTAAAAGCAGAAAATAGATAAGAATACACAGAAGTTTTTATAGTGGTTCGGCGTACTTCGGTCTAAGTCCATTTCAATCTATTTTATTATTAGTTGCTAGTTGTTATCTCTGTAGATTTCAACTAGTTTTCTCCTATATCTAAGTTACAATGAGTTTGAATAAGTTTGGAAGAGATAAGAAGTAAATAAGTGAAGAGAATCCAATAGAGTAACGGCAACACTCCTCTAGAAAAGATCCTTCTCTAGTTGCTGGTAGATGAGTATTTATAGAGGAATTGGATAGGTATTGTAACGACCCGCCTTTTTGACCGTTCAAGTCGACAAAACATACACACATGCCGACTCAAACAATACAAAATACAGATAGTTATTGGGGTTAAATAAGAAAAGAAAAGAAAGAACAGAAACAAACTCAGAATCTCGCAGCGGAAGGGACAAGATATAATAATAAAATAACAGTTCATGAAGCTGTTAAATAAATAAATTTGATTATTATTATACATCATAAATCAGAGTTACATACATATCAGAGATAATACAATAATGCAGCGGAAAAATAATACAGTAGTAGAATACAAATGATGTAATACCAAACTCCGTCTTCGTCCTCCAGAATAGATCTTCGACCTTATCTGAAATGCTCAGGCTGACCCGAGCGTAATGAAAAGGCAAAACACTCGAGTCAGGACTAAAATATCTCATGTAAGTCAAATCGAATAAGAAAATATGAGTGTGACGGCGTCAGAGATGTTTACGGGTTTTGACATCTCCTATCCAGTGTCAACGTGAGTGCAATAACTTAAGAGATGTTACGGGATTTTCCATCTCTTAAGGATCCGTTAAACTATCTACTATGTAGTACAATACGCTATTATAATATGTCTACATTAAAGTAAAAGTATTAAAATAGCGTTAAGCCATGGCCCATTCCACCCTTAACACAGTTTATATTCCTAAGAGCATATACAAGACTGTAGTTTCCCCAAAACCGGAAGTCACCAGAGGGCAATCCATATACTAAAGGTACAAATCAAAATCGTAGTGGTCGCGCATAAATGGAATACAAGTATGACAAGGCACATGAGGCAATACCCAAGGTAGTGATACTACCGTTCGCCTGATCCGGACTGGTGAGAACGCAACGCCGCAGCGCCCGCAACACCGTGAGACAACACTCCCAAAATCAAGGGTGCACCAATCGACAACATATAATGAGTAGTTCGAAGAAGTGTGTCCACTTGAGGTAGCAAATCCTCCATTGGCCCGGCACAGCTCCTGTTTTAGTCATTTCCAATTTGACACAAGTGTCAAGGCTATCCATCATCGTTCACTTTCTTCAGTCATCAACGAACATCATTCCAACCACTTCATTCTGGATCATCACTCCGCGTATAGTTATTAAAGTGGTTTTCGGTTTAGATAGAGAGTATATCCATAACCGAATTCCGGTCTCTTTAATAACTTCCGTAATTATTTCACCGATTGGTCGTTTATTTATTTCAAAACCAAATCAATTTCAATTCAATTAGAATTTATAAATCAACATTTCATTTGTCTTTCTAAATCAATTTCCACAATTTACGTTTCAAAACTTCCAAATCAAAATTTCAAAATCTTATAATTCAATTTCAATTTCAATTTAAACAATTCAAATATTGATTCAAGTTCGTATATAAGTTTCATTCCGAAATCATTTAAATTAATTTAATTCAACATTCAAATCAATTTAAATTCATTTATCGATTTCATTTAATATCCGTTAAGGTACTTTATCATTCAAAACAATTTCTATTAAATTTCAAATCCATTACACTACCTTTTTAAGTTCAACTTCATTAAATCAAAACTTACAATTTTGAATTAAATTAAATTCGTCAAATCAATTCTTTCAATTACAAGTCTTACATTAATTCCAAAAATATCACATTTTCATTTCTTGTTAAAAAAATTCAATTTCACTTATTTACTTTCTTAAATAATTTTCCAAAACTTAATTAATAAAGAAACTCAATTTCAATTATTTATGAAGTAAAAATTCACTTATTCAAAAGTTCAAATTTTTTCTTATTAAAGAATTTCAATTTAATTTAATCATTAAATAATTTAACCTTATTTAATTATTAAATAATTCAATAGTTTCAATTTAGTCCAATTCACAAATTTCTTTGAATTTCAATTAAATTCCAAATTAATTAAATCTCAATTTTAAATAAATTTTCAATTCCAAACTCAAACTTGAAATATCATTTCATAAAAAAATTCTTAGAAATATTCAGAGTTCGATTAAAAGTCCAATCTTTTAAAACAAATCAACTTTCGAAAATTTACGCCGTATTTCAAAAATTTTCTTAAAAATCTAAACTTCGAATAATTAAACAATTTCATTTACCAAGTTTAAATTCCAACATCTTGAGCTTCAATTCAAAATAATTCAATTTCCATAAATTCGATTTTTTTCTTAAAATCAATTCATTTAAATAATTTCAAAACAACTTTTAAAATCATTTAGTTTAACCAACCCGGTGTCCGTATATAATTTTCTAACCTATGGCCAAGTGGATAATTATTTCAAATTTAATTTCAAGGATGGACATATATCATTTCAATCCAAATAGATGTCATAGGTATATCATTTCAACCTATTTCTTAATTTATTCGAAATGATTCGGTTTACAGTTTATATGCAATAAACAATATACATGATGATAGCATGATATATCAAAATAAATAAACAACCAATATCGACCAATAGCATCCATCACAACCAATCAACCATAAAGCCAATAACATTCACAACAACTTCATAATTATCAATATCAGGAAATTTGATCGCAATTAAAATTTGACTGTCAATTTAATTTTCAACGGTGAATTCAAATGACAATCCCTATGACAATTAAATTTTTATCAAATAACGACAAATAAATCCATATCACTTCATAATTTCAAATTTAACTACCATAAAGATATTCAGTACGTTGTGAGCGTTATAAAACACTCACCTTTTGAATTTAAATTGAATTTACATTCAATTTAAACCCAAAATTTGACAGTCTCCAAATCCATCCAAACCAGCGTCAAAGTGTCCGGGATTTCGATACGATCCTAACAAAAGAAACCTCGCCCAAATCCGAGTCCGTATGCAAAAGTTATGAAAATTTGAAGATTGGAAAATTCTGGTGCTGAGTCGACTTCGAGTTCCCGCCTCAAATACCCGATGCCTGCTTGGAGTTTTTTGCAAAATCGACCCGATGACCCGAGTAGTTTTCTTCCCGACTCGAAGTAGCTCCAGGGTTTCTCCTCCTGAAACCCGAAGCGCGACCCGAAGCGCGTAAATCTCGAATTTTTTTTTTTTTTAGATTTTGGAATTTGGGAATTAGGTTTTGTCTGCCATTGGAATGAGAAGCTAAGAAGAAGATGAATTGTACGTACAGACAAATGAAGATTAGGGAGGCTAGGGTTTATAACTGTGTTTATATAGGTATGTTAGAGATAGAGTAGATAGACTGGATAGATGAACGTGCGGAACAAACTATGGCCTGAAAAGCCCGTTCTGACTCTGGAACGGAATTGGGTAAACCCATATATCAAAATAGGTGTTTTAAAATATTTTAAACGCAATGGAAAAGGTTTCAAGTCCAAATTCCATCGTATGAAGAAGTTATGCTAAAATCAAAATTTCAAATTGATTTTAATTGATTATAATTGCATTTATTTCAAGGCGTTTCGAGTCCGTACGATCAAACGACAAGTCCGATTGCTACGAAAATTGAAACCTTACAATAATTCACTGTTACGGATCCGATGAAACTAGTTTCGTCGAAATCCGAGACAGTTGTAAAAATGACAATTTTTACTGTTTAATTTCAATATAAAATTCCCAATTTTAAACTATTAACTTTTAAATCAAATTTCAATTGTTCACAAATTTTATTTTTAATTTCACAGTAATTAACAATCTTTTACAATGCAGTTTTCCATTATAAATCCAGTATAAAAGATTACATTAGATTCAGCGTTCAATTATATTGTAATTCAAATTCAAGTTATTTAATTCCAATTGAATTCTTTTATTTCGATTTACACTTTCATTATTGCATCAACCATTTACTTATACATTATTATCAATAGTTTATAATTCATTTACTTTCATTTTCTTCAGCTATCATCTTATTTAAATTCACAGTAATATTAAATTACATTCATTTACGTTGATTTCCATATTATAACTTCAATATTAAATGTACATTTTATTTATTTCGTTGTTTACAATCAAATTCAATTCAATTCAATTTCTTGTTACATTCAAATTTAAATCTTTACTTACGTTCAATTACCAGTTAACATCTATATCAAATTACAGTTTCAATTATTATTTGATTTCAATCAACTGTAATATTAAGTTACATTTATTTATATTAGTTTCAATAACATAAACTTCCACTATTAAATCTACCGTTTTATTTATTCTTTGTTTACAATCATAACCAATTTGGTTTACAATCAAACTCAATTCATTACTTACATTCAATACAGGTTAACATCCATATTTAATTTACAAATAAGTTATTTCAGAATTCAGTTTTGCATTTTAACTTGTAATTCACATTTAACAACACAAAATTTTATTTCCTTCGGATTTTTATCCAAATTTTTTATTTTAATTCGTATTTTTAAAGTGTTAAAAATACAGGTCGTTACAGGTATCACGTCAGAGGCCTAGTGGCAATGAAGTCCAGAAGGCAAGTCGAAGGCACACAAGAAGTCCCGAGTCACCTCGAGTTAAGGGATAACTTGGATCTGACCTATCATGATAGGTTGGGGCCGAGTCTAATTGCTTAGTGGAATTTGTCCAACTCCACTTTCTAGTTGTTCCTTCCTTTTAATTGAGTCGTTCGAGCTCCTGTTCCATTTTTTTCGAATAAATTCTGTGGATCTCTTCGTTATCCAACTTTACTTAGCTTCATACTTAGCCAACACTTATAGTAAGTCATTAATTCCTTGTACCATTACTTGAGCATGAAGCAATGGAGTAGAGTGAGCCAAGCATGAAGTCCGGGAAGTCATTCGGTGAGCACCTATAGGTCGGACCTGACCTAAAGGATAAATCAGGGCTGAGTTTAAATGGTTGGACCAAACCACTCCAAATTTTTTCTAAGTTCTTCTTTGTGTTTTTCTAAGTCCTTCCTTGTGTTTTTCTAAGTGCACATGTCAAGTTTCAAGTCATTCCGATTCTGTTTCAATCTTCTACGTCCAGTTGAAGCTGCTTTGATAAAAAGCGGGTTAACACATACATATATGTTTCATTAACCTTCATCGATTCAATTTGCTAACTAAAAAACAAAAAGCACACCATTTTAAAATATACTATAAAAACTAAAAATATTTTGCAAAACTCAGTAAAGCAACAAAATGCATACCAAAACCATAAGCTTCCTCAAATATTCCACCTTCACTTCTTAGATATTTCATCGGCACAAAAAAGAAATTACTATATATACCATAAATGGAGGGAATTGATACATGAGTCCAAACATAAAAGTTGGCATTAAGTCTTGATGTTGCTTATCAATTACTTATTAAAAATAAATTCGCCTAAAAATGTAAATAAATATATTTTTTCTTCTAGAATTATAAATATTTAGCTTAGAAATAAGGCATTTGCTTTATCAATAAAGAATCATGATGGATGTTACAATTAATTCCTATATTTTTCATGTATACAATAAAGTAATGACCAACATGAGAGTACGTGTTATACTTGTAAGTTAGTTGCTTTCTATATTATTTCAAAGTTGGCTATATTTTCTACTTCTTTCGTTATGTTCCATGTTATATCATTAATTTCATAGTTCGATATATCCTTATGTATCATACATGTCATACTTCGTAATAAGGTTTATCTCAAATATTTCAGAGGCTTTTATGTTAGTTTGCTTTCACTCGTGTAAAGTTACATAATATTCCATAAGAAGACATAAAATCATATTAAACAATATCATGTTAAATAATGGTTATCGCCACATATTTAATTTGTTAATTATTCATTTTTATTAAATTTTTTGATTATGGATACCTCCTTTCGAAAACCGACTTTATTGTTGTGACTTGAAGATAAATAGATTTTGTTGGACGTGGTTTGGAAATAATGAACACAGAATTAAACAACACTTAATGATATACTACGATAACATCTAAATTATAATGATCATGTGCATATGTTTACATAATGATAGTTTAACATATAAAAATTATAAGAGAGTAAGAGATCATATGGGCATTAATGAATCATTTGGTCAAAATTCCAAAGCTAATTTGTTAAAAAAATTAATATTTAAAAAGATGTAAAATTTTAACTAATTAAAAGGCGATAGTTTTCAGTCCAATAGCTATAAAGTCATGCCAAAATATAATTATACTTCATTGTTTATTCTTATTTCTTTACAACATTAAGAAGAAAATTTATATATTTAATCTAATTTGATTTATATCACCATAATGTATTAGATATCTGAATTAGAAATCACATTGTAGGTTTGATTAGCATAAAACAAAATTCCAATAGTTTTTTTGAGTAGAAGAAAACACAAATGCATTTAATCTTCCTTCTTTCTCAAGTTCGATAAAATCATTAGCAATTTGTTCTTTAATTCATAAGTGCATGATAAGCATCCAAACTGGTTGTTTGTCCTATGTATTAGAAAAAATATACTTTATTAAGTTCATACCAATATATCTCTCGAAAAAATATTCATGCATATTTTAGTTGTGAAATTAAGAAAATGAAGTATTTTGTTAATTGCTATTAATTTACAGAACATCAACCAAAAATATGATGGATACAAAAAAATATCAGTACGACCCATACAGTTGTAAACGTTTTTGTATAAAAATATATGAACAAATTAAGATAGAAAGTTCTCAGTTTGTTACGAAGCTGAGTCAACAACTTGGTCGTTGCAGTATGATCATACATTTCGATTACGCACTAATCATGGTGTAGGAAATAATACAAGGTAAAGGATAAAGAAAATGAGTACTGAAGGGAAAACAACAACTTAAATTAAACACCATTGCTCTGGAAGTTGTTTACATGATCAAATGTTTAGAAAATAGTAAAATGTTTTTGAAGAGTAGCAAATTCAATGCAACAAAAAGTTTAAACGAACCCAATCACCGTTAAAAAGCCCAGAATTTCGATCTTTGTTAAATTTGGACGATTTAAATCTATCCAAATTTATTAGGAAGAAGATATTAATTGATTTCCGTAATCAGTCAAATATGGGAAACAAATTGGAAAGAGGATTGATTAATATCATAATAGATATCAATTGATTTGAGGAATCAATCAAATAAAGATATATGTGGAAACAAATACAAATATGCTAGATTTGTGTTGAAATCAAGTCAAGCTAATCCAAAAACATTTCATCCTTATTTCCAAGGCAATCTTCACTCTTGCTCCTATAAATATGAAGACTTTTGCTCATCTTTTATCAAACATAAGACAACAAGAGAGTTCTCCACAAAATATCTTCAGTATGATCCCTAATTTTGTATCTATTGTAGGATGAGAAATTTATATTGAGTGATTTGTTTTCTTCTCATATTGCACTCCCTCTTGAAGTGAAGAAGTAACAGAGGTTGTTGGGTCTATGGACATAGGCATAGCCGAACCTCGTTATATCGGTGTATTCTTTCCTTTGTCTTTTATCTGTAATTTGTGCTCTTTGATTTTCCTTTTTATTCTCTTCGTTAGATTGAAATTATTGAGATTCTCGACAGACTAGATTATTAGGTGTTCTGCTTCCGCTGTCCAAAACTCCTGACTTTTTACTATAGTTTGGTATCGGAGCCAGGTTGTTCCGTTTGAAGACTATTTCAGCTATGTCTAATTCTACAAAGAATAGCACTGGTAGAAGCTCTACCAATTATGGAGTCTCTAGATTTGATGGAAATGGAGATTTTGGCACATGGAAGATGAAGATGTAAGCGGCATTGAAGAAAAAGAGGACTTTTAAGGTTGTCTCAGATCCAAACAAATTAAAGAAATTAGCACCTGAATAGATTGAGGAATTGGAAGAGGATGCTCTTACTACCATCCAACTTAGCCTTTTTGATAAAATACTTAGAGAGTTTTCTTATGTGAAAACTGCTAAGGAATTATGGGATGCTCTTTAGAAAAAGTTCTACAACAAGTCTTTCACCAACTGCATCATCCTACAACAACAACTTTACTTGTTCAAGATGAAGCCTAGAACCGATGTATTAGCTCACGTAGATGCCCTAAACATACTTGTTATGAATCTTCGAGCAACTGAAGTAAAAATTGAGGATGAAGCGCAAGCTGTCATTCTTTTATGTTCTTCGCCTACGGAGTATAACACGTTTGTTAACTCTATGATCTATGGGTGCTCTTCTATTTTCTTGGAGGATGTGAAGACAAATTTGCATAACGAGATGTTGAGGGGAAAGTTAGCAAACATGAGCATGAAGAATGATTCTGAAGGCTTTATTATGCAAAGGAGGAGAAGTAAGAGTAGATCCAAATATGGTGGAGATAGAGCCAAGTCAAGATCTCAGACAAGTGGAGCTCCGAAGGGACAAGGGAGTTTGTCATTATTGTAGAAGACCTGACATTAGGCTAGTCAATATCAAACTCTGATTCACACACATATCTTCACGTCAAACAAAATTAGCCTGTTATAATTTAGTAAAAGCAATTACAAAAATTACATAACATAATACGGTAACACATTATATGAAAACCCAACTAGAACAGATAAGATGATAAATAAATAAAAGTTTACCAAAGGTCCACTAGCAACATATTTGAATCCTATGGATTCTCCATAGCTCTTCCAGAAGTCAAACTTTTCAGGAGTAACATATTCTTTTATAGTGAGGTGTAAAGGAGTCTGCTCAAAACATTACCATAATAAACGGTCATTTATAATATATTAAAAAACGTTACAATCAGTTTGATGATGAACAATCAATGATTAATTTTAGTATGTTATATCAATATAATCCATCAACATAATTATCTTCATAAAAATATGTTCCATTAAGGAATTTTTGTTAATAAAAAACTCCTATTTCACATAATTACAATTTGATTACTTTCCTTTTTAGGAAAATATTTTATTGAAATAGAAAATCTAACTTGACAGAGAAATAATATAGAAAGGATTTCATATTAACAGACTTTTTGATATTATTTATATTTACAACCCTTGCAAGGACGAAGCATAAGTTACAGAGGATAATATGCATGACATACCTATAAATATTGTCCTAAGGTAAGAATATCTACATCAATGGCTCTTAAATCATTCATAGCTTCTTTTATTTCCTCATCAGATTCTCCCAAACCAAGCATAATAGATAACTCTGTAACCATGTCTTTCTTGTAGAGTTTTGCATGCTTTGGAACACTCAAATTTGCTCATATCTGTTAAATGTATCGAAACAATCATAATTTTTTATGAAACGGAACACATTGACATTTTCTATTCCTTTTTTTGCAATAGAAATAGTACAAAAATTCCATGATTGTTCAGTTTAAGTCAAAGAAAGCTATAGGTATTGGAGGTTTCTTAATCGTATATACACACATTGGACATTTAAAATCATTCTATCACATTGGACATTTAACATCATTTTATCACATTGAAGGTTCTTAATAGTAGATGCAAATTGTCCTAGAAATTTGGCATCTTATTAAAAATTAGCTAAATGTCTCGGTAATAATGTCTTGTACAGAATTAAAATGGAAACCAACACATATGGAAATCTTACCCTGCTCGAGGATCTCTAACTAATCTTTGAAGATGTTTGACTGTTTCAATGTTATGTGCAAACACATTAAGACCTGAATTCACCAATGATGAAACAGCCTCAAGATCACCATGAAAATCAGAAGTTAGGCATTCAACTAATATCTCAAGCTTAAGTTCCTGCATATTCAAATAGATACATAAGTGATCAAGGTCTATTAAATAAATAACACAAGAACAAATGACCAATTAATTGGCCTACTATTTCAGATGGTTAACAAAAAAGGAAACCACATTACATAAACCACAACAACAAGAAGTCTTTCTGAGCATGAAAAAATATATAATATGACCTTTAAATATTATCATTTTTCTTCATACTACAATAATTTCTCCTTAAAAAACTTATTGAAGCCAAATTATTCAAAATGTATATGACACATAGTAAACGAATATTCTCAAAAAAATGTTCGAAATACTACAAGGTCCATATCCAAAGAGAGTTACCAGTAATTTGACCAAACAAAAATAGTTTGACCTAAAGCTATATACAATTTCTTAGCTCAAAAAGCAATAATCGATCATTTACAAACCTTCATAATAGTGTGCGGAGATGTATTCATTGCTCGTAGGGCTTTTATTTATTGCTCATCGACTACATAAGAGAAATTCATTAAAATTAGGTACAATAAAACAAAATGAAAAATTTCCAATTGTAGCCATCAAAATAAAACCAACTACCTCAAACTCTTTCGTTAATTTCTCGTTGACAACATCATTCCACCCTTGAGCACTCTTAATATTATTTGGTTTTAATGTCTAATTTGTTGGAAGCCTCGGGACTGCTTGCTGCAACTCTTATGCTTTAACTAACTTTGACTTAGACTCTTTCCATCGCAGTCCCAATATCTGAAGGAACATATCCTAGTATATGCCATCCAACTTGCATCTTGCATGTACATTATGAATTGTGTTATCAATGATACTCATAATACATGGAGAAATGAAGAAGTTAAAAACATAGCATGTAGACTATACAAAGCGCTCACAAAATGCCATTATGCTACAACTTGTTTAAATTCATTCATGTGTACTTACAAGAATGTTCAAATACTATCAATGTAGAGATGTGAAGATAACAACTTGTTTAAATTCATTCAATTAGCCATCCTGAGATATAACCAAGTACATTTGTAGTTTAACCAAGTACAAATAAGGCCACCTATGATATAACTAAAATAAGAACTATAGAGATTTTCAATTAGCCATCCTGAGAGTTAGGGAAGATATTTGAAGAAACGGGATTTAGAAAAACTACTGAAAAAATTCGATTGTTTTCAAATAAATAATTAGCCCAATAGAAGCTCTGAATAAAAGCATTCAAACCTCTTTACTAGAACATATTCTAACTCATCCATACTGGAATTTGAGTCAGACTTGATGTACACAAACTGTCAAAGTCAATTGGATTGCAAGTTGGACAAATGTTTGATATTTTAATAATGTATATTTACTATTGGATAATGATCTGGGTGTTAGAGCCTCATGGTTATAGAAAGACAAATACTAAGGTGGCTATGTATAGATATAGAAACTACTCAACTCTTCTTGAATGAAAATCACAAGTCCAACTCTTAAGTTGCAAGAAACTAAGCAACTACATATATGCATTTCCCTATGAAATTGGGCATGACAGTCATTTTAAGTTTCTTTTTTTAATTCTTTTCAAACTGATCACCTTTGTGATATTGATTTAAGAACATATGCAAATTAAAGTTTCAGTTCAACCAACCTTTAGGTAATTTCAACTACCAAACCTATCTATATAAAAATTTGTAGGAAACCAAAATCCAATTATACAGTGACCAGTACTAACTCACATACATATTTTCCGCTCTTTCAATCCACATCAGTATTCAAAATAACCACCCACTAAGTTAAATTCCAATATATGCATTTTTATTATTTATTGTGAAATGCTAAATGGGAATGGTTTTATAACTGAAAGTGTAATATTTTTAGATAACAAAGAGTGAATATAATATTTGTGTACATATAGTGAAAATGCCATAATATACAAAGTTCAAGATGATTACCTCTTCTTAATGTTGCTTGTTCTTACCTATGGATGCAACAAGTTCAAGCTTCTTTTAAAAACTGATCAACCTAGAAAAAAAATCATAATATATAAAGAATTAGGACATAAGTATGAAATAATTAATAAAAAATTATGAAACCTTGGCAGGTTGACCCATGTTTTTCCATAACTTGTCCGCATCCAATTGGGCATACATGCAAAAGAAACTAGTAACTACAACAGCGAAAGAAACTAGTAAGTTTTAAAACATGTATCAAATAAGTTTCTTTAAATTTCCACCAAATTTGACACGATGTACTTTGGATCGTATTTGAACCCACAAACAGGTTTGGATCATTAAAATAACAACGTTTTACAACCTACAGACAGTTTTGGCGAAATTTTACACACTGCACGTATCAGCTTAAAAAAACTTACATTGCATGTTTTAACCTACAAACAGGTTTGCAGATGAAGCTTTGCAAATGTTATTAAATAGGTATTCATAACTCATAAGTTTGTATCAATTTCCACATCATTGCACATGAAAAGGTAATAGTAAGCAGAACGGTTAAAAACATCACACATCATTGCACATGAAAATGTAATAGTAAGCAGAATGGTTAAAAACATCATGACATCCTACTTACATTAAAAACTATATCACATGAGTAGAATGGTGGAAATAAAGAAGTTTATTATTATAAAAATTGTGACGCTATAAGAAAAGAATCATGTGCTAAACCAATTTGAGAAACTCAGCCTCATCATATGCAGTTATATACCATTCTACAGGTACAATCTACATTTTAAATTCTTGCATACAGTATTACTTTGGTCTATAAAGAATTAACTAAAATTTCGGGTGTAGACCGTGCGAAATTAACCAATGAATCATTTTTCACATCACATAAAAAAAACTATGTAGATATCAAATTCATTCATAACATACAATTATTTTCTCATTGACAACTTCATTTTGACCAAGTGTCGGTTAACCTTTTACGTTCTAAATTTCTTTCCATCAACAGGAGGTTCTTGACATTATTTTGATATTCACACACATGTATCATTTTGTTATTCATTAAAATTATAGGTTTTTGACCATTGCAATAAATCCTTTAATAAGACCCAAGTAAATTAGAGTGCATGGCAACAGGTATAGATAACATTAAAAATATAAATAAATAAACCTAAATTTAGCATTCAGTGTGAAATAGTAAAGAATTTAACTACCAACAATGTCAATCAACAAATAATAATAAGAACCAAATAAAATCAAGAAACTCGCGCTACTGATGATTGTTCAATTTCAGATCTATGCATGTAACAGAGAATGGAGGGTAAGAAATAAATGCACATAGCTGACAATGGAAGGGCAAGAAATATCTGCATACAGCAAATAGATAAATACCCTAAAATAAGCATTCCATATCAATTGTCAAACAG
Source organism: Allium fistulosum (assembly GCA_030737815.1). NCBI lineage: Eukaryota > Viridiplantae > Streptophyta > Magnoliopsida > Asparagales > Amaryllidaceae > Allium > Allium fistulosum. The sequence goes on from CM060906.1 coordinate 413,955,912, forward strand.
TAAAGAGTCATTTTACTACAAACAACTCCAATTATCATTCAAACACTAACAATAAGGAGCAAATAAAATCAAGCAATGGTACTGATGATTGATTAATTTTAGATCTATATACATAACTGAAAGAAGGATAAGAAATCTATTGCTGAACCGATTAGAAATTAAAGTGAAGAGAAACAAGTACCTCGATTGATAAGATTAGTTGATGGGAAAACAACAAATTGTATATGGTTGCAAAGGCCGGCTTTGAGCAGGGTTTAGCTTCGTTGATGGCAAGGCGGCGAGAGCAACGCGGGATGGAATTGGGGTTTCAATTTAGAAATTTTTGACAATGAGGTTTATTTTAGGTATTTAATAAATTGAGAGGTCATTGAAATGTTGGGAGGGAACCTAAATTTTCACAAAGCAAAAAAGGTGTGGTTAACCTATAATTTGTTGTATTTATGAGACAACCGGTGAAAAGAGTTGTTACAAATAAATATTACAACAGACCAAAATAGGCAGTTGTTACATACATATGCTATGCTGCACAAATAAAGTTGTTAGAAGTAACTTTGTTACAACTGCAAAAAATAAACAGTGTTATAAAATACCTATTACAACTGTCAGCGTATGCTATTTGTAAATCAAACGTTGGAATATGGTTGTTTTGGTGTAGTGATATGTTCTCAAGTCCTTCCCTCAAACGCTTTTCCATTATTACCTAGTCTTTCAAACATAACACTGTTTCAAATTTTAAACATAAATTAATAGAACAAATATTCTATATAATGTTAAGATAAACTTGCATACACATACATAACATATTTTCACGCATGTCATTGCCTTTAGATAGAAGAAACAATTTTCCATCTTCGCATTTAACTATCATAGACATTCTTTTTCAAGTGCTATTAAAATCTAAAATGTTCATAAATAAGATTATATAACTTGTCAACTGATTTTCTAGTTGAGGGTTGGAGCTCATGAAGAGAGGTCAAAGTCTGAGTTGTCTGATAAAACTCAAAACCTAACTCTCTTGCTGTAATAACAAAAGAAGCTTCATCAAATATGATATTAATTTTGTGCAAAGGTTTCTAACAGACACACGTGCGTATTTTAATTTCAAAATTTAATAATGGTTGAATATATAGTTAATACAAAAAAAGAGCGATTAGTGATATATGGTATAACATACTGGTATGGTACATGTTGGCTCGGTTTTCCAACAAGCAGAGAGGAAAGAAGGAAAAGAAGCAAAAGCAGACCATGACATAGAAGGCAGAACTGCCGGACCAGATACTTGGTCCGGCATTCACCAAAATGTCGAACCAAATGTTTGGTCCGGCATGCCGGACTAGATGTTTGGTCCGACATTCTCTGGTATGTCGGACCAGATATTTGGTCCGGCATTCTCTAATATGCCGGACCAAATGTTTGGTCCGGCACGACACATCCAACACCGGACCAAACATTTGGTCCGGTACATAGGCATGCCGGACCAAATGTTTGGTCCGGCAAATAGGAGGCTCCAAAGACAGAAGCACCGAACCAGACACGGAAGAGTGACCAGGCCAAACAAGCTCCTACCCAAATGTCGAACCAGATTCAGAAAGCTATAATTTCAACCTCCACACTTCACAACTCCACTCTATAAATACCAGAGCTCCTCAACAACAATGGGGACCGAATTTCTGAGAAAAGAGGGAAAACTCCGATGAGACTCAGTCACTCCAGCTACTCCAAGTTTTTTTCTTTGCTCTTTCTAATCCCACTTGTACTTGTAATCAAATCAAAACAAGAATAATAATATGGACTGTGGACGTAGGCACGTTCTGGCCGAACCACTATAAAACATTGTGTGATTTACTCCTTCAAACTGCTTTTCGATGTTGAATCTGAAAACTGTTTTGTGACTGCAAAAACTAGTTGTTAATGTGTTGGAACATTAAAACTACACATCAACCAAACTTAAATACTTAGTTAAATTCGAACTTAGAGGTGTTTGTCCAATTTTTGTGCAAACTTTTTTGGTGCTTTCATTGAGAGCGGCGTGGAGAGCCGAACTCTTCTGTCCACCCTCCTTCCAAACCTTAACTCAGCGTTAGAACATGGCTCCCTCTAGGCACAACACCGATAAGGGTAAGAGCACGACCATTGCGAAGATCAAGAAAACCCAGCTACCCACTCTCAACCTCCAGGCTTAGTTGTCATCCGAGAAGACTTATATAGGATTGTGAATGAGATGACTGACCGCTTCGCTGCCCAACAAAAAGCTTTAGTGGACCAACTCATGACACACTCGAGAGGCATGGAGGAATCCACTCACAATACTGAATCTCGAGGTGAGTCTCAATCTGGAGATTCGCGTAAACGGAACAGATCCCCTGCAAATGAAGAATTCAATCAAGAAGATACAAGAACTCGAAGCCGAGCCCGAACTCAGCCCAAAGCCGGTCCTGAAAGAGCATTAAGAGCTGGGCCCAGTGAAGGGGGCACCAGGCAAGGACCGACTACGGCTGACCCTGTCATGCTTCGAGCCAACCATTGCCAATCCAGCCTTAACTAAAGTTCCAGACGCCATCAATATCAAAGGGAAGCCCCCACTTCTCCTAGGGCTGCCCCAGAATCCGAGGAGAGGATGACACGCCTCTTCAGGGAATATCTTAGGCGCGAACAACTCGAAAGAGGAATAGGGGCAAGGGTGTCCAGCCCCTTCACGAGGGATATAGAAGCGATAGCCACTCCTCGAGAATGGAAGATGCCTACTATGGATCCCTACAAAGGCACATCCGACCCAATCATCCACTTGCAGAGCTACACCCAGCACATGCTCATGAATGGAGCAACAGAGGGTGTGCTGTGTAAATGTTTTCCGTTGTTCCTGTCAGACTTAGTAACCATATGGTTTTGTCGCTTGCCTCATGGCTCTATTAGCTCTTGGGAAATGTTGAAGGAAAAATTCATAAGTCAATTCCGAATCCACGTGGAACAGCCCAAGGATGCCTATTCCCTGTCAGACGTAAAACAAAAGGCAGGAGAACCGCTGCAGCAATATCTTACCCATATTAACGCTGTCGTGGCAGTAGTACAAAATGCCGATGAAAGGCTTACACTGATGGCGCTGTGCGGAGGCGTCCGCCCAGATTCAAAGCTCGCGAGAAGATTGACAAAGGAAAAGCCTCTAACTCTTCAGGATTTCTTTCATGAAGCTGGAAAGTACATGAGATTGGAGGACGCGATGGCCCACCGACATAGCGAGCAACCCACAAAGGCTTCTAGCATCCAAGGAAACATGGGTGCCCCACTCCGAGGGGAAGGGAATAAACCAAACAACGAAGGAAAAAATGGCCACCAAGGTAACTCTGGAACTGAAAAGAGAAATAAGTGACGATATAGACCTGGACCGAGATTCGATTCATAAACTCCTTTGAACGACACTGTGGAGAACATTTACATGGCTATACTCAACACAAGTTGAAATACAAATGCCCTCCATACAGAAAAGTGTCAGAAGACGCAATTAGAACAGGAAAATATTGTTGCTTCCACGAGTCTCATGGGCATAACACTGAAGAATGCCAGCATTTACGGGATCTCATTGAGGAATACATCCGAAAAAAGAAACTGGAACGATATGTGCAGAAAGGACGCAACTCTCTCGCGCCGGTCCATGAAGAATCTAGGCAACCCCGCAAGGGAACAATAAGGAGGGAGCGAGTATGAACCGTTCCAACCAAGAGAAGATAACTATCCACACCATATCTAGAGGTCCACATATATCCGATGAGAGTTGGGCCGAAATGGAGAGGTATGGGAAATCCTTGAAAGACAGGGAAGGATATGTTCATTCCATAACTGAAGGACGCATCACTAAACGGAGAGAAAAGGTTGACATAACCTTCAACAATTAAGATTTGGTTGGAAAACAGTATCCGCACACCGATCCCATGGTTATCTCCGCCTGGATCGGCCCGACGGAGGTGTCTCACATTTTAGTCGTTACAGGAAGCTCGGTGAATATTTTATTCAAACATGCATTCAACAAAATGAAGTTATCAATGAAAGATGTATCCCCATGCCATAAGCCCTTACACGAGTTCACTGGGGTAACCACGATGCCGCTTGGACAACTAGACTTGTTCGTTGAGCTGGGAAGTCACCCCTAATCAATTGTCTAAAAGCAAACATTCGTGCTGATGGACGGATACTCTGCCTACAATGCATTCTTAGGAAGGCCTGCATTGTCAGATTTCCAGATAGTTTTGGCACCATGGTGTTTGAAGATGAAATTCCCAACTGATAACTGAATAGGAGAAGTAGAAGGTGACCAAGACGCGGCTCGCGATTGCTACATAACTGAACTTCACCAAAACAAGAAGAAGGAAAAAGGAAAAGGTGTGGGGGTCGCCCTTTGCGCCAAAAATGAGGAAGCATAGCAATCAAAGAAGGCCCCTCCTCTCGAATATACTAGCGACCCATTCAACGAGTTGGACTCAGAGATAGAGAGGAGGAGGTCAACGCCGAGCTTGTGGAGGCTATGGAACATGTGATGGTATACGAACCCAACAAAACAAGGCTTTTAAAGATAGGTTCTCAGTTGAACCAGAACCTCAAAATCCAGGTGATAGGATTCCTGCGAAAGAACTTAGATGTATTCGCATGGACCCATGGAGACATGGTGGGGATATCCCCCGAAATAGCTTGCCATTCCCTCAATATTGACCCAACCAAGATCCCAATCAAACAAAAGAAAAGAAGCATGGGGACAGAACGATCAACTGCTCTCAACGAAGAGGTGAAGAACCTGCTCGCCAATGGCTTTATCCGTGAAGCCATTTACCCAAAATGGATCTCCAACCCGGTCTTAGTAAAGACACTATAAGAAAAATAGTCTTTTATAGCGGTATGTAACAGCCATTAAACACAACTATAATGGTTTGATAAATGCAGTATATCGACATGTTATAAAAAAGAATTGCACATTTACAACACAAAAAAACTGCTATAAAAGAGCATGATTTCATAGCATAAAGTAGCCACTATAAAATAGTTATTCTATAGCGCCTATTTCGCGCTATATATCAACTTGTTTATAGTATATTCTACATCCATTTACATCATATATATACCGCTATAAAATGTGTAGGTACAATAACGTCTATTTGCTATTATCCTTTGATAGTAACCTCACACATTGCATTATCTTTTTATAGCACTTATGTCATATAGTTATAACGCTTTTAAGGAGCTATGCTTTATTTTACTATATATTGGATGCACCCCACTATTACATTTTAATAATAACAATCAAAATGAATCTTCTTTAAATAGATAACAATTTGAACAATGTATGAACGAAAAAATATAATAATCAGCAAATGTAACGCATATTCATGATAACAAAATAAAGTACCAACTAACAAAAAATAAGTTCAATACATGAGTTACCAAATTCAATACATATTCATGATAACAAAAGACAACATAGTTCAAAGTTAACGTCTACAAGTACCAAATGCATCACTAAGACTGCTTAAAGCCTTTCTTCATGCATGTCTTCGGTCATTGGTAGTACTTCCTGAAAATTCAGAACAATTGAAAATAATTATATAAAACTGTGATGAAAATTACATGTTATTGGTAGTACCTTCTATTATTAGATGGATGAAGATTTACATAACTTTTTTAAACATCAAATTTTTCTTAGATGGATGAAGATAATGTCTTGGTTCATGTTGCATTACAACAGCCCGCGTTTGCTTTTCCTTAATAATACAAGTGCACATACACACATGCACCAAACTGCACACACACCCAAACTTGCACAAGCACACACAACATCGCACCTACACCTGTTCAATAATTTAAATGAATCAATAGGCAAAATGAAGCTTTAATACTTTTTGCAACAATTATGGTATTACCCATTTGGCCCAAATATACAGATGTAATTCAAGAAAATGCAGATCGAAAATGTATAGACTCATATTTCAATTGTTTTCATGTCTACAGTCAATTACTCTTACAATTATTTACAATACATATAGGCATAGCTTATGAAATTAAAACTGTATTCAGTTTTCAGAACTGAAAGCATAACGTGGTAATCAATTAAAATTGAAATATCAGCACCTCAATATGGGTAAATAAATAGTAATCAATGAACTAATAGTACTTCAATGCTTTGGGTTGATGGTGAGGACGCACCCAATAGGGTTATATCCGTTCAAACTTTCTAGATCAAGAAAAGGTTGGTCGTAATAATAGGGCATGGATGGAAGTGGATATTTGTAGTGTTTACCGTTGCTATTACAGTAACCACGAAAAGAGTAAATATTAAGAGTGTACTATAAATTGTACTTAATGTCATTCACATATAAATATTATTGGATAAATATAAATCGTGGGAGTTTATATTTATTTTTTGAGAAAAATGTGTGATCCTCTGTGAATAGAGGAGAGCACACAAGCAACTATATATATCACAATAATAAGGTGCTGCCAACATGTCTGGTAGGTAACAAAACTAAATACTAGTATCAAAGAAAAAATCAGGTACCCCTAAGATGAGTTTCGGCAAGGCCACCACCCATCACACCCCGATATCGAGTTCCTGCATGGCCACTACCCAATACTAAGGTGTTAGGAGTACCTAGAAACAAAAGAAAATGATACTCCATGCATTTGAATCAGGAGCTCTATGCAACACAAACAAAGAAGAAAGCTCCATGCATCTGGATCGGAAGGAGTGAAGAAGCATCTACTCTGAAGTGGAACTGGATATGATGCTGAATCAAGAATCTTCTCTGGAGACTCTGAACAAAGGAAGAAGTGCTAAGGAGAAGAATGGATCTTCCTGAAGATAAAAAGCCATAATAGGGATGAACGTATCATGCATCAGTGGTGGAACTGCAAGTAATCCTGAATGGAGAAATCTACTATGATGGCCTCTCTGCAATCCGTAATCCTACAATCTGAAGATATGAGGACCTGTAAAAAGAGCCTGCCACCCTATCACCCATACCTGTATCTGAAGGATGACTAAGGAAAAAGTAAGAATTATACATATATATGTATATTTATATAATTAATATACATATATATGTATAGATGAGATGGGAAATAAAACCTAAATGAGAAAAAACTGGACAAAAAATAGAATTAAAATACCTATAAACTAATACCGCCAAAGACAAGAACAAATAATTGAAAACAAAACTTAAAAAATACTTATGAATCTTTAATCATAAGTAAGTTATGATTAACCTTAAAATCATCATAAAAATTTGAAAAATTATTAATATTAATACTGTTAATGTTAAATATATAATTGTTGTGTTTGAATAAGTTAATATTATAACTAACCTTATTAAGATACCCTTTAAAAAGATTATTTTTAGCTAATTTATATTTGGGATTAGAAATCCAATTAAAACAAAATAAAGAAATTGTAAAAGTCAATTTGTTAATATGACTATTATTATTATTAAAAATTCTTTGATTTCTTTCAAACCATATATACCAACTAATAATAATGAATAATGTGTCAAGTAAAATTCTAATATTCTTTTTGAACCTAAATCTAAAATTATTCCAGTAGAAGTCACAATCCGAAATTTTAGTTGTTATATTAAAATTAAAAATTTTAAGAATATTATTTAGAATGTAATAAGAATTCGAGCAATCATAGTATATATGTTTTATATCTTCAAGACGCAGATTACAAAAATAACATTTTTTATCATTTTGAATGTTTTTTCTTTTTAAGAATTCTATTGTATTTAGTTTTCCATGTAGTATTAACCACATGTGAATTTTAGATTTAGGAGGAGCATTAGATTTCCAAATAAATTTAAATGAGTTGTTTATTGTACCCGAAAAATTAATAAATCTGTAAAAAGAATTAGAAGTATATTTCTTACTCTTATCCCATTACCAACAAATAATATCATTATCATTATCAATATTATAAAGATTTAATCTTGCATAAAGCAAATAAAGTTGTCTAAGAGTTGAACCTACTAAAATTCTATTAAAACTAAAATTCCAAGGAGGATCATTTTCAGGAGAATAAACTTCATTAATTAAAGCAAACTTAAAGCTACAGATTTCATAAAGCACTTTAAATTCCAATTTAAGAGGAAAGACTGAAATCCATCTGTCATGCCAAAAAGAAGTACAATTACTAGAATGAACTATTGTATTTATTCCTAAGTTAAAAATCTCATGACATTTTAAAATGTTTTTCCAAAAATTAGATATATTTTGAGTTGCTGGAGAAGCAATTTGATATGAATTACTATTTCCATTGTAGTAATATTTAGAAATGATCTCTTTCCAAACAGCATTATCATTTATATCCTTAAACTTCCAAAGCCATTTACCTAGTAATGACAAATTCACATTACGCAAATTAATAACTCCTAAACCACCTTCCTTTTTGGCTTTACAAACGGTTTCCCAATTTACTAGACATTTTATATTATTATTAGGATTTTCCCCACTCCATAAGAAATCTCTTCTAATTTTATCAATAACCCAATCTGGAAACAGATGCATGGACATCCAATAAATCGGAAAGGCTGATAAAACCGAATTAATTAAAACTAGTCTACCTGCTCTAGATAAAAATCTCCCATTCTAGTTAGAAATCTTATTTTTGATTTTATCAATGATAATAATCCAATCGTCGTGTTTGAGTTTGGTGGGTCTAATCACAAAACCAAGGTAGTCAAAAGGAAAGTTCATAGATTTGCAATTTAGAGTATTAGCAACTAAATTTTCAACTTTTACAAAATCATTTAAAACTAACATGGAACTTTTGTCAAAAATTATTTTTAAACCAGATAAAAGTTCAAAACTGTATAGGATAAACTTGAGGGTTATAATGTGTCTAGGAAGATAGGAAGAAAAAGTAAGGTATCATCGGCAAATTGAAGAATCGATATACCATTACATGATATGTCATTGCCTACACATCCTAGAGATCCATTATCCACTGCTCTTTTAATAATTTTAGCAAAAACATCAGCAGCTAAGTTAAATAATAAAGGCGATAAGGGATCCCCTTGCCTTAAACCTCTCTTAGATTGAATTTTATTACCTAATATACCGTTAACCATAATACTAGAGTTTCCAGTTCTAAGCAAAGACATAATCCAAGTGATCCATCTATGACCAAAACCTCTAGCATGAAAAATATCTACAAGAAAATCCCAATCCACCGAATCAAAAGCTTTAGCAAAATCAAGTTTTAAAATCACATAGGTTATGTTATTCTTACAACAGTAATTAATATATTCTTGAACAACTGTCACACCATCAGTGATGTTTCTCCCTTTAATAAAAGCCGATTGTGAACAATCAATTAAATCATCCATTCTTGTACTAAGTCTATTAGCTAGAATTTTAGAAATGATTTTTACTGAACAGTTAATCAAAGAAATAGGTCTAAAATCTTTTAAGTTTTTAGCTCTGACTTTTTTATGTAACAAAATAACATTTGCAAAGTTAAATCTCCCTAATTGCAAATTACCATTATAAAAATCATTAAACATATTAACTAAGTCAAATTTTAAAACGTCCCAAAAAGTTGTATAAAATAGAATAGGAAACCCATCCGGGCCCGAGGATTTATCACCTGGCATGTCATTAATAGCTTTTCTAATTTCCTCTACAGAAAAAGGATTATCCAGTTCAGATAAACCAACAATAGAATCAGATGGATACAGATCTTTCCATCTAACATTGATTCTATGTTTGATTTTAGAACCAAAAATACTCTTATAATAATCTGTAAAAGCTTTTTTAAGATCTCTTTGATCAACTAACTCTTCGTTATTAACAATAACGGAGTTAATTGTGTTGCTACATTTTCTACCATTAGCTATATTCTGAAAGAATTTAGTGTTATTATCACCTTCATTTATCCATTGGATTCTGGATCTCTGCTTCCACATAACCTTCTCCTTTTCTAAAATAGAATTTAGTTCATCTTTTAAATTGGCGAGAACATTACGTTCACCTAAATTTAATTGTCTAGATTCTTCAATCTTATTAATTTTAAGGATTTCATTAAGAATATTATCTTTTTTGATTTTTTTAGGAGAACGGTTGTGTAGCAAGGTACTACACAACCGATTAATAATATATATAGATATAAGTAGTTCGATCAACAGGCCTGATCGATGGCGAATACAAAACAGCATAATTAGAGTTAAGGTTACAAACAACATGCCAGCATGTAAATACAGACCAGGAAGTTTCTAATATACATAATTAGTTATAGTTTATCCAGAAAAAACTGCTGCAGAGAGTGATCCCAAAACATTGAAAGCAAAGACAATCAAACCCTCAGTTGAAACCAGGGTGGCCAGTCGGCGCAGCTGATGATACACTTGCCTACCGATTCATCCGATGGGGACCGTACTGATGGAAGACGAAATCTGAAGGGGGCCGAGGAGGAAGAGCCTATCCAATAAGCAAAGATATTAGAAATTTTACTGCATATGCTAAACCGCGAGTTGGTGGGTTTGTTGAAAACGAAGGCATTTCTCTCTTTCCAAATGACCCAGCTGAAGATGGCTAGAAGGATGTCAAGATGATGGTTTGGTGCACTATATTGCCAATGATCAAAAAAATCTATGATTGTGTGGGTTTGCCCTAGATTGTGTATGCAAACCGAAACCCATATGTAGTATGATATGTCGCAGTCGAAGAAAAGGTGACGGATTGATTCGGCTTCAGTGTTACATAAGGCACAATTCTGGTCAGATGTGATGTTCAAGCGAGTGAGGCGATCTTTGGTATTGATGCGGCCATGGATGAGACACCATTGGAAGAATTTGATTCGGGGAGGGATGCGGCATTTCCAGACACGAGCAAAGGAGAACGGCCTACCATGGTGGTTTAGGAAAGAGTAGCATTGTGATACTGAGAAGCCTTTGGAGGGAGATAGAGCCCATGTATGGTGATCCAGCGATGAAGGGTTAAGGGTTACTGATTGCAGCAGGCTGAGGGCGGATAGGAGTTCTGAGAGGGTGTCATCGGCGAAGAGGGTTGGGGGACATAAGCTGGGTAGGCCAAGGTTGGCGGCTTCTGCCACTGTCAAGAGGGGAGGTTGGAGGAGGAAAAGAGGGATGGGAAGGAACGATTTAGTGGGGAAAGGCTGTGCCAGGAGTCATACCTGAAAAGGCAGTTAGAGCCATTACCTAGGTAATGATTTTTAAATTGGCAAAAACTTTTTTGTTCCAATTTTTAAGAAAAATCCTAAGATCTCTAAGTTTTGAAACAAAAGATTTTGCAGAATTTTCCTTATTTCTAATATTATGATAACTCAAAGAAATCCATTTACCGTTAATTAAGTTCACAAAATTAGATTCCAAAAGCCATATCTTTTCAAATTTAAAATTATTAATAACAATTCTATGATGCTCGCAAGTGAGGATAATAGGACAATGATCAGAGTACGTGTACGGTAAACCGGTGGCTCTACAGATTGGAAATTTATCTTCTATTTCATCACTAACAAAAAATCTATCAAGAAGAGCCATGGAAGGAGACTCTCTTGCATTACTCCAAGTAAACTCTCTATTTGAAAGGGGAATTTCAATCAAATTAGAATTAATAATAAATTGATTAAATTCCTCCATAGCAGAGTAATCCCCTTCCCTGGGAGAACGCTCACCTATGAAACGCGTAACATTAAAACCACCCCCCAAAATCCAAGAACCCGAAGCTAATGATCTAAATTCTAGGCACTCTTTCCATAAAATTCTCCGATTGATTTTTGAGTTAGGCCCATATACATTAGAAATATTTAAAAACGAGTTATCAGAAAGGTTAATAAAAATAGTATGAAGTGAATGCTGTTTAGTAATACATTGAAGCAATTTAAAATAATTATCCCACCACCCTATCATTAAACCCCCTGAAGAGCCCACAGAAGGTAGGAAAACCAATTTTCTAAAATGATAACCGCCTAATCTTTTAAAAAAATGAATGTCTGGACAATTATTTTTAGTCTCCTGAAGTAAAGCAATGTCAACATAATAGTCTTTAAAGAATGCTCTAACCTTATCACACTTATTCAAATCATTCAAACCTTTAATATTCCAACTAATGATCCTCATAAACTAACTGTACTAGCCCTCTCTAATTCCTTACGCCTAATATACTCTCTATTAATCTCAATATCAAAAAAAATAAAAGAAGTATCACAGGCCAGCTGACTAAACTCGGTAGATGATAAATTGCCTAATGCGTAGGTGGAGTTTGTACTACCCATAAAAGAACTCATACCTGAGCCTGGGTTCATAGCGCCACACATGGCACTCAATCCAGGTAACTCACCCATAGTCTGCGGTTGGCAATTGCATATCCTAGCACTTCGACGAACCGGTCCACTAGAAGCTACTGCTTTCCTGCACCTTCCTTTCTTCGACGAAGAAGAGCTAGGTACTGATCTACTACCACTCTCTAGCCATTTAGAGTCCAAGTCCTTGACTAAAATAGTCCCTGTCTCCACACAAGTGTTCAACAAAAAACCACCATCTCCTGAAGTGATTCCAGAAGCAATAACTACCTTCCTATGATTATCTTTTCCAATATCCTCCAAAGATTCGCTACAGCAACTTAGCGTATCTCTTGTGCATATGTGCACACCTGCTAAGAACTCTGATATTGCTAACCTAAATCATTTTTAACCTCCATCAAGTTGTCAAAATCAACTAGAGCCTCATCTTCATCCAAAACATCAACTACTTCAGATCCCATAATCCAATCCATTATATCAATATAGTTCGAATTGATTTCAAAAATGGTTTAGATTCACTCTAACAGTTACTGATATCATAATTGTTCACTTCTGCTGCATTATCAGTTAATAAAACATCAACGAAAAAATCTAGAATAATAACTAAATCTGTTGGATGAAGCACACTAGAATTTGAAAGATCCAACATATTGTCAAAATAGTTCTTCTCATCCAACTTCGAGTTCGCAACAAAAAATTTTGATCCATTAAAAATTAGAACCTGAGAACTTTTAATGTCTAATACCAATGGCTCCTGCTCTACTAAATCAAAATCATCACTTGAAGAGCATCAGACCAATCCATCCTAACAGTGCTCGAAAAACTGCTATCAAATGAACTAACCCCTTCTCTGATATCAGGTCTTGATATACTTTCGTTCAAATCATTCGAGAGTTTACCTATATGTTCCGAGTTATCAAACTGTCCACCATCACCAACTAGATTGTCGTTTAAGTCAGTAAGACAATCAAAAGCATTAGAAATATTAATCTCAAAATTATCCTGAACACGGCAATTGGTTTTGTGATTTTTGATACGAATAGAAGTGAAAACATCTTCCACTATTTCGAATCCAGCCAAAGACGATTTTAAACAATACACTTCATTACATAGAGAAACAGCTGGATCCAAGAGAATAGGATCAAAACCCTAATAAACTTCTTTAGCAGCAAGAAAATTAGGAATTATTAACTCCACAAACTCAGATGATTCAGGCTTTTTAAACGAGAAATCTGATTTATCAATGAACTCTACTGGATTTTCGATTGGACTTTTTTCGATATTCGGTTCATTAATAATATCGAAATGGTAAAATAAATCATCAAGATAGTTAATTCCTAAATCTTTCTTGAGCCAGAGATGATCGATCAAAATACCCCTCAACATTAGATATTTCAAGGAAAATTGAAATCCATGATTAACCAATGTTGGATTTGAGTTTCCCTGTTCCTGCCCCTTAATTACTCTAAATTCTGATTTGCCAAAGTAGTCTTCGGGGTTGCCAAATCTTTCACTATACCCTTTACCTATGTTCGGTTCATTGATGAAATCAAAATGATATAATAACTCCTCGAGATATTTAATTCCTTCATTTTTCTTGAACCAGAGATAGTCGATCAAAATTCCTTTCAGTAATAAGAATTTCAAAACAAATTGGAACCCATGGTTAATCGAATAAGAGTTAGCTTCAGAGGAAACCATTTTCGTCCCACGATCTTTGCTCTTATGCCCAAAAAATCCACAAGAAAAACATCTGACCGGATCACGACAATGAATTGCGAAGTGGTTCAGATCTCCACAACTGAAACAAAAATTCTTTCCCTTCCTAGAATCGATCCATTTCGATTTTGGTTTACTGACAGTCGATCTTTGAGATGAATAATGATTCTTTACAACTTGAGCATAAGAAAATGGAGGAGAATTACGATTGAAAATATTAGAGCTTCGATAGAGATTAGAAGAATTCCCAAAAGACGATGAGAATTGAAAACGTGGTTCTTGAGAGGTCGCCATTAAACGTTTTTTTAATACATAAATTTAAGAATATTATTGGTATGACTAAGTAGGAAAAGCATAAACCTAAAAAGGGATATGATCATTCTTGGGGTTAATTTTAATTTTCTTTTTCATGCTCTCGGGATTTTCAGATTGTAGTAAATGTATTCCTACTTCATAGTTGACCAACCTGTAAAACAAACACTACGTTTAGTAAGCAATATGAACTAAACTGTCAATAGTTTGTCAAAGTGAAATTGTACATGTAACATACCAAGCACCATCAAAATCAAAAGAACCGGGCCTTCGAGCAGGGATGAAACCAAGAACATTTTTGTAGAAACAAAGAGACATGTCGAGGTTTTTACAAACTACAGAAATGTGGTTCATTGAAGTCAGAGGCAATGGCAAAGCAGTTTCAGTACTATTTACCGCTATTACAAAACTAAGTTAATTTTATAGTTTGTGGCTCTTTTGTTCACAGCTATCATTTATGCATTATTTTATATTTTTAGTCTTTTTCGGTAGGTTCTGGTTTATTTGAATAATTTAGGAATTAGTTGTAACCTCTGGTTGCTATCGTTTGTTTTGAATAATATGCTTTTAGCCATTTGATTGCATTTATTTGCTTGTTTGCAACCACAGCTGCTTTGGTTCTTTGAATAACACTTTGTTCTTTTAGTTATTAGTTTATGTTTTTTGATTTTTCTATGGTTTATTTGTTTTGTTATGCATTGATTTAAGTTACTTGTTCATTTACTTGTTTTATGACCTGTGGTACTCTGACGCATATATGTGGAGTTGAAATGATGGCTGAAGATATAATTTGCTTGTTTTTGACATATTACTACATTTCAAGTTTTTCAACGGTTAACATCAATTTTCTAGCAATAATACAATAGAAAAGGCATCCAATTTTTCTCCACTAACATTAAACATTGTTCAACTTGAACTTAAAGGGAAGGCAATAATAATTCTTGACAAACTAGAATATAATCATAAAATGTTATTGTGGTTGTAAATCATATAATACAATGAAAACCAGAGTGAGAGAAGTAGCGACAAACAATAATTAATTATTATTGTTATTGTTATAATGTTCCAAAATTTCAAGTTATACATTCATACAATGTGTTTGTATGTTGAAGATGAGACTGTATAACTAAGCTGTGTAGGGCAAGGCATACAATGCAGTTGATATGTGTACCATGCACGGTGTAGAATGATAACGTGTCTATTTACTCATCTTCCTTTTACTTGTAAGTTGTAACTGAGATGTAATATCTCGCTCGTAATAATCTTTAAATTAGTAAACCATATGAAATGATAAACTTGTTTCTTATTCAAATTAACCATAGATACAGGAGCTGCCACGGGTAACACACAGCTCAACAATTAAGATGTTGGTACAGTTTAATGATTGAAAATTGTCCACCTAAGAAAATTAGGTAAATACAGAGATGTCCTTGTAGGTGCTAGGTTAAATTGCACAACCTAGACTTATAGAGTACGAATGAATTTATTCTTGAAACGACATCAAATGCATATATTTGCTTAAGCACATTGCAATCGGTATCTTATGCTTATCGATTAAGTTGTCCATGGCAAATATGGAAGGGTGGTTTGCAAGGAACCAGTTCTCTCAATGAAACTGTCTAAAAATTTCACGTGATTAACATGTTCTTATAGTTTCCAAACAAACATTTATATGTTATTATATCAGTCCTAATAACCACCTTATAACCAAATATGGTTGTGTAATTGTTGTCATATTTAACAAAAATGTTTTATATAAAATTTCAAAATCTTTTCGCCACTGCATTCGTGTATATTTCAAATATGTTAAACTGAATATCAAGAAAGACTAGTTGGTTTTTCAACCATGAGGAGGTTATATATTAGAAAAGAGAAAGAACAAGAAAAGAGAAAGCTTACCCCCGACTGCAAAATTGCTAATGCTTCCCCGACATAATGAACAAATTCCTCATGAATAAAAGCTTGCACTCGATCGACATTAGCAGCTGTACTCAATGGGGCATATATTACTGGGCCTTTTACTTTGACAATGTCAAATGGTATGCTCATCCCAGGAAGAGGTGTGAGAATATCAGAAAATAGTATTACCTACAGGATATGGTAGGCAGAAAAGGATCAGTTTATATAAAATTGATAAAATAGTAATGAACCAAGGATTTTCAATTTCCTTTTCCCAGAAAGGACATTGGTGACACCACAAGGTTTATTTCCAATGATTTTCGGGTAGATTACTTGTGATTTATACAAAGAAAAACTAGAAAACCATAAATATTTTTGGTTGATAATCAACCTGCGTTTTATGAAATCATTGTTATTTTGTGTACCAAAAAAAGTCTAATATTTTAGCAGATATACACATAATATATGGTATGTGGATGTTACATCAGTACTAGGGTGATTAATAACAGGAGTGATTTTTAAGAATAGATTTTATATTTTAGTGATTTTATTACTAGTGTATTTTTTTCTCTTTCTGGTGATCAAGTTGATAATCCAGATGGGATATGCAGATAGAAAATCAGTTCAGAATAGCATTCACCCCATTAGGCTTGAAAACTTTCCATGGTTGTAGGGACATTTCAACTACCAGATCCATATTTTCTGACCTTTCATGAAAAGAAGGATGCTTCTCGTATAATGTTCGATGACTTTGTTAAAAAATTAACATGGGGATTAATATTACTAAGTGTACTGGTTATACGTGTCTTAAATAAATTCATCTGTTCTTATTGATCTATATTATTTTTAGCATAAAGATAATAATAATCAAAACATGCAGTCTGGACTTATATGGCTCAAGCATATGTCTGTTATTTAACAATTTTGATAACTCTAAAACAAACCAGACATAATTTTAACCATCTAGCCCATTATGGAGGATACATTATCTAAATGTTAATGAATAATATGCTTTTTTAATGTAGTTTAATATAAGTTAGCGTTCTATGCAATTGTTCATAGTTCATATTGATGAAAAGTGCAAATTTTCTCCATTATAATCTCAATCTTAATTTATAATAGAATTGCAAAACCCATTAGCTCATTAAGTTGTCTCTAAGTTAATATAGTTGTACCAAGTTATGAAAATAAACATGCCTTCATGTACCTCCCTGCTTGTCTCATAAGCCAAACTGAAGGTCTTTCAACTTTTGCCCCTTTAACTGCTTCAAGTAACAGAGGTTCACCTACACTGGTTGTTCTTAGTTCAGTGATTATCTCTATATTATAGAATATCAAATTTGTTACATTTAGGCCATGGTGAAAGTAAAAGAAAGCTGTCCCAGCTTTCAAAACTATTTAAATCTTGGTACAACTATAAACAAATTAAAGAACTGTATAATTATTATTTAAAAAATAAAACAGGCAATAACCAAGTGATACATCAAAATGAGAATACTTTATAATAAGAGACATACTCTACAAATATTATCTTACAGTTATATAAAAGCATTTTGCAATTTTTGTCATCTTATTAAATTTAAACTAGTTCACATTCTTCAAATTCTTAATTATAATCATTCTTTATCATCTCTCTTTTTCTGGCCACTACAATACCATGCCCACAAACTATCATAACTCGTTTGCATTATCAAATGCATGGACAAAGTTCGGTTAAATAACACAAACTGGTGTTATATATTATCATGTGGATAACTTAGGGTTTGACAACAGAAATGAATATAAAAACCAAATCCAATAATACTACTTGAAGTCAATTATCATAAAAATTCACCAAGCGGTCAAAACAGATCACTATTGCATCAACCAATATATTGGATAATATATAGAACCTAGTATATGATTATAAGTTGATAAAATTTGTAATGACTGTGTGTATATATATCATATCTACCATCCATAAGTTCTTACTGATAAGTTAATCTGCGTAATCTAGTAAAGAGCATGCATTTGAATGAACATTTTCATATATCGAGGTATTGAAAAGATACATTTGGAAAATGCATACGTAAATAGAGCTCCCTCTCATGAGATACAGTAAACTTCTCTTACGTTACACTCAATCATCATGTTCATCGGGAATATGAGGCTTCATAAACAATTGCTCTCTCCTAGGTGCAAACCTAGTAGGCATAAGGTTTCAAAATTTACACAAGGTTTAAAGTTTCTAATTTTATTTCGTACTTTTTTAACATAGTTGCGGGTAGAACTTTAAGTTCTCATATAATGAAACAAATAACCCTAAGCTAGGAATAAAAAAAATCATAACAAATTCTCAAACTTGAACTATGATGGTCTTTAATATACTAAATAACACATTTTCCAAACTAAATCATCAGTATAACATATTATGCCAAATCGGAATTTACAGAATAACACCTTTTCCACTTTCGAGCCGAGAAAGATGATTGTTTAACTACAACTGCTTGCTTAGACCTTGGTGTTCGAGCCATTCCGTCGATTAGAGTCTGGAGTAACAATTTGAGTCATGTTTGGAGGATCAGATGGTCATGTAATGTGCTGCTGCTGTCAATTGGAATATGGAATCGATGGTTGTGTGCCTGCCGCCTGCCTTCTTACTTCCTATTGAGTCGCGATGTTTTTCCTCATCTCTCTCCTTTTCGGCTGCTGTGATTATATATTGCTATGGGTGATTTGGGATTTGATTTGAGAATTTGGGGATTTGATTTTTCTGGTGTGAGAGATGTAGAGAAAAAATGGAACGAAAAGAAGAGGGAAAGGGAAAATAATTGAAGGAGAATGGCGCCAAGCAAATAATTGGAGGCGGCAAAGCGTTACACAGCCAACACGGCCCTAAATAAATAAATACAAATAAAACAAATAATAACACTATACAATAAAGCGTTATCTATTAGTGTTATAAAAGTTAACTTTTCTTGTAGTGAGAAGCCTAAGGAAGTGGCAGACCTGCATTGACTTCTCTAACCTCAATGATGCTTGCCCCCAAAGACTGCTTTCCTTTGCCTCGAATCGACCGACTGGTAGACGAACTGCAGGACATGAGTTGTTGTCATTCATGAACGCATATTCCGGATACAACCAGATCCCCATGCATGTGTCGGATCAAGAACATACTAGCTTCATCACGGATCTAGGCCTGTATTGCTACACGGTCATGCCCTTCGGGATTAAGAACACCGGCGCTACCTATCAACGTCTAGTTAATAAGATGTTTGAGCAGCAAATTGGTCGCTTCATGGAAGTCTATGTTGACGACATGCTTGTCAAATCAAGAAGAGCAACGGATCATCTGAGCCACATAGATGAGATGTTCCACTATTACGCAAATACCAAATGAAGCTGAACCCCCTCTGAAATGCTCCTTTTGGGTGTCTTCGGGTAAATTATTAGGTTTCATTGTGCATGCCAGAGGGATAGAGGCGAATCCTAAAAAGGTACAAGCTTTGAAAGACGTCAAAATACTGGCCACACGAAAGTAAATGCAAAGCCTAAACTGGAAGGTAGCCGCTCTGAGCAGGTTTATATCCAAAGCGACCGACAAGTGCATCCTGTTCTTTGAAGCCCTCAAAAAGGACAAGGGGAAATTTGAAAGGACCGACGAGTGCTACTCGGCCTTCCAGAGTCTGCTGGAACATTAACAGAAGCCTCCAGTATTCTCCACTCCGATGGATGAAGAGAGCCTCTACTTATACCTAGCAGTATCCTCCCACGCGCTAAGTGCCGCATTAGTACGAGAAGATGATCGCGTCCAAAGACCTGTATACTTCATTAGCAAAAGATTCACGGGCACAGAAGCTAGATACCCTAAGAGCGAAAAATTAGCTTATCGTTTGCTCATAGCATCCAGGAAATTACGACACTACTTTCAATCACACTCCATTAGAGTTCTAACGGATCAACCCTTGAGGCAAGTCCTACATAAACCAGATATGTCAGGGCGCCTGTTAAAATGGTGCATTGAGCTGAGCCATTACGACATTACTTACCATCCGCGCACCACAATTAAGGGACAAGCCTTGGCTGATTCCATAGCTGAGTTCACAATTTGAGATGAGGAGGCTGCGTAAGGATTGAGGAAACTGTCAAATGGAATATGTTCATTGATGGAGCATCGAACGAGGTCGGCTCGAGGGCAGATGTCATAATATTCATGCCCCGAGCAAGGAAATTAAGCTATGCACTGAGACTAGAGTTCGCTGCAACCAATAACGAAGCTAAATACGAGGCTGTAATAGCTGGATTAGAAATCATTAAAGAAATAGGAGTTAAGTCGATATGTATACACAGCGATTCATAACTAATTGTTAACCAGATCCTTGGAGAATTCCAGACTCGCGAACAAAAGCTTGCGTCTTACCTCAAAAGGGCCAAAACCCTCCTTGATGAGCTACTATGTAATAAAACACATCCCACGAGGGGAAAATCAAGATGCAGACGTCCTCCCCAAAGGAGCCAGCGTAAGAACCGAGCCAATGCCGGGGGAAACCCCTGTCATGAGACAATCCACACCGAGTTTCGAGTGTCTGCAAATCACAGCGATCGCAGACAGGGAGGAGACATGGATGACCCCCATCATCCGATACTTGCAAGAAGGAACCTTACTAGCAGATCAGAATGAAATAAAAAAATCCTAAGGAGGTCAGCCCGCTACACCATCTAGAACGGCATACTGTACCGTCGCAGCTTTTCCAACCCACTACTAAGATGTGTCGCCGGGAACGAAGCAAAAGATATCCTTAATAACATTCATCAAGGAAGTTGCCGCGATCACACCGGAGGGAAAACTTTAGCCAGGAAGATCCTATGCTATGGATACTTTTGGCCCACACTGAACAAGGACGCAGCTGAGTTTGCTAAGAAATGTTACAAATGCCAAAGATTTGCCAAAATCCCAAGACTTCCACCTACCAGTTTAATCCAAATGGTCAGCCCCTGGCCCTTTGCCATCTCGAGAATTGGTCTGATCGAGGAACTCCCCATGGGTCAAGGAGGAGCAAAATACGCTATAGTGGCAGTGGATTATTTCACCAAATGGGTGGAAGCGGAGCCTTTGAACAAAATTTCGTCTACCAAACTGATAAACTTCCTAATACGTAATATCCTATGCAGGTATGGAGTGCCATAGAAGATCATATCGGATAACGGACTCCAATTTGATAGTGAAGAATTCTCCAGTTGGTGCCATGAACATGGGATTGCCCGAAGCTTCTCAGCTGTGGCATATCCCCAGGAAAATGGGCAAGTTGAAGTAGTAAACAAGGTGTTGAAGACATTGATCAAGAAGAAGCTAGAAAAGTCCAAGGGGCATGGGTCGACGAACTGCCTACTGCACTATGGGCCTACCGAACTTCTTATAAGACCGCAACATGGCACACACCCTTCACATTGGCATACAGAGCCGAAGCCATGCTCCATGTCGAAACAGTCATCCCCTCGCACCGAAGAATGCATTACAATCCAAAAGAAAATGAGGAGCTCTTAAGCATGTCACTCGACCTGATCGAGGAGAAAAGAAACGACGCCCCCCTCAAAGATGCCGCTCATAAATAGAAGGTGGCAAGGCAATACAACTCCAAGGTGAAGCCTCGAGCTCTGCAAGAGGGAGACTTGGTACTTAAGCGAGTCTTCCCACGACCAGGAGCACTAAATCCGATTTGGGAAGGGCCGTTTGTTGTTCATAAGGGTCTTCATAATGGAGCTTACATCTTGTCGACGGTATATGGAGAGGTGTTTGGGAAAGCATGGAATCTCCAACATCTCCGCCGCTATTTCTCTTGAGTTGTAAAGAAACGTGTATTAAATGAAATAATAAAAGAAAGACAGTGGACGTAGGCATATTTCGGCCGAACCACTATAAAAATTTGGTGTCTCGCGTTACTTGTCTTATTTGAACATTCTTTCATTTAATTATTTATCTAATGACTATTCCTACTGCAAGAAATCGCAGGCGCTTGCCGGCAGTGGTGAAAGTAAGATAGCCATGATAAGAGGCGCGAAACAAGCCTTGGAAATTCACTACTGACGATCGACACCTCTAAGCCGACAATGATCAACCGATCATAAGACACGGATTAGGCATGATTTATAGCCTAGGCAGTTCATCGTTGGCGTTCGGCTCACCGGCAACTGCGAACTGATTATAAACCCCACGATTAAAGCATGGCTGCAGCCAAGGGTAGTTCGCAATCGACGATCGGCATTACACACGCCGGCAACGATAAATCGAATAATACTCACGACACGGGAAATAGCCTGAGTAGTTATCGTTCCCGATCGGTCCTGAATATAACAACGCATTTATGGTTTTCTGCGTCTCTGAACACAATAACGATTAACTAAGTCGTAAACAGTTCACAAATAGACGAAGCAGACTATAAAAATCACGGGTCACGAAAGCCATTCCAGTAAAACATGCAAAAGACAGAAATTGAACATTACAACATTGAAACCTTTATGTACAAAGCTTTTCGTTTATATATACAAATACTGGACAACCATACATCCTTCAAAAATACATGCAGAAAGTGAAAAGAAAATTTCCTCGACTAGGAAGGAGGAACAATCTTGTCGCTCGGCTTGCTCCCTCCGGCCATGTCCCTCGAAGTCTCAGATCGCTCGAGAGACTCGCCCTCCTTTTGCGATGCCTCACCGACACCCTTTGAAGGCCCGACATGTCCCGAAGACATCCCTGCACGATGCAAGTAAGGAAAATCATAAGCTTCACAGTCCAGGATAAGTAATAACGGAGCTAAAGCAAAAAGACGAGATACCTGCAGTAATGTGGTGTGGATCACCAAGCCTCTCAAGATCCGACCCATCCTCGTCATCCTTGTCCTCCGCCAGCAACTCATACCCCTTGGCGATGGCTTTGGTCTCTTCCACTGTGAACTGACTGTTCACCATCCCAACGTCATATACAGCTCCTTCCTCCTGCGCAACCGCAGCCTTATTTTCCTCAATGAGCCGACCATGGATTCTTGGCATCACTTGGGGATAATCATCCATCCACTAAAGTTTCCCCTGTTTCCAGAACATGTAATAAGTATCCTTCAGCATCTGGTTGACCGTCTCACAAAAGTCGCTGGATTTGTCGACTTCAGTCTGGAGAGACACCACCTATTCATGTACTGTTCCTTGTCCTTTCTTAACCGGGCCTGCTCCGCCTTTAACCTATCAATCTCAGCCTTGTACGAGTCCTTTTCCTTCTGCCACTCGCTCTAAGACTTCTTCAGCTCAGCCAAGGCCTCCTCTGATTTCTTCACCTTACCCTTGAGGGAGCGGATCCGCTCCAGATCCTTCTGTCGAGCCTCATCTACTGAACTGATAGCCTCGTCAATCTGTGCCTTGCATAAGTCGACGACCTCTCTCGTCGCTTCTTCCTTGGCCTTCTTTATCTCAAATGTGCGAGATGCTTCGACCATCTCTAACTTAGCATCCTTCTCCATGAGCGCCTTACGAAGATCCTCTACCTCCAAACGCAACTGTACATTGACGCTCCCAACTTCCTCATTGGCCTTGGCTAAGCGGGACTGATAATCGATAATTTTTCTGGTATCATCAGTAATCTGGACCATTCTCGTTGCCAAGTTGGCGAAGTTGATAGTTTTTGCCTCATCCAAGATCTGGACCAAAGGATTTCCAGCCAAAAGGAACTCGGTATCAGGATCCGCTAGATGACGACCCGCGTAGTCGGGGTTAATGTCAGGGTGACTCTTGAAGGGATTCCGCATCGGCGGCTGATAATATGAGAAATAGGCATCAACATTTTCCTCCCCTAAGTCGTTAAGCACCTCATGCACTTCAGGACCAACTGGATTTTGGTGATGGGGACAAGAAGAAGTTTGAGAACCTGGAGAGGTGGCGCCCTTATCCGGGGACCTTGCGCGTTTTTGGGACGTTTCATGGCTATCTCCTATACCTGCATCTGACGGAGTCTCCTCAACATTCCCTTATGCGGTTTCTTCCTTTTGAGAGGCCATCTTAGAAGAACGGAGGCCCCTTTCATCCGTTTGAATTATTCAAGTCACCGGGACATTTCGTTCCTCTTCGGATTCCTTCTTTTCTTTGCAATGCGAATAACAACATTGGAGTAGAGAAATGAAGAAAGCATAAAAACAAAACATGCAAGACACTGGGGCACTACGAGCTACTACAAACCCTTAGAATAGACTGGATCAAGTGGCCGGGACGGGCTCTCACTCAAGTTTGGGAATACACAGGGACAGGACTCTACTTGGAGGAAGGAGGACACATGGCGACCGGGCTTCATTAGATTGAGGAGCAAGTGGAGACCGGGACTCGTCAGAAAACAAAAAGTTCTCAAGAAGTATCTCAAAATCCATAAGTAATCAAAAGTACCCAGGGAAAGCCAAATGCTTCGCCAACTCCCGCTCTGCTTTTCACTGGAAAAAGTGGCATTCCACCCAACTCACCTGGAACTACACTCTCTTGGGAGAGGTCAGCGACAAAAGTTGGCCCAGGAACCGGCTCAGATTGATCCAACTGCTCGGGCCACTCCCGCACAGCTTCAGCATTCTTCAAGGGAGTCGCACCTAAGCCTTCGCTACCTATGATCTCCACATCCGTAGAAACACGAACCTCCGATTCTGTTGCCTCAGAATCTCCCTCCGACCTTTCCTCCTCCTCACTCTCTCCCTCCAAATGGGAACCCTCCTCGTTGTCGGGGGAAGGAGCATCACGTATACACAAAGATTTTCCCAAACGGGGAGGACGAACCGCGCTCTTCTTACGCCTCAACTTCTTCGGGGCTTCAACCCCATCGCCCTCTTCCTCCAGAACCTTGCCTTTATCCGCAACTCCCACTTTTCCTTCGGCTCCCACTGCTTTCTCGATTGAGCTTGGCCTGATTTTGAACATGGATTGACCAGGGCCGATCAAGTTGTAAAAGCGAAGGGCTGTGTCGCAAAGTAGGAACGAGGCTTCCCTCTCAGCCTCTAGGATTACTAGTATTTCCTTGGCCATTTCTTTCAAACCCTCGTCCTCTGCCGCCTTCACGCAACCTGAAAAGTACGGAGCATTAAGGAACCGAGTCGATAGAAAGCTTAGAAAAAGTATAACGATGACTTACATCCAGAAGTGAAAGCATGTTGAGGAACGACATCATCACGCACGAAGAAGTACTCCTTGAACATAATAAACTTGGAGTATAGATCAAGGACAGGCTTAAATTTGTGAGCGGACTCTAAGCTAATGAAGGGGCTCCCCTTTCGATAACTCCTCACAGTATACAAGTATCTGATCTCCCTATGGAAAGGGGATCTCTGATAACACTTCACGAATATCAAATATAAGCATGTTAGGATGACGTAGGAGTTCGGTTGAAGCTGCATGGGAGCGAATTTCAAGTAAACCACAAAACTGGCGATCCAATTAATGAGCGGAGGAATTGCGCTGCACATACAATGGTACTTACTATATGCCATTTATCCACCTGGGGGAAAGCAGGCTCTGTCATTCGAGCCGAGTAGTATCATGTCCGGACGAGCTATCCCGAACGTGGTAGCTATGGAGTTAAGTTTTTCTATTGTTAGGACGCTGGGGTAACACTCAGAAGGCCTTACCAGCGCCTGATTGGGAGCGTAGCCCTCCACCAAAGAATAGGCAGAACTGGGTTGTCTGGGAAGATTGATAGGAACATCAAAAGATGAAGGGCCAGCCCTGGCAGGCTGTGAAGACGCATGCTTGGATCGAAGCTCGCGACCAGACGACATATTCCTGCACAAAAATAATAGACAAGCATAAGTCCAACAGAGGTGTAATCATGAATAGAAGTTAAAACAATCATAGGAAGCATCCTATCGTCTAGCCTGGTTAAAACCATACTCCTGACCTAACCCTATGAAACTCAAGATACCATTTCAAGAATTTCCACCTTTGGCTCGGCATACCTATGAAACCTGTGCTCGGATTATCTGGTTCGACATTACCCTGGCCAAAGGACCGAATGACATCACAATGCCAAACCAAACCTGCCGAATGATAACTAAGTTAATTCGAAGCCCAAACACCCACTTATCCACTTCAACTCTCGGTGCTAACTACTCTAAACTACCGACCTAATGACGTATCTATGCGGCCAAATACTCACATAGACCATGCCACCCCTGAAAAGCTTTCCAATAGAAAGTAGAGATGTAAAGATCAGATGCTTCATTCCACCCTCCCTAGCAACCTTCTGCAATCCTTAATACACATCCACATTTCCTTAAAGCATCTAGCAGTGCAACCTTCCTCTTCACCGAATCACTCTAAAGAGATACCATCGCCCGCTTCTTTTCCTTGATTCGAAGCCAATACCTTTTGTGCTCGTACCGAACACCCCTAAAAATATAAACCCTAAAACCTTAGGCCAAAGATGGGATTTATAAGAGCTTACCTCAAGCAACGAAGACGTGGAGATATTTGAATTCAAGCGATATAAACGAACTCAAAACAGACCACAATCGATCGAAAATAAGTTGGAGAAGTTTGTTAAGAAAATAAAAGTAGAAGGATAAGAAAGAGAGCGATATTTAAAGAGGAAAAAGGAAGGAAGACGAACGGTTACAAGTTTTCGACCGGTGGTAGAAGCTCGGTGCCGAACCAAACAAAGCACGTCGTGTAACTACATGACATACTTTAGGGGGAAAGTGTTGGCTCGGTTTTCCAGCAAGAAGAGAGGAAGGAAGGAAAAGAAGCAAAAGCAGACCATGGCATAGAAGGCAGAACTGCCGGATCAGATACTTGGTCCGGCATTCACCAAAATACCGAACCAAATATTTGGTCCAGCATGCTGGACAATATGTTTGGTCCGGCATTCTCTGGTATGCCGGACCAAAAATTTGGTCCGGCATGACACATCCAACACCGGACCAAACATTTGGTCCGGTACACAGGCATGCCGGACCAAATGTTTGGTCCAGCAAATAGGAGGCTCCAAAGACAGAAGCACCGAACCAAACACGGAAGAGTGACCAAGCCAAACAAGCTCCTACCCAGATCCCGAACCAGATTCAGAAAGCTATAATTTCAACCTCCACACATCACAACTCTTCTCTATAAATACCAGAGCTCCTCAACAACAATGGGGGACTGAATTTCTAAGAAAAGAGGGAAAACTCCTCTAAGACTCAGTCACTCCAGCTACTCCAAGTTTTTTTCTTTGCTCTTTCTAATCCCACTTGTACTTGTAATCAAATCAAAGCAAGAATAATAATATGAATAGTGGACATAGGCACGTTTTGGCCGAACCACTATAAAACTTTGTGTGATTTACTCCTTCAAACTGCTTTCCGATTTTGAATCTGAGAACTGTTCTGTGACTGTAAAAACTAGCCGTTAATGAGTTGGAACATTAAAACTTCACATCAACCAAACTTAAATACTCAGTTAAATTCGAACTTAGAGGTGTTTGTCCAATTTTTGTGCAAACAGTACAGAAAAATAACAAAGATACCAAACACTTAACAGAAAAGTTTCCTTTACCCAGTGGTAACTCACTTCTATTAAGCAACGGTCATAATTTCTTTAATGGCTTCCTGATTTTTTCTATCTCGAGATTTCTCTTTGTTCTCTCTTGTTCCTCTCTCCTCCGCTTTACTTCAGCTCGCTTTGCTTCTCAGCGAGCTTTTATGGGCTCGGCTTCTCAGCGATTATCGTTTGCTTGTCTCGCTGTTTGGCTACCGGTTGTTTTTTATGGAATTGGGGGTTTTCGCCTTCTCTGGAGATTTCGTGTGGCGATGCCCTTCGTTCGCCGACATCGCTGACGCCTTGCTCGTGATTTTTCCTCCCCCTTTGTCGGTCTGTTTCACGAGCGAGCGTTCAGTCGATATTTCTGTTTTCTCCTCGGAGGCCTTCTCCTCGTTGGCTCGGTTCAGGTTTTTGTTGGTTGATGGTTTTTTCATGGAATTGTCGCCGTGCTTTGAAAGGTCGTCCCGCAGTTTGCTTAGATCTGTTACCTTGGCAAATCGGGATCTCCAGGTCCGTTTTGAGCCCAAACTGATTTTTGGGGAGTCGCTTGTTTTGTTGTCTTCGGTTTCGGCTGGATTTGTTTTTGGCTCTGTTGTTGATGGTATTGACTGTGGTCAGTCGAGCTTGTGCGCTGAGAATGGTTTGAAGACGAGGAAGAAGGGAGAGTTCATCGCTCCTTTTTCTCCTCGCCTGTCGGTTCTGGGCTGCTCGGCGCTTGCTTGTCTGCCTGATGATGGTCTTTGCTTTGGCTCGGTTAGCGGTGGTTTGGTCGAAAAAGATTTAATCACTTTTTCGCCTTCCCCGAGCCGTTTGATTGTTTCTGATTCGGCATTGGTTGGTGGCGGGGACTCGTCCTCTGTCTTGGTTTTGGGATTGTCGGTTTTGAGGTCGCGGCTGACCCATCTCGCCGGGTAGCTGCGGATCATTGTTGGAAGTCGAGCTTGTGCGCTGAGGAGGGTTTGAAGACGAGGAAGAAGGGAGAGTTCATCACTCCTTTCTCTCCTCGCCTGTCGGTTGTAGGCAGCTCGGTGCTTGATTGTCCGCCTGGTGCTGTTCTTTGCTTTGGTTCGGTTTTCGATGTTTTGGTCGATAAAAATTTGATCGCTTTATCGCCTTCCCCGAGCCGCCTATTTGATACTGATTCGGCATTGGTTGGTGGCGGGGACTCGACCTCTATCTTGGAATTGTCGGAGTTTGAGGTCTCTGCTTACCAATCTCTTCGGGCTGCTGAGGATCATGGTTGGAAGGTTTGCTTCTCTTGTTCGATTTCTATTTTTGTTGATTTTGCTGGATTGCCTTTTTACTTTTGGTGGCTATTCACCGATGTCGGTTCTGTTTTATTGAGCCTTGACACACTTAGGTGTGTGCTCCCTGATATTACTGTCTCTTTCGAGTCTGCTAGTATGTCAGGTCCCGATTGTTATGATTTCGCCATGCAGTATGTCTGGTTACCGACGAGCTATTGGTTTCTGTCGGTATGGTGGTCATACAGCTCCGGATTTGTCCACTCTAGGCTGTTGGTCTGGAGCGATCCGAGGGGCTTTTTTTGTGGGGTTTTGCTTATTAGTCACTCCAAGGCCAGTTCTGCGTCGTTAGTGACTTGGTCTCCTGTTTGTTTCTCGTTTTTGGTAGGATACCTTAGCTGCCTTCGGTCAGCTCAGTGGGCTCGGAGCGATTGGCTTGGGTGGTACCCCATCTCCTTATCTGTGCGTATAGTGACCCTCCGCGATCACTATACGGACAGCATGGGCTACTGCCAGCTTTCTGTGCTCCGCTCTACTGGTCCCGCTACGAGGTGCGACTTGTGAATCTTACCTATGATGCGAGGCTGTACTTTTAGTGACAGTCTCGTTTTGGTAAGATTCGCACAGCAATTTGGGATGCATCGGGATTGCTCCCTTACACTTGCCCGGTTTTATTCTTGTCCGTCCCGTGTCTCTTCTTCCTTTGGTTATTATTCGGATCTCTCCCCGCATCTCGATTCATCGGGGATCTCTGAATCTGTTCTTCCTCTTTCATCCGCTCCTTAGCGGCTCCTCTTTGCCCCGCTGTTGAGCGGCTCAGGAGGCAGTATGCTTGTCGCCTGATTCGCCTTCCCTATTGTTTACGTTTCTCTTCTGCTCCTTCTGATCCTTCTGCTCCCCTGGGCACGTCTTCCTCTTGCTGCTCTTCGGCGTGCTCCCTCCCCTCTTCTTCTTGCTCTCTGTCCATTTCCATCCCACTGATGAGTAAAGCAGAAATTGCGCTTCTTAACGAGCGCCTCGATTGTTTGTCCAGGAACTCCTGTCCGGAGGTTGCTGTGGCTTCTCGGTCGGTCTTGTCCGACTGTGCGGCATCTTCTATGTCTACTATAGAGCCCTCTGCTTCTCCTGTCCGTCCGTCCCGTCGCAGGTCGCGTAGAGTCCCCTCCACTCCTCGCACCATCCGCACACGCTCTATAGCGGCGTCCGAGCAGATCGATAGATCTACTCGATACTCGCTGTATCTTGTTTGAGCTTGGCCGGTCTTCCAGATTGTTGTGGTCCGGCTTCAGATCTTGTTTTTCTTCTATCTGGTTTTCTTTTCCTCCTTCTTTTTTTTCAGTCATGTCGAACTTTCTTTTCTGGAATGTTCGCGGTATTGGCAACGTCGCGTCTTTGGCCAGGCTTAAACGCATTGTCCGAAAACATTCGGTGGGTTTGATTGCTCTTCTGGAACCGTTTTTAGATCCGGAGGGCATAATCGGTACCGTTTTATCCTTAGGTTTTGGAGGCGGGTGTGCTAACGTCTCCGGCAAGATTTGGATTTTATGGTCCAAATCCCTTTCGGTCCACTCTATTTTTAACTCTTCTCAACTCTTCTCGGTTGCCGTTACTTCTTCCTCTATTACTTCTCCTTTTCTTTTCTCGGCAGTTTACGCCAAATGCGACCGTTCGGAGAGGTTAACTTTGTGGACCGACATTTTAGGTCTCAGTTCTTTGGGTTTCTCTCACTCTGTGGTTGGCGGCGATTTTAATATCGTCGCATGCCATGCAGAGAAACGGGGAGGAGCAACCATCAAACGTCATGCAATGGCGGATTTTAACTCGTTCATTGTCGAATCCGGTCTCTCTGAGCTCCCGTTCGTGGGCTCGGCTTTCACCTGGTCTAATAACCAAGTAGGCCCTAGCCGTATTCTCTCCAGGCTAGACAGGGTTTTCGGTTCGGAGGATTGGTTTCGTTTGCCCTTTTCCTTCTCGGTTGTCCATCTTCATCGGACTTTTTTAGACCATTCCCCTCTGTTAGTTCGATGTTCTCCTTTTTCCCTATCGGGGCCTTCTTCATTTCGCTTCCAGAGTATGTGGAGATCTCACCATACTTTTCTTCAAGTGGTAGCTGAATCTTGGTCAGTTCCCATTGTTGGTCCTCCCTGTTCTGTCTTCAGTCGCAAGCTGAAGCGTCTCAAGTGCTATCTAAAGGTTTGGAATGCAGATGTTTTCCGGAACATCTTCGACCGTGTTCGTTCTACCGAAGAATCTCTTATCGTAGCGGAATCTTTGTTAGACGAGACTCCGTCTTCGTCCAACAAGGAGGCGTGGGCATCTACTCAATCTTTCTTTGCTTCGTAACTTCGTATTGAGAATGACTTCCTTCGTCAAAAGACGAGGGTCAAGTGGGTGGTCGATGGTGATACGAACTCCAAATTCTTCCACTCTTATATTCGCAAGAAGAACCACATTCTCTCTATTCGCGAGATTTTGCGCCCGGATCTATCTTTAGCATCCTCGCCTGAGGATGTCAAAGAGACAATTATGGCTCACTTTGAATCATTTCTTGGTTCTCCTTCGGTTGTGGTTTCCGACCCTACTCTGTTAGCCTTTATCCCCCGTCTGGTTCCCTCGCCTGATAGTGATCTCCTAGCGGATTCCCCATCGCCTGAGGAAATCCGTGCTAGTGTTTTCGCCCTTAGTAAGGTTAGTGCCAGCGGCCCTGACGGATTCAACGGTTCCTTTTACCGTTGCTGTTGGCCTATTATTCAGGCTGATTTTTGTCTTGCTGTCCAGTCCTTTTTCTCTGGTAGGTTCCTCCCCACCAGCTGGACCTCCACCCACCTGTTTCTCATCCCTAAGTGCGATCGCCCATGGACCTGCGGGGACTTTCGGCCCATCAGCCTTTGCAACTTCTCGAATAAGGTTATTTCCAAGATTTTGGCTAGCCGATTGGCCCCTTTGCTGGAGCGTATTATCTCTTCTTCTCAAGCGGGTTTTGTTAAAGGGCGTTTAATTTCCGACAACGTCATGTTGGCCCAGGAACTGATTTCCCAGCTAGACAAGAAAGTGCGTGGCTCTAATGTTGTTTTCAAACTGGACATGGTGAAGGCGTACGATCGTATGTCCTGGTTTTTCGTCATAAAGGTTTTGAGAACGTTCGGTTTTCCGCAAACTTTCATTGACCTGGTGTGGAGGCTTATCTCCAACTGCTGGTTCTCTGTGCTCATTAACGGCTCTGCTAATGGTTATTTCAGGGCGGGGAGGGGTCTTCGCCAAGGAGACCCGCTTTCGCCTACGCTTTTTGTGATTGCGGCTGAGGCTTTCATTCACGGCCTCCATACCTTGACAGTATATGGTCAAATTCAGCGTTTCGGGATCCCTAGAGGATGTCCGCTAATTTCGTCCTTATCGTTTGCTGATGACATTGTTATCTTCTCAAATGGCAGTCATTCCTCTATCCGGAGGCTGCTTAGCTTCATCCATCAATACGAGAGATCCTCTGGTCAGCTCGTAAACCCTTCCAAAAGTTGTTTCGTCCATGCGAAGGACTGCTCTGCTGCTAGATCTTCTTGGATTAAGACATTCTCAGGCTTTAAGGAAACTTCCCTTCCTTTACCCTACCTAGGTATTGTTCTGTACCGAGGTAGGAAGCTTAACGCCTTTTTCGACCCTTTAACTGACAAGGTGAGGGGTAGGATATTTCGTTGGAATGCGGCACTTCTGTCTCAGGCCGGCAGACTGGTTCTCATAAAGTCAGTGTTAGATTCTATGGGGACCCATATATTTGCGACTATGACCCCGACCTCCTCTTTCTTTCGTTCGTATCGTTCTTTGGCCTCTTCCTTTTTCTAGGGCAACAAGGAGGATGTCCGCCGCCATCACTGGATTTCGTGGGACACGATTTGTCGTCCCAAAATCGAGGGCGGCTTGGGGCTTCGTAACCCCAAGGATATTTGCATGGCTTTTGCTTGCAAACTGTGGTACAGATTTGGTGCCAACAACTCTTTATGGTCTACTTTCCTTCACGCTAAGTACCATAGGCTAGCGGGTTCTAATTACTCGGGTTCCCCGTCCTATGCTAGCGAGATTTGGAAGCACATGCAGTCTGTGAAATCCCTCTCTGATTCCCATGGCGGTCTTTCAGGCTGGGACGACGCATCGTTTTCCATCTCGAGAGCTTGGACGTCTGTTAGAATCCCTAGCCCCATTGCTCCTTTGTTTTCCTTCATTTGGGATTCTCGCTCTCCTCCAAAGGTCTCTATTCTGATGTGGCGTATCCTTCATGATGGGTTGCCTTTAGACGAGAATCTGAAGAGGATAGGCATCCCCTTAGTTTCCCGTTGCAGATGCTGTGGCAATGGGGAATCAGAATCCTTGAACCATTTATTCTTCACTGGATCCTCAGCCAGATCTTGCTGGAATTACCTCGGAAACTTGGTTGGTGTTCGAGGAATTACCAAATCTGCAATTGATCTTCCGGCTTCCTGGTGGGCTGGGAACTCTAGGAAATCTCTTCGTTCGATCATTCATCGCTTGATTCCTTGTCTTATTTGCTGGCACATTTGGTGTGCTCGGAATAAGGCAATCTTCGATAACTCTCCAATGGAACCTGCGGCCATTATTCGGCATGTTAGGAATGACGTATTCCTTGCTTTCCGAGGAAGGCCATTCAGGGGAAGAACGGGCTCCCGTATTCAGCAGCTCGTGGATCTTCTGTCCATCTCTTGTGTTCTGAGATCCGCTAGATTAGGCGTTGGTTGAGTGATCCAGACGGGACGTTGGCCATCATCCAGCGTTCCTGTTTCTCTCAACTTCCCCCCCATTTTGTTGTTTTGATGATTTTGCTAGTTTTTCAGGTTAGGGCTTTAAAGGTAGATTTCATCGTTGTCATTAGCTGGGGTTTTCTTTGGTTTGGTCCTCTGATTTTCGTCTTTCTTTCGGATGGGTGCTGTCGGAACTCCTTGGGTACTGTCGCTTGTAGGCTCGGGGTGCTTGAGGCCGTATGCAGTGGGTCTCCTTGCTTAGTGTGCTTTGGCTTGTGGTCCTCTCTCATGCTCCACTCTTTACGGCGGTGGTTGGTTTTGTTTCTGGTGGTCAGGACTACACCTACTCTGGTGTAGCGGGGAAGAAGGTTGAGCGGGCGGATGTTTCTTATGCTTCTGCTGAGTTTTCGGTTCTGCTGTTGGCATAGCTTTTTCCTACTCTTGTGTAGCTTTTGTTCTGTATCTTTTTTCGGTTTTGTGGGAGGCGTATTTTCTTTGCCTTGCTTTTTGTACGCCTTTGGAGAAAGGCTTTTTTCTCCAAGTAATAATACATGTGTTTTCTAAAAAAAAAGAAAAGTTTCCTTTACCAATGGTAGTTCGATGGTATTTGAATATTTCAACACAAAGCCGATACCATTGCATCACACGGCTCTAGTGATTGCATCACACGGCTCTAGTGTCCTGCATCTAACATGTATCCTACTCAGTATGGCTGCATTTTATAAGTTAGGAATAAAACTAAATACAAAAGCTTGTTGAACAAAGTCAATCAAATATGCACGTTGATACAGTAAACAAAATTACGATTTGTACATTAACTACTATCAATTCAACATAGAGTTTATGTTATAATATAAACACATGCAAAACACGAATAACAAATATCAATCTTGTTTACATTAACGTGGCGCACTACGCTAGCCAAATAGGTCAATTAAAATAACAATAACCTAGAATTTAAAATTAAAAAAGTGATAAACAAATCAATTAGAAACGAGATATATCCTTTTTTTTTCTACCATAATTGAATCCTAAAATTGGTTAATTAATAATTTAGTAGTTACTATAATTAGACAAATAAATTTAGAATACTAGTTAAATTAGATATTCAACCCAAGTTCAAAATACCAAAGCATATTGATTGCTGATATAAAGGTGTACTAAAATATAAAGAATAAAAAATGGGTGTAAATTAAACATGATATATGTTGCAATAAAAATATCGGTTTAAGACGGGGGAAATTAAAATATTAATTTGAAAATAGAAGTGCCCAACTGAAGATCGAAAGAAACCTAAATTAATATATATGCATTGTACTGATCAGCTTTATGGCAGTGTTGACTACTTGTAAAATGAGTGGTAGCAGAAAACTACAACCATTAATGCCATGCAAAGTAAAATGGTATACAACTCTTCCGCACATTGCTTTACTGATCTAATAGTAATGACAATCTCTCAATTGTTTTCAATCATTGATTTAGTTCTGTAACTTTCATATTTTACATCCATCTCGAGGTAAGTATGATTGTGCATAATTCAAAGTTCTAGTATCATACATAAATTCTGTTCTCCTCATGCGTAATGTAGAAGATTACACAGAACCCAACATGAAATACCCCAGACCGCAGCTTTTGTTTTGTATACCATGGGTCTAGTTATGCATGATTATTCAGAATACCATAATGAAAATGGTAAAAATATAAGCAAGATTATTCTTTCATTGCTGAGATGTATATAAAACAACAATTACATGGAAGGAAAGTTGATAGAACTTAACTCTTTCATAATCCCAAAAAATATATATTCAGAATTCCAAACATTTCATATTTAAATATATGAAGTATTTAAATATTTTAATCATTGGATTTAATGTGATTAAATTGATTTAATAACCCTGTTAATCCCCTTTTAATTAATAACTAATGATGATAAACTTGTTTTTGAAATTTTTTCATAAAAATAAGTAGTTTGAAGAAATATCGATAATGTGACCGAAAATTATTTTATCGATAAACAGTTTTCTGCTCGATAGAAGTTGTTCAAACTTTTTGCAATGTATAAATGCAATTAATTAGTAACTAAAAATATTTTTCTTTTTATGGAAAATAAAATATAGATGATGTCATGCATGATGTATTTGGTAGATATATGTGATGGTGTACGGTGTTAATTTGCTAGGAAAGGATGGGATATTTGTTTTGAGCTCATACGGTAGAAAACAAGCACATGAAGGCACATGGGTGGTAAGCCTTTCTTGGACTGAAATAGGGGTGAGGAGAGAGGTTAAGCTAACCATCTTGAAGCCTATGTAAAGCCATGCATAGCTCATAAGATCACTTTTACATTTTTACAAAGTTACCAAAGTTCACCATCATTTTCTCTCTTCATGATTTCCTAAGAATAAATAATTCAAAACAACTTCAAATCCACTCAAACTCAAAGTATAAGGCTTGCACCAACATTATAAAAACTCTTAACAACTTGGAAGTAGAAGATTTGAAGCACACAAGCCCATTCATATATAGGCAGTGAGCAAATTTGGAGGGGAAAGGCACTGCCGTGAGGAAAGGGTGATGGTAGGAGGAGTTTTGGTGTTTGCAAGGTTGTGGTAGGAAGTTGGAACTTGTACTTGGTTGTTTGCTTGTTGATGGGTGAGCAAGCCACCACCTAAATGAATATGAAGTGTATATGTTGGTTGTTTTAACTATAATAAGTTGCATGACTGTATATTATGATATTTGTTTTGATTCTTGCTTTGGAAAGCAAATGACATATGTAAATGATGTATTTGGACTTGTATGACTTTTTATTACTTGTTGTATAGCCTTTAAACAAAGCACATAGGGTTTGGTTGAACAATGATTTGAATCAGACTTGATTTGGAAGTGGTTAATTATATAACGATAGTCACTATAAACACACATAGAAATTGCGTTGTGTTCGGTAATTTCTATAGAAATCTGTAGAGAGTTCATTAGGGATTTCTCACCAAGGTTGTGATGTATTATATGTATATCGCTTGCTGTAAAAAGATTGGATGCTAAAATGTTTATTAGCATCTCGAAAATCAATCAAAATTTATTAATATTAAAACAGACATAGGTCGTAGAGTCATTTATAACAATCACTACTACAATTCTGCGGTTTTCTGACGTGCTTTTTGAGTCGCTATAGTGTCGTTAAATTCTTTAGTGACGCCATAGCAACAATGAAAGGTTCGACAAAAAAACGAGCGTCACTAAATAGTTTGTGGTCGCTAAGGCATCACAAAAGACGAGTCGCAGCGGTGTCGTTAAATTTTACCAATGCCATTGTGACGTCAATTTTCTGATACAAAACATACGTCGCAATGGCGTCGCTAACTTTTAGCAATGTCATTGTGACGCTAATTTTCTGATACAAAACATATGTCACAATGGCTCGCTAGTTTTTAGCGACGCCATTGTGACACTAATTTTCTATTGCAAGATTAAAACAAAACTAATTAGTTTACACTCTTCTTTGTTCGTTATCGAAACTCAGTCATACTACTATTTTGCGCTAACTTATTCTCTAAGCTCAGCCAAACCATGCACAAGGAATAATTAGACTAATCATGACATTAACATTCATTGACTAAGTACACGCATAATCATACTTACAAACTCAAAATCTGAAATCAAAATCGATTTAATTGCATCAATGATCAAGCATTTAGCATCTGTCTAAAAAAGATAGGAAAGAATAGAGAGAAATGCAAAAACTAAAATGAAATCACATGAGAGAAAAAGAAAGTACATTTCATTTCTTGATTCCACATCTACCAAATCAAACTGACATAATAACAAGATAAGTAATTAATTAACCCCTCCAATCATCATAGATAAATACAAGAATTCAATAATCAAAATCACATACTTGTCTCCCTTGCGGCAAAGTCAACGGAAACAACGTCAACAGCTTGGGCACCTCGCCTCTCCTCCATAACACCATTCCAACCCCTAACACCAAAATCCAAATATGCATTTCTCATGACTCAGCCCCGTTATCTAGTCTTTTTCTATATAAACCAAGCTATTTGACAGAATTTTTATCAGTTTGTAAACCGAGTTCTCTTCTTCTTTTGTCTTAACCTTTCTTAGATCCGAGCAATATCTTTTTTGGGTGCTATTGACTCACCAGTCTCCGTGCAAGAGGCTGTTGATGTTGATTTAGGGCTGTTATATCCTGAAGGCGGCACTGCATCGGAGACTGCCTTGCACGATTTTGGCACATCAGTGAATTGTCTTAAAGACAGCAACCTAGTCCATGACTCAGCCACAAAGACACTACGGATTCAGATCGAGGTACAACAATTTTAAAACGTTATGGCGTCGATCGCCAACGACTTTACTGCCCCGACGTCAATATTTTAGATTTCGATTGTGTCTGCCGCGCCGTACAGATTTGAGGACCTGCATTTCAAACGATGGTGCCTAAAGATGGAGTTCTTTTTTACTATGCGAAAGGTGGTGCATGCGCCGACGATAGAAAAACTAACGCTGCTCGAAA
The DNA here is from genome assembly GCA_030737815.1 of Allium fistulosum. Classification (NCBI taxonomy): domain Eukaryota; kingdom Viridiplantae; phylum Streptophyta; class Magnoliopsida; order Asparagales; family Amaryllidaceae; genus Allium; species Allium fistulosum. The sequence continues at coordinate 413,994,168 of CM060906.1, forward strand.
AAGCAATAGATGATCGGAAAAAGGCTTTGTAGGACTAGATGGACCATGATTACCTCGGTAAAAATTATGTTCTTAATGGCTTGAGCGAGGATATATACGATTACTACAATTCAGATAAGTCAACAAAGGAGAATTGGAATGAGCTGAAAAAGAAATACGATACCGAGGAAGCTGGAGCAAAAAAGTATGCTTTCGGTTGCTATTTGAAGTTTCAGATGACAGATGACAAACCAACGGAGGCACAGTCACGCGAGCTTCAGAAAATTGTGCATGAGATCATCCTGAAAATATAGCTTTGATGAACATTTTCAGGTTGCTGTATTAATTGATAAATTACCCCATAGTTGGAAAGACTTTACAAATATTCTCAGACATAAGACTAATGAGTTTTTCTTATAGTTTGATTACTCATTTTCGTATTAAAGAAAAGGCTAGAAAATAGGACCGGAAAGAAGAGGTGTTTGTTGTATCTACCAACAACACTAAAAAATCCACAAATGTGGGTCTGAAACCGAATGCGAAAAATTTCAAAAATCAAAATCGCAAACCGAATCAGAACCGCAACAACCAGCCTCAGAACAAACAGGAAAATTCCTCCCTAAAGAATGATACTGGATAATTGTTCTTATGTTACAACTGTGGCAAATCAGGGCATATGGCACAAATGCGGAACATGCCAGAACCTGCACCACATGCTTACCTGACTGAAGAAGCCCATGTGGCTATGCTTACTAGGACCAACCCGATTGGTGGATCTGAAGGGTGGTGGGTAGACACTGGTGTTTCTCGCCATGTCTGTTATGATCGTGAAATGTTTAAAACATATAACGCTGCTTATGACATGAAAGTGATGTTGGGAGATTCTCACACCACTACTGTTGCTGGAATTGAGACCGTGGAGTTAAAGTTTACCTTTGGAAAGAACTTGTTGCCGAAAGATGTGATGCATACTCTAGAGATGAGGAAAAATATAGTATCTGTTTTCTTGTTAAATAAAGATGGTTTTACTCAAACTATTGAATCTGACTTGTACAACATCGCTAAAAATGGTGTTTTTATTGGTAAAGGATATGATGTAGATTAGATGTTTAGGTTAAATGTTGATTTGAATAAAGTTTAGTTCTGCTTATATGCTGTGTGATTTTAATATTTGGCATGCTAGAATTTGTCATGTTAATAAGCGACGGATTCATAACATGAGTAACTTAGGCTTAATCCCTAAAGTATCCATAGGTGATTCAAAAAATGTGAATATTGTAGCCAAGCTAAAATTATAAAAACCCCTACATAAATCTGTGTTTAGAGAGTCAGAACCTTTAAATTTAATACATTCTGATATATGTGAACTTGATGACATTTTAACTAGGAATGACTAATGCTACTTTATTACTTTTATTGATGATTGCTCTGATTTCACTTATGTTTATCTCATGAAAAATAAAAGTGATGCACTAGATATGTTTAAGTTATTTGTCACTCAAATTAAAAACCAATTTAATAAAAAAAAAGAGATTTCGAAGTGATAAAAGAACAGAATATGAATCTAGCTTATTCATTGAATTTTATAATCAACATGGCATAATACATGAGAGAATTGCATCTTATTCGTCAAAAATGAATGGTGAAGCTGAAAGAAACAATAGGACTCTTACCGAATTAGTTGTAGCTGTTTTATTAAATTCGAGTGCAGCATCACACTGGTGGGGGAAAATCTTGTTAACCGTTTGTTATGTTTTAAACAGAATTCCTAAATCTAGAAGCAAAATTTCACATTTTGAGATTTTTAAAAATCATAAACCTAGCTTGTCTTATTTTAAAACTTGGGTGCTTAGCATATGTTCGTATACCTGACCCTAAAAGAATTAAATTAGCAACTCGAGCATATGAATGAATTTTCATTGGTTATTCAATTAACAGTAAAGCATATAGATTTTTTGATTTGAATGCTTGAGTTATTATTGAGTCAAATGATGCCGATTTCTTTGAAAATAAATTTCCGTTTAAACTTAGAAATAGTGGGGGCACATCTACCACTAATAATCCAATAATCAGAAATAATGAACATAATGCGAAAATCGAATTTGAATCTAAAAGAAGTAAAAGAGCTAGGATAGCTAAAGATTTTGGTCCAGAATATTATGCCTATGCACTAGAAGAGGACCCTGCTAATCTAAAAGAAGCTTTGTCTTCTTTAGATTCAGATCTCTGGCAAGAAGCTATAAATGATGAAATGGAAACTCTTGAATCTAGTAGAACTTGGCATCTTGTTGATTTATCTCCAGGTTGTAAGTGGGTACTTAAAAAGAAGTTGACACCTGATGGTATAACTGATAAATATAAGGCTCGTCTTGTAGCAAAAGGATTTAGACAAAAAGAAAACATTGACTTTTTTGATACCTTTGCACCTGTTACAAAAATAACATCAATTCGAGTATTAATTTCTCTTGCTTCACTTTATGTGTCCTTTACTTTATTATGTAAGCTGGGGCTGTGTCATCTTTTTAATTCCATAGGAAAGAAACCTGATGGTCCACCATGCTTCTGGTTTAGTTCTGAATATCTAGGTTGGCTAGAGATTCGTCGTCGAAAGGGTCGGTCCCTGTAGTATCCCTCATTATGGAGTCTTGTCTTAACCTTTCTTTTTCCACTTGTTCTTCAAAATATTCTTCCTATGCCATTGTGTTCACCGGTCCAATTTTAAGACCGTCTAAAAACTGCTGAACCTTCATTATTTTATCTATTGTTGGTTCGAAAGCTGATAGGTAGTCTAATAGCAATATCGTTTTCCCCTCAGTAGCGGAGTGTGATCCAACTTTACCTTTGCTGATGGCTTCAGTAAAGAATTCTTGTGCTGCTCAAAGCCTTTCATTTTCTTTATTAAATTTTTTCGATAGAATTTAATAAACTCGTGCTGGAGATTTTCTGTTATCCAGACTAACTCCCATGGTTGAATAGAGGGATAAAGACGTATGTATTTTCTTTCTTCCCAAATGTTCCATATTTTTGCTTTACATATGTCAGGAATACAGTCCGAATATTCCTTGGGATGACTTGTGTTTACATAAATTTCATGTACCAAGCCTTTTTTGATAATTCTTTTGTATTTTTGTATTTCTGGAAAACAAGCTATTAAGCGTGGTCTTCCGTTATTGTTGAGGATTCACTCTTCAATTTCTAAGAGTTTAATTAATTCCGTGTCTTCTAATTTCTCGAAGAACAGAAGAAGGTTACTCTCATCAATGAGATGTTGCTGATATCGAGAGATCATATCTTGTGCCGTCATTTCAGTTTCCATCTCCTTAGTTTTTGTGTTATCTATCTCATATAGTCTAAGTAATTCTAGAAAGCCTTGAATTCATAGGTTTACGAGATCAGATCTATGCATTTGAGCAAATATTCTCTTTAAATGGCTATGTAGTTGAGCTGTCAGTGAACAATTCTTCTTCTTTTAAATCCAGTGCTTCAGACCTAGATCTAAAAGAATGTTGAGATATTTAGACACTATTTTTGTGCGTCTTGTAATTTTTTCTCTTTATGGGATATTGTATGCTTCAATACAAAATAAGTTTTTTCTAGTTGAGTTAACCAGAAATTTGCAGCTCTACGGTCTGCAGATTGGATGGCTTTAAAGTATCCGTTGAAATTGTCGTACAAATTAGGATTTGATGCTTTCATTCCTAAATTGTACCAGTCTTTGACCACAGCTGAGACGTATGGCCTTTGCACTCCTGCGGGAACAATTGTCTTTCCTTTATTCATTGGAACAAATTTTGAGTTGTATTGGAAGTTATTGTCTTATTTTTGTCTGTTGAAACCGTTTCGATCTGTTGAACCTTTCTTCATTTACTCTTATGGGAGTATCAGTTTCTTCGGAACCTTGTGAGGATGAATCCTCTTTGGAGGTTTGTTTGGATTTTTTAGACGATTTCACCTGTTGTAAATTTTCTTGTCTTTTCATTTTTTTTAATAATTCTTTTATTCTCTTTAAATCATCCTCATCCATTTTTCATAACCTAGTAAGAAGATCAGCAGCAAAAATAGTGTAATCTTAAATGTATTTGACATCATAGTTATACATTTCTAAATACATTGCGAATCCGATTCTTCGAAGATTTTCTTCTGGATTGTTTACAGTATTTTTGTTGAAGAATTAAGCGACAAATTTATTGTCTGTTTCAATTACAAATTATCTATGTAGAAGATAAATTCTTTTGTGACGCTTGTACTGTACTTTGATGTACCGTAATATATGTTTCTGTTCTGTGTTTATCATATTTTATTCTGAACTCAGCTCTGATACCAACAGGCTAAGAATCAGGAATGAGGTCAACACAAAACCCAATTTCCCGTGTATGATTGTCTCAACATAGCATTTAAGAAATTTCTATCGATAACGTTGATCGAACGCATCGACCAGAATTCTTAAAGCACTCGATGGATAATCCAACACAAAAATCATTTTCTATAAAAATGCCTCTTATATAATTTACAAAATATTCTTTGCTTGACTAAATAAAAAGAATCCAATTACACTAAAAACAAATCTTCTATTAGAAAAGCTTCAATTTAAAATAGTCGCTTACACATTAATTGAAAATTTTGAAATTGAATATGCTAATTTTAAATTTTATCCTATGACAAAGAATTACTCGCTATTAAATTAGCAATCAAAAGTCTAAGAATTTATCTTCTACATAGACAATTTGTAATTGAAATAGGCAATAAATTTGTCGCTCAATTCTTCCATAAAAAACTGTAAACAATTCAGAAGAAAATCTTCGAAGAATCAGATTAGCAATGTATAAATATATAACTATAATGTCAAATACATTCAGGTTATACTATGTTTGCTGCTGATCTTCTTACTAGGTTATGAAAAATGGATGAGGACGATTTAAAGAGAATCAAAGAATTATTAAAAAAATGAAAAGACAAGAAAATTTACAATAGGTGAAATTGTCTAAAAAATCCAAACAAACTTCCAAAGAGGATTCATCCTCACAAGGTTCCGAAGAAACTGATACTCCCATAAGAGTAAATGAAGAAAAGGTTCAACAGATCGAAACGGTTTCAACAAACAAAAATAAGACAATAACTTCCAATACAACTCAAAATTTGTTCCAATGAACAAAGGAAAGACAATTGTTCCCGCAGGAGTGCAAAGGCCATACGTCTCAGCTGTGGTCAAAGATTGGTACAATTTAGAAATTAAAGCATCAAATCCTAATTTGTACGACAATTTCAACGGATGCTTTAAAGCCATCCAATCTGCAGATCGTAGAACTGCAAATTTCTAGTTAACTCAACTAGAAATTTTTTATTTGGAATTGAAGCATACAATATTCCAGAAAGAGAAAAAATTACAAGACGCACAAAAAATAGTGTCTAAATTATCTCAACATTCTTTTAGATCTAGGTATGAAGCACTGGATTTAAAAGAAGCAGAATTTTTCACTGACAACTCAGCTTAACATAGCCATTTAAAGACAGTATTTTCTCAAATGCAGACATCTGATCTCGTAAATCTAAGAATTCAAGACTTTTTAGAATTATGTAGACTATATGAGATAGATAATACAAAAACTAAGTAGATGGAAGCTGAAATGATGGTACAAGATATGATCTCTCTATATCAGCAACATCTCATTGATGAGAGTAACCTTCTTCTGTTCTTCAAGAAATTAGAAGACACAGAATTAATAAAACTCTTAGAAAATGAAGAGTTAATCCTCAACAATAACAGAAAACCACGCTTAATAGTCTATTTTTCAGAAATACAAAAATACAAAAAAACATATCAAAAAAGGCTCTATACATGAAATTTATGTCAACACAAGTCATCCATAGGAATATTCAGACTGTATTCCTGATATATGTAAAGCAAAAATTGCTGAACATTCAAACAGGTATTTTACCATGTTCTTGTTCAAAATATGAAGCGTTTGGAAAAAAAGACAATACATATGCCTTTATCCCTCTATTCAACTATGGGAATTATATAGGGTAATAGAAAATCCCCAGCACGAGTTTATTAAATTCAGCCGAAAACAATTTAATAAAGAAAATGATGGCTTTTAGCAGCACAAGATTTCTTCACTGAAGCTATCAGCAAAGGTGAAGTCGGATCTCACTCTGCTACTGAGGGGAAAACAATATTGCTATTAGACTACCTATCAGTTTTTGAACCGACAACAGATAGAATTATGAATCTTGATTTATCATTCGAATAAAGATTTTATCTATTATAAAGGTTTTACAAAACTCATAATTGAATTATGTTCAAAAGACCCTCTTTTATGGAAGAAAATAAACTTGTTATTCTCAACACACATAAGTGTCAATTTAATCTAAGTACATAACAATATGAGCATGTTGTTCATATTCCAACACAAGAAAACCCAAAAAATGGGATTCATAATTTTATGATTGATCTACTTCAAGAAATTAAATTAGAATTAAAAGACGTAAGTAATAAAATACAAAAAAACTATAACAATGGACTTTAGTCAGAATACACCGACAATCTATTCGCTAAACATCATTAGAATGTTTAAATATACTTCTGAAGAAAATAACAAAATAGATGTTGAGGATATTGATCCCTGCATATTATCAAAATTACCATATTCTTCAAGAAAAAGAACATATTGGAGAAACAGATAGTACAGAACTTTACTCTTACTATGAAGAACATTCTGCAGCAATAAACTATTTTAAATATAAAAAAACTGAAGAATTTTCTTCACTTGAAAATTCTGAATAAAAATTTGAAAATTCAATAGAATCAGATTATATTTCTAACACGTCGGATAAACTTATTTTCAATATAAACACCAACAGAGCCGAATCTAGTAGATGTTTGTACCAAAAATGGGCACAACACTCTTCGGAAGTTTTTGAAGAGATAAAAGTGAAGAATGAAAATTAAAAATGTGGATTATCTAACAAAAACTCCAAATAACAGAAAGTAAATTGCAAAGACAAGCGATTTAGAGTGGTTCGGCGTTTTGCCTACGTCCACTATGAAGTTTGATGATTTTATTGCTCGATTACTTGAAGATTACAGTAGTTAATAATGTAATACAACTGAATTCAAATGCGAAGTGTCAATCTAAAGCAGCGGCGGTGTTCTGGAGTAGATCTGGCAGAATCTGGGCGCTCTTCAGTACTTAGAATTCTTCGACCCCTTTTCTGAATGACCAGGGGATCAATTTATAGGTGTAGGAGGCTGATATTTCGCCTAAAATGAGGGGAGACCAGTTCTGGTACGTCAAGGGGCCCACATGGCCGAAATCTGGAGATCCGGGCCCACTTTGGGATCGATTCGACCCTTGGTTCGAATCGATCAAGAAATCATCCAATCGAGCTGAAATTTGGTGTGAACATTCTTCATCATGTATTTAAGCTTCTGTGAAAATTTCATGGCATTTGGACTTGTAGAACACGAGATATGATCGATTCAATGTTGCATTTCCGGATAGCATGGATACTTCGAATCGATCACTCTTCATCTGGTTCCTTCGAATCGATCACTCCGACTCCAGGTGTTGGATTCGAAAATACGCCTGTTCGAATCGAGTACTCTATGCTGTATCTACTCGATTCGAAGTTACTCTTACTGGATGGATTCGAAGACCCTTTGCCTCGTTGGGTTCGAATAGAGGGCACGTTCGATGGAGTCGAAGGTGAGCTATCTCTCCTGGATTCGAAGTTAGGCCATGCCTCCTGGATTCGAAGCTCCTTCTCTTTATGGATTCGAGGTGCAGAAAACTCCAATGGATTCGAACTTAAGGTATCGTTCGAATCGATTCGAAGCACAGCTAACTACAATCGATTCAAACCAATGCTATCTCGATGGATTCGAACCAATGCTTGGTCCTGTTGGATTCGAACGAGAGCTTCTATGCTGATGGAGTCGAAGCAAGGGAGGTTCGATGGAGTCGAGGCAATGGAAGTTCGATGGATTCGAACTGGTTCCTGGCCAATGGATTCGAACATAGGTTTCGCCTACGGATTCGAACTAAGGGTGGCCTACTCCATCTTTCGTCGACGATATCTTGAGCATACGAACTCGGATTGACTTGAAACTTGGATCGTTGGTTCCCACGGCTTTGCTTGACGTGCCTTATCGGTTGTAGCCTGATCCGGACCCGAACAAATTTCATCGATATCCGTAGCGATCCTTACGTGTAACCGACTTCCGAGACGATCTGTCACCGGTATCTAGTCAAATCCTTGGTGTCACGGCCTTGCCAAAAGGCGGGATAACATTTGCCCCCCAAAGTACGTCTTGTGTAAACATGACGTGCTTTGAAAAGCTACAATCCCTTATTGAACAATGATCACATGCTTTGTCGAAAATTGTCTTCTTTGCTGTTGTAATCAATCGTTGTATGATCATGATTGGCTGTTAGGCTTTTGAGTCATGACGAGATGAACACCTGATTCCTGTTGATGATAAAGATCAAACATTAGTCAGGAATGCGTGCATACGTGTATTATTTTGACTTTGGTTAACGTTGCGTGATCGCAAGTTGTTGTCAGTTCGGTTTTGTTATCGAAATCTACATCGGTCCTCTCCTGAACCGATTTGAGATTTGAGTTAAATCATTGCTTTTATGATTGTCTATGGTTATCCTCCCGTATCGATCCTCTCCTGAATCGGTATGAAGAGTAGACAAGCAATTTTTCACATTGAAACGGTTCGTCCATTTTCATTAGTGGTTGGTGATGGATTCGAAGCTGTGCTTCTTCGAATTGATGGCCTTCGAATCGAGGGTTTGAGGGACCTCGTGTTTCGAATCGATATTGTGTGGATTCGAAGGTGTCGACTCGAAGCAGATTCGAGACGTACGCACGTTGGAGTTCGAATTGGTGAGTTTGAATCGTCTACTCCGGATCGATGATGCTTTGCGTCATACCGTATGGATGGATTCGAAGTCGATGGGTAATCGAGCATACGTTCGAATCGATGGAGCTGTGACCTGCCGTGAGCGGTTATCATGACCGGGAGACGAAGAGCCTCGAGTCGCCCTTGGAACCCATATAAATACGCGTGGTTAACTTCACCTTTTCTTTTTACATTTTACTGTTATTATAGCCTCTTCTTCGAATCGATCTCTCCAAGGTCAAGTTGAACGTACTTTCTCCAGATCGATCGAACCCCTTCACGCTTTCGCTCGTAATAAAAACAGGTAATCAAGGGATCGATTCGAAATGAGTAAGAAAGATAGAACTTAGAATTTTTTAGCATCAATTCAGTTTTTTCTCCTGAAAAAATCGAGGAGTGATGAAATCTGAACGAGGTGGGTTGACTCGATGGAACCGAGGAACGAAACTATGCGGTCAGAATGTTGCTTCTCGTTGCTTCGTATCGATCCAGGGATGAATCATTCGAATCGATTTTGAATGCATAACTTCGAATCGATGGTTTCAAGAGAAGAAAGGAAAGAAGGTTCGTGGCGATCGATTCGAAGTAGCGATACTCCGATCGATTCGAAGGATCTCAGTTTTGATCGATTCGTGGTTATGCATATCTCATGGTTTCGAAGTGCTTCTCCACCCCAAGACTTCATCGAGTCGAACTATGCGGGGTCGAAGCATATCGATTCGAGTCGAAGCATATCGATTTGAGTCGAAGCATGCGGAGTCGAAGCATATCGATTCGAGTCGAAGCATATCGATTCGAGTCGAAGCATATCGATTCGAGTCGAAGCATGCGGAGTCGAAGCACATCGATTCGAGTTGATCAATTCGAACACCCTTGCTTCAGAGGCTTCTACTCTTCTGATTTGTTTCAACATCTGGACTACGGCCATTTCCAAGTTTGAACTTTGACGAACTTTCCGAACTTACCGAACTTTAGCATACTCGACTCCGACGAGCTTCGTCCTTGTACAACAGAACTTGACTGAAAGATTATACTTGAATTTCCTTTGAGGCTCGTCGATGGAACTATGACATAACCAACAATACAACTGATTTATACTTGAAGTGGTCAGTAGCATCTGGATGGTGTGGAAGTGACGGTCAGCGATGACGGTCATCTTCGTTCTCAAATTCCAAAGTTTTTTGTCGTACAGACATCTTGCTTCAATCTGTAGAATCTGTTTAAGTAATGTACAGCACTTGCACTGCATGACACGTTCATACACACTACACTGGGGAATGCACGGGCCCTTTATGAACTTAACGTTGCTTTCTGATGAGTTAGTTAATTATGGAATCTTCGAGCTCCCAACAACAAGAGGTACAGAGCTCGACTCCTCCGGTTCTTGAGATTCCCGATATCCCTGCCGATGTAATCGATCCAGCTCCAGATGAATTGCCGGAGGCGATATTTATTGAGGACCCTGTTGATTCGGTTCAGTCTAACATCTCTTAATCCTTATTGGGACGAATATGCTTAAAGCATAACATATCTCTAGGTGACGTATTATTGCCCAGCGCCACTGATAGACCGCACAACCCGCCTGAAGGATATACAGCATTCTACCGTCATGCTTGTGCGGCCGGAACTCTTCCTCCTTTCAATCAATATATCAGAGGGATGCTATCATATTTAGGAATCGCTCCTTCACAACTCCATCCCAACGGGCACGCGTTGCTGAACAGTGCCTTCGTAATATTTATGGACTGTCTCTTTCGCCCGCCGAGACCCTCCGAGATCAGACACATATTTAACTTCAAGAGTAGGGGTGATAGCCCGTCTTTTACATTTTTGGAGGCGGTTAGGAATTGCCAAGTTGTAGTCGGAGCTTGGACTCGACTGAGCTATTTCAAGAACGAGTGGTTCTACGTTCGGTGCCCCCCGGGTTTCGCTAGGCGATGGTTGTCTAGACGTAAGCGCCTTAACCTGTTTCCTTGACCAATAGCTCTTCGGTGTTAAAATTAACATTTCATTCCTTTTACAGCTATTATCTCTAGGCCCGATGGAGGGCGTTTCAAGGGTACCGTCCGGAGTCTTCAAGAAGTCCCAAGCGAGCTGAGGCATATTGACTCGGTGCTGAACGATTACAACTTAAGAGTTCTTGGTTTGATCGACATCAATCAAAGCATAGTCGTTGAGGGATTTTCAAAGTCCGCCTCCAAGAAGGAAAATAAGAAGAAACCCAAGAAGAGAAAAGCGAAGAAGTCACTCGGAATCAAAATAATTGAGGCGAGTGACGAAGAAAGAACCCATACGGATTCAGAGCCAATGGCTGACCTTTCGGGAAACTTGGAGGAATCGGGAGAAAAACGGAAAGGCAAGGCCGCCGTTTCCAAAAAACTTAAGTCAAAGGGGGGAAAATCTGTAGATGTGTTTCTTCCCGCTTCCGGAGTTACGATTTCTGAGGCCGCCCCTTCTCATTCGAGAGATTCTCTCAAAGGGCTTGACGACATTCCTATCCCAGATTATATATCGATTTCTCATAATCCTGGGTTGGAGGAATTGCAAGATGTCCTAAACATGAACGAGCCCTTTCCTTTAAGTGCGGTCAATACTTCCGGTCGGTTTGGGGGTTTACACATTTACACACACTTCCACGGCACTTCATGACTCTTGCATAGTAAACATTGCTTTGTGGGACCCTAATCCGTAATTCTTTCTTATCGCAGGCGAGATGTCAGGACGTGGCTCTACTCTGGATAGGCTTCGGAATGTGCGCCAGTCTTCTCCATTTTATGATTCCCGCAGGAGAGAAACAGATAGGGATCATGGGCGAAGCTATTCAAGTCAAGAACGTTATGATAGAGACAGAGATTACTCGCGTAGCCGTTCTGGCTATGATTACTCTGACAGAGACCGGGGATACCAGTACCGACCTCGATCTCGCTCTCCTCCGCCTCCCAGGGCTCCAGTAGACCTCCCAGGGCCATCTCATCAGCAACAGTTGCCTTCTCAATCTTCTCGGCCTGATACTCAGCGGCCAAGAATGGAACCGACAGCAGCCGCTATAATTGAACAAGCTCCAGCTGAGTTGACAAGCGAGGGAGCTGCTAAACTCGCCCAAATGAAAAATGACTACCCGGAAATTTGCATGGATGGCTATATCTTCCCTCCTAACTTTAAAAGAATCCCTCCGGAAGCTGAGACCACTGCTCATAGTTATATCCATGACTTCTACGCTCAGTATAAGGAGTGGTATAAGGCAGCCGTGAAGGCTTCTAGAGTAGCTTTCGACAGGGCGAAGGTCATTGCTGAATGTGATGTTGACATTGCGAAGCAGAAACGCATCATTCAAGTTCTTCAATCCGAAGTGGAAACGTCCCGAAAGTCAGAGCTTGAAACACTTCAGAAACATGGGGGTGTCGTGGCCAAACTAGCGAGGATGCAGCAAGAACATTGCGCCACGGTGGAAGAGATGGGCCATCGCAACACCACCATTGCAGCTGAGCGAGACTTAGCCGTTAAAGAGCTGAATGAGCTCAAGGCCAAATTCGCTGAAATGGTGAAGGAGAAGGATGATGCGAACGCCACTTCTCAAGAGGCTTGCGACCAAGCAGTATCTCTTAGGACCGAACTTGCTGCGGCGGCGGTCAAGGCTAAGTCTGCGGAAGCAGAGATTCAGGAAAAGATCTTGGAGGAGAGGTCTAGGCTAGATGCTGAGTTTGACGATCTCTTAGTCACATATAACGCTAATGTGCTGGAACACAGAAATTTAGCGTGGCTGGGAGATGACTCCATGATCTTGTACAATGCCTAGACCCGGCTGGTGAATGAGAAAAGAGCAGCGCATCCAGATGGAACACTTGACGACTTTGAACTGGAGATGCGTCTGCTTACCGAGGATGAGAGGAAGACCCTTCATGAGGTGGTGATCTCCATGGCGAAAGAAAAGCTCGGCGTCCAATCTCTAGAGACAGGCGAAGGCTCGGGGATCGTGCATCACGGGACATGTGTTGGAGCTGTAATTCCAACATTGCCCGAAACCACTGGTGCGGTAGATCCCCAATCTGTTCCTGCCTATAATCCTGACCAACCATTATTATCTTCTGCCGAGGATTCTGCCCACGTTTCGGTTCAGACCAAGGAAGGTATTTGAACGCTTCTTGTAGTTTAGTTGTGAAGAACCTTAAGCAACACACTTGGCTAACAATCTTCGTTTTTGTCGCATTTCAGTGACTGAAGTTATTGTTTCTGCGCCCCTTGCTCTATCAGTTCCTCATCAAACACAAGGGGTTGTTTTTTCCGAAGCCATCACGACTTCCACTTTGATTGGAGAGGAGGGGGATGCAAATATGTTTTCTTTCAGCGCTCAAATGATTGAGGAGCTTCTCAATGAACCCATCGATCCCTCTGCCAACCCGTCCGATGCTGCGAGTGGGGCTGCTCCGGCCGTTAGTTCATCTATGCCAGCTATTGGCACATCTGATGCGGCCCAAGTATCTCGTGAGGACGACGTTATGGCTGAGATTGCTGCCGAGATGGCAGCAGGAAATGTTGGTACGAGTCCCCCCGGGCCTGCCCCGTTAATGGTGATTTCACCGGGCGGTACCGTAGTGATTGAAACTGCTCCTGTCCCTCCTCCTGCTACTACTCCTATGCCTCCAGTTCGACCTCCTAGAAGAACTTCCGTCGCCTCCAGCTCTGAGGAAGATGTTGACATTATATCGCTGCCGGAGGGCAAGCCTGAAAAGAGTAAGCGATTGAGGAAAAAAATCAGGCAGTGGATCTGGTGGGGCTACCCCGAAGAAGAAGATAAGGAAGAAGAAAGATTGAACTCTTTCTTTAAATCTTTGTTGCGTAGGGTAGCATTTTGTTGATTTTTCTATAGCCGTGTATAGATGTGGATTCGGCTCCCACTAGCAGAATTTTTCGTAAACACTTTGTAATCAGATTCTTTTTGTCGATAGTGGAAATGAAAATCTATTCCCTTTCTGTCTTCAACTTGTTATGTGTTATGGTTCTGCCCCCGGTATTGGGGATAAGTGTGGAGTTGACGTATGTTTATACCCCGTCTCGCGCTCTGGGAGTACGGAGTTGAATGGATGTTTATACTCCGCCTCGCACTCTGGGAGTACGGAGTTAGGTGAATGTTTATACTCCGCCTCGCACTCTGGGAGTACGGAGTTAGATGAATGTTTATACTCCGCCTCGCACTCTGGGAGTACGGAGTTAAGTAAGAAGTTTGTACCCAGCTCGCGCTCTCGGAATACTCTAGGATTTTAGGAAAATGTTTATACTCCGCCTCGCACTCTGGGAGTACGGAGTTAAGTAAAAAGCTTGTTCCCAGCTCGCGCTCTCGGAGTACTCTGGGGTTTAGGAAAAATGTTTATACTCCGCCTCGCACTCTGGGAGTACGGAGTTGAATGAAAGTTTATACTCCGCCTCGCGCTCTGGGAGCACAGAGTTTAGTAAAATGTTTATACTCCGCCTCGCACTCTGGGAGTACGGAGTTGAATGAAGGATTGTCGTGTATCAACCCATTTCGTGGTCTGATGTGATGGCTTGCCCCCGAGCTCGGGTTTCATTTAGTGAGTGGTTGATTGCCTCACAGCCACTCCCTACTTGAATAAATTCCACTGTGTGATGGAACTTAGCTCTTCGTGCATCGTGATGTTGTACATTGTATTTAATGAATCACAGCTCTGGCTCGAAGAGATGTCATTTTATTGCTGAAATAAGAAAATATGGCAAATCAGTTGCCTTATTACAAATTCTAGTTTCGAAATGCAAAAGTAAATTGCTGAATAAGAAACATAATGAAATAAATAAAGCCTGTCATATGTAGTAGCGACGGAGACTCTCGCTGTTCCAGGCTCTTGGCAAAACTAGACCGTCCACGGTTGATAGTTTGAATGTGCCATCCCCAAGTCTCTGTGTAATCACGTACGGCCCTTCCCAATTTGGTTTCATGTGTGAAGGAACCGGGTAGATTCTCTTGAGGACCAGATCACCGAGTTCAAAGGTTCGGGGGCGAACTTTGGTGTTATATAACCGGGCGACCCGACTTCGGTAGGCGGCCGCTCTTAAATCAGCTTCTTCTCGTTTCTCGTCCAACAGATCCAAAGATTCAGTGAGTAATATAGCGTTTGTTTTCGGATCGTAATAAGTTACGCGGTGAGAAAATACTTCTGTCTCAACTGGAATGACGGCCTCCGAGCCATAGGATAAGGAAAATGGGGTGTGTCCAGTTGCGGTCTTGTGAGTTGTTCGATAAGCCCATAATGCCATAGGAAGTTCATCGACCCATTTTCCCCCAGCCTTTTCCAGTCGTTTCTTTAAGATGGATTTGATAACTTTGTTAACAGCTTCGACCTGACCGTTTGCTTGTGGATGTGCGACTGCAGAGAACTTTTTATGAATATGAAATCGTTGGCAGAAATTCTTGAACTCCAAACTTTCGAATTGGGTCCCATTATCGGTGATGATGGTATGCGGGAGTCCAAATCGGCAAATGATATTGCGGACCACAAAGTTTATTACCTTCTTCGACGTAATTGTTGCGAGAGCTTCGGCCTCGGCCCATTTCGTGAAGTAGTCAACTGCGACGATGGCATACTTCGCACCACCTCTTGCCAGAGGTAAAGCGCCAATGATATCGATACCCCACATAGCGAACGGCCAGGGACTGACCATTTGAGTTAACTCGGTAGGCGGGGCTCTTGGAATTCGAGCGTGTTTTTGGCACTTGTCGCACTTTCTGGCATAATTGGCTGCATCTTGATTCACTGTCGGCCAGTAATATCCATATCGGAGTATCTTCTTAGCAAGCGCTTGTCCACCGGTGTGATCGCCACATTCTCCCTCGTGTACATCATGTAACACTCGTTTGACTTCGTCGTGAGCGATACACCGGAGGAGTGGAACAGAATAACCTTTTCTATACATGATCCCGTCCTGAATGACGAACCGCGAAGCTTTTCGTAGAATTTTCCTTTTCTCATTTCGGTGTTCAGGCAATATCCCATTCTCAATATAATTTCGATACGGAGTCATCCATGATTCTCTGCTGGGAAAGGTTTCCAACACATCATTCGTTTTGATTTGGTCGATGCTTGGGAAGGACAAAGTTTCGACCGGGACGAGTCCCATTTGCTGTGCTTCACCTGTGCTGGCCAACTTTGCCAATGAATCGGCCTTTTGATTGCGATCTCGTGGTATGTAGTAAATAGCATAATAATCAAACTGATCCAGCGCTTCCTGAACTCGGGCTAGATAAGCAGCTAACCTTCGATCTCTTGCTTGATATTCTCCCCGTACCTGACACACAACCAACTGTGAATCACAATAAACTTCTATAGCGATAATTCTCAGATCTTTGGCAAGTTTTAACCCAGTCAACAGGGCTTCATATTCGGCTTCATTGTTGGTTGCGTGAAAATCAAACTTCAAAGCATAGCATATGGATCGACCTTCGGGGGTCTCTAGTACAACCCCAGCGCCTGAACATCGATCGTTTGATGCACCATCTGTATAAAGTTTCCAGACATATTCGGGAGACTCGCTGGTTTCGGGTAAGTCGTCTGGAACAGTAAATTCAGCTATGAAGTCAGCTAGGACTTGCCCTTGAATGGCTCTCCGCGGAGCATAAGTAATGTCAAACTGGCTCAGTTCAATATTCCACTTGAGTAACCTTCCAGACGTCTCAGGCCGCGTGAGGACCTGTCGTAACGGCTGATCGGTATACACAGTAAGCGGATGTGCTTGGAAATAAGGACGAAGCTTTCTCGAGGCAATGACCAAGCAGTAAGCCAGTTTCTCCAACCTGGGGTAATTTCTTTCCGCTCCGGTCAATCGTTTACTAACATAATAGACCGGTTTCTGCACTCGATCCTCTTCCCGGACCAGAGCAGAACTGATCGCATGCTCTGATACCGCCAGATAAAGGTATAGTTGTTCGTGATCAATTGGTTTCGACAAGATCGGTGGCGTAGAGAGATGCTGGACCAGCGAACGGAATGCGCCTTCGCATTCCATGGTCCATTCAAAGTTTCGTTTTCCTTTCCGGATTAGATCAAAGAAAGGGATGCCTTTATCAGTGGATTTCGAGATGAACCTGCTTAGCGCTGCTACCTTCCCGTTGAGACTCTGGACTTGCTTTATGGTCCTTGGAGTTTGCAAATTCCTTATTGCCCAGATCTTTTCGGGGTTTGCCTCTATCCCACGAGCGTTGACGATGAACCCCAGAAACTTTCCGGATGCAACGCCAAAGTGGCACTTTAACGGGTTAAGCTTCATTCCATATTCACGTAAGATGCGGAACATTGTATTTAAATCCTTGACGTGATCTATGGAAAATCGGGACTTAACTAACATGTCATCCACATAGACTTCCATGGTCTTCCCGATCTGATCAGCGAACATTCGATTAACCAAGCGTTGGTAAGTTGCTCCGGCATTCTTTAAACCGAAAGGCATGACTCTGTAACAGTAGAGTCCTAGATCAGTCACGAAATTGGTATGTTCTTGATCGGGTAGATGCATGGGTATTTGATTATAACCGGAATAAGCGTCCATAAAGGATAACAATTCATGGCCTGCAGTTGAGTCTACGAGTTGGTCAATTCGAGGAAGTGGAAAACTATCTTTAGGACAAGCTTTGTTTAAGTCGGAGTAGTCGACACAAGTTCTCCATTTCCCATTCGGTTTCCGAACCATTACCGGATTTGACACCCACTCTGGGTATAGAGCATCTCGGATGAAACCATTTGATTGCAACTTGTCAATTTCTTCTTTAAGGGTGGCAGATCTCTCTGGATCCATACCACGCCTCTTTTGCTTGACCGGAACATGTCGCGGATCAATATTCAAAGAGTGACTTGCAATGTTCGGTGAGATTCCGCACATGTCAGAGTGCGTCCAGGCAAAGACATCAAGATTCGCTTGAAGAAATTCAACCAATTCCTGTTGTATCTGTTTTCCCAGTTGAGATCCAACTTTTAGTACTTTCGAGTCGTCATCCTCACTGACCGGGACGTCCACAGTCAGTTCGGCTGGAGACGCTTGATTCTCTTCTACTTCATCTTTATCTTCGCTATCTCTAGGGTCAAGATCTCTAAGGAATTGGTAGTGGTGCCCGGGCCGGGGCCCAGGCGTTAGTTGTCAATTATCAGTAAAACGGACGCAGAGAGATTCCTCTACGCCCTTTCCTTTCTCCTTCTTCTGTGCTTCTTGCAATTCAGCAACATAACAGGCTCTTCCTGCTGCCTGATCTCCTTGAACGATTCCTATACCATGGTCAGTCGGGAATTTTAAAGTCAAACACCACGGGGCAATGGCTGCCCTGAATTCAGCAAGGGCCGGTCGTCCCAGGAATGCATTGTACGGTGAAGCGATGTCAAGAACAACGAATTGCAGCAGTCGGACTCTCCTGCGCTCTCCGATCCCCAGTTCCACTGGTAGTTCCACTATTCCAGTAGGTATTGTTGCACTGCCATTGAAGCCATGAACCCGGGATTGGCAGGGTTTCAGGTCTTTTGCTTCCATCTTCATTAAATCGTAAGCTCGTTTGAATAGAATGTTTACAGAACTCCCACTGTCAACCAGGATCCTCTTCATCCAAGCAGGACCAACCTGGGCAGATATGACCAGTGGGTCAATTGTTGGAGCTTCGATTTTGTCAGCATCCCTGCTTCTAAATATGATATCGTCAGACATCGTTTTTTGTTGCTTAGCCGGGGTTCCATCCTCACAATTACTGCAGCATTCGAAGCTCGCATGCCTGATAGAGCTAGCATACGACTCCATTTCCCTCCAGCTCCTGTCCGCTGGATGAGGACCACCACTTATGGTATTGATAACTAGCCTCCCGCCTGTACGAGCGGGTTCCTCTTGTCTTTCTTGGTCTTGCGCACGGCTTGGATTCGAGGGGCCTGCACCACCAGACTGCGGCGCCCGCACGAATTGATCTAACTTCCTCTCCCTGATCAACTTTTCTATGAGATCTTGCAAATGGCGACAGTCATTAGTATTGTGGCCATAACTCTCATGAAACCTACAAAACTTTCCCGTCTGAATCTACCTTTCTGATGACCGCTTAGGAGCGGGTTTCTTATACTGTTCAGTGTTGCAAGTTTGCAGGTACACATTTTCCAGCGAAGTGTTTAATGGTGTATAACTTTCGAACATCGGAGCCCTACGCCGTGGGCCTGGATTCGGATCTCTCTTCTTATTTTGACCATTGCCACCTCTTGGCTGAGTTTGTTTGTTCTGTATGTTTAACTGGACTTTTCCGGAATTGTCACCGGACTGTTTAACTGCTACATTGCTTTGTATTCCCTCACTTCCGGGTTTCGCATCGTCCTGCTTCCTAGACTGTTTCGCGTCCTCTTGCCGTAAGAATTGAGCGGCTTTGGAGTAGAAACGGTCCAACGATGCGGGTGGTTTTCCGGCTAACCAGTTTCCAAATTCAGAATCGGGATCAATTCCCTTTGTCAATGCCATTAAGATTGAGTTGTCGTTGGGATTACTAATTTCCACACATGCCGCATGGAATCTCTCCAAGTAACGCCTTAATGTTTCCCCACGAGCCTGGGTAACATTGGACAGGGTGTTAACATCTTTGGGTCGAGCGACATGCATACGGAATTGTTCAACAAATTTCTTAGCCAATTGGTCAAATGAAGAGATAGATCTTGGAGGTAGTCTTGTAAACCACATTGTTGCAATTCCTCCCAGTGAAATGGGGAAGCTCCGGCATTTTACCGCATCGTCGGCCCTTGCGGCGCTCATTGACCATTCGTATTTCAGTATGTGCTGATTAGGGTCAGAACTTCCTTCGTACATAGGGAGAGTTGGCATTCTGAATCGCCGAGGAGGTTCAGCGTATAGTATCTCGTCCGTGAAAGGAGTGTGGCTTCGAGAGATCCCCCAATCGTCATTGGTAAGACCTTGGCTTTCACGGATCATCTGACGTATCATAGTCGAGATTTCTGGCATTGCTACATTTTGAGCATGCTGAGCTAAGGTGTGGTCGGGTTCCACAGTGCGAGTTTGGACCGGGCGCTGTCGACGGTCCAAGTTTCGCCTCCTTGGCTCAGCGTCTTCTGGGACGTATGGTTCAGAAGTACGTCCCTGTTGTTGATTACTCGAATCCGGAAGATGTCGGGTATCAACCCTCGTTTCTACTGTGGCAGCTATGACATGATTGTCCGTAGTATATTGGGGAGTGCGACCACCTCGCGCTGATGGCCCAGCCTGGAAGCTGGTTGATGGTCCTACCCTCAATTGCCCGACAGTCAGGGCGGGTTGATATCCAGCAGTCTGAGCATGATCTCCGTCTAATCGGGGACGGGTAGATCTATGATGATAGTCAGATGAGGCAGAACTTTCAGTGGATGAGCGGGAAACATCATCCCTTCTGGACCTCCTACGGCCCTGGCGGTTCAGTTGATTTGTCAATTCAATATTGGCTCGTAACTGTTCGGCTAACTGTTGCCGACTCTGAGTCAACTCTTGAAGTAACACCTGAAATTCTTGTCTAGTGACTGCCCCAGACGGATCCGAGTGGGCAGTGTTGTCTTGGTTGGATGGCTGCTGTTGAGCAGGATTCTGTCCATCCCTACCTTCTTGTCCTGGAGCTGCAGAAGTGGTTCTCGTGCTAACCATTTTGAATGATGAATCCTTTTCCTAGATTTTATGCAAATCTGAGTAGAATGGAAGGATTGTGAATTAGAGATCTGGATCTTCCTCTTGGATTTGTGCAATCCGGTATCGATGGTAGATCCAAGGAGCAGGAGAAAAAAGCTGGTTTTTTCTCAGTGAAAGCACCAAAGTGTTTGTACCAAAAATGGGCACAACACTCTTCGGAAGTTTTTGAAGAGATAAAAGTGAAGAATGAAAATTAAAACTGTGGATTATCTAACAAAAACTCCAAATAACAGAAAGTAAATTGCAAAGACAAGCGATTTAGAGTGGTTCGGCGTTTTGCCTACGTCCACTATGAAGTTTGATGATTTTATTGCTCGATTACTTGAAGATTACAGTAGTTAATAATGTAATACAACTGAATTCAAATGCGAAGTGTCAATCTAAAGCAGCGGCGGTGTTCTGGAGTAGATCTGGCAGAATCTGGGCGCTCTTCAGTACTTAGAATTCTTCGACCCCTTTTCTGAATGACCAGGGGCTCTATTTATAGGTGTAGGAGGCTGATATTTCGCCTAAAATGAGGGGAGACCAGTTCTGGTACGTCAGGGGGCCCACATGGCCGAAATCTGGAGATCCGGGCCCACTTTGGGATCGATTCGACCCTTGGTTCGAATCGATTAAGAAATCATCCAATCGAGCTGAAATTTGGTGTGAACATTCTTCATCATGTATTTAAGCTTCTGTGAAAATTTCATGGCATTTGGACTTGTAGAACACGAGATATGATCGATTCAATGTTGCATTTCCGGATAGCATGGATACTTCGAATCGATCACTCTTCATCTGGTTCCTTCGAATCGATCACTCCGACTCCAGGTGTTGGATTCGAAAATACGCCTGTTCGAATCGAGTACTCTATGCTGTATCTACTCGATTCGAAGTTACTCTTACTGGATGGATTCGAAGACCCTTTGCCTCGTTGGGTTCGAATAGAGGGCACGTTCGATGGAGTCGAAGGTGAGCTATCTCTCCTGGATTCGAAGTTAGGCCATGCCTCTTGGATTCGAAGCTCCTTCTCTTTATGGATTCGAGGTGAAGAAAACTCCAATGGATTCGAACTTAAGGTATCGTTCGAATCGATTCGAAGCACAGCTAACTACAATCGATTCAAACCAATGCTATCTCGATGGATTCGAACCAATGCTTGGTCATGTTGGATTCGAACGAGAGCTTCTATGCTGATGGAGTCGAAGCAAGGGAGGTTCGATGGAGTCGAGGCAATGGAAGTTCGATGGATTCGAACTGGTTCCTGGCCAATGGATTCGAACATAGGTTTCGCCTACGGATTCAAACTAAGGGTGGCCTACTCCATCTTTCGTCGACGATATCTTGAGCATACGAACTCGGATTGACTTGAAACTTGGATCGTTGGTTCCCACGGCTTTGCTTGACGTGCCTTATCGGTTATAGCCCGATCCGGACCCGAACAAATTTCATCGATATCCGTAGCGATCCTTACGTGTAACCGACTTCCGAGACGATCTGTCACCAGTATCTAGTCAAATCCTTGGTGTCACGGCCTTGCCAAAAGGCGGGATAACAGTAGAGGAGCAATGATATTACCTCCACCAGATGGTGCTTCCATGATAAATGATCCTAACTCCGATATAATTATGGAAGATCAAGAACATGATGAAAATACATATAATAATCCGCATAATGATCCTTACCCCGAAATGCTTAGACATGGTACTAGGTCAGATTGGATTAGGTTTCATTCTTCCCAAAAGCAGTCAAAAGATTTTTATAATGAACAACCCTCTTCAGCATATAGTCTAACCTTCAATATGGATAGACTTCCTTATAGAAAAATACGAAAATATATTACACATGGCTTCAACATATTAGCTGAACAATCTACTTATTACCCCTAATATGAGTGTAATGAAATACATACATTATGCTACCAGTTATTGGATAGAAGATGCTTTAGCTTGGTTACTGAATCTTGAAAGAATAAATCCAAATCTATTACAAAGAATTAGGAGTATTCAATCTAAGCAAGAAGCACTTGGTGAATTATTAAAATTATTATTAGTGGACTTCACAAGAGAAACATTCCTAGAAGATACTGATTACAAAAAACAATTATGTGATATATATATATATATATATTGGAAGAATTTTCTGCCAAACACATAGGTCTACTTTTTTATTTAAAGAATAATGATCAAAAGGTTTTTGGGTAAAACGCTTTTTTACAAAAATACCTTATCCATGGAATAACATTATATAAGAAAGATATGACATTTTAAGACAAAGTACTTCTGATGAAAATCATAACACGGGCCCCTTAAAAAAGGCATGTATAAATACTATGGAAAGGGCTTGTGAGCAAGCAAGTGCACACAAACAAATGAAAAATAAAATCAAGAACTCCAAACTTGGATTTTATTGTTGTTCAAAGTATACATAAGATATCAATAAACAGTTTGGATGTTCACCCAAATTCGAAAGGGAAAAGGGAAAGAAATTTCAAAACAAGAACAAAACTAAAATATCGGACTACTTAGATGGAAACCAGAATATAAAAAAAACTAGAAAAGAACGAAAATTTTGTAAAGAAAGATTTATTAAAAAGAAAAACTTTTGTAAAGGTCGTAAATATTTTAAATGCAATAAAGAAGGGCATTATGCTAATGAATGTCCTACAAATATACGAAATATTGTAATATCAAATATCGAAGAATACGGTATTCATGTAGGGACCATTGAAGATATATCAAGTGATGTTAATTCTTCGGTATGTGAAAATGAATTAGTTTATTCTGACACTACTGAAGAAGTAAATGAAATTAATGATTCTTTTAATAATTTCAAAATAAACATGATTACAATCAATCAAACACATAATCAAATAAAAACTATTCCATTAACTATATACGCTATTCTCCCCAAAAAGGAAAAAGGAAATTCTCCGAGTTCTACATTATATGTAGCAAAATGTTCTAGATTAAGAAGATACTTCACAACAGCAGTATTTTTCGATCTACTAATAAAAATCCCACTAGGATATTACAGGCAAATTTATAACATCCATAAACATACAAAAGAAAATATTTTTATTACCCATGGATTTATTGAACCCCTTTCTAAAAATAACACTTCTATACTATTTAAAAGTACTAGTATGAAGGATAAAGATTACATTATAGAACAAGGAGAACCAAAAGGACTATTTGTTTTACATAAATATGGAGATCTTCCTATTATAAAAGAAGAAATATATGATCATGATATATTTACTCCATTAAGTGGTTCTATGTCCCGATCATCAAGAAACAAAGAATCAGAATTATATCATGAATGTAGAATATATATGAACACTTTTACATCTGAAGAAACATCAAACCCACAAATACAAGATAGCATAGAAGAACAATTTGTGGTCACCGGTGAAGATTTAGAAAAATTAAAAGAGGCACTATTACTTTGAGAGAATGGATCTTTGATAGTTTTCTTATAAAGTTATTTGAGAGAATACTTTGCTTATACTTATGAAAGAGTTTTTGAATGGATCATTAATGATGGTTACCTTCGGATGTGCGGTATAAGACAATAGATCTTTGATAGTGCACTATTACTCGGTGGTACATTTTGGTACTTCAACAAATAGAGTACGTTTTTACTTGGTGTTCGGATGCCGACCGTAATAGGATCTAATCCAAACTGAGTGTGCGGTTTAGATTCATGTAAAGCAGACTTAGTGTCGATGTGGTATAAGATAATAGATCTTGGGAGTTCACTACTACTCTATGGCACATATTGGTACTGCAACAAGTAGAGTACATCCTTACTTGATGTTCGGATGTCGGCCGCAATAGGATAAAATATTCTTGGATCTAATCCAAAATGAGTATGTGGTTTAGATCCATGTGAAGTAGACTAAGTGAATCTAATCCAAACCGAGTGTGCGATTTAGATTCATGTGAAGTAGACTAAGTGAATCTAATCCAAACTGAGTATGCAGTTTAGATTCATATGAAGTAGACTGATTGTCGACGTGGATAGGGATGACTATGATCTTGATTTTGATAGAAAAAAAGAACTACGTTGGGCTTGACCTTGTAATGGGTACGTAGGCAGTCACATTAGTACCATGACTCAATCCGCTTTCTATTTTAGTTTTTTATATGTGTATATTTCTATATACATTGCAGGACAGGTGGATATTGAACCAAAATTGGGAAAGAATAAGCTGGAAATACCTCTGTGGGTATTCCTTATGATGATATATTACAAGATGATTAGGGTATGTCTGCTTAGTCAATAACTATAAACCACTCTGATATTTACCTATGTTATTGATTATATCGATCCTATCACATCTCAGCCAATTACTTTATAAGAAATCTTTTATCTTGTTGATATATTATACAATTATTGGGCAATTAGTTTATGGTTTTGGTCGGTGCTCTCGATTTTTGGCGTTCAAACGGGAGTCGAAAGTTGGGGTCATTACAATTGGTCTTTGCCTGATTGAATCCATCTCTTGCAATTTGTCTCCTTGATGTTCCAACTGCCTTTCTTTTCATTTTTTGCCTGCCATCTCTCTGATTCTGATTTGACAAAGATGAACTCTCTTCCTAAGAATCTAAAGATGATGGATCTCTACGGCTGCTCCTATGCCTTTGTGGTTTTTAGGACATTAGAAACCTTTCTCTAGCTTTTCCATCATAGCCTTTTGATTATCCTACATCGTTTTATTCATCCCAGCCACCAATCTATCAAGTTCAGCCCTCATTACAACTTTAGCCGGCTAAGATGACGATCCTAGAAAAGGCAACAGTTGAGTTGTTTCTTCTTAAGCATGATAAGGACCTGCATAGTCTCCTTCGACGTTCACTCCAAACTTGGAAGCAGCTTTCTTTGGAGAAATTTCTTATCGGATCTAATGTAGATTCTTCTTCAAATCTAAGCAACTTCAGATCTACTGGAATCAACTTATAGATCTAACTTCTGAATGCTTGAAATCCAAAGTTCTAAGCTAGATCGTCACCTTAAAATCTCGTTCCTTGGTGATAACACCAAAAATATTTGGTCAAAAATTGACATGCTACCCCAGATCAATCCCAAACGAGAGTAAATAGGTCAAAACGAAAATAAACAGCAAGAACATATGAATTTTTATAGTGGTTCGACCATAATCATGTTAGTATCGACCACATTGACTTACACCAATTTTTCTCCAACTTCTTGTGCTCCACCATTTCATTATTCCAAATAACCCTTTAAGTCTTCGATCCATTTCATCATTGTCTTGAAGTCCAGATTCACTAAGAAGTCGCTAGGTTCTAATGCTAGATATAATGACATGCCCCACTGGTACTTTTTCGGTCAAATTTGCAGCCTACATAGTTTGAATCACTTTAAGATATTAAGTCAAAGTAACCTCCTTAGGTAAAATAGTCCATAGTATAAGGTGTTATTTACATATCTTAATTCCTTTTAATAGCTTTAAGGTGTGTTTCCTATAGGTTTGACTGATGTCTTGCAAATATACATACAATATGCATTATACCTGATCTACTTATGGTAACGTAGAATAGAGAACCACCAACCATACTACGATACATATTTTGATCTACATCTTTAGATTTTTCTTATTCACTTATGTTTACTCCTGATGCCATATGAGTAGGTTTACCATCCATGTTAGGCATTCTAAACCTTTTTACAAGTTCCTTAGCATATTTTTCTTGGCTTATAAATATTCCATTATTTAATTGTTTAATTTGAAGTCTTAGAAAAAAGGTTAGTTCTCCCACATGACTTGTTTAAAATTCACATGTTATTATTTTTCAAAATTCTAAGGTTAAGTGCTTATTTGTTGAACCAAAGATAAGGTTGTCTACATAGATCTCTAATAATTGTATATCATTATTAGTTCTTTCTATGAATAGTGTTGTATCTATTTTTTCAATTTCAAAACGTGATTGAATTAAGTAGGATTGAAGTCTTTTGTACCAAGCACGTGGTACTTGTTTTAAACCATACAAGGCTCTTTTTAATATATAAACATGATTACAAAGTTTTTCATTTTCAAATAATGGGGTTAACTACTCCATTTAAGAAATCACTTTTTACGTCCATTTGATATAGTTTAAAGTTATTATAGTTTTCAAATGCATGTAATGTTCTTGTAGCCTCTAATCGTGCTACTGGTTAAAAGTTTGTTTATAGTCTATACCTTCTTCTTGATTATAACTTTGCGCTACTGATCATGCTTTATTTTTTACAACCTCTCTAAGTTTTATTTATTTAATTTTTATAAACCCATTCAGTTCTAGTAACTAATTCACAAACATCAATTCTTGTGAATGGAATCAACTGTTATTGCATAGTATGAATTTATGAACCATATAATGATGCTTATTTTGGATTTTTTGGGTTCATTTGTAGAGATGAATGCCACGTTACTCATTTTGTTTAATTGATTTCGAATTCTTACAAAGTATTCAATATTTCCTAATATTTTCTTTAGGATGATCTTTCAAAATTCTAGTATTAGTTAATTTGTTTTCGTTTGTATTTTCGTTTTTATTATTTTCATCTTCAATATTTTCATTATTTTTAACTGGATTAATAATATCTTCTTCGTTGTTGTCTATATTAATTGTTTTAAAGTTTTGTTAAATAAAATGTGTAACATTTCTTCTATAGTTTTAATTCTTATATTATAATTTCTGAACGCTTTGCTTCTGTTAGAATTCTAATAAATACCCTTAATCTGCTTTTGTATCAGATTTATGTAAATTATATTTTGTATTAAGGACAAAACATTTACTTTTAAAAATTTTAAAATAAGAACCATTAGCTTTTTATCATAGAATAACTCATATGGTGTTTTCCTAGTTAATGGTCTAATTAAAATTCTATTTAAGGTATAACATGTTATTACAACTGCTTCAGCCCACAAATTCTTAGGCAGGTTACTACTGTTTAATAATGTCTTAGCACATTCTTGAATAGTTCTATTTTTATATTCTACTGCTCCATTTTGTTGAGGGATTCTTGGAAAAGAGAAATTGTGTGTTATACCATTCTTATTACAAATTGTTTCAAAGCTTTCATTTTCGAATTCTTCTTTATGGTTGCTCTTTATAGTTCTGATTTTAAGGGATTTTTGGTTTTCAATTATTTTAGAAAGATTTTTAAACATTAAAATCTTCATTTATATGATTTAAGAAAATTATCCATGTATATCTTGGAAAGTCATTTACAATTACAAAAACGCATTTACTATGGTTTATTGACTTAAGATGATCTAAAGAGATTTAGATGAAGAAGTTCTAAAGGGTGTGAAGTTGATATCATATCCTTTGATTTGAATGATTTCATATGGACTTACCCATTTCACAAGCATCACAAATATTTTCCACTTTAAAATTCATCTTTGGAAGACCTATCACAATTTCATATCTGGCAATTTTAGATAGATGTTTAAATTTAAGTGGCCGATCATTTATGCCAAATTTAGGCGTCATTTGATTCAGCCATAAGACATGAATTATCATTTAAAACTTTCATACTTAACACTTTTCTAATTCCTTCAAATATAGCTTTAGAATCTTGGTCTAAGATGAGACAAGTGCCTTTTTCAAAATTTATTCTAAAGCCTTTATCAACATAATTGATTTATACGTAGTAGGTTATATTATAAACTCTTAATGGGTAAAACATCTAAAATAGTAGAAGTTTCAGAGTTATTGAAGTTTTTGATGCCAATGATGTATCCCTTCGAGTTATCTCCATAGTTTACTATGATGTCATCTTTGTAAGTAATGTCTATTAATGATTATGGATTTCTAGTTATGTAACTTGAGCATCCATTATCCAATATCCATTTGTCCTTCTTAATATTAGATACATGTTCATTATTAATGTAACACCCCTAATTTTTAATAACATTATTCAGGAGATTTAATTAGATAAATTAAATAGAATAATGTAAGAATTAGAAGGATAAGGAGATTGAGATTTGAATAAAACAATTATAGGGCCACGCTTAATCAATAAAATGGGCTTAATATGGCTTATATGTTATTAATTAAAAACGTGGGCATATTAGTAAATAGCCGCACCTTATGATTCATGGCTATATAGCCATTCACGTTTCATTTTCTCATTTTTCACGTTTATTCTAAAAGAGGAGCCGGCCATTATCTAGGAAAAGAGGAAGAGAAATTTAATCAAGCTAAGGAATTAAAGTAAAGGGATTAATTTCAAATCAAATCTCAAAGCTCTTATCATATTCAAGGTGAATAATAATTTTATACCATATCTATTTTATTCTATGGTTATATGTTTTCGGATTTAAGATTTAAATTCCTTTTATGATGTTTTGGATGATGGTATACTTGAACTATTATATGTTTGATCTAAATCTATTGATTTACATATGAATTTTACACAGTTTTAGGGTAAAACCGAATATAAATGATTTTTATTTGTCATGGAAAAATTATATGCTAGGTAAAACATGATTTTGGAGATAGGTTTCAACTTTTATAATTTTCCAAGCTATGGAAAATTTATTATGATATTTCAAAGGAAAATGTGATAAAATTTGGTTTAAGATTAATATCAATTATTTCGGAAAGAATTTGGATCTAAAATTTGAATATGTTAGATAACAAGATGAAAGTGAATTTCTATGATTTTTGGGGATTTTTCCTAATTGATTTGCTATGGAAAATAAATTATTTTAAAAGAAGGACTTATTTGCAATATTGGTTTTGCATAATGGAATGGCTTAAACGTTAATTTTTCCTTGATTTAGATATGATAAATGTGGTAGTTATTTTTGTAAAGTATTTAAAAGTTTTAAGGCAATCAATTAAAAGATTACAAATAGGTAGGTTAGTTATAAAGCAATTACTAAAGTTAACATGATTTCAGCATTTAATCAGAAAAGCAGGTTCCGCCTCCTTTAGTAGTACCTTTCGACTCCAATGCTTTCGCTTCGACTCAGTTGTAACTAATCTAGTCGAAACCTGTAACGACCTGAAATTTCGTGCCATTCGCATTCGCACATGTCGAACTTGAATTGCTCAAAATATCAGATTGTTAATTTTTATTTGGCAGAACTCAGCATATAAAGTAAATAAATCAATCACTGAATCACAGACACAGAGTAATATAATAATAAGCAGCGGAATAGATAAATAGTAGTTCATGAAGCTACTATATAAACAATAGAGTGTGAAATAAAATACAATAGAATATATATGTACAATGTAGTATCGAATACAACAGATGACAAATCTGAACAAAACCACTGGATAGCTGAAAGCTAAATAGATACAGATGGATCTCCAAGTGAAGCTCCAACTCCAAAGGTGAGTCTCTAATGCCGTGACACTCAGTCTGACCCAAGCGTAAAGCAAAACACAAAACACTCGAGTCAGGATTAACATTCTTATATCAATAAATCAAACTCAAGTGAAATATCAACTGAAATACAAGCAACTCAAAGGATGTTTGGGATAACCATCCTCTAAGGAGCCGTGGAACTATCTACTATGTAGTAATATATGCTATTATAATATGTCTATAGTAAAGTAAACTATTAAAATAGCGTTAAGACGTTACCCATCCCCTTTAACACATTTTTATAATGCCGTAGTCTATACAGATACTGTAAACTCCACCCGCAGGTGGGCTATCAGGGAGCACTCCATAGGTACGACACAAAACAAACTCGTAGAAGGTGCGATAAGGCATGCGACACGGCACTCGAGGCAATGCCAGGGTAGATATACCGTTTGCGTATCGGACTGGTGGTAACGCATAACAGCTACTACGTCCTACCTCGTGACACACTTCCAAATCAAAATCGAAGGGTGCACCCAATCAAATCACAAAAGCAATAGAATGGTATCGAAGAAATGTGTCCGATAGATGGAATGACCTCACTTGGCCCGGCGTGGCTCCTGATTTAGCCGCATCAAGCTAACTCACGGGAGTCAGGGCTACGTAAATACCATACAGAATCGTCACCAAACCATCCTACTTCATTCTGGAATCTCCATCACGTACACAGTTGTTAAAGTGGTTTTCGGTATTGGCAATTCTAGTTCATTTTATTTAATCAATCAAATTTATTGTATTCACATTGATTGATTTCATTTCCATATATTTTCATTCAATTGATTCATTTCCAATTTATTAACATTTATTGCAAAAACTTTCACAACAAAATTTGTTTTATTTTACTCATCTATTAAATCTATTTATCAACTATAGTTAATTCCACCTCAACATTTAACTTCAACTATTGAAAATCATATAGATTTAAATTTTAAATAAATTAACATTCAATAATTTGTTTAATCCATTTTATATAATCAATAACTATTTATAATATCCATATTTTATTGATTCACTTGATGCGGCTAAAATAGGAGCTACGCCGGGCCAAGTGAGGTCATTCCTCATATCGGACACATTTCTTCGATACCATTCTATTGCTTTTGTGATTTGATTGGGTGCACCTTTCGATTTTGATTTGGGAGTGTGTCATGAGGTGGGCGGAAGTAGCTGCTATGCGTTACCACCAGTCCAGATACGCAAACGGTATATCTACCCTGGTATTGCCTCGAGTGCCATGTCGCATGCCGTATCGCGCCTCTACGAGTTTGTTTTGTGTCGTACCTATGGAGTGCTCCCTGATAGCCCACCCGCGGGTGGAGTTTACAGTATCTGTATAGACTACGACATTATAAAAATGTGTTAAGGGGGATATGGGTAACGCCTTAACGCTATTTTAATAGTTTACTTTACTATAGACATATTATAATAGCGTATATTACTACATAGTAGATAGTTCCATGGATCCTTAGAGGATGGTTATCCCAAACATCCTTTGAGTTACTTGTATTTCAGTTGATATTTCACTTGAGTTAGATTTATTGATATAAGAATGTTAATCCTGACTCAAGTGTTTTGTGTTTTGCTTTACGCTCGGGTCAGACTGAGTGTCACAGCATTAGAGACTCACCTTTGGAGTTGGAGCTTCACTTGGAGATCCATCTGTATCTATTCAGCTTTCAGTTATCCAATGGTTTTGTTCAGATTTGTCATCTGTTGTATTCGATACTACATTGTACATATATATTCTTATGTATTTTATTCCACACTCTGTTGTTTATATAGTAGCTTCATGAACTACTATTTATCTATTCCGCTACTTATTATTATATTACTCTGTGTCTGTGATTCTGTGATTGATTTATTTACTGTATATGCTGAGTTCTGCCAAATAAAAATTAACAATCTGATATTTTGAGCAATTCAAGTTCGACATGTGCGGATGCGAATGGCATGAAATTTTGGGTCGTTACAAACCCACCTAGTCGAAACCAATACATAAGGTATCACTTAGATGGTGCGTAGTGAATTGGAGGAAAGGCGAGAGTCATGGTGTCGAAAGCAATGCTTCCAATGGGGTCGAAACCTTAGTTTTGTTTTCAAATGTTAAGTGCCTGCTTTGTTTTACTTAAAGCTTTCGACATAGTCAAAACATATGTTTTCGAATGGAGTTTTCTAAATAGCTTTCGAAGGAGGTTGCCATTAAATATTTTAAAGTAGGAGCTTTCGAATGAGTTCCTTTATTCTTAAATAAGACTTTCGAAGATGAAGGTTTTGACCTAGTCGAAACCCCTCTGCCATTCTTGTGCCTTTCGAGTGTATTGAAGTCATCGATGCTTTCGAAGGGTGCCTTTGTTTTAAACTTATACTAAGTCACTTCTAAAATGCTTTCAAAAGGGGTCAAGGGTTTCGAAGGTAATGGTGTCGAAAAGGGGTTTCGATGCCATCCTTCAAAGTTTTACTCAAAGGTTTTGAGCTTTCGAATAGATGGTTCTGACACCATCAAATTTTCCCCAAATAATTTTATTAAAGGTTTCGAAAGAGATATGTAACCACTTTGACCCAAAAGATGATTTTGAAAGTAAAACCCAATACTTTCGAGGGGAGTACTTTCATTGGTTTCGAAGCTATGTTTTAAGGTAATGTTTAGATACATTCGAAAGGTATGTGTTTGGTTTCAAAAGGAATAAGTTAAGGAGCTTCGAAAGTTATATACTTAGTGTTTTGAAAAGAAGTTTTCTATGCTTTCGAAGGAGGTTATCCAGGGGTTTTGAAAGTAATGCTTTAAGGTTTCAAAACAAATAACTCAATCTCATTTTAAAGGAAAAAAAACCATGGCATAAATAAAGAGTTTTGAAATGAAGTTTTTGAAGAAGTTTTCCTTGACTAACAGGTTAAAGTGATTAACCAAGTTTTATATAAAGTGATTTCAAGGATACTTAACCACAGGTGTTGGTATTATTATGTTGTTATGATTGCTTCTTCATATATCTATTCACATTTTTATGAACCCCTAACGGTACTTTGGGGAATGGAAGAATAACCGGCTAGGTTGACCCAGTAGTGAATATAAGTTAAGGCTGCTAAAATATTAACTAAAGATATTGGCAAGGGCCAATAGGTTCACAGTTAGCCCATGAAAACTGTATAAAGGAAAAGATATTGGCAGGGGCCAATAGGTTCATAGTCAACCAATGAAAACTATGATTTGATATTGACAGGGGCCAATAGGTTTGTAGTTAGCCCATGAAAACTATATCCGGATTAAGATATTGACAGTAGCCAATAGGTTCCTAGTCAGCCTATGAAAACTAGGATAAGAGAAAAGATATTGGAGTACCAATAGGTTCTTAGTGATCCCATGAAAACAATGAAATTGGACAGGGAGTCCATAAACATTTCACCGGTTATTAGTAAGCTCATGAAAACTAATAGGTTAATAGTGACCTTGGAAACTATGTATAGGACAGATAGTCAGAATAAACGGGGATGGGTAATCAAAATTTAATATACTTGTTTGCATATCGTCATATTATTTTGAATTGTTTTAACCATTGTGGATGCAGAAGCATAGTATATGGTTTTGTAAAGTTTTTAAGATACTAGTGAGGGGAAAACCCGTCCCGCTAAGCGGCGTGGTCTCACTAGATATCTAAATGATTTGAGATGGTAGATTATTATTCATACCAGACTTTATGTCTGACTCGAAGTTTTTGTTTTCCCCTTAAACTCTAGGGTGCTCAATTTAATTTGAGTAGTTTGAGGGTTGAGGTTTCCAAGTTTCTTTTAGATGAATAAAGCTTACGGAGATGTGAAGGAGGCATGATACCTATTAGAGTTCTTTTTATTCCGTTGTGTTTTAGTTGTAAAGGAAAATTTATATTATTGCCTTATTATATACTCTATTCAACCAAGGGGGCATCTTCATATGCCGCTCTTAGCGTATTTTGTATTAATTATATGTTATCTGAACATGGTATGCGTACTGGGATTATGTAATGAATTTGAAATATTTTGAAATGGAATGTTGAATTTGTTTTCTATTTAAAATTTTCCATATTCATGCATTTTTGTATATCAATGCATCTAACCTTACCGTATTTGGTCGCCGAGGATTAATAACTATGAATGACTACAGCATCCGTAGCCGTTAGTTTTGGGCCTCCAAGTAGGGGGATGTTACAACTAGCCATAAAACATACATCATCGTTCTATGTTTTCTGAATCAACATTGCTTGAAGTTGTGTCGGAATCTTCCCAAATTACTGTGAATGTTTGCTTTGGTTTTTTAATTGAATCGGTATTAGGTGAATTCTTTAATTTCTTTAGATTTGGTTAGTCTTACTTCAAATGCTGAAATTTGCCATACTAAACACTTGATGGTGCTTCCATTTCCTGAATTGTTTGCATAGTTGTCCATCCTTCGAAATTTATTCCTTTTCTTACACTTCAATAATTTTATAAAGATTTTTGCCATGAATGTGATTTCATTATCATCGACTTTCTCAGATCCTTGATTTTCAATTGTAGCATTAACAACTAGAGATTTCTTCTCATTTTCTTGGCTTTATTTTCTTTCCTACAACTACACTTCATATGACATTAAATTACCAATTAAATCTTCTACTTTCATTATACGAATATTATTGGCTTCTTCGATCACCAAAGTCTTTTGATCTTATTCACTAGAAAATGAGTTTAGGATCTTACAGATAGGTCCTCTTCAGTGAAATGCTTTCCTAATAATATTAGTGCATGTAATGTGTCCTGAAATCTAGAATATATGTCAAAAACCGATTCATTTTATTTCACCTTAAAAGATTGGAACTAATCAGTTAACACTAAAACCATTGTTTGTTTTACTTTACTAGTGCCTTCGTATGTAACTTAAAATGTTCTTCAAATTTCATAAGCACATTTACAATAGACTCTCTATTAAACTCGTTTTTATCTTGGCGCAGAATAAAATATTAATATCCTTTGAATTTTCGAGTGCTTATGACTTTTTCTCTTTACCCCATCGTGCATAATTAGTTTGGAGCACATTGTACTGATATTCCATACTTCTAATCCATTTGATTGTAAATAAACTTTCATTTTACATAACCGATATGCATATTACTACCATTAAATAGTGGTGGTATATTAGTAAATTGACCTTCTACAAATGTGTTAATGAGAGTGTTGTTAGTGGTGATGTAATAGCCCGCAAATCCGTACCCCTTAAGTTGACACTAATCTCCATTAGATCAACTCAAAAGAACGGAAATACGAACCATGAGGGTTAAAGAAGAAGAGGTAGAAGAAGGAAATAAAAAAATTAAACAGCATCAGAATTTCACATCGCAGCGGAATAATATATAATAGTTAATATCTGGTCCTTTACACAAAAGAAATTATATCTGTTTTATAATTACATTATTAGAGTACAATACAATCAGAATCAAATACTGGACAGTTATATTAACTTGTCCCACAACAGAATACACAGTACACAACACAGAGGAATATACATCAAGTACGAGTGATACGTCTCGCCATCCAGCTCGTCTCCTGAGCTCTACAGCATCATCTCCTATAACCTATAATACTCGGTCTGACCCGAGCATTATGATAAAATAACACCCGAGTCAGTCTGGAAAACCAGCGTGAGAAAACACACTCAATTGGATTATTAAAGTTTCCAAAACCCTTTGAAAACAAAAGCATCTCGTAAGACCACGCCACAAATAAACATGTCGGGTTTTTACCATACGATAGCCAAAACACTTTTTATCAAATCCGTCTGATATTATAATAGTGTTTATATACAAATACTTATTCAAATAGCTGAAATTGTTACATCTATTAAATTCCAGCATACTAGCCACAAAGTGGGTTCTACAAACAAAAACCGTAAAAGCACGTAGGGAGAATGGATTTCCAACTAATGACTAGGCACTGGGGTACCACCAGTCACAGTACCTGGTCTAGATCACAGTACTGAGGAGTACGCCCACTCCCCTGCAACACAAGGCCGGAACCATCCCTTACTGGATAATTCTGAGTAAAATCACCCCACGGTTGGGATCAGCAACCGCAGCACTAAGCCGAAATAAAAAGGGACATCTAGACAGGGATGACCTTACTCTCAAGTGGGGGCTACCCACGAAGCCTTGCTGCATATCCCCTGACGCAGCGGATTAATAAAAAACAATGTAGATCGATGAATGTAGTAATCGATGGATTGGAAGATACTGAAATGCCCGAATTCGTTGATCCGAAGATACCGAATTCTAGCTATCCCGAACTCGTTGATCGCGCACGATACCGGGTTCAGAGATCTGCGATTCTTCACACGTTGATCTAGCGCACTAGATTCCGTGAATCGGCTTCTGCAGTCGTTGAATCGAGTGCACTCGATTATCCGAAAGAGGAGATAGGAGATTACACTCGACTACTAATTTGGCGAAAGCACAAAGCTAACAAAACAAGAGTTTTATTTCAAATCAACTAAACTTTACAAAATGACATCACTTGCCTATTTATAGGCTACAACTCAACACGCCCAAAACAGAACAAAATTTCAACAACACTTAGGTCGTGAACGACCTACGACCTAAAATGGTGCGACCTAAGAACAGACGCGACTTAGTATAGGTTGGCAGCGACCTAACAGCAAAATAGTTACAACACAATAACTCGATACACGACTTACGACTTAACAAAATGTACAAAGGAAACAATACAACATATAGATCGTCTACGACTCAACATACAATTCTCGCGACCTTCTTCAATGCTCCAGCTTCCATCAGCGGCAGAGATTAACTCGGCAGAAGAATCAACGGCAACAAGCTTCAGCGACCTAACTTTCCGGCGCATACGGTCGAGCGACCTAAGATAAAGCGGCAACCACATCAGCGACCTATCGTAGGTCGTATCTCGTCTTTGCGACCTATCATAGGTCGAAACATAACTCCACGACCTAAGTCTTCACGCGACTTAAGAACCCCGGCCTCTGAACCATCTTTATGCGACCTAAGTAGGTCGTAGGTCGTCGAACGACTTAACTTAGGTCGTGAGCGACCTAAAACTCTTCCTGAACAACTTTGCGCGCCTCCTTCGTTAGCTCGTACGCCTTTACTAAGTCGTTGGAG
Source organism: Allium fistulosum (assembly GCA_030737815.1). Lineage (NCBI taxonomy): Eukaryota > Viridiplantae > Streptophyta > Magnoliopsida > Asparagales > Amaryllidaceae > Allium > Allium fistulosum. The sequence continues at coordinate 414,031,251 of CM060906.1, forward strand.
CGACTTAAGGAATTCGTTAGGTCGTTCGCATTCCTGAGTGTTGATTCCGTTAGCTCGTAGCCAACCTTCCATAGGTCGTGAGCGACCTAAAAACCCATTAGGTCGTGAGCGACCTAAGACTTCAACTTTTAACAACTTATTTTCTAGTTTTGGTTCGTTAGGTTGGTCGCGACCTAGGACTTCTTCAGGCTGGCCTACATCATCCTCCCCTGGTTGACAAAAATTCGACCTCGAATTTGCTCCTTTCTCTTGTACTACAAGCTCCTCTCCATGATATGGAATCAAATATTTGACATTGAAAACGTCAGAAGTATGAACATCATCCGGTAATTTCAACCGGTATGCGTTCTCATTGATTTTCTTCAAAATTTCTACTGGACCAATTTTCCGCGCCTTCAATTTATTGTACATTCCCACCGGAAAATGATCCTTTGTTAACACTGCATAAACCAAATCACCTTCATTAAATTCAATGTTTCTTCGCTTCAAATCTGCAGATTGTTTGTACTTCTCATTTGCTTTCTTCAATCGTTCCTGAACAATTTGATGACATTCCGTCAGTCCTTCAACAAAATCAGCAGCTTTCTTAACTGTCCCCTTCGAGTGTGGTATTACCATTAAATCCAACGGTCCTTTTGGCATACTAGAATAAACAATCTGAAACGGGCTGAATCCCGTACTACGATTCAATGCATGATTATGAGCAAACTCTGCTTGACATAACTTCATATCCCAACTCTTCAGATTATCTTTCACCAGACATCTCAACAAATTACCCAATGATCTGTTCACAACCTCGGTCTGTCCATCCGTCTGCGGGTGATAAGCACTACTAAATTTCAATTTCGTTCCCACCATCTTCCACAAACTTAGCCAAAATGACTTAAAAATCTAGTATCCCTATCAGAAACAATGGATTCCGGCAAACCATGTAAACGATATATCTCTTTGAAGAATAACTCAGCAACCCGGACGACATCAGCTGTCTTCTTACAAGCGATGAAATGTGCCATCTTGGAAAATCTGTCCACCACAACGAATATAGAATCATTCCCCATTTGAGTTCTAGGCAAACCCAAAACAAAATCCATACTGATATCCACCCATGGTTTTACAGGCACGGGTAACGGCATATACAGTCCCGCATTTGTCGCTGTTCCCTTAGAAATGGCAAACATGACATCTCTCCACAAACCTTCCCACTTCCCGCTTCATCGACGGCCAAAAATAAGATTGAGAAATCAGCTGTAATGTACGGTCTCTACCCACGTGGCCTTCCTCGTGTAGCTCTTTCACAGTCTTCATTCTCAAACTACAATCAGGTATGCACAATCGATTTCCTTTAAACAGAAAACCATCTACCATCAAAAACTCATCCGTCTCCCCATTCTTGACTTTATCAACAAACTTTGCAAAGTAAGGATCTTCGTCAAATAACTCTGGTAACACATCGAATCCCGTTACTTCAATCTTCATTGTTGTTAACAAATGATTCCTTCTACTCAAAGCATCCGCAACACGATTCGTTACTCCCGATTTGTGTTTCACAACAAATGTAAACTGTTGCAGATATGCAATCCATGATGCATGTCTCGCTGAAATCTTGTCTTGCCCTTGTAAATGCTTTAATGCCTCATGATCAGTGTAAAGAATAAACTCTTTTTGAAATAGATAGTGTCTCTAGTATTTAATAGATTGCACAACAGCATAAAATTCCACATCATATGTACTGTATCTCATCTTTGCTCCTGATAACTTCTCGCTAAAGTATGCAATCGGACGTCCCCTCTGACTCAACACTCCTCCAATCCCAACCTTAGATGCATCAGTATGTAGTTCAAACACTAGCTGAAAATCTGGTAATATTAGAATTGGTGCAGACGTCAAGAGTCCTTTGATTCGATCAAAAGCAACCCCGGCTTCCTCCGTCCATGCAAACTGTTTACCCTTCATACAATCAGTCACAGGCGCCATCACACTACTAAAGTGTGGAATAAACCTTCGATAAAATGAAGCCAACCCGTGAAAACTACGAACTTCCGTTATCGTCTTGGGTTGCGGCCAATCTCTAATCACCTCTACTTTACTCCGATCCACCTGTATCCCTTCCTCTGATACAACATACCCCAGAAATAAAACACTATGCTTCATGAACATGCATTTCTTCGTTGTAGCATAAAATTGTTCTTGTCGCAGTACCATCAACACTTCTCTCAGATGTTGCAAGTGTTCCTCTGCACTTCCACTGTATATCAGAATATCATCAAAATACACCACCACAAATTTCCCAATGAATGGCCTGAAAATTTGGTTCATCACCCTCATGAATGTACTTGGTGCATTTGATAGACCAAACGGCATTACCAGCCATTCATACAATCCTTCCCTCGTCTTGAACGCTATCTTCCATTCGTCCCGTGGTCTAATGTGAATCTGATGATAACCGCTCTTCAAGTCAATCTTAGAAAATATTACGGACCCACTGATTTGATCCAATAAATCATCAAGCCTCGGCATCGGAAATCTATATCTAACTGTGATCTTATTCAATGCTCTACTATCTGTGCACATCCTCCATGTTCCATCCTTTTTGGGTACCAATAAAGCTGGTATAGCACAAGGACTTAAACTCTCCTGCACACGCCCCTGTTCAAGCAATTCTTCCACTTGCCTCCTCAATTCTTCATGTTCCTTTGGACTCATTCGATAATGTGGTCTGTGTGGAAACACAGCACCTGGAACAAGATCTATTTGATGTTGTATATCCCTCAATGGTGGTAACTCCATTGGTAACTCCTCTGGAAATACATCGTCAAATTCTTTCAAAACTGGCTTCGCTTCTTCCGGAATTTCAACCTCTTCACTGCTCTCTCGCCTAATCAACAAAAACACTTCAGGCTCCTCCTCTACTTCCTTCACAAACTCCTTCAAAGATAACAAAGTTTTAAGCTCTTCAATCTCCTCCAACTTGTTTTCCTCCTGCTGTCGCTTCTTTGGAACTAGAGTAATCTTTGTGCCTTCAAACATCAAACTGTAACTGTTGGTACGCCCATCATGTTGCACCGCCCTATCATACTGCCACGGTCTCCCCAACAACAAATGACAAACATCCATATCTACCACATCGCACCAGATTTCATCCTTGTATTTCTTTCCAATTGAAAACTTCACACAAGCCCTTCGTCCAACCTTCACCTCCCCGCCTTTCCTCAACCAAGCTAGCTTGTACGGTTTCGGATGTTTCTCAGTCTTCAATGCCAACTTTCTCACAGCTTCTGAAGAAATTATATTATCACAGCTTCCAGCATCAATAACAAATTTGCAAACCTTCCCTAGAATGGTACATGTTGACTGAAAAATATTGCTCCTTAACCAACTACAATCCTCCTTTTACTTTGGTGTTAAACAGGACCTCTTCATTATTAGATTATAACCTTCGTCTCCCGACACTTCTTCTTCCTCCTCATCAGGTGGTGAATTGGAACATTCAACTTCTTCATCCTCATCCTCAACCTCTGCTATCATAGCTCTCTTCTTCGGCTTTGGACATTCGCTACTTTTGTGGCCCATTTCCTGGCAATTATAACACTTGAAACCATTATTGACCTTCGCCTTCCCAACCTCATTCACAACTGGTTTCGCAACAGCTTTTGAAACATTAGAACTTCCACTAACACCCTTCACTTGACTGTTGGAATTTGTAAACATACCACCTCCTCGTCTTCCCTGTTTCTCCCAGGCTAACGCTTTCTGGTGTGCTTCCGCTACAGATCTAGGATCAAACATGTTAACCATATCCTGAATCTGCATTCGCAACCCCCCAACAAATCTAGCTGTCAATTGTTCTTCTGTCTCCATAATATCATTCATCGCAATCAGTTGATAAAATTCGTCAGCATAGTCATTCACAGATTTCGTCCCTTGTCTCAAGTTTTGCAATCTCTGATACATAAGCGACTGATAGTTATAAGGTAAAAATGTGGCTTTCATCATTTTCCTCATCTTTTCCCATGATTCAACCTTTGACTTCCCCATCCGTTCACGTGTAAGTTTGGTTTGCTGCCACCACACCAAAGTTCTACCCCTCAACCTTGTAGCAACCAACTTTACCCTTCGATGTTCTGGAACTTCCTTGAAGTCAAAAATCTCCTCAACATTAGCCACCCAATCTAGAAACTCCTCCGCTTGCATACCACCTTTGAATTCAGGAATTTCAGTCTTCATCCCCGACTCCCACTTGTGATCATACTTAGAGTGATTTCTTCCTTGTCCTCGTCCTTGTCCTCGAACACTACCTCCTTCATACTCCTCTTCAAAATCAGATGTATATCGTTGTCTATCTCATCCACCCACATCTCTACTACCATCACGTCTTCCTCCAACATCCCTTCTATCGACATTCCTCCGTTCTCGATCATTCACGTTCCTCCCACGCCTTTGATCATCATCAACACTTCTGTCTCAATTGGAATGTGGCGAGACTCTACTTCCCCCATGATTAGATTCAGGTGATACCCTTCTCCGATTCTGATTCATCTCTAACATCATTTTCTCTAACCATCCAATCCCTTCGTTAAGCTTCTCACTAAAGTTCTCATTAATTCTTTGCTCCATCTCGTCAGCTTCTTCTCTTCGATACAAAGCTTCTACGTTTTGGTGACGATTAGCTCTTCTCGGCGGCATACTTGAAAACTTCACAAAATTCTTCAACACTTCAAAATTCAAACACCTTTCGGACTTAGATCCAAAATGAAATGGATCAGAAACTTCACACGTGTTGCAAATTGTGATGAACACGATGAACAACCAAACTCCCAAACAAGATAAATCCGTCCTCCAAACTTCAATACAAAGTCGAACAACTTCCCTTCTTGCTCTCGGCCGTGAATAATAACCTCAAATCTTCACTTCGATTCAAACTTCTTCAAGATGATTGGCTCCAAGACTCGATTTAGCTATGATTGGCTAAACAAGCTCTGATACGAAAACTGACGCAGCGGATTAATCAAAAACAATGTAGATCGATGAATGTAGTAATCGATGGATTGGAAGATACTGAAATGCCCGAATTCGTTGATCCGAAGATACCGAATTCTAGCTATCCCGAACTCGTTGATCGCGCACGATACCGGGTTTAGAGATCTGCGATTCTTCACACGTTGATCTAGCGCACTAGATTCTGTGAATCGGCTTCTGCAGTCGTTGAATCGAGTGCACTCGATTATCCGAAAGAGGAGATTACACTCGACTACCAATTTGGCGAAAGCACAAAGCTAACAAAACAAGAGTTTTATTTCAAATCAACTAAACTTTACAAAATGACACCACTTGCCTATTTATAGGCTACAACTCAACACGCCCAAAACAGAACAAAATTTCAACAACACTTAGGTCGTGAACGACCTACGACCTAAAATGGTGCGACCTAAGAACAGACGCGACTTAGTATAGGTCGGCAGCGACCTAACAGCAAAACAGTTACAACACAATAACTCGATACACGACTTATGACTTAACAAAATGTACAAAGGAAACAATACAACATATAGATCGTCTACGACTCAACATACAATTCTCGCGACCTTCTTCAATGCTCCAGCTTCCATCAGCGGCAGAGATTAACTCGGCAAAAGAATCAACGGCAACAAGCTTCAGGGACCTAACTTTCTGGTGCATACGGTCGAGCGACCTAAGATAAAGTGGCAACCACATCAGCGACCTATCGTAGGTCGTATCTCGTCTTTGCGACCTATCATAGGTCGAAACATAACTCCGCGACCTAAGTCTTTACGCGACTTAAGAACCCCGGCCTCTGAACCATCTTTATGCGACCTAAGTAGGTCGTAGGTCGTCGAACGACTTAACTTAGGTCGTGAGCGACCTAAAACTCTTCCTGAACAACTTTGCGCGCCTCCTTCGTTAGCTCGTACGCCTTTACTCAGTCGTTGGAGCGACTTAAGGAATTCGTTAGGTCGTTCGCATTCCTGAGTGTTGATTCCCTTAGCTCGTATCCAACCTTCCATAGGTCGTGAGCGACCTAAAAACCCATTAGGTCGTCAGCGACCTAAGACTTCAACTTTTAACAACTTATTTTCTAGTTTTGGTTCGTTAGGTTGGTCGCGACCTAGGACTTCTTCAGGCTGGCCTGCATCATCCCCTGATTTTCAGTCATTCCCGGTTGATGAGGCTTGAGGCTCAGCGTTACCTTTATAGAACATATCCCTTAGAATGCCCATCGTCCACCTGACGATGTTCCGAAAGCATTCATCCATACAAGTCCGTCCCGGGTTCGAACGGAACCGAAGGCACTACTCCTACTACATCCATTTTGGAAATATCCTCAGGATTAGTAGCGACTAGCCCTTGCACTTCACTGCTCCAACTTCGATTCCAAACTCGTTTCCCCCACGAAAACGTACAAACCGAATCGAAGTGGTTTTCGGAAAATAAATCCCGATTCCGGTCTCTTCGAAACGATCAGCGCATTGGCCAATATTGATAGTCGGTTATTTAACTATCAATTAACATTCACAAACATCCATCAAACCATAATAATTTCTCCCAAATTATTTATTAATCTCAAAATATCTTCGCAAGATATATTTTCCACTTTTCAACCCTTTGAAAACAGTTTCAAACCACACTCTTCTCATGGAATAAATTTCCAAATATTTATTTCCACTGGAACACCAAGCACAAAAACTTTAGATTATAAAATAATTTAAAACACTATATTATAAAATATACTTTAAAAACATTTAAATTAAAACCACTTTTATTCTTTATTCAAATATATACTCTAAGAATATTTTAAAATAAAGCTACTTTATACAACTAATTTTTCATCCTTTCAAAACATAATACCAAATCACCTTTAAATAATTACTACTAAAATAAATTTGAAAATAATACTTACTTTAAACTTAAACATTTAAAATAATAAATTTTCTAAAACATACTTTAAAAAAAACAACTTTAAAACCTTTAACTCATACTTAAAAGTTTACTTTGGAAACGTACTTGGCTATCTAGTGAAATACACTTCTCTTTCACATCTTTAAAAATAAATCACTATTTATTTTTAAACAAATTTACCCATTTCTTTAATAAATTCCCACCGTGAATTTATTCTTCCAAATATCCACTGATATATTTCTTCACTTTATAAACCCAGTTTATAAATCCAAAGTCTCACTTCACTTTTAAAAATCCCGTTTTAAACACTTAAATCAATTCCCAAAATTGATTTCCAATTTACTTCACTTTTAATAAATTTCTTTACTTACTCCATTTATTTCAAAATCCTTTAACTTTAAATTTCATTTCTTTATTATGACTGAAAAATCCCTTTAAACTGAGAATACCAATTTCAGATTTCCCAAATTCCTTTCTTATCCTCTAAAATAAATTTAACCCTTGAAATTTAAATTAAATTCTTTATTTCTTTAAAATAATAACACTTAAGTTTAAAATTTATTATTTTCCCCTTTTATTCGAAATCTCCTTTCCTTTCCTTACTCGGAATTTATTTACTAGAATTTAAAAATCACTTTTATTTTTTCCAATTCATTCTTAAATTTATTTAAATTCTCTATTATATTTTCTTTTTCAAAAATCCATTTCTATATATTTGATAACTCAGTATACCGAATGTATTCAATCAAACCATAGCATCCAATATTCCAATTATCAATAAAATCCATTACAGGATATCAAATAATCATTCACAGAATATTCAAAACAAATCTAAATATTTTAAGGAATCCAGTTGGATCCATCCAACCTGTTTCCCTGCATCCACAGACATTAGCACAATACCAATTCCACTTCGAGGCGGAATATCGCGGTATATGGGTTTATATAATATCATCCGCTATTATGCGGCGCATAGGGTCTCATCCGCTATATAATGCGGGAAATCAATCTCTCCAATATTTTTTTTTTTGAAAATGGGTTAATTATATTAAAATGGGCTATGCGGCCCAAAGCTAATACAGAAATATAATACAACGAATATTCATCCGACATATAGACAAACAGACACTTCTAACTCAAAATTTCCTAATTAGAATTAGGGTTCATCAATGGCGACTCCCCGTTGCTTACTCGATTTCCTGGCATCTCAGCCTTCCAGCTCCAATTCTCCAGTTGTTGTCTTTCTCTTGCCTCTAAGCTGGTGAGTTGTTTTCTGATTCTCCCTATATTGATTTTGACATCTCTTTCAATGTTTGCCGACATCTCTAACTCATTCTTCTCCTTGTTTGCGGTGAAAGCCCTTACATTTCTTTCTCTCCAGATATGCCAGATAGTTGTCGTCAAGGCAATTTTCACGACCTCCTTCATAAGATTCGAGAGATCTGTCCTGTCACTTAGGTAATTTATTTCTTCTTCTAAATTCATAACTGCTTCAGTTTGCAAGTTTTTAAGTTTTTGGATAGCCCATATACGTTTCGTATACTTGCATTCAAAGAATAAATGTCGGTGTGATTCTGTTCCCTTTCTGCATAAGTTACACATGTCATCTTCTATAACACCCCAGCTTCTAAGTCTATCTTTTGTACTAAGTCTCCCCCTGATAGCCTTATAGGTAGCGTGAGCCATTTTGGGACAATTAGATTTGCTCCATACAATTTTATGCCAACGAACAGTGTCGTAATGTTGTCTATTGTTTTCCTAGACTTCTTTCAACTTGAATTGACCCTTACTATTGTTTTTCCTAGCCCAAATGTCTTTTTCTCTGTCTGTGTAAATGGGTATCACCTCTATTTCTTTCTTTAGACTTCTGGTTATCAATTGGTTTCCTAGTATCCAGCTTTGATTATGTATAATACTAGCAACTTGAATCTTCGGTGTGTTATTAGCTGAGAAACTTTCCCATCCCATTCTCTCTAGTATGCTTTTGTTATTCAACCAGGGATCCTTCCAGAGGTCAGTGTCCTGCCCATTGGCTATTTTTCTTTCAACTGCAATTTTTAATTTCTCTCTTTGCCGAAGAATATATTTCGAGATAGTTGAGGCATTGTTATCTTCCTTTATTGTCCAAAAATTGTCTTTCAGGTACTTGGCTCTCATCCATTTGGCCCAAAGGTTATCAGAATTTAAAATTTTCCAAGCAAGTTTTAGACCATAGATCTTTTTCAATTCAAACAGGTTTTTAAGACCAATCCTCCCTTCACTTTTAGGTCTACACAATTCATTATAACTCACCTTATGGATGCCTCCTTTCCATATAAAATTTGCACAAACAGAGTTGATTTTTGCAAGAGAACAGTCTGGTATTTGAAATGTTCGAAGCCAAAATCTAACCTTTGATGTTATAACAGTGTGAACCAATTCTACTCTCCCAGCAAATGATAGTAATTTAGATCTCCATCCTTGTAACTGTTCTCTAATACCATCTATCAGTTTACCACATTCAGCATCAGTGACTTTGTTGTTAGATAATGGCACTCCTAAATATTTAACTGGCAGCACTCCTTCCCCAACTCCAAGCTGAGCTAGTATATCTGCTTTATTCTTGCAAAACTTGTTCATATAGCTCTTAGTTTTGTATTCATTAACTTTTAAGCCTGCTAAATTTTCAAGTTGTTTGAAAATACTTTATATATATATATATATTACTATATATAATATAGCATATCAAATCAATTCAATCATTCAACCAACTATTTAAATTTAACTATTTAAATTTAAATAGCAATCCATAAGAGTGAGATTTACTCACCTTTGATTTAGGTTTGCAATCCAATCCAAACCGGCTTGCCTCTTCACCCTTTTTGACCTTGTATAAACATTTTACGGGTTTTTTGTTAACACTTTAGATAATCGAACAATCCATTTTCTTTTAGATTAACTTAATAATTAATTTTAAACTAATTTCTCTAAGATAAATAATTTTCTAGAAACTAAAATATTTGAATAAATTAATTAAACACGTTAATCACCAATACATTATTTTAAAAATTAAATAGTAATTTTAAAACATGTATGTATATTTTATATAGGTATATTTGTATTTATATTTTTCTGTAAACAACAAACAGTAAATTGCTTTATTGTAAAACTTCTTTTCTTCAATATATCTATATATACATATTAAATTAAATTAAAAACAGAACTAATATTCACCTTACTGTGATTTTCTTCCATTTCAGCAAATAACAAAATAATTTATTATTTTATTTTATTTTATTTTATTTTATTTCATATAAAACTGTATCTTACTGAATTAATTTCCTAACCTACAAATATATATGTATATATATAAAAGCAAAATTGTTTATACCTTACAGATAAAACTCCCTCTCGCGAACCCATCTTCATCATCGCAAGAGCTCGCGACACCCTACCATCGACAGAGCTTCAGTCGACATCACCTAGCACGCGCGCGTCCTATATCATCGGCGACCCACTCCGCAACCCTCACCCACCACGTAGTCGACTCCAGGCCCAAAAGTCCACGCCGATGGTCGAAACAAAGCAGACCCGAAGCCCTAGTTTCCCAATTTCGCTCGACTTCACTGTCGATTCCTCCAAACCCACACAATCGCGATGACAACCACTCCCCTAGCCTCGCCGAACCACCGGCCTCGCGAGCTTCCCCCCCTTCGATACCTCAACTGGCTCGTCTCATCGGTTGAGCATTGAATTCCTCGAACGAATTGATTCGTACATCACGCGATATTTTTATTAACGAACTCGAATTGCTTATGACAGAGGGAAAGGGAAGATCTCTCATTTAATTTGGAATGAGAATTTTTTAAAAGGAGGGCGGCCATTTTCTTTTTTTGATGAGTTGATTTGATTTTGAACGAGGAGATAGGAAAGAGAGCTCGAGTTCGAAGGGAATAAAAAGATCGACATATTTGATTTTGGGATTTAGTTTCACAGCTCGACCATAAGAAGATTTGAAAACAAAAAGGAGGAAGGGATCGATAGTGTATACAGGCTGTCTGTAGTGTTTCAAAAGTGTAGAGAAAAAGTTTCGATGTGAAGGAATGTCGGCTGGTGAAGTTTGCTTGTATGAGAATATACATATATAATTTAAATTGAATTTCAAATTATCTCAATGAAAGCAACTTCCAATCTCGAACCCCTAACGAGGCATGCTGCTAGGCGTTTATAAGGTTATACCCCTATTTCGAACTCAATGGAAAAGGTTTCGAGGCCTGACTCGATCGTATGGAGAAGATAGCTTTTTGGACCCAGTTATTATATTAAAATTTTCGATATAAATTCCAGCGCGTTTATATATCGTATGCTCACAAAACAACTCCAAACCCTACGAAAATTAAAATCCGATAATAATACAATATTACAGATCCAATGGAACTGGTTTCGTCGAATTCCGAGACTACCCCTCGGAAGGCTATTTTTAAATATCGATTCAAACGATATATTTTCAAAACTGGACAAAACGCTTTTAAATTCAATTTTAACAGTTCTATTACCTTCAGTATTATCAATATAAATTTTACAAGCCTTTAAATTATTTCTAGTAGGCTTAAAACTCCAGATTCAACATTTCACCCAATTTTAATTATTAAATTCAATATTTAATTATCCAATAAATAGAGATATTTGAAATTTAAGTTAAAATTACCCTTTTGAATATTTAAAATCAATTAAATATTCCCATTTCAAATATCCCAAATTCCGGGTTGTCACAGGTGATCTACCATACGGGTATATGAGTATCCTAACATTTGTATGGAATAGATCTTAAGGCTATTATAACAGTAGAGTGGGTGAGTACTGTATTTAAAATTGTTAATTCTTTAAACTATATTTTTCAAACGTATCAATTCAAAATCATAATTACAAGAATATAATAATACAAATGTAAAATAAAAAGTAGTAAAATAAAAAAGCGTGACATCAGCAAATTTATATTGGTTCGGATTCTCAATCCTACATTTAGTTATATACCGCATACCGAATTTCTACTATAACAAAACTTTACAATTCCACAGGTGAAAAGTATACATATACAACTTGCCTTTGAATTAGGTGGCAAGCATGCCATCTTGATTTCCCAAAGGTGGCAAGGCACAACTAGCTTCTTGACTTTGCCTACGTGGTCAAGGACACCTATACAATCCTGACTTTCTGTGAGTGGCAGGATAAATTTATACAAGTTAAGTAGTAGAGAGTAATTCTATAACAAATCATATCTTTTAAACATAAAATCTTTAATCTTCAGTACAATGATCCTATAAACCTCTGGTAGGAGTTGTAATTGAAACCTTTAAGGATAGGATGAGATTAGAGATATAATGATAGAGAATTCAAGTAAGAACCATCTGATCTTTTGTAGTTTACAAATTTATGAAGAATGAGGGTGAAAGAATATGAATATGCAAAGTATATGCATAAAGTAGTAAGAGAACTTTTTCACAAAGTAGTAGAGAAGAAAGAGTGAGAAAAAAAGAGAATTATTGTAAAATTCATTTCAAGGGCCTTTATATAAAAGATTAAGAAAAGTTTCTTTTGGAGAAGGGGTGAAAGGATGTGTCTATTTGTTTAAATTCCAAAGATTGCATTAACGGCTAGTATGTAGACATACCTTCAAATGGTATGTTAACATATCTACCTCGATTTTGTTAAAAATGTAAGCGGCTATTATGTCGACATAAATTTTTAGGGTATGTCAACATATGCTCGCTGATTTTTAAAAACACTTTACAAAAGTTGTTTTAAACTTTAAAATATTTAAAACTAATATTTTTCTTCTGTAAAAAGTTCATGGAGAAAAAAACAAAGATTTTTTAAAAGAGGGATTTCAAAGATGAGCAGGGGTCTTTAATAAATATTTCTAAGACTTTTTACACATAGGTTTGACTAATTGAATGTCTTGTACTCTTCCAGTCTTTGTTTATTGAATCTCTTATATCCTCCTAGAAATTTCCTTGAGTCTTTGTCTCCTTTATCCACTTGATTCCTATTGGACTCCCTGATTTGCTTGATTCTCTTTAATCTACCTTATTCCTCTTAGTTTCCTTGATTTTCTTAATTCTTCTTGGTCTCCTTGATTCATCTATATCCCTGTAATACTTTTGAGTACTATACATGTATTTCCTATACTATAGTCTATACACAACTTGAAAAGTCATTAGTAATAATATTTATATGGTTGTTGTCATCAAAATGCAAACTTGTGGTATTAACATACCCCACCGTAGTATTGTTTCTTCTTAAATGGTTTTCCTTTTGAATTTTTTTAGGTTAGATCATTTTTTTGTATGACTTGTAATCAGGACCTGAACTCTTAGTTTATAAAAAGTTTTGAAAAAAAATTCATGAAACAAAAACCATGGCTAACCAAAAATAGAAAAGAACGGGGGTTAGCTAAACAAATCTCATTTGGTGCAATATACTGACATAAGAAATCTAAGAATTTTAAGCGCCCCTAAGTATAAACCTGGCCAAAAGGGCATTTGCCAAAGGCCATATATGAAGAAGTCCAAGAATACCAAAGTAAGAAATCCAAGAAATCACAATAACAAATCCAATAAGTGCCCCACGTATAAACCTGGATTAAAGGATATTTTTTGAAGGTCATATATGAATAAGTCCAAGAATACTAAAGTAAGGAATCTTAGAAATTTCAATAAGAAATCCAATAATTCCCCCCTATGTATAAAACTGACCGAAAGGGTATTTTTCAAAGGCTGTATATGAAGAATCCAAAAATAAAAAAGGATTTTAAGAGAATTAATAATAAAACCATAGGAGAGCAGGAATGCTAAAGTCTGGTAATAATGAGTATCAATTTTTCTGAAAGGTCTGGTGATTTGCCCCTTTACATTTTACTAATGTGTAAAATTTCAGAAGTAGGTTTCACATTTGCAAATATATATATATATATATATATATCCTATACTATAAAGCAAAACCCTTGGTCAACGAGTCAAACTGAAGCCTTTTTGAGACTTCCTAAAATAGCCATACTAATTCTTTCAAACAATTGGTTCCGTTGGGATATCAACGTAAATTACAAAAACTGCATAGTGGACACAATATGCTTTCACGTTCTCATCCATAACTTGTGTTTCTTTCCCTTCTATATGTAATAACCGTATGATGAATACAATGGAAGAAAATAATGGAAAAACTGCTCCTACGCACGTTTTTGATCAGTTCAGTTGCTTGCATTGTTTTGCTCACTTCCCACAAATTTATCTTTTCACCTATTTTATCCACTCACTTCACAAAACCCATTCGATCCACCTTCCAAATCTTTAATAGGTGTGTGACAACTGGCTTTGAACTGGCAAGGACCGAACCTCGAAAGTGCAAAACGCTGGCTTCCCCTCTTTTCTTCCTTCACATCAGCAACATTTTGAGTTATTGGTTATAGAATTTGTTCTTTTCGGTTCAATTGTTTTAATGTATTCTTTTCAGCTGATTTTGGATTCGGTCGAGGAATTTGAAACAAGGTTGATAAATGCTGATAACGACATGAGTAAACCGCATACTCCTCTTTCGTAGGCTTAATTTTGTTCCAAATCAAAAAAAGTTGTCGATTTAGAATTGAATTTACTTTTCGGATGATTAATTCAACAGTCTAATTATGCAGTAATCTATATTTGGGATTCGTCTCAAGCAAAAGTAAAGATAGATTCGATCTCTTACTATTTGTTAAATCAATATATTGATATTACTATTGTTGGAGGTACTTCCCCTTCGCCCAATGAAGCAAATGTTATGGTCACTGTTAGTGGAGTTCTACTACCTGATGCTTCTGACTGGATCGCTATGATTTCACCCTTCGATTCCAGGTATGTTTTATTTTTCTATACGTTGCCTGTTTTTGTTTTGTTTCACTACTACAAAACAGCCCATTTGCATCGGTTGTTTACCCCCTTTTTGCATCAGTTCAACAACCGATGCATATGCAACCGATGCAACAGGCTTAACACTTTTGCATCAGTTTTGAAACCGATGCAAAAAGGTCCTTTTTGCATCGGTTGTTACTAACAACTGATGCAAAATATCATGGTTGGTTGCTTGGACACAGCCCCCATGTTGCATCGGTTGTAATGAAAACCGATGCAACAAAGGAACTTGTTGCATAGGTTGTTGTTGGAAACCGATGCAAACTAATCCCTCTATTGCATCGGTTTTTTATAACAACCGATGCAAACTAATCCCACTATTGCATCAGCTATTTATACCTGATGCAAAAGAGCCATTCTCAGAAACCATTATTACAGTACTCAATTAGACTATATGTATATTATTGATTATAACAAATAATTATTGCATGCAATATTACAATCAGTCAAAATTAAATTTGATGACAAATACATAATCAGATTTAATAATTCTACAAAAGAATGAAAAACATAAATAATATACCGAGAAGAGAATGTATCGTTGACAATGGATAAATTAAGCAGATATTGGTCTTCAAATGCACAAACCTTCATCCTATATTATACATGAGCTACCTGAAGTTGAGCTGTTCCATCCAAACAACCACAACCTGCTCCTCTTCTACACTGTCACCTTCAATGCCTGCTGCATTCTTCCACCTGACAGCAACAACAATTTTCCATTCAGCATATAGTCACATTTCCAACAACCCCACTTATATAACTCTCCTCAATCACCAACATCTGCTCCACCAATCCCTGTTACTGCTCATACAACTTCCTGTCACTACTTATACCACTGGAACAATTTCGACACCCCGTTCTCCAAATGTGCTTTTATCGCCTCCAAATTCGCAGTTGCAGGCATCCTAGACTGTCTCCAGAACTTGCCCTCTGTTCTCTCCGCTCTGTACCATGCATCCCCTTCCTTCTCCTCTTCTGTCTTCTGCTCCCCGCTTATTCTCAGCAATCTGTTGTCCTCCACCTCTATCTTTATATCTTTCTTCTCCACCCCTGTTTCCCATCATTTCACAAATCACAGCCGTTATATTGTGATCATGTGCAAACACAGTTATATATAAATGTATATGGTTTGAATGCAAATTTGTAATGTACCTAGCACATCCAATATGATGACATGAGCTTGAGGCATTTCCTTCCAGTCCACCCTCTCTGTCTTAGGAAAAAAAATGGAAATTAAATGCTTACTCTATAAAAGCATCAATAAGAAAAGATGCACCAACCGAAATGTTGTTTCCGGTAAATAGAGTTGAGACTTGAGAGGATGCCACCACCAAATCCTGGTATAAGATATATTGCAGCAGTTCGAACTGCAATACAACGTTATAGATTGATAAGTGCAGACATGCCATTCTACTATTCAATGGATAATATATTACTGTACTTGAAATTTGGAGTTAACGATATAAGCATGCTTAATGAAGTAAAACAAAAGATAATTGCTAACTCTGCAACTTATGCACTATTGCACACTACTGCTTCATGTACAATAAGAGCTGATACAATGCTCACAAAATGCTCCACGAGGCTGAAAGCTTTAGTTCATTCGGGTTTTCTAACCTCCAGTATATGCAAGATTTCTTCCTTAACCAGCAGTTCCTTCTTCTGCTTGATTTCTTTTATGAATTTCTGCATACATTTCTTCTATCATAGGCTTCCATAGGCGAACACAAGCATTTATGAACCAGTTAGATACCTATACCATGTTATCCTATATTCACAATCTAAGAAATTAGTATTACCTAAGTGTAACATATAAAAAGAGCAGTACATAGCACATATTATTTGTATGTTCGAAAAAAGTGAAAAATGTATATAAATGGAGTTCCAAAAATGACTACCTGACTCCGTGTTAAACCACTTTGTATGGCAAGAATTTGCTTCTCACTGTCTTTTGGATACTTGAATTGAAAAAATAAATAAATTCTTTATTAGTCCAAACACCTGTTACTTTCTACAGTTGGTCACTAAATTCAGCATTAGACTAACAAAAACACGTTTGACTATGTGTTTCTACTGTAGTTAAAAACTAAAACCTTTAAAAACTACTGTGATTTCTCAACAGTGATAACTTCCTATGTTAATAGTCTGGAATTTCGGAGTGTTCAAGAAACGACTGTGATTTTAGTTTTAGTTGAACTCACGGATGTAGAAAGTTCTGGAACATCCAAGCCTTGAATACAGAAACAGATTTTTCTGGCAAGCCTCTTTAGGGTCTCCAGGACTTATGCTCGTTTCTCTTAAGCTGCTAAAGGGCCCAATGTTTTTGTACAAATGATGTTTCAAAGCTTCTTTCTTTTTCCATAGCAAATTCCTGAACATAATGCTAATTGGTTAATAAGATATGACTAGCAATTCTATTTCTTAGATTTTTGTAGAAGATAGAGATTTTCTGAGTGGTGAATCACGCATTCATTTAAGGAATTCTTTGGTTGATTTTTCCTTGGTATTTAAACATTGTGCTCTGTTTTTGGTTTAGATATTGGTTGCATTGGCTGTCAACCTATAAAATAATTTTAAAAGGTTAGCACAACCACATTACTATTTTTCTGAGACATCTCATTATTCATTATCCATCCATTTTGGATACCTCACATTTACACTAGAACTTATTGCATGTAACATTTATGGTTCTCATATTTCATGCCTAAATTTTAATACATAGATTGTGGAAATGCAACTATCAACACTAGCTAATTTAACATGTCAAAGACTGGTGGCTCAAATGTTAATATCACCATTTTCTCTAAAGGCAATTTATGAGAAAATCGATTGATAATTCCATGAACAATAGAAGAATCAGAAGTGTTTTTTACAACGAGAGATTCCTCCAACATATCCAATTTATATGAATTAACACGGCCTATGATAAATTTATATAACTTCAGAACAGTTATATAATAAGTGTATATACCTCTGAAGTAACAAAGTGAGTTGCAAGGCCACAAGTAAGCATTTCAAAGCCATTCAGTCTTTGATTAGTTAAACCAACATACTCTTCACTATTCATTATAAATGTATTATGCATATAAACAATAATTTGTACATGCTCGTGACTGAAGATGAATGTTGTAATTAGTCAGGATATAAACATGATAATGTGCTGATGATAGTATATCATGTATACCTTAATGTCCAGGGATCCTTAATAGAAAATATGAAGCACATATATATATATATATATTATGGAGGTAAGCCTAATTCTATTTCAGGCATTGCAAATAACTATTATAAGATAGCATACTGCTAAAAGTTGATATATGATACAAAATAATTAGAATGTCTAAATGCAATAATTCACAAGGTAAAACTCATACAAGTGACAAGATCAGAAAGGTTTGCTAAGAAATTAATTTGAAGCATCCATTATAACTTCTAAGTAACTTCATTTGAAAATACATGCACTACTGGTAATTTAGAGATAATTTACTAAAAATGGAAAGAAGCAATTTAGCGATAATTTTCAGTCTACTGCAGATATGTTCTCACCATTAACAAATGGCCCCTAAAAGAAGCACGTTTAGAGACTTACATTTCAAAATGCTTCAAAAAATAGTCATATAATTATGCTCAGGAATAGTAACCTATTCACTCAGTATAATTCTCTGAAGCTCACGACAACTCAAACCATTTAACTTCAACGTGAATGGCACCTACTGCCCATCACAGTGAATTAGGACAACAACTCAAATGTGAATCAGGAATAGTCATATCATTTAACTTCACTGACTTGCATCTACTGCCCATCACAGTGCCTGCATCTCCCCTGAATAAGAACACACACATAGGTTATGTGTGTATAAATGTACTATAATAGAAGTAAATAGATGATGATCTAGCATTCAAAGTCAACTAAAATCCTTGAGAGCAAAAAAAAATACTACTTTTATTCATTGAAACTCAACAAAGGTGCGGCCCAGTTTCATATATAAAGAGATGAACTTGGGCCAAATCACATTTATTGGACACTGTAGCATATAAATACAACAATCATACATTTTCTGCAAAATTGTAGCTCATGGTAGCAAGCATGTGATGTATACATATATAAGAAAATTAAACCCAGTCTCTGATTGTTACTAGACTAATTATGCAAAATATAATTCCTAGCTGCAACATGAACCATTCATTAATCTGTCACATACAATTACATAAGTTTACATGTATCTAACTGTTGTCCCTAAGCCTAAATTTGTCTCACTATAAATGCAGGAAACAATCGCATGGAACATTCTATGGCAATAAATGCAAATTGTGGTAAGCAGTACAAGGTTAATGACTTTGACTATTACAACTAAGAAAGGCTTAGTTCTTTTTGCAGACTGCAAGAGAAAAGCCAAACAAGATTATTCCCTCACGTTTGAGTTGTTGTCTAAACTCTGTCACCTGACAAATGAGACAACTGAGTGTTTGAACCATGCAGCTCCTAGTAAAGTTTAATCAGGCTATTATGTACTATGGAAAATAAAGGTGGGTTAAAATTAATTTTAACAGCAATACAAGGGACAAACGAGACAACAATAAGAAATGAACTCTAAATAATAAACAATTCGCATAACCATAATCAAAAGCATAAACTAACCATAACCATATTAGTTATTGTCTAATATCACTGTAAACAAAAACGAAAGATGCATACATGGTACATAATACAGTTCTTAAGGTTTATGATGGAAACTTTGTTTTCTACACTTAACAAAAAGGAACAGAAAAGGTATACTAAGCATAGCCAAGAACTTGATAAGGTTAAAGTGCTATAGAAAAACAGAGCCACTTGGACTATCAGCAAAGATCAATAAAAAATCAACTTCCAAATAAATAGTAAGCATCTAATCCTTGCAATATAAATGGCACAATAATCACTAATAAATTTGCTTTTATGATGTTAAATTTGATGGTTAGATAGCAGTCCTAATATTCAAATATCAACATAGGTAAATATGCATGTAATGAAATTTAATGATTTAAAATTCTTAAAATTAAATGGCACATAAAATGAAATATGACATATAAAATCTGTCTAATTGGATCACATTAATAATGGTGGTTTCGAACGAAGAATTTAATAAATCATAAATGAGACTAAGAGCGCATGGTTTGAACTTTTGAAGTAACGCATGATATTTGGTAACTCTTCTCGTTTAATGAGAGCAGAGAGATGGTGGATGCAGAATTGATTAATGCATCATTTTCACTGGCAAACTGAGACATGTAAGCATAAAGGCGTCCAATATTCACAAACATTTAATGAGTTTTCAATGCAAGAAAATTTAAATGACGAAAGTGGAAGACTTCACTTGCCCTAGAAATTAATGATAATTTTAATGATGAAAAGAAGTATGCCATGTAACAACCCAGGATTTCGTGATTTTTATTATCGTTATTAGACGATTATTATTGTTGGCAAATTTCTCTTGGGTGTTTTAATCGGGCAAATTCTTCTAACAATTTGTTAAAAAGGATTTGTGGGCTTTATAATAATCGTGGCCCATAGGTGTTTGGGGCCGTGAAAATTTTCAAGGCAAATAATCGATCCCCCTCTCTATTTTCATTCGTTCAATATCCCGTCCCCTTTACCCATTATTCACTTTCAAATCCCTAAAACAAACGAGAGTAATAAATGGCGGCCACGAATTCTTTTCGCGTTCGTTCGTCCCAAAATTAGAACTTCGGCGATTTTGCTTGTGAATCTCTGGCGATTACGATCTTCAGCTCGTCCTTGCCTCCAGTCTGGAATTAGGGCTCGTTCAAAATCAACGGCATCGACTTCCTTCGTCGCTCGCGACCGTTCAGACTAAGGTGAGTGGATCCCCCACTCACATCTAGTTCATGAGTAGATTCGTAGAGTTTAAATTTCTGTGATTTTTACTCGTATAAAAATGTGATGGTTTCTTACTCCTGAAATTTCGTGATTTGGTTGCTGAGTTTTTTCTTACTTCTGAGTATGGGTTTTGCCGATGATGAATTTTTGGGGTTTGCATTTATATGAACGCATTACCTTCCTATTTCTTGATTCCCTAATATTATGACAACTTAATACACACGGTTTTGGACTTTGTAGCGTTCGATTTTCCTTGAGTCATTGCAGATACGCACTTGAAAACGTTACATCTGCATTGTTGTTCTTCGACTTGTTTGACATCTACATTAATTCGAACTTGTCTCCTTATCCTTGTCACATTGTCTTCTCGGCATTGAAAAAACTTGATTTACTGTAGGCCTTGACCTTGTTATCATTGTGACATTGTAGTTCACTGTTGGCATCACTATATGGTTCATTCTGCACTTCGGCACTTCTGTTGTATTCATTGAATTTCGTTCCTGTATTCATCATACCTCATTGCTGCACTTTGTCATTTGTTGTTGATGCTGTCGAATTCATACACTGTTGAATTCATGCACATACTTGGTTGTTGAGGCTTGATGGTACTGCTGCTTGCAAACTGATTTGTATCATTGATGTTGTCCTGTTGCTCATTCCCTAATCATTGATGTCTTAGTCTGGTCTTTGATCTTTGACGTTGTATTCATCCCTGTAGTTGCTTGTCACCTCTTTGTCGAACTGCATTGATGAACTTGATCTTGTTGGACTTGAACTTGGGATATTTGTATAGTCTGAACTGTATGACTTCTGACATCACTTCTGTTGTCTTCAAGCTTGAGTTTGCATTGTAACGATCTTTTGTTCATGTTGAGGGCAGATGTATGTTTGATACAGATATATATGTGTGTACATATATATATATATTTGTATTGCTTGGACTTGATTCACTGTTGCCTTCATTCACTGTTTCATGTTATCACTTGAGTACATTTTAGTCTTCATTGCACTTGATAATGATGTTGAACTTGGATAATCATTTCTGTAGTCACTGCACTGTGTTTTGATGACAATTGTGTTGGTTCACTTGGTAGCCTTTGTTGTTGTCCAGTTTGTACTTGTCTTGTTGATGTTGCACTGACACTTGTGATATTTGTATCAACTCGAATTGTTTACTTGACCCACTTGAGCATCTTCTTCATCTGGTCTGATGATATTTGTAGTACCATATTTCTGTTGTAACTCTTGTAGTCTGACTTGAACACAGTCTTGTACTTGTTCACTATTACTGCACTTGAGTTGTTTACTGGATCCACTGTCACTTTGTCATTTCTTTGCTCTCTTTGAACATTTACTCTGTTCGAACATGTACAGTTGCTGTTGCTTGAGACTGTCATCCACTTGCATTGCTGGGTAGTCTTTTATGTTTGTTGTACATATGAAATTTATTCGTATGTATACTAAACATTCCTTCTCAGTGACCTTCCACTTGCATTCTTATGCTTAAATGTTTTAGTCGTTGCTGAGGCCTTAATTGGGTACACATACTCGTTATCTCTGGATGGCACCCCTTTGATGTAGATTCGTGTTGCCATCTCAGTTTGCTTTCACCACTTTGTATTGTGGTTTCTCTGACCAATCTGGGTTAGATATTTTGTTTTCTCGACGTATTAATTACTGTTAGTACTTGGATTTGTGGTGACTTTATATTCTGTTGTGGCGAGGCAGTGCACGCGTGCGTGCACTGCAGCCACTCTGAACTGACAGATTTTAATCGATATTTCTTTTGTTCTTGATTCATTGACCTGTTGCGTAATTCGTAGGCTGTATTGGCGAGGCAGTACACGTTAGCGTGTACTGCAGCCAATTAGCATGGATGTTTTGAAATTGACATTTCAATTGTTTAAACTGCTTTGGATTTCTGTTTGTGGATTAACACTACTTAGTGTTATATCTGCCGTTATCCGGTTCTCTTATCGAGAAGTTGGGTACACGAGATTTCTGTGACTGTCGTCTATGTGATATTTGATTATTACTGCCTATATGCACTAATAAACTGGTTTGAATTAGACTGACCTGGGTATTATTTTCTTTTGAATGTAATACTCGGGTCAGACCCGAGTATTTCAGGTTGTAGATTTCTTTCTTTGAGTTGCTGTTCGGGATTGAAGACTTTTCACATCTTCTGAAGTTGTCAGTCATTTTGTAGTAGTCGTGTCATTGTATAGAATGATATGTATTCTTGTATATTAGTCGATAATGTACTTGTATATATAACTTCTAGAGTCGACAGTTGTAGTTGTATCATATGTATAGTGTCAACTATGTATTAACTGACATCAGTTATATATATCTGAGACTTTTGTTTTTATCTGTGTTCCGCATTTATATTATCTGTGTTATTGTTATATCTAATGTCCTAAACTATTATGAACCGTCGTAGTTCGTTTTATACTAGTATTGGGTGTGTCGATGGGAGTAAATAAATAATAGAAGAAAAATAAAAAGAATGTACCACTCCTATCGAGATAACCAATGTTAGTGTAAGGCCAATTACGGATGGTCGCTCCCATCCAGCCTTATTCTTCGTAATAATAGACAGTATTTCCTTTAATACTCTTTGTTATTATGAGCATAGAGGTGGGGCGTTACATGCCACCTGCCATCGCTGTTGAGCACCTCCATCGCACCCAGATTCACACCTCCATAACTCGCATCACCAGAACGTACCTCGAAGCGCATGCGACCTTCCTTATCGCCTTAAGATGTTGATGCCGTTCGACCTCGCTTTGCCCTAACATGCTTGAAACATGCCTCCTCACAATAGCCGCTGACGACGTACGCAAGGCTTATTGCCTATATTTTATTTGAGATTGGAATTAATACTGAAGGTGGAGATGAAAAGGAGATCTGGTTTAAGGGGGGATGTAAAATTATTTGGGGACGGAATGAAAATTTGATGGAGGAACGAAAATTTAAGAACAAAAATTTTAGCGGCAAAGAAAAATGATTCTGCGGCAAACAAAATTTACCGTAATTGCTTCGGTTGAATTTAAAACCGATGCGACTAAAACTATTTGCACGTCCCAATTGCATCGGTTGTTGGTGACAACTGATGCAAATTTGATTTTTTATTAGCTATTGCTTTCCACGTACCAATTGCATCGGTTATTAAGATAGAACTGATGCAAATAGTTCTATTTGCATCAGTTTTTACTTCAACTGATGCAAATGAGGCGAAGCAATATGCACTTTTTGTACTAGTGTTTGTTAACTAGAATGTCTGTTTGTCACGGTAAGCTTCATCAATAAATGTATAATAAAAGCTTCAATATTCAATAAACATATAAAAAGTATTCAAAAAATTATTCAGCGATGGTTTCTCATTTGGTTTGAAGATTTATACCTTATTTAAGCTTAAAATGTATTATAATTTACTTTGCATCCTGAAAAATACATAGCATTATTGCAATACATATTTCCTCAGAAGTTACAAATAGTGTTTTATAGACTCTAGAACATTGTACAATGTTATATATGCAAAGTTCAATTTGATTACATATTCCTACTGGCTTCGAATTTGTCATTGAATTTGGTTTTTTTTGGACGCTTGGTTATAAACCAAGTATCAATATCAGTCTTTCTAAGGGTAAAACTGCATATAACTTGCACAGTCGAAAACTCACTCAAATGCCAACTTTATGCACTTGATAGATAGATGATGGTGAAGCTGTGAAGTTTATATAAACACAAGTATTATATTATAGTTTTTAAGAAGCAAATTGTATGTATGGTTTAAATGGATGGCAGTGTCATGCTTGCTTAATGAATGGATTTTATTGTGTGCAAATGGATATCTAAGTAGTCTACTTCTACTATGTCATTATCCTGTCAAGGTAAAAAATTCATTCAATGTTTATAATTTTCCATTTAACTATATATCTGCTTATAAGTAATAAATAATAAGGTTAATATCTTTTGTTCTATCGGGTCAATACTTGAAGAATGATCCATCTTACTTGAGTTGCAAACAAAAGTGTGCAAATTAAGAGAAGGACAGCAAAGGCAAATGCGTAGTACAAACTTGTTGTGGAACTTTGACATTTCATGTCATCAACTTTAGAATAGATGTAGTTTGTGTTTTTCACGGGAGGTTTTATGTTGCCTTACAAAGAAATAATTTAGTTGTTATAGTCATCCCAACTTATGTCTAAAGTTATACTACCAATGCACTATTATGATAGGATTTAAAAAATAAAATGACTGTCACTTTGTTGCCTCTTCTGCTCTTTGTCTACTATAGTGCATTACAGGAGAAAATAAGTCAATAGCACTTATTGTAGAAACAAAGACAAAACTTACTATCATGTTTTACATAATAACTGGGATTGTAAAATTTTATAGTATATCAAACCATGAGTATATATGTTGCTATTTTACTAAGAGATGCGTTGACCTATAATATAAGTTAATATATCTAAATATTAGTAAGCATAACGATAGTCGTCAAAATTTCAATAGGTATATTTTTTTCCTTTCATTTTTATCCATCCCATTTTCCTTAGGGTATTCAAGACATTCGGCTTACTCTGACCAACGTTGTTGCGAAGGATACAAAGAAGAAAAGAAAGTGGTCAACTTAAACATTTCACGATCAATTTACGTCTATGCATCTTGATTTTATTCCCAGTATTGGAATATCACTTGGTTCACTTAGTATCTCAAATATATACTTTTGTACGCTAGCACGTGTGTACACACACTCATACATATTTCTTTTCTTTTGTTTCCTTCTCTATCTATATTGGATTTTCAACTGTTCTTTAGTTTACGGCCCTTCGGGCATTCAAAGAGGAGGTTTAAGGTATTGTCGTTAATTTACTAAGGCTATCCTAAATACCCATCCACTAATTAGCATCGCAGAGGCTGTAATTTTTTTGTCAACAATTTCTATATTTTTTTTCCTATATATAAATTCTAATTTCATGTAATCGTTGATCAAGGATGAGTTTTGATATGCATTTTTTGGCATTTAGAACAGTTGTGAACATTTGTCTGAAATCTTTACTTTCTTTTCCTATTTGCAAATTTCAACTGCATTAATACTTTCATGTTGTTTGGTGCTTGAAGCTATATTTTGCGAATACATAATATAAGTTTTCATAAATTAATTTAATATGCCAATGATTGTTGGTTTAAAATCTACACTAACCATTGTTTGCTTTTGATTATAATTAAATAATTGTGTCTGAAATAGACTTAAAGTTATCCTATCAAGTTCAATGTATCAAAGACCAGCAATTTGTTGAGGTGTTATATTACAAAATATTAAAATTAAATGATTATTAAAAAAAATTGTACAATGTGGGATGCATTGGCTTAATTGAGAGGATTGCCAACAAATAGCCATATATTCATGGAATTCAGTTAGTACATATAAGATTACCTGGGTGTTAATTGAAATCATAATCAACATGACTTTTGTTAAAGATAATGTAATTCTATACATTAATCTTAGTTGTGGGTACTCGACACAAAAAAGATGTCAAACTTTATCACTATTTCGATGTTGTTTGGTAGTGATGGAGAATTGTACCAAGCCACCAGATAACTAAATAACTCAAAGCGTCTACCTTTCTTTGGGAAAAAGTAACCATATTTTTGGTAAAATAAATTTTAAATCTCTAACTTAAGTTCTATGGATAGTACCTTAGTATATTTGCAGTTTAATTGTACCGTCCAAATGCATGATTGATAGAATAACCGAACTTTCATTATTTTAAAATACCAGGTTGTGTTATGTTTTGCTAAATTAGCTTCGATAATATCTTATATGCACCATTTGTAATTGATTATAAGCTTATTCATTCCAAACATCATTCAACTATAATTGTACGCCTAATTTTATTGCAATCATAAAATTTAGATCTTTTTTACCTGATGTATTTAAACAGGTTATTTAGCAGTTATATCACCAATATTATATTCATCGTAAAGAATGTATGTGGGTCTACCTTGAAAAGTACTAATAAGCCAAAGCTAATAATTGAATGAACGCATGCACTAACACTTACTCTTCAGTGCTCTTTTTTCCTTAATTTTATACAAGCTCCAAAAATGAAAAAAGTATCACAATGTTCATTGTAGTTTAAGCAATAAGATCTAACTGTAGCAAGTGCTGCATTATTATTGTCATTGACATGTATAAAAACAAAAAATGTAAATTTATCTCCAACACAGCTTGAAATTTGCATGACTTTTCGAATTATGTGTGCTAATTTTAAATGCTAAGTTATCTTTTATCTGGCAAACACTCTTTGTTTTATACCACGACGCAATAAAAAGAAGCTATCTCGCTTTTTTTTTGCATGCATCCATCAGACGTGCCTTACGACTTTTTTTTGAGAAACGGGATTGAAAACATTACTAGATAATAAATATCATTAAATACATCGATATTGCATACTATTTACTTTTTTATGCCAAAATGATGCAAGGTTTCCAGATTCCAAACTATAGGAAGCACCAATTTTATGTTTGTTGCATTTCTTATAATATTGATATAATAGTTGATTACAATCTTTGATTTATTTTATTATTTTTTGAAATAACTTAGTCTAATTTGCCTTTCAATAAGCGGTTGATTTATGCATCATATATGTAAAAACGCACATTACATACACTTCAAGGTCGTGATTTAAGATGCAAAAAATCCTATAAATGATGTCTTTTAATAAAAGTTTCTCATATGCACGCGCATCGCACTTGCCAAAGTACTCGTGTATATATATATATTATGCATTTTCTGGAAGAGATCTGTTAAACACAAGGTTTTCCCAGAAAAGGAAAATAAAACAAAGTTAAGCAATGTATTAAAGTAAAATACTAAACTACTTCTTAATTAATTTTGAGAGTTCCACCTTTTAGATCATTTTTTCAGTGACATAAGAAGGATTCCGGCATTCCTCTACTTATTGTCCATTCAGACGATGATAGATGCAGTAATTTTTACTCTTCGAACCTTTTCTTTTAGGTGGGGGATTCTCTGGATAAAGGAGCTGTTATGAGTTTCTCGAATGATATATGACAAACTACCATTAACCGAGGGAATAATTTTATCCTTTTTCAATTTCTTTTGGGGTTGATCGGTAGAAGTTACAGGGAGAGGCATGTCGGTATTTTGAATTTGATCTTCATAAGTCATTAACTTAATGCTTAAATCTCTTATTTCATCATTCATTGCTTAACAGATTTTCTGAGTTGAGCTGATTCCCAAAATGATTCCTGAAGATATCCTGAAAATTATTTGATTTGATATGCCTGAAGTTTATAGAAAAGGTCATATTCTTTAGCTTTTTCTATTGCCAAAATAATAGTTATTAGGCGTTCATTATTTTCTTTATTTATGAGCTAAATCAAAAGGTTAAGGGGTATTATTGTGCTGGAATCTTTTTTATTACTTTCACTACAAGAACTGTTCATGACTGGTTGATGAACATGATTTTATAGGTAAGGAAACGAAGTGGAAAGGGCCCAACTTTTAGCACTAAAATGTTGGTTACATTTTTCATAACACCAACCCTAAAAATCAAACGGCAAGCTTTAGTCGATTGTTTAATTTATCAGTGCTTAAATAGGCTTGTTACCGAAGGTTTCAGGTGAATACTGGAGGTTAATTTGGATTATAAGGGTTAATGTCGAGACAGGAGAATATTAGACTGGATCGAGAGCGGGTACCGCAAGTAAAGCCGAAAGTAAAAGAAACGAAAGTAGTAAAGAGACATTAAGATTTATAGTTGTTCGGACTAAATCCATATGTCTACTTTGTTCTTTCCTTCTCTAGAGTCCAATATTGAAACTGAAAGGCTGTTACGGTGCTGAGATGGCTAAGTCGGCCGTTAATGAGTTTTATCAAAATCTCTAATATAGGAAAGTACAATATATTCTTAGTATATGAATTATAGGTCTGTCAAAAGATCCTCGTTGCATTGGATCGGTGCCTATTTATAGACATCTGGTAGTTTTTTTATTAGTGGAGAGTTTTTCTCATGGATTGTTGATTTGTCCCACATGAGGGGCTAAGATTTATACAAAAGTTGATGTATGGCTTATTTGCTAATTGAGGAGGATTGATGACATGGAATTTTCTTGTATCTTTGTACGCTTTGATCTGTATACTTCATATCATCTTTGGGCTATTTGATGCATTGATTCATATTAGGGCTAGCTTAGCCGTTGATCTTGGTTGCATATGAAGCACTTTCGGCTTTTAGGCTTGCCTTAGGTTGAGCATTCGGCTTTTACCTGTAAATAATTTGAACAAAATGTTATATCATTTAATCTTTTGGTTTTTCAGTTTATTATTTACATACATTTTCTTAAGCTTCGGGATAATCGCCAGATCAACCACTTTGGGTTGTATGCCTTTTGGCATGAATCGTTCGTGATTCCTTTAAATTTATGTATTTTGTTTAATTTATGCCTTGGAAAAATTTGTTATAACATACATATTTAACTCAATTAAATTTGGTAATATAAAATTTAATTCATTCACATATATACACATAACAAGTATATATATGATTGAATTAAGGGTATGCCCTAGGGGCAATTATGTAAATATATCTAACTTTGTGACCAATCTTGTTCAAAATATAAAGTGTTTTTCTTTCTATCATATACTTGGTATATAGTGATATAAATGATTAAGCAATTAATTTAAAGTATATGATGGAAAATCCATAAATGATATGTTATGTGATAGTATTTACAAAGTACCGTGATCATGAAAATTTTATCACAATGAAAACAACATATTGTTTTATATATCCTAGTCAAGATGTTTCGAGAAAGGATATCGATTCATCCATTGAGATTAGAGTTTGTAACGCGCTCCTGATGTTGGGTAGTGTGTTTCTCATAGCTGATGGAGGCACCAAGTGGTTACGTACTAATAGTCATTGGATAACTATAGGATGACTCACTCAAGAGTTCTCTATTGGTCAATATAACTAATGTCAAACAGATAATCTCTCAATGACAATGTTACACAATTCCCTCAACTTGAGAATATTGGGGAACTTCAATGTGGACAGTTCATTTTGATTATATTTAAATCGTGGCATGACGTCCATCGAATGACTATAGTTGGGTCTGAGTTAAAGCACTGGAAGTGAAACACTTCAATAGAGAATTCGTCTCCTCGGTTATATGGGGTTAGTATCACGATCAACTGTAGTTCACTCAAAATCAAAGTCTCTGGCTGGAGCTGTAAGGTTAATATTAATTGTTATTACTGAACCAAGAATTTTATTTTTGGAATTACAAAGTGAATGCAGATGACGTTGGATTCTTGACCTTAACCAAATTCCATAAGTCCTAATGTGATATAGTTTTGACGAAGAGAATTGGTGTTAACAATCATTACTACCAGGTACCGCTTATAATAGTAAAATTGGATTTTACTGAAAAGACGTGTAAGCGATAAATTCAACCAAAAAGTTACACCACTAGCTAAAGTAACATGTAAACATTAATTTTCGAATTCTTCGATATTAATTATCGACTAGATTTACACCTTTGAGTCGCATAACCGTAATTAAGGGTGGGTACGGAAAATTTCCGTACCAACCGGGACATTTCCTTTTCCTTTCAATTGTCAATGGAATGATACTCAATGTTCCAAATTCCGTTCCGCTAACTCCAGAATCTCATTATGCAATAGATGGAAAAGGTGGAACAAAATATGGAATTCCATTTTTCCCGTTAATGCATTTAAACTTGCATAAGAATGCACGGTGGCATTTGACAATATGTACCTGGAGCAATGTTATTCCCATTGACACTTATATAGGTTGTCCAGCTATTTTTCTCCTAAAATAGTTTTAATAAAATTCAAAGCTCTAAGCCCATGTTCATGATTTGGACTCCCGGTCCACAATTTAAGAAAAAGGAGAAAAGAGAGTGCTGAAAGCAAGTCTACAAAAATAGCAGGTCCAAAACGCAAAAGCGCCAATGTACAATATCAACGTAAATCTCTGAATACTGGCTCCCATCGAATACTATCATAGTGATAAGAGCCCCACATCATTTGGGACTTGCCCTAATCGGAGCCCCAATTCAAAATAAATTAAATCAATAAGAAATTCCATAACCCTAGATTTCATAAAAGTAGATATATTTTGAGGCGGCGATAATGGCAGATTCTCGCAGAGGTAGTTGTTGCCCAAGTATGGATCTGTTTCGATCTAAAGAGATGCAGCTCATCCAGATTATTATTCCCATGGAATCCGCTCACTAAACTGCCTCCTACCTTGGCGAACTCGGTTTGCTCCATTTAAAGATGTAAAGTTTGATGCTTTGTTTTAAATTCTTTATTCAAACTGTTTTGCATACAATTTTGTACCATGACTTTTGATTTTGATGTAAATTGTGTTTGGATGTTACTGTTGTTAGTTTGTATTTGAGCTGATATCTGAAAGAAAATAAATTTATTACCCCGATTGAACTTGTATTAAGTAGGTTAATGACAAGTTTCAGACAAGAATTTCGCCCGTTAGTGTTTGAATTGATACTTCATTGTATTATTCATATTGAAAGAAAAAGAAAAAAAAGAAATATAATGTTTTTTATAGGTCGGGCCCAGTTAAACCGATCATACAAGAATATCGGTAGGAATAAAATTTCCACAAAAAACAGTGGAATATTTTCCATCAGAAACCGGAAGGAATTCCTTTCGAGCTATTTTAAAGAGAAAAACATGGAAATGGAAATTTTTGAAAATAGATGGAAGGAAAATTCTGGAAAACTGGTAAAATGGAAAATAATTCAGCCCTAATAGTAATGATAATTCTCAAAAAACCATACGATTTAATTAATTTATAAAATGTTATAAATTTATTAAATTAACTAATATTTGAGAAATATTATTTTTATTAGATTTATTTGTTGTTTGGGAGTTGTCTGTAATCATTTGAATGCAAATATAAGAGTTATGTTTGCGTGCATCGATATATGATATTGGTGTATTTTTAAAGTGGGTTTAAATAAAAGGTAGTTGCATGAGGGGATTTATGGAAAGCTTATGCCATAAGATGGCAAGTAATTTTAGCCTCTCCATGTGAAGAGAGGAGTATGGAGAGAGAGAATTAAGGGAATTAATAAGGGGAGTTCTAATTAAAAGAATGAGAAAAGTTTCATTCTTTCGGTTAAAACATACCCACTAATTCACTTCCTGTAGAGATTCATTCTACTTGACAAAATGCATTTCCTTTCTCTTGCTCTCCTCATCTCCTATAATGACTGAAATCCATGCCGTTATGAATGAAAAAAAACTCTCCAAACAATTCAAGCATCAAATAAAATAAATACAAAGGTAGTTCTTCAGATCGTTGGAATTTTTGGAGAAGATTCAATTGTATCTAGGAGTCTTCATCCATTCAAGGTGTGTTTCTTAGGCTACTTCTTAAGATAATTATCTAATCTTAATTTTAGTTATTTGTATAAAATCTTGTTAATATAGAGTATGTCCCTTGTATTTATAACAACTTTATATGCACAAATATTGTTACCTATAGCTGTTTGAATCTACTTGCATATACATACCTCTGAATCTTTTATATGTTTGAAATATTATCGTTGAAGCTTTGTATCAATAAAAAAATTGCTTGGCTGAAATAATTTAATGTGTGTGTGTGTACGCACACACATACACATATTAAATGTTTTTCACTTTGTAACTATGTGTGAATTTCAAACTTGTGTATTTTAAGTGGTTTACATATTTTAAACTAGTAATAAAATTATTTCCAATTACTCTTTTAATTTTACAAAACCATGTATATATATATTCTTGTTTCATTATTCAAAATAACTTTAACTATTTTAGAATTCCTAATTTGATTCTGAAATTATTTAATTTGCAAAATTAAATATCATAGTTTTTAAATTTGATTCTATTTTACAGACTTAATCAAATCTATTCACTATCATTGAATTATTTATTTCATTTAATAAATTAATTAATTTTGATTTATATATACATAGAAGTTTAAGATGTTTTGAATGCAAGATAAAGGAAGATTAAATGAAGGCTAACAATTTTCCACCTATTCATCTCCTTAATTCAACATAAATGCTTTTTACTCTTTCTTTTAATAACAAATTACATACAAAATTACACACACTCAAATTTGATTTCTTTTATTGATATATTCAAATGTATTCATATGTTTTAAAGCATTTATTTCATTTATTTAATAAGTTAATTTTGATATACACATACATATGTTTAAAATAAAACTACACATACATATGTTTGCATACAAGTTTAAAATGTTTTGAAAATAAACTAAAGAATGGTTAAAAGAATGAAAAAAGATTCCTTCTTTACCTCTAATTAATTGTCCCATAAATGCCTTTTACTTGTTGTTTTAATGTCACTTAAATGCACCATTACTCATTCATAATTTGATTCTTTTTAGTAAAACTATGTAAGTAATTTATGTCATTTATTTCATTTAATTCATAAGTAGACCATGGCCTATGCACACAACTTTTTTTATTTAAGTCTAAATAATAGAAAAGTCAGTTTGATCAATACAGCTTAAAAAGCATCATTCATAACACTTTTCTATAACTTGTGAAATATAGTTCTTAACATAACAATTCTTTTCCAAATTTTTTGTAAATATTTTTAAATGAACAATAAAGTATTTTAAAGGTGATTTGATGATTTATAAATTATTTTAAAGTGGTTAAATAAATAGTTAAAAGTTAATTAAGTATGTTAAATGATTTAGAGTCGATCAAATAACTTGACCACCTTATGGGTGACAAAGAGGTAGTCTCTAGGCTTTGGTTTGGGAAACCAGTTGCTTGCCCTCCTTAGCTATCCGGACTAACCCGATGGAGGGGATAGTAAATTTGATTTACTCGGATCAAAATTTCCCAAAGTATAAAAGATATACTTTTCCAAATATAAATAAATTGGATTGTATGGAGATAATCTTCTTATACTCGGTGTTAAATTTCGAAGATGGAACTTATACTATTTATGGAATTTAAAAGGTGATTTCGCCGTTATGCCGCCCATAGTATTTTTTGAACACGGGAATTGATATTGAGTAGAATTAGATGATTTCTATAGATTATGCTCACTTAATATTTACTGGTTTTGGATTAACATCCTAGATAACATGGTTTCAACCCAATCAAAATTTTGATTTTGAATTAAGAAATCTTTGTTAAAATTTAAATAAATAGTTTTCCTAAGAGAGGTTTAATGATTCTGAATATACCGAAAAGAATGTTTTAAAGAAATATATATCTCCAGAAGATATTTTGATAAAAAAAGAAATTAATCAATTAAATAATAGTTCCCTATTTACCTAACATGTTTTTAATCGATGATTGGTTCGAAGGAAACAGGGTCGGATTTGAGTAATTCTTATCCGAAAACCACTTCGAACCAATTTACGTATTCGGAGTGAAGACATGGAAATGATTTGGAAGATGGAATATAGGGCTGCTTGTCACTGACCCTCGCGGGCATTTTCCCATACTACTTATTAGTGAGATCTTCGATGCAAGGACTTCTCGCTACTAATCCTAGGGGTTATTCCTAACAGGATGTGGTAGGAGAGTGCCTTCTGTTTGTCCTGTTCCTGGACAACTTGAATGGATGAATGTCTGACGTTGCATTTCTAATTACATTAATTGATCTCTATGAACGTATCATCTGTTTGGTGGTGGAGAAGGCAACGTCTCTTAGCTTAACACTCTTTCTTGAGACATATGAGCTTAGGAGTTATACGTTTATAGAAATCAATTGTGTGATTATGAATTGGCAATGTGGCATTCAAAGAAAAATGAGTTATGTAAAAGGTAATCGTTACCTCAGGCCTCATCAACCGGTAATGGCTTAAACATGGCATGCCGTAAGGCTAAGTGGGTCACACCCATAAGTGTATGGTCATCACCTTTCTAGATTACTCTCTATATGTCGAGTACGTTGTGTATGTTGTGGCCATAGATAGGTGGGTATGACTGGGGTGATGTCATATTCGGTTCTATCCACCACCAGGCATGTCTGTGGGTAGGCCGATCTTTCCAGGTGAAGAGGTTTCAAAGACGTCGATCCTTAGTACATCTCTCTAGAGGTGTACTGTATAGAAGGTAGTCCCTTACCTGCAATTGTATGGAATCGATTCTCCAATAAGTGCCTTCGGTCTTAGTTGTAAACCTATTATGCCATCAAATTTAACCAATATAACAACTTCAGTTATTTTAATATGTTTATTTGGAAAACATTTTGCAAAGAATGTCATTAAAAATAATATTCCTAGATTCTGCGTAGCAAATGGTTTGGTTATCATAAGGTAAAAACTTGTTTGGTGTTTATGTGCGGCGTGGTCTTATGAGATACCCTGTGTTTTCAAAAATGCGTATTTTGAGTTTCTCAACCAGTCCCAAGGCTGACCTGGAGTTTATTTCTTTTCCCTTAAACTCTAGATGCTCTAATTTTCCTGGGCAGCCAAGTTGTCCAGGTTTAGTTAGAAGAATTCTGGATGGGGCTCGAAGCATGGAGTTAGAAGATTCTTCAGTAGGCTATTATCTTATTTCCAACACACTTGTGTATTATTCCACATTTGTAAGG
Source organism: Allium fistulosum (assembly GCA_030737815.1). Taxonomy (NCBI): domain Eukaryota; kingdom Viridiplantae; phylum Streptophyta; class Magnoliopsida; order Asparagales; family Amaryllidaceae; genus Allium; species Allium fistulosum. The sequence continues at coordinate 414,066,625 of CM060906.1, forward strand.
ACAGATATTTATAACTATCCATATTTGAACTCTGATAAATGTATTTAAATTTCTGCTATAAAGATTATATATTGAAATAATATATGTTATTACATTCATGTAAGATTCTGTTCTGTCTACTTTTCTTTCTTACCCTTGATAATCCGCCTCTCCGGCACTTAGATTTGCGACACATGAATACCATGGACGTATTAGTGTCGATTTCCGAGGGTCGAGGAGACGGGTCATAACATTTGGTATCAAAGCTTAGATTGAGCAAACACCTGAGCCTGGTAGGGGTATAGTCTCATCTGAGATAGGGTTAGTAATACCCTAGGATGAGTACCTCATTAGAGATAGGGTAAGCGACGTCCTAAAATGAGTTGAATGTATTATATATGAGCGTGTATTTGTTAATGATATATACAAATGATTTTGGTTATATATATATATATATTTTAAGAAATTTTAGTTAGATATAATGAATAAAATTTTATAAAAAGGATTCTTGGAAGTGATAGCAATAATATTTGGAAAACATTTTGGCAAAATTTTCGAAGGATTTTTTTGGAGGATAAACCATTTGTTATACAAAGAATTTTAATTGGGAAAGATACCTTTAGAAGTGGATTGAACAAAGACCTCGGTTTATTTTCTAAGTATTGGTCGAACATTGGTTTAAGGAAAGTAATACAAGTGATTAGCAAACCTTTCTACTTAAAATAGGATATCCCTAAGTTAATGAGATATTAACTTACTCAACATTAGAATAAGTTGGATCAAGTAAATTGCTTAGCACTATATCTAAGGGGATGTTGTTTACATTGTAGAAACCATATAGAGGAAAGTACTATAAAGGAGAGACCTCAAGGGAAAATTAATGCAAGAAGGAAAACTTCAGTATTCTCTCTAGCAATAAGGAAGAACAACTGAAATATCTACCTAGCAATGGTTTGCCCCTGATTGAGGGAGATCATGCCCCGTATACTCGAAGAAATGAAGATGGGTATCCAATGGTAGAAATGTTCATACAACCCACGACCCCCTTGATGATTGTAATTTCTAATGATGACAAAACCGTGCAAGTCTTGGAAAGAATATGGATTGCGGATCCTGCTAGCTCCGCACTAGAACCCATAGCAGAATCTGAACTCATGAAAGAAGAATCAGAACCCATGGAGGAAGAATTAGAACATATGGAAGACCTAAATGCCGTAATATGATATGGGACATGGATGGGGAGCATGTTATTTGGCAAGAAGAATCATCCAGTTCCTACATTAACTGGGATGAGATGGATTGGAATGATGAAGAAGTATCGAAAGAGGAAGAATAAGCTGAAGTGTTCGAGAACCCTTAGGAAGTAAGTATGCAAGGCCTTGAAGAAATAAAAGAGGGAGAGGTAATCCCAGGAGTACCAGTTGGTATGGGACATGTTCCATGGAACTAACCATGGATACCCTATGTTGAGGATGAGATGCAATCGAATGAAGATGGAAATGAGGTCGATAATGAACTGGAAAGCGATGAAGAAGGAATTAGGGAAATTTTAATAGATTTTGGATACAGGAGCGCACCATCGGCTTCAGATTCAGAGGAATGAAGGAGATGTTGAGTATGGTGATTAAGGGTAGCTCTATTTATCTAATTAAATGTTGTTATAATTAGTATTTTGTACCCTATGTATCAGTGTTAGGAGGTCCTGACCTAAATCTATGTTGGAATGTTGAATGTAAAATTATGGAGTATATAATATAACTATGATATTCTGTTTCAACTTCGTATTTACATAACTCTTTTAAGTTAATGAGAATTCTTGAGGAAAGAAGCAAGAAAATTAAAATGAAGGATTTTCTTTTATAAGAGGAGGTGGTATTATGAAATATTTAAAAAAAACTTGAAACAAAATCATTCAATAAATATTCTAGAGAAAATCAAAGATAAGAGGAATTACAGTATATGTATTAAAGAAATATTAAGTTTTGACTAACCAAGGAAGTTTATGGTAATTTATCAATTTAGTGAATTATTTTGAAAATGAGTTTTTCAGAAACCATTAAAATTTGTTTAGAGATGTGTTATAATAAAAGGATATTTATCTTTTGAAAAGAAATGTTTTCTTTAAGTAGAAATTTGGAAATAAAAATGTAAAATGGTTATGTATAAAGAAGTATCTTTATAAAAGTTTGAATAAAAGATGAAATTTTTATGAAATGTTTTCATAAAAAAAATTTGAAAGATTATTAAATTCATATGAAGTATGTGGTTTATTTCGTCGCATAATTTGACCTAAGATTCGAGTACAGAGCTTTGAGGTGTTTACACTGGTCCGAAAAAGAATCTATCACTCTATTTTTAAAGGCGAACATTGACGGGGGGTTGTGGTTAGATACTTAAGTTTTCTATCATAGTTGAGAGCTATGCAAGGAAAAACTAAAGTTCTGATCAGAAAGCCTGATCAGAGTCCGCACTAAAGGATCGGGGGATCAATACTAGTTCAGAAGTAAATTTATGAATTCGAATAGAAGATCGAATCAGATATTATGTACGAATGATAAAATGTACATCTTACGGGTGTAAGTTTAATAATAAATATTTTTTGGCAAAACCTTTGGGTTTTTGTTTTGGGTAATTTCGGGGACGAAATTCTTTTGAGGGGGGAAGTATGTAACGACCCAAAATTTGATCACTTTAATTAAAGATATTTAAATGCTTTTAAATATTCAAATATAGATCATTTTTCATAAATAATCAAGCTTTAAGTGATAAATAATAATAATGAACTTATTTTGGAAAAATGTTCACAAAAATATTTCCTTTGGAAAAATACCGATAAAATGGCCGAAAACCGCTTTATCGATAAACAGCTCTATAATCGTAAAATGTTGCGCACAGAACTGGATACGTACACTTATTTTCATAATTAAACAAGAATATGAAATAAAATTAATTAGTTTATTGTTAGGAAAATAAAATGTGTTTATGACATCATTAGTGTTGCTCTTATATTTTAATAAATATTGATTTATGAATTTAAATTAAGATTTAATAATTATTCAAATAATTGTTTTGAATGATGATAATTCATTCTAAATAGTTATAAAGTGATAATAAATCATTTGTAGTAGTTTTATAAAAATATATATTTGATTTGAAAATATAAGGAAAAATCGATATCGCTTTATCGGTATAATAGCAATTATTGCAAATAATTGTTAATATTGATTTATATGGTTTTATAATTCAAATGTGATCATTTTAATTAATTAATAATGATTAAAAATTTATTTTCAAGTTTTGTTTATAAATATATGTATATTTATTTATAAGTGAAAATGTGATCGGTAATCGGTTTCCCCATTTTCCACGGTTTAACGAACAAAAGTTATTCAAAGATTGTTGTAACCTTATTTTTATGTCATGCATACATATATAACATATATATATATATATGCACATATACATGTCATATAAACATAAGAAAAGTTACCGTTTGCACTTGAATTTACATATGGTAAAAATAAGAAATATCATGATATTTCTCTTTTCCTTCTCACTTAAGCATGCATAAGTCAATATGCAAGGACATGCACATGCACCTATCATGGGCCGAAGTGATGGTGGTGGGAGGCCATGTATTGGAGGTGAAAGGAGGGGTGTGGGTTAAGGGTAAAAATGTAATTTGGTGTTAGGATATTTTGTTCCAAAATTTGCCTATAAATTTGCTACCCTCATTCATAAATTCCTAAGCAATTTTCTACATCTTCTTCCTCCTTCTTCAAGCTATTCTAATGGCTTCAATAATTAGTAAAATAATGGCAAAATATTTGGCAAAAGTGAAGTAAAATATAATATATATATATATATATATATATGTTAGTAAAACCACCTCGAAACTATCATCAAACTCCTCCCCTAGCTCTCTAATACCAAAGGCCACCACTCCCCAAAGCCAAGGCCGAGCCCACCACCAAGCAAACCCAAGGTCGTGAGCACCCAAAGCCAACGTCGAGACCATTCAAGTTTAAGGAGTTCGATTCCGTAGAGTTTTAGGCAATCGCAGCGAAGCTATAGCGAATTTTTCTAAGGTTAATATCCAATGAAGGTGAGAAAACTCCTAAACTATAGTAATATATATTATTGGATGATATATATGTTTGGATATGATTGTTAATGGTGGTTGTTTATCATGTTTGAATATGATAATATGGATGTTTAATATGGTTGTTGAATATATATACAAGTCACGTTAATACACGTCGATAAGCACAAAGAAAATCACTTTCCTTTATTGAATGAAATGGTGTATATGGAATGTTTAAACCTCTTAAAAATGGTTTAATATGGTTTAGAAATGTTGTATAAACATTTAAAAGTGTTTTGGCAAAGTTTAAAAGAATATTGAAAATTGAGACAAAAATAGGAGCTTCGCGGAACGGTAGTTCACGATTTCACGCTGTAAAAGTCAATTGAATATATAGAATGAAATATAGCTCGGAATTCTTCGAGATAAGAATTTTCTGAACTATTATATCCATAGCATTGAACAAAGAAAGAAATTTGAGATTTCGATAAGTGGATTATGAAATATGAATAAAACAAGTTTTGAAATAATCGCGATTTTGCAGTTCGGAATCCGTAAAAGGATTTCTTTAAAAATGATATTTTAAATTGTTTAAAAATTTGAAATAAATTCTAAAAGTCTTTTAAAATGATTTAAAAGTGATTTGAGTTATAAAAATGAATTTCCAAATGGTAGAAAAGTCGTTTTGATCAATACAGCTTAAAAAGCACCATTCGCAGCACTTTTCTATAACTTTTGAAATATAGTTCTAAACGCAACAATTCTTTTTCAAATATTTTGCAAATGTTTTTAAATGAATAATAAAGTATTTTAAAGGTGATTTTAAGGATTTATAAATTATTTCAAAGTGGTTAAATAAATAATTAAAAGTTAATTAAGTATGCTAAATAATTTAGAGTCGATCAAATAACTTGACCACCTTATGTTTGACCGAGAGGTAGTCTCTAAGCTTGGGTTTGGGAAACCAATTGCCTACCCTCCCTAGCTACCCGAACTGGCCCGATGGAGAGGATAGTAAATTTGATTTACTCGGATCAAAATTTCCAAAAGTATAAAAGATATACTTTTCCAAATATAAATAACTTGGATTGTATGGAGGTAATCTTCTTATACTTGGTGTTAAGTCCCGAAGAGGGAACTCGTAATATTCATGGAATTTAAACATGATTTCTCCGTTATTCCGCCCATAGTACTTGTTGAATACGGGAATTGACATCGAGTAAAATTAGACGATTTCTATAGATTCTGCTCACTTAATATTTACTAGTTTTGGATTAACATCCTAGATAACATGGTTTCAACTCAATCAAAATTTTGATTTTGAAATAAGAAATCTTTGTTAAAATTTAAATAAATAGTTTTCCTAAGAGAGGTTTAATGATTGCGTATATACCGAAAAGAATGTTTTAAAGAAATATATATCTCTAGAAGATATTTTGACAAAAAAAGAAATTAATCAATCAAGGAATAACTCCCTATTTACCTAACATCTTTTTAATCGATGATTAGTTTGAAGGAATCAGGGTCGGATTTGAGTAATTCTTATCTGGAAACCACTTCGAACCATTTTATGTATTCGGAGTGAAAACATGGAAATGATTTGGAAGATGGAATGTAGGGTTGCTTGTCACTGACCCTAGGTGGAATTTTCCCATACCACTTATTAGTGACAGTAGTTCTCCGTTTGAGATTTTCGATGCAAGAACTTCCTACTACTAATCCTAGGGTAAATACTGATAGGATGTGGTAGGAGAGTGCCTTTGGTTTGTCCTGTTCCTGGACAACTTGTATGGACAAATGTCTGACGTTGCATTTCTAATTATATTAATTTATCTCTATGAACGTATCATCTGTTTGGTGGTGAGAAGGCAACTTCTCTTAGCTTAACACCCTTTCTTGAGACATACGAGCTCAGGAGTTATACATTTGTAGATTTCAGTTGTGTGATTATGCATTAGCAATGTGCCATTCAGAGGAAAACGTGCTATGTAAAAGGTAATCGTTACCTCAGGCCTCATCAACCGGTAATGGCTTAAATAGGGCATGACGTAAGGCTAAGTGGGTCGCGCCCATAAGGGTATGGTCATCACCTTTCTAGATTACTCTCTATATGACAAGTATGTTTTGTATGTCGTGGCCACGGATAGGTCAGTTACGACCGGGATGATGTCTTATTCGGTGCTATCCACCACTAGGTGGGTCCGTGGGTAGGCCGGTCTTGCCAGGTGCAGAGGTTTTGAAGACGTCGATCCTTGGTACATCCCTCTATAGTGTACTGTATGGAAGGTAGTTCCTTACCTCCCATTTTTTGGAATCCATTCTCCAATAAATGCCTTCGGACTTAGTTGTAAACCTATTATGCCGTCAAATTTAACTAATGTAATAATTACGGCTATTTTAATATGTTTATTTGAAAACTGTTTTCGAAGAATGTCATTAAAAATAATATTCCTAGATTTTGCGTAGCAAATGGTTTGGTTATCATAAGGTGAAAACCCGTTCCGTGTTTATGTGCGGCGTGGTCTTATGAGATACCATTTTGTCTCAAAAACGCGTATTTTGAGTTTCTCACACCAGTCCCATGATTGATCCGGAGTTTATTTTCTTTTCCCCTTAAATTTGGATGCCCTAATTTTCTCGGGCAGCCAAGTAGTTCAGGTTTTGTTAGAAGAAATCTGGATGGAGCTCAAAGCATGGAGTTAGAAGATTCTTCAGTAAGCTGTTACCTTATTTCCACCACAGTTGTGTATTATTCCGCATTTGTAAGGACAAATATTTATAACTATCCATATTTAACTCTGATAAATTTATTTAAATTTCTACTGCAAAGATTATATATTGAAATAGTATATGTTATTACATTTGTGTAAGATTCTGTTATGTTTACTTTTCTTTCTTACCCTTGATAATCCTCCTCTTTGACACTTGGATTTGAGGCACGTGAATACCATGGACGTATTAGTGTCAATTTCTAAGAGTCGTGGAGATGGGTCATCACGACATCTATATCAATATACATTACCTATGTAAACCCTACGCTATGTTGCACTTGCACCATTAACACATGAATGTATCCGATATGCTCATTATAATAGTATGTTAATGGTAAATAAAATTAAAACTTCCTTTTAAAGAATTTAAATAAAATAAGATATTATTCAAAATAAATATTAGATTGGATATAATAATCTTTTAGACTTCATAGGCTCAATAGATCCAAAATAGGGAAAAAATTATAATCTACCTATTTGACCCACTTTCGACTAGTCCGGTTCCAATAGTGGTATCAGCGTAAATAGTCTATGCAGTCCAAATTAGTCATGTTGGGGCTAACCAATTAAGCTTACTAATTTAACAGGGTGTCTAAAAAAGTAGCATCTCGGCTTGGATTTGGGTAATCAAGTACCATGGCCTCCTTGGCTATCGGTTTGGCCCTAAAAGTGAAGTGAGCCCAAATGTTGCCCCTGGTAGAAAAAGCCAAATTTGAATTGGGTCTTGGGCTAATTTTCAAAATATTTAGAAAATAAAAATTGGAATTTTAAATTTAAAAGTTAAATTTTAAATAAGAAATACAATATAAATGTTATAATGTGATTTAAAAATTGTTTTGAAATTAAAATAAGCTTTTAAATTGAAAATTTAAATTTAAAATTAGAATTACATTATAAATGTTATAATATGATTTTCAAAGTTGGCTTTGTAAACAATGTATATTATAAATATTATAATATAGTTTTCAAAAGTAGTTTGAAAATATAATAAACATAATTCAAAATTTTTTATATTTATTAATAATGTTAATAAATTAATTAAATAGTTAATTAATTAATATATATACATGTACAATATTTATATACATACACACATTGTAACGACCCACCTTTTCAACCCATAGAAATCGACACTAATACATTCACGGCATTAATGTGCCGAATATCCAAGTGCCGAAAAGAAGGATTGTTGGGGTGAAAAAATTAAAGACATAACAGAATCTAGCATCGTGACGAGAAAATATATAATATACATAAGATCTTTACAAAAAGAAATAACCTTTATTATACACAACTTCAGAGTACACTAACATATTTTCAGCCTGGACAGTTATAACAACCTATCCTTACAATTGTTGATAAATACAGACAGAAATTAAGAACAAAAAAATAGCGGAAGAATATAAGATATGTGGATATGACCTGGAGAATCCAGCTTGTCTCTTGAAAGCTCCAAAGCATCCAGCTAAATCTGTAAAATATGTTCGGCCTGAACCGAGCATTATAGAAAAAAACAATGCCCGGGTCAGTCAGATAAAACCAGCTTGAGAAACTCAAATCATAAGGAATTTTATTATAACTTATAAAACCCTTTTAAAATCAAAGGTATCTTGTAAGACCACGTCGTACATAAACACAAACGGGTTTTTACCTTACGATAACCAAAACATTTTTTTATGAAAATCCAACGATATTATCATAATGCTAGGTTTAAAAACAATATGGAATCATAGCCGAAATTATTATGTTATTAAATTCCAGCATAACAAGTATACAATCAAGTCCGAAGGCACTTATTGGAGAATGGATTCCAACAATATCAAGGTAGGGGACTACCTTCCGTACGGTACATCTCTAAATAAAATGTACCTAGGGTCAGACCCTGAACTTGGTCCACCTATGCCAACATAGAACCGGCCTACTCCTAAACATAGATAGTATAAAGTATGTCATCACCACGGTTGTTCCCAACCTTTACAGAGAGCTCTCATGCACAACCAAATTCATAATATGACAATCTAGAAAGGTAATGACACCCCTAATGGGAGCCACCCACATAGCCGTGCTGCATCTACCCTATTTTAGACATTCCCCTGGTTGTGAGGCTTGAGGCAATGCTTTTACCTTTTCTCTTAGCATACCATCTTAGAATGCTAACACTGCCCTCCAAGCAAAAATGAAATGTTGTCATTCATCCATACAAGTTCATTCTAGGTCTGAACGAAACCGAAGGCACTACCTCTACTACATCCATTTTGGAATCACCCTCCGGATTAGTAGCTCGTAGCCCTTGCACTTCAAAAGCTCCGTCTTCAATCATCTTCAAGATGTCTTCCATTCGAACGCTTATGTTGGTTCGAAGTAGTTTTCGGATAACATATCTAGTCCCGGTCACTCCGAACCAACATACAATAGTTTTTAGTAAACTCAAACCCAATTCTTTTAGAAATAATCAGATAATACATAGGAGTAGGGATTACCCACTAACTGTTTAAGTATATGGATCTCCCTATCAATTTTCCTAGGAGAATAGAATGAGGTTTATACGCACAGTACAACATTATCTAAGATGAATGTGCCATATAACACACGTTTTTCTCCTAAATATTTCCAGAGTTATATTTTGGTTCGGATTCGATAGTTGGTTATTTAACTATCAAATAAACAAACAAGCAATAATTCATAGAGATTTAATTTCATATAGCAACCATTAAGCCTCAATTTAAATAAATCTTTCATTTATTAAATCTCTTTCAGAATATTTATCAAAATATCCATATACTTTTCTCACTAGCATAAGAATATTCACAAAACAGTATGGAAGATTTCTTATTTAAAAATCATATTAAAAGGGTCCAAAAACAGTGTTATTTAAAATAAAGATAAGAATAACCATAAATATTATTCCTTGGGTGTTAACCATGGAGAAAATGTCCACACGACCATAATTAAGAAGGTCATTTAAGGGAAATCCAATCCTAATTTCCTTTATAAATTTCTTTAATAAAATCCTTCTAATAAATCTCTTTCATTTATGAAATCTCCTTTACTTAATTCCAAATCCATTTACAAAACATTTTATAAATCTCCAAGTTAATTTATAACACTCTTTCCAAATTTTCAAGATCTTTTTTTAATTTATAAAACTCCTTTTATAAACTTCCGTTATTTAAAACAAAACTTCTTGAATAAATCTTAATTGATAAAGTTCCTTCGATAAATAAAACTATTATTTAAAACACCATTTAAATAAATCAGTTACTATTTAAACATTCTTCATTTAATTATCTTTAACCTCATTCAAAATAATAACTTTAGAATATCATTAATAATATATTACATTAACTTTAAAAAATATTTTTATACTAATAAATAATTTACAAAAACCTTATTAGTAAAATAATTAATTATTTTCAAAACATTATTAATAAAATACTTAATTAATTAAACTTTAAAACAGTCTAAATATAGTAATTAATTAACTTTTAAATAATATTAATTCGATAATTAATTAACATTTAAATATTAATAAATTATAATTAAATAACTTGAATCAACAATTAAAATTTAATTAAAAAATTTTAAAACAAGAATTAAATAACTTTAAAACAATAATTAAATATTTTTAAATAATTTAAATAAATAACTTTAAAGAATCATATTAATAATATAATTAACTTCATTATTAAACAATAATTAACTATTTTTAAAACATTCTTAATAGATAATAATTACCTTTAAAACCTTATTAATAAATAATAATCATCTTTAAAATAACATTGATTCCATAACTAAGTTTCAAATTTAGAATGAGGCTTAACGACCACTATGGTACTTAAACAAGTTACCGTTTATTTTAATTAAACTTTCCAAGTTATAATACTTGGTATTTACACATGCAGATATATGTGTAAATTAAATCCATAACTAACAATCAATTGTTAACACAACCCTTAGCTAATATTAATCAACTGGTATGTACATAAGTGTCTACAATAATGTAATAGCAGAACTGTGTTTATTTCTGCTAAATAAATGCCCAAATATAACCTATCCAGTTAATTATAGCAGAACGATGATTTATTCTGCTAAACAATTGTCCAATAAATTTAATTAGTAGAATGGTGTTTATTCCACTAAACAGATGTTCAAATTATTTTATGCAATTTACCTTAACATAACGGTGTTTATTTTTCCAAATAGATAACACCCATAAGGTATAATTAATTTTACTACGTAATTATCCAAATTGACGTAATTATAATCATGCAATATAAATTTATCATTAAATTATATTACACTAAAACTATCAACAATATATGTCAAAATGCTGTATTCATCAATACGAACACAACGCAAAAATTCTCATGTCAAACAGATTTAAAACGGATGCGTTATCATGATATATAGCTAACGACTTAATTAAAATAATTTAAGTAAGCAATAAATTAATTCCTAATCCATCATTACTTGTGGCCCAAAGCCCAAATCTAAACCCGACCCGCAACCAAAACACATAGTAGCTCTCCCTCTCAATCAAAAGAACGCGCGTTGCTACTCCCCGGAATTCAAACCCGATCACCTCAACACCTAACGCCGCCTCCACAAACCACTAGGGCCCATGCCACCTTTCCACCATCTTCCCCACTACCTGAGCTATCCTTCGGCCAAGGTGCGACTCACGGCGATCGCTTCTACCACCGATGCAACCACCATTTCCGAGCGCTACCAAAGTATTGCCCTTAAAACCTAATCGATGTCCACCACTTAACTCTGACTACCAGAGCTTACTCAAGTACTGCCACAACTCCGCCTCATCCCCAAGCTCCTCCCGATACCCTTCGATGCTCCCTCGACAAGTGGTTTGTCGGAAAACTTGAGATGATCGAAAAATACTAATCAACCAACCATGGCCAAACCCAAGCACCGGACACACTGCGAACACCCCTAAAAATCATGAATCGACAATCCAAACATAACAGTGCCTTCCAATCACCAATCGACGATCATCAAATTCGCACCCATATCAACACAGTCGAGGTTTATCGGCGATTTCGACCACCACACTCGACGAAATGATGAGCAACCATTTTTGGAAGGTACTAGACACAAATACAACAACTTTGTAGTTGGTGATTTTGGCTAGAAGCAAATGGTTTAGGTGATGCTGATTTTTGGAGAGAGGACATGGTTTATTTTTTTATTTATAGAGGAAACAAAAAAATGAAAAAGAAGAGAAACAGTGTGTATCTATGTGTCAATATATCAATGTATATTTCTTCTTTGTGTACGTGTGTATAAGTGAATATATGAATATCTATGTGGAGCTATCCATTTTCACATCAAGAATCAAGGGGACAAGGAGACAAAGGCAGCTAAGGTGAAGGAGAAACAAGAGGGAACAAGAAATCAAGGTGGCTGCTGCACTGTGTATGTTAGAAGAAAAGGGGCTGTGTTTATTGGTTTTGATTTGAAAAGATTCTGGTACGCCGTTACCTGCTATCGCGTCCGCGTATGAGCCACAAATGATAGAAAATAGAATACGTTTGCATATAGAAAAGTGACGCAATCTCAAAACAAAAATAAAATACACTGGTTATTAAATCCCGTGAGGTTTTAAAAATGTCAACGTTTGCCATAAAATACGTCAAACGGAAGTTTTCAATTATTTTTCCAAATTAAAAATTGTGAAAAAACTCTATAAATTGGATTAAAATTACGTCATCAAAAATTCAACAAATAAAAAAAAAACCTAAATTGAATATTTAAAACTAATTAAATATTCCAAAAATCAAAGTGATAAAATTTTTGGTCGTTACATTTATGCATGTTACATTATCTTGAATTGTTTAAGATGATGTAAGTATATATGTATATATTTGAAATTAATATTTATCTAAATTGCCTAACTGAATAAGTTAATTAAAAGTTAATTAACAAATAATAAAATATACACACACACACGTGTGTGTGTGTGTGTGTATTTGTGTGTATGTAAACATAAATATTGTGGTACATATTCAGTTAAAATGTTTAATTGAATAACATAAAATTAATTAAAACGTTAGTTAATTAAATTAATTAAATAAGATTTAATTAATGTATTGTACAAAAGACTATTATATAAGTTAATTAAATTAAAAAAGTTATATAATAATTAAACTGACAAAATATGAATGTATAAAATCAAGTGGAACAAAAAAAACCCACTTAAGGGATAAATACATGTGTAAAGCACGTATACCGTAATTCATAATATGTCTGATTCTTGAATCACGAAGGTATTTCATAAGAAATACATTATTCCATAAGGCGATATCACTCAATATAATATATTAGAGATTATGAATCTTTAATATAAAGTTGTCCTCTACCATATATATCAATAGATTACTTGGGTACTCCTTGGTTGTTGAGCTTTTCTCAAGCTAGGGATGTAATGTGTAGTACTATTAATATATTGAATAGAAGAGGTAAGATAATCGTACGTATTTGTTGAGTTTTCCTCAAGGTATGTGCACTATACTTAGTCCATCGCAAAATGGTGGGTATGAGTGAATAATCTCTCTTTATTTATTGAGCTTTTCTCAAGGTAAAGATGAGATTATGACAAGAAACCATGGGTTAGGTATGTTACATGATACATCCATAATGGAGTTATCCACCGTATGTGGGCCTATGATTTGTTGAGCTCCCCTCAAGATCAAAATCTCAAAATATGTGTAGCAACCCTGGATTTTCGGCTCTCGAAAATCGACATCAATATGTTTTACTGTATAGCATGTCGAATATTCAAGTGTCGGAAATACCGATTGCTAGGGTTGAAGAAGAAAATGATAGAAGGAAACAGAAACAACAACACAGAATCTCACAATCGCAGTGGAATAATATAATAACAGATCTTTATAGAAAGAAAACTGTAACTGTTATCTACATACAATCATCAAAGTACAACAAACAACAAATCAATCCGGACAGTTATAATAACTTGTCCTCACAAATACTGAATATACAGTATGACTCACACAGTGGAAATAACCAAGTACGTATAATACACATGAGAATCCTCCAGCTCGTCTCCTAAGCTCCATAGCATTCTAATCTGAATCTGTAATACCCGGTCTGACCCGAGCATTATAATAAAATAACACCCGAGTCAGTCTGGAAAACCAGCATGAGAAAACACACTCAATTTGAATTTAACTATCTTCAAAAATCCTTTTGAAAACAAAGGTATCTCGTAAGACCTTGCCACACATAAATACGACGGGTTTTTATCTTACGATAACCAAAACATTTTATATCCAAATTATCTGATATTATAATAGTGTCTAAGTACAAATACTTATTAAAATAACCGAAACTGTTACATTAATTAAATTCCAGCATACTAGGCTCTACAATCAAAACCGTAAAGGCACGTATTGGGGAATGGATTCCATACTATGACAAGGTAAGGAACTAACTTCGATGGTGCATCTCTAGATAAAATGCACCGGGGTCTGACAAGAACATCTTGTACCCCTGCCACACAAGACTGGCCTAGCACTTGACTACTAGTACCGAATATGATTACCACTAATGGGCCCCGAAATGCATACAAATGAAAGATAGTGATGCTGATAAATGTCCACTCTAGATGAGTGATGATCATACCCTAATGGGAGCGACCCACTTGGCCTTGCTGCATGCCTTGTTTTTTTCATTTCCCGGTTGATGAGGCTTAAGGATACGTTTACCTTAAGAATAGCATTCATACTTCGAATGCTAACACTGCCTTCCAGGCAACGATGCAATAATATCATTCATCCATACAAGTTATTCTAGGACTGAACAAACCGAATCTCCTTCAAGATCACCATCTCCATTACCTTCACGATATCACAATTCGTAACACACAAATTAGATCGAAGTGGTTTTCGGATAATTAAATCTAATCCCGATCTCTTCGAAACGATTAACAAATTTGGCCAGATTTGATAGTCGGTTACTTAACTATCAAATTACACACATAAGCAATCACTAGGCCCATATTATAAATCTTTCAAATATTTATTTCAAAATATCTTTACAGATATATATTCAAATCTCTTCCCGTATTCCAATATTTGAAAACCATTTCAAACTTATATCTATAACAGGATATTCTACAAACCATACTTATTTCAACTCTTAGTGAAATATTCCACATACCCATACCATGTTCAACATTACCAAAACATTTTTTTCAATACTTAGGCAAATATTTATTAATATATTTTTTTCAAAATCACTTACTTCTCAACACTTAGGAAATATTCATAAACTTATATCGATTTTATGGTTATATTTCCAAACAAGGAAATTTCCCTTATTACCAACTTGTAAAAACATTTACAACCTCTTTTGTAAATTCTCAACTCATTATAACTCGTTCTATAAATCTCTGGAATTTTTTATAAATCCATTTTTCAATTTCCAAATCGATTTTTAGTTATTTAAAATACCATCCAACAATTTATAACTTCTTTATGAATTCCAATTCATTTTTCGAAGTTCACGTATCGAACACTTAGGAAATTTTCTTAAGTTCCCAGAATTCATTTTAAGATTCCTCTTGTAAATCATTTCCATTAAATAACTTGGTTTACAAATCTCAAGAGTATTTATAAACACATTTCAATCATTTTCAAAACACTATATATATATATATGATAAGTAATTTTTAAAGTATAATAATTTATTTACAAACACGTTTAGATAATTATTTAAAATATCAAACACTTTTAAATAATTAACGATAACTCGTTTCCAATTCATTTTTAAATAAACGCTATTCGATTTTACAAGTTTATTAAAAAAATTAGAATTTATTTCAATCGATATTAAATATTTGAAAAACCACATTTTGAAATATTTTAATACTAAAATAGTTTTAAACTACATAGTTTAAGAAATAACAGTTCCTTTTTAAAACAACTTAACTTCTCGATAAAAATATATTTCTAAAATTCCAATATAACAAATTTTATATTTATAAATCTCTCTTGATTTATCACAAATCAATTTACATTTCCTATTTCACAACTATTTCCAAAATCCAAAATAGATTTCACTATTTCTTTCTAAACCGATTCTATATCTCATTATAAATTCGCACCATGAATTTATATTCCTAATTTATCAAATTATAATCACTTCACTTTATTTATAAACATCGTTTATAAATTTTATAAACTCATTCCCAATTTATAACAGATTTATATTGCTAAAATCCATTTATATATCGATTTCTATTTAAAATTTCATTTGGAAATCTATTCCTTAACAAGTTCCAATTATAATCCAAATTCATTCAAAATCTCGATTACGATTTCCTTTTCCTATTTTAAGAAATCTCATTTAAAATCCAATTTTCAAAAAATTTCAAAATTAAAATTCTCTATTTGAAACCATTTTACGAAATAGCTGAATAAATATCCAAAATTAAATTATTTATTTATTTTATCCAACCCAATTCCTTTTTAAATAATTCCAAAATTCAATATAAATATTTTCATTTTGCAAATCGCTTTTGAATTCCATTTTTTTAAATCAAAAAAATTATTTATGATATTTAAAATACCAAAATTAGGGCCAATGCTACTGTTAGTCCATAGGATAGTGGTTTTGATGACAACAACTATAGAAGTGTTATAAAATATATATGTGCAGGAAATCTATATGCAGGTATCAACAAAAGAAGACTGTACAGTAAAGAAAACAAAATTGATGAAGACAAAGATCAAGAGTTCAAGATTGAAGACTCATGAGATTCAAGATATTCAAGAGTTCAAGACAAATAATATAGTTAGGTTAGATATTTGTTAAAACTCCTTGAAAGCACTATCATTCTTTTTTATCCAATTTACTCGTGGAATGGAATCCACTTCGTTCTTGTTAAAGGGATGGAACCCTAGTGAGATGGAACTCACGAAATATCTAGTGGAACGGATAGTAGCCCTATTTTGTTATCCACTAATTTTGATTCAAAATGATTTTCAAAATTATCTCTTGTTTTATAAAATGATTTTCAAATATTCCTTTTCAAAAGAAAAACCTTCGTTCACATTTCCAAAAATGTTTTAGCCTCAAAATCATATTTATCATTTTGTTATATTTTGATTTCAAAATTGTCCTTGATATTTTAGCCTCAAAATCTATTTTAATATTATATTTACTTTAGTTTATTTACTTTGATTTTAAATATATTTTAGTATATATACATATATACATTCATAAGTATTTCTACTTCTAAATACCTTCTACAAATACATAGAGTCCATTTGAATAAAGTTGCATATGTTTTAAATCATCATTTTCAAAGTAAAGCAAATCATCACTTTTTACTAGACTATGTCGACATCCTATTTACCTGTCATGTCGACATGCTTCCCGTTACAGCAAAGGTTGTTTTCAAAAGAAGTGTCTATTCGTTTAAACCTCTTCGAATGGACACATCCATTCATTCTCTATAAATAGAGACTGTTATGGACGTTTTCCAGTAACTACTTTCTTTATTTTCTCTCCTCTTTACTCTCTTATCTTATTTTCTAATCATCCTATCCATATTTTGCCGAAATCTTAAGTGAATCAAACCAGAATATCTCTAGTTTGATTCTCTGCCACTCTCTCCAAAGAATCTCAGTGCTTATCAGAGTTATAGATACATTTGTACTCAAAGAAACTTGTGTGGGGTTATAAAGGTGTGATCGTGTCCTTGGAAATCGATCGGGTGAACTTGTGTCCTGTGAATCAAGTGGTTCTACCCAGAGACCTAAGAATCTGGAGGGTGTACCTCGTTGCCTTAGAATCGAGGGATTGTAATCTAGATTATTGTTGAATAGAAAGCCGTACGGGTTGTGCGGGACTGGATGTAGGGTAACACCGAACCAGTATAAAATTCCTGGTGTGTTCTTTCCTTTACTTGCTTTTTATTTATATTTGCATTTGTTTGTGATTCTGTGATTTGATCTGTGATTGTGTATTTGCATTAAGATAGTTAATTCAATTTAAATCAAAGAAGTTTTAAAGAAATTCTTAAAACACTATTCACCCCCCTCTAGTGTTAAATAGCCTTAAGATCATCTTCCGCGTCCCTGTCAGCTACTATAGCATCCAAACAATCAAATCATACAATAATCCATAATAGATTATTCAATTTCATTATATATCACTATATATATGAACACCAATCAATATATTTTGAGGAATCCAATTGGATCCCTCCAATCTGTTTCCCTACATTCACAGATGTTATATAACATAAAATATCAATCCCGCTTCGAGGCAGGATATCGCGGTAATATAAGGTCATCCTGTTTCCTGGAGATTTGACCAGGCAACTGAGTGCTCGGCATTGGCCACTACTCGGCATGAAAGACTGTTCGGCATTCAGGAGGACTCGGCGAAGTGCGCGGCATCCAGTGGAACTCGGCATCCATAGCGTTCGGCATCCGTAGTGCTCGGCGTCAGTTAGTGTTCGGCGATAACCAATGCTCGGCGCTAGCGTTCGGCATCCAGTGGAACTCGGCATCAGAGAGTGTCCGGCATCCAGGAGTGTTCGGCGAGGCACTTGACATCCAGGAGTGTTCGGCGTAATACTCGTCACCCAGGAGACATTCAACACAACGAATCAGCACACCGTTCGGCATAGAAGGAATGGTTCGGCAGAGATCGTTCGGCGAACCTTGATCGGCGTACGGCGACCACTGTACTCGGGCTGGAACGTTCGGCAATCAGCCCACTTGGGAAGTCCAGCCCATCTTTGCCTATAAATAGAGGGGCAGGGTCACAGTGAAAGGGATCCTTTTTTGGAGAGAAAATACGGGGAGACTCTGCCATTTTCAAGACTCATCTTCTCTACTCAAACACCTTCATTCAAGCATTTGATTCACGAATTGTATTTGTAATCAATCAATCATAAAGGAAATCAATAAAGTTGAGCAAAGTGGACGTAGGCAATTACGCCGAACCACTATAAATTTGGTGTTCTTACTTTCTGCACTTGAATTAAGATTGTCTTCTCTGTTTAATTGCTTTCATCACTTATATCTCTACACAATCTTTCTGAACGAGGTTAGTGACCAATTTTGGTGCTAACACTTTGGTGCTTTCAATGAGAGTCGAATTCTCAGGCCTCAAGGATCTGCTTTGAAGCTACTGGATTGAACAAATCCCCCAAAGAAGATCCGACTTACTGATAGGACATCCGTTGATTCTACTCAGAGTTCATACCAATAACTCTACAATGGCAAGACCACGTACCAGGTCAGCTTCCCTTAATGCGGATGCCCGAGAGACTGCTAGCGTGCAACAAGCAGGACCTAGCAATCAACCAGCAATCCCGAGTGCAGGGATTGCCGCTCAAGAACAGACTCCAGTTGTCACCAGAGTGGAGTTCAACGACTTGATGAGAGAACTTAGGGAAAGCAGGAGACAACTGGGAGAACAGATGCAAGCTAATGCCAACCTGATGGCACAACTCACTCAACAGCAGCAACAGAATGCTGGGGGCAATCAAGCTGCTTATTCCTCTTCTGATAGCTCAACTTCTTCTGATGAGCCACCCAGGCGCAGACGCCGTAAGACTGAAACCGCAAGGGCAGACGCTGCTGTTCGAACAACAGGAGACCGCGACCAAGCCAGAACTGGAAGCTTCCGAACTGGAGTACAGGTGGAGGAGGGAGCTCCAGATCATCAAGATGTTAACAATGTTGAACCTCATGACGCACGATTGGCAGATCGCCAGGAAAGGAGGCATCAGCATGGACAGGCGCGTAGAACTGACTCCAACCTCCCAGCTTCCATACAAACACCCGATCTGACAGCCATGATCAGGCAACTGATGAAGGAAAATCAGGGCTTGTCAAATGACGATTGGGGAGTGTCAAGAAGTCATACTCCGTTCACGGATGTTGTGCTGCAAGCGTCCTACCCCAAGAAGTTTAGCATGCCAACTATTCCTGCATACGAAGGAAAGACTGACCCCAGACAACATGTAATGAGGTATGAATGGATGATGGATTCAGCCAGAGCAAATGATGCCACCAAGTGTAGGTGCTTTCCGATTACTCTATCTGGGATCGCTACTATGTGGTTCACCCGACTTCCTCCGCGATCCGTATCAAATTTCGAGGAGTTGGCAAAGAAGTTTATTGAGCAGTTCAGGATACATACTACACGCCCGAAGGACGTGATGTCTCTGTCGAGTGTAATCCAAAATCCCGGGGAGTCGTTGAAGGAGTACTTACAAAGATTCCACGTTGCGGCAACTGAAGTCAGTAATCCCAACGACCACGCAATTCTAATGGCTGTGATGAGAGGTGTAGATCCGGATTCTGAATTCGGAGATTGGCTGGCAGGAAAACCTCCGACTACGCTAGAGCGTTTCTACTCCAAGGCGCACCAGTTCATAAGAAGAGAGGAAGCTAGGTGGGTACGACGAGACAAGGCACCGGGACCCGCCCAAGAGTCAATTAAGAGCAACATTGCTGTGAAGCAATCTGGAGACAATTCAGGAAAGGTCCAAGTCAACGTCCAGAATAAGCCTGTGCAGCCCAAAGAGTCCGGAGGAAGGAGTCAAGGAAAGAGGAAAGAAGCGGGAAAGTGGAAGTCGAGAATTCCAAGCTACAACGAGTACACTCCGCTAAACGCCCCACTTGAGAACATTTACCTATCCACATGCAATACTTTTCAGTACAGAAAACCACGTCCGAAAGAATCGACTGAAGAACAGAAACGGACTGGGAAATATTGCCGCTTCCATGAAACCTATGGACACAACACGGAAGAATGCAGACACCTACATGACGCTATCGAGAAATTGATCAGACAAAAGAAGTTGCAAGAATTTGTGAAGGATCCGCAGGAAGGAGGACAGGGAACGTCCGACCCAGGTCGTGCACCAGCTCCACGTCATCCAGAGGAACCTGCCCGAACTGTTGGGAGACTGGTTATAAATACAATTATCGGCGGACCTCATCCCGCAGATAAGAACTGGCAAGAGATGGAGCGATATGCGAGCTCCTTGAAGCATGCGGATTTTGAGTGCTGTTCAAACGTAGAGGACGGGGCCCCTGCTAAGCAGCAGCGCGTGATGACAGACGATATTGTGTTCAGAAACAGAGACGCTGATCAGATAGAGGCTCCGACCATCGATCCCATGGTCATATCTGCAACAATCGGACCAGCGTATGTAAAAAGAATCTTGATTGATTGTGGAAGTTCAGTCAACATCATCTTCAAGAAGGCATATGATCAGATGAAGCTAGAGACAAAAGACTTGAAACCATCCAAAGCTCGTATCCACGGTTTTAACGGCGCTGCGACTGATGCAGTGGGATATGTTGAGTTACCAGTTGAACTGGGACAAGGCGAGCGTCGGAGGGTACGAATTCTACCCTTTGTAGTTTTGGATGTGGGCTCTCCATATAATGTTTTCTTGGGTCGGCCGGCCCTGGCTGAATTTAGGGCGGCACTAGCCCCGTGGTGCTTGACTTTGAAGTTCCCAACTGACAAAGGAGTAGGCATTGTTCACGGAGACCAAGCAGCTGGTCGTTCTTGTTATGTGGCCGAGCTCCGTGAAGCCCACCGGAGGGAAAAAGGAAAGGGTACGGACAATCCTGTCCGCATCCTCAACACGAATAATTGACAAGTAGTGCCCGAGCCCTGGCTCGGGCATAGTTCTCGGATCTACGGAGATATAGATCCGAGAGATGACGATGAGAAACCCAGGGAAGAGAAGGTGGCACCGGCTGAATTAACAATCGACATTCCAGTTAGCCGTGACGACCCTTCGCGAATACTGAAAATCGGATCACAGTTAAGCCCCGCAATGACAGAAGACCTTAGCGACTTCCTCCGAGCAAACCTCGATGTTTTCGCCTGGACGCATTCTGATATGTGTGGAATTTCTCCCGCCATCACAAGTCATATGTTGAACATAGACCCGAAATACGTCCCAGTCAAGCAAAAGAGGAGAGGAATGGATCCAGAGAGATCCGCCGCTCTTGGAGAGGAGGTGGACAAACTCAAAGCAAATGGGTTCGTCCGCGACGCCCTCTACCCGGAGTGGGTCTCCAACCCTGTGCTAGTAAAAAAGGCAAATGGGAAATGGAGGACTTGCGTAGATTATTCCGACTTGAATAAAGCATGCCCTAAGGACAGTTTCCCGTTGCCTAGGATCGATCAGTTGGTCGATTCCACAGCAGGACACGAATTATTGTCATTCATGGATGCGTACTCAGGATACAACCAAATCCCAATGCATATTCCGGACCAAGAACACACCAGCTTCGTTACAAATGTCGGGCTGTATTGCTATGTAGTGATGCCCTTTGGATTAAAGAATGCTGGAGCAACTTACCAACGTCTGGTGAATCGAATGTTCAAGGACCAGCTGGGCAAAACCATGGAAGTCTATGTGGATGACATGCTCGTGAAGTCACGGCAGTCAAACGACCACATCCAAGACTTAGCTGAAATGTTTAACATACTCAGGTCCTATGGAATGAAGATCAACCCGCTGAAGTGTTCTTTCGGCGTTGCATCAGGGAAGTTTTTAGGATTCATCGTCAACGCTAGGGGAATCGAAGCCAACCCAAAAAAGATCCAAGCCATTCGAGACGTACAAGCACCCAGGACTGTAAAGCAGGTACAGAGCTTGAACGGAAAAGTGGCTGCGCTAAGTCGATTTATATCCAAGGCAACTGACAAGTGCATCCCATTCTTCGACATAATAAAGAAAGGAAAGAGGAATTTTGAATGGACGTCTAGCTGCGAGGAAGCTTTCCAAAACCTGGTAAGGCATCTGGAGAGCCCACCGATGCTATCTAAACCAGTGGACCATGAGATGCTGTACGTTTACTTGGCTATATCCCCTCATGCGATAAGCGCAGCTTTGGTCCGTGAGGAGGATCGAGTCCAGAAGCCGGTATATTATGTTAGCAAGCGTTTAACGGGGGCAGAGAAGAATTACCCTAAAATTGAGAAATTGGCTTACTGCTTGGTGATTGCATCGCGCAAGCTACGCCCATACTTTCAAGCGCATTCAATCGGCGTTTATACCGATCAACCCCTGAGGCAGGTACTTCAGCGACCAGAAACTTCTGGAAGATTGCTGAAATGGAACATCGAGTTGAGCCAATTCGATATCGCGTACTTACCACGGAGAGCTATCCGAGGGCAAGCGTTAGCAGACTTCATCGCTGAATTTACCATACCCATCAAACCGGACGATCACGACATCATTCCCCCCATACGATGGAAGTTATACACTGACGGTGCATCAAACGACCGTTGCTCCGGCGCGGGCGTAATTCTTATGACTCCGGAAAACCGATCAATCTGCTATGCCCTGAAGCTCGATTTTCCGGCTACGAACAACGAAGCTGAATATGAAGCATTGATCGCTGGCCTGAAGCTTATCAAAGAACTAGGAATCAAATCAATCGAAATCTTTTGTGACTCGCAGTTAGTGGTATACCAAGTGCGAGGAGACTACCAAGCAAAAGGACGAAAGCTGGCTCCGTACCTCGTTCAGGTCCAGGAACTACTATCAAATCTTGAGCGTTATGACATTTCGCACATCCCGCGAGAACAAAACAAAGAAGCCGACTTGTTGGCTAAGTTCGCAAGTACCGACGACGTTCAGCAAATGGGATTGTATCCCGTGGAAG
Organism: Allium fistulosum; assembly: GCA_030737815.1. NCBI lineage: Eukaryota > Viridiplantae > Streptophyta > Magnoliopsida > Asparagales > Amaryllidaceae > Allium > Allium fistulosum. The sequence continues at coordinate 414,090,156 of CM060906.1, forward strand.
TCTTGCATGCCCCGAGTACGGGCGAGATGAAAATCGATCTTGTATTGGAAACAGAGATCGAGAGGGACTCGTGGATAACCCCATTCAAACTGTACCTGACAACTGGGGCTTTACCAGAAAGAAGAAGCGAAAGACGACAGGTCCTTCGAAAGGCTGCGCGGTACGTAATGCAGGATGGATCCATGTACCGGAAAGGATTCTCAATCCCATTACTACGATGCATCGCTCATGATGAAACAAAGCGAGTCTTGAGGGAAGTCCACGAAGGGGAATGCGGCGACCATACTGGGGGGCAAACGCTAGCAAAGAAGATCCTCCGCTATGGGTATTACTGGCCTACCGTAAACCGGGATGCCGCGGACTACGCAAAAAAATGCGACAAGTGTCAGAGATATGCAAAAATCCCGAGGGCTCCGTCAACGGAACTCACACAAATGATCAGCCCTTGGCCATTCGCGATCTGGGGAATCGACATAATCGGCTCTTTGCCTCTATCCAAAGGTGGTGCAAAATACGCAATAGTTGCGGTCGACTATTTCACGAAATGGGCTGAGGCAGAACCTTTGGCCACTATCACCTCTAAGAAAGTCATTAATTTCGTTGTACGAAACATCATCTGCCGCTTTGGTCTTCCACGCACCATCATTACAGATAACGGAACGCAATTCGAAAGTAGAGAGTTCAAAGAGTTCTGTCTAAAGTACGGCATCGAGAAAAAGTTCGCTGCCGTTGCACACCCAAAAGCTAACGGACAAGTCGAGGCCGTTAACAAGATAATCAAGTCCATACTAAAGAAGCGTCTGGAGAAGGTTGGAGGCAAGTGGGTAGATGAACTCCCGACGGCATTATGGGCATATAGGACCACCCACAAGTCCGCGACCGGCCACACTCCGTTCGCCTTGGCATACGGTTCTGAAGCCGTGATACCCGTGGAACTTGAAGTTCCATCGCACCGAGTGACATACTATGACCCCAAGACGAACCAAAACCTCTTGCTGGAATCACTGGACTGCATCGACGAAAAGCGTGAAGAAGCTGAGTTAAGGGCGGCGGCGCACAGACATCGAGTCAAGCGCTACTACGATGGCAGAGTCCGCCCGAGAATCTTTGATGTGGGTGATCTCGTTCTGAAACGAGTCTTTCCAGTACCATCACGCATGAATCCCAGCTGGGAAGGTCCATATGCCATTGAACGGAAGCTTGGAGAAGGAACATTCAAGCTAGCGACCGTTGATGGCACGACACTCCCCCGAGCATGGAACAGTGAACATTTGCGGCACTATTACATTTAGCATGTTTCCCTTTCTTGTTATAGGCATTATTGCTTTCCGCATGTTTCCATTCAATAATGACTTAGTTTCCTTTTGAAGTTGTAATCAAACAGTTTAGTTGATTTTCATTAATAAAGGCTTGAAGCCACATTTTCTATGAAGTTTCTGTATCTCTTAATCGAATGATAAATTACATTATTCTGTGCGGCGTACAGACTCATATAAACGATTTACAATCTCCGAATCCCCAGAGTGCGGAGCGGAGTACTCTAAGTCCCCAGAGCGCGGACTAGAGTATAAACGATTTCCAATCTCTGAATCCCCAGAGTGCGGAGCGGAGTACTCTAAATCCCCTGAGCGCGGACTAGAGTATAAACGATTTACAATCTCCGAATCCCCAGAGTGCGGAGCGGAGTACTCTAAGTCCCCAGAGCGCGGACTAGAGTATAAACGATTTACAATCTCCGAATCCCCAGAGTGCGGAGCGGAGTACTCTAAGTCCCCAGAGCACGGACTAGAGTATAAACGATTTCCAATCTCCGAATCCCCAGAGTGCGGAGCGGAGCACTCTAAGTCCCCAGAGCGCGGACTAGAGTATAAACGATTTCCAATCTCCGAATCCCCAGAGTGCGGAGCGGAGTACTCTAAGTCCCCAGAGCGCGGACTAGAGTATAAACGATTTACAATCTCCGAATCCCCAGAGTGCGGAGCGGAATACTCTAAGTCCCCAGAGCGCGGACTAGAGTATAAACGATTTCCAATCTCCGAATCCCCAGAGTGCGGAGCGGAGTACTCTAAGTCCCCAGAGCGCGGACTAGAGTATAAACGATTTACAATCTCCGAATCCCCAGAGTGCGGAGCGGAGTGCTCTAAGTCCCCAGAGCGCGGACTAGAGTATAAACGATTTACAATCTCCGAATCCCCAGAGTGCGGAGCGGAGTACTCTAAGTCCCCAGAGCGCGGACTAGAGTATAAACGATTTACAATCTCCGAATCCCCAGAGTGCGGAGCGGAATACTCTAAGTCCCCAGAGCGCGGACTAGAGTATAAACGATTTCCAATCTCCGAATCCCCAGAATGCGGAGCGGAGTACTCTAAGTCCCCAGAGCGCGGACTAGAGTATAAACGATTTACAATCTCCGAATCCCCAGAGTGCGGAGCGGAGTACTCTAAGTCCCCAGAGCGCGGACTAGAGTATAAACGACTTACAATCTCCGAATCCCCAGAGTGCGGAGCGGAATACTCTAAGTCCCCAGAGCGCGGACTAGAGTATAAACGATTTACAATCTCCGAATCCCCAGAGTGCGGAGCGGAGTACTCTACGTCCCCAGAGCGCGGACTAGAGTATAAACGATTTCCAATCTCCGAGTCCCCGGAATACGGAGCGGAGTACTCTAAGCCCCCAGAGCGCGGACTAGAGTATGAACAGTCTTAAGTCTCCAAGTCCCCGGAGCACAGTGTCAGCAAACCAAATAAAGACAAGAGAATCATCCGAACAAGAAGAAACTGAAATTTTATTCGATAAGTCCAAAATAGGGATACAAGATCACTCCTACAAAATTCGGGTCTGTACAAACTACAAGTTATGAAAGGTAGAAACTATTACAAACTTAGGCAAAAAACTTGTTGAACAAGTGCATCGATCATTTCTTCGACTTCTTCTTCTTGTCCGCCTTCGGTGTCTCCGACGGCTCCTCTCCCTCACGTTTCTTCTTGGACTTTTTGCTTGCTAGAGAGACGGAGTCAGGAGTAGGAGACAGGACATCTAATGGTTTGGACCTGCCCGGGAGAATGATTTTCAAAGGTCTATTCCGCGGGTCAGTAAGTTCCAGGACTTCGGATTCAACCTTGACTTTGACCTTTCTCTTCTCCTCGTCGGCGAGACGATCCTTCATGCTCATCTCTGAAGTATGCTCAGAGGCGCCAGTAATTTTAACTTCGTCGCTTCCTTCGGCCGGAGACGAGGTGTCAAGTTTGTCATCATCGAGCGCCCCGATCACTTGAGCGTCTGGGCCGGGAGTCACCTCTGCGCGAGCAGCGTCGCTTGTTTTCCCCGCTTCCTCCTTGGCGTCGTCGCTCCTCGGAGTTGGCTCAGTGTCAGAACAACCTGTGAGAAATATAAGAAGTGGGCATTAGAACAAATAACCACTGTTGAAAAATGACGGGATCACTTCGATTTCTAGAGAAAGAAGAATATCCTACCAGGATCAGGTTGACTGTCGGTGGCGCGCGGGGTTTCACCCTCCAGGATAGGTGACAGCACATGAACGCCAAGCCCGGGATCTTCGGGATCATAACTGGCGTGTTGCTCGAATGGATCAAGCGTCGACCGACCGGCCGATTGAGCAGCATAAGGAGCGGCAATGTGAGGAGTAGTAGCGTCGGCCTCTGACGGGCCAGCCTCGTTGTTCTTCTCTTTCGAAGGGGAAGAGCCTTTGCCATAGAGAGCCAATGCTACGGATAAATCCGATGGCTCATTCCCCCTCAGGAACTCCTTCACCAGTGCATCCTCGTCGATTTCTTCGGAGCCTGATTCGACTTTCTTGATCTTTATCAGAGTCTCCCATGCCTCAGCCAGGGATTCATGGTAGCCGTCGCCCAAGAATGTTAGGTCGCGGTGCATAAGGACGCGGGCTCCGTACTCGGCAATCAACGGGTCAAACATACTTTTGACCTCTTCCCTGCCAGCCTCTGCGGCCGCCTCAAGGCGAGAATCGAGCTCCTCCTCAGCCATTCTTTTACCCTCCTCACGGGCTTCATCCTTCATTCTCTCGACCCCGGCAAGTTCACCGTCGAGCTTTGCCTTGAGGAGCCGGGTAGCAACAATCTCATCGCAATACCGCTGTGATTCTTCCTGAGCGGCTATTTTGTCTTCTTTCTCCTTGGAGAGTTGCTCTTTCAGCTCTTTGACTTGAATAGCGAGCACGTCCCTTTCTTTTTGAACAGAGTCTTTTTCTAGGGCAAGGGCGCCGCTGCGCTGAACTGCTTCATCAAGCTCCTTCTTGTGAGCCACCTCTAAGCGAGTAACTGCCTCGGCAGTATCTTTTGCGCCTTGTTCAGCGGCTTCTAGCTTTAACTTATAAGAGGCGAGCTCTTCGTCTTGGAGTTTGATGATTTTCTTATCGCTGTCAGCCTCCAGAGTCAGACGGTCAATCTCGTGTTGACGCTCAACAGATACTTCTGATATCTTCTCCACCAAGTGCACGAATGCGTCATGTTGAACATAGACGTCATTGTTGCATGCAATGGCACTTTGCTTCACGTGCCCAGGAATGTGATGGATGGCCGGGAGGAATTTCAAACCGTCAAAACAAATCTTCGGAAACTTGGCCTTAAGGTCGACCATCTTTTCCGCAACGGTTGGGTCCACGGCAGGAGCAGGAGGAGGAGGCTTAGAGAATTCCGTTCTTTTACGCGGCTCCCGAACTTGCCTCGTACTCGATGAACTGGAATGTTGTTCTCGAGCAGCATATGACTGATAGCCCTTCTGCAGAGACTTCTCTTTATCCGGCTCAGTTGCAGGAGGAAGATCACGGGACTGAGAAGATTGATAGTGCGCTTTCTTGCGATGAGACGATTCGCGCGGACGATTGTCCCTATCCTCATAATCACCTCGGTCCCGGCGTCTGCCCGAACCGGAGTCCCGTCCGGAGTGATGAAATATCGAAGACCCTTGAAGGCGATCAAGTCCGTGGGAGCGGCCCATATCACCTGCAAAGAAGGAAGATAACAACGAATTAAGGAGAATTCACGAATTAAAAAGACTTGAAGTATGCTATGGAATGCGCGTGTGCGTGTGTGTCCTAAGTGTTACCCCCGACGGACCCGTTCGTTTGTCTTTGCTAATCGGGGTATTGTCTCTGTGAGCCGGGAGTTGAACTCCTACATTGCCTCTAGCGGGCGACGAGAATTTGAGAGCTTCAGGATCATCGAACCCATAATTAAGTATGTCTTCAGGGATAGAGAGGTTCGAGAGACCCCTTAGAGAAATCTCCAGACGCTGTGAAGAAGCCTCTTTTTCAGGAGGGATAGGCGTAGGTTTTGAGGTGTCGCCGACTTTCTCTTTCTGAACCGTATATTTCAGCTTTTTCTTTCCCTTCGAAGGGGAGGATGACGTCTCAATATCCTGGATTTCGATTGCCGGATTCCAAGCAGGACCCACGTTCTCGCCCTGAGTGTCGGGTGCATCACCCTCTCTACGCTCGCCTTCTTCGTGCGCGACGGGAGCGCGACGTGACGACGGGCCGGCAAGTTTTTTCCCTTTACCGGATGGAGGTTTGGGAATTGTAACGCCTTCTGGAAGGCTGACCCGACGATCAGGAGCTAGCAAGCCGAACCCCGACAGCGATTCATTTGAAATGATAGCTCGAATATCTCGGTCCTCGGCCGGGAGAGCTCTAATCGCGTCAACAGCATCAGAATATCCTCGGCCTTCCGGACGCGGGTTAATACCTGAAAAGATGAGATGGGGAGTTAGGAAAAAAACATGACTCCCATTAAGTACAAGTAACGGTTCAGCAGAGAGACTTACTGCCTTCAACCCATCTCCTAGCGAAACCAGACGGGCATCGCACATAGAACCATTCCTGTTTGTACAGGGCGAACTTGCTGCAGGCCCCTGTCAGGATCTGGCACTTGTGATACGGCTCGAGGAAGATGAAGGAGGGGCTATCTTTCCGTCTCTTGAACATGTAAATGTATCGAATATCACCGGGGGTTGGAGGTTTGGAGAAGACAGCCATGAAGAGTAAATAAGTCCCATATAGGAACGCATGACCATTCGGGTGCAGCTGCGACGGAGCGATATCTATATACTGCAGCACATCCCGGAGAAATAGGTTAAACGGAGGCACGCTGCCCATCCAGCACATGAACTTGTTGCAGGCCGTGTACCCGACCGGGGGCAAGTGAGGACGGTCGTGTCTCGAAGGAACTAACACGTCGGTAAAGGGAATTCCGTGAATGGAACATATCCGTCGCAGAGCGGCCTCGTTGATCCTCGAGGCTTGAGAATCGACCGGATTGTCCAATAAGATGGTTGACTCTAGAGCATCAGGCGCCAGATTATGAGCGGGAGAGATTGACGGATTGGAAGCATCTGCGGCTCCTTGCTTTGCTGACGGCCCAGGCCTGTCAGATACGGTGGTCGAACTAGATTTCCTGACATCCCGAATAAATAATGAACCTGGCTAAATGCTTGAGAAAGCTATACTTGAAAAACGTTGAGCGTTAGAATCAGCATCACGAACCCCACGTGGTGTGTGAACTAGTGCAAGCAATTGTGTAAAGACAGCAATAAAGGTATAATAATTAGCTGCGGATCATCGCTTTCGAAGACCGTCATCGCTGACCGTCTCAAAGGCCCGCCTTGAGGTGATTACAGTTTCAGGTTCAAAAGACATATGATTTCTAGAGTGACCGGCCTAAGTGTAGTTTAACATTTATACTGATCGGCATTTTAGTAATGTTCATCGCCCTAAGTAAAGTGTTCGGCAATTAAATTGTTCGGCATATAAGGTGTTCGGCAATTAAATTGTTCGGCATGAAAGGTGTTCGGCAATTGTATTGTTCGGCATATAACATGTTCGGCAGTTACATTGTTCATCCTAAAGAAGTGTTCGGCATGTATCTGAGTTCGGATAAGTCATTGTCAAGTGTTCGGCATTGAAATTGTTCGGCATATATATGTTTGTTCGGCATTTGAATGTTGTTCGGCCTGAATTATGGCGCGACAATTGTGTTGTTCGTCCTAAGTGTTGTTCGGCCTAGGCAATTGTATTGTTCGGCGTTTTTGATGTTCGGCGAATATAATGTTCGGCAGTTATACTGTTCGGCATTTTTGGTGTTCGGCGAATATATTGTTCGGCGGTTATATTGTTCGGCATTTTCGATGTTCGGCGAAGGTGTGTAGCTGTTCGGCGTGACAGTTGTTCGGTAATTATGTCGTTCGGTCTAGATGCTATTCGGCGTATATGTCTGTTCGGCATAAGGGCAGCGTTCGGCCTTAGACCGTTCGGCTAAGGCAGCGCTCCGCCCTCGATCATAACTCCGTCCTGCCCTTTCTCCATTCACGACGAACGACGGAGACAAGATCGCCTGGCGAAGATTACGCCGTTCGACGCCCCATCTCCCTTTTCCTTCCAATCTTGATCGGCACAAAGGAGCTAGGTCTAGCTACCATGCACTGTTCGGCGACTCCGAACGTGCGAACCACTTCTACTAACCACACACTGTACACCATGTGATGAACCTAAAGATTGAAGTAATGTAATCGTGGAGGGAATGGTACCTAGTTCGACGATCGAGATTGAGGAAGGATCAACTAGACTTTATGTCTGATAGAGTGGCAGGAGTCGTAAATCTCTGGGAATAACAGAAGAGAAAGCGTAAGGAGAGAATGGTGAAAGGGCGCCTGGTTATATAGAGGGAGGTAGAAGTCGAAAAGGCCATGACCGGTAGAACCGGTCAAGGTCATAGCGTTCGGCGCATAACGGTTCGGCATTGAAGCATGGCTCGGCAAGGAGGCACCGTTCGAACGCGCATGTCTCGTTCGGCATTTGGAACACGTCCGGCACACATCGATCCTACAAAGGTGGCGTCCCCGTTCGAGGTTAGCCAAGAGTTTAAAACGTGATGAAGATGTTGCACGATTCAAAGCGTACCACGTTCGGCCATGCGATACACTTTGGGGGGCAAGTGTTTCCTGGAGATTTGACCAGGCAACTGAGTGCTCGGCATTGGCCACTACTCGGCATGAAAGACTGTTCGGCATTTAGGAGGACTCGGCGAAGTGCGCGGCATCCAGTGGAACTCGGCATCCATAGCGTTCGGCATCCGTAGTGCTCGGCGTCAGTTAGTGTTCGGCGACAACCAATGCTCGGCGCTAGCGTTCGGCATCCAGTGGAACTCGGCATCAGAGAGTGTCCGGCATCCAGGAGTGTTCGGCGAGGCACTTGACATCCAGGAGTGTTCGGCGTAATACTCGTCACCCAGGAGACATTCAACACAACGAATCAGCACACCGTTCGGCATAGAAGGAATGGTTCGGCAGAGATCGTTCGGCGAACCTTGATCGGCGTACGGCGACCACTGTACTCGGGTTGGAACGTTCGGCAATCAGCCCACTTGGGAAGTCCAGCCCATCTTTGCCTATAAATAGAGGGGCAGGGTCACAGTGAAAGGGATCCTTTTTTGGAGAGAAAATACGGGGAGACTCTGCCATTTTCAAGACTCATCTTCTCTACTCAAACACCTTCATTCAAGCATTTGATTCACGAATTGTATTTGTAATCAATCAATCATAAAGGAAATCAATAAAGTTGAGCAAAGTGGACGTAGGCAATTACGCCGAACCACTATAAATTTGGTGTTCTTACTTTCTGCACTTGAATTAAGATTGTCTTCTCTGTTTAATTGCTTTCATCACTTATATCTCTACACAATCTTTCTGAACGAGGTTAGTGACCAATTTTGGTGCTAACACATCCGCTCCAACGGTAGGAAATATATCCAACTACTAATATATATATATAATATAACATTCAACTGATAATAATATATCAATTCAATCAATCATCCAATAATTAATTTTAATTATTATAAATTAAATCCAGTAATCTAAAATGAGTGAGATTTACTCACCTTGACTTTTATTTGCGATTCATCTCAATTTTAAATTAAATCGAACAATGTTTGATTTAAATTTAAAATTCCATCTGACTCCGAAAAATCTCCAAACCAATAATATCCGTTGGATTTCAAGACTCGTGTAAGAGCCTTATTCTATAACTACTAAGTACATTCATACACTGGTCACTTGAAAGTTTTTTCGCCCAATACTATGTATTGTCTTTTGAGTTTTGAACTTGTAAGCAACATAAGAAAATAGATATTTGATCCATATTCAATCACATACAAATGTTGTAAGGTGAAAAGTCCTACGTAATGTATGAGATTTCGATGAAATTTTTTCATTCGAAATAAGTAAATAAACCATAGTGCAAAATCGTGTATTCAATATAATTGATTATAGCAATGCTTTCATTTCAATGGTTTAACCGTTTTGGAAAGAAAAGAGAATGTATGAGAATAGATGTAGCTTTGGCACGGTTGGGATGAAGAGAGTGATTAGTCACCTCTAATTCATGAAGTGTCTAAAACAAGAGTTGTATAAAATACTTAAAGATGGTTAATATGGAATGAAAAATATTATTTCTATTCCAATTGGTATTTTCATATAGAATTTTTTTATGAGATTTGTTTCTTTAATTTTAAGATATTGATCTAAAACTCTCAACTATAAAATTAGTTACGGTGAGTAATATAAAATACCATAATAAGTACTTGAATTGAGCTTTGCATTTCATATACTATTATAGTAATGATGGAAAAAGTAGGAGCATACCATTTAACACCTATTAGTGGTCACATCAACTAATGAAATATTATCTTCGTAACTATACCAAGTATTATTTATGAAATAATAACTATTTTTGGTATTGAGTGAAAATAGATATAGCTTTATTTTAATATGAATACAATGAATATTTGTTTTGAAATAAATCTATGATAATGATATTTATAAAAGAAATGATGCATTACAAAATACAGAAGTATCCAAAATTGTATTATTATTTTGGAATTATGGACTAAGCCATTTCTTTGAGGAATGATTCAATAATCATATGATTATGAATTATATGGTATCGATGAATTATATCTCATAAGAATGAAGATAAATCATGTATCCAGTGGGAGCAACATAAGAGTCGATGAACTTTACAGATTGATACATATAGATGTACGCAATCGAAAGTTCCAAAATGGTACCACGTACTTTGTTGTATTCACCAATGATTATCACAAACATGAACATGTGTATATGATATGTTAATGAAGAGTTAATAGAGTCTAAAACGAAGTTAAATAAAATAATATGTGATAGATAATAATATGATTTGATTTGATTGAATATATGGGTATATTGGAAAAGGTTTCGAACATACTTAGAGTTGAATGAAGATTCAATCTCAAAAGTCGCTCCTCCCTATGATACATAATGATATATCAATAAGGAGTAATCGAACTTCGTTGAACGAAGCACGATTAATTATGAGCGAAGTTGAGTTAACTTCTTTCTTTAAGGTCGTGTACTTAGGAGTAGTACATAAGGTTAAAATTAATTTCATCTAAAGAATGGTTTACAAAATCATATAAGATAAGGGTTTATAAGAAACCCAAACATATCTTAGGCCAAGAATTTGGCAGGATGTGTAAGTCGAAAGACTGCATGTAATAATTATACGCGAGGGATCTTGTCTAAATCACCCTAAAAGGAGTTTGGAAATGATTGTCAATGGATGATAGATTCATATTTTGAACATAAATTTTGTAAACTAAAATTAAATCAGTTTAATATAAGGCAATTCATAAAATACCCATACAAATGCACTGAGAAACAATTGTTGTTTCAAGAAATATCAACTTCGTAGTGATGGAATTTCTTTTAGAAATTATTGGTAGTAAAATGGATTTGGATATGATCCAAGGGTAAAATTGATTTCGAGGAATGAAATGAACTTAACCAAACCTAGATGAATACAACAAATTAGAATGTCTAATAAATTTTCTTACACATTGAAGAGAAACTTGAGCTTCTTAATAATGTCGAGAATAAATATTCCTCAACAGTAAATTAAACCATTAAAAGTATCGACTATGTCATATAATATGATGCAAAAATCCAAAAGGATTCCAAGTACATTATCAAAATGCAATTTGATAGCTACACCCGAAGGAATATGATTCACCGACTGCAAATGTGTCTTTGACAAAAAGACTAATGCAGTTGGAATATAGTGAGCGACATTGAAAAGAATAATATCATAATTTTCAGTTGTTGAAATCAATGTAACATATTTTTCATTCAATATGCTTAAGATGATTTAGATTTTACTCAGAAAATTATCGCTTGGTATGACTTTGTGTTTTGGTACATATGTGTTGAAATGAAGAATTCTAAAAATGATTTAAAATAGACTGTTTGCATATAACAACCAAAATGTACCGAAGTCAGTGGGAACGATATTGATTTTGTAGGTTTTTCAGATATGGTCCAAGAAATCATATGAAAGTATCATTCAATAAGCATCAAAATTGAATAAGTATTTTAATAGAATATCGAATAGTTTTGTTTTCAATCAAATGCAGAGGAAGCGTATATCCATAAGAAAGAACATTAAATGATACATAGATATTTCTAAAATTATAAGTAAACAACATACTATTGATTATCAACGATGCACTTATGTTAAAATCAGTAATAGTCTGGTTATTTAATACTTAACATTGGATTTGAAAATGACATCTTCTACAGTCAGTTTAAGAGAATGTTGGGAATGTCCTGAAACGATATTCACATGCATTATATTAAATTGTTTAATATCAAGCATGTAAAATTGATTCCTTATGCATTGACAATTGGAATTTTTGTACATGCCATATTCTTTACAAAATCACACTTTTCTCATGTATTTGATACATAGAACAAGTAAAAAATCGGAGAACTGATTAACATCAGAGAGAGTTAATTGACAAAGTGGATAATTAAAACAAAATAGCATACCTGTTCACTAAGGGATCGAACTGGTTAATTTTTGAGAAAACCGATCGATGAAGTTGAAATAAGATTCCATAATTGACCCCAAGTGTAAGTGGGAGATTGATAGAGTTAGGGGTATGCCCTAGGGGCTATTGTGTGATTTGTTTCATATATCAAACCCTGTGACCAATCTTGTTTAAATAAAAGGTGTTTTTCTTTCTATCATATACTTGTTATATAGTGATATAAATAGCTAAGTAACTAGTTTAAATTATATACATGGAAAATCATTAAATGATATGTTATGTGATAGTAATTACAAAGTGTTGTAATCATTAGAATTTTATCACAATGAAAATAATGTATTGTTTCATATCTTCATAGTAAAGGTGTTCCGAGAAAGGATATAAATTCATCCAGTGAGACCAGAGTGCATAATGCTCTCCAAGTGTTAAGTAGTGTATTTCTCATTGCTGCCAGGGGCACTAAGGGGTTATGTAATGATAGTTACTAGATAACCATGAAATGGCTCGCTTGAGAATCCTCTGTTGGTTAATATAACTAAGGTCAAACAGACAATCTCGAAGTGACGATATCACACAATTTCCTCGATTTGAGAATACTATGGAATTTCAATGTGGACACTCCACTTTGACTATAGTTAGATCACCCGGCATAGCGTCCATCGAATGACTATAGTTGGGTTTGAGTTAAAGCATTGGAAATGAAACACCATTTAGTAGAGAATTCGTCTCCTCATATATATAGGGTTAGTACCACGGTCAACTATAGTCAACTCAAATCAAAATCTCTTGCTATAGCAGTAAGGTTAATAATAATTGTTTTTATTGAACCAAGAATTCTGTGTTTGGAATTACGTAGTTGAATGTGGACGATGTTGGATTTTTGACCAAAGCCAAATTTCATAAGTCCTAACGTGATGTAGTTTTGATGAAGAGAATTTTGTTAATAATCGTAACTACCAGGTACCGCTTATAATAGTAAAACTGGATTTTACCAAAAAATGTGTAAGCGATAAATTCAGCCAAAATATCATACCACTAGCTAAGGTGACGTGTGAACGTTAATATTCGAATTGTTCGATATTAATCGCTGGCTGAATTTACTTAGAAATTCAACACGATTGAACTAATTTATAAAATGTTATAAATTAATTAATATGTGAGAAATATTAATTATTATTTGACTTATTTAATGTTTGGGAGTTTTCTGTAATTATTTGAATGGATATATAAAAGTTAAACTTGCATGCATCGATATACGATACTTGTGTATTTTTAAATTGAATTTAAATAAAAGATAGTCGCATGATGGGATTTATAGAAATCTTATGTCATTTGATGGTAAGTGGAAAAAGTTTCATTCTTTCAATTAAAGCATATTCACTAATTCATTTTTTGCAGAGATTCATTCTTCCTGACAAAATATATTTCCTTTCTCTTGCTCTCCTCATCTCCTCTAATGGTCGAAATTTCATGTCTTCATGAATAAAAAACTCCCCAAATAATTCAAGCATCAAACAAAATAAATACAAAGGTGGTTCTTCAGATCATTGCAATTTCTGGAGAAGATAAAATCGGATTGATGAGTCTTCGTACATTCAACGTGTGTTTTTTAGGCTACTTATTAAGGTATTATCTAACCTTCATTTTAATTATTCGTATTAGATCTTGTTAGTATATATTAAATCCCTTATATTTTACAAGAAGTTTATATGTGCAAATGTTGTCACCTATAACTGCTTGAATCTACATGAATATACATACCATTGAATCTTTTATATGTTGTAAATATTACCATTGGAGTTTTGTATCAAAAAAAATGCTTAGCTGAGATAATTTAATATGTTCGTGTGCGCGTGCGTGCGTGTATTAAATGTTTTTAATTTTTTTAACTATATGTGAATTTCAAACTTGTGTATTTTAAGTGGTTTACAGATTTTAAAGTAGTAATAAAGTTATTTTCGATTACTCTTTTATTTTTACAAAACTATGTATGTATATTCATTTACATTTCAAATATCTTTAACTATTTTATAATTTCCAATTTGATTCTAAAGTTATTTACTTAGCGAAATTAGATATCATAGTTTTTAAATTTGATTATATTTTACAAACGTTGTCAAATCTACTCACTAACTTTGATTCTATTTTATGGACTTAGCAAAATTGTTTAATTCGTTTACTAAGTTAATTAATTTTGGTGTGTGTGTGTATAGACACACAGAGAGTAATTTAAGATGTTTTGAATGCAAGATAAAGGAAGATTAAATGAAGGCTAATAAGTTTCCATCTATTCATCTCCTTAATTTCCATATAAATGTGTTTTACTTTTTCTTTTTATACAACTTACATGCACCATTACACACACTCAAATTTGATTCTTTTTATTGATATAGTCAAATATATTCAGATGTTTTAAACCATTTATTTCATTCATTACATAAGTTAATTATATATATATATAAACATTTGCATATATGTTTAAAATAATACTACACATACATATATTTGCATTCAAGTTTAAAATGTTTTGAAAATAAGCTAAAGAAGGGTTAAAAGAATGCCAAAATATTTTCTTCTTTACCTCTCATTAATTGTCCTGTAAATGCATTTTACTCATTATTTTAATGTCAGTTAAATGCACCATTATCCATTCATAATTTGATTCCTTTTTGTTAAATCTCTGTTGGTAATTTGTGTTATTCATTTCATTAAATTCATAAGTAAACTATGACCTACACACACATATATAAACTTAATTATCTATGTTTAAAATGCTTTGTGACAACCGTTGCACATATAAATGGATAGTGTATACATTATAGATACAAATCCCAACTTTTATATACGTATACATTACCTCTGCACACCTTATGCTATGTTGCAATTGCACTATTCACACATAAGTATATTTGATAGGCTTATTATAATAATATACTTAGTATAAATAAAATTAAAACTTCCTTTTAAAAAGTAATATTTTATTTAAAACAAATATTAGATTGGATCTAATAAACCTTTAGGCTTCATAAACTCAATAGATCCAGAATAGGAAAGAAAATTAAAATCTACCTATTTGACCCGCTTCCAACTAGCCCAGTTCCAATAATATACACATGTAAATTGTCTCTATGATAATTTATTAGAATTGAAAATTATTATATTACAAAATTTGGATCCAATGCCACAATTCTCTGTTGTATTACTCATTGATGTAACTCAATCCTCAATAAATATTTATACTATTTAAATACCAAAGCCTGGCAGACTTTGTTGAATCGTCATAAAAGCCACGAGGTTATAGGTTTATTCCATCTAGGTGTACTTCATAATGGTTTTAAAGTTGCACCCTTATGCAACAATATTTGTGCATATTTGTCTCTTCATCAAAACTTTTTCACATTGACTCTAGGATTAGGTCATCGGCAGGAACAATAGTAATGTCCTTATTAATTGCAAACTTCAGCACCAATGTTACTCGATTCAATCACTAGCAATTTTTTTAATGAGAAGGATATGCGGCTTGAAGTAGAGCAGCCATATGATGCATAAACAAAGTAAAATACCGGACTAAGAAGCCTAGTCGGTAACTATAGTACTAGTAGTCATATATGTACATCAACATAGTTTAGGTAATAGAAAAGTATATATTACAGTACCACAAAACATTAACCCTATTTTAAAAGTAACATAGCATAATAGTCCAAGTCATCGGCCAGAGAAGTCCATGCCAACACCACTGCTCACCAGCCCTTAGTTGTTGCTTCCTGCTGTTCAGCACCATGAAGGAAGAACTGAAGGTTGCCCAAAGCTGAACCTCTCTAAACGTTATATAGATATATATTTTTGTAAGCCACAGTCAAATAGGAATGTATATTGGAATTGAAGCAATGGTTATTTCTCTTCAACCAAACTTTCCAAAAGAAAGTAGGGCCAGTAAGGCTTCAGTGGAGTTAGGGGAGCATGACTCCTATAGTTGAAGCAGACTACATTCAGTCATGGGAAACTGCACATTCAGGTCAGAGGCAAAGAGTGTCCAAACCTGAAAAGAGTAATCACATTTATAGAAAATGTGTTGGCAAGAGTTGGTGTTGGTAGAGCAGAGAAAGCAAAGCAAGGTAAGGCCCAGATTCTTACCTACCAAACATTCAGTAGTATCGAGCCTGCCCATCAGGAGAAGCCAGGCATGGATTTTATATTTGCGGTGGGGGGCCTTGACAGCCCAAAGTTTGTCAAAGTTTAGATTCATACTAGAGTGTGCATAGAAAAGGTATATAGATTTCACCATAAATTGTCCAGTGCTGCTTATAGCCTAGGATAGTTAATCATCGCTAGCTGTAAGCCGAATGCCTACCGTAAGCTGAAGTAGGGACCAAAGCGCCCGAATGTTATTGCCAGTGATGTTTTTAGAAAATTCAATATTGCATACTCCTTCATCAAATGTTTGATTCACAGTAAGATTTTGGTCAGCCAATATTGAGAAGAGATCAGGAAACAAGGAGCAGAGAGCCACATTATCCAGCCAGGGGTCTGATAGAGTTAAGGGTACGCCCTAGGGGCAATTATGTAATTTGTTACATATATCTACCTCGATAACCAATCTTGTTCGAAATAAAAGACCTTTTCTTTCTATTATATACTTGATAATGTGTTATAATGATTAATTAATTTAATTAAAAATATATATAATAGAAAATCCATAAACGGTATGTCTTGTGATAGTAGTTACAAAGTGTTATAACCATGAGTAATTTATCATAATGAAAATAAATATACCATTTTAAATGTTCCGAGTAAAGATGCATCGAGACTGAATATTGATGTATTCGTTAAGACAAGAGTACGTAACACACTCCAAATATTGGGCAATGTATTACTCAAGACTGCTGAGGGCACCTAGTGGTTACATATTGATAGTTATTAGATAACTATGAAATGACTCAACCGATAGTTTTGTGTTGGTTAACATAACTAAGATCAAATAGAAAATATCGATATGACCGATTCACACAGTTCTCTCGATTTAAAAATATCGTGGATCATAAATATGAAAGCTCTGCTTTGATTATAGTCAAATCATGACACGACATCCATTGAGTCACTGTAGTTGGATCGAGTGGAAGTATTGGAAGTGAATCACTTTTCAATAGTGGATTCGTCTCCTCAGATATATCGGGTTAGTATCACGGTCAACTCAACTCAAAGTCAAAGTCTATGGCCAAAGCATTTTAGTTAATAATAATTGTTATTATTAAACCAAGGACTTTGTGTTTGAATTATAGAGTTGAATATGGATGATATTGGAATATTGACCACTGCCAAATTCCATAAGTCCAAAGTGGTATAGTTTTGACGAAGAAAATTGATGTAAAATAAAAGTCACAATTGAGTAACGCTTAACAAAATAAAACTGGATTTTATTGGAACCAAGTAAGCGATAAATTTGGACAAAATGTCACATCACATTTTAAGTGCCGCGTGAATGTTAATATTCGAATAGTTGACCAAATTCACACCTGCCGAGTCACACAACTGAAATGATAAATTCTCCTTTGACCAAACGATTTAATTAGTTTATAATTGTTATAAATTAATTAAATTAAATAATATTTATGAAATAATATTTATAAATTTGATTTTGATTTGATATATGAATATTAAATGTATTTATAAAAGTTATAAGTACATTAATTGATATATGATATCGATAAGCGTTTTAAATTAGATTTAAAATGCAAAATATTCATTCGGGCTATAAATGGGTTTATAGCCCAACATGGGGATGATAGGATTGGATGTAATAAGGGGTTAGAGGCGGCTAGTTGATGAGCTGAAGGAGAGAAAATGAGTGGCTGAGATGAAAGGAGATTGAGTAAAAGATATTATCCTTATCTTTCTCTCCTTTCCTTTGTCTATTTAAACATCTTTTCTTCCATTTGATAAGGATATTTTTGGAGCCTCCATCAAATTCCTTTGCTGGCCGACCTACCCTCTCCCATATCTCTAATATCCTAAGCTCAAATCAAATCAATTCAGTTGTTATCCGATAGTTGAAGGTCAACGGTTCAAGGACTAGCAAACTACCGAATCGGAAAAGGTTTCAAAGGGAAGAGTTCATCCTTTCAAGGTGTGCTTCAAGGCTTTGAATCTTAGCTATGATTTCCATTGAATTATAGTTTATAATCTTATGAATAATATTTCATTATGTATATATATTATTATATTTTTAGTTAGGTGACGATTTCGATGTGTACTAATGTTTTCACAAGTTAGTTTGGTTATATGTATATACGTGTTTATAAATTAAAAAAAAATCAATTTTTTTGTACATATCAGATCTATACAACCGCATCTCATATATATATGTATAATTATTATATTTTATTAATTATATATATATATATATATAATTTAATTATGCATATATGGTTTATATTTAATTACAATATGATTCTATGGTTAAAATTGATCATATAATTTTATACATATAAATATACAACAACAGTAACTTTTGACATTGAAAAATTAATTTTCATAATTATTTATTATTATTTAATATTATTTAAATCAATATATTACATAAATAAATCATATAAAATAAAATATGCTATAAATCTTTTTAGAGAAATTTATAAAATTAACTTAACATAAGATAAGCTCTCGACCAGAAAATTAAAATTAAAAATTCATTTTTGCTATTTTTTAAAATTATTATTATAATAGGCAAAAAAAAATTAATAAAAAATAAAATTTGATAGAAAAAATATGTAAAATTTTTTTGAACTTCAAAATATTATACATGATTTACTGAGAATTTAAAATTTGAAATAACTATTTGAAAAATAATTTTTATTAATATTTTATATAATTTCTAATGTATATTCGATTAAAAATACATTTTAAAGGAATAAAATTAATAATAATTTTTTTATGTTGTACACACGATCTAGAATTTATAAAAACTTTAATTAGTTAATTAATATATACATATATTATAACTACATTTATGGGTATATATATGTGTGTGTTATTTTAAATAAATAATTATTTTATCATTGTATTTATTGGCACACATTTTATCCACGGTTTAATAAAAAATACTATATATATATTATTTTAATATTTAAATAATTTATTTATATTTAAACAGATATATTATAATAATATACATATGTATATTATTAATATTTTATTTATAAATTTTATATATGCATATATATATATATATGTATATATTTAAATATTTTACATTCATATGAAATTATTTAAACAAACATAACATATACTTTTATATATATTTATAATATTTATATATAAGTAATAGTTCATATACATACATATATTTCGACAACATATATTACATATCAGATGAGCTAACGTATCCATTGCGATATAAATCCCAACATCTATATACAGACATGTTATACCTTGCACGGATTATCATGTTCACACACATGCATATATGTATATGATACTTATGTGCATATTTATATGTATTAATATATAAATTATATAAAACTATATAATTTTGTATATTTAAATAAAATAAGAAATTTTATTTAAATAAAATTTAGAAATGTACTAAATCAATTAGATTTCATAGACCCAATAAAGGGAATTTTTGAAATTCACCCATAACATCTGCTGCGGGCTAGCTTAGTTCGAACAATGGTATCAGCGTCCAATAGGCTATGCAGTGTAAATTAGTCGTATTAGGGTTAACTATTAAGCTCATAGCCAAAAAGTTGTCCCTAATAGAAAAGACACAAATTTGAATTGGGCCTTGGGCTGATTTTCAAAATTGTTTGAAAGTTAAAATATAAGATTTTAAATTTAAAAGTTAATTTAAAAATAAGGTATACAAATATTATAAAAGTTATAATATAATATAAAAAATTCAAACTGTTTGAAAATAAATATTAATTTCAAATTTTCAAAATTTATTAATAAGATTAATAAAATAAATAAATTAATTAAATGAGTTAATAAATGTACAAATGTATACATGTATTATATATTATGATATATGTTATGTTGTTTTAAAATGTTTAAAATAACATAAGTATGCATGCTTGTATATGAATTGAATTTTGAAATTAATATAATTTAATTAAAATTGTTTAATTAGATAAATAAATTAAAGGTTAGTTAATTAATTAAAGGTCAATTAATTAAAGGTCAATTAATTAAATGAATATAATTATATATAAGATATATGTATAGTACTATAAAGGTTATAGTATGTAATAAATACTTAATATAAATGTTATATTAAATTAATATAAAATTAATTAAAATGTTAATTAATTAAATAAGATTTAATTAATATAATATTATACATAAGGCTATTATATAAGTAGTATGCAATGTAAAGGTTACATAATAATAAAACTTATATAATATGAATGTATAAACTAAAGGTGGAACATTAAAGAAACCCTAAATAGACTTAAGGAATAAATACATACGTAAATGTACGTATACCATGATTTTCGATGTGTCAGACACTTGAATCACGAGAGTATTTCATAAAAAGTACATTATTCCATAAGTCGATATCACTTAATTTAATATATTGAAGATTATGAATCTTCAATATAATGTTGTCCTCTACCATGTATATATTAATAAATTACTTGAATACTCCATAGTTGTTAAGCAACTCAAGCTAGGGATGTTATGTGTATTATTATTAATGTATAGAATAGACGAGGTAAGATAACTATATGTATTTGTTGAGCAAACTCAAGGTACATATACTATACTTAGGTCATCGCGATATGGTATGTACGAGTGAATAATTTTGTTTCGATTTGTTAAGAAACTCAAGATCAAAGTGAAATTAGGACAAGGTACCATGGGTTAGGAGTTGTATATGATACAACCGATAAGGAGTTATCCATCATCTATGGAGTTAGGACTTGTTGAGCAAAATCAAGGTCAGAATTCCAAGATGGATGAGTCCTAACACCAACTAGTGAAGTCAAAAGACTTCTACGTTTCGACTTAGGGTTTGGTGAAACATAAAAGACTTGTGGGAGCCTTATTGGAAAAATAAAATGATAATATTTGTAACGATCTGTAAATTTATCACTTTGTATCTGAATATTTAAATCATTTTTAAATATTGAAATGATGGATTTTTTAACCAAATCAACCTTTTTTAAATAATAATTAATGATGCTAAAATCATTTTCAAAATATGTTTACTAAAATAGTCAGTTCAAATAAAAATAGAAAATGTGACCAAAAAACGTCTTCCGAAATTTCAACTTTTCTGCACTGAAAAGTTGTCGGAAAACATTGTGCACTAGTGTACACATGCACACACATATAAATGTTCATGCCATGATAATTTAATTATTGTGTTATGGTTAGTAATCATGCTTAGTTTAAAATAAAACATGATTTGACCTTAATGTATTAAAATAAGCTATAAAAGTACACAAAAGTACCTACACCTTACCACCATGCCTTACCATGTTCATGAAGAGGAAAACGGGGAGAGGGGTAAAATTCACGTGTAAAATGATGGGGGAGGAGGATTTTAGGGAGACATGTGGCACATTTTGAGTGCAGGGTATGTACTCTAGGTTGATTTGGTAATTTTCCACTTCTTATGCCTATATATACCCTCGCATTTTCATGTAAACTACTTTCTTCATTTCATTTTCCATTTTCCTAACACTATCGCCATTCTCTTCTTCATAAATGTGTACATCCATTCATAGCCTCTAAGTTCAATTCCTAAGACAAAAACTAGTTTGTACATTCCAAAAACCAAGTTTAAACACTTTACCTCACTCTACTTACCAAAAAAACACCTAACTCCCCATTTCAACCATGGTTGAGCCCATAGCTGATGCCAGAACCCAAACAGCCCATTTAAGGGCCCAAAAGTCTGAGCTTGAGTGAAGTGAAGTATAGTTCATGTGTCGGCAAGTTGTTGTAGGAGTGCGGCTTAGATCATTGCATTTTTATGAGTAAAACTTCACCTTTAAACCAAAAGTTTTTAAACCATGCTCATGTTCATATTTGTAGCTATTGAATGCTTGTTGTCTTTATCTGGTAGGGTAATAGTTTGTAACGACCAGGATTTTTGACCCCCGAAAATCGACACTAATACGTCTACTATATTGCATGCCAAGAAATCGAATGTCGGAAAACCCGATTGTTAGGGAAAAAGAAAGAAGGAAGAAGACAAGAAGAAACCTAAACAACACCGAATCTCACAGCGGAACGAATAATCTACAATATACAATAAATCTTTACACAAGAAGAAACCATAATGTATGCATATACAAAACATCAATCAAAGTATACTAACCTATTTCAACCTGGATAGTTATAACAACCTGTCCCCACAGTTGTTGATAAATACAACAATGAACATAGCGGAAAAATAACCATATACATGAATAGGTCTCTGGACTTCCAGCTCGTCTCCTGAAGCTCCAAAGCATCCAACTAAAATTTGTAAATATGCTCAGTCTAACCCGAGCATTATAATAAACTAACACCCGAGTCAGTCTGGAAAACCAGCGTGAGAAACATACCCAACTAGATTTTAAAGTTATAAAAATCTTTGAAATCAAAAGTATCTCATAAGACATACCGCACATAAACACAGACAGGGTTTACCTTACGATAACCAAAACCTTTTCTATAGAAAATCCATTGATATTATAATAATGTCTAAGGGTGAAAATAATAATAATCAAGTAGCTGTGATGCTCAAGAGTGTACATCACAACAATACTAAGTATATAATCAAAAACCGATAAGGCACATTCGCTAATTATGTAGGATTTCACGGAGGTGCCTTCAGTACTTCAAGAAATGGTCCTCCTGCACACGGATCAAAGATATCATTCCAAAGAAGCATACATCCCTAGTGATATACCATAGGAAAAACATAGCCGGTCTTGCTAAGACCGAATGCATCGCCCCATGTATGCATAACAACTGTAAGTAATGTAGAGGTGGAGCCGACTGCACCCTATGAGTTTGCCAACCTTACTGGACAAGCCTCTTATCTCTGGTTTTAGTCATTATCGCTGATAAGGCTACGTCCGGCGTTCCAGCTCATGCATAGCTACCAAAATAGATCACAGAATCCAACATGGATTCCTATACCCCAATAGGTCTTGGAACCACACATGAATTCCAACATTTTAATATATGTCATGAAACTCCTCCATAGAACCGTATATGGTTTCGGAGTGGTCATGGTTTTCGAGTGGTCATAGTTTTCGAGTCATCTCTTACGAGTACACTCTTCCGCTTCCCTGGCGCTCCAAAACCCAATCGTCGATTTTTCGGAATGCTCAGTACCGGTTCTTTGGGAAATAATCAGATGATACACAAGAGCGGGGATCACCCCCTAACCTTATAAGTGGACGGATCTCCTCATCATTTATCTTAGAAGAACAAAACGAGTTTATACAAACAGTATAGCACCACCGACGGTAACTATACTATATAATTCCCATGTTTCTCCTAGATATTTCCAGAGTTAAAATCCTTTGGTGTTAAGTAGGGAATATTTCCGTACCACCAAAATTAAGAAGGATTACATATTTAGGCCAAGATTTGATAGTCGGTTATTTAACTATCAACAAACACATATCCAAATCAAGGATTTATTCCACAAGGGAAAACCAACATTGGTCAAGCACTTAAGCAACCACTAACCTTCCTTAATAAATCTCCCATTCATAAAGATTACTTTGTAAATTACTTGTATAAAAATACTTTACAAAGGTATATCCGCAAGTCCCTATATTTTCAATACTTAGAAAATATTCATATATTTATCTCAACGGTATAAGTATATTCACACACATTACACCTTGCAACTTAGAAAATGCACTCATATACTTATCTTAATGGCATAGTATATTTACAAAATTAAGGAAGATTTTCTTTTTATTCGATTCTCAAATCATTTATAAATTCCTTATAATTCTCTAAAACCATTTATAAACCATTTTATAATCTCTAAAAATCATTTATAATCCATTTTATGAATTTCAATCACTTATAAATTCTCTTTATACATTTCTAAAATCATTTATAAATCCATAAATCATTTATAAACTCCTTTTATAAATCTATAAACTCATTACATAAACTCGTTTATAAATATCCAATTATTTTTAAAACTCTCATTATACATCGTAAACAATTTATCTTTAAATCTCCAAACCCTTTTTAAATATTCTTCTTATAAACCCAAATCTATCAATACAACTCTATTTATAAATCCCGAAACATTTATAAATAGATAATGGCCATTTATTTCAAAACACTGTTATGATAGTAATAATTATTTAATTTAAACATTTTGAATAAATAAACAATAATAATTAATCTTTACCCTTATTATAAATACTAATAATAATTTATTTTCAAAACCTTATTAATAAATCCTTATTATTAATTTCAAACCATAATTATTCTCAAAATTGTTAACATTTCAAAATATTAGCATTTTGATAAATACTTTAAAACAATATTAACTATAAGCAAATAACTTTAAAATCATACCAATATAATTAAATAATTTTAAAACAATATTAATATAATTAAATAACTTTAAAACAACATTAAATATAATTAGATAACTTTAAAACAATATTAATATAATTATATAACTTTAAAACAATATTAATATAATTAAATAACTTTAATATGATATTATTTTCGAAACCCAATTTTTGGATTTAAAATCGTTTCTTGTCTCAAAAATCCAATTCCAACTCAATTGGCGATTTATAATATTTCAAAATACTAATTTAAGGCCAATAGCCACCAAACGCTCAACCAATATTGATATTGATTTTCTATCACTACTGGGTTTTAGTTTGCAAACATATAACAATGTTATAACCATAGTGTCCAAAATCAGCTTCATTATTCAATAATCCACATAAAAGGAATATTATTGAAACAATTCAACAATAGCGAGGAATCCCGTTGGATTCTTCCAACCTTTCCCCCCGCATCACCGCCCATATATATTAGCGCATATATATGTAAATAAAATCAACAGTGGTAAGGAATCCTGTTGGATCCCTCCGACATGTCCCCCGGCATTACAAACATTATAAAATTATATAATATAAATCAACCTCTTTGAGGCGAGATCGTATAACAAGGGTCATTCGCTCTTACACGGGAATGTAATAGGGTCTCATCCGCTCCAGGGGCGGGAATATATCAAAACCAACTAATAAATATAGTAAATCATCCAAACAATCATTCAATAATTTTTATTAAGTATATATCATACTAGTTAACCAAAAAGGTGAGTTTAACTCACTGAAATTTCTGTTGTCGCCTAGGCGTTCCGGTTTGGAACTAAAATCGAACGACGTCCAATTTTAGCCCAAATTTCAACAGTCTCCAAATCTGACAAAACCAGTTCCATTGTGAAGCACACATCATTACAAGCAAATGCAAAAATCCATGCTTCGATTGGACCTCGTATGAGAGAGTTATTAAAATTTTAAGTTATCGATATTTTTAAATTATAATATAATAACTAATTACATATTAATTAACAAATCCACCACTAATGCTTCTTCTTCCTCATTACCCATTTCCTGCACATGTCATGACATGGTCGTGCACGCACCTTCAATGACAAGGAGTTCCGCAACGCGAATAAAAAATCCGACGACGACGCCACTCTCTCTTCTCGAACTCGACGCGCCCATCCACTTTGCAACCCCCATCGCTTACCCTACCAAATCGCGATAGAGCCCTCCCCTCCGAACCACCATTAGGTCATGCTTATCTCCACAACGCCGCATGCCACCAAAATTTGCCACAAGTGCCGTTCAATGCCCCAAACTCAAGTACGACCTCTAATTTGCACAACGATGCCCATATTTCAATTTTTTTCAAACCCTAGTCTCAAAGCTTCACATTGCTCACAGTTTACTCCTGCCATTCGAAGAAAAATGAAGCGGCAACCCAAATCTTGCCTACCATTATATAAATCTCAGCAAGACGAGGCCAAATATTTTTTTTTTTGGAAATTCTCTTTTTTTTAAGATTAGAATATTTAATTTTTTTGTTTCTATAAATGGAAAAATGAAGGAGAATGTTGCATTTTATAATAGGAACGAGGTATGGTTAAGGCATGATGAAGGTATGGGCTAGAGTGTACGAGCATGGGTAGAGTATGGTAATAATATATATATTTTTCAATTTAAAATATCAAGTTACAAAACGCCCGAAAGCCTTGAACTCCAAACGAGGCGTGCCACCTGGCGTTCTATATGTGTTACCCTATTCCAAACACAATGGAACTAGTTTCCAGACCTAGTTCGATCATATACAGAAGATAGCTTTCCAACCCAGTTATATTATATTAATTTCCAAAATTAATTTCTACGCGTTTCGATCTCGCACGTCCAAACGGTACGTCCAACCGCCATGAAATTTATCGACATATAATAATTCACTATTACGGATCCAACGAAACTGTTTTCATCCGATTCCGAGATAGTGCCCCGAAAGGCTATTTTTATACGTTAATTAAAACAATTATTACAAAAACGAAATTAATCGCTTTTAAATCTAAATTAAAATTTACTATCTTCATTCTTATTTAAACAGAATTTAAATCAACTTTCAAAAATCATTTTTATTCATATTAAATTCAGGATTAAATTATTCAATAATTCCAAATATTAAATTTAACAATTTTAATTATCAAATAAATCGTTATATTTGAAATTCATGTTATTTAACTTATAAATTTTACTTTTCAATATTTAAAATTAATTAAATATACCAAATTCAAATGATTAAAATTTTGGGTCGTTACATAGTTGTTGGTTTGATTCATGCTTTGAAAAGTTGACATCCTAGTCGTAGTTTAGTAACTTGTAAAGTTAGTAAATAAATTGCTTATAATGTTGGTTCATGCTTACTACATGATGTATCATAGTAAATTACCATGTATATATGCTCATATCCTTGCTATGTAATGTTTGGTTGTAATGATAATGCCATAAACTTGTTTGCCGAACTGGCTATATAGCGATAGTCGTTATATCGGCACTTTCAAAAAATCACTTTTTATCGAAACCATTTGGTTTCATCTTCATGCTTGGAATTATTTTACGAATTATTTCAAAAGTAATTAACCATTTTAATAATAATTACTTAATTTAATTAATTATTTTATTAATAAGGATTACGGTTAACTAATTACTTAATTAATGATGTATTTTAAATTTAACTAATTACTTAGTTAATGATGTTTTAAAATTAATTAATCGTTTTATTTAATGATGTTTAAAGAAATTAATCATTTAATTATGATGGATTAAAGTTAATTAATCAATTAATTAATGTTGTTTTTGAATTAATTGATCTTTTTAATTAATGACTTTTAAAAGTTAATCAACTTGTTTTAACTTTGATTAATCTTTCTTTAAATGATGTTTTAAATTAATTAATCATTTTATATAATGATTTTTAAGGCTAATTAATCTTTTGATAATGATGGATTAAAATTAATCAATCAATTAATTAATGATTTTTTTAAATGAATTAATCTTTTTAATTAATGACTTTTAAAAGGAAATCAACTTGTTTTAATTTTACTAATCTTTCCTTAAAGATGGTTTAAATTTATTAATCATTTTAAATAACGAATTTAATTATTTATTTATTAATTTAATTAATCATATTTAATTTTATTAATTAATTAAATTAATGATGTTTAAAGGTGATTAACTTCTTTTGAACTAAGGGCTACTGAAGTCAATCAATCAACTGAATTAATGAAGTTTTAAAGTTAATTAATCAATGTAATAATGATGGTTTAAGTTATTAAATCCTTTTTATAACGATGTTTAAAGTTAGTGAACTCTTTTAACAAAGTGTTTTTAAGCTAATACATGTAATGTGAAGCTAAGCATGAAATTAGGTTTTTAAAAGAAAAAGTTTGATTCGTTTATGGAAATGAATTAATTTCCGTAAGCAAACCACTTATATGGAAACGATTTATTTGTAATTAGCACTAAACATCGAAGAAGTAGACTTGTCTCTATTTCGAAAGTTAAGAATAACCGTGAGACGTGACTTTGAGGTAATGTTGCCTTGACTTGTCCGATATTATTGTTAACCAAGAAATAGTACGAGTTTGAATTCAATGAGTGGTGGTAAGTATACAAGACTTAATTTCCATAAAAGATCATTTTATATCCTCGATAGTTGGTTCCTCGGCTATCGTTTACTTCAGCTTCTTTATTATCGTCATTCTAAGACGATGTGTTGCTCCGTTGAGCTTTGATATCCTTTGTCGAAAATGACTAAGTCCATAGCACGAGAGGAAGCCAAGATATGTGGGGTTGCTCCCATTAGGGTATTTCACATCTCACATAGATTTGGATTCGATAACGCTATTAGATATGAAATATTCAGATTCTCGGTAAGGTTTGGCAGGGTTCGGCTTGGTATTGTTCGAGAAGTGTCACGGAGTATATGAGCTTCTCAGAAGCATATTACTAGAGGTATACTTTAAGGGTGGTGCACATTCCTAATCATTTATTGGAAATTTTCCTTTTCTTATTTGATTCGAACCTTCAACTTGTTTTTCTGTAATTGCAATGGGAAGAGTCAACCAATCTTCACGATGTTTAATTATAGGTTTTGTCTATTCTATCAAGTTTGGACTATTATCATTTTTTTATCCATTCTGTCCCGTTTGGATTTGGTTCAGACTATTTTCATTCTTTCAAGTCTGGATCTTTTTACCATTTTTGCCCATCATCTATGTTTGGATTTATTTCCTATTATTCTTTTCCATTCTTATATTTGGTTATTGTTTATGTGGGAGAAAACCCGTTCCGCGTTAGCAACATGGCCCTACATATTATTGTTAAATACACTTCCTTCTGTTCTAGAGTTTTACTCATACCAGGCATTTTGTCTGACCCGAGTTGATTACTTTCTCTAAAACTCTCAGGTACTCAATTATATTTGAGTAGTCCGAGAGTAGCAAATTTTTTAGACCTCTTTGAAGACGGTGATTGAGCAGGCGGCTCCTTAGTTATCTAGTTATTTATTTCCGTTGTATGATTATGTTGGTAGATTTAGTATTTGAAAAATATAAAGTCGGAATGTACAGTTGCAAATCTATTAGATGTAGTACTTTTGTTTAACTCTGATAGCTCCATGTAAGGAGTAACTTTTTGTACTATATCATTTTGTTTTATATGTATCCATTCCATTGTGAGGTTTTTCTACTCTGTTCTTTCTGTTATTTATTTTACCCCAAGACAACTTATCTTTCGGATGCTTGGGCAACAACACACGAATACCGAGGATGTATTAAGTGTCATTCACAAGGATCATAAAAGTGGGTGGCTACAATATTTAACCTTTCTAATATTGTAAGAACATATGGTATACAATGTTATAATAATCTACTTAATAAATTTGTGCATTTAATATGATTGATAAAATGTTTACCAATTAGCATATACAATTGAATTGAATTAAAGAATGACAAATAAAAATTAACATATACTTACTAATAAGTGCTTCTTACATGGTAACGTTTCAATACTCATGCAAGTGCCCGATTTTACAACTACTAAATACATTCGTAATTTGGTCACTTACGTGTTTATTTGGTCGAGACTATGTATTGCATTCTATTAGTTTCAAACTCTAAAAGCAATACAAGACTATGGTTATTTGATCCATATACTATGGCATATAAGTGTTATATGGGGGAACAGTCACAATTCGTAATGTATGATACTTCGATAAAGTTAGTTCATTCGAAATAAGTCAATAAACAGTACTGTGAGATCAAGTATTCAATTTGATTGATTACGATAAAGATCACATTATGTTAAATGTAACATATGACCAAAACTAAAATATAGGTCTAAGGACTTGATTGTTTATATGCCAGTTTGATCATTTTACACAAGGTGCAACTTGAAGTCCTTAAATGTTAGGGATGATCAAGTGCGCTTTTGTAAAGATTTCATTATGATGTTGTAGTAAGAGTGTTCTTTTGAATGGTTCTACCATTTAAAAATAAAAACAAATGTATAACAGTAGACGTGATTTAAGGTACAGTTAGGATGAAGAGAGTCAATAGTCACTTCTGCTTCATAATGAACATAGGAAATGAGAATTGTAATAATAATGATTGGTACTTAACATTGGAATCAGAAATTTGATTTCTATATCAAAATGTATCTTCATATAGAAATGTTTTTTCTATGATATTTATTTATTTGAATTCGAGATATTTGATCAAAGATCTCTCATTGTAAACTAGTTACAATATACAAAATAAATAATCGATATTAAGTGAACGATGGTGTGACGCCCCACCTCTATACCCACACTAGCCAAGAACACTACGGAGTAATGTTGTCAACTAGCACGGAGAATAAGGCTGTGGAGGAGCGACCATCCATGTAATTTCTTTGTGCGAGCACCGATATGTCAGATAGTATAGCATGCATTTCATTTAAGGAGGAAATCCGACATACCGATACAAACTCAAAGCTACTACACGATGGCTATAAATAATCTTCGGAAACAAATATAGAAATAAACATAACACAAATCAGTCACAGACATCCATATCACAAAGGCGGAAAAAGATATGAATATATAACACATGAAAGTGTACATCAGAGTAGTGGTCGAAAGATCCACAATAACACAAAAGAATAGCAACATGTTCTATACAAAAGAATACATCTATGAATCGATATCTCAAATGTATACAACAAAAACTACTAATCTAAGTAGTTAGCCAAAAGTCTAGAGTAATAGATCCCTGGAGAGAAGTCAAGCAGAAGCACCTGTAACATCTCGGTCTGACCCGAGTATTATTTCATAAAAAAATAATAAACGGATCAGTCTAGCTATAAATATCAGATGACATGATATAGAATAAGAGATATGGCATAAACGTATAATAACCATAATGGCATACTACTATAAGTATGTAAATGATACTCAACAAGAGATTAATCAATATCACAAGAATCTTCTCAAAGATCCAAATCCACAAAAAGGTAATGACACACGAATTCACCAATGCACAAAAATTGATAAAACTTATCAATGAAAATCATGAAAATTGGTGAAGCACAAATTCCAGAAATCAACACACGAAATCCAGAAATCACAAAAAGGGGGAGGCCTATCACAAGAACGGGAGCATGAAAGCTCACCAACACGTGTATCACACAAACGAGACACTATCTCATGGTAGCTAACCATTAATTTTGAGCCGAGGCTCCACACGAATGGCCCGAAGACCATGGGGCGCTACCCCACATATGTGAGTCGAAACATCACACAAACGGGGTTTAGTCTCCCTCGTAGACAAAGAGACATCGCACAATTGCTAGTCTAAAACACAAAAATGATCGTCAGTGATCATCAAGAAGTGTCAATTACACTAAGTCAGTAAATATATGAGTTTAGCTTCATGTCCCATAACCACTTGCTTAACTTAAATATTTATGAACAAACTGTAGATCTTCACTAGAAAATTGTCACAAGAGGTTCAATCGAACAAGTCCAAGAATTAACTGACGAAGTAAACGCAAGTGTTTCATACCACTTGTTTTACTAAGCCGTTTAATTAGATTTCTCATCCGAGTGAGGTAAAGGCTTGTATATACTAATAGATTGGAAAACGGTTTAGGAAAAGAGCTTTGTAATAAAATAGTGTTGAAATCGTTTTGATGAAAGAGTTTTGATATTTACTACTAGTATTGAAACCTTTATATTTTTAAAGTGACAAGTCACAAAATTGATTGTAGAAACAAATCAATTCACTAAAATTCACATTCGAAGACGTGAATAAAATCCAAGGAAATCAGTTCCAAAACCATCAAAGTAGAAATACCCACGCGACCTAATCACGGCCGAGCTAAAGTGCAACGACCTAAAGAGGTAGCGACTTAAAGTAAAATAGGTCGAACAACTTAAGGATAACATGCCGAGCGACCTAAGCATGTGGTGCGACCTATAATGTCCGAACGACCTAACTAGGCGAGCGACCTAAGGGGAAGACATGTCGAGCGACCTAACTCATGGCCGAGCTAAGGAAAGGCGCGACCTAACGAGGTGCGACCTAATGAGTAGGTAAGGTCGAGCGACCTAAAGGAGTGGGCATGAGGCCTAGGTGGTGCGACCCAAGGGGTACGCGACCTAAGATCATCGCGCGACCTAATGGAGGTGCGACCAAGGGCTAGCGACCTAGGAATTCAAACGACCTAAGCCTTGAACGACCTAGGGGTTTCAAGCACAAAACAGGTGCGAGTTAAATAGGTCGAACGACCTAAGGATGTTGCGACCTAACGTGGTTAACGAAAATATGCAGGCCGAGACTCATCGAGGCAGAGCGACCTAAGCCCAGGAATTCACCAAAAACACTAAAAATTGGAGTTTTTTGCCAATCCAATCCAAACCAAATGCAAATGTACATGCTAAAGTGATAGGAATTCATTCCCAACAATCCAAGATAGTTATAGACAAGAATGTGAGATAAAAATCTCACCTTTTCACGAAAATTGATGAAGATGAAGCTTGAAAGCAAAGCAAGAATCAACCACAAGCTTGAATCAATCTCTTCTCTTTGGATTTGGAGTAGATGTTGGATTAGCAATGAAGACTAGGGCTTTGAAGTTTTAATTTCTCATTCCCCTCCCCATTTTTGATAAAGCTTGAAGTGTTAGGAAATGAAGAATGAAATGATGAAGAGGAGATGGGTTGGGACTGAGTTAGTAAGTGGTTCAGCCCAAACCAAAGCCCTAAGCCAAAAAATGACAAAATTCCACTAACTCCAAACATATCGAAGTTTATACTCGAAAAGATCGCAAATGTCATTTTGAACTCAATGGGGGTGGTCTCGAGTCCTAATTTGACCGTATGCAAAAAGTAGCTTTTCGGACTAAGATCCGACTAACGATTAAAATATTTAAATAAGATATTCAAATACATAATCGTCGAATATGCGGGTTGTTACAGACTCCCCTTCTTAAAGAAATTGCGTCCTCGCAATATATATATATATATAAGATGGAAATAAAAAGTAACAACCATAAAAGCATATTAACACAAAAGAAATTTGAAATAAGAAGTTCACCTCAAAGAGCACGTGAAAGTAAGTCCGGATGTGTTCGCTCGATAAATTCTCTAGATTCCCAAGAGCAATCCTTAGGATTTAAGGACCATTGAACTTTTACAAGCGGAACATCTTTATTTCGAAGTCGTTTGACCTTCGAAGCAATAATTCGAATAGGATGCTGCTCATAATTAAATTAGGCGAAACTTCAATCTCTTCCACAACACCAGGCTCAAGAATAGAATCGGAATCCCGAAGGCACTTCCGTAATTGAGAAACGTGAAACACGTCATGAATAGCAGAAAATTGAGCCGGTAACAAAAGGCGATAAGCCATGGAACCAATACGTTCAGTGATAGGAAATGGCCCAATATATCAAGGCGCTAATATTCCCGATCGACTGAAGCGTACAACACCCTTCATAGGTGAAACATGAACAAATACAAGATCTCCAACAGAAAATTCTAATTTCCTTCTTCGGTTATCGGCATAGGATTTTTGTCTACTTTGGGCTTCTTTCATCCTATGTCGAATAAGGTCAATCTTCTCTGTGGAATCCCGAATAACATCTGGACCTAAAACCAGCTTCTCACCGGCCTCAAGCCAACAAGAAGGAGATCGGCATAGCCTTCCATAAAGTGCCTCGAAAGGTGCCATACCAATACTAGATTGGAAGCTATTATTATAGGAAAATTCAACAAGAGAAATATGATCTTCCCAACTTCCACCGAAATCAAGCACATAAGAACGAAGAAGATCTTCAAGAGTTTGATTCACATGCTCAGTTTGTCTATCGGACTGGGGGTGATAAGCGGTGCTAAAATTAAGCTTCGTTCCCAAAGCTTTTTGAAGACTCTTCCAGAATCCACTAGTAAACAATGGATCACGATCACAAACAATGGAAGTAGGAACTCCATGCAATTTAACAATTTCTTTGATAAAGAGTTTGGCGAGAAAAGGAACGGTTCGGTTCGACCGAACGAGAATAAAATGGGTGGATTTAGTAAGTCTATCAACGATCACCCATAAGCTATCATGACCCGAACGAGAACGGGGAAGGCCATCAATAAAATCCATGGAAATTTGATCCCACTTCCAAATTGGAATTTCCAATGGTTGCAATAACCCACCGGGCCTTTGATGTTCGGCCTTGACAAGTTGACAAGTCATGCAACACTTAACAAAGTTAGCAATATCAGATTTCATTACCTCCCAATAATAAAGTCGCTTCATATCCGCGTACATTTTACTACTACCGGGATGAATGGAAAATTTGGAACGATGAGAATCTTCTAGAATATCTTTACGAAGATCACTAATATTTGGCACTATAAGTCTACCAAATTTTCGAATGCCGCCACGAGAATCAATATCAAAGTCTTTCAAACCTTCAATATCGGTTTTATCCTTACAATTTTGGCCAAGAAAAGCCAATTCAGGATCTAGCTTTTGAGCTTCAAGAATGCGGTCAAAAAGAGAAGGACGAGCCTCAAGGCTACATAAAACAAAAGATGAACATAAATCGGATACACGATCTCTAATCTCACAAGTGGATAAAACCTCGAGATCATGCCATTCGGATATCATCATAGAAACAACCGCTTGTTGCTTACGACTAAGAGCATCAGCAACTCGATTACCCTTTCCGGGAGTATAAAGAATATTAAGATCATAAGAGGCAAGAAATTCGAGCCAACGCTGTTGACGCAAATTAAGTTCCTTTTGAGAAAATAAATATTTCAAAGACTTATGATCAGTATAAAGTATAAATTTCTCTCCCAAAAGATAATGTCGCCAAATTCGAAGGGCGAAAACGATAGCCGCGAGTTCTAAATCATGTGTGGCATATCTAGTCTCAGCCGGCTTCAATTGCCTAGAGGCATAAGCAATAACACGTTCTTTTTGCATAAGAACGGCACCCAAACCAACGCGACTAGCATCGGTATAAACAACAAAATCTTGATTCCCTTCGGGAATAACAAGAATAGGAGCATCAGAAAGGAGTTCTTTTAGTTTCTGAAAAGAAGTTTCACATTTGTCCGACCAAATGTATTTAACACCTTTCTTTGTTAAGCCAGTAAGAGGCACGGCAATTTTAGAAAAGTATTTTATGAAACGGCGGTAATAACCTGCCAATCCGAGAAAGCTACGGATTTCAGTCATGCTCTCCGGTCTCTTCCAATTTTGAATCGCTTCAATCTTTGAAGGATCCACTGATATTCCGGATTCGGAAATAATATGACCGAGAAACTTCACACTAGATTGCCAAAAGTGGCATTTAGAAAAATTTTCTTTTAATTGATTGCTCCTAAGAGTTTCTAATACAATCCGAAGATGCTTTTCATGTTCCTCCTCGGTTTTAGAATACACAAGAATATCATCAATAAAGATGAGAACAAACCAATCGAGGAAATCTTTGAAAACTCGATTCATAAGGTCAACGAAATAAGCCGGAGCATTCGTTAAACCAAATGGCATAACTAGCCATTCATAAGATCCATAACGAGTACGGAACGAAGTCAGAGGAATACTATCCACTGCAATACGAAGCTGATGAAAACCGGTAGCCAAGTCCAATTGTGAAAAGACTCTAGCACCACTAAGTTGATCAAATAGATCATTAATCCGAGGTAAAGGATATTTATTCTTAATAGTAAGATCATTAAGCTTGCGGTAGTCGACGCAAAGCCTAAGTGTACCATCGGATTTCTTCACGAAAATTGCTGAAGCTCCCCATGGCGAGGAACTAGAGCGAATAAATTGCTTCGTCTCCAATTCGGATAATTGTTTGCGCATCTCTTCATTCTCCTTATTGGACATGCGATAAGGTGGACGAGTAATAGGTTGAGCTCCAGGTATAAGATTAATTTTGAACTCAATTGCTCGCTTAGGTGGTAATCCTAAAACGGGCTCAAATATGTCGGAAAATTCACGAACGACGTGAATAAGAGAAATGACATCCTCCTCATCATCATTATCATCATCACGAGGATTTAAAGAATATAAAGATGCATCCAAAGTGGAATCCGAATCTTTAAGAATGATTGAAATCTGCTTTACGGATTGAGGATGTCGGAGATAAATAGTCCGCTCAGGACATAGGATATGGGCTTCATAACGGTTAAGCCAATCCATACCCAAAATCATACCAAAGCCTAAGTAACGCATAACATGCAAATCGGCTAGAAAAGAAAAATCACATAAAATAATCTCCACATCTCTACAAAGCAAACTAAGAGTTGCGGATCCACCAACCGGATTCGCAATTCTCAAAGAGGTCATTAAAGCAACAACACATAAAGAAAAAGTATCGACAAGTTCCTTTGATATAAAAGAATGGGATGCACCCGTATCAAAGAGAACTCTAATAGGTAGATCACGAAATATAATAATGCCATCAAGGACAGAATGAGACATACCTTGACCGCGAGATGTGTTGCCAGGGGCTTGAGCAACGTTTAACTTTCCCTCCTTCTTGCCTTGAAGCTTAGGGCATAGATGCATATAATGATCCGGACTTTTACAATAGCGACAAGAACGGGGCTTTGAACACTTGTTCGCAAAATAGTCCCTAGAACCACAGTTGAAGCATTTCCCATCACTAGAGGAAAAAGTCTTTGCAGTAGGAGTTGCTTGTTTCCCCTTCTTATTGGGATAAGGGCCTTTGGACTTATTAGCCCTTTTTCTGTTGTTGAAGTTTGGTTTGGCACCCACCACTTCAACATCACTTTCCCTATCCGCCTCTTCAAGACAAAGAGCGATATCAATGAGTTGGTCGAAAGAAATTTCTAATTTGAGAAGTAATGGCTTCTTGAGATTTTTGTTTAAGCCATAGACAAATCTTTGATTCTTCTTCAATGGGGTGTTGATGTATTCAACCCCATATTTGGAAAGCGACTCGAAGGTTGCGACGTAATCTGTCACGGAGGATTCACCTTGAACAAGGTCTATGAAACGTCGAGCTAATGTCACTTTCTCAGCTTCTGGTACAAATTTTAATTCGAAGCGTCCTCGGAATTGCTCCCAGGTGAGATCCGCTTCATTAATTTCAGAAATAAGAATTTCGTACCAGTCCAATGCTCTTTCTTGGAGCATACTGGAGGCCACCTGAACACAGTGAAGATCGATAAGATTCATGCGAGAAAAGATTCGATCGCATGTTCTTAACCAAGCCTGGACCTCAA
This sequence comes from Allium fistulosum, assembly GCA_030737815.1. Lineage (NCBI taxonomy): Eukaryota > Viridiplantae > Streptophyta > Magnoliopsida > Asparagales > Amaryllidaceae > Allium > Allium fistulosum. Next base: position 414,127,370 of record CM060906.1, read on the forward strand.
TAATAGTTTCGGAACCTTTGAATGGTTTCCTACCCAAGTTGGTATAATCGTTGCACAAGCGTGCAAATCCAAACTTAGGGTGAGTAGGTTCCTGATTAGGACCAGCTGCCTGAGCATTCTTTACTAAATCAAGAAGCTGTTGAGCAGTCATAAAAACTCCATCTTGGGGAGCAGCACTAGATTGACCGGCGCTGGGACGGCCAGGTCTAACCATTTCTCTTCCTTAAGAAAGAAAGAAGAGGAAGAAGAAAAAGGTTATTCACAAAATGAATATCAAGCAATCTTGATAGATAAAACAAGGAATCATAAAGAAAACAGGATGAATCGGTTCGAAGACTCGAACTAAATCCTGAAACAAGACTCCTAAGGTGGACTTAGGACGATGATCCTTGTTAAGTTATTCTACATTGTTCCGAAGTTTGGCTCTGATACCAAGTTGTGACGCCCCACCTCTATACCCACGCTAGCCAAGAACACTACGGAGTAATGTTGTCAACTAGCACGGAGAATAAGGCTGTGGAGGAGCGACCATCCATGTAATTTCTTTGTGCGAGCACCGATATGTCAGATAGTATAGCATGCATTTCATTTAAGGAGGAAATCTGACATACCGATACAAACTCAAAGCTACTACACAGTGGCTAAAAATAATCTTCGGAAACAAATATAGAAATAAACATAACACAAATCAGTCACAGATATCCATATCACAAAGGCGGAAAAAGATATGAATATATAACACATGAAAGTGTACATCAGAGTAGTGGTCGAAAGATCCACAATAACACAAAAGAATAGCAACTTGTTCTATACAAAAGAATACATCTATGAGTCGATATCTCAAATGTATACAACAAAAACTTCTAATCTAAGTAGTTAGCCAAAAGTCAGAGTAATAGATCCCAAGAGAGAAGTCAAGCAGAAGCACTTGTAACATCTCGGTCTGACCCGAGTATTATTTCATAAGAAAATAATAAACAGATCAGTCTAGCTATAAATATCAGATGACATGATATAAAATAAGAGATATGGCATAAACGTATAATAACCATAATGGCATACTACTATAAGTATGTAAATGATAATCAACAAGAGATTAATCAATATCACAAGAATCTTCTCAAAGATCCTAATCCATAAAAAGGTAATGACACATGAATTCACCAATGCACAAAAATTGATAAAACTTATCAATGAAAATCACGAAAATTGGTGAAGCACAAATTCCAGAAATCAACACACGAAATCCAGAAATCACAAAAAGGGGGAGGCCTATCACAAGAACGGGAGCATGAAAGCTCACCAACACGTGTATCACACAAACAAGACGCTATCTCAGGGTAGCTAACCATTAATTTTGAGCCGAGGCTCCACACGAACGGCCCGAAGACCATGGGGCGCTACCCCACATATGTGAGTCGAAACATCACACAAACGGGGTTTAGTCTCCCTCGTAGACAAAGAGACATCGCACAATTGCTAGTCTAAAACACAAAAATGATCGTCAGTGATCATCAAGAAGTGTCAATTACACTAAGTCAGTAAATATGTGATTTTAGCTTCATGTCCCATAACCACTTGCTTAACTTAAATATTTACGAACAAACTGTAGATCTTCACTAGAAAATTGTCACAAGAGGTTCAATCGAACAAGTCCAAGAATTAACCGACGAAGTAAACGCAAGCGTTTCATACCACTTGTTTTGCTAAGCCGTTTAATTAGATTTCTCATCCGAGTGAGGTAAAGGCTTGTATATACTAATAGATTGGAAAATGGTTTAGGAAAAGAGCTTTGTAATAAAATAGTGTTGAAATTGTTTTGATGAAAGAGTTTTGATATTTACTACTAGTATTGAAACTTTATATTTTTAAAGTGACAAGTCACAAAATTGATTGTAGAAACAAATCAATTCACTAAAATTCACATTCGAAGACGTGAATAAAATCCAAGGAAATCAGTTCCAAAACCATCAAAGTAGAAATACCCACGCGACCTAATCACGGGCGAGCTAAAGTGCAACGACCTAAAGAGGTAGCGACTTAAAGTAAAATAGGTCAAACGACCTAAGGATAGCATGCCGAGCGACCTAGGTGAGCGACCTAAGCATGTGGCGCGACCTATAATGTCCGAACGACCTAACTAGGCGAGCGACCTAAGGGGAAGACAGGTCGAGCGACCTAACTCATGGCCGAGCTAAGGAAAGGCGCGACCTAACGAGGTGCGACCTAATGAGTAGGTAAGGTCGAGCGACCTAAAGGAGTGGGCATGAGGCCTAGGTGGTGCGACCCAAGGGGTACGCGACCTAAGGAGTACGCGACCTAAGATTATCGCGCGACCTAATGGAGGTGCGACCAAGGGCTAGCGACCTAGAAATTCAAATGACCTAAGCCTTGAACGACCTAGGGGTTTCAAGCACAAAACAGGTGCGAGTTAAATAGGTCGAACGACCTAAGGATGTTGCGACCTAACGTGGTTAACGAAAATATGCAGGCCGAGACTCATTGAGGCAGAGCGACCTAAGCCCAGGAATTCACCAAAAACACTAAAAATTGGAGTTTTTTGCCAATCCAATCCAAACCAAATGCAATTGTATATGCTAAAGTGATAGGAATTCATTCCCAACAATCCAAGATAGTTATAGACAAGAATTAGATATAAAAATCTCACCTTTTCACGAAAATTGATGAAGATGAAGCTTGAAAGCAAAGGAAGAATCAACCACAAGCTTGAATCAATCTCTTCTCTTTGGATTTGGAGTAGATGTTGGATTAGCAATGAAGACTAGGGCTTTGGAGTTTTAATTTCCCATTCCTCTCCCCATTTTTGATGAAGCTTGAAGTGTTAGGAAATGAAGAATGAAGTGATGAAGAGGAGATGGGTTGGGACTAAGTTAGTAAGTGGTTCAGCCCAAACCAAAGCCCTAAGCGAAAAAATGACAAAATTCCACTAACTCCAAACATATCGAAGTTTATACTCAAAAAGATCGCAAACGTCATTTTGAACTCAATGGGGGTGGTCTCGAGTCCTAATTTGATCGTATGCAAAAAGTAGCTTTTCAGACTAAGATCCGACTAACGATTAAAATATTTAAATAAGATATTCAATTACATAATCGTCGAATATGCGGGTTGTTATAGATGGACTTCCAAATTCAGTACACTATTATAATGGAGGAAATAATGGGAGCATGCCATATAGTACTTATTGATTATATCAAGTTAAGAAAATTGTTTTCATAAAACATACCGAACATTATTTATGAAATAATGACTATTTCTCAGTGTCGACTGAAAAACAGATATAGTTATATTTCAATATGAATTTTATGAATATTTGCTATGAAATAAAACTATAATGTGGTATTTATTTTGACAACAAAAGTAATGCAATGGAAAATATCACAATACCTAGGTTATTTACAATTATTTTGGAATTATAGACAAAATCGTAGTTTTGAGAAATAATTTTTATTATATGATTATGAATCATATGATATTGGTCAGTTATATCTCAAACAATTATGGGCTATGCACACATTTAATGGGAGCGTCATAAGAGTTGATGAACTTTTCAGATTGATACACGTAGATGTATGCAATCATAAGTCTATTAATACCAAAACAGTTCCGCATACTTCATCATATTCACTGATGGTTATCATAGACATGGACATGTGTATTTGATACACATGTATAAGTCTATGATAAGCTCATAGAATATATAATTGAAGTAAATAATATAACATGCAATGAAAATGATTTCATTTGATCAAATGGGCGAGTACATCGGAAAGAATTCCCTATATACCTTATATGAATAAAGATTCGGTCTTAAAGGTCATTCATCTCTATGGTACATAATAATGTATTGATAAGGAGTATTAGAACTTTGTTGGACAAGGCATGATTAAAGATGAGTGAAATTGAGTTAAATTCTTTTCTATAAGGTGTGTACTTAAAGAGTACTATACAAGGTTAAAATTAATATCATCCAAAGAATAGTTTCAAAACCATATGAGATGAGGGTTTATAATAAACCACTACATATCCTAGGCCAAGGAGTTGGAAGGTTGTGCAAATCGAAAGACTGCATGTGATAATTGTACCTACTGGATCTTTTATGAATCGCCCCAAGAGAATTTTGAGAATGATAGGCATTAGATGACTAATTTATGTTGCGAACATAAATATTTTATAAAATAATGCAAAATCAGTTTTACATAAGGCAATTCATAAAATGTTTATGAATGCATGTTCCGTTGCACTAAGAAACAACATTTGTTTCAAGAAATGCCAACTTCTAGCGAAGGAATTTTCTTAAGAAATTATTGGTATAAAATGGATTTGGATACGATCCAATGATAAAATTGGTTTTAAGGAATGATAAAATTGGCCAAGCCTAAATGAACACAATACATTAGAACATTTAATAAGTATTCTTGTACATTAAAGAGAAAATGTGAGTTTCTTATCAATGCCAAGAATGTATGAGAAAATGTGAGTTTCTTATCAATGCCAAGAATAAATAATCATCGATTATTTAATTAAACTATTAAGAGAATCGACTCTATGATATGGTACGATGCGCAAATCCAAAATAGATTCCAAGTATGTCATCAAAACATTTTGATAGTTGTAAGGGTATGATCGTTTGGCTGCAAATGTGTCTTTAAGAGAAGGACAAATGCAGTTGGAATATAGTGAGTCACATTGATAAGAATAATACCATAAATTTCAATTGTTGAAATTAACGTAATAGATTCACCATTTGATATGCTCAAGAAGGTTCGAATTTAAATCACAAATTTATCGCTTAGTATGACTTTGTGTTTGGTATGTATGTGCTGAAATAGAAAATTCTAAATAACAATTTAGAATAGACTGTTTGCATATAACAACCAAAGTGTCTCGAGGTCGGTAGGAACGAAATTTGGGTTTGTAAGTTTTTAGATATGATCCAAGAATAGATATGAAAGTGTCGTTCAACAAGCATCAAAATTGAACAAGTGTATTGGTAGAAATATCAAATAGTTTGATTATCGATCAAAATGCAGAGGAAGCATGTGCTCATTAGAAAGAACGTTAAAAAGTACATAGATATTTCTAAACCATAAGTAAACAACACACTGCTGATTGTTAACGATGTACTTGTATTAAAACCAGTTTTAGTTGTTTTAATACTTAATGTTGGATTTGTAAATAATATCTTTTATAGTAAGTATAAAAGATATTGGGAATGCGCCAAAACGATATGCAAGGACACCTTATTAAAATATTTAATACAGAATATGTAAGATGGTCTCCTTATGCATTGGCAATATGAATCATCATACATGTTATATTGTCTATGATATCGTGATTTGTTTACATATTTGATACATGAAGCAAATATCAAATCCAAATTAATATCACTAAATGGTAGTTTGGAGTGTTCTGGTGTATTTACGAAATACTAGAGAATTGTTTGCATAAACAACAAACTCCTCATGAAGAAGTTTTTGAACTCAAACTTTCATAAGTTATATTGAGTATAATTTATCAATAATAAAATTCAATTTAAGAATCTTTAAGTTGGAAATGTTCCAAATAAAAGACCGTGGTTGATTCAATGAAAAAAGGCTAAGTACATCGCCTTGAATAGTGTCGTAATAAAAATGACGTATATATAATAAATGCACAAATTTACTACTTAACCATGGGTGATTCCAAATGTTTATAATCCCATAACATTGTTATATGATAACAATATCACGATATAGTTTGTAATAAAACTTAAAGCTCACTAGAAGTCGGGAGACATACTTCGAATTGTTCCATATGATAAAGGTAATTTATTAGCGTCGGTGAGAGTTGATTGACAGAGTAGATAATTGAAACATAATAGCATACCCATTTATAGAGGGACTGACCCAATTGTATTTAAGGAAACCGATTGGAGAAGTTGGAATAAGATTCCATAATTGACCCGAAGTGCAAGTGGGAGATTGATAGAGTTAGGGTATGCCCTAGGGGCAATTATGTAATTTTTTTACATATTTCTAACTCGTTGACAAATCTTGTTTGAAATAAAGGTGTTTTTTCTATTATATACTTGATATAATATGTTATATTGATTAATTAATTTGATTAAAAATATATTTAGTAGAAAATCCATAAATGCTATGTTTTGTGAAAGTAGTTACAAAGTGCTGTAACCATGAGTAATTTATTATAATGAAAACAAATATACCATTTTAAATATTCCAAGTCAAGATGTATCGAGACTGGATATCGATACATCCACTAAGACTAAAGTATGTAATGCTCTCCAAATGTTGGGCAGTGTATTACTCATGACTGCTGGGGGCACCTAGGGGTTACGTACTGATAGTTACCGGATAACTATTGAATGACTCACTTGATAGTTTTCTGTTGGTTAATATAACCAAGGTTAAATAGAAAATATCAACGTAACTGTTTTACACAGTTTTCTCGACTTGAGAATACCATGGATCTTTAATATGAAAGCTCTGCTTTGATTATAGTCAAATCATGACATGGAGTTAATCGAGTGACTATAGTTAGGTCTAGTGGAAGTATTGGAAGTGAAGCACTGTTCAAGTGAGGATTCGTCTCCTTAGTTATATGGGGTTAGTATCACGGGCAACTCAAGTCAACTTAAAGGAAAAGGATTTGGCTAGAGCATTTCAATAAATAATGACTGTTATTATTGAACCAAGGACTTTGTGTTTGGGCTATAGAGTTGAATATGGATGATATTAGAATTTTGACCATTAACAAATTCCATAAGTCCAAAGTAACATAATTTTGACGAAGAGAATTGATGTAAAATAAAAGTCACAACTAGCTAAAGCTTAACAAAGTGAAATTGGATTTTACCGAAACCAAGCAAGCAATATGATTGGCCAAAATATCACACCACATGCAAAGTGACGTGTGAACATCAATATTCGAATAGTTCGATATTAATCGCTGAACAAATTTACACCCGACGAGTCACACAACCGAAACGATGATTTCTCCTTTGACCAAATGATTTAATTAGTTTATAATTGTTATAAATTAATTAAATTAAATAATATTTGTGAAATAATATTTATAAATTTGATTTTGATTTGACCGATGAATGTTAAATGTATTTATAAAAGTTATAAATACATTAATCGATATACGATATTGATAACCGTTTTAAATTAGATTTAAAATGCAAAATATTCATTCGAGCTCTAAATGGATTCATAGCCCAACATGGGCCAGATAGGATTGGCTAGAAGAAAGGAGTTATAGGCGGCTAGTTGATGAGCTAAAGAGGAATGAAAATGAGTAGCTGAGATGGAAGGAGATTGAGTAAAAGATATGATCCTAAACTCTCTCCTTTCCTTCCTCTATTAAAACATCTTTTCCACCATTTGATAATGATCTTTCTGGAGCCTCCATCCACATTTCTTTGCTGGTTGATCTACCCTCTTCCATCCCTCTAGTACCCTAAGCTCAAATCAAATCAATTCAGTTGCTACCCGAAAGCTGAAGGTCAACAGTTCAAGGACTAGCAAATTGCCGAATCGGAAATTGTTTCAAAGGGGAGAGTTCATCCTTTCAAGATGCGCTTCAAGGCTTTGGTTCTTAGGTATGATTTACATTGAATTATAGTTTATAATGAATAATATTTCATTATATATATATATATTATTATATTGTTAGTTATTTGACGATTCTGATATGTATTAATGTTGTCACTAGTTAGTTTGGTCATATGCGGGCATATACTTATAAATTTTAAAAAAATCAATTTTTTTATATATATCAAATTTGTACAGCCTCCTATTTAATATATATATATATATATTAATTATTATTTTATTAATATATATATAATTTAATTATGCATATATGGTTTATATTTAATTACAGTATGGTTATATGGTTAAAATTGATTACATAATTTTGTACATATAGTTATACGGCGATAATAATTTTCGAAAGTAAAAAATTAATTTTCATAATTATTAATTATTATTTAATATAATTTAATCAATATACTATATAAATAAATCATTTAAAATAAAATATTTTACAAAATATTTTTTAAAATTAACTTATCATATATAAGCTCTTGGTCAGACAATTGAAATTTTAAAAATCATTTGTACTATTTTTCAAAATTATTATTATAATAGGCCGAAAATTAATAGATTAATAAAAAATAAAATTTGACCCAAAATAATGTGGATTTTTTTTCAAACTTCACGGTATCATATATTATTTACAAGAAATTTGAAATTTGAGAAAAATGTTTTGAAAATAATTTGTTAGTAATATTTTATGCGATTTCAAATAAATTCAATTAAAATTATATTTTAAAATAATAAAATTAATAATAATTTTTTTGTGCTGTACACACGATTTAAAAATTATAAAAAGTAATAATTTTGTTGATTAATGTATATATATATATACATATATATTATAACTACATTTATGTATATATATTTGTATATTATAACTATATTTATGTTTGTGTGTATGTATTATTTTAAATAAAAAATTTATTCATCATTGTATATATCTATACATATATTATTCACAGTTTAATAAAAATGCATTATATATATAATTTTAATATTTAAATAACTTATTTATATTTAAACCGATATATTATAATAATATGCATATGTATATTACTAATATTTTATTTATAAATTTTATAAATACATACGTACGTATACGTATATATATTTATATATTTTACATTTATATAAAATTATTTAAACAAACTTAACATATATATTTGTAATATTTATAAATAAGTAATAATTTATATACGTACATATATTTGGACAACATACATTACATATTGGATGAGATAACGTATCCATTGCGATGTATATCGCAACATCTATATACGGGCATGTTATACCTTGCACGGGTTATCATGTTACACATGCACACACATGCACATATGATTATAATACATATGTATATAATACATATGTATATATTTATGTGTATTAATATATAAATTAAATAAAATTATATAATTTATAATTTTGAATAAAATAAGAGATTTTATTTAAATAAAATTTAGAAATGTTCTAAATAAATTAGACTTCATAGGTCCAATAAAGATCCAATAAGAGATTTTTTTGAAATTCACCTATAACTTCCACTGAGGGCTGGCCCAGTTCCAACAAGGTCTGACCAAAGAGCAATCCAATTTCCATTTCCCACCTTGATAGATGTGTTGATGTGCAAGTGTTGACAACTAGAAAGGATGTTCTTCCAAATGCTTGGCGCGTGAAATGGAGGAGGAGCCCCGAGGTCTGCAAGGTGGAAGTCTCTATTGTAGGAACATCGATTGATCCTTTGGGCCCAAGACTTAGAACATGCCGAAGATAAAGCCCATCCCCATTTACATAGGGCCCTGTTGAATTCACTCCGACTAAGGATTTTTAACTTCGGTCCAAAAAACAATTACGATGAAATTATAACCTTTCATGTCGAAGGAGGTGAGTTCTCATTTGAGTAGTTTTTAACTTTGAGTTCTAATTCAATACCCAACATGGTCTTAACGTGAACTCATATCATGTGATTAACCATCCACAAAAAGGGCATTGATAAATAAGATCCAAGGCACTATAAAGTCAGTGGACCATTGTAGATCATCATGTGAGATCTCCTGTTTAGATATAACTAAAATATAAAAGACCCTCGATGAGTCATTCTATAGTTGATCCATAGCAACAATAAGTACGTGACCTCTTGGTGCCCCTAACGACATCGTCCATCATACAGAGAGCACTAAATACACTAGTCTTGTGGGTGAACCAATATCTCTTTCTTAAACCACCTAAACTAGGAACATTTAAGGGTAAGTATTTATTTGTTTATATCGATTCATTACTCATGATTATGAATACATCCACAATCAGTTAAATACTTACTCCTAAGGATTTCTTATTATATGTATAAAATATAATCACTAAAACGTAATTAAAATAATATCATCAAAATGAAATTAAAATATATGCACGTATAGTAGAAATGGTAATCTAAAAAATATACTTTCACTTCGAACAAGATTCATGCTTAAAAATTAAGTGCACAATTATATAATCAAAATTACATAATTTTTCCTATGGCATACCCTTAACTTTATCATCATGTTCATTTGATATATAAATATGTATATGACTTAGTCGACATTTATGGTGTTGAACTGTCAACGAATGACTCTAAGGAACAAATTTCCACAATGTCATAATGGGGTGCTAATATAAGGAAAAAGAAAGATCCTAATTTATATTGTTATCAATCTAACCCCTGAATCATTGTAAAGACGATGGTAATTCAAAGAGTATTAATCAAATCAAAACTTAAAGTTGAAATATTGTCACTAATGTTTGGAAATAGATTTCTAGAATTATTTGATTACCTAGACAACCACTAGGCCACACACACATGTGTGTGTGTGTAATAAGAATTCGAACTTCATCATTGAACCAGAAATAAAACAAATACATATCCAATGCATATTTTCCATATCCAAAGATTTTGTAATGTGGTATTCTATTGGTTGTTACAAAAGAATATTTTAGAAAATATTTACTTTGACATATGTACATAATCAAGCTATTAATTCAAACTCATAAATTAATTTTCTAATTGTCTATTTAATATGAAACATTTATCTATTAATTATATAGATCTTATTTAAGTTTTGCAACCTCTTTCCATCTCATATAACATTTATACAAATTTACTTAAGCTTGACTAGTTAACAACTAAGAGTACAATTGAGTGGCCCTAAGTGTGATTCTCAATCATATATAGATATTAAAACACTTGATAAAAGTTTATGCAAATTTTGCTAAAGAAAAACAAGGAGCATGAGATAAGATGCTTAAATATCATCACTATGAAGTCTACCTTTATTCTTACAAAGCTACACCCTTAAAAATAGTATGTTGTGCACATTATGTCCCTTTATTAACAATTGGTCACTTAGATGTGTAAAGATTAATCAACAGTCAACATTCTAACAACATACGAGTTCACTACCAAAAATAGCTTCAAAGTTAATCGGTTCAATTTAATGATATTAATGTATAGCCATAATTTCCTTGGCCATGCATTTTGCTATTTCATGTTCCAATAATAGTGACATTAATCCCCTTGTGTCGAAGGAGATGAATTCTCTATTGAATAATACTTTTCTTCATATACTTAAACATGCACCCAACTACAACATAACGTGAATGAGTCATGCAATTGTTAATAATCTAACTGTGGAATCTGCACCTAAGCTCAATTGTACTCTCAAGTCAAAAGACTACTAGACATCATTTGGTGATCTTTTGCCTAATTTAAATACTAGTACATATAAAAGCATGTTGATTACTGTATTTGTGTTTGCTACTTATTGATTGTGCATACTAAGCTCTTGGTATATGTACACTTGTGCTCATGAATATAACACCATCCTCCATTTAAAAGAGTGAAATGTACACTAATCTATCTAATATATTTTATAGAATCCTTTGACATGGGTTAACCTAGCACACTTATGCAGAATAGATCAAAAGGCTATTATTAGTGAATAATGTATGTAAATTAACTTGTGAATCATTATATACTCATATTAGTAATCAAATTAAAAACAAAGAAGACAATCATAAGGAAAATGTAAATTAAAGTAAAAGTAGGAGTAGTAAAGTAAGTGACAATAGGAATTTTTATTATACTAGTTCAGATTCTTAATCCTACATCCAGACCTGTACTCCCTGCATAGAATTTCCACTATATCAACTTGCTTTCCATGGGTGGCAAGTACACCATTGCAATCTTGCAATTCCACGGGTGGCAAGATACACCTGACCTCTTGACTTTCCCTGGGTAGCAAGAAAACCTTTCTCTTTACAATTGACAGAAGACTATGACAAATAGTTATATCTTCAATACAAATTCTTGTAGATTCAATACAATGATCTCTCCAATAGCGATATAAATTTAATTTTTTTAAGGAATAGGATGATGTTAAAGAGAGAATGATTGAGAATTCAAGCACAAACTCTTTGATATTGTGTGGTTTGCAAATCTTTAAAGAATAGGAGTTAAAAGAATGGATTTGCAAAGTAAGTGAAAGTATTATCAACAGATAATTCTCACAAAGTATAGAAATATAAGAGTAAGAGAAATAGAGAGAATTATTGTTAGAATATCATTTTCCATAGTCTTTATATAGAAGCTACGAAGATATGACCATTGGCGAAGGATGAAGAGATATGTCCATTCGTTTAAATTCATAAATCTTTCCAATGGCTGGTATGTCGACATATGGTTCAGAGTACGTCAACATATCTAGTGTAGTTTTAGTATATCAACATATTGTTGAGAGTATGTCGACATATCTAGTGTAATTTTGGTATTTTCAATCTAAAATCCAAACAGAGACTTACACTTTATAAAAATCAAATTTTATGTTTATATGAAGATGTTAGGAGTTAAAATGGAGTTAAATGAAAGAAGATATTCAAGGATATTTTCTATGGGTCTTTAACAAAAATTCGACGACTCACACTGACTCATTAAACTCTTCAAATATCTTTACCATTGAAGCACTTGTGTTCCATCCACCTTGAGTCTAGTTTGCTCTTTCATTTCTTTGATTAATCTTTATCACAGACACACACACACACACACATATATATATATATATTCTCTTTCACTAAGTTCTACTTTATTGTTTTATAATGTCTCTATAATATATCTAAAATACTGAAAAACTCCTAGAAATGTTAGTAGTAATATTTATATGGTTGTAGTCATCAAAATCAATACATGTTGTTCAAACAGTCTCCTTTTTTGACGACGACAACTATATAAATAGTTGAGAGATAAAATATAATATATTTCTATATTTTACTCCCCTTGAGTATATGCACTCCTCGTATCATTTTTCCTTGTATATTTATAAATTTTCTCCTCCTTTGTCATCAACAACAAATAGGCAGAATAGTATTGTTTAAACACAACTAGATAATATGTATGAGTTTGTCTATATAGCTATATATAAATATGTTTGACTGACAACTACATCCACATATGTATATATATGAAACACATAAGAGGAGTTTTAGAGTTATTAATGTAACGACCTCCCTTTTCGACCCTTAGAAATCGACACTACTACATCCACAGTATTCATGTGCTGAACATCCAAGCATTGGAAAGACGGATTGTTTGGGTTAAAGAAAGAAAAGACAGAATGAAATCTCACATCGTGACGAGAAAAACATATACTATCCACAAGATCTTTACAAAAGAAATTTTCTTCATTATACAAACATAACACAAATCAGACTATACTAACATATCATTGGCCTTGGACAATTATAACAACATGTCCTTACAATTGCTGATAAATAAAAAATAGGAATCAAGACAAACCAATAGTGGAAGAATATAAGATATGTGAATACATCTTGGAGAATCCAACTCATCTTCTGAAAGCTCCAAAGCATCCAGCTAAATCTGGAAAATATGCACGGGCTAACCCGAGTATTATACGAAAATAACGCTCGGACCAGTTTGGTAAACCAGCATGAGAAAACTTGAATCAAATCATATTGACTACTATATTAGAAAACCCTTTCAAAATAAAAGTTATCTCGTAAGACCACGCCGTACATAAACACAGATGGGTTTTTACCTTACGATAACTAAACCATTGAAATCGGAAAATCTAGTGATATTATAATAATGTCTAAAGGTGAAAATACCAATAATCAAGTAGATGTGATGCTCGTGAGTGTACACCACAACAATAATAGGTATATAATCAAAAACCATTAAGGCGCGTTTGCTAATTGTGTAGGATTCCACGGAGGGGCCCTTAGTACTTCAAGGATGGTCCTCATGCACAAGGATCAGAGTTATCCTTCCGAAGCAACAATATATATCTAGTGATGTACAATAGGAAATACATAGCGGGCCACATAGGCCGAATACATTGCTCCATGCATGCATAAAAACTGTAGGTAACTCTAGAAAGGAGATGACTACACCCTTATGGGTTAGTTAAACCCCTAGTTATGCATCATATCGCCGGTTTTAGTCATTACCGCTAGCAAGGCTACTTTCATTGTTCCAGCACATGAGTCACTACTCGAAAAAATCAAGGAATCCCACATGGATTCTCATACCCCAACGGGTCTCGGAATCACACATAGATTTCCAAACCCCAACGGGTCTTGGAATCACACATGGATTCCAACATCTTGAAACTCACTTCAATCTCCTCCAAGCATAGAACCCGTATATGGTTTTGGAGTGGTTTCAGTTTTGAGTCATCTCATATAAGTGCACTCTTCCCGCTTACCAGTCGTACCAAAATCAATCGATCGATTTTCGTAATACTCGATACCAGTTCTTTTGGAAATAATCAGACAATACATAAGAGTGTGGATCACCTTCTAACCGTTTAAGGGGACAGATTTCCTATTCATTTGTCCTAAGAGAACAAAACGAGTTTTACATATAATATAGCACCATAGAAAGTAACTTTACCATATAATCCCCATGTTTCTTATAGATATTTCCGAAGTTAAATCCTTCGATGTTAAGTAGAGAATATTTCTATACCGCCAAAGTTAAGAAGGATTGCTTATTTAGGCCAATATTTGATAGTCCGTTATTTAACTATCAAATAAACCAACATTCAAAACAGATATTACATTTCCCATGGAAACCACCAAGCCTCTTAAAATTAATCATTCATTAATGAAATCTCTTTTCAAAATATTTATAAAATATTCATATACTTATCTTACCGGCGTAAGTATATCCACAAAACATTATGAAAGATTTTTTATTTCAAAACCATACTAAATGGATCAAAAACAAATATCATTTAAAACAGAGATAATGATTACCCAAAACACTATTCCTTCGGTGTTAAGTATGGAAAAGAATATTCCATACCATCATAATTAAGAAGGTCATTTAGGGAAATCGAATCTCATTACCTTTTACAAAAATTACTTTTATAAATTACCCATCTATAAATCTCTTTTATTTTGTAAATCTCCTTTATAAATTCCTAAATCTATTTATGAAAACTTCTTTTATAAATATCCAAGTTATTCTATAAAACCCTTTTATAAATCTCTAAAACCATTTACAAAACTCCTTTAATAAATCTATAAAACTATTTATAAAACTCCATTATAAATCTCTAAAAGTAAAACAACAGCTTCTTTCCCATTTCGAAAATTCCTTCTAAATTTATTAGTTCCTTTAATAAATTCTTTTATTGAATAAAAACCTTTATATAAACCTTTCCTTTTAAATAAACAGTTATTATTTTTAAACTTTTTTTTAAATCAATTTATCATTTAAAACGCCTTTAAATAAAACAAATTATTATTTAAAAACATCTTGAATAAATAATTAATTATCTTTAAACCATATTTAAAACTTCATTAAGTAACTTTAAACAATATTTAAAATATACTTAAATAACTTTTAAAACAATATTAATATATTAATAAATTAACTTTTAAAACAATATTAACATAAAAATAAATTAATTTTAAAACAATATTAATATATTATAATAATAAAAATAAATAATCTTTAAAATAATCTTGTTATAATAATAAACTTTGAAACGTTATTATTGTAATAATAAACTAACTTTTAAAATATTAGTAATATAACAAATAACTTTGAAATAAAATAATCAACTTTAAAATATAAATTATTATAAATAACTTTAAATATTAGTGTAACGACCTCCCTTTACGACCCTTAGAAATCGACACTAATACACCCACGGTATTCAAATGTCGAACATCCAACCGTCAAAAAGATAGATTGTTTGCGGTTAAAGAAAGAAAAGACAGAACAAAATCTCACATTGTGATGAGAAAAACATATAATATACACAAGGTCTTTACTAAAGAAATCATCTTTACTACACATACATAACACAAATCAAAGTATACTAACCTATCATCAACCTTGAACAGTTATAACAACATGTCCGTATAATTGCTGATAAATAACAAACAGAAATAAAGACAAACAAACAGCGGAAGTATATAAGATATGTGAATACATCTTGGAGAATCTAGCTCGTCTTTTGAAAGCTCCAAAGCATCCAGCTAAATCTGGAAATATGCTCGGGCTAACATGAGCATTATAAGAAAATAACGCCAAGACCAGTCTGGTAAACCAACATGAGAAGACTTGAATCAAATCATATTGATTACTATATTTGAACACACTTTTAAAATAAAAGGTATCTCATAAGACCACATCGTACATAAACACATATAGTTTTTTACCTTACAATAACCAGACCATTGATATCAGAAAATCTGGTGATATTATAATAATGTATATTGGTGAAAATACCAATAATCAAGTAGCTGTGATGCTTGTGAGTGTAAACCACAACAATAATAGATATATAATCAAAAACCGTTAAGGCGCATTCGCTAATTGTGTAGGATTCTACGGAGGTACCCTTAGTATTACGAGGATGGTCCTCCTGTATAAGGTTCAGAGCTATCCTTCCGAAGCAACAATACATCCCTAGTGATGTACAATAGGAAATACATAGCTAGCCACACAGGCCGAATGCATTGCTCCATGCATGCATAACAACTATAGGTAAGTCTAGGAAGGAGACGACTGCACCCTTATGGGTTAGCTAAACCTCTGGCTATGCATCCTATCACTAGTTTTAGTCATTGTTATCCGGCATTTTGACCAGGCTATATCCGAACTGACTGGACAAGTTAGACTTCATGATCATTAAGGCAGAAAGCTCGGAGAGATGGTTACTAGGATTGAAGATTGATTATGGACAAGACTATGGATGATAGCAATATGGATTCATGTGAATAACATTCTGGAATTGGCTAACTATGAATTTTTACACTTCAACTGAAAAACGATCGGGTATGATCGTTTTTCACAATGGATCAACTATGATCTAGCTCCATTATGGATTGGCTACGATCCACCTCCAAAATGGACGGCTACGATCCATCTCCAATATGGATTGGATATGGAACATCTTCATTATGGATCGGCTATGATCCATCTCCATTAAGGATTGGCTATGATCCATCTCCATTAAGGATCGGCTATGATCCATCTCCATTAAGGATCGAATTATGGATCGTCTATGACCCATCTCTAATATAGATCAGATATGGAACATCTTCATTATGGATCGACGTGAATCGATATGGATACGGATCACTTGGATTGACGGTTAGAATCAATGATGATTGATCAATATCTTACAGATGTGAAGTCGAAAATGCATGAAACTTTAGAAACAAGAAATAGAGGACATAAAGGACCCACTATATCGATCTCTCGGCCTCACTTGTAAATAAAAACGATCGGCACTGATCTTTCTTTGGTATGCGATCAACCTCAAATTTTGTGGGTCGGATCATTTGGCTCTGGAGGTTCTTCTAGCAAATTTTCAGCTCGATCTATACATGGCTTCTTCTATAAATATAGCGGCCACTCTCCACAAAGGGGATCTTTCTTTCCGCTGCCCAGGCTCTGCCATTTTTATTCTTCATTCTTGACTAATGGATTCCCGTTGATTCAAACTTTCTTGTAATCATAATCAATTGCAAGATTAAAAAAATACAAAGTGGATGTAGGCCAAGATTGCTGAACCACTATAAAATCCATGTGTTCATTTACTTTCTCTACAGTGTTATAATTTCATTCATCATTTAATTTATACGAGATTCTTTTGGATGTTGATGCCCATTTTTAGCGTCAATAGTCATTACTGTTGGTGAGGCTACGTTTGGCGTTCCAACACACGAATCATTACTCGAAAAGATCACAGAATCCCACATGGATTCTCATACCCCAACTGGTCTCAGAATCACACATGGATTCCCACATCTCAAAATTAATCTCGGAATCACACATGGATTCCCATATCTCAAAATTGATCTTGGAATCACACATGGATTCCCATACCCCAACTGGTCTCGGAATCACACATGAATTCCAACATCTCGAACCCCACTCAAATTTCCTCCATGCATAGAACCCGTATATGGTTTTGGAGTGGTTTCTAGTTTGAGCCATCTCATATAAGTACACTCTTCCCACTTACCAGTCACTCCTAAACCAATGGGTCAATTTCTGGAAATACCAATTCTTTTAGAAATAATCAGGTAATACATAAGAGCGTATATCACCTCCTAACCATTTAAGAAGATGGATTTCCTTATCATTTGTCCTAAGAAAACAAAACGAGTTTATACATATAGTATAACACCACCGATGGTAACTGTACCATATAATCCCTATGTTTCTCGTAGATCTTTCCAGAGTTAAATACTTCGGTGTTAAAAAGGGAATATTTCCGCACCACCAAAATTAAGAAGGATTACTTATTTAGACCAAGATTTGATAGTCGGTTATTTAAATATCAAATAAACAAACATTAAAAACAGAGATTACATTTCCTATGGAAACCATTAAGCCTCTTAAAATTAATCTTTCATTAATTAAATCTCTTTTCAAAATATTTATTAAAATATTCATATACTTATCTTACTGGCGTAAGTATGTCCCCAAAACATTACGAGTGATTTCTTATTTCAAAATCATATTAAACGGATAAAAACAAATCTCACTTAAAACAGAGATAACGATTACCCAAAACACTATTCCTTCAGTGTTAAGTATGGAAAAGAATACTCCATACCATCATAATTAAGAAGGTCATTTAGGGAAATCGAATCTCATTACCTTTTATAAAAATTACTTTTATAAATTCCCCATTTATAAATCCCTTTTATTTTATAAATCTTCTTTATAAATTCCCAAATCTATTTATATAAACTTCTTTTATTAATCTACTAGTTATTTTATAAAACCCATTTATAAATCTCTAAAACCATTTATAAAACTCCTTTTATAAATCTTTAAAACTATTTATAAAACTTCATTATAAATCTCTAAAACTAAAAAAACAATTTCTTTCCAATTTCCAAAATCCCTTCCAACTTTATAAGTTCCTTTAACAAATTCTTTATTGGATAAAAAACTTTATTATAAACCTTTCCATTTAAAATGATTCCTTTTAAATAAAAAGTTTATTATTTTTAAACACCTTTTTATAAAACAATTTATCATTTAAAACACCTTTAAATAAAACAAATTATTATGTAAAAACATCTTAAATAAATAATTAATTATCTTTAAACCATATTTAAAACACCATTAAGTAACTTTAAACAATATTTAAAATATACTCAAATAACTTTTAAAACAATATTAATATTTTAAAAATTAACTTTTAAAACAATTAACTTAAAAATAAATTAAGTTTAAAACAATATTAATAAAATAATAAAATAAATAAACTTTAAAACAACATTATTATAATTATAAACTTTAAAATAATATATTATAATAATAAATTAACTTTTGAAATATTAATAATATAACAAATAACTTTGAAATATAATAATCAACTTTAAAATATAAAATAATTAACTTTACAACAATTTATTACAAATAACTTTAAATAATATTAAAGTATAAAATAATCTTAAATAATATTTAGAATATAAAGAAGTTAACTTTAAACACTGTTAGTAAAATAATTATTATATAAAACACTTTACTAAAATAATAATTATATAAAACATCAATAATTGTTTAAAATTTGAAGTTGATTTAAATCTATAGCTTTCTAAATTCGGGAAGAGACATGGCGATCACAATGGTACTTAAACAAGTCACCATTAAGTCCAATTTAACTTCCCAAGTTAATCATTGGTATTCACATAATCAACATCTATATAAATAAATTCAACAATTAACCATCACTGGTTAACACACCACTTATTCAAATTGACATATCAATTAACGACATATAATTAGATGTCCAAATCTATAAAATAGCAGAACAAGGATTTATTCTGCTAATTAAATGACGGATTAATTTAATTAGCAGAACGGTGTTTTATTCCGCTAAACAGGTGTCTACCCTATTCAATTTACTTTAACAATACAGTGTTTATTTGGCTAAATAGATAACACCCATGAAGTTATATTAATTAAACTACGTTATTATCCAAATTAACATAGTTACAACCTAGCAATATGAATTTATCATTAAATTACACTACACCAAAACTAAAAACAAATTATATCAAAGCGTAGTATTTGTAAACACGAATCTAACATAAGAATCTGTGGGTTAATCGGATTCAAAATGAATGAGATATTAATTTTCAATGTTTTCAAGCATTTTAACTTAACCAATTTAATTAAAAAATAAATCCTCACCACAAATTGAAATCGGCCCAAAGCCCACTCTCCCATGCCCAAACTCGATCTCTACAGCTCCTCCCCCTTTCTTCTTCTCCACTTCATTTCGCAATCTCCCTGTAGCCGAACCCAATGCATGCGTGCACGTGCACACTTACTTCGGTCGCTTAACCTTTGATCTAATCATTGCCTCAGGTCTCGAACGATGAGCCAATCCTATTGCACCCCACCACCCTAGCTCCGGTCCCCTATATCAACCTCCAACCATCAAATCCGAAGACCAAATACAGGAAAGAAACGCATCAAATTTCCACGCTGCAACCCCCACACACACTCGAACTCCGCCAAACTTGACCACAAGCTAGTGCTCTCCAAGACAGATCTAACGCCACCCTCCGTTTCTCCTATCTTCGCCTAAAATTCTGACCAGGCGAAATCCTAGTCTACGACCTCCGTGGACAACCATCACGAAAATCCATCAAAACTACACTAAAAATCCTACAGTCCGCCCTGACTCCAATGGCGCATACGCCGCCTTCTAACTCGAAGCATATTGCGGTAATTTGATTTTAGAAATTTGATGCTCATTTTTCCTCTTGCTGTTTTATTGTGATATCTTAGTCATTTTTCGATGAAAACTTGAGCACCCATTTTCTAAAAATACCAGAGATGTAGATGGATAACTTTCATCTTGAATGATTTGGTTAAAACTGAGTAGAATGAGAGTGAATGATTTTTGAAATTATGAGGAGATTTAGATTACCTTGGTTTTAGCATACACAGAGAAATGAACTCGAGAACAATGAAGACAGGGAGAAGAAGTATGCTCTGAAATTTTGTGTACATATCCATGCCTACCTACTCTAAGGCTAAGGAGACAAAATCCATAAATTAAGACACAAATCAAGGGGACAAGGGACAGGGGAACAAGGGAGACAAGAGGTAGGGGGTGAAGAAGCAAAATGTTCTACACTGTGCTGCCGTGTACAGACAATGTTTTGTGTTTTGAATTTGAATATATTACGATACCCCGTCACACAATAACCCATCCTAATATGAGTCGTGAACGATTGGAAATATAGTATGATTGTGCATAGAAATATGACACAAACACAAAACAACAATAAAACACACCGATTGTCAAATTCTATAAATTTTCTAAAATACAAAAGTTTTTCGTAAAATACGTCAAATGACAATTTAAATATAAAAATCTAAATAAAAATTTTTAGAAAAATTCTACGAATTCAGTTTATTACCAAAATGGTTTTCTTTTTATTTAAAACACCAATCGAATATTTAAAATTAATTAAATATTCCCCAAAAATGATAAAATTTCGAGTCGTTACAATTAACGTTGTAGATGCCAGCAGCATATATTTTTGAATCTCTAATAGTCACGTTTCTACTATCTTTCTAAAAAAGGGTTCTCTATAACTATGGATTTTCCCATCATATGCATTTGAATATCTGATATCCAATATCCATTTCTTCTTCTTTATTGAATTATTAAATACCTGAAAAATAGAAAATATGCATAGTGGTTGCCTATTTTATTGAATTATTAAATACCGTATTTTATACGTCTAATGAGGTACCTGAAAACCTCAACCCTCAGACTACTAAAAGTCAATTGAGCACCCACGAGTTTAAGAGGAAAACATAAACTTCGAGTCAGACATAAAGACTGGTATGAATAATAATCTACCATCTCAAATCATTTATATATCTAGTGAGACCACGCCGCTTAGCAGAACGGGTTTCCCTTTACTAATATCCTAAAACCTTTTTATAAAACCATATATTGTGCTCCTGCAACCACAATGGTTAAAACATCTCAAAATAATATGATATGATGATATGCATAACAAGTGAATCAATTCTGGATTACCCATACACATTCATTTTAACTATTTGTCATAGTTATAGTATCTAGAATTACTATTAACCTAATAGTTTTCATGGGCTGACTAATAACCGGTTAAATATTAAAGGACTACCTGTCCAATTACATAGTTTTCATGGGATCACTACGAACCTATTGGTAACTCCAATATCTTTTCTTTTATCCTAGTTTTCATGGGATGACTAGGAACCTATTGACTGTTTGTCAATATCTTAATTTCTTATTCTAGTTTTCATGGGCTGACTAGGAACCTATTGACTATCTGTTAATATCTTAATCTCTTATCCAGATATAGTTTTCATGGGCTAACTATTAACCTACTGGTCCCTGCCAATATCAAATCATAGTTTTCATGGGCTAACTATAAACCTGTCTTACTGACATCTTCATTATTACATAGTTTTGATGGGCTTTCCATGAACCTGTCTTACTGACATCTTCATTATTACATAGTTTTCATGGGCTTACTATAAACCTGTCTTACTGACATCTTTATTATTACATAGTTTTCATGGGCTTACTATGAACCTATTGGCCCCTGCCAATATCTTTTCCTATACACAGTTTTCATGGGCTTACCATGAAATCTTTAATTTATATTCACTATTGGGTCAACCTAACTGGTTATTCTGCCCTTCTCCAGGGTACCGTTATGGGTTCATTTCAATGTGAATATATATATATATATGAAGAAGCAAACATAATAACTTGGTTAATTCCTTTAACCTATTAAGACTTCTACAAAAACTCCATTCCAAAATACTTTATTTATTTATATGCCATGGTTTGTTGAATCATGAGTTTTGATTCATGACAAAAAGCTTAAACGATCAGTGATGAGACTATACGATCAAGCGACAAAAAGAGAATGAGATATGCAAGCTATTAAACTGCAAATGAGATGAGACTACAAATCTAAGTATAGTATGTTTATTTACTGTAGTTTTAGTCTTAGATATGGTTCAAAATTGTTAAAATCTATCCTCAAGTAGTTTTCACATACTCAAAATAGTTCTAAAAGTTCAAATTCTTTAAAAAATGTGCAAACTATGCACTGACAACCAGGTCAGTCGACTGACCAAAAACGATCAGTCGACTGAACCTGTTCAGTGCACAGATATGCACCATTTTACACTATCTTTAAATATTCAGTTGACTGGTCGATTTTGCTCAGTCGAATCACCGGCTCTAACGGCTATTTTTTCCTGAAGAGACACTTCTATTTGCGAAGAGTTACGATCCAAATTGAAGAGATATGGCTGCACCTTTTGGTTAAAACTCTTTGTGAATAGTTGTAACTATTTGTCTTCTATATAAACACATTAGAATCACTTCTCAAATCACCGAATTATATTTTGATTTCTTGCTATATTCTCTACTATCTATCTCTGCAATCTAAAAGCAATTACAATCTATCTATTGCTTGAATCTCTGAATTAATTAATATATTCTTCGATTCTAAGCAATATCTTCCTTTCATATCTTCACACGCACAATATATACTCGAGGATTTGGTTATAGGAAGGGTGTACTATTAAAGACATATCCGTGTTAGTCAGAACACAATTGTTAACTATTTACTTATACCAGTAGAAGTCATGTTCGGTTGTTCAGGCGGTAAAAGTCCTCTTCGGCTGTTTGAGGCAGAAAAATCCTATTCGGCTGCTCATGTGTTGTATACCTATTCCTCCGGGTTAAGAGAGGGTTTATGGAGTTTAAATCCAGAGTGTAGTCTGGGACTGCATGTAGAATGGGAAGTTCGAACCAATATAAAAAGTCCTGGTGTGCTTATTTCGTTTACTTTATTACTATTATCTATTATCTAGTTTATATTTCCGCACTATTATAATATTCCATATTACACGATCCTAAGTGTTAACTAGTCACACAGCTTACATACTTTCATTTGGTATCGGAGCACGGACATCCTATAACCGTAACACAGTTATTTGATATTTTCAGTAATATGGAAAATAACACCAACATTAACACTTGTTTCATTGAAGGACAGTCAACTACATGACCACCACTATTTAATGGTCTTAATTGTAATTACCGGTCTACTAGAATGAGAATATATATGCAAGCTAATGGTTTTGAAACCTAGAATATTACTCAAAAAGAATATACCATACCAATAGAAGACTTTTCAACTTGGACTACTGTACAAAAAACTGATGCTACTTCAAATGCTAAAGCTATGAACATGCTATTCTGTGCATTAGATAAAAATGAGTTTAATAGGATCAGTATGTGTACACCTGCTTATGATATATGGAGAACTCTAAAAGTAACTCATGAAGGGACTAACAAAGTCAAACAAAGCAAAATCTCTATGTTGATAAATCAGTTCCAGAATTTCAAAATGAAACCAAACGAAACTATAAATGACATGTACTCTAGATTTCAAGATATATATCACTCACTATTGGCACTAGATCAAAAAAATTCTGATTTTGATATTGTTACAAAAATCCTCAATTCTTTAACGGACGATTGGGAACGAAAAGTCTTAGCAATTGAAGAAGCTGATGATTTATCAACCATGAAACTAAAAAGAATTGATAGGAAATTTAATGTCATATGAAGTGAATTTGCAGGCAAAGAAAGTACAGGCACAAGACAAAAATAATATAGCATTTCAAGCAGAAAAAGGTGATTCAGATTCAGATGAAGAG
Organism: Allium fistulosum; assembly: GCA_030737815.1. Classification (NCBI taxonomy): domain Eukaryota; kingdom Viridiplantae; phylum Streptophyta; class Magnoliopsida; order Asparagales; family Amaryllidaceae; genus Allium; species Allium fistulosum. The sequence continues at coordinate 414,152,285 of CM060906.1, forward strand.
GATATGGCACTTATTGCTAAGAATTTCAAAAAGTTTTTGAAATTCAAAAAGAACAACAAATTCATATTTTACAAAAATAACTCCAACAACAACAATAATAGCGGTAAACCATCATCCTCTGTCATGCAATGTTATGAATGCCATAAAAAGGGTCATATGAAGAAAGATTGTCCAGAGAAAAAGAAAAACAAATTCAAGAAGGACAAATTCAAGAAGAAAGCATTTTCAGTAACATGGGATAACTCAGATTCTTCATCATCATGAGATAGTGACAGCGACAGTGGCACAGAGCAAGCAAATGTATGCTTCATGGCTACAAGTGATGATGTAAGTGAATTAATTTTTGAAGATCTTGTTGAAATTAATTCAGAACTAGTAGACTTAGTAAAACAAATTAAAAATAAAAATAAAGAGTTATAAGGAAAACTGAATAGATCTGAATTAGAAGTTAGTATGCTAAGAGATGAAAAGAAAATTCTAGAAGAAGAACTTGAAATGATTCAAGAATCTAATTCTAATTTAACATCTCAACTTTCTATGATAACTCAGGAATAAGAAATTCAGAAAAATAAAAATGATGATTTTTCAGTAGAGATTAATGATTTAAAATCTAACAGTAAAGTATTAGAGTTAGAAAATTCGAGTCTCAAAACCAAGTTAGAAAATATTAATAAAAATATTTCTAACTTCAATAAAGGACGAGAGAATCTTTAATAGAAAATTCTCAGTCTACTTCAGACAAAATGGGACTAGGATATAAGAAAATTGAAAATCTAAAGAAATTTGAAAAGTTTAAAAATAAGATTAAAAACAAAATTAAGAAAGATATTAAGAAGACAATTTCTAAAGATATTAAAACTATTAAGATATGGATTCCTAAAACAAATAACAATTTAATTAGGAATAGACAAATTAAAACATTTATGGAAACTGTTCATAAAAATAAGAATTATATTTATAAAGGGAATTCTGAACCCGCTTGGGTTTGGTTTCCTAAGACCTAACTCTTAGGACCCCAAAAGAAAAGAAGGTACCAACTTAACCTTTATTTCTTGCAGGTACCACTTAAAAAGAGAGGAAAATGGATCTTAAACAGCGGTTGCTCAAAACACATGACTGGTAATAAGGACATGTTAACTAACATTGTCTACTCAAATGGAGGATCGGTCACTTTTGGAGATAATTCGAAAGGTTATATCATCGGCAAAGGCGATGTGAGCAATAACGGTATCTCTAATTTACCTCTCATTTCTGATGTTTTATTAGTTAAAAACTTAAAACATAATTTATTGAGCATAAGTCAATTATGTGATAAAGGTTTTAATATATCGTTTTCAGAAAATAAATGCAATATTTCTGATAAAAATCAAAATTTAAATTTTGAAGGTATAAGAGATAGAAATATTTATATTTTGAATATGAATGTAAATCATAACACAAACATGTGTTTAGTAGCTACAGAAAATGATTCTTGGCTATGGCATAAAAGATTTTGTCATATAAATATTAAACTATTAATAAAATAGCTAAAAATAAACTTGTTAAAGGATTACCTGATATGAAATTCAAAGTTGATAATATTTGTGATGCATGTCAGTTAGGAAAATTACCAAAATCTTCTTTTAAATCCAAGAAAATCATATCTACAACACAACCACTTGAACTACTACATATGGACCTCTTTGGACCTACTCAAGTTCAATCTATTAATCATAATAGATATGTGTTTGTTATTGTAGATGATTTTTCAAGATATACATGGACTATTTTCATGAAACATAAAAGTGATACTTTTGAAAATTTTAAAATTTTTGTTCAAAGAATTCAAAATATAAAGAGTTTAAAAGTTAAAAATATTAGAAGTGATCATGGAGGTGAATTTGAAATTGAAGTTTTTGGACATTTTTGTAACAAGAAAGGAATTAATCATAATTTTTCTTTTCCTCGAACACCACAACAAAACGGAGTTGTAGAAAGGAAAAACAGAACATTACAAGAATGTGCAAGAACTTTATTAAATGGAAGCACTCTACCAAAACATTTCTGGGCAGAAACTGTTGCAACTGCTTGTTATGTTTTGAATCGTGTTTCTATTCGACCATTAACAAAACACACCCCATATGAACTTTTAAATGGTAGAAAACCAAATATATCTTATTTCAAAGTATTTGGTTCAAAATGTTTTATACTTAATACTAAAGATCAGCTTGGCAAATTAGATCCAAAATCTGATGAAGGAATATTCATAGGATATTTGGAGAGAAACAAAGCTTATCGAGTTTTTAATAAAAGAACTAAAGTAATCGAAGAAACTCTTCATGTTTCATTCGATGAAAATTTCAAAATTTCTTCTAATATTACAAACTTTGAAGATAATTCTAATAAAATAATAACAAATATTTCAGAAGATGATGATATTATTTTTCAAGATAATAATATTAATACTAGAGAAGATGAAAACATTGTTCAAAATGAAAATATTGAAATATCTCCTCCATGAATTCTTAGAGATCACCCTGTTCAAAATATAATTAGAGAAGTAAATTCAAATGTAAGAACAAGACATTAATTAAATCAAATAGGCCATGTAGCTTTTCTCTCTAATATAGAACCTAAAAATATTAAGGAAGCCTCCACTGATGACTATTGGATTATAGCTATGCAAGAAGAGCTAAATCAATTTGAAAGAAATGAAGTTTGGGAATTAGTTCCTAGACTAAGTGATCAATCGGACATTGGTACAAAATGGGTTTTCAAAAACAAAGCTGATGAACTAGGTAATATAACTAGAAATAAAGCTATATTAGTAGCACAAGGGTATAATCAAGAAGAGGGAATAGACTATGAAGAAACATTTGTTCCTGTCGCAAGATTAGAAGCTATACGTATTCTACTGGCCTTTGCATGTTTTCATAACTTTAAATTATATCAAAGGATGTTAAAATTGCTTTTTTAAATGGATATATAAAAGAAAATGTTTATGTTGAACAACCTCCTCTTTTCGCTCATGAAAAATTTCCAGACCATGTTTATAAACTTAAGAAAGCCTTATACGGTTTGAAACAGCCACCTCGTGCTTAGTACCACCGACTAAAGAGCTATCTAATAGAATTTGGCTTTGAAATTGGGAAGGTTGATCAAACTTTATTTATTAAGAAATCTAAACAAGGTATTTTAATATATGTTGATGATATTATATTTGGTTCAACTAATGAAAAATTATGTCAGGAATTTTCGACTATCATAACCAATGAATTTGAAATGTCTCATATGGGAGAACTATCGTATTTTCTTGGATTACAAATTAAACAATTACAAAATGGTATTTTTATTAATCAAGAAAAATATTGTAATAATCTAATTAAACGATTTGGTATGGAAGACGCTTCTGCCAAACCAACTCCTATGAGTACAACTATACATCTTGATAGAGATGAACATGGTAAGAGTGTCGACCAGAAACTATATCGTAGTATGATTGGATCATTACTTTACTTAACTACTAGTCGACCTGATATAATGATGAGTGTTTATTTATGTGCTCGATTTCAAGCAAATCCTAAAGAATCACATATGCGAGCAGTAAAACGTATAATTCGTTATCTTAGCAAGACCAAGGATTTCAGACTATTTTATCCGAAAGGATGTCTTTTCGAATTAGTATCCTATAGTGATGTTGATTTTGGAGGAAGTCGGACGGATAGAAAAAGTACAAGTGGAACTTGTCATTTCATCGGACGGTCCTTAGTATCTTGGTTTAGCAAGAAACAAAACCGTGTTTCACTATCGACATGTGAAGCAGAATATATATCTGCAGCTTTAGCATGTGCTCAAGTTATCTACATGCAAAAAATACTACAAGATTTTGATATAAAATTAAATAAATCTATAATATACTGTGATAACACAAGTGCAATTAATTTATCTAAAAATCCTGTCAATCACTCACGAACTAAACATATTGAAATTCATCATCATTTTCTTCGTGATAATATTGAAAAGGATATAGTAAATTTAGAATTTGTAAATTATGAAAATCAATTAGCTGATATTTTCACTAAACCTCTCAATGAAAATGTTTTTGTAAAATTAAGAAGAGAACTAGGTATAATTTCTTTTAAAGAATTATAATTTTTTGAATCATGCAAAAGTCTGTTTATTCTATTCCTTTCATTATTTACTAGTTATTCCTTGTTTAACCAATCATTTCCTCTATTTTTAGAATACCTATTTTATATAAATTTAAGGGTTATTTGCTTATTTTCTCTCCACCTTGATTGTTTGAGTCAAATATTTCTTATTCCTTGCAACAATGTCTTCCCAAAACAACTCCCAGAATGACTCTACTTACTCTTCTTTAGATTTTTCCACACCATCCCCTGATTCTTCTAATTTACCTACACCTACTCCATGTTATGAACCTGCTAGACCATCAAACTATCATACTGGTTATACTCCAGAAAAGAAGAAGGCATGTCGTTTCTTATTCTTTGGTTCTCCGTTAACAAAACAAAAGATTGATGATATACATCATTATCAACGGGAATCAATAGAAATACAACGCGAAATGTACTATGAACAAAAACTTAATTCAAAGCAACTTAGCTTTCTGGAGCAACTTGGCTGGAAATTCTACGGGACATCTACATCCGACGTTCATCAATCCACAACGTCTTCCTATCGGAATCCATAGGATCAGTCACCACAACCTCCTCCTGTGTTTCCAAATTCATGGGAGTATGGAAATCACTGGTCTCCATTGAAACCATGCAAAGAAAAGACTAAAGTTGAACCGGAAGATTGCAAGACTCCACATTCATCTACTTCTTCTTCATCCAAATAATTTTTTGCATATTTTTTTATATATTTTATTTGAATCTACTATATTTTATTACATATATTTTTTAATAAAAAAAGACTAATAATTCTGCAAAAGAGCATTCGGTCGACTGAACGAATTAGGTCAGTCGGCTGAATCTGGAAACAGAAAGTTTCAGGAGATCGATCAGTCGACTGACCATATACGACCAGTCGACTGAATGCTTATCTAAACCTATTAACTTCTGTTTCACCTACCGTTTACCCATATAACCCATCTTCTTCACTTTTACCCCTCACTTTTACTTTCTACCATCAAAATTTCAAAACCCTAGCCCTCCAAATTTTCAAATTCCTTTACTTAATTATTCTTTCAAATGGCTCCAAGACAACCAAAACGCTCTAGACAAGCTTCATCCTCAGCCTCTGAACCTATTGACACCCAAATAGCTCAATGGCTTTATGATGCCACCGCTATCCAAAGATGGAATAAGATGAAGGAAGCTCGCTTTCTAGAAGGATCATTTGTTGTATTTCCTGACTTCGCTGCATATAGAATTCAAGATCTTGCTAGAAGAAGTCGTCTAGAATTTCTCCTTGACTACAACCGGAACGATCTCAAGATAAATCATACAATGGTAAAACTCTTTTACGCTAACTTGAATTTGGGTCAACAAAATCCAAGAAACTGTGACAACTGCGTATGGAGTTTAGTTTATGGTCAACAAGTCTTCTTGTCGTTAGATAGAATTGGACACATTCTTCAAATACCAACAAATGGTATTCGACTAGAAGATTTTAATGTTGCTTTAAGTGAACGAGATGAAGTAAGTCATAGATTTTTGGAGGACGACATGACATAATTAAAATCTACCGCCTTACGCCCTTTAGCTCGAATTATGCATCGAGCCTTAATGCACACAATTCTTCCTCATACAGGGTCTTATAAGCTTGTATACCAAGAGAATTATAGAGCTTTATATGCAATTTGGGGTGATGTTCAAATTAATTGGCCTAGGCTTATGCTTGACGAATTCCTAGCCTTCAACCAAGGACGGATGAACATCATTTACTATGGCGAATATATTATGCGGCTCCTAATGAATCTTCAAGTTCCAGTTCCAGAATCCGACACTTCCACAATTAAGACTCTAAATAGCCGCACAATTAGTTTAATGAAATTGCCTCTAAGACCGCTCACTATCATGTCATTCCAAGAATGGCAATCAAGGCCTCGCCAACAAGCTGCTACTCCACAACAACGAAGAGATGAAATTCGTACCACAACCCCATCCCAAAGCACCCGAGAGTCCATTGATCTACTTGCACGTAATTAAGTAATTTTGGATTCTCGCATTAAGAATCTCAACAAGAAGATTGACAGGAAGTTTGACAAGATCAAAAGCTTCTTCGGGATTCTATGGGATGCAATTACTTGTTCTTCCTCTTCTACCACTGTAGAACCTTCACATCGTGATTCAGGAAAACACCCGGCACCTCATTTTACTTAGTCTACATCTGAAGAACATACAAGTTCTGACACTAGTGGAAATGGGGTGGCAGACAATATATGGAAAGCTCTTCATGAGGCAAAGAAGTAAGGCAAGAGGAAGAGAAAGAAGAAACAGATTCAGACTCTGATGAGTGATGATGGTAATTCATGATGGTGGTAGTAAGTTAATTTTTTTAAGTAAAACACTCTAGTATCATTTAATTTCTTTGATGTTGATGGGCTTGTATAAATAGCCTGGCAGAATTTGCAAAAACTTATTTTTTTGTGACTGTTATTTAATATGTTGTTAGTTCACAATGCTTATGTGATAACATATTATACGGTTGCTTATTTCCTTTTTGTCGATGACAAAGGGGGAGAAATTTGTATGACTTACCAACTTTTGTAGGATTAGATATGTCACCACATATTTAGGGGGAGAAATATATATCTTAATGTATATAATTCTTAATATATAACATCATCAAAAACAGGTTGTCATCAATCAAAAAGGGGGAGAATGTTGAATCATGAGTTTTGATTCATGACAAAAAGCTTAAACGATCAATGATGAGACAATACAATCAAGCGACAAAAAGAGAATGAGATATGCAAGCTATTAAACTACAAATGAGATGAGACTACAAATCTAAGTATAGTATGTTTATTTACTGTAGTTTCAGTCTTAGATATGGTTCAAAATTGTTAAAATCTATCCTCAAGTAGTTTGCACATACTCAAAATAGTTCTAAAAGTTCAAATTCTTTAAAAAATGTGCAAACTGTGCACTGACAACTAGGTCAGTCGATTGACCGAAAACGATCAGTCGACTGAACCTGTTCAGTGCACAGATATTCACCGTTTTACACTATCTTTAAATATTCAGTTGACTGGTCGATTTTGCTCAGTCGACTGACCGACTCTAACGGCTATTTTTTCCTAAAGAGACACTTCTATTTGCAAAGAGTTACGATCCAAATTGAAGAGATATGGCTGCACCTTTTGGTTAAAACTCTTTGTTAATAGTTGTAACTATTTGTCTTCTATATAAACACATTAGAATCACTTCTCAAATCACCGAATTATATTTTGATTTCTTGCTATATTCTCTACTATCTATCTCTGCAATCTAAAAGCAATCACAATCTATATATTGCTTGAATCTCTGAATTAATTAATATATTCTTCGATTCTAAGCAATATCTTCCTTTCATATCTTCACACGCATAATATACTTAAGGATTTGATTATAGGAAGGGTGTACTATTAATGACATATCTGTGTTATTCAGAACACAATTGTCAACTATTTACTTGTACTAGTAGAAGTCCTGTTCGGTTGTTCAGGCGGTAAAAGTCCTCTTTGGCTATTTGAGGCAGAAAATTCTTGTTCGGCTGCTCAGGTGTTGTATACCTATTCTTTCGGGTTAAGAGAGGGGTTTATAGAGTTTAAATCCATAGTGTAGTTTGGGACTGGACGTAGAACGGGAAGTTCGAACCAGTATAAAAAGTCCTGGTGTGCTTATTTCATTTACTTTATTACTATTATCTATTATCAAGTTTATATTTCCGCACTATTATAATATTCCATATTACACGATCCTAAATGTTAACTAGTCACACAGCTTACACACTTTCATGGTTTTCCTTTAAAATGAGATTGTGTTATTTGTTTTGAAAGTTAAGGCTTTTGAAACCTTAAAACATCACTTTCGAAGCCCCTGGATAACTTCCTTCGAAATCATAGAAAACTTCTTTCCAAAACATTACATATATACCTTTCGAAGCTCTTTAAATCATCTCTTTCGAAACCAGAATATACCTTTCGAAAGTATAAAAATATTCCTTATTAATCTTTAGAAACATAGCTTCGAAACCAATGAAAGTACCCTTTCGAAACCTTTGGAAGTATCCCTTCCGAAACCGTTGGGTTATATTTAAAACATCATTTGGGTCAAAGTGAATATAAATGAAAGTATCTCTTTCGAAACCAATCTTTATCATATATAAGTATTGGGGAAAACTTGATGGCGTCGGCACCATCCCTTTCGAAAGCTTCAAAACATTTAAGAAAAACATTGAAGGATAGCTTTGAAACCCCGTTCCGAAGCCATTGCCTTTGAAACCCATGAACCCTTTCGAAAGCATTTAGGAAGTGGCTTAATACATCTTTAAAACAAACACTACTCTTCGAAAGCATTGATAACTTCAATACACTCGAAAGGCAAAAGAATGGTAGAAGGGCTTCGACTAGGTCGGAACCCTTCTTTCGAAAGCATTTATTTACAACTAAAGGAACTAATTCGAAAGCCATTATTTTTGAAACAAAAATGGCAACCCCTTCGAAAGCTATTAGAAAACTCCTTTCGAAAACATATGTTTCGACTATGTCGAAAGCTTTAGTAAAACAAAGGCAGTCGCTTAACTTTTTAAAACAAACTAAGGTATCGACCCCATCGGAAGCATTGCTTTCGACACCATACCTTCTGCCTTTCTCCAATCCACTACGTACCATCTAAATGATACCCTGCATATTGGTTTCGGCTTAATAGGGTTTCAACTTAATCAAAGGCCAAAGGTACCTCTAATAGAAGTGAAACCTTTTTTTGGGTAAAGGCTGAGTAAAGCCACTTAAAACAAGTTATATCTAACTAACCTGCCTACGTTTAATTACATGATTGGTTGCCTCAACTTTTTACATGCTTTACAAAAATTACCGCCTCTTAATTTTTGGATAAGTATGAAGAGTAATTTTTACAGATAAGACCTTCCATTAGAAATACAATTAAATCATTTAGATCCTCCTCTCAAAAAAATTTAATTTTTCAGTAAATCACTTAAGAAAAATCCCCAAAAATTACAGAAATTCACTTTGACCATGTTATCTAACATATCTAAATTTTTGACCCAAATTCTCAATGTAATTTCTGAAATAAATTCCTAAACCCAATTAACCATATTTTCATTCGAAAATTTATAATAATCTTTCCATAGCTTTGAAAATTATCAAACATAAAACCCAACTCCAAAATCATGCTTTTCATAACATATAATTTTTCCATGGCATTCAAACATCAATTTTTATTGGTTTTGCTCTAAAACCGTATAAATCTTAATTTAAACAATTTTGTTTAAATTAAACAAACTTTAATTCAAGCATATCATCATCCAAACATCATATATACAAATTTAATCTTAAATCCGAAACTTATATTCATAAAATAGAGATGGAATTATTATCCACCTTAATTATGATAAGGAAAGTGAATTGAGATTGAGATTGATTTCCCTTCTTTAATTTCTTAGCTTTTTATTTGAATTTTTATTCTTTTTCCTCTCTAATAGTGGCTGGCTTCCCTTCTTATTTTTGTGTTTTTGTGAAAATGGAAGTGGACGTGTATGGCCTAAGTACTCAAACTATATATATATATATATATATATATATATATATATATAAGGGTAAAGGTTATGTATGGCAAATACCCAATATACCTTTGTGTAGATTAATTATCCTATAAACCGTTCTTAAGCCCATTTAATTAATTGATTAAGCACGACCACTAAATATTTATTCAAATCTCAATCCGCTTATCACTTAACATTTACATTATTCTATTTAATTTATCTAATTAAATATCCTGAATAATGTTATTAAAAATTAGGGGTGTTGTAGGCTCCCCCTCCTTAAAGAATTTCGTCCTCGAAATTTAGTAAGGATGAAATACTAATCATAGAAATCATCTGTAACAACTCCTAACAACCATACTAGTCTACTCGACTAGCGATTATCTATATAAATCTAATATAGACATACCCTCAAAACAGATCAGGATAAGTATCTCGAATCATGTTTTCTGTCTTTCAAGTACAGTTCTTCTCGTTGTCGCGCCACTGAACTTTCACCAACTTGACTGTCTTGGATCTCAATCTTTTCTCATCTCTCGCCACAACCTGCACCGTTGTCTAACAACTGTCAAATTAGGCTCTACTACCAACTCTTCCAACTCTGTCGGAGGAATGGTAGTCTTTGGATCATGCACATACTTGCGAAGATGAGACACATGGAATACATTATGGACATCTGCCACATTGCTCGGCAACTCTACTCTGTATGCGAGCTTTCCAATCCTCTCTATAGTCTGGAATAGACCAACATATCTTGGTGCCAACTTTCTTGACTTTCCAAATTGTTTCAACCCTTCATCGGTGACACTTTAATAAAAACCCTATCTCCAACTGAGAACTCTAGGTCTTTACGCCTTTTATCTGTGTAACTCTTCTGTCTGGATTAAGCTTCCTTCATCCATTCTCGGATCAACTCAATCTTCTCTAACGCCTCTCTAACCATCTCTGGACCTAAGACCAATCTGTCTTCAGTCTCGAACCAACATGCTGGCGATTTTCATAGCCTTCCATACAAAGCTTCAAAAGGCGCCATTCCTATACTAGTCTGATAACTATTATTATAGGAAAACTCAATTAACGGTAGGTGATCTTCCCAAGATCCACCAAAGTCAATTACACAAGCTCTCAACAAATCTTCTAGTACTTTATTGACTCTCTTAGTCTGCCCATCCATCTATGGGTGATATGTTGTACTCATCTTGAGCTTGGAACCTAATACTCTCTGTAGACTTCTCCAAAATTCGCTAGTGAATAATGCATCTCTGTCACTGACTATGCTACTAGGAATTCCATGAAATCTAACTATGTTCTTCATGAACAACTTCGCCAAAACAGATGCCGTCTTGGTTGACTTGAATGGAATGAAATGGGCACTCTTGGTCAATCTGTCCACTATGACCCATATGCCTTCATTTCCCCTATTCGACCTTCGCAACCCGTCAATGAAATCCATGGATATAGAATCCCACTTCCACACTGGAATCTCTAAAGGTTGAAGAAATTCGCTCGGCTTCTGGTGTTCGGCCTTCACTTGCTGACAGTTTGCACATTGCCTAACCCACAAGCCAACATCCCTCTTCATGCCTTCCCAATAGAAGCTCTTCTTCATATCCTGATACATCTTGGTCCCCCCAGGATGAATCATAAACTTGGATCGATGACACTCTTCTAGAACTTCTCTTCTCAAGTTCTCTATATTCAGAACACATAAGCGTCTCTTCATCCTCAACCATCCTTTTTGGTCGATGTCAAAATCTTTTAGATCACCGATCTCTGATCCCACCTCAAGCCTTCTAATCCTCTCGACTAATACTGGATCTTCTTTCTGCTTAGAAGCTATCCTTTCGATTAGCACTGGTCGCACTTCTAAATAGGCTAACATAGCAGCACTCTGATTAGAACCAGCAGTCGATCTCGACTTTATACTACAAGTAGTCAAAGCTTCTAAATCTTTCCATTCCACCAACATAGCTAACACCATATTTTGACGTTTCATGCTAAGAGCATCCGCTACCTTATTTCCTTTCCCAGAAGTATATTCTATGCCAAAATCATAAGCAGCCAAAAACTTCGGTCGTCTCTACTGTCGCATATTCAACTCCTTCTGAGTGAATAAGTATCCTAAAGACTTATGATCCGTGTATAGCTTAATTCTCTACCCTCGGAGATAATGTCTCCAAATCTTCATTGCGAAGATCACCGAAGCCAACTCCAAATTATGAGTAGGGCATCTCACCTCATGCGATCTAAGCTGTCAAGTAGTGTAGGCAATGACTTTACCATTCTGCATCGGCACAACTCTCAATCCCATTTCACATGCATCAGTGTACACCACCAACCCTTGGTTTCCATCTGGAACAACTAACACTGGTGCGTTGGTCAACAAATGCTTTAACTTAATGAATTTCACATCCTTCTTGGTCAACTTAGTCAAAGGTGCTGCTATCCGCTAAAAATCCCTAATGAATCTCCGGTAATAGCCAGCAAGTCCGAGAAAACTTCTGATCTCGGTTACCATCTCTGGTCTCTTCCAATTATTTACAACTTCGATCTTAACTAGATCTACTGCCAAACCCTCCTTTGAAACCACATGACCAAGAAACTTGATCTCTTTCTCGCAAAAATGACACTTGGAAAACTTCGTCTTTAGCTGATGTTGCCTCGGCGTCTCAAGTACTACTCCTAAATGATCTTCATGCTCCCTTTCATCTTTCGAGTACATCAAACTGTCATCTATGAACACCAATACGAACCTATCCAAGTGCTCTTGGAAAACTCGGTTCATCCAATCCATGAAGAAAGTAGGTGCATTCGTCGACCTAAATGGCATCACCAACCATTCATATGAACCATATTTAGTTCGAAATGTTGTCAAAGGAATACTGTTCTCTGCCACTCTCAACTTATGAAATACCATCGCCAAATCCAATTGGGAAAACACTCTGGCTCTACTCAACTGATCGAACAGATCATCTATTCTTAGCAAAGGATACTTATTCTTGATTATCCTTTCGTTCAGCTTACGATAGTCGATGCACATTCTTAATGACCCATCTGGCTTCTTCACAAAAACGCGGCCACTCCCCAAGGCGAACTGCTTGGTATAATAAAATTTCTTCCTTCTAGATCCACCGGCCGCACCTTCAATTCTTTCATCTTAGTCAATGTCATCCTGCTAGGTGGTCTACTGACAAGTTCAGTTCCTGGCACAAGATCTATCTGAAACTCAAAAGCTCATTTCGGAGGTAGTCCTATGATTGGCTCAAAAAAAATCTGCAAACTCTCTTGCAACTCGAACCTGACTTAGCTCTTCGCCCACTTCTGTAGCACTTAACAAAGCACAAACACTACGGTCGGAATTCTCCGCTGAGAAGATGATTCGGTTATGACTATCTAGGTGTCTTACTGATTTTTCTCCATCCTGGAAAAATATCCTAGCCCCATATCTACCCAACCGATCCATTCCCAAAATGATATCGAAATCTATGAAATTATAAACATACAGACTGCATGCAAACATATGACCTAACAAATCAAGTTCTAATTGGTCACATCTCATCCCTAAAGTTGCATACTCTCCTATTGGATTCACAACCCCTAAGGATGAAACAAGGTAGGTGGGTTCTAAGCATAACCTATCAACCAGATTCTAGGATATAAATGAATATGATGCATTGGTATCAAATAGTATCCTAACTGGAATACTCTGAATCAAAAAAGTACCTTCCATCACAGTCTTTCCCTTATCTACTGCAGTTGGTCTTGAAGAAGATGGTGGTCCAATAGCAAAGACTTTTCCTTTGTCCACTATAACTGGCTCTGGACACTGGTTCTTGTAATGCCCAACTTGATCGCAGTTCCAGCACTTAACAAGTTTCTTATCCGCGGTCTTCTTCCCCTTGCCTGAACGGCATTCATTTGCAAAACGATCCTTCTTGTCACATTTGTAGCAGACTAAATCAGCTTTTGCTTCCTTGGCTGTATCTCCCTTCTGGGCTCCTTTCTTTTAAAGAACTTCCTCTTCTTTCCCTGAGGACCCTGGGATCCAACTAGGTTCTCTCTATCACAAACAGCAAGCGTCTCTTCATGGCGGATTGCCATCTCCACCACTACATTACTAGGATCTCGGATATGTGTCAGAGTTTCCCTAGCAAGCTCGCGCCTCAGTCCCCGAATGAACCTTTCATTCCTTTTGATGTCAATGTCAATAGTAGCGTATCCATATCGAGATAGCTCATCAAACTTATTAGCATACTCGATAACTGACATATCTCCCTGAACTAAATCCATAAACCTCTGCATCAATGCTGACTTAGAAACCTTAGAAATAAATCTCGGTTCAAATCTACTTCGGAAATCAGCCCAAGTCAACTCTTCCTCCGGAACTCAGGCAGTCACATTATTCCACCAGTAAAGTGCTGACCCTTGCAACTACCTAGAGGCCAACCTTCTCTTCTGCTCATCTTCTAAACCTAGATCAGCAAATATTCTTTCGCAGTGCAACCGCCAATTCTCTATTTTGATAGCATCCTCTATTCCCTTAAACGGCTTTCCACCCAAACTGGTGTAGTCTCTGCTCAGCTTAGCATAATTATTCCCAACTGGAGCCACAAGATTAGCTCCACCAATATTTCCAGCAACACCAGTAACAGCTCCAACTTGCATAAAATTAGCAAAGAACTAATACATCATCCCCGCATCTATTGGCGGATTTCCAGCACCCACATTGGCTTCCGCATTTTGATTAGCATTAACCTGTCGACCTTGGTTCCTCCGGGTGTTAGGTCGAGCATTTCCATCGGTTGTGGTGCTTCCTCCACCTAGATTTTGTCTTCCGTTTCCTGCTTCCATATCTTCTTTCTCGTAAATCTGTATACGAGGCTTAGTAAGATAGAAGAACTACCTAAGAGAGAGGGGAATACGTACTTATATATATATATATATATCAAATACAAGTACGTTACAATTGCATTAACCCAAACCTCGATCAAAAATTTGGATTATGTTTTGAAAAACCTTTTAGGTTTAAATTGCTTAAGTTTTCATAAACCTATGCTCTGATACCAACTTGTAACATCCCCCACCCGGAGGCCCAAAAATAATGGCTATGGATGCTGCAGTCATCCATAGTTATTAATCCTCGGTGACCAAACACGGTAATGTTAGTTACATTGATATAACAGAAACACATGGATATGGAAAAAGCTTAAAATTTCAATACAACATTCACATTCCATTCCAAAAACCCTTTCAATATTCTTTATATAATCCCACAACATAACCACGTTTTGAAAAATATATTTATTACAACATACTCCAAGAGCGACATATGAAGATGCCCCCTTGGTGATCAGTATATAATAGGAAATTAACAACTTTGCCTTAACAAAACATAGCACAGCGGAATCAAACTAAACAAGAACTCAAAATAGCTATAACGCCTCCTGCACATCTTCGGAAGCTTATTCGTCTAATGAGGTACCTGAAAACCTCAACCCTCAGACTACTCAAATTCAATTGAGCACCCGAGAGTTTAAGGGGAAAACATAAACTTTGAGTCAGACATAAAGCCTAATATGAATAATAATCTACCATCTCAAATCATTTAGATATCTAGTGAGACCACGCCACTTAGCGAAATGGATTTCCCCTCACTAATATCCTAAAATCTTTTTATAAAACCATATACTGTGCTCCTGCAACCACAATGGTTAAAACATCTCAAAATAATATGATATGATGATATGCAAAACAAGTGAATCAATTCTGGATTACTCATCCCCATTCATTTTGACTATCTGTTATAGTTATAGTTTCTAGGATTACTATTAACCAAATAGTTTTCACGGGCTCACTAATAACCAGTTAAATGTTTAAGGACTCCCTTTCCAATTACATAGTTTTCATGGGATCACTACGAACCTATTGGTAACTCCAATATCTTTTCTTTTATCCTAGTTTTCATGAGATTACTAGGAACCTATTGACTGTCTGTCAATATCTTAAATCCTAGTTTTCAGGGGCTGACTAGGAACCCATTGACTATCTGTCAATATCTTAATCTCTTATCCAGATATAGTTTTCATGGGCTAACTATTAACCTATTGGCCCCTGCCAATATCAAATCATAGTTTTCATGGGCTAACTATGAACCTGTCTTACTGATATCTTCATTATTCCATAGTTTTCATGGGCTTACTATGAACCTGTCTTACTGACATCTTCATTATTACATAATTTTCATGGGCTTACTATGAACCTGTCTTACAGACATCTTCAATATTACATAGTTTTCATAGGCTTACTATGAACCTATTGGCCTCTACCAAATCTTTTCCTATACACAGTTTTCATGGGCTTACTGTGAACCTATTGGCCCCTACCAATATCTTTAATTTATATTCACTACTGGCTCAACCTAGTTGGTTATTCTGCCCTTCCCTAAGGTACCGTTATGGATTCATTTCAATGTGAATATATATATATATGTATGTATGTATATATATATATATACGAAGAAGCAAACATAATAACTTGGTTAATTCCTTTAACCTATTAAGACTTCTTCAAAAAATCCATTTCAAAATAATTTATTTATTTATATGCCATGGTTTTCCTTTAAAATGAGATTTGGTTATTTGTTTTGAAAGTTAAGGCTTTCGAAACCTTAAAACATCACTTTCGAAATCCATGGGTAACCTCTTTCGAAAGCATAGAAAACTTCTTTTCAAAACATTACATATATACTTTTCGGAGCTCTTTAAATCATCTCTTTCAAAACCAGAATATACCTTTCGAAAGTATAAAAAATTCCATATTAATCTTTAGAAACATAGCTTCGAAACCAATGAAAGTACCCCTTTCGAATCCTTTGGAAGTATCCCTTCCAAAACCATTGGGTTATATTTAAAATATCATTTGGGTCAAAGTGAATATAAACAAAAGTATCTCTTTCGAAACCATTCTTTATTATATAAAAGCATTGGGGAAAACTTGATGGCGTCGGCACCATCCCTTTCGGAAGCTTCAAAACATTTAAGCAAAACACTGAAGGATTGCTTCGAAACCCCCTTCTGGAGCCATTGCCTTTGAAACCCATGAACCCTTTTGAAAGCATTTAGGAAGTGGCTTAATACATCTTTAAAACAAACATTACCGTTCGAAAGCATTGATAACTTCAATACACTCGAAAGGAAAAAGAACGGTAGCAGTGCTTCGACTAGGTCGGAACCCCTTCTTTCGAAAGCATTTATTTACAACTAAAGGAACTCATTCGAAAGCCCTTATTTTCAAAACAGAAAATGGCAACCCCTTCGAAAGCTATTAGAAAACTCCTTTTGAAAACATATGTTTCGACTATGTCGAAAGCTTTAGTAAAACAAAGGCGGGCGCTTAACTTTTTAAAACAAACTAAGGTATCGACCCCAGCGGAAGCATTGCTTTCAACACCATACCTTCTACCTTTCTCCAATCCACTTCGTACCATCTAAACGATACCCTGCATATTGGTTTCGGCTTAATGGGGTTTCGACTTGATCGAAGGCGAAAGGTAAGAGCGAAAGGTACCTCTAATAGAGGCGAAACCTATTTTTCTGGGTAAAGGCTGATTAAAGCCACTTAAAACGCGGTATATCTAACTAACATGCATACGTGTAATTATGTGATTGGTTGCCTCAACTTTTTACATGCTTTACAAAAATTACCGCCTCTTAATTTTTGGATAAGTATCAAGAGTAATTTTTACAAATAACCCCTTCCATTAAAAATACAATTAAATCATATAGATCCTCCTCTCAAAATAATTTAATTCTTATAGTAAATCACTTAAGAAAAATCCCCAAAAATTGCAGAAATTCACTTTGATCATGCTATCTAACATATCAAAATTTCAGACCCAAATTCTCAATATAATTTCTGAAATAATTTCCAAAACCCAATTAACCATATTTTCATTCGAAAATTTATAATAATCTTTCCATAGCTTGAAAAATTATCTAACTTAAAACCCAACTCCAAAATCATGTTTTTCATAACATATAATTTTGCCATGGCATTCAAACATTAATTTCTATTGGTTTTGCTCTAAAACTGTATAAATCTTAATTGAAACAATCTTGTATTAATTAAACAAACTTTAATTCAAGCATATCACCATCCAAACATCATATATACGAATTTAATCTTAAATTCGAAATATATATTCATAAAATAGAGATGGAATTATTATTCACCTTGATTATGATAAGGAAAGTGAATTGAGATTGAGATCGATTCCCCTTCTTTAATTTCTTAGCTTTTTATTTGAATTTCTCTTCTTTTTCCTCTTTAATAATGGCCGACTTCCCTTCTTATTTTTGTGAAAATGAAAGTGAACGTGAATGGCCTAAGTACTCAGTCTATATATAAGGGTAAAGGTTATGTTTGGAAAATATCAATATACCCTTGTGTAGATTAATTATCCTATAAACCATTCTTAAGCCTATTTAATTAATTGATTAAGCACAGCCAGTAAATATTTATTCAAATCTCAATCCCCTTATCACTTAACATTTACATTATTCTATTTAATTTATCTAATTAAATCCCCTGAATAATGTTATTAAAAATTAGGGGTGTTAGAATTTTTCATCTTACAACACCAACTTAATTATGAAGTAATTACGATGCTGAATGCTTCTGTAATTAAGAACCAACAAACTTAATCGATATCAATCTGCCTTAAAATTGAGTAACTATGTTGCTTAACTTACACAATTATGTGGATGCACTTTAACTTTTGTTAAAATGTCAATTTTGACTTAACTATCAATTCAATCAATATCAAAGGAAATTTAGTACTGAAAACGAGGAAAATAAATGCAAAAAAGTAAAGGACGTAAAGATTTACGTGGTTCGAATGTTAAGGAATCTACATCCATGAGTTAATACTTTTTCTCTTATATTCTTTTTAGTACAAGCTTTAATGGTAGAGAGTACGTGTATTTACATTATATAATTCAGAGAAACTCTAAATAAATCTGCGCCTTTTTCTACTACAATGCTTTTCCTTTTATAGTAAGGAAAATGAAGTTATAAGGATTGTTGTGTCATCTTCTTACGATCCACCTTTACCATTAGATTTTGCCACGTGCTTTTTATATGTGTACTTAACTAATCATGCATGGATTGTTTACATGGGTATAGGTGGGAAGATACATTATAGGCGGGAACTTTGAATTTGTTTATAAGTAGGAACTTAGAATTTGGTTTTAGGTAGGAGATTTGAATTTTGTTTTATGGAGTTAGTTGCTGGAACTATTTACGGTTTTATAAAAAAATCCACGCCTTTTTCTACTACAGTGCTTTCCCTTTTATAGTAAGGAAAATGAAGTTATAAGGATTGTTGTGTCATCTTCTTACGATCCGCCTTTACCATTAGATTTTGCCACATGCTTTTTATATGTGTACTTAACTAATCATGCATGGATTGTTTACATGGGTATAGGTGGGAAGATACATTATAGGTGGGAACTTTGAATTTGTTTATAGGTAGGAACTTAGAATTTGGTTTTAGGAAGGAGATTTGAATTTTTTTTATGGAGTCAGTTGCTGGAACTATTTACGGTTTTATACGTTGCTGAATTTTTGCCCAGTGCTTGGTGACTTACGTTGGCACGATGCCTTGTTATTATCCTGGCAATGGTAAGACATCTTTAGTGTTATCAGTGAGTCTCTTGCATCGAAGGTGGTGTAGTTCCTTTTGTTGAAGGTGGCACGGTCTATGACGACCGCCCTACACCACCGGCACCCAATACACATATATAATGCACTATAATCCATGCCCAATCGATGTAGAATGACCATCAAGAGTTGTGACGTAAATAAAACAATATCGAACATGTCATGTATCTCATAGCGCATCAAATGAAATATAATAATAAACATCTCAGATATAAAATGGGCATGACAGTAAATAACCGAATGAAGTACAGAATAAGAATGCATAGATCCATACAATACACATCATAGGAAATAGAGTTATACATTACCTAATAACTCATAGATAACTGATGCAGCAGCGGATAACAAAAATGATGAATCTGTGAAAGTAGCGATCGATGGCATAGAAGATACCGAATGGCCCAAATCCGTTGATCAAAAGATGCCGGATTCTAGCTATCTTCGTCACGTTGATCGTGCACGATACCGTGAAAGAAGATCTGCAATTCTTCAGACGTTGATCAAGCGCACTTGATACCGTGAATTGGCTTCTACGATCGTTGATTCGAGCGCACTCGAATGCCGAAAGAGGAGATAGGAGATCACACTCAACTACCAATTCAATGAAAGCACAAAGCTAACAAACAAAAGTTTTTATTCAAAATCAACTAACTTTTACAAATGACATCACCCGCCTATTTATAGGCTTACAACGCACACAACTGAAATCTGGACAACACATAGGTCGTGTACGACCTAACACCCTACGACCTAAAACAGAGCCGCGACTTACGACTTAACTCATATGACCTAAAGACAAACAAATACAATACAACACTTCACATCACAACAACATTACAACACATAGGTCGGGAATGACCTAAAACAAACAGCGACTCACGACTTAATATATTTACAATCACAACATATACGAGTTACAAACATAACGACTTAAGTATACAACCCACACGACATTAGCTTCAGTGACATAAGAAGAATTAGCTTCCGGAACATCTGGTGCGACCTATAGGATGAGCGATCTAAGGAACTGAGCGACCTGGGCTTGAGCGACCTATCATGAAGTGGTATTGGTGAACGACCTAGTATAGGTCGTAGCTCGCTCGTCCGTTCTGAGCGACTTAATATTCCTCGCATAGGTGAGCGACCTAGCATAGGTCGTAGTCTTTTAGGTCGTGACTTTTTAGGTCGCAGCTTGTAGAAAGAATTAAGTCGCAACTTCTTGTCTCGTGATTCGTTAGGTCGTTGGCGACCTAAGTTAGGTCGGTGGGTTTCGTTTGAGCGATCTAACTCTTCACGCGACCTAAGAATTAACTGGTTAGGTCGTAACCCATTTAGATCGTTATTTGTTAGCTCGCTTGGCGACTTATCATAGGTCGCTGACCTGCTCTTTCTCGCATAACTCGCATCATTCTCCCCCCTGTTAGGTCGCACGTGACTTAACATCTTCTTAGGTCGTTCGCGACCTAAGACTTCACCAATCTGGCCTGCATCATCCTCCCCCGGTTGAGAAAAATTCGTCCTCGAATTTAAAATTTCTTCGTCTTCGACACTCTCATCCTTGTGAAATAGCACCAGGTGTTTGATATTGTCAACGTTAGCACTAGGGAGATGATCAGGCAAATTCAACTTACAATCATTCTCACAAATTTCCTTCACAACTTCCAAACGACCAATCCTTCCAGTATCTAGCTTGTTGTAAGTATTAACAAGAAATCGTTCAATCATCAAGTAGATAGATTCGTTGCCACTTTGCGTCTCCATCAAACCCAAAACAGAGTCCATACTTTCCTCTACCCATAATCTAGTATGTATATGTAATGACATATATAATCCTGACTTCGTCGCGGTTTTCTTTGAAATTTGATAACTCTGACTCTTCTGAACAAACTTTTCAACCCCCTTCCTTAGTGACAGCCCCAAACAAGATGTTGCAATCAACTGCATGTTACGATCACAGTCCTCGCGTCTTTTTACATGTAAGTCTTTGATAATTCTTAATCGCCAATTGTAATCAGGAATATACAATTGCCTTCCTTCGAACAGAAACCCATCAACCAGCCTTCTCAACTCTTCCTGCTCTGTCGGACACATATGTTTACGTGACACATACTGTACAATAGCACTTGACATTTTATTAACATGATGTACGTTTTCCCTTGGCAGTAATTCCTTGGACAACTCCGCAGGAATTACATCTTCACATTCATTCAACATTGACTTAACCTCTTCGATAGTTTCAACACTTTCACTGGTTTCATTTTCACTTAACAGGAATATTTCTGCGCTATCCTCCACTTCTTTAACAAGCTCTCTTGTAGATTGTAGATTAGTCGAATCCACCTCCTTCACCAACAAATTACCCCCTTCACCTTCTGACTTACCTTCTTCATCCTCATTCAACTTTGCTAGTTGTGACTTTTCAACCTCATGTTCGTTAAACTTCGTTGGTTGAAAGTCATCAACTTCATCTTTATCAAACTTTGGTGGTTGAAAACAATCGACTACATCTTCCATCTCGACAAATTCCTTTAAAGACAACAAAGTTTTTAGCTCCTCAATTTCCTCCAACTTGTTTCCACTCTGTTGACGCTTCTTAGGAACCAAAATGATTTGTGTATCCTCGAACATAAAACTGTAGCTGTTTGTGCGTCCATCATGTTGCACAGCTCTATCGTATTGCCATGGCCTTCCCAACAACAGATGGCATACATCCATGTCAACCACATCACACCAAATTTCGTCTTTGTATTTCTTTCCAATAGAAAAATTAACACAAGCTCTTCGATTAACCTTCACTTCCCCTCCTTTCCTCAACCAAGCTAATTTGTAGGGAGTTGGATGTTTCTCGGTTTTCAATGACAGCTTCTTTACAGCTTCTGAAGAAATAATGTTGTCACAACTTCCTGCATCAATGACAAATTTGCAAACCCTTCCCAAGATAGTGCATGTTGATTGAAAGATGTTACTCCTTAACCAACTTGAATTATCCTCTTGTTTTGGGGTCAAATAAGATCTCCTCAACAACAAACTACAACCCTCATCTCCTGTCAATAATTCCTCTTCTTCAACCGGTAATGAATTGACACCATCTACTTCTGCATCTTCATGTTCAATCTCCGCAATCATGGCTCGCTTCTTGGGCTTTGTACATTCATTGCTCTTGTGGCCAAACTCTTGGCAATTAAAGCATTTGAAATTACTATTGACCTTAGCTTTGTTTTCTTCATTCACATTCGGTCTATTGACGACTTTGGAAACATCCGCACTGTTACTAACATCCTTGTTCTGATTGTTGGAATTCATAAACACTCCACCACCTCTCCTTCCTTGTTTCTCCCAAGCAAGTGCTTTCTGATGTGCTTCAGCAACAGATCTGGGATCAAACATATTCACCATGTCTTGAATCTGTGTTCGTAACCCTCCAACATACCTAGCTGTTAGCTGTTCCTCTGTTTCCATAATATCATTCCTCACAATCAATTGGTAAAAATCATCTGCATACTCATTCACTGATCTCGTCCCTTGTCTTAGGTTATGCAAACGTTGATACATAAGAGATTGATAATTATGCGGCAAGAAAGTAGCTTTCATTAACTTCTTCATCTTATCCCATGTGACAATCTTTGACTTCCCCATCCTCTCCCGTGTAAGTTTTGTTTGTTGCCACCATGCCATAGCTCTCCCTCTTAATCTCGTAGCAACTAACTTCACTCTTCGATCCGCGGGAACTTCTTTGAAGTCAAATATTTCCGCAACATTTGAAACCCAATCCAAAAATTCCTCTGTTTCCATTCCTCCCTTGAATTCTGGAATTTCAGTTTTCATCCCCGACTCCCATCGGCGATCATCTTATACAACCCGATATGCACTCCGCACTTGGTCTCGATCTCGTGAATGAACACTACATCTACCACCATCTTCATCAAAAACAGATGTACTTCGATAACGATCTCGACCACCCTCATTTCTATGATCTCGCATATCTCTTCTACTTTGTCTGTCATCATCACGGTATGGTTCATGTTCAAACTCACGTGGAGTTCTTCTCTCTTCATCTCTATACTCGTGATGTTCTCTTCTCATTGAAACTGAAGATTCTCTTCTTCCTCGATAAGGTTGTGGCGATACCCTCCTCGCTTCCGTAACCGATGGTGAAACTTTGTTTCCTCCATGGTTCGAGATTGGTGACCTTCTCCTTTGTCCTTGATTCATATCATTCATCAGTTTCTCTAACTTCCCAATGCCTTCATCAAACTTTTCATTGATGCGTTGTTCCATTTGCTCGGCTTCTTCTCTTCTATACAACGCTTCAACATTCTGATGGCGATTAGCTCTTCTCGATGGCATTTTCAAACTTCAATTCTCGGCCTTGATCCTCAAAATGATGCACGGTTTCAACTTGCTCTCGCCTCTAACACTTCAAACTCTTCAAATAAAATTGGCTCCAAGACTCGGCTTAGCTATGATTGGCTAAGTCTAGCTCTGATACCAAATGATGCAGCAGCGGATAACAAAAATGATGAATCTGTGAAAGTAGCGATCGATGGAATAGAAGATACCGAATGGCCCAAATCCGTTGATCAAAAGATGCCAGATTCTAGCTATCTTCGTCACGTTGATCTCGCACGATACCGTGAAAGAAGATCTGTAATTCTTCAGACGTTGATCAAGCGCACTTGATACGGTGAATTGGCTTCTACGATCGTTGATTCGAGCGCACTCGAATGCCGAAAGAGGAGATAGGAGATCACACTCAACTACCAATTTAATGAAAGCACAAAGCTAACAAACAAAAGTTTTTATTCAAAATCAACTAACTTTTACAAATGACATCACCCGCCTATTTATAGGCTTACGACGCACACAACTGAAATCTGGACAACACATAGGTCGTGTACGACCTAACACCTTGCAACCTAAAACAGAGCCGCGACTTACGACTTAACTCATATGACCTAAAGACAAACAAATACAATACAACACTTCACATCACAACAACATTACAACACATAGGTCGGGAATGACCTAAAACAAACAGCGACTCACGACTTAACATATTTACAATCATAACATATACGAGTTACAAACATAACGACTTAAGTATACAACCCACACGACATTAGCTTCAGTGACATAAGAAGAATTAGCTTCCGGAACATCTGGTGCGACCTATAGGATGAGCGATCTAAGGAACTGAGCGACCTGGGCTTGAGCGACCTATCATGAAGTGGTATTGGTGAACGACCTAGTATAGGTCGTAGCTCGCTCGTCCGTTCTGGGCGACTTAATATTCCTCGCATAGGTGAGCGACCTAGCATAGGTCGTAGTCTTTTAGGTCGTGACTTTTTAGGTCATAGCTTGTAGAAAGAATTAAGTCGCAACTTCTTGTCTCGTGATTCGTTAGGTCGTTGGCGACCTAATTTAGGTCAGTGGGTTTCGTTTGAGCGATCTAACTCTTCATGCGACCTAAGAATTAACTGGTTAGGTCGTAACTCATTTAGATCGTTATTTGTTAGCTCGCTTGGCGACTTATCATAGGTCGCTGACCTACTCTTTCTCGCATAACTCGCATCATTCTCCACCCTGTTAGGTCGCACGCGACTTAACATCTTCTTAGGTCGTTCGCGACCTAAGACTTCACCAATCTGGCCTGCATCAATAACTATCTCTAAGTAATAAAGGCAGTAGTAAGCTTCATAGTGCTATGAAACAGAATAGCAAATAAGTATATGTAGTAGTATGAGGGAATAGCCTCTTGCTCGCAACCTGTCCAACTCTACTGCTCACCAGACCTAATATTCCTAATCTACTTATTTAAGAGTACCCAGATTATGAGGAAGCAATGCATAAAACCATGGGTCAAACAGTAGTCTGATGTGAGCGGTAGTAGATCTCTAAATACTAATATACCACTAAAAAGGATAAATGGTATGAATGATTATACCCGACATGTCCCTGCATCCGAAGATTTAGCAGATATACAGAATATATGCTACTCTACATCATAGTCATCATGGTGTATTATACATTAAAGTACTAAGGGGTGTCCAAATATATACATCACAATATCGGCTTCAGGTAACATCCCTAGGGTGATAAACAATCAAACAAACATGGTATCCATCATTCATACTCGCATTCACTCACTCGATGCATTATATAAAAATCACTCGCCGACCTATCATGGTCAAAAGACTAGACTATCCATCATGATAGCCCACATCCAGTTCCTCGGTACTCAAATTCATGCCTCTCAGTTGGTTAGGAAATAGACTAACCATCACGCCAGTCCAGGGTAAACAAACGTCATATCTAGAATAATGAGCCATCACGCCCTAGGAACCATCACGTTACCAGTATAATCCCGCCTCACGAATACCCTACGAACCCTTGAGTTTCCACTACCCTTTTGCACACATCATCTATAGCAGAGCACCATCTAAAATTGATCCCACGACTCCCATCATGAAGTCACCGCGATCGGAATAATCCTCTACAGTCATCATCAGTCGTAGAATGCCATCATATGTTCTGTATTCATCATCTAAGAGTCCTCCTTTATCTGACTCATAGTCCCTAACTCTGCATCTCAAAGTATAGCTATCCATCATCAAAGCCATCTCTTTCCATTATGGAATCGTCGCCGTCGCATAGTCTTAGGAAATTGCCACCGAACCTAGGGTTTGGTATCGATCCCCACACTTAGCCGCATTTGGCAAGTATTTGGCTCGTCTCGAGTTTAAGCAATCATATACCCAAGGCTCGAGCCAAACCTCATCGTGTCAAGAAGCATACGTATGGAAACTCAAAGCGAGCACTTGAAGACTCAACATCCAACTTCCTTATGCCAATCACAACCGATCCATGCTCACCCCGATCCCACACTTCACACGTACCCCACATCGATCGCACATCATATTGGTCAATAATCATAGATTGGTTCCGATCCATGGGTATTGATCCCCGACTTATCCGAAATTTCACCTCTTCACTCCACTAGTTCATTTTCCTTAAGCGAGCGTATCCATGATATTGGGCGTGTTCTCACCCAGGAGATCTCAAGACCAAGAAGCACCAGTTTCGTCCAGGCTTGCCTACGTTTTATTCGGCATCCCTACCACTGCCGAACCAGATTCATAACCATGAAAGACCGAACCAACTCGAACCAAAGTAAACACTACCGAACCAAAACCACTCCAACCACCACCGGACCAGAACTCAGCCCACTCACCACCGGACTAGAACCACCGGACCAGAAATCAACCTACTCACCACCGGACATGAACTACCGGAACGATCCACGCTCCACTCACTACCGAATCAAGGCGTTACCGAACCAGCATTGCCAGGCCAGATTACATCGGCCCAGGCCCACCAGCAGCTACATACATCCAAGACCCCTACCCCCAGCTTCACTCTATAAATAGAGGGGTAGGGGTACAACAATGGCGGACAAGTTTGAGAGCTCAAGCACGGACAGAACTTTCGAACAACTTTCATACACTTGTAATCAAAGCTTTGTACTTGTAATCTGAACAGCAAAGGAGAATAACATATAAAGTGGACGTAGGCACATTCTGGCTGAACCACTATAAATCTGTGTGTCTTTTACAGTTTAGTCCCTGCTTTTTACATATTTGCATAAACCACCCAAATCATTAAGAACAACATAAAATTGACTAAAGCATACGACTTGGAGGTGTTTGCCCATTTTTTGTGCAAACATTTTTGGTGCTTTCACTGAGAGGGTGAACTCCGGACTTCAGCTTCTCCCACTTAACCTTCTTCCTAACAACATCGCTCATTGCTTGGAAGACATGCCTCCCAAGCAGAAGAAAGATGTTAACAAAGGAAAAAACATCGCAACCAGCAGTATTCCAGATCCAGTGGTTACAGATCAAGTAAATCGTCTTGTTCCAACAGCAGTACCAAATGAAGGTCAGGCAAATCCGACAACCCCTGCCATGGAACAGCCGGCAGCAATTACTAGGGCAGGTCTAGACAGGGTTGTGGCTGAAGTGACTAACCGCTTCACATCCCAACAGGAAGCCTTGGTGAACCAACTCATGTCACGCTTAAGGGATGCTGAAGAGTCCAACCGCAACACTGAATCATGGGGTGAGTCCCAGTCTGGAGGATCTCAGAGGCAACAAAGATCTTCCTTCTTCGAAGAAGCCAACGACAGAAGCGGCCATGGTAGGAGCCGAGACCGAGCTCAGCCCGAAGTTGGACTTGAGGAAATGCTTGGAACCGAACCCAACGGGGGAGGTACCGGGCGGAGGTCAACTATAGCTGAGGCTGTCATGCTGCCTAACCACAGAAACACCAATGAAAGGGGCCGAGCTAGAGTCCAGCCCGAAGGTGGACCCGAGGAAGTGCTTAGAACAGAACCCAGCAGGGGAAGATCAAGGCAAGGGCCAACTGTAGCTGACCCTAGCATTCTCCCAGAAGACCAAAGACAGCCACTAGAAAATATTAGGAATGATAGACGATACCATCCCTACAGGTCATCTGGACGGCATCAATCCCGAAGAGCAGAACCGAACTCATTTCTATCTGCTCCAAATTCTGATGAAAGGATGGCATGCTTGTTCAGAGAGTGCGTCCAACGGGATCAAAGAGATCGAGGGATAGGCGCTAGGGTAACAAGCCCTTTCGCCCGCAATATCGAAATTTCCATCACCCCCCGAGAATGGAAAATGCCTACAATGGAACCTTACAAGGGAACCTCTGACCCCGTTGTACACTTATAGAGATACACACAGCATATGCTCATGAGCGGTGCAACAGAAGGAGTGTTGTGCAAATGCTTTCCACTATTCTTATCAGATCTAGCTACCTCCTGGTTCTGCCATCTACCCCAAGGATCCATCAGCTCATGGGAGATGTTGAAAGAAAAGTTCATCAGCCAGTTCCGCATTCATGTGGAGCAACCCAAGGACGCTTATTCCTTATCTAGTATCAAACAGAAACCTGGAGAGAAGGTGCAGCAATATCTAACCCGATTCAATGCCGCAGCGGCCGCAGTCCAAGATGTCGATGAGAAGCTTATCTTAATGGCCCTCTGTAGTGGTGTGCATCCGGATACTAAATTTGCTAGAAGATTGACAAAAGAAAAACCAGCAACTTTACGCAATTAAGTCTGGAAAATTCTGCCGCTTCCACGAATCCTATGGGCATGATACCAATGAATGCCATCATCTCCGGGACTTGATTGAAGAACACATCAGAAGAAGGAGACTAGAACGCTATGTAAAAGGTCAGAACAAGACTCCAGCTCCTGCCAATGAGAACCCAAGGTTACCCTCCCTAGAAATAGGCAGAGAAAATCGCAACACCAGCGGTTCCAGTCAAGAGAAGATAGTGGTCCATACCATCTCGGGAGGGCCACACATCGCCGACGGAAGCTGGGCAAAGATGGAAAGGTACGGAAAGTCACTTAGGAACGATGAAGAATGCGTTAACTCTATTATAGAAGAACGTCACCCGAAGCGGATAGAGAATGATGACATCACATTCAGTAGGCGTGACCTGGAGGGAAGGCAGTACCCTCACACGGATCCCATGGTTATCTCTACCCGACTCGGTCCAACCGAAGTTTTCCGAATTCTAGTAGACACTGGTAGCTCAGTGAATATCCTATTCAAGCATGCATTCGATAAAATGAAGCTGTCATTAAAGGATGTTTTCCCCTGCAATAAACCACTACACGATTTCACTGGAAATAGCAGAAGACATCAAGTGGAATCTCTTTGTGGATGGTGCATCAAACGAACAAGGCTCGGGGGCAGGTGTGGTAATAATCACTCCCAGGGGAAATAAGCTACACTATGCTCTAAGGTTGGAATTCGCTGCCACCAACAACGATGCAGAGTATGAAGCAGTGATAGCTAGATTAGAACTTGCCTTAGAAATCGGAGTCAATTCTTTGTGTCTTCATAGTGATTCTCAACTTATTGTAAATCAAATACTAGGAGAATTTCAGGCTCGAGAAGAACGACTCATAGCATATCTAAAGAAGACCAAGTTGCTTCTCGATCAATTGGATCGCTATTTAATCAAACACATCCCTCGGGAAGAGAACCAAGAGGCTGACGAATTGGCGAAGCAAGCTAGCATGAGAGACGGCACTATTTCCAGAGCAGTAGCCATCTCAAAGCAACTGACCCCAAGTTTCGAGCAGGTGAATCTGATAGCTACAATCAAAGAGGAAGCTTGGATGACTCCCATCCAAAAATACTTACAAAACGGCACACTGCCCGACAAGCGTAACGAAGTCAAGAAAATCTTGAGGAGAGCTTCCCGCTACACAATACAAGAAGTATCCCTTTATTGGCGCGGCTTCTCTAACCCCTTATTAAGGTGTGTCGCTGAAAGGGAAGCAAAGGAAATCTTATCCAGCATCCATCAAGGAAGCTGCAGAGATCACACTGGAGGGCAGACTTTGGCAAAGAAAATACTCCGATATGGATACTTCTGGCCTACCTTAAACAAAGACGCCTTAGATTTCGTCAAAAAATGTGACAGATGTTAGAAATTTGTGAAGATTCCACGGCTACCCACAACTGAGATTACCCAAATGACCAGCCCTTGGCCCTTTGCAGTATGGGGAATTGACCTGATTGGCGAACTGCCAATGGGCCGAGGCGGAGCCAAATATGCTATAGTGGCAGTCGACTATTTCACCAAATAGGTGGAAGTAGAACCCCTAAATAAAGTATCTTCAGCAAAAGTTATTAACTTCTTGATCAAAAATGTTCTATGCAGGTATGGGGTCCCACTTAAAATCATATCGGACAACGGACTTCAGTTTGACAGCGAGGAGTTCGCCAATTGGTGCCAAAAGCACGGAATTCACAAAAGCTTCTCATATGTAGCTTATCCCCAGGCAAACGGACAAGTCGAAGCTGTCAACAAAATTCTCAAAACTCTAATCAAAAAGAAACTTGAAAAGTCAAAAGGCGCTTGGGTGGATGAACTTCCGACGGCACTTTGGGCCTATCGCACATCTTTCAGAACATTAACGGGGCATACTCCTTTCTCTTTGGCATACGGGTCGGAGGCTATGCTCCCAGTTGAAACTATAGTGCCTTCCCACCGTAGGATCCACTATAACCCAGAAGAGAACGAGGAACTCCTTCACATGTCTTTGGATCTAATTGAGGAAAGAAGAAATGATGCAGCCCTCAAAGCAGCAGCTCACAAGCAAAAAGTGGCAGCACAATACAACTCCAAAGTCAAGCATCGTAGCTTACAAGAGGGGGATCTTGTCCTCAAGTGAATCTTCCCGCGCCCTGGAGCACTAGATCTAATCTAGGACGGACCATATGTAATTCATAAAGATCTCCACAACGGAGCTTATATTTTGTCAACAGTGGATGGAGAAGTGTTCCAGAGGGCATGGAACATCCAACACCTTCGTCGATACTTTTCTTAACTTGAACTGCCCTTATGAAGTGAATTAACAAAGAGAATCAGTGGACGTAGGCATTTTCGTGCCGAACCACTTTAAAAACTTGTCTCTTTTTAACTTGTTCCTTTATATCTTGGCTGCTTGTTAACCCTATCCTTTTCTGTTGAAAGAAATCCTGTGAAATGGCTTTTCCATTCAAGACACATCACGGCACGACTTCACCTGGACAAGATCTAACAGGTACTATGCGAATCTATGCCCTCGCCAATGAGACACTTTTGCTCCAGCATCCCTCTGCTGCGAGTTAACTCATTGCTCACGATCGGCCCTTAAAGCCAACTGTAATGAGCCGATTATAAGCCACCGAGAAGGCCGATTATAGCCGAGGCAGCTCATTACGGTGTTCGGCTCGCCGGTTACCGTGAACCTACTTTAAGCCCCAACATAAGGTGTGGCCAGCCAGGGGTAGTTCACGGTTGACGATCGGCACCCACGCTAGCCGGCCACAGTAAATCGAATAATACCCGCGACTACGGGCCATAATGGCCCGGGTAGTTACTGTGCGCGATCTCGGCTCCGATGTGTCTTAAGTATGGCTGTGGTAAAAAAGATAAACTCCCTGCAGAGGCGTAAGATGGGTGACAAATGTCTCCAAGACCCACAGCTAGGGAAAGTGACTACAAAACCCGTTTGCCTCGAACTTAAGCACATCGCAGGCCTTCCGTGATTGGAAGTTTTACTATTTCTTATATTTCTATTTTATTTAAAAACTTTCCTCCTATCCTCTATAACAATCCCTAAAGTACAGGACACAAGATAGGAGACGCTCACTAAGAACTCACAATTGGATGACGAGTCAATCAACTGCATTCCATACTCAGTCATATAAGACGTTCAAAGCAACTGTCTACAACTAAAACATGAAGGGCGGTAGTTTCTTCTTTTGTGTATAAATACGTAGCTATAATTTTTTCGCACATCACATTAAACATTGCAAGGTATGAAATTACATTTTAAGCAAGAACTTGACATCAAACATGATGGAATCACAGGCATGTGCACGGCTGTATTTCTTATGCGACACATCAAAATAACAGAGGCAGTCAAATATGATAGAATCAGCTTAATTTAAAAATTACAGGCTAAGAATAAAGTCGTTTGTTACCAATAACATGATTACAGCCTAAAAGCTACATTAATGTTTTAGAGCTAGCATAAACAGCAATGTCAAACAAGCCAAAAAGACATCCAGGTCAAGTCAGGAAGTCAGCTGCATCGGAGCTTCATCCCTATCCTGCTAGTCCTTCGAGATCTACTTAGCCACGGGATCGGAACTCTCAACATGCTGGCTGGAGGCAGTCGGTACCTTGGAGGTTTCACCTGTCCAATCCAGAAGAAGAATCCATTAGATAAGCGATAACGGTCAGGTTACAAAAAGCTAAAAGGGAAGACTTACCAGCCTCTGCTCCTTGATCATCATCCTCCAACTGCACACCAACCTCCTCAGCAGCAAGCAGCCGCATACCCTCTTTCATCGCCACCTTCTCCTCCTTGGTGAATTGAGCCGTAACCACATCCATTCTAAAGGCCACACCACCCTCCTTATCTACATCGGACTTAGCCTCCTCCAAGGTCCTAAGATAAATCCTGGCCATGACTCGGGGGTAATCATCCATCCAAGATAAGTTGCCCTGTTTCCAAGTGCGAAAGTATATATCGTGAAGCATCTCATCCATTATCCCCTTATTCTCCTCGAACTCCCTTATTCGGTCCTCAGAAGCCAACAGCTTTGCAACGGTAGCGTCCCTCTTCGATCGGTATCGCGAGCAGTCAGCCTGAAAGGTTTTTCTCATCGCCTCCATCTCCTCCTTCAGCTTGGTTTGGGCAAGCTCCGCAGCCTCGAGTTTCCCGGACAACTCCTGTACCCGCTCGAGATCCGCTTTCCGAACCTCATCCACCATTGCAATAGCCATATCAATCCGTTCCTTACAAACGACCTCCATTTTCCACATCTCTGCCCTGCTGACCTCTTCCATGGTCTTCTTTAATTGCCTAGATGCAAACTCATGTTGAGAGATCTGGATGGCTTGATCAGCGAGTTGTTTGGCCTGGTCGGAAACCATTAAACGCAGTCGAATGTTAGCACTGCCGATTTCTTCTCTAGCCTTAACCAGTCGAGCATGATGCCCCATCAGCTTCCTGGTTTCCTCAGCAACCCGGTCAATGTTTGCCTTAGCTTCGTCCCCAAAGGTTACAACCCGAGTGGTAAGCAAATCAAGGTCCAGGGACTTGGCCTCGTCAAGCACCCTTACCATGGGATTGCGAGGGAGAAGGTGCTCACCAGTAGCTTCATCAAAGGAAATATCGTGAGAATCCGGATCCAGATCCGGATGACCCGCAAACGGATTACGAGCCAAGCCAGGATGGTCTATCGGGATAACGGTAGGATTTTCAGACGGGAGCGGGGAAGGAATAAACTCAGTGTTCTCCTTGTGGTATCCTGAAGCGGCTGAGTCGGGGGCTGAGGGTCAGGTGGAGATTCAAACAAGGAGAGACTACTCTTCTTCTTTCGGATATCCTCTTCGATAACTCCAAGAAGAGGACGGTAGCCGACCACATCTCCAAAGCGGTTAGTCGGAGGCTTTGGTTTAGTAGAAGCCCTAAGAAGTTTATATTGTTCAAGACGGTGCCGAACATCTGATGTCTTGACCGCTTTACCCGTTCCTGGGATAAAAAACCAAGTGTTACAAGCTGACGTTGAACTATAATTCAAGAAATATATCAAGTTAGAAAGAGTAAAGAGACACTCATGTTATACAAACCCTGGGGAGAAGTGGGATACCACCAATAAGTCCTGGATCTCATTCCAGGACGGGAGCTGACCATAAA
Organism: Allium fistulosum; assembly: GCA_030737815.1. Classification (NCBI taxonomy): domain Eukaryota; kingdom Viridiplantae; phylum Streptophyta; class Magnoliopsida; order Asparagales; family Amaryllidaceae; genus Allium; species Allium fistulosum. The sequence continues at coordinate 414,186,021 of CM060906.1, forward strand.
ATATTCCTAAGTCCTTATCACAAATGGAGTCTGCAAAAGTCAAAAATTCACCTTGAGTCGCGGGGGCTGCCTCAACTAGAACACTCTGGGAAGATGAGTCGGCGCCGGTTCTGGCCTTGTCAGATTTCTTAGGCTCCTCTACTAGAGCCGTTTCTCCCTCCAGCCCTTCGAAAGCTAGGCGCACTACACCAAATACTGAGATTTGCAACTAACCATCTGCGCATTTGGCAACGGTTATTAACCATTGCCATTTAGAAACGGTTAATCACCATCTTGGTTCAGTTAGCAACGGTTTTTTATCGTTGCTAATTGGGAACAGTTATTAACCGTAGCTTCTTTGGAGACAAATGATGGCGGTGAATTCATCCTTTCGCGCCATAATTTTTGGTGCGCTTCGTTCCAACTAGCAACGGTTTTCAACCGTGGCTAATTAGCAACGGTTTGTAACTGTCGTAAATGTTGTGGCATATAATGGCGCTAATTTTGTGCCAAATATTCGCTGGGAGCCAAAAAGAATTGGCCCGTCACTTTTCCTTCCCTCCTTTCCTTTGATATTCATTTCGTCCTCTTTCAACGAAAAGAAAACCTAAATAAAAAAAAACCCCAATTCCACCAATTCGATTTGCTTCAACCCGCTAATCTTTCCATCTAATCGTGAAATCATCTTCCATCCAACCGCGAACCCATCTTTCCACCTAATCGTGTCCAACTGCAAACTCATCTTCCTTCCAACCGCACCAGTTTTTCCTTCATTCAACGCCAATCAGTGGCCCTCTCAGATCTGTGTTCGGAGAAGTATTACAACGTGAATTTATCGAATACCTACTCCAGGTTGGGTACTCATTTTTAATTATTTGATTTCTATTTTAAATTTGATTTTGTTTCATACTTGTATTATAAAATCTAATTTGAAATCTTAATTATCTCAGATCTGTGTATCTTTGATATTTGGTTCCTCGAGTTTCATTGGCATAATCGAAGAGAGTGCATAACTGCCTGGTAAGCTTTGTTTTGTAATAATACTTGTTGTCAATTGAAATGGAAACTCTGTGTACATGTATTTGCGGTGCATTGTTATATCACAGTACTTATGTGTAGAATTAAAAGAACCTTTATTCATACATTGCTCGGCTAAGTCTTGAAGAACCTGGTTCAAATTTAACGTGAATATCTTCATGGTGATAAGATAAACTTTTAACTATGTACCAAGGATTTTCTGATTCTTCTCGGCCAAAAATTTGCCACCTTTTGCTTGTTCCATGTCGCTGAAAAGAGATTTAGGACGAATGTTATATTCACCTTGAAAATTGACTTATCACAACTTAGTTAAAAGATTGTCAAATGCAATGATAACAAATTAATCTGTAATCCACACATGATTAATAGAAATTAGTAAATTATTTGGAAAACAAGCATGTGTGTTTCTACTCAGTGCTTTATATGTATTATCGACGACTGGCTGTCTGTACACGGTGAATCCATTCGTTTCTATGGTTGAATAATAGGAAAAGATTACATGCTTATATTTGTAGTTTAGAATAATAAAGAAAGGGATGCAACACAAGTTAAGGAACAGTTTATTCCCTATAATGCTTGCTTATGGGTTTGTTTAGTGTTACCATATAAGCTGTCATTTGAGTTCCATCATTATCTTCATCTTTTAGGATTGATGTTTCATTAAGTTTTTGGGGATTGATTATAGTCAATATCTACTACTCTTTAACAGTTTGCCAAAGTAGAGATGCACCTTCTAATCTGAACCATCAGAATACATATTTGATGTTTTAAGTGTACAGTGTTAGAGACCCAAGAAACAATTGGTTATGCAAAGGATGATCTTTTTACATTTATATATGATTTGTTTTACAAATTGTACAATGTGAGATAATCTAACACGTCCCCGTACGTGTGGTGTATCATTAGCCAAACATTGCAACATGGAAGAGAAGTAGTGTTGTAGTGTGCATTCTCATATTTTCTAAAGCCTAAATGTTGTACTGTACTGCATGCTAGTTAGACATAGCTGCTTATAGTGACTGCTAGGGTATAAGTTGATGCAATGAATTTTGTTTTACTAAATATGAGACCATATTTAGTAAGTGGATAAAATTGTTGTTAATGGCGCAAGCTAAGTATCATGAGAGGGGTAATGCATAGACATTACTCTGGTGCTACAAAATGGCGCTGTTGTAATGGCAAATTTTTTGGAAACAGTTTGATGCTAATGTTAAATTTCAAGTGAAATCAGAAGAATATACATCTGTTTAGTTAATATCAGAGTTGAACTTGGTGGAAAGCCATAAGATATTGTTACCCATGATTGGTTACGTGAGGAGGTATATGTATTAAATATTTAACGTATTTTCAAGTTGACCATACACCTCCTTAACAATGTTTTTTACTTATTGTGTTTGTTGTAGTTGTTGAAGACCGTCGATGTTGACTCAACTCTTTGGCGGTTAGTTAACGGGCCGAAGTTTGATGCCTGTAGTTATATGAAGTACCAAGTGAATGGGTTTTTATTTTCTCAGAAGAGTTATGAAGAGCAAAAGCTAACACAGGATAGTGGTGTATGCATGAGAGCAATTACACAATTTAGAGCGAGTGGGAAGGATAAAAATTTTAAGGAAGCAGAAACAACTTATTACGGAGTCATTCAACAGATAATTGAGTTGGATTACATTGACTTCAAACAAACAGTTTTTTATTGTGATTGGGTAAAGGTCGAAGATAAGATCAATGGTTGTAAAATAGATTCTGTTTCAAGCTTGATCACAGTTAACTTGGGAAAATTGAAGAATAAAGATAGCGTGAATGATGAGCCATTTATTCTTGCATCGGAAGCGAGTCAAGTGTTCTACTCAAAAGATTTAAAAAATAACGGATGGTTTGTGGTTTTTCATACACCAAAACGGTTGACCATAAATGTGGATGACACTGAGTTTCCCACCGTTTATCAATCAGCTTTTGAAGACAATGAAAAATTAGAAGACCTTATCAAATGCACATGTTAACTTTGTATTTCAGAGCAGTTATTGTACCTTAACAAAATATTTATTTAAAATGGTGTAAAATGTAAAATGGTGTGTTATATGATAGTAATAGATGCATTATATTTTTTATTAGTGCCATTATAATATCCTGATGGATCCATAAGGATGGATATATTGCAAGAGTTCATTTTGTGTTTGTAGTTGTAGGTACTTACATATGATCACATACATACACACATGTACACATACATACATATGATCAGCTTGACTATTCTTTCTTTCTTTGTGTTTGTAGGTAGATAGGCAGTTCAAGATATTGTATTTGCACCCTTTAGTTCAGTAGTGCTAAGGTAATATATTTTTGTATTTGCATCCTTTATTTCAGTCAGTATTTTAGATATTGTTTTGAATCCGCTTAAGTTTAAAATTCTGGTGATGCAGGAGGTTATGTGAGCCATCAAAAGGGTTTGATACGATATCTTTAGTCGGAGGTATTGATATTTCTGACTTGTTCTTTGCATATATTGCTGATTTTCTTTTGTTTGTTGTATATGAAATTTGCATATGCAAATGCATGTGTATTTTGTCCTGGTCTGTCTTGTTTACAGGATAATCGACAATTTATCAAATACTAGGAAGTAAAGTCAAAATTCAAGGACAAAATCAAAAAACAAAAAACATGATCAATGTGCCTGAACGATGAATGGAGGTCCAATAAACTAAAAATCGATTAGCTAAAAAAAATTATGTGTGTATCGTACTAATTGGGTTTAATGGGTGGTAAAATAATTTGGTTATGATGTAGGGGAGGGGACTAAAATGGTAGGGGACTGGAATGTTTGGTAGGGAACTGGAGTGGTTACTGGAGTGTTTACTGGTGGTTGGAGTGGGTGATACTGATGGTTTGTGGTAGAGTTGGTGAATAGGAAGTGGGAGGCAGTTTGTAATGCTGGAGTTCATTACAGAATGTGGAGTTAGAGAGGTTGGTCGGGATAGTTGAATTATGCTGACAGTTTTATGGTTGTGATTTGGTTTGAAGAGGAAATGAAATGTGTAGTGATTGGTTTGAATAGGAAATATGGAAATGTTGTTGGAGTGCAGGCAGGTTTGTAGTTTGTGTTTGATGGCTTACTGGTACCAAGGGAACCAGGTTGGAAGTGTAAATGGTGGATGAAAGGGAAGTTGAAGGCTGCGGAGCAGTCAGAAGAAGCCTGTTACAGTTTTTGTGATGTGATGTGAATGTGCAGTTGGCAGGGGATTGGTTTTGAAGCAGACAATAAAAGGAATTACAGTTGTTAGAACGCATATAATTGATTTAAAAGTTATAACAGTTAGAATGCATATAATTAACTCGTTTAATCAATGTTGGATTACCAGCAGAAACACTCGCCGCATTCGCAGACATCTCTTTTGCCTAAGTATTGAACCTGTACTTGGCTTATTTATGATAACGAGGCTATGTGCAATATCCTTTTGTTTTCATATATTCTAGGTGAAATCAATCATAGATTAAGCATACATAATGTACACCTACCGATGAGGTAATAACTTAAAGGTATACTGTAATATAGCTTTTGTTGGATATTAATGGTGCAAAATTGGTACATACTATTAACATCAAGCAATATTTATTGGAAAAACCATTATAAAATGTTTGGATTTAACTTGATAGGTGTGTGCACGTACAAACTTTAAAGATTATGGATTTAACAATACCCGAATGAGATAATTAAGAAAAATAGTAGAATCAAATGCATTCGGAGGAGGTGGACATTTAAGGTTAGATATGTCCGAGCAACTTGTTCATATTACTTGATTTCTGGCTCAGTACAAACGGTGCAACATTGGACAAAAACCCAAAAATAGTGTAGTACTTAGGTGTAGTACTTGACCAAGCTAATGGTGTATATTGTTGACAGGCAATAGGCAGTAGGGGGTGTGATGTAGTACTTAAGTGTGGATGAGATGAAAACAGAGAAAATGAGGAAGTGCTGTAGTGTGTAGGAGTGTGGTTGTGAGTGGAAGTGTATAGCAGAGGGGATGGGATGAAGTTGAAAGGCAGTTTTTTTGTTAGTGTTGTTATAGTTGTTTAAATGTTTGCTGCCACTTTTACTTGTGCATTATTATTGCTTACACAGGAATTCCGTTGCTCTATTAACTGAACTTGACCAAGCTAAAATTCACTGTATGATTTGAGTTTAAAACCTGTTTTTACTTTTGCGCAGGAATTGGATAGAATACTGTATGCACCACAGCATGAGCCAAAGAAATATCAGCTTCGGCTAACCTGCTCAGCATCCTTTTAATGTGTTTATTATATGTAGACTTCACTGCTTGCAAAACAATGTAGTGTAATTAATGAAATCTTTGTAGTGTAGTGTAATAAACAATGCAGTGTAATAAGTATGATATTCTGGCACGGTAGCATTCTGTTTGCAAAACAATAGTGTAATTATAAGTTTGATAATTTTATATGTATGGTATATGTGCGATATGTTTATAGTGCTTGTGTACCAATATTTTGATATTCTGGCATATTTTGATATATATTGATATTCTGGTATATATACTGAGATATGCGTGTAACGCAGTAGTGAGTTACAGATGTGATTTTGTAGGAGCAGGAGAAAACACTATGTGCAATGGGTGTTAACCGTTGCTTTATGTGTGACTTTGGGCATAAAGCAACGGTTTTTAACCGTTTTTTACTGGACATAAAGCAACGTTTTTTGGCCATAAAGCAATGCTTGCACCCGTTGCTTTTTGGACAGAAAGCAACGGTTTATATCCGTTGATTTTTTGCCCATTAAGCAACGGTTAGTAACCGTTGCCTTTTGTACATTAAGCAACGGTTTATACCCGTTGCCTATTGTCCATAAAGCAACGGTTTATACCCGTTGCCTTTGGCCCAATTTGCAACGGTTAATACCCGTTGTCTTTGGCCCAGTTTGCAACGGTTTATACTCGTTTCCTTTGTCCCAATTTGCAACGGTTTATGCCCGTTGCCTTTTGGACATAAAGCAATGGTTTTCTCCCGTCGCTAAATTCAACCACTCCTGTGTTGAAGACGGTTTTTACCCGTTGCTTTTGGACTTAACAACGGTTTTTACCCGTTGTTAATAGCTTATAATGGTGTAGTGGCGGAAAGCATCGTCTGTCCACTCCTGGATCACACCTGCCTGCTTAGAAGACAAAGCCCCAGCACCATCGCCACTCTGTTCATCACCTTCTCCATCACTTCCGCTCTCCCCCTCACCTCCTTCATCCTCACCTTTTTCCTCCTCCACATCTCCCTCCTCCGGGATGTCTGGACATGTGCTAGGGGAGGGACCGTCGGACTTCTTAAGTTTCTTCCCCCCGGTAATTGGATGTTTCGGGAAAGGTGTCCTTTTACTGCTCTTCACCATAGCCCCTCCTTTAGCCTTGGCGGCCCTCTCCTCAGCCGTATCTCTCTGCTTGACCACAGATTGATGTGGCAGAATCAAGTTATGCCCCAGAAGAGTAGCGTTCCTGATCAAATAAGAAGCCGACCTCTCCCTTCCCGGAATGGCTTCTATTTCCTCAGCCATCCGAACCAAACGATCGTTCTCTACAACCGCAAAGCCACCTGTCACTAGCAAGAAATAAGGCACGTGAGGGAGAGTATTGTGGTCAGAACAAAAAAATTATAAATAAGATTCAACTTACAGCCAGAGGTGAAGCGGCGGGAAGAAACGGAGTCATCTCTGACAAAAAACCATTCCTTCTTGAACATGCTGAACTTCGAGTATAAATCCAGGACTGGCTTGAAGGACACGGCCGACTCCAAGCTAATATACGGAGACCCCTTCTTGTAGCCTCTTAAGTTGTACAGATACCGGATTTCCCGATTGGAAGGAGGACGCCCGTATCTCCTCTGGAAGATGACGAACAGGCTCACCAAGATGGCATAGGAGTTGGGCTGAAGCTGGAAAGGAGCCACCTTCAAGTATGTGATGAAGCTGACTATCCAAGCATTGATAGGTAGGATGGCACCACACATGCAATGATACCTGCTATAAGAAAAATATCCTTCAGGGGGGTTATACTGCATCACTCCTTCCCCCGACAATAACATGTGCGCTCTGTCGATCCCAAAAGAGCGAGAGATAACATCAAGCTGCTCATCTTTGAGGGAGCTGGGAAAGCAATCAGGCGGTGAGTTCAAGAGCTCTTGAGGACCGTACCCATATACTAACGATCTCGGGGTTGGTCCATGTCGTTCTGGTTCTGCCTGAACTGGGGGCACTGTGGGGGACTCTCCTTTGTCCTTGGATTTCTTCTTGTTGGAACGAGTTTCTACTTTATGAGACATTATCTACAACACGAGAAAACATATTATTAGAACAAGGAGTGTAGAGATATAAACAAGCAAGTACCTACAGTCTGGAATTTCATTCATAATTCAAAACATAAAAGCTTCACTCGGTAGTTCAAGTCTTGGAGTTCATTCGGCACTCATACTCCCTAAGTGTCATTCGGTAATTCGGATCTTGGAGTTCATTCGGCACTCATACTTCCTAAGTGTCGTTCGGTAATTCGAGTCTTCGAGTTCATTCGGCACTCATACTCCCTAAGTGTCATTCGGTAATTCGAGTCTTCGAGTTCGTTCGGCACTCATACTCCCTAAAGTTCATTCGGTAATTCAAGCATAAAGTTTATTCGGCAGAAGAAAACCTCACCTGGTTCGGCAGTCAAAGCTGGTTCGATGATATGATTGATTCGGCAGGCAAGAATTTTGTTCGGATATTTCAGACAGTAAGGAATAACAAAAGCGTAAGGCCCATACTTATAGGAAAACATAGACGACCGGACCGGCTGGTTCGGCGTTTGGGCCGAATGGGAGTATCCAAGCTAAACATCATTGATTTTAAAACAAAGCACGGCATATACCGGCATATGCCCCACTTTGGGGGGCAAATGTTGGGCGTGTTCTCACCCAGGAGATCTCAAGACCAAGAAGCACCAGTTTCATCCAGGCTTGCCTACGTTTTATTCAGCAACCCTGCCACTGCCGAACCAGATTCACAACCATGAAAGACCGAACCAACTCGAACCAAAGTAAACACTACCGAACCAAAACCACTCCAACCACCACCAGACCAGAACTCAGCCCACTCACCACCGGACCAGAAATCAACCTACTCAGCACCGGACCAGAACTACCGGAACGATCCACGCTCCACTCACTACCGAACCAGCATTGCCAGGCCAGATTACATCGGCCCAGGCCCACCAGCAGCTACATACATCCAAGACCCCTACCCCCAGCCTCACTCTATAAATAGAGGGGTAGGGGTACAACAATGGCGGACAAGTTTGAGAGCTCAAGCACGGACAGAACTTTCGAACAACTTTCATACACTTGTAATCAAAGCTTTGTACTTGTAATCTGAACAGTAAAGGAGAATAACATATAAAGTGGACGTAGGCACATTCTGGCCGAACCACTATAAATCTGTGTGTCTTTTACAGTTTAGTCCCTGCTTTTTACATATTTGCATAAACCACCCAAATCATTAAGAACAACATAAAATCGACTAAATCATATGACTTGGAGGTGTTTGCCCATTTTTTGTGCAAACACATGATTCTAAGTAGGCCCCGGTCCCTCCCTCTTTAGACTTGAAGAAGGCTCCACCATTCACTACCTTAAAATTTCCTCTATCTCTTTACATGATCCGTGCACACACCCAAGCGATCCATCCACATATCATTCGCGAGACCAAGCATTACCTCTAAACCATTTAGCAAACCTTCCTTATCGTTCACGAACCAAGCAAGTGTCCACCGATCCCTAGGCTTCAAAATCACTACTGATCCATCTTCAAACGGCTATATCTCAAGCATACAAACTCTAAACGACTTAAAATGTGGAACAAGCTTCATGGGGCCTTCCTTGTCATTCCATATCAATCGCGTGGAATTTAGGACAAAAATCATGGATTGGTACTGAACCCTACATACCGGTCCCTAACTTTTTTCTAAAGCTAAGTCGCCATTCGTTCGGCGTTTTCAACCATTTAACCAACATATATTCAAGCAAGCATCATATATTGTCCATACACATTAAAACAAAGCCTAAGTCCAAGGGTTGTATCCATAACAACACATAAGATCCATAAGAACACAAATTTACAAAACTTATCCAAATTACTTGAAACTTACATATGTTGTTTAAAAGGGTTTAAAACGTATTTTAGAGTTTGAAAATCATTTTAAAACATCTTTAAATGTCTAATAGAGGCTAATTAGTGAGTAGAGGCTTAAAACCACTCACCAAAGTCCTAAGCAATCTAATCCAAGCTCAAAGATGCACGAAGACAAGAGTAAACAGAAAATGATCTCAAATGGTAAATTTCCAATCCAAGATGCTAGTCTCGCTAGTCTCATTCTATGGACGTCTTTAGGCTAATTAAAGTAAGGATTAAGGTGACTTTTTGGGTATGAGATTGTTAATGGTGGGTTCTCTCTATTTTTGGGAAATATGAATTGATGGAAGAGAGTACCATCAACCCTAACCACATGCTAATCCCGAAATGGGCTTTGAGCCTGCCCATTAACTTACTAATTACTCATTAAGCTGTCTAAAATCAAGTGAAACTTCAAACAACCATATCGCCCTAATGGTATGTCCGTTTTCCTATTATGACCACTCTACAGAAAGAGAAAACAACATCTCGATCTTATGGAAGTGGTTTCAGACCCCGATTCAGCTCCTATCAAAAGTTATAGGCCATACAAGATTTTCAAGGTTAAAATGGTCAGATAGAAATCTGACAAAATCATAGATGTGGAAAATGTTCCTAAGAGTTATTTTCCAAAATTTGAGAATCATATGACCCAATATGAAAATAATATTAATACTTTACGATCCTTCAATATGTAAAATACGGGTCGTTACACAGTCCCTTTTATTGAAGGTGGTGTGGTCCCTTTCGTTTGAAGGTGGCGTAGTCCCTTTAGTTTGTTATGTCAGTTTCCCTTAATGAGCTTGTTGCATGTTGACCTATCATGCATGAGATTTGGGCTGCATCGTTTTATGAGATTATGGTTTGTCAGCGATGCGTCGTCGTTCAAAGATAATTATATATAGCCTGATCCATGCAGTCTTTGTTTTGTTAAATTGACACCATTTAACATCTTTTAGGCCATCCAGTTAAGTTTGTTCTTTATTTTCTCATGGAGTTATGTAGATTTCCAACTACGTATATCTGCACATACACTACATGTTTACATAGGAGAGAAAAATGGATATAACACTTACCCCTTAAATATGTGATAATAATTAATAGGGCAGACTTGTAATTACATACCCAGTTTTTTAAACTGTCGAATTAATCATTCTTGCATTTATTATTCCTTACACATGTTATGGTTTGAGTGGCTGCTTTTTTCTAACCACTCTCAGGCGAATCGTTTCATATCTTGAGAAATCTACTTTGCTTTTACTGAATGTTGGTTGTCATCATGAGTATCCAACAGTCGTTAATTTTTATTTCATTTGGATTCTAGGACTGAGATTCTTTTGAAAAAACTATATATGTTTGCCTCTTCTTCTCCATTTCTTTTTTATTTACTCGAGAACTTCTACTCCATGCACCATGGTTTTCTCTTATTCAGTCTTCTTGTTTTCAGATCACAAATCCTTGGAACAGTGAGTTGGATTCTTATGTTTTCTTTTCACTACAATTTTATATATATATATATATATATGTTTTGCCTCTTCTTCTCCATTTCTTTTTTATTTACTCGAGAACTTCTACTCCATGCACCATGGTTTTCTCTTATTCAATCTTCTTGTTTTCGGATCACAAATCATTGGAATAGTGAGTTGGATTCTTATGTTTTCTTTTCTCTACAATTTTCTCTTATATATATATATTTAGATATATATATAAATATATATATATAAATATATATACAAACCATCAAATTATTTGATGAAATGCTTTTACGTTCAATTGTTTAATGGGATGATTATGAATCAATTGGCCTTTTTGCGAATTTGATATTGGATTTTTTTATGTTATTGATTTTGTATAATCGTCTTAGCATTTTTTTTATTTCGTATTCTCTTTTCCCTCGCTTTTTTAGTTATTTATGGTTTTTGATGACCTTCCCAGCACTTCTGGTCGAAATTCAATCCTTTTCATTGAATTGACTTCGACTATCTACGAAGAAAGTCAAGTAGAGGGGATTTTTCCCAGTATGGAATTATCGATTATGCATTTAGGATCTCCACCCCTTCTAGGCGTATTCGTTTTCCCCTAGAGGGGTTCATTTTTGTTATCTTCCAAGCACATTAGATGTTGACTTTATCTTCCTTCTATCCCATCATCGAAGAGTGGTTAGTTGTCGTGGGTTTATCTCCCATCCAATTGGCTCTTGTTTCTTATTTTCTTTTAACATGCACTTACATTTTATATGTTGAGCATTTGTCTGTACCTACTTGCCAAGAGTTACTCTTTTTATACTCGATTCGCAAGAGTATTACTTTGGGCAGCAATGGTTTTCATTGCATTCAAGCTATGAAATTTCTCTTCTTTGTTTCTCCTTATAAGACCCAGAGGTGGACATACCAGTTTTTCTATGTTTCTAAGCAAGACAGTTTTATTCCTTCCTTTCAAGCCCCTGGTATCGTTTTTACCTTCTCCTCTCCACTTCCATTATCCTCTTTCCTGCACTGACTTGCATGTACTTTTTCTTTAGCTAATCGTCCTGAGCTTTCCAACATTGATTGTTAATTGTTTTCGAGGCGTAGAGCAAATGCGCTTGGGCTTGGCAAAGATATCAAAACATGCTCTAATATTTTTACTGAATCATTACTGCATAGGCATGGATTTTTATGCCAACGTCATTGATTTTCACATTCGGTGTTCGTTTATGCTTTTGATACTGCAGTGCCCCATGATATATTTTTTAGTTATGTACACATATAATTATACTTGTGTGGTGATTATGGATATTGTGACGCCCCACCCCGAGGCCTACATTAGTAAAGAGAATTACTAAGTAATCCTGTCTACCAATATAGAGAATAGGGCTGGTTAAGGGTGACCATCATAGTAATACGTTAGTTAAGAGCAAAAGAACAGTCTACTAAGCAATTGAGTTTTGGCTGACTTTGGACAGTAATTCGGGGTATCAAAACAAACCACATTTCAACGAAATTTTGCAGCGATATACTACGACACGGGGACTATAACATATCCAAAATTTAGTCAATTTGCTGCAAACAAAAAGAGTTATGATTTTTCGAACATAACACTTTTCAGTAAGCCAAATAGAGCATGATTTTAGGCTGTTTTGAACCAACTATTTGCTATAACAAAACAATTCAAAATTCAATGAAATTTTTAAAAAATATTGTACAGTCCAACTATTAAAACATATCAAAAATTGAGAGCAATTGGCTGTAAATTGAAGAAGATATGATTTTTTGAAAAATATGCTTTTTCGGCCAACAAACAGAGATGGATTTTTGGCCGATTTCAACCAACAATTTTCTATATCAAAACAATTCAAAATTCAATGAAAATTTCCAGAAATATTGTACAGTCCAACTACTACAACATATCAAAAACTAGGATCAATTGGCTTTAAATTGAAGAAGATATGATTTTTTGAAAATGATACAATTTCAGCCAACAAAAGAGAAAACCTATTCAATAAATTAAGCACTTCAAGCAACAAATTGATGGCAAAATTTGATATTTTGCTTTAGCATGCTGTAAGAAAACTCTTACCTTGCTTACCGAATAGTTTTAGCAAGATGTAGCAGCGATTTGGTAGAAAGTTGTGATGTTTGGTGAAGATGGAAGGCCTAAGAACCTGTAGAAACTTGAAAATGGACATGCAAAACAAACATAAGCAAATAAAAGACAATTCACATCTCAAGTTCTCAAATTTTGATGAAAACTATTTGGTATTGAAAGGAGATTACCTTTCTATTCTTAATTTAGATGATTTCTCTCTTTAATTCGCAGAAAAGTTAGGTAGAAATTGGATTTAGATGAAAGCAGCCATCGCTTTCTTTTGTTTTTTTTTTCTGAATGTTTTGGAGAAGATGAGACAATTGAAAACTACGTACAGTAATTTTTTTCCTCAAGCTAGAAGGTTCTAGTAAAGGCTATTGGGTCAAGTTTCTACCCAAATAAGCCCAAGAGAAAAATATACTTAGTGAAAATGCAAGGTTATGTATACATATTAACCTATTTTACACTATATACATACAATACTACATTTCAAGCCAAATAAAATACGTACATCAATTTGTTTTGGAATAACATAGTTATTGTGACAAAATAAAATTTATTTTAACAATAAAAAAAATAATTTTAACAATAAATCCCCATTTTTAACAATATTCTACAAGTTACACAATTTTAGTGTAAAACACCATTTTTAACATAACAAACTAAATAAAAATTTCTTTCTTGCCAAATAAATTTGCAATAAATCATTCTAACACATTTTAATCATCAACTATCATTTTTAAACCATATTTAGTCTTTTATTTTAATAAAATACTTATTTTCTTCAAATTTCTTCTTTTAAATTCAATAAAAGCTTTAATATAAGCAATAACTTACAACACCATTGCATAACTCAAATAAAAATTAACAGTTGATCATTTTCTTCTCAAACTTAAAAGAATAAAGCTTTAAAACTTTATTTTCAACTATAAATATTTATTCCAACCATTAAATGTTGAAATAAACACTCAATTGATTTATTAACTTCAAGTTAACAAAAACCCAATATTTATTCTCAAGTCACATTGTTTATTCCAAATAAACAACTTTAATAAAAATTATTCTTCTTCTCAAATTTATTTGATTCTCAATATTAAATTATAACTATCATTATAATTCAATTTTATAGGTAATCACCAATACCAGGGTTGTTACAGACTCCTCCCCTTATAAAATTGCGTCCTCGCAATTTCTAGAGGAAATCTATATTCAACACACTTTATTTCATCAATCAAAGGAAATTTAGATAGATTAAAATGGATAATTCTTACCATCGGAGTGAGAAGATAAGAAATCAGGATACGACATCTCGATGAATTCTCTGGTTTCCTAAGTGCAGTCATTGGGATTATCGGACCATTGGATTTTCACGAGCGGGACACTCTTATTTCGAAGACGTCTAGTCTCCGAAGCAAGAACTCTCAGAGGATGCTGCACATAAGATAGATCAGGAGAGACCACCAACTCCTCTAAAGCACGAGTATCAAGCACGGAATCAGAATTTCGTAGACGCTTCCTTAACTGAGAAACGTGGAATACATCGTGAACTCCAGAAAACTGATCGGGAAGTGCTACACGATAAGCAACCGGACTGATACACTATGTAATAGGAAATGGCCCAATATAGCATGGTGCCAATTTCCCGGTCTGGCTAAAGCGTACCACTCCTTTCAAAGGAGAAGCTCGAATAAAAACAAGGTCACCCAATGAGAATTCAAGAGGCCTCCTACGGTTGTCCGCATAGGATTTTTGGCGACTGTGTGCCTCTTTCATTCTCTCACGAATAAGATGGATCTTCTCAGATGATTCTCAAATAGATTCGGGGCCTAAAATAAGCTTTTCCCCCGACTCAAGCCAACAAGATGGAGAACGACATGACCTTCCATATAAGGCTTCAAAAGGAGCCTTGCCGATAGAAGATTGGTAGCTATTATTATAAGCAAACTCAACTAGAGGAAGATGATCCTCCCAGCTACCACCAAAATCCAAGATACAAGCACGAAGCAAGTCTTCCAAAATACGGTTCACTCGTTCAGTCTGTCCATCAGACTGTGGGTGATAAGCTGTGCTAAGATTAAGCTTTGTGCCTAAAGCTTGCTGGAGAGTCTGCCAAAAGTGACTCGTGAAAAAAGGATCACGATCACACACAATAGATGAAGGGACACCGTGCAATCGCATGATCTCCTTAATATATAGCTTCGATAAAAGAGATGCCGTCCTATTCAACTTAATAGGAATAAAATGTGCGGACTTGGTGAGACGGTCTACAACAACCCAAATACTGCTATGGCTTGACCTTGAACGAGGTAAGCCATCAATGAAATCCATCGAAATTTGATCTCATTTCCACAATGGAACCTCTAAAGGCTGAAGAAGACCGGATGGTCGTTGATGCTCGGCCTTAATAAGCTGACAAGTTATGCAATTACCTACATAACTTGCGACATCACGCTTCATGCCTTCCTAATAATAAAGGCGACGCATATCGGCATACATCTTGCTACTGCCGAGGTGAATGGTATACTTAGAGCGATGACAATCATTAAGAATGTCACGCCTAAGTGCTGAATCAGAAGGCACAACAAAACGGTCCTTCATACGAAGACAGCCGTGAGAATCAATACTGAAATCCCTCATCTCAACATCACGGGATTCAGATTCACAAAGATGAATAAGGCGCAACATCTCGGAATCACGCCGCTGAGCCTCGAAAATACGATCTAAAAGAGAAGGTCGAGCTTCCATACTGAATAATAAGACAGGTGAATCGAAAGAAGAAGCTCGATCACGAATATCACAATAAGATAAAGTTTCAAGGACATCCCATTTGGCTAACATCATAAAAACAACAGCAGAATGCCTACGACTAAGCGCATCTGGCACACGATTACCCTTCCCCGGGGTATACTGAATATCAAAATCATATGAGGCGAGAAATTCAAGCCAATGCTGCTGCCTCATATTAAGCTCCTTCTGAGTGAATAGATATTTCAAAGACTTATGGTCAGTAAAAAGAATGAAGTGCTCTCCCAAAAGATAATGACGCCAAATCTTCAAAGCAAAGACAATGGCTACAAGCTCTAAATCATGGGTAGTGTATCGAACCTCATTCCGACGAAATTGCCTAAAAGCATACGCAACTACCCGATCTTTCTACATCAGAACAGCACCGAGGCCACTATGACTGGCATCGGTATAAATGATAAGATCTTGGTTCCCTTCAGGAACCACAAGGACGAGGGTATTAGTGAGAAGCTCCTTAAATTTATGAAAAGAAGCCTCACACTTATCGGACCAAATGAATCGAACGCCTTTCCTCGTAAGGCTAGTCAATGGAAGCATGATAAGGGAAAAGTCTTTGATGAAATGGTGGTAATAACCAGCCAAACCCAGAAAACTACGAATCTCGTGAACATTCTCAGGCCTCTTCCAACTCTGAATAGCCTCGATCTTAGAAGGATCAACGGAAATACCTTCTAAAGATACAACATGGCATAAGAACTTCACTTGCTTTTCCCAGAAGTGACACTTAGAACGTTTTGCTTTGAGTTGATGCTTTCGGAGAGTACTCAAAACAATTCTAAGATGTCGAGCATGGTCCTCTTCGGACTTCGAATACACTAGAATGTCATCAACGAAAACAAGCACGAACTTATCGAGATATTCCCGGAATACTCGATTCACAAGATCGACAAAGTAGGCAGGTGCGTTCGTCAATCCGAACGGCATGACGAGCCACTCATAAGAACCATAGCAAGTGCGTAATGCGGTGAGAGGAATACTATCTTCCGTGACTCGGAGCTGATGAAAACCAGTGGCAAGGTCTAACTGTGAAAAGACATTAGCACCACTTAACTGATCGAACATGTCGTCGATCCTTGGTAAAGGATAACGATTCTTGATGGTTAACTCATTAAGCTTGCGATAGTCGACGCAAAGCCTAAGAGTCCCATTGGACTTCTTCACGAATACTACCGCGGTTCCCCACGGTGAAGAACTCGAACGAATAAAATGCTTGGCTTCAAGCTTGAGAAGTTGCTTTTTGAGTTCCTCATTCTCATGTAGACATCCTCATGGGAGGACGACTAACTGGTTGCGCGCCGGGAATAAGATCGATACAGAACTCAATAGCTCTCTTAGGAGGTAAACCAGAAATGGGCTCGAATAAATCTGAAAAATTGAAAAGGATAGGAATATGGGATACATCATCATCATCGCCTCGAGAATCAAGGGCAAATAAAAAAGCCATGGAATCACAATTGGAATCACGAAGCAAAAGAGATAACTGATCAGAAGAATCGGGATGTCGAATATATAAGACTTGCTCCAAACGTAAAATCCTGGCCTCGTATCGAACTAGCTAGTCCATTCCCAATATCATATCAAATCCAAGAAAAGGAATAACGTGCAGATTCACACGGAAAGAAAAGCCACAAATCGAAAACTCAACATCATCACAAAGCAAACTAAGAGTTACAGATCCTCCGATAGGGTTCGCAATCTGTAAAGAAGTAAGCATATAAGAAACATCTAACTGCAAAGCATCAACGAGCTCCTTCGATACGAATGAGTGAGATGCACCCGTATCGAAAAGCACTTGAATATAACGATCATGGAATAAAATAGAGCCCTCTAGAATGGAAGGAAAAGTACCTCGAGGCTGAGAAGCATCTCTAGAAGTAGTAGCCACACTAAGATGGCCCTGACGAGAACCCTTCTCCTTTTTGGGACAAGCTGAAACCAAATGTCCCTCCTTCTTACAATAAAAACAACGTTTAGGTTTGGGACACTCCCTTATTGGATGGTCAGGTGCACCACAATTGAAGCATGCAAAAGGCTTAGTTGAAGGAGTAGACTAAGAATGAGAAGAAGATCCCTTCTGTTTCTTCTTTTTACTGGGATGGAACGACTTCGGCTTGCGGAAAAACTACTTCTTATTCGGGTTTCCCCGAACATTACCCTCATCATCACTATCTTTCTCCTTCTCGACCGCATCAAGCTGAAGGGCCGCATCCACAAGCTTTTCAAAGGTGGGCTCAAGGCGAAGCATGAGGGACTTCTTCAGATATTTATTAAGCCCGGAGACGAACTTAAGATTCTTCTTATTAGGAGTAGAGATGTACTCGAGACCATATTTAGACAAGGCTTCAAAGGATGCAACATAATCAAAAATGGTCGACTTTCCTTATTTGAAATCAAGGAAACGTCGAGCAAGAATAGCCTTCTTGGATTCTGGAATAAACTTGAGTTCGAACCTCTCATGGAACTGATCCCACTCTAGAGTGGACTCATCAATCCCAGCAACAAGTAGATCAAACCAATGTAAAGCTCGTTCTTGCAACATACTAGATGCTACAATGACTCGGTGATGACTAGAGATCTCCATACGACTAAAGATACGTTCACAAGAACTGAGCCATGCCTCGACATCTAAAACCGCCTTGGTGCCCTTAAAGATCTTGCCACCAAGATGTGTGAAGTCGCTACACATGCGCAAAAACGTGGATTTGCGCGGAGGAGAAGAGTGAGCTGGAGTCGGTAGACATATATACGCCTTCAGGACGAGAACCACTGGACGGTCCCGCCATCGAAGAGCGTCCTCTACCTCTACCCAACATAGCTGAAAAATAAGATAAGATAGGATTATTCACCGGGTAAATAAATATATTAGCAATTCAAGTGCAGAAGTTAAGGAATACTACGGAATATAATTAACATTCCTAGACATATTCCTTTCTATCTACCCCAAAGGAATAAAAAAGGGACACGAATCAAAACAAGGATAGGGACAAGGCAAGGTCAAGGTGAAACCGATCATGATTAAGGGATGATGTATATAGATGTATTATATCTAATGTATGGTATCTCGTATACTGTTCTGTATATATTACATTATATTCTAAAACAATGCTCTGATACCAAGCTGTGACGCCCCACCCCGAGACCTACATTAGTAAAGAGAATTACTAAGTAATCATGTCTACTAATGTAGAGAATAAGGCTGGTTAAGGGCGACCATTATAGTAATACGTTAGTTAAGAGCTAAGCATGTCAATTTTGTCTCGATCTTCTTTTTTCCATTACTTCATAAGTGGTAGACACGCTTAGTCCCTAACTAATCACTCTATGGTGGATTCAGACCATTTCAGAAATAATGTAATATACATGCAGATAGAAAACATCAGTCACAGAACAACAAACCCAAATCAGAGTATATATATAAATACATACATCTCCATACATCTCCATAATAATACATCATACATAAGTAGCAAGGACTACTGAATCACATATACACCCATCCCACAAATAATATACAATAAGATGACATAAAAGAAGACGACTCAAAAACGACATCCAAGCCAAAATGATAAGTCCAACAAAAGCTATCAAGCTGATCCAAGAAGTGAAGCAATCCAAACTAACCTGCAACTCGGTCTGACCCGAGTGAAAAGCACATGGGTCAGGCAAGCTAAACTTATCAGTACTAAGGATCTCAGTAGTAAGCAGAAGGGTGAGAATCACTCAGTTGTTGCCAACGGAATGACATATTATTCATCATATCATTCATAAGAAAAGGGACATCAGTGATTCATCTATCTATTTCAAGGGAATTCAATAAGTAACATGCATATGGTTTCTCTTAAGAACATCCATAAGTAAAGTGGATAAGGGATGAGAACCATATAATAACTTCATAAAGAAACATCAAATCATCATAATCTATCATAAGAACTCAATAAGATTTAAAGACAATCATAATCGAAATCACCATATAGCATAATATAAATGTAGCCTATATCATATTCAAGGTCGTATTCAAATAACAACATCACCAAAAAGGTGAAATCGAACATAGAAAATTGCACGTGCTTTTCATCTTGACTAGTACTACTATTATTTGGTACCATACGTCGTGATGACTTGGGGTCATTAACATCTTATCATCGTGATCATCTTGATTGACTATAGTCAAATATCGTGATGACACCCAAGTCATAAAAATCCAAGCAAAACATCATGATGATTAGAATCTAGTAATGACATCAAGAACATCGTAATGATTCCAATCGTATACTCGGTTTATAGTACTAATAACCTCTTAAATGTGTCACAACTTCTCGAATAGGAACCCAATGGGCGTTAATGTACATCCTATACCATAAATTCGCACCTATTGCTTTACTAATCGTCAGTCAATGCCACATTAGAAAACATTCATAAAAAAACCAAATCAACATACACCGCCTCGTCTCATTGGCGAGTGTAAAGCACCCAACTCATTGTGTCTCATACTTTGATGAGTTTAAAGTGGCATCGAGACTTGTCTCATTTCATCGACAAGTAAAAATCCATCTTAAACATCAAACCCATCATCAATTCATTATAACAATCCCGCCTCATGTCCTCGGCAAGTAAAAATATCATAAAATAGTACTTCAAAGCAAATTCAACAGTACAAGTCCGATATTAAGCGATGAGGCGAAAACACGTGTCACATACCACGTATTTCTGCCAAATCATTTAATTCTCATTCTTATACACCAAAAATCATCTAAATAGGCTAAATTATATTTAGAATAATTTTATAGAGAAAACGGGATTTTAAACAATTTTTAGAGATTTTTAAATAAGTGATATAAGGAAAAAAATCCATTTATCGAATAGATTATCTATTTACAAAATACTTTAAAAAAATAAATAATTGCTTAAAAACCCTTTAAAATGTCTTTAAAACATTTATTTAATTAACCATAATTTATAAAAAATTCAGAAACTTATTCGAGACCAAAATCAATTAAAACCATCGAATTCTTCAAATATCGACATTTATCGATATTTAGATTGAAATAGAATTTAAATAAAATTTAAATTCTAAAAATTTCCAAAATCAAGCCAATTCATTGTCGGATAAAAAGACTTAAACATTCATCATCAAACTTATTCATACAATATTCAAAATCATCGAAATATGTAGTGAAACAGTTAACGAAAGCGCAAATAGGAGCAAAAGAACAATCTACTAAGCAACTGAGTTTTGGCTGACTTTGGACAGTAATTCGGGGAATCAAAACAAACCACATTTCAACGAAATTTTGCAGAGATATACTACGACACGAGGACTATAACATATCCAAAATTTGGTGCAATTTGCTGCAAACAAAAAGAGTTATGATTTTTCGAACATAGCACTTTTCAGTAAGCCAAATAGAGCAAGATTTTAGGCTGTTTAGAACCAACGATTTGCTATAACAAAACAGTTCAAAATTCAATGAAAATTTCCATATATATTGTACAGTCCAACTACTGAAACTTATCAAAAATTGGGAGTAGTTGGCTGTAAATTGAAGAAGATATGATTTTTTGAAAATGATGCTTTTTCGGCCAACAAACAGAGATGGATTTTTGGCCGATTTCAACCAACAATTTTTTATATCAAAACAATTCAAAATTCAATGAAAATTTCCAGAAATATTGTACAGTCCAACTACTGAATCAAATCAAAAATTGGGAGCAATTTGCCATAAATTGAAGAAGATATGATTTTTTGAAAATGATACAATTTCAGCCAACAAAAGAGAAAACCTATTCAATAAATTGAGCACTTCAAGCAACAAATTGATGGCAAAATTTGATATTTTGCTTTAGCTTGCTGTATGAAAACTCTTACCTTGCTTATCGAATAGTTTTAGCAAGATGTAGCAGCGATTTGGTAGAAAGTTGTGATCTTTGGTGAAGATGGAAGGCCTAAGAACCTGTAGAAACTTGAAAATGGACATGCAAAACAAACATAAGCAAATAAAAGACAATTCACATCTCAAGTTCTCAAATTTTGATGAAAAATATTTGGTATTGGAAGGAGATTACCTTTCTATTCTTAATTTAGATGATTTCCCCCTTTAATTCGCAGAAAAGTTGGGTAGAAATTGGATTTAGATGAAAGCAGCCATTGCTTTCTTTTGTTTTTTTTCTGAATGTTTTGGAGAAGATGAGACAATTGAAAACTACGTATAGTAATTTTTTTCCCCAAGCCAGAAGGTTCTAGTAAAGGCTATTGGGTCAAGTTTCTACCCAAATAAGCCTAAGATAAAAATATACTTAGTGAAAATGCAAGGTTATGTATACATATTAACCTATTTTACACTATATACATACAATACTACATTTTAAGCCAAATAAAATACGTACATCAATTTGTTTTGGAATAACATAGTTATTGTGACAAAATAAAATTTATTTTAACAATAAAAATATAATTTTAGCAATAAATCCCCATTTCTAACAGTATTCTACAAGTTACACAATTTTAGTGTAAAACACCATTTTTAACATAACAAACTAAATAAAAATTTCTTTCTTGTCAAATAAATTTGCAATAAATCATTCTAACACTTTTTAATCATCAACTATCATTTTTAAACCATATTTCGTCTTTTATTTTAATAAAATACTTATTTTCTTCATATTTCCTCTTTTAAATTCAATAAAAGTTTTAATATAAGCAATAACTTACAACACCATTGCATAACTCAAATAAAAATAAACAGTTGATAATTTTCTTCTCAAACCGTTTCCTGGAGATTTGACCAGGCAACTGAGTGCTCGGCATTGGATAGTACTCGGCTTCCAGGACTACTCGGCATTCAGTAGAACTCGGCTTCCAGGAGTACTCGGCTTCCATGAGTACTCGGCATTCAGTAGAACTAGGCTTCCAGGAGTACTCGGCTTCCATGAGTACTCGGCATTCGGAAGCACTCGGCATCCAGGGGCACTCGGCATACAGGAACATTCGGCATCCAGGAGTACTCGGCATTGGGGAGTACTCGGCATCTAGGAGTACTCGACATTCAGGAACGCTCGGCGTCTTGGAGTACTCGACATCTAGGAGTACTCGGCATTCAGGAACGCTCGGCATCTTGGGGAACTCGGCATGACTGTACTACTCGGCTAAAGGAAACGTCCGGCCATAACTATCATTCGGCTAAAGCATCGTTCGTACAGAGACAACGATCAGCTAAAGGCTAACGTTCGGCCAGGGACATCGTTCAGCCAGAAGCATTGTTTGGTTAAAGCTATCGTTCGGCCAGCACCAACGTTCGGCCAGAAATGACGTTCGAACAAGCGCTTCGTTCGGCCAGAGGCATGTTCGGCTTCGACTGTCATTCATTCCACTCTTCCCACGCAGCAGGCATATCGTTCGGCACTGAGAGGGTGGTTCGGCATCATTGTGTTCGACCTGTATCGTTCGGCATATGGCGACCACCGTATATGGGCCAGAGTGTTCTGCTGCCGAGCCCACTTGGGAAGTCCAACCCATCTTTGTCTATAAATAGAGGGGCAGGGGCACAGTGAAGAGGACCTTTTTTTGGGAGAACACTGGGGAGACTCTGCCATTTTTCAGATCCATCTTCTTTACTTAGCAACTTCATTCAAGCATTTGATCTACGAATTGTATTTGTAATCAATCATTAAGAAGATCAATAAAGTTTAACCTCAAAGTGGACGTAGGCAATTACGCTGAACCACTATAAATTTGGTGTTCTTACTTCCTGCATTTAAATTAGCATTGTCTTCTCTGTTTAATTTACCTTCATCACTTATTTCTCTACATAATCTTTCTCTACGAGGTTAGTGACCAATTTTTGTGCTAACACTTTGGTGCTTTCACTGAGAATTGAATTCTCAGACCTTAAGGATCTGCTTTGAAGCTACTGGATTGAACAAATCCCCCAAAGAAGATCCAACTCATTGATAGGACATCCGTTGATTCTACTCAGAGTTCCAACCAATAACTCTACAATGGCAAGACCACGTACCAGGTCAGCTTCTCATAATGCGGATGCCCACGAAACTGCTAGCGTACAACAAGCAGGACCTAGCACTCAACCAGCGGTTCCGGGTGTAGGAATTGCCACCCAGGACCAAACTCCAGTTGTCACCAGAATAGAGTTCAACGACTTAATGAGAGAACTCAGGGAAAGCAGGAGACAACTAGGAGAGCAGATGCAAGCTAACGCCAACCTGATGGCACAACTCACTCAACAGCAGCAACAGAATGCTGGGGGCAGCCCCGCCCCTATTCCTTATCCGACAGCTCAACTTCCTCTGATGAACCTCCCAGGCGCAGGCGCCGTAAGACTGAAGCTACGCGGACGGGTGCTGCTGTCCAAACAGCTGGAAACCGTGACCAAGCCGGAGCTGGAAACTTAGGAACTGGAGTACAAATGGAGGCTGGAGGCCCAGACCATCAAAACGCTAATGATGTCGAACCTCAAGACGCACGATTGGCAGATCGCCAGGAGAGGAGGCATCAACATGGACAGTCATGTAGAACGGACTCTAACCTTCCACCTTCCATACAGACACCAGACCTGACAGCCATGGTCAGGTAATTGATGAAAGAAAATCAGGGCTTGTCGAATGACGATTGGGGAGTATCAAGGAGTCACACTCCATTCATAGACGTTGTGTTACAGGCGGCGTACCCCAGAAAGTTTAGTATGCCAACTATCCCTGCGTATGAGGGAAAGACTGACCCTAGACAGCATGTCATGAGGTACGAATGGATGATGGATTCAGCTAGAGCAAATGATGCCACCAAGTGTAGATGCTTTCCAATTACTCTATCTGGGATCGCTACTATGTGGTTTACCCGACTTCCTCCGCGGTCTGTATCCAATTTCGAGGAGTTGGCAAAGAAGTTTATTGAGCAGTTCAGGATACACACTACTCGTCCAAAGGACGTAATGTCTCTGTCAAGTGTAATCCAAAGTCCTAGGGAGTCATTGAAGGAATATTTACAAAGGTTCCATGTTGCGGCAACTGAAGTCAGTAATCCCAACGATCATGCAATCCTAATGGCTGTGATGAGAGGTGTGGATCCGGATTCTGAGTTTGGAGACTGGTTGGCAGGAAAACCTCCGACTACGCTAGAGCGTTTCTACTCAAAGGCACACCAGTTCATAAGGAGAGAGGAAGCTAGATGGGTAAGACGAGATAAGGCACCAGGACCTGTCCAAGAGTCCATGAAAAGCAACGTTGCTGTGAAATAGTCCGGGGACAACTCGGGAAAGGTCCAAGTCAATGTCCAGAATAAGTCTGGGCAGCCTAAGGAGTCCGGAGGAAGAAATCAAGGAAAGAAGAGAGAAGCGGGGAAGTGGAAATCGAGAATTCCAAGCTACAACGAGTATACCCCGCTGAATGCGTCTCTTGAGAACATTTACCTATCAACCTGCAATGCCTTTCAGTACAGAAAGCCACGTCCAAAAGAATCAACCGAGGAATAGAAGCGGACCGGGAAATATTGCCGCTTCCACGAGACTTATGGGCATAATACGAAAGAGTGCAGACACCTGCACGACGCTATCGAGAAGTTGATCAGGCAAAAGAAGTTGCAAGAATTTGTGAAGGATCCACAGGAAGGTGGACAGGGAACATCCAATCCAGGTCGTGCACCGGCTCCGCGTCATCCCGAGGAGCCTGCCCGAACTGTGGGTAGACTAGTCATAAATACAATCATCGGCAGACCTCACCCCGCGGATAAGAATTGGCAAGAGATGGAGCGGTACGCAAGTTCCCTGAAGCATGCAGATTTTGAGTGCTGTTCGAATGTGGAGGATGGGACCCCTGCTAAGCAGAAGCGCGTAATGACAGACGATATAGTGTTCAGAAACAGAGATGCTGACCAAGTAGAGGCTCCAACCATTGAGCCGATGGTCATATCTGTGATGATCGGACCGGCTTATGTGAAAAGAATTCTGATTGATTGTGGAAGTTCTGTCAACATCATCTTCAAGAAGGCTTATGACCAAATGAAGATGGAAACCAAGGACTTGAAACCATCCAAAGCTCGTATACACGGCTTTAATGATGCAGCGACTGATGCAGTGGGGTATGTTGAGTTACCAGTTGAACTGGGACAAGGCGAGCGTCGGAGGGTGCGAATCCTACCCTTCGTAGTTTTGGATGTGGATTCTCTGTATAATGTTTTCTTGGGCCGACCGGCCCTGGCTGAGTTTAGGGCAGCATTAGCCCCATGGTGCTTAACTTTGAAGTTCCTAACTGACAAAGGGGTAGGTATTGTTCATGGCGACCAAGCAGCTGGTCGTTCCTGTTATATGGCTGAGCTCCGGGAGGCCCATCGGAGGGAGAAAGGAAAGGTTGCGGACAATCCCGTCCGCATCCTTAACACGGATAATTGACAAGTAGTGCCCGAGCCCTGGCTCGGGCATAATTCTCGGATCTTCAGAGACATAGACCCGAGAGACGACGATGAGAAACCCAGGGAAGAAAAGGCAGCGCCGGCTGAATTAACGGTTGACATTTCAGTCAGCCAAAATGACCCTTCGCGAATACTGAAGATCGGATCACAGCTTGGCCCCGCAATGACTGAAGACCTTAGTGACTTCCTCCGGGAGAATCTTAATGTTTTCGCCTGGACGCATTCTGATATGTGTGGGATTTCTCCCGCCATCACGAGTCATATGTTGAACATAGACCCGAAATACGTCCCGGTTAAACAAAAGAGGAGAGGAATGGACCCGGAGAGGTCCGCTGCTCTCAGAGAGGAGGTGGACAAACTCAAAGCCAATGGGTTCGTCTGTGACGCCCTCTATCCTGAATGGATATCCAACCCCGTGCTGGTAAAAAAGGCAAATGGGAAATGGAGAACTTGCGTAGATTATTCCGACTTGAACAAAGCATGCCCCAAGGACAGTTTCCCGTTACCTAGGATCGATCAGTTGGTCGACTCCACCGCAGGACATGAGCTGTTATCATTCATGGATGCATACTCGAGATACAACCAAATCCCGATGCATATTCCGGACCAAGAACACACCAGCTTCGTTACAGATGTCGGGCTATATTGCTATGTAGTAATGCCCTTCAGACTGAAGAACGCAGGAGCAACTTATCAGCGTTTGGTGAATCGAATGTTCAAGAACCAGCTTGATAGGACGATGGAAGTCTATGTGGATGACATGCTCGTGAAGTCACGATAGTCAAACGACCACATTCGAGACTTGGCTGAAATGTTTGACATACTCAGGTATTACGGGATGAAGATCAACCCTCTAAAGTGTTCCTTCGGCGTTACGTCGGGGAAGTTTTTGGGATTCATCGTCAACGCAAGGGGAATTGAAGCTAACCCAGAAAAGATCCAAGCTATTCGAGATGTGCAAGTGCCCAAGACTATAAAGCAGGTATAGAGCCTGAATGGAAAAGTAGCTGCGCTAAGTCGATTCATATCCAGGGCAACCGATAAGTGCATCCCGTTCTTTGATATAATAAAGAAAGGGAAGAGGAATTTCGAATGGACGTCTAGTTGTGAGGAAGCATTCCGGGATCTGGTGAGGCATCTGGAGAGCCCACCGGTGCTGTCAAAACCAGTAGTCCACGAGATGTTGTACGTATACTTGGCTGTATCCCCGCATGCGATAAGTGTGGCTTTAGTTCGCGAGGAGGACCGGATCCAGAAGCCGGTGTATTATGTTAGCAAGCGCTTAACGGGGGCAGAAAGAAATTACCCTAAAATCGAGAAATTGGCCTATTGCTTGGTGATTGCATCACGTAAGCTACGCCCATATTTTCAAGCACACTCAATCAGTGTTTATACCGATCAACCCTTGCGGCAGGTACTCCAAAGACCAGAAACTTCTGGAAGATTGCTAAAATGGAACATCGAGTTGAGCCAGTTCGATATTGCCTACTTGCCACGGAGAGCCATACAAGGGCAAGCATTAGCAGATTTCATTGCTGAGTTTACCATACCCATAGAACTAGATAATCATGACGTCATTCCCCCCGTTCGATGGAAATTATACACTGATGGGGCATCAAATGACCGTTGCTCCGGCGCGGGTGTAGTTCTTATAACTCCGGAGAATCGATCGATCTGTTATACTTTGAAGCTCGATTTCCCAGCTACAAATAACGAAGCAGAATATGAAGCATTGATTGCTGGCTTGAAACTCATCGGAGAACTCGGGATCAAATCAGTTGAAATCTTTTGTGACTCACAGTTGGTGGTTTACCAAGTGCGGGGAGATTATCAAGCAAAGGGACAAAAGCTTGCTCCGTACCTTGTTCAGGTCCAAGAACTACTGTCAAATCTTGAGCATTATGACATTTCGCATGTTCCGCGCGAACAGAATAAAGAAGCCGACTTATTGGCTAAGTTTGCAAGCACAGGCGATGCGCAGCAAATGGGATTGTATCCCGTTGAGGCCTTGCACGCCCCGAGCATAGATGAGATGAAAGTTGATTGTGTATTGGAAACGGAAATCGAGAAGGAATCGTGGATAACCTCATTCAAACTGTACCTGACGACCGGGACTTTACCAGAAGAAAGGAGCGAAAGACGGCAGGTCCTTCGAAAGGCCGCGTGATACGTGATGCAGGATGGGTTAATGTATCGAAAAGGGTTCTCAGTCCCATTATTACGGTGCATCGCTCATGACGAGACAAAGCGGGTCTTAAGAGAGGTTCACGAAGGGGAATGCAGCGACCATACTGGGGGACAAACGTTAGCAAAAAAGATCCTCCGCTATGGATATTACTGGCCGACCGTAAATCGGGACGCTGCAGACTACGCAAGGAAATGTGACAAGTGTCAAAGATATGCAAAAATCCCGAGGACTCCATCAACTGAACTCACACAAATGGTTAGTCCCTGGCCATTTGCGATCTGGGGAATCGATATAATCGGCTCTTTGCCTATATCCAAAGGAGGTGCGAAATACGCGATAGTTGCAGTCGACTATTTCACAAAATGGGCTGAGGCAGAACCTTTAGCCACGATCACCTCTAAGAAGGTCATTAATTTTGTTCTACGAAACATTATATGCCGCTTTGGCCTCCCTCGCACCATCATTACGGACAACGAGACGCAGTTTGAAAGCAGAGAGTTCAAAGAGTTCTGTATAAAGTATGGCATTGAGAAGAAGTTCGCCGCCGTTGAAAACCCAAAAGCTAACGGACAAGTCAAGGCCGTTAACAAAATAATCAAGTCCAAACTGAAGAAGCGTTTGGAGAAGGTTGGAGGCAAGTGGGTAGATGAACTCCCGACAGCACTATGGGCTTATAGAACTACCCACAAGTCCGCGACCGGCCACACTCCATTCACCTTGGCATACGGCTCGGAAGCCGTTATACCCGTGGAACTTGAAGTTCCATCACACCGAGTGACATATTATGATCCCAAGACGAACCAGGACCTCTTGTTGGAATCGCTGGACTGCATCGATGAAAAGCGTGAAGAGGCCGAATTAAGGGCGGCAGCGCATAGACACCGAGTCAAGCGTTACTACGACGGCAGAGTCCGCCCAAGGACTTTTGATGTGGGTGATCTTGTCCTGAATCCCAGCTGGGAAGGTCCGTACGTCATTGAACGGAAGCTTGGAGAGGGAACATTCAAGCTAGCGACCGTTGATGGCACGACACTCCCCCGAGCATGGAACAGTGAACATTTGCGGCATTATTACATTTAGCATGTTTTCTTTCTTGTTTTAGGCACTGTTATTTCCTGTATGTTTTCGTTCAGTCGTAACTTAGTTTCATTTTAACTATGTAATCAAGCAGTTTAGTTGTTTTTCATTAATAAAGGCTTGAAGCCGTATTTTCCACGAATCACTAGTGTTTCTATATCTCATAATCAGATGATGAACCACATTATCCTGTACGATGGACAGACTCGTATAAATGACCTCAAATCTCCAAATCCCCAGAGCGCAGAACGGAGTACTCTAAGTCCCCAGAGTTCGGACTAGAGTATAAACGATTTCAAATCTCCGAATCCCCAGAGCGCAGATCGGAGTACTCTAGGTCCCCGGAGCGCGGACTAGAGTATAAACGATTTCAAATCTCCGAATCCCCAGAGCGCGGACCGGAGTACTTTAAGTCCCTAGAGCACGGACTAGAGTGTAAACGATTCAAATCTCCGAATCCCCAGAGCGCAGACCAGAGTACTCTAAGTCCCCAGAGCGCGGACTAGAGTATAAACGATTTCAAATCTTCGAATCCCCAGAGCGCGGACCGGAGTACTCTAAGTCCCCAGAGCGCGGACTAGAGTATAAACGATTTCAAGTCTCCGAATCCCCAGAGCGCGGACCGGAGTACTGTAAGTCCCCAGAGCGTGGACTAGAGTGTAAACGATTCAAATCTCCGAATCCTCAGAGCGCGGACCGGAGTACTCTAAGTCCCCAGAGCGCGGACTAGAGTATAAACGATTTCAAATCTCCGAATCCCCAGAGCGCGGACCGGAGTACTCTGAGTCCCCAGAGCGCGGACTAGAGTATAAACGATTTCAAATCTTCGAATCCCTAGAGCGCGGACCGGAGTACTCTAAGTCCCCAGAGCGCAGACTAGAGTGTAAACGATGCGAACCTTCGAATCCCCTGAACGCGGATCAACTTACTCTAAATCCCTGGAGCGCGGATTTGGAAAAAAGTCCAAGTACTCAAGAAATGTGGAACAAGAAGTATGCCACGTCTGGAAATGTTCGAACAACACGAGAATGGACTGAGAAATAATGCAACTCATAAGAAATTGAGTTATGACCACAGCTTGTCAGCAAACCGAAGAAAAGCAAGAGAATCATCCAAGCAAAAAAAAGAAACTAAACTTCATTCAATAGTTCAAAATGGGGTTACACAGTTACTCCTCCAAAACTTGGAGTCAAAAACCTATCTATACAAACTATAGAGACAAAAGATAAAAGTAATTACAAGACTTAAGCAAGGAACTCGTTGAACGAGTGTAGCAATTATTTCTTCGGTTTCTTCTTCTTGTCTTCTTTTGTTTTTTCCAACGACTCCTCTCCCTCACGCTTTTTCTTGGATTTCTTGCTCACTAAAGAAGCGGAGTCAGGAGTAGGAGACGGAACATCCAGTGGTTTGGACCTGCCCGAGAGAATGATTTTCAGAGGTCTGTTCCGCGGGTCGGTAAGTTCCAGTATTTCAGGCTCAACTTTGACCTTGACTTTTTTCTTCTCCTCTTCGGCGAGGCGTTCCTTCATGCTCATCTTTGAGGTATTCTCAGAGGCGCCAGTGATTTCGATTTCATCACTCCCTTCGGTAGGAGATGAAGTGTCAAGCTTATCATCAGCTAACGCCCCGATCACTTGGGCGTCAGGGCCAGGAGTTACTCCCGCATGAGCAACATCACTTGTTTTCTCCGCCTCCTCCTTAGCGTCATCGCTCCTCGGAGTTGGTTCGGGGTCAGAGCAGCCTGCATGAAAACATAGAGAATGAGCGTTAGAACGAATAACCACTGCTGGAAAATGACAAGATCTTTCAACTTCTAGAAAAGAAGAGTTTCCTACCGGGTTCTGGTTGGCTATCGGTTGCGCGTGGGGTTTCACCCTCCAGAATAGGAGATAGCACATGAACGCCAAGCCCGGGATCTTCAGGATCATAGCCGGCGTGCTGCTCGAATGGGTCAAGTGTCGGCCGGCCGGCCGGTTGAGCAGCAGGAGGAGCAGCAATATGAGGAGCCATAGTCTCAGCCCCAGACGGGCCAGCTTCATCACTTTTCTCTTTTGGAAGGGGCGGGCCTTTACTGTAAAGCGCCAAAGCTGCGGATAAATCCGCTGGCTCATTCCCCCTAAGAAACTCCTTCACCAAGGCATCCTCATCGACCTCTTCAGAGCCCGACTCGATTTTCCTAATCTTCACTAAGGTTTCCCAGGCCTCAGCTAGGGATTCGAGATAGCCATCGCCCAAGAATGTTAAGTCACGATGCATAAGGACACGGGCTCCATACTCAGCAATCAACGTGTCAAACATGCATTTGACCTCTTCCCTGCCGGCTTCTGCGGCCGCCTCGAGGCGAGAGTCCATCTCCTCCGCAGCTTTTCTTTTGCCCTCCTCACGGGGTTCGTCCTTCATTTTTTCAACCCCAGCAAGTTCGTCATCGAGCTTCATTTTCAGGAGCCGAGTAGCAACGATTTCATCACAGTATCATTGTGATTCTTCTTGAGCGGCTACCTTGTCCTCTTTCTCCTTGGAGAGTAATTCTTTCAGCTCTCTGACTTGTATGACGAGCACATCCCTTTCTTTTTGGACAGAATCTTTTTCTAGGGCAAGGGCACCGCTACGCTGGACTGCTTCATCAAGTTCCTTCTTGTGAGCCATCTCTAAACGAGTAACTGCCTCAGCAGTATCTTTTGCGCTTTGTTCAGCGGCTTCCAGCTTCGACTTATACGAAGCAAGCTCTTCGTCTTGATGCTTGATGATGTTCTTGTCACAGCCGGCCTCCAATTTCACACGAGCAATCTCATATTGTCGCTCAACGGACACCTCCGAGATCTTTTCAACCAAGTGTACAAACGCGTCATGTTGAACATAGACGTTATTATTACAGGCAATGGCACTCTGCTTCACGTGCCCAGGGATATGGTGAATAGCCGGGAGGAATTTCAAACCATCGAAGCAAATTTTTGGAAACTTGGCCTTGAGATCGACCATCTTTTCCTCTACAGTTGGATCAACCGCAGGAGTAGGGGAGGAGGCTTTGGAAGTTCTGCTCTTTTTCGTTGCTCCTGAATTTTCCTTGTACTCGACGAACCGGAGTGTTGTTCTCGGGGAGCATCAGGTTGGTACCCCCTTTGTGAAGACTTCTCTCTATCCGGCTCGGTTGGAGGAAGAGGATCACGGGACTATGAAGATTGGGAATATGCCTTCTTAAGATAAGACAAATCGCGGGGACGGTTGTCTCTATCTTCATAATCATCTCTGTCCCTGCGTCTGCCCGAACCTGAATCCCGTCCGGAATGATGAAATATGGAAGAGCCGTGAAGGCGATCGAGCCCATGAGAGCACCCCATGTCACCTACAAAGAATAAAGGTAACAACAAGTTAAGAAAAATCCGGGAAATAAAAATAAAAATAAAAACTTGAAGTGTATGATGGAATGCGAATGTGCATGTGTGTCCTAGTGTTCCCCCCGACGGACCAGTTCTTTTGTCTTTACTAATCGGAGTATTGTCTCCCTGGACTGGGAGTTGAACTCCTGCATTGCCTCTAGCGGGCGAAGAAAACTTGAGGGCTTCAGGATCATCAAACCCGTAATTAAGTATATCGTCGGGGATAGAGAGATTCGACAAACCCCTTAGAGAACTCTCCAGGTGCTGTGAGGAAGCCTCTTTCTCTGGCGGGATAGGCGTAACTTTTGAAGTTCCGCCAACTTTCTCCTTCCGAATCTTGTATTTTAACCTCTTCTTTCCCTTCGAAGGGGAGGATGACGTTTCAATGTCATGAACTTCGACTGCCGGATTCCAAGTGGGACCCACATTCTCGCCTTGAGTCTCAGGAGCATCATCCTCTTTGTGCTCACCTTCTTCGTGCGCGTCAGGAGTGTGGCGTGATGACGATCCAGCTTGTTTTTTCCCTTTACCGGATGTTGGCTTGGGAATGGAGACGCCCTCCGGGAGGCTAATCCGACGACCGGGGGCTAGCAAGCCGAACCTCGACAATGATTCATTTGAAATGATGGTTCGGATGTCTCGTTCCTCAGCAGGAAGAGCTCTAATGGCCTCAATGGCCTCAGAATATCCTCGGCCCTCCGGACGCGGGTTGATACCTGAAAAGATGAAACGAGGATTTAGAAAAAGCATAACTCCAATTAAACGCGAATGATGACTCAGCAAAGAGACTTACTGCCTTCAACCCATCTCCTCGCAAAACCAGGAGGGCAATGCACGTAGAACCATTCCTGTTTGTACAGGGCGAATTTGCTACATGCCCCTGTCAAGATTTGGCATTTGTGGTACGGCTCTAGGAACATGAAGGAAGGGCTGTCTTTCCGTTTCTTGATCATATAGATGTATCTGATGTCGCCAGAGGTTGGAGGTCTAGAGAAGACGGCCATGAAGAGTAGGTAGGTCCTATATAGAAACGCGTGACCGTTCGGATGCAGCTGCGACGGAGCAATGTCGATGTACTGCAACACGTCCCGAAGGAATAAATTAAACGGAGGCATGCTGCCCATCCAACACATGAACTTGTTGCAGGTGGTATATCCGACTGGGGGCAGGTGAGGACGATCGTGTCGCGAAGGGACTAACACATCGGTGAAAGGAATCCCATGAATGGAGCATATCCGTCGAAGTGCGGCTTCATTGATCTTCGAAGCTTGTGAATCGATCGGGTTGTCTAAAAGAATTGTTGCCTCCAGGGCATCGGGTGCTAAGTTATGGGCAGGGGAAGTCAACGGATTTGAAGTATCAGCGGCTTCTTTCCTTGATGACGGCCCAGGCCTGTCAGATATGGTGGCGGAGCTAGACTTCCTAGACATCCCCAATAAATAATGTATCTGTTTAAGTGCCTACGAAAATTATACTTGAAAAACGTTGAACGTTAGAATTAACAACACGAATATCCCCCCGTGTGGTGTGTGATCTAGTGCAAGCAATCGTATAAAAGCGTTGAAAGTTTGAGTGTCGCAAAGTTGTTGCTATAAAACCGAGCATCAAGTCATCGCCTTCGAAGACCGTCATCGCTGACCGTCCCCAGAAGCCTGCCTTTTGGCAATTACAATTCCAGATCCAGGAAACATATGGTAATCTAAGTTCAGATTTATGTTTACGGAAGCTAAGAAGTTAGTGATCCAAGTCGGCTTCACATATGCTAGGGTGCTTGGGCCTTGTTTCTTGTTTTGCTATACGGGTAGATATAGTTAATAAATGTTCGGCGTTTGCGACTATTCGGCTAAGTCACTGTTCGGCTAAGTCAGTGTTCGGCCAAGTCATTGTTCGGCCAAGTCATTGTTCGGCTAAGTCATTGTTCGGCCAAGTCATTGTTCGGCTAAGTCATTGTTCGGCTAAGTCATTATTCGGCTAAGTCATTGTTCGGCTAAGTCTTTGTTCGGCTAAATCATTGTTCGGCTAAGCCTGTGTTCGGCTAAATTTTGGTTCGGCTAAGTTGTTATTCGGCATGTAAGTCGTGTTCGACCTTGTTTTGTTTGGCATGTTTTAGCCTAAGTATGGTACGGTGTTTGTGACTGTTCGGCTGAGATGACCATCGGCACGCTGTCCTCAACATTGGCCTCGTCTCTTCCTCCATCCACACCGAACCATGAGGGCACATCGTTCGGTAAGTCGTACCAGGCCATACCGCTCGATACCCCAAATCATCTCCTACTTCCTTCATGTTTCTCTTTCCACCAATCTGGTCCGGCATAAAATACTTATGCCGAACCATAGTGTGTCTACCAATGATCTCCTAGAAAACCCATCTCTATTTACTCTTCCAACCACCCTCGTCGCGTGACTCGACACTTTAGTCAAAGCTCGATTTATCCCATCAATTAAGGGAGTTCGAGCGTAAAGGCTGTATTTAGGCGAAAGGATCGGTACCTAGTTGGTAAGGTGAAGACTTGGGAAGAATCGGCGAGTTGTATGTTGGCTGGTAGCTTCGGCAGGTGCAAGGCAGAAATGTTAGAAGTGTGAAAAGGGAAAGAATGAAGGAGGTGCCGGCTTTTATAGGGAAGAAGAAGAAGTCGAAAAGGCTACATCCGGTGGAACCGGTCAAAGTCACAGCGATCGGCATCGGCATACAATAACGTTCGGCAATTGAAGAGCGCTCGGCTTCCAGTGCATCATTCGGCATTTATAACACGCTCGGCACATGGCTCAACTGCTGATATTCTAAAAAAAGGCATCTCCATTCGAAGTTAGCTAAGGATTTGAAACGAAACGCGAAGGGTATGCAACTCAAAGCGTATCACGTTCAGTCACGTAATACACTTTGGGGGGCAAGCGTTTCCTGGAGATTTGACCAGGCAACTGAGTCCTCGGCATTGGATAGTACTCGGCTTCCAGGACTACTCGGCATTCAGTAGAACTCGGCTTCCAGGAGTACTCGGCTTCCATGAGTACTCGGCATTCAGTAGAACTCGGCTTCCAGGAGTACTCGGCTTCCATGAGTACTCGACATTCGGAAGCACTCGGCATCCAGGGGCACTCGGCATACAGGAACATTCGGCAACCAGGAGTACTCGGCATTGGGGAGTACTCGGCATCTAGGAGTACTCGGTGTTCAGGAACGCTCGGCGTCTTGGAGTACTCGGCATCTAGGAGTACTCGGCATTCAGGAACGCTCGGCATCTTAGGGAACTCGGCATGACTGTACTACTCGGCTAAAGGCAACGTCCGGCCATAACTATCGTTCGGCTAAAGCATCGTTCATCCAGAGACAACGATCAGTTAAAGGCTAACGTTCGGCCAGGGACATCGTTCAGCCAGAAGCATTGTTTGGTTAAAGCTATCGTTCGGCCAGCACCAACGTTCGGCCAGAAATGACGTTCGAACAAGTGCTTCGTTCGGCCAGAGGCATGTTCGGCTTCGACTGTCATTCATTCCACTCTTCCCACGCAGCAGGCATATCGTTCGGCACTGAGAGGGTGGTTCGGCATCATTGTGTTCGGCCTGTATCGTTCGGCATATGGCGACCACCGTATATGGGCCAAAGTGTTCGGCTACCGAGCCCACCTGGGAAGTCCAACCCATCTTTGTCTATAAATAGAGGGGAAGGGGCACAGTGAAGAGGACCTTTTTTTGGGAGAACACTGGGGAGACTCTGCCATTTTCCAGATCCATCTTCTTTACTTAGCAACTTCATTCAAGCATTTGATCTACGAATTGTATTTGTAATCAATCATTAAGAAGATCAATAAAGTTTAACCTCAAAGTGGACATAGGCAATTACGCTGAACCACTATAAATTTGGTGTTCTTACTTCCTGCATTTAAATTAGCATTGTCTTCTCTGTTTAATTTACCTTCATCACTTATTTCTCTACATAATCTTTCTCTACGAAGTTAGTGACCAATTTTGGTGCTAACACAAACTTAACCGAATAAAGCTTTAAAACTTTATTTTCAACTATAAATATTTATTCCAACCATTAAATGTTGAAATAAACACTCAATTGATTTATTAACTTAAAGTTAAGAAAAACCCAATATTTATTCTCAAGTCACATTGTTTATTCCAAATAAACAACTTTAATAAAAATTCTTCTTCTTCTCAAATTTATTTGATTCTCAATATTAAATTATAACTATCGTTATAATTTAATTTTATAGGTAATCACCAATACCAGGGTTGTTACACATATGTTCGTATATATCCAAGTGGTTATTATTCTTACTTTAATTTTTAACTCTTTGTCATCACGTGGGTGTAAACTTAGATGCGTTGTTGCTTGAATTGTGCGGGTATGATGTCTAAAATACTTAATGCTTGTAAGTTGAAGAAATCTGGCAGCAAAGACGAGAAATGGGCAAAAGGGACGATTCTACTGCACTAGAAGGTGGGAGTAAATCCCCTTAGACTTGATCTCCTCTCCACCACCTTCATCTTCTTTATCTTCTTTCACTACTGCTGCAATTTCTATGTAGCCCATCTCTCAATTTCTATGCTGCCCCTCTCTATGATTCTAGCTTCCCACCACTTCTTACCTCTTCTGGAAGGTGGTGATGAATTTGCATTGACTGAGTCAATGGGACATCTCATGATCAGTGACGTTACGGTTCTCACTTCTACTCCTCGATCTCCGTTACTTCTTCTGGCTCTATGGCTGCATACCGAGGAAGGTTTCCAAATTCTCTATATGAGCTTATCTCATGTAATAATTTGCCTTGACATTATTGAATTTGCCTTTACATATATATATATATATATCTATATATCTTTTTAATCATTCTTTTTTTAATTTTTAAGGATATGCATTGGCCATGGAGGTGCATCATCGAGGTAAGACTATTGAGCCTATGCTGGCTAGTGCTTAGGTCGAGGTTCTAAAGATGAAGAGGGATTTGAATGTGGTTACTCTTGATATTGAAGCTAGAGGGTGAAGAGAGGCTGATTATAAAAGGCAGCCGGAGGAGCTAAACGAAAATTTTAACGAGATAGAGTCACATGCAATGAAGGTAGAGGACAAGCTTATTGCGGTGGAGGATAAAAGTGTAAGGTTGGAGCGGAGTGTGAAGCGGCTGGAAAAGAAATTGCCTAGGATGAAGTGGGACAACGAGTCTACCTCTTTCAACGTTCTTTATAAGATATATGCACAAGTCAAGAGACAACTTTTTGTTGAGCACCTCGATGATACTAACGTAGAGGTGAGCTTGGAGTTTTTAAATGATCTTGAGCTTATCAAGTCTGCTCAAGACCACCACCATACTTCATAGGTTAAGGAATGCAGTGGTGCCGCTGCTTCCCCATCAACCTTTCTTTAGGAGGTATCAGATGACTCTGACTCAAAAGATACCTCTCTTGTTGCGCATGACACTGATTCATGTCATATCACCGAAACCCCACACTCTGATGAAGTAACTCTTTAAATTTCAGTTATACTCTCTTCTTCATTTTATAGTTATTTCATAGGATTCGTAAGGTTTGTATTAATATAGTGGATATAGCTATATTTTTAATTGTTATGGTTGTTTTTTGTGGACACCTTTCTTTAACTAATGAATTTGGAGTTAGGCTCATAAGTGACTTTAATTTGTTGTTAAGCATTATCATTATAATTTATTAATGCATTTATTGAACATGGCAAAAAAATTATTTTTAAGAAAAAATCCATATTTTCCTCCTTTTAGGTAGGAGTTGAAAATGTTGTCAAACCCTATTTATCAAAGACATTCAATGAAGATAATTTAGTTCGACACTTAAGAGGCTATCCAGAGCGTTTAGAAGAATAATTCGTGAAGAGCTTATCAAAGAGAACTGATCTCCTATGTAGAAGGGAAGCTGAAGTTGAGAAGACTATTGCACAACTAAAGAGAGAATCTTAAGGGGCCCTTTTCAAAATTACACAAGTTATTCATAAGAGAAATGCACTTTACGACTCTACATTGTGCAAATGGGGTCCTTTTTTAAGGGAAGAAATGCTTCCTTTAGGGAAACCCCATTTGTTGTGGTATAAAAATAGATTTAACCATGGGTAGTTGTAGCGATAAGAATGATGTATTTTATGTGACACTATATATTTAATAAAACAGTCTTTATTTATCCATGCATTCTTTAGTTAGCATTTTTTATATACTTATTTAATCATTTAATCTCTAATGTGATGTGCAGCTGTTCCATTGGCAAATGACCCGATTTTAGTTAGTGTTTTTGGGGCACATGTAAACGTGGGTGATAAGTTAGAGTTTATAGATGATGTTCCTAGTAGGTTTGATTTTGAAATGGAGAGGATGTAAATTGATATCAAGAATTTAATGCATGAGCTTCAAGCAACAAAGGAAGCTTTACTTTGCCAATATAATTGCATATCCAAGCAGTGAACTGACCCGGCTGTTGCTATCGAAAAGATACAGAGGCTTGAGATTAAGTTAAAATCATCGTAGGAGGAAGTGGTTGATTTAAAGAAATTGTTGAAAGAATTGGAGGGGTTATACGCTGCCTCTTATGAAGATGAATCAAGAAACTTAAGAATATTATCAAGGAGCTATCTTAACAAGTTGCCAAGCAACATGATAAAGAATATAATCCTCTCATTGATCTTGCTTCTTCCAAGATGTCTGCACTGGGTATAGTTCTCATACCTCCCTATGGTTTGGATAGCGAGGTGGCATCTGAATGAAAAAAGAAGATGATAACTTACTACCAAGCCAAGGTTGATGAATTGAAGGTTGTTTTTGAAAAGTGGGTTGAAAGTTCAATGAAAGACCACATATAACCTATTTGGTGCATTTTTAAAGAAGACTAAGAAGACAAAAACAAAAGTGTTGGATGATTTAGATTGGGTACGACGCATTGCTATTGAGCGTATAAATAAACTAGAAAACTAAGTCTACGTATCGAGTCCTCCTGCGTTGTCCCTGACTTTGATTACTTCGCTTCCTTGCTCCTATTTCCTCATGGTTTTTGATTCCACATAATCTAAGTTAGCTGAGAAACTTCATCAGGAGAAGGTTAGGTGTGTTATGGCCGACATAGGTGTATTAGTGCGGTTAGATTTTTTAATCATTTCTCGCCAAAACTTGATTTGAGCTTTTTTTATAACTGCGATGACTATGTTTTTAGGAGGAAACATATAGGGAACCTTTGATCTGGTGCCAACATGATCCATGGAATCCAGCTACTAATTCACCTTGGCGTTCTTCGGTGATCCTAACTTGATAACCACACCCTCTACTTTCCAAACTTCCTGCAAAAGAAGGAGGCTCCTATTAGCCAAGAACTTTGAATCTGACTAGGGTGTGCCTCAGTAACTAATGGGTTTTAAATCAAAAACATTTCTTTTGGTTTGTTTTTTGTCTAATACTTCATGATGACTTATGAGGAAATTCAATAGAGAATAGAGAGTTGTGTGTTTAGCTTTTTTGGCTTTGTATAGATACTTGAGCCATTCCTTCATTTGTACTATATGAATTTCTTTTACTTAACTATTTCGTAGCTCCTAGTTCTAAATATGAATTTCTTGCTGCATTGACCTTACATTTTTTGAACTTTGTGTTAACATTTGTGCTTTGTCATAATCTTGACATAATCTTCTCCGTTTGTGGTGGAGAATATTGTGATTTGACCGAGAAATCAGATCGTGTATTTACAACGTCTTTTTATAGATGCATATGATTTTTTATATTGGTTCGAGCAGTCCAATATCCCTATGTCCAGTGGAGTATTTTCTGAAAAGCTGAGTTATGTAAGTATAACTCAAGTTTGGTTTGTAAGTAAGTAACATTGACAAATAGGTTTTTATACCGGTTTGGACCGCCTAATATATCTACGTCCAGTTATTATCTTATTGATCTTTCATAAGTACAACTTTGTATATTACATTTTGCTACAAAAGAAGTGTTAAACAAAGTATGATCATAGATGTTTTGAATTCCACGTCCTTGGGATAATATTCCCATCTGGCATGGAGAGGTGGAATGTGAAAGTCTATAGTATGGTGGATCGATTATACAAATGACAAGTATATGACTAATTTAAACTATAGTGTAACAATAGTAAAGTATGTAAATAAGATTAATCACACCGGGAATTTTATACTGGTTCGGACCTCCCGTCCTACATCCAGTCCCGAAGCTCCTCTTCGGAATTTCCTTTCACCGAATAACCCTCACTTCACCTGGAGGAACAGGTTTACAATAGCAGAGTTTCTTTGTCAACTGTGTGTTCTCTATTACACGGATTTTGACTATATAGTACAAAATGCTTCCAATATATATCTAGAGAGTATTGTCTATGAGGAACTGTATATTTGGAAGAGTAGAATACAAGTATAGATTGCTAGAGATCAAGAATATATCAGAGTATAAGAGTAAAGAGCACAAGTAAGTAAGGTGAGATCGTCTCTTGGATTCTTGATGTTATTTATAGCGGTAGAGAGATTCCTTGAGTAGTTGCATCCATTAACAAGTGTTCTTTGGTCGCTTCCGATGGTGATGAAGAGTTGCAGCGAAGAGAAGCGAAGGTGTCTTTTCAATTGCAGCAGTTGTAATTTGATTGTCAACAGTCGAGATCAGTTTCAGACGTCTGGAATATGTCTCAGACGTGTGGCTCTTTATATTTTTGTATATTGTAGACTTTCAGACGTCTGAGTACATTAACCAAACGTCTGATTCTGTCTAGTTTGTAATCCAGAGGATTTATTCAGACGTCTGGCTAGTGCACCGAGACGTCTGATCTTGTGCATGTTGCTTTTCTTGTATCTGTGTTGTCGCTCTTCTGATTCTATCGACTTGTAGCCACTTGATACGTTCTTCGAGCCTTGTTCTTGTCTCTCTAGTGATGTTACTTTAGCAATTACCTATAAATAGAAATATATATGCATATTCGATTTCCATTGTATAGTTGTTGTCATCGAAACCGTAGATTTGATTTCCTAACAATCTCCCCCGTTTTGATGATGACAACTATACAATGTACTTATATATAATTTATAAATCTCCCCATGAATATGTGCTTATTTTTAATGTTTTTTTTTGAAAATAGGTTAATGGAATTAAATTGGGCTATGCGGCCCAAAAGCATATACAACTGAAATATACAGAAATAAATCCAAGACAACTCATCCGACAAGTTCGACACAACCAAGACTTTAACACAAAATTTCCTAAATTGACTTAGGGTTCTTCAGCTTCGATATCTATGGCGGCTCCTCGTTGTTTACTTGATTTTCTGGCCTCGCAACCTTCCAGTTCCAGTTCTCCAGTAGCTGTTTTTCTCTTGCCTCTGAGTTGGTAAGTCTCCTGATTCTTCCAATATTGATCTTCACTTCTCTTGCAATGTTTTCCAATAGTTCTAACTCGGTTTTTTCCTTGTTCCTGGTGAAATCCCATACGTTCCGTTCTCTCCAGATATGCCAGATAGTTGTCGTCAAAGCAATTTTCACGACCTCCTTCATAAGGTTCGTGAGATCTGTCCTATCACTC
Source organism: Allium fistulosum (assembly GCA_030737815.1). NCBI lineage: Eukaryota > Viridiplantae > Streptophyta > Magnoliopsida > Asparagales > Amaryllidaceae > Allium > Allium fistulosum. The sequence continues at coordinate 414,228,184 of CM060906.1, forward strand.
AGGTATTTAATTTCTTCTTCTAGACTCAAAACTGCTTCTGTTTGCATGTTTTTAAGTTTCTGCATAGCCCAGACACGTTTAGTATACTTGCATTCGAAAAATAGGTGTCGGTGTGTTTCAATTTCCTTTCTACATAAATTGCAAGTGTCTTCGTCGATTACACCCCAACTTTTGAGTCTGTCTTTGGTGCTTAATCTTCCTTTGATTGCCTTATAAGTAGTGTGAGCCAATTTGGGGCAGTTTGATTTACTCAAGATTATCTTATGCCAGTGAACAGTTTCATAATGTTGTCGATTGTTTTCCCAGACTTCCCTCATTTTGAATTGTCCTTTACTGTTGTTTTTCCAAGCCCATAGATCTTTTTCTCTATTTGTGGAAATTGGGAGTTCCTCAATTTCTTGTTTCAGACTTCTGGTTATCAATTGTCTTTCTGGTGCCCATTTTTTGTTGTGAATAATGCTAGCAACTTGAATTTTTGGTGTGTTATTAGCTGAATAGCTTTACCATCCCATTCTATTTATTTCTTCCCCTTTGACATTATCAAAAAAAATTATAAAATTTAAGCCAATCGTCAAAGATGAAACACAAAAGGAAAATTTAATTAATAATTCGATATTGATTACATTCATAGATTTTGTCAATTTTACAAAAGTTGAAATCCTAAAATTCTAAAATCTATGTTTCTTTGGAGAAGCTTTGTCTTGATCATCCCCCGTTTCTTCTATTTCAGAAGTGCTAGGCTTTGTAGGAGATGTCAAAGCTTGTTCGAAAGGGTTCGTCCCCAGAAAGTTTGGAATGTTTTGCGGGAGGAGAAGGTACTGGGGTTGGCCAATCTTCCGAAGGTGGTGTTAGACCGCGGACCCTTTGGAGTACTTCTTTGATAACCGATAAGACAGCCGAAAGAGATTCTTCAACTGTTGCTAGGCGTGTAGCAAACGATGTTTCGAATTGGTCAATCCGCTTAGCCAAAAGTTTTTAATTTTGAGATAATATATGTTGATTTCTAAGGGTAAGATCTCGAACACTTTCATTTGGATTTGTATCCGTTCGAGTCTCCATAATCTCATCCTGTCCTGGATAATCAAATGGTGCAGGAGGAGGTGGGGTTGCTTCTTGATGGTGTTCCTCCTCTTGAGATGGTTCATTGTGTGGTTGAGATCGAGGCTCAACTTTTCTAGTTTGACGATTGTGCGTCCAATCTTCGAAGGATATAAATTCTGGGGGAATCTCGGGTAAGTGCATAAGTGAGAAAATTTTGGTGGAAGCATATTTTGGTGAGATTTCTTCGAAAGTTGATAGGTAGGATGGGATGTTATGTGCACGAAGAAGTCTTATAATATATGTCGGGTAAATGATTGATGGCCATGATCGAGTCCAAAACTGTTTGAACTCGTCAAAGATGAATTTGGCCTAATTCACCCTTGTTCCACTAAATAGAGCATATAAGGCTTTGTGCTCTAACTCTGTTATTTGCTCATGGATTCCTATACATGGAATGATGGTATTGATTATCATTCGAGTTAGGAGTCGCGCTTTTGGACGTAAATATTTAGAGGCAAACTTTGGCATGTCATCTTCCCAAATTTGATGTGTTATACTATTTCTTGGCTTGAAGCGCATATCGGGAATGTTGTATAAATCTTCGCTTGTGTCAGAACATCCTAGGGTTCTACCTATTATGCCAGGAGTTAGTCTAATCGTGTTACCATACACGCTAGACCATAGCTAGTTATCTTCATCTTCAGTGTTCCATACTGAAGTGCTATCCAAGTTTGCATAGAAAAGAAATATTGCCAATTGATCGATTTGGACGTCATTAGGAGTGAATGAAATTAATGTTTCAAGTCCGGCATTCTCACACATTTCATCCAAATCGTACATTGGAAATTTAAGTAGATTATAGAAAGGACCTGTGTGAAGCTTTTTCTTTGGTATATCTTCATACCTCTTGATTGAATGTGGTGCTCTATTCATCCATTTTTTAATTTGATCATCCGAGCAAACTTGGGGATTTGAAGATGATGTTGGTTGGTCTTGTTTTTGTTTTGATGTCTTGATATTTTTAGTTCTAGGAGGCATTATGATTTGAGCTCGCGTAAAAAGGAAGTTTTTGAGAGAAAAATCGTCAATGGTGAAATCGCAAATGAAAATTTTGAGATGAAAGTAAAAAATGACGTTATCTGGGTTAATTTAAATAGTCGATTGAATTTCAGACGTCTAAATGCTAAATCAGACGTCTGGTTTGCCCTAAATTGAACACAGTAGATAAGTTCAGATGTCTGGTTTATGAGTTAGACGTCTGGTTTGATGGAATGTGTAAAATTTGATAGTCAGAGAGTTTTACCAGACGTCTGGAAACAAATTTCAAAGGTCTGAAAGCTTCTGATTTTTAAATTCGAGTAGACAGAGCAAATTTTCAGACGTTTGAGAGGTATAACAGACGTCTGATATATGCACAGTGGAAAAAATAGACGTATATCAGAGTGTCAAACGTCTGAGGTCCATATCCAGACGTCTGATTTAGGCATTTTTTCTAAAAATAGCCTAAAATTTGATGGTTTTGCTTATTTCTTGATTCTCTATTTTATAAAAAAAAATGTAGTTTTATTAGTGTAAAATAACAAACAAACATAGATGCATACAATAACAAAAATAAAATAAGTTATTTAGAAGGCGATGGAGTTTTACGATCTCCTGACTTGTTATCCTTCCATGGTTTAAGTGGAGACTATATATTTCCACGTTCGTGGGTTCTTGGAGAGGCAAAAAATCGTCTTGGTGAAGGATAAAGGTGTACGATATGAAGATGAGGGATCTAAAGAACTGCAAGGCTTTGGAAGTAGTTCATGGAGATCTTTCTTCCATGACGTACTTAACTTCATCGCTACTTGCTCCAAAAAGCTTAGCCGACGTGCTGTAATTTTTTGTTCAAAATATAGTTCTCGTTGAAGATCTATTTGTTGTTTCTGATAGTGATGAATTTCATCAATTTTCTCCTTTGTGTTAGGAGAGACAAATAGAGATCTTTTAGTCTTCTTGCTATCGGGAGTAAATCCCGTGTGATAAGAGGACCACCTATACGTTGGTTCCTGATTTGGTGTGGGTGTAGGAAGCTGTTGTGGTGTATCAGCCGAGCTATCCGGCGTAGATAACGAGATGGATATATAAGAGTTCTCAGAAGACATGGCTATATTTTGTTTCTTGAAGAAGATATGAATTGTGTGTATATAATTTTTCTTGTTGTATAACTGTTTATATATAACTTAAAAAATTATTTATAGAAAAACTAACTATAACAAAAAAAAAACGGTGCCCAAATTAGTAATTATAATTTGTGGATAGAAAAACAAATGACTAAACATAGCCTACATGAAGTAGTGATTATTAAGTAAGCAGATCATGAAGAGAGCAAATCCCTAAATCACGTCGGAGTTTAATAAAAGTTTGTTCATTTAGTGGTTTTGTAAAGATGTCTGCTATTTGATTTTTGGTATTTACGTATTCTAATGAAATATTTCCTTTTCCAACATTGTCTCGTAGAAAATGATGTCGTATATCTATATTCTTAGTTCGTGGGTGATTGACAGGGTTTTTTGATAAATTTATTGCACTCGTGTTATCACAATATATTGGAGATTTATTGATAATTTTGCCGAAGTCCATAAGTGTTTGTTGCATGTATATTACTTGTGCACATGCTAGAGCTGCTGAGATATATTCGGCTTCGCAAGTAGATAAAGAAACACAATTTTGCTTTTTGCTAAACCATGAAACTAATTATTGTTTGATAAAGTGACATGTTCCACTAGTACTCTTACGATCTGTTCTACATCCACCGAAATCCGCATCGCTATATTAAACTAGTTCAAACGATGATCCTTTAGGGTAAAACAAACCATAATCTCTCGTACTAGATAGATAACGTAAAATACGCTTAACAGCTCTTAGATGAGATTCTTTTGGTTTTGCTTGAAATCGAGCACAAAGACATACACTCATCATAATATCGGGTTGACTAGCGGTCAAATAGAGTAAAGAACCAATCATGCTACGATATAATTTTTCATCAAAATCTTTTCCGTTATCATCCTTTTCTAAGTGAACAGTAGTACTCATCGGTGTTGGTTTGCTTGAAATTTTTTCCATTCCAAAGCGTCGTAATAGGTCGTTACAATATTTTTCTTGATGAATAAAAATACCATTTTCAAGTTGTTTTATTTGTAAACCCAAGAAGTAATTTAATTCTCCCATGTGAGACATTTCAAATTCTTTTTTCATAATATTTGAAAATTGATTACAAAGATTTTCATTAATTGAACCAAAAATAATATCGTCTACGTAAATTTGCACAACTAAAATATCATTATTTTCTCGTTGAATAAATAAAGTTGTATCGATTTTACCTATTTGAAAACCAGATGTAATTAAGTGATTTTTAAGTCGTTCGTACCAAGCTCGGGGAGCTTGTTTTAAAACATATAAAGCTTTTTGTAATTTAAAAACATGATCGGGATATTTTTCGTGAACAAATAATGGGGGTTGTTCCACATATACATTTTCTTTAATAAAACCATTTCAAAAAGCACTTTTGACATCCATTTGAAATAGTTTAAAATTGTGATGAGTTGCAAAGGCGAGTAATGTATGAATGGCTTCTAATCTAGCTACTGGAGCAAAGGTTTTGTCATAATCGATACCTTCTTCTTGATTATAGCCTTGAGCAACTAAACGTGCTTTATTTCTAACAATATTTCCATTCTCGTCTGCTTTGTTTTTAAATACCCATTTTGTTCCTATAACCGATTGGTCTTCAGGTCTTGGTACTAGTTCCCAAACATTATTACGTTCAAATTGATTTAATTCTTCTTGCATAGCCATTATCCAAAAGTTATCATTTGAAGCTTCTTTATAATTTTTTGGTTCAAAATTTGACACAAATGCTACATGGTTTATTTGATTAAGTTGATTTCTAGTTACTCTAGAATTGAGATCTCCAATGATATTATCTTTTGGATGATTCTTAAGAATTCTAGGGGATGATATTAAAGTGTTATTTTGCACATTTGTTTCATTATTAATAGAATTTGTTGAATTTGCTAGTGGAATAATTTCTTCTTCATCATTAGTATGATGGTTAAATAGATTTTCGTCGAACGAAACATGTAAACTTTCTTCAATAGTATTATTTCGTTTATTAAAAATTCTACATGCTTTTCTACGATCCGAATATCCAACAAAGATACCTTCATCGGCCTTCAGGTCAAATTTTCCTAAGTTATCTTTTGTATTTAATATAAAACATTTTGAACCAAAAGTTTTAAAGTATGATACTTTAGATTTTCTTCCAAAAAATATTTCAAAAAACAAGTTTGTTTAATCATAGGACGTATGGTTACTCGATTTAACACATAACAAGCTGTAGCAATAGCTTCTGCCCAAAAGTGTTTTGGTAAACCACTACTATTTAGTAGTGTTCGTGCACATTCTTGTAACGTACGATTTTTTCTTTCTACTACACCATTTTGTTGAGGTGTGCGAGGAAAAGAAAAATTATGACTTATTCCTTTCTTATTGCAAAAATTAGTAAAAAGATCGTTTTCGAATTCTCCTCCGTGATCACTTCGAATATTTTTTATTTTCAAGTCCATTTGTGTTTTAATTCTTTTAGCAAATATTTTAAACATACCAAAAGTACCGCTTTTATGTTTTAAAAACAAGGTCCATGTATATCTCGAAAAATCATCAACTATTACGAAAACATATTTGTTGTGATTTATAGATCGTATTTGTGTTGGACCAAATATATCTAAATGTAATAATTCTAATGGTTGTTTTGTAGAAATATTATTTTTAGATTTAAAAGAGCTTTTCTTTAGTTTTCCAATTTGACAATCGTCACATAAATTTTCTACTTTGTAATTTATTTTAGGTAAACCCCTAACTAACTCATATTTTGCCAATTTATTAATATTTTTCAAATTGATATGACAAAATCGTTTATGCCATAACCATGGATCATTATGTTTGGCGGTTAAACATAAATTTGAATTTTTATTTATATTCATGTTTAATACATAGATATTTTTGTTTCCAAAACGTTCAAATATAATTTGTTTGTTATTATCTAAAATATTACATCTATCTTTTTCGAAATTTATTTGAAAACCTTTGTCGCATAATTGACTAATACTTAGTAGGTTGTGTTTTAGATTTTCTACTAATAAAACATTTGTAATAATAGGAGAATTAGAAATACCAGAGTTGATGACTTCTCCAATGCCCATGACATATCCTTTTGAATTATCTCCAAAGGTTACCGTTCCACCATCGATGTATGTTATATTTGATAACATTTTTGAATTTCCGGTCATATGCTTGGAGCATCCACTATCTAGTATCCATTTCTCCTTATGTTTTATTTTGGGTACTTGCAAAATAAAAGATGTTTTAATTGGTACCCATATACTTTGTTAGGGTCCTAATTGTTAGGAGAAGGTAGCCATACCCAAGATGGTTTGGTACCTTTATAAATATAATTTTTATTATAGACTACATTCTCTAAGAAATTATTAATATGTTTTTGTTTAATCAAATTATTATTTGTCTTAGGAATCCAAATTTTCATAGTTTTGGTATTCATATTAGACGTAGGTAAACTTTTAGTTTTTTTATACCTAATTTTTTTTGCATCATTTCCTTTTTGTTTAGAAGTATTTTTAAATCCTATTCGATTTCTATTGCCTGATGGTTTTGAAGTTTTGATAAGATTTTCCAAATCTTGTTTTCCTTTATTAAATTTTGACACATTATTTGTAATTTTATCTATTTTTTCTTTTAATTCTAAATTTTCAATTTTCAATATTTCAATATTGCTTTTCAAGTTGACATTTCCTTTTAGCAAATTACCCTTCACTATTTTGGTGTTTTCAAAATCAATAGTAATAGCCTTACTTTCTATCAAATAATTTTTAATTTTTTCTTGAGATAATTCTAGTTCTTCTTCTAAGATAATTTTTTCATCTTTTAACATTCCTACTTCAAGTTCTAATCTATTTATTTTGGCTATATATTCTTTGTTCAATTTTTTAATTTGTCTAAATTTATCATCTAATTCCATGCTAAGTTCTAATAATTTGTCATAACTAAGTTCCAGACATACCTCATCAGTTTGTGCCATAAAACACACATTAGCTTGTTCTCCATCACTATCACTATCACTATCACTTTCAGATGATGAAGAATCCGAGTCATCCCATGTTACTTTGAAAGCCTTCTTCTTTTTGAGTTTTTCAAATTTGTTCTTCTTTTTATCATTATTGAGTTTAGGGCAATCCTTCTTCATATGTCTGTATTGATCACATTCATAGCACTTGATTTGAGATAGGTTTGTTGTGTTGTACTTCCCTTCATTTTGGAATTTGGTCATCTTTCTAAATTTCTTGAATCTGTTATAATTCTTGGCAATGAAGACTATCTCTTCTTCATCTAAATCAGAGTCATCGTTTTTTGTTGCTGGGAATGCTATGTTCTTCTTCTCCGAATTTAGTTCTTTTCGTGCCTGCAAATTAGCTTCATAGGACATTAAATTTCCTATCAACTCTTCAATTTTGAGAGTAGAGAGATCATTAGCTTCTTCAATAGCTAATACCTTCCTTTCCCAATCCGATGTTAAAGAGTTGAGTATTCGAGAAACTAAATCAAAATCAGTAAACTTAACTCCTAATGCCATAAGATCATGTTGGATAGTTTGAAATCTAGAATACATGTCAACAATAGTTTCATTTTGCCTCATTTTAAATGACGAGAATTGGTTTTGCAAAATTGAAATCTTAGTTTGTTTGACCTTTGTTGTATCTTCGTGTGTAATTTGTAAGGTATGCCAAATGTCAAATGCAGTTGTGCATAACATGACACGTGAAAATTCATTTTTATCTAGAGAGCAAAATAAAACGTTCATAGCTTTAGCATTGTTTGATACTAAGGTCTTTTGCGCATCGGTCCATGTGTTCATAGCAGTAGTAGGTGCTTCATATTTATCTTGAGTAGTTGACCAAATTTCTAGACCATTAGCTTCCATAATAATTCTCATACGTGTTGACCAATATGCATAGTTAGAGCCATTAAAAAGTGGGGGTCATGCTGTGGATTGTCCTTCTTGAAAAATACTTGCCATATTAAAATGATTCAAAAACGTGTTACTGTACTTTGATCAAACCTTGCTCTGATACCAATTGAAAGTCTATAGTATGGTGGATCGATTATACAAATGACAAGTATATGACTAATTTAAACTATAGTGTAACAATAGTAAAGTATGTAAATAAGAATAATCACACCAAGGATTTTATACTGGTTCGGATCTCCCGTCCTACGTCCAGTCCCGAAGCTCCTCTTCAGAATTTCCTTTCACCGAATAACCCTCACTTCACCCGGAGGAACAGGTTAACAATAGCAGAGTTTCTTTGTCAACTGTGTGTTCTCTATTACACGGATTTTGACTATATAGTACAAAATGCTTCCAATATATATCTAGAGAGTATTGTCTATGAGGAACTGTATATTTGGAAGAGTAGAATACAAGTATAGATTGCTAGAGATCAAGAATATATCAGAGTATAAGAGTAAAGAGCACAAGTAAGTAAGGTGAGATCATCTCTTGGATTCTTGATGTTATTTATAGCGGTAGAGAGATTCCTTGAGTAGTTGCATCCATTAACAAGTGTTCTTTGGTCGCTTCCGATGGTGATGAAGAGTTGCAGTGAAGAGTAGCGAAGGTGTCTTTTCAATTGCAGCAGTTGTAATTTGATTGTCAACAGTCGAGATCAGTTTCAGACGTCTGGAATATGTCTCAAATGTCTGGCTCTTTATATTTTTGTATATTGTAGACTTTCAGATGTCTGAGTACATTAACCAGACGTCTAATTCTGTCTGGTTTGTAATCCAGAGGATTTATTCAGACGTCTGGCTAATGCACCCAGACGTCTGATCTTGTGCATGTTGCTTTTCTTATATCTGTGTTGTCGCTCTTCTGATTCTATCGACTTGTAGCCTCTTGATACGTTCTTCGAGCCTTGTTCTTGTCTCTCTAGTGATGTTACTTTAGCAATTACCTATAAATAGAAATATATATGCATATTCGATTTCCATTGTATAGTTGTTGTCATCGAAACTAGGGGTGGGCATTTAACCGGCCGAACCGACTTAACCGACCAAACCGACCTTAATCGAACCGCTTTAACCGAAAATATTGGTTAACCGAACATTAGGTTAACCGACCGACGTTAACCGATCAAAATTGGTTCGGTTAACGGTTAACCACGGTTATATATCGGTTAACCGTTAACCGAAACCAATTTTTAAATTATCGTTAAAATCCAAAACAATTAGTATTCGCTTCGCAACCCGGCCCAAAATTTTTTAGGGAACCCTAATCAACACTTCAGCCGACAGCCGATATTCACTATCTTCGTACTTTAGTTTAGAGAAATCGAAATTGTTCCCAAAAATAAAATAGTTGTCTACTTTTCTAATTTCTATCATAATCACTGAATCTGTCATAATCGAATCGATCCTCCGCCGCCTTAGTCATAATCGAATCGATCCTCCACCGCCTTGCTCTTCAGTCTTTACAATCCAGATCGTCGATTTGAGCAATGATGAATGCTAAAAGGAAGAGGAAAAACGTGAGTTTGATTTATTTTTTACAAATGATTTTTCTGATTTGTTAGTTGGTAGTTAAGGTGATACTATAACCTGATATTCTCGAGTTTGCTGAACTGGGAGAAGAAAAGGAATTTAAGGTGACTTTCATAGCTGAAAATGGCCCAACAAAATATGTATTTGGAGCTTTGATTTGGGATGATGGGAAACATACTGTGTGAAGTCCTATTGTGATTAAGGGCAAGGGTTATTAACTTCTTCCTGATTATGAGCAATAGTTGCAATCCCCTCTTTGTTATGTTCAGTCTTGTGCATGTTTGGATTATTAAAAGTATTTTTTATCCTTGAGTTTACATGGTATAAGCAGTGACAATATGAGCATAAAATTCCAAAAACCACTGCTTCCTTATATAGAAAATATAAACATAAGAAATGTCTTAAAGTTTGACGGTGTTGTATCGTTATAACATGCAAGAAAGCTTTTGCCAGAAAGTGAACTCCACATTCTTCACTGTTCTTCCAATATAAAAGCGTATGGTCAGTGAACTATAAATTTACAGCAGTAAATAAAATCAAGAAGCCAAAAGATTTGGAAAGAGGTCTTGACTTTATTTGTAAGGAAGCATATCAGGATTCAACTATTTAGAATCGGAAGATATGCACACAAATCACTTTCACATGTTAATCAAAATCAATTTGAAAGAGGATATTGGTCCAAAGTAATATGTTTCGTCTGTATTGTTGATTTGGAATAACGTGATGCATATTGTTAGAAGCCTAATAGTAGTAATGGGAAATGGATATTGATACTTCTGTGCTTTCTATTTGATTACAAAATTACCATTATCGGTGTTGAGTGTTCATTTTTTTTCACTTGTTTGTAGGCTGCTAGTATTGATATTCCAATAGTGTATGTTCCATGTTTGTCATTTCTTCTTTCTTTTCAATCTTATTAGCAGAGTTCCATTCATATGATTTAACATATTTTTCTTATTTAGTGCTTAAATGATGAATCATAAATGCTTAGATGATAACATGAGATATTGACCGACCCAGGCTATCGACACCAGTAAATTATAAATACTATTGCATTGGAACTAACAAAAAAGGGTACCTCGGAGCAGCTTGAACAAGTACACAGCAAGAATTGTTCAGTACATAGCAAAACAAAAGAACCATTCCATACAAGCATAATTGTGTTTGGAAAAGTTGGCTCGATATTTAGTAATAGCGTTGGTGGTCTTCTCACTTCTGTTAAAAAATATAAGAATGATTTTGAAATATTTGATTTGGCACCATAGTCTTGATTTCATTGACATGGTCACATGAACTTGTGCAAACTGCTTAACAAATTTAGTATCAGTATCAGTATACATGATTAATAAATTTAGTATATATGATTTCATCTTCTTTAGCCTGATTTCTGTTCATGCATTGTGCAAACTGCTTAACAAATTTAGATAATACATGATTAATAGCCTGATTTCTGTTCATGCATTGTGCAAACTGCTTAACAAATTTAGATAATACATGATTAATAGCCTGATTTCTGCTCATGCATTGCGCAAGATCACTAGCCTGGTACAAATTCAATGAGATTGTCTATTATGAGAAGTAATTATTTAACTTTCTGGTTATTTGATTTTTTGTGTAATTACAATTTACAAATAGTAGTCATCTATCAACTATTTTGACAAGCCATTATGTTCACTACTTCTACTAAAAAGATATTAATAATATTATAATTAAATTTATAAATTAAACATGCAATTTGTATATTACTATGTAGTTTACATACAACAATTTATTGTCAGCTCAACTCATTTTTTTGTTGTTGATATCCTTAGAATTAGATTTCAGATCATTGATGAGCACAAACCAATGAACTAAGGTGGGCAATTTTGCATCAGGTTGATTATTTTTGCAATTTGAATTTTACAAGCAATTCTGTTAGATTTGATATGAAAGTATCTTTTGATAATGAATTATTTCCAAATTTATGACATAGTGGAAATTACTGCCACCAATTTGCATTTAAATTATTTGTTGTATAATATTCTAATTAATCATGGTTATACATGCAGATTATTCCATAATCTCCAACAATTTTGTCATTGCAACCTTTTTTTAACCTGGAGGTAATTAACTCACTACGCCAAATTTTGTAATTACTTCTTTATATACATCATGGTAAGGAGATGGATAACTAATTTGGTATGATAATCATTGTTGCATGACTATTAAGTCTCACCTTGCTTTCTTCTTTTCTTCATCATTATGTTTTTGATGTCGAAAGTGTACAAATACACAAACGGCCCAGACAATGACTCTATTGGCCAATCATGATCATGTATTAATCTAACAGTCTTAGTCAGTCAAGATTTAGAATTAAAGTTATATGGATAAGCATGTGTCTAGAACCTTTATCACACTAGATTTATAGAGTTTGAACTACTTGATTCACTTACAGGTTTGTCAAATTATTTTATTATATTTTATTAACCTGAACATTTATTTTATGATCTGTATAGGACCTACAGGTGTAATTATGACTTGATAGTTGATTGTATAATATTAGAAATGTCATTACTAAATGTAGGGACTTCATGGCCAGGTAGCTCAAAATGTTCTAACACTTGTTTGTCTGATTGGTAATTGAAAAGTTGATTGTATAATTTGGCTAGGAACTTCCTTCAATATATATTTCAGGTTTAATACAGTCTAATACAGCCTTTTAGGTTTAAAAGTCCGATAATTGAATACAATCAATAACTTTTAGGAAGTCTAATACAGTCAAGGACCCAATAATAGTCTGATAATTGAATAACTCCCTTCAATATATATTTCACGATATCGCGTGTTTCTATTTTCAGCTAACTTCCATTTGTTTACCTTTGGGCAGAGAGACTTGGAGAATGGAGACCGCTGGTTGTTAGCTCGTGGCAAACAGGGGTTGAATCAGTTGATGGCTGCTGTAGAGTGTAGACTACAGTTGTACTTGTAATGTTTGATTGTTTATGAAATTGGTGTAGACATGTAGTTCTAATGTTTGATTGTTTGTACTTTGTAATGTGGCATGTAGGCATGTAATGTATAAACTATGAAATACGAATGCTTGTAGCTTTGTAATGCTGTCTGTGAGTCTATTGTGGTTGCTGCCTTACTGGTTAACGACTTGTGGTTGTATTTCTATGGTTACATTTGTTTGTACTTTGTAATGTGGCAGTTCCATGTTGTTATGTCTGTACTCTATTGTGGACCGTGGTTGTATTTCTACGGTTACATTTGTCATTTTCTATTCAATGCATGCTTTTAATTTCAATGCTATGGTTATAACTTGGTCGGTTAACCGCTGTAACTTGGCCGGTTAACCGATTAACCGTTTAACCGTGAATAACAATCGGTTAACCGTTCTATTTGAATAGTTAACCGCGGTTTAAAAGTTGTGGTTCGGTCGATACATATGACCATGATTAACCGCATATTGGTTAACCGAACCGTTTAATAGTTTAGGTTAACCGCAAAAATTAACCGATTTGAACGGTTAACCGACCGCGCCCACCCCTAATCGAAACCGTAGATTTGATTTCCTAATAGAATGCATCGTTCGAAAGTGTTTCGATAACTAATATAGATCCTTCCCAATTTGGTCCGAATGCACCACAGTTGGGTCTTTTATGTTAGCCAACACCTTCCTTAGGACAAGATCCCCCTTGTAGAACTTCCTTTCTATAAGTCTCAAGTTGTAACCTTCTACCATTCTTTGTCTATAAACCGCGGACCTAACTGCTACTTCATCTCTCCTTTCTTTTATGAAATCTAATATAGCTTTCTTAAGGGTTCATCTACTTCAACTGGGAGCATAGCTTCATAACCGTATGTTAGAGAGAATGGAATATGTCATGTACATAGCCTAATTAATGTTATGTATGCCCATAGGACTAACAGTAACTCTTCTGCACATTTTCCTTTTGGCCTTCATGAACCTCTACTTAAGAAAATTATTTATTCTTTTATTTGCCGCCTCGACCAGTCCATTTCCTGTGGGTGAGGTACTGAAGAGAAAATTTTGGTTATGACACTCGCAAAGGCCGGAAAATTCTTTACTTTTAAATAGCGTTCCATTAGCGAAAATTATTTTGTGTATTATCCCGAACCTAGTGATAATGTTTCTAACCACAAAGGTAACAATTTTATTTGAAGTTATAGTTGCTAGAGGCTCGGCTTCCACTACTTGGTGAAGTACTCTATTGCTATGGGTGCATACCTTGCTCCTCCGTTGGACATCAGAAATAGCCCGATCAAATCAATTCTTCATACGTCAGACAACCATGGACTAGTCATGGAAGCAAGCAATGCGATGGTTATCTTGGGATACTGGCGAACCTTTAGCATCTATCACATCTACGAATGAACTCTCGTGCATCACTTGGTGTAGTTAGCCAAAAATAGCCTTATCTTAGTATTTTGTTAGCTAGTTTCATCACTCCCGAGTGGTTTCCGCGTATCCTTCATGAACTTCTCTCATGATTCTATTTCCCTCCTCTTTAGTGACACATCTTAGGTAGAGGGTCGAGTACCATCTCTTATAAAGTATTTGTAACGACCCTAAATTTTAATGATTTTTAATAACGTAATTAACTGAATTTTTTTGAATTTTAAAATAGTTTAATTTGGAAATAAAAATTTGATATTTGTTATGCGTCTATTTAAACATAGCAATAGTAAATTTTTATTTGAAAATATGAAAATCAGTTATGTTGTGTAATTTCAATTTCAATTTAAATCAGTTAAAATTGATGTAAATAAAATGTTTTCGAAATTCGAACATTTTTATACGATAAAAATGTTAAATATTTTCTGAGTGAGACGTCATTTTTCGTTTCATCAAATTTGAACTTCTCTAGCCCCGTTTACCTTATTTCGGCGAATTAGCAACAGTCTGGCAACGAATATCGACTTTTGATAGGATGATCGTATCGCTGATATCTGTGTACCATTCTGTTCGACTCGCCGTGCTGATCTCCGCAGTATATTCATTCGTGTATTTCGGAGTCCGGTACGCATGGATATCCGTGAAAACGGTTAACCGTATCGATAACCATTTTTGAACTTTTGATATTCTGTGTCCATTCAAATTTCAAAGTGCTGTTATAAACGGCCACTAACATTTATTTAATTTTAGATTTGACGTTCACTATTCTCATTGCTTGTTTATAGGGTGGTACGTTTTCTGTGGCTCTTTCTCTACCTCGTTTCCTTTCATACTTAAGAAAATTTATTATATAATAAAGTTTACATAAACCATTCTCCTTCTCTACATTCCTTCCGCTCTGTTTCCTAATAACAAAATATACAACGGTCGTATAATATTGTTTTTGAAACCATCATCCTCGTTCTTTCCAATTGAAATCTTGCACCGGTCCTCATATTAAATATATATAATATAGGAAGGCAAAGTTATGTACATATCAGACCTATATTCCTCTACTTTTGCCATGAAACCTCGTGCTCGTCCCCTTGCAATTCTCTTCCACCTCCGCCTCCCATCATCTTCAACCGAAACAAATACCACTCCCATCTCCTCTGCCTGCTCGGTCAAGCACCCCCTCTGCCGACTAACTACCGCATAGCTCCTCCACCCGTGCTATGCATGCTCGCCTATTTCTCTTCCCCACCCTTTATCCTTCTCCTCCAAAGCCGAGTTCCTCCCTGACCCCTCCTTGCCGACCGTACACCCTCTCGTACCTCCACCTTCCTCATTTTCTCCACCTTGCTAACCCACCGTCGTAGCCACCTCACCTTCAGCCGAGGCCATGTCATCCTCGTCCTTGGCCGCATCCCCTCTCTCCCACAAGCCATCGGCCGAGCAACCATCACCCATGTTTGCAAGCTTCCAGGCCGTGCCTCCCCTTCTCTGCTAATGTTTAAACAAGATAAGTCGTTATATATATATATATATATATTAGTGTATAAACTTTTATTTTTCTGGTTTATTGTATAAGTTATATGAATTTATATTTATATATATATATCATGTTATGTTAGTATATATAAGAAGTTACTGTTAATATTATAAAAGATACTTTGATCTCGGGTGTATAAATATATACAGTTAGATTTGCTTGAAACCTGTTACATATATTTCAAGGTATATTCTATTATTTATATTATAGTATGAGTGATGGTATATATATATATCCTATATATACTTTGATAAGTATGCAGTCAGATTCTTTGGTTGCAGTTTATAATAAAAGGTGAGTTATGTTTTCTTTTGTTTTTATATATTTCCAGTTGGATAAGCATACTTTAATTGTAATATTTTTTTTTTAAAATATAACTTGTATGTAAGTTTTGTATACATGTTTATACATTAGTCTATATCTATAAGTATATATATAGTTATATACTCACAAATTCACATGAGCTTGGGTTCTAAAAATATATATATATATATATATATAGATTTTATTTTATAGGTGTATACTTTCTATAGTGTTTGATATATATTCTTTGTCTGCATATAATAATTGTCATATATAGTAGCATGCGATTGTACCTTTAATTGTAATTTCTGCATATAGTTGTCTACATATAATTCTTTATATATATATTCTTTATCTGCATCTATATAGCATGCTTAAATACATAGATTTCATGTATGATCAAATTGATTTTTTATATTTTTATAAATGAAGTTATATCAATTATTTTTTTGAATACTGATTTTTAAATATAATAAGTACGTGAGTTTATATATATATATGTATGTATGTATGTATATAGTAGTATATATGTATATAATTTTATAATAATATTGATCTTAAATTGTGTGTGTATTTATATATAATTGTATAATGTATAAGTTCATATTAGCATATATATATATATATATAAGTATGCATGAGATGGGTTTTCAAAAATATATATAGGTTTATTCTTATGTGTTTAAGTTTAATTTCTGGTTTGAAAATATTATATACATATATATATATATGTTTTAAATTGATTTTTGAAAATTTATATATATATATATATGTAACATATATCTTGTTTCAGTCGATCTCCTTTCCATCTTAACTTACCATCTCAATATCAATTATCGCAGCAATTGCTAGCTTGTCACTATTCAGTGTGCATAGCTGTGTCCGTGTCATCTTCTTGTTTCTCTAGCCTCGAAAGGTGAGCAATCACTAACGATTAACATTCCTATATTTATTAAATTTGATTTCACTTGAAACGACAATTGAAACATGATGCTAGATTTAACTGTTATTCATATAATTGTTATATATGATATGTTATTATCTGTAATTGTTCACCTGTGATATATGACACCTTATCCTGTTGTATATATTTTATTTTATTTATCACTGATGATATATGCCTTTTATTAATGTGTTATATTTTTATCATATTTGCTCTCACTCTGCAAGTTCTCTGTTAGTATAGAATTCCCTATGGGTTGAAATGATACATACCCGAACGATCTTGTAGAATAGGAGAAAATCGTTGTGGGTTGAAATGATAAGCCCAAGCGATTTTCATTGAATTAAATTTTGGGATTGCGGGTTGAAATGATATATACCCGTAGATATTTAAATTGCGGATTGAAATGATATATCTATATCACTTGACCATAGGATAGAAAATTATATACGGACACCGTTGGTCTATATTTTGAAAAATGATTTCCAAAGTTTTGAAAGGAAATATATGGGTTTTATTAAATATTGATTTTAAAAATATAATATGTATAAATTTTATATTTTTAAAATTTAAAATTTTATTTTCTTAATAAATTTATTTTAATTGGTTTATAATACGTTTAAATATTTATTAAATTTTTTATTAATATTTAAAAAAAATAGATTTTTAACAACTTTAATAATAAAGGATGGGAAGATAAATAAATGTTGACTTGGAATTTAAATTGGTTAATAATTGAATTTAAATAAGAATTTATTTGAACTTATTGATTTTTGAGATTTTGAAAGATATGATTTATAACTTGATTTGATAAAAGGTGATTAAATGAATATTCTCAACTTTAAATAAAAATTGAGATTGAATATTTAATATTGAGTTAAATTTATAAATTGAGATTTTATTTGATTGTTATTAAAATAATTAAGTGAATATTTTCCAATTTTTAATAAAATAAAGTTAAATGCTGAAATATAAATGAAATTTATATTGTAAACAGTTGAACATATAAACTTGAATCTTTGAACTTTAAATTGAAATGGTTAAACTGGAGTTGATTCAAATTGAATTTGTGGAATTTAAGATGATTTGAATCGATTTGCGAAATTCTAGGAAACTATTTTATTATCTAAAGTATTTTAATATATATATATATATATTAGTTTATTATATAAACTATTTTAATTTATAACTATTTATTTTATATACTATTTTCAATATCTAAACTGTTTAAGCCAAAGGTGTTATGATTTCAAAGTGTTATGATGCTATGATTTCGAAGTGTTATAATTTTGAAAGTGTTACGATTTTGGAAATGAATATTATTTAAAGTGAATAATGATATCGAATTTATATAGTTTTGAAATGAATATGATATTTTGATATGAAGTATGAACTATTTGAAATGAAATAACCACGGTGTGAAATAAGCGTTTGGTTGTTAAAGAGACCGGGATCGGATATTGTCATACTCTCTGCCAATACCGAAACCCACTTTAACAACTGTGTACGTGGTGGAGATTCCAGAATGAAGTAGGATGGTTTGGTAACGATTCTATATGGTATTTACGTAGCCCTGCCCGTGAGTCGGCTTGATTTGGCTAAAACAGGAGCCACGCCGGGCCAAGTGAGGTCATTCCTCCTATCGGACACATTTCTTCGATACCATTCTATTGCTTTTGTGATTTGATTGGGTGCACCTTTGATTTGGGAGTGTGTCATGAGGTGGGCGGTAGCAGCTGCTATGCGTTACCACCAGTACGGATATGCAAACGATATATCTACCCTGGCATTGCCTCGAGTGCCTTGTCGCATGCCCTATCGCGCCTTCTACGAGTTTGTTTTGTGTCGTACCTATGGAGTGCTCCCTGATAGCCCATTTGTGAGTGGAGTTTACAATATCTGTATAGACTACGACATTATAAAAATGTGTTAAGGGGGATATGGATAACGCCTTAATGCTATTTTAATAGTTTACTTTACTATAGACATATTATAATAGCGTATATTACTACATAGTAGATAGTTCCACGGATCCTTAGAGGATGCAAAATCCCAAACATCCTTTAAGTTACTTGTATTTCATTTGACATTTCACTTGAGTAGAATTTATTAATATAAGAATGTTAATCCTGACTCGAGTGTTTCGTATTTTGCTTTATGCTCGGGTCAGACTGAGTGTCACAACATTTGAGACTTACCTTTGGAGTTGGAGCTTCACTTGGAGATCCATCTGTATCTATTCAGCTTTCAGCTATCCAGTGGTTTTGTTCAGACTTGTCATCTATTTGTATTCGAGACTACATTCTATTTGAGATATTCTGTTGTATTTTATTTCAAACTCTGTTGTTTATATAGTAGCTTCATGAACTACTATTTATCTTTTCCGCTGCTTATTGTTATATTACTATGTGTCTATGATTCTGTGATTTATTTATTTACTGTATATGCTGAGTTTTGCCTAATATAAATTAACAATCTGATATTTTCAGCAATTCAAGTCTAACATGTATGGATGCGAATGGTTGAAATACCGGGTCATTACAGTTGGTATCAGAGCTCTGGTTTAGGAAAAACTTAGCATATGGAGTAAAAAAATTAATTACAGAATCACCTTCGTTCGAGCTTAAATTTCCTCCTTTTGGATTCGGAATTCCTTTGAATTTCAAAACTTTCCCTTTTGTTCTGAGATCCATTCTTGTCTCTCCATATTCATGTTCTTCTTGATACTGGAGCATCCCATAACTCCATTTCCGTTCCGACAACCTTAGTCTGATTTGTAAAGGGGTGGAACTCCTTTACAACAAGCGTCGATTCACCGGAGATTTCTATCTCCTCGGTTTACGATGCAGTTATTCCTTGCAAAACCCGAATCGTTTTTCTAGTAGACGATCAGGGTAATTCCCTTGTGATCTTGACTCCACTCCGATAATCAGAGATTATCCTGATATTGGGTGAAGTCACTTCTCTTCCCTTCAAACGGGAAATTGAATTTCTACATCGTTCTTATTCCTAGAATCTCGGTTGACCCAGTTAAGGTCGCCCGCGATTAACATAAGTCCATCCATCTATTCTCTTTTGTAATTTAATTATCTTATCTTCATTTCGAGCCTATCTCCCTTGTTAGAATTCTTGTTGATTAGGGTCCCTCTAAAATTTGAATCTCTATCTTCGTTTTAAAATCGATTTTTAATCATCCCGTGAGGAGTGTATTTGTAATTAATATTAAAAGTGTTTTATATTGTGTTGTTTGAGTTGTTAAGTTTGAATTTTGGGTTTCAATCGATTTGTCTAGCTAACGCTATCGATAGGAATTCCAAAACACTTGAACAGAGCAAACTTACACAATATTGTTTTCGAAATTCGTAAATGGAATAAACTTATGTATGATCATATTTTATATATAAGAGTATAATTTTCTGAAATTTCATAGTTAAATGAATTGGTTGTTAGAAATGATAATATTTGATTATCGTTTATTGTTTTGTAAACCATTGACTAATGCAACATGATATAAATAAATGAAATTTATAAAACATGGTTTATAAATTGATTTGAAATTGAAATGAATTTTAATTAAGAATTTTAGAATTTAATTACTGGTCCTTTGAAAATTTGTTTTAAAATTTTAGAGTATATTATTTAAAAGGTATTTTCAAATAAAAATCATTTCCAAAGAATTTTAAAAGTTTTAAATCGGTACTCTCCTCTTTTGTCGTTGGAAAATAATTTCGGTGATGGCTGCAGCATCATCGACATTCATTTTCGAGTTTCAGAGTAGAGGGACCACTTAGTGGCTTTGCTACACTTTTGTTTGGAAAAGAATTTGACTTGAATTTCTTGAATATGAGTTGATTTATAAAGTTTATATGTATATAATTATTTCAAAGTAGTTTGAAGAGAAACCGAAAAATTTGAATCTAAGTTTTATATTAAGAAATGGTTTCAATTATTGAAATAAAGTGTAATTTTTGAATTAGTGGAATATTTAAAATGATAAAGGAAATTTAACCAACTTGAAATAGTTGAATTTGAATAAAAACTTATTTGTTAATACTAAATTGTATTCTAATATATATATAACTTACCTAAAATATTCAAAAGTTAAAATGTTAGGGTGATTATAAAATTAAAAGTTATACAAGAAGAAAACTTAAGTAATAAATTGTTCAAACCAAAAATCTGGCTTAATATAAATGTTGTAAATAAAAGGAAATTTGTATAGTGTTTAATTACACTCAGAAACATTAATATAACTTACTTGGAAAGTTTAAATGTAATTTGAATGTAATTGGATAATATACACTGTGATATTAGTAATAGGATATCAAAAATGATATTTTGTTAAGGTAATTTACTAACAATAAATTGGATAATAAATTGGAAAAAAATAAGGGAAAAATTATTTGTTGAATAATATATGGTTATAAAATGTATACACCTAATTATGTTGCAAAATATGTTAAGTGAAATAAATTAAATAAATAAAAGAGAAGACCATTTAAGAAGATAAATATGAACTTACGAATAGTAAACTTGGATTTTAGTGGAATCAACTTAGCTGAAGATAAATGGATAAAATAAATGAGTTAATTTAAAAATGAATTTGTTTGAAAGAAATGTTGATAAAATGAAAGAAAATCAATTTTAAATTGAATGACTATTTATTAGTTGAATAAAATGAATTAAACCAAATTGTTGAATATTAATTTATCTAAATTTGAAACCTATATGGTTTTGAATAGTTGAAGTTGAATGTTGAGGTGGAATTAACCATGGTTGATCAAATAGATTTAATAGATGAGTAAAATAAAATAAATTTTGTTGTGAAATTTTTTGTAATAAATGTTAATAAATGGGAAACAAATCAATTGAATAAAAATATATGGAAATGAAACCAATCAAATGCGAACACAATAAAATTTGATTGGTTAAATAAAATGAATTGAAATCAATTAATTGTATATAAACTAATTTTAAAATAAATGTAGTTTATATGTTTTTGAATTTATTGTTTATATGATAATATGTTTTTCAATCTGTCTTTTCTTTCTGATTGTTCATGTTCTCCTACCTCGTTCCTTTTCGGGGATGAAAAGTTTTGAGTGGGGGAGAGTGTAATGACCCTAAATTTTAACGATTTTTAATAACGTAATTAACTCAATTTTTGTGAATTTTAAAATAGTTGAATTTGGAAATAAAAATTTGATATTTGTTATGTGTCTATTTAAACATAGCAAATGGTAAATTTTTATTTGAAAATATGAAAATCATTTCTGTTGTGTAATTTCAATTTCAATTTAAATCAGTTAAAATTGATGTAAATAAAATGTTTTCAAAATCTGAGTATTTTTATATGATAAAAATGTTTAATATTTTCTAAGTGAGACGTCATCTTTCATTTCATCAAATTCGGACTTCTCTAGCCCCGTTTACCTTATTTCGGCGAATTAGCAACAGTCTGGCAACGAATATCGACTTTTGATAGGATGATCGTATCGCTGATATCTGTGTACCATTCTGTTCGACTCGCCGTGCTGATCTCCGCAGTATATTCATTCGTGTATTTCGGAGTCCGGTACGCATGGATATCCGTGAAAACGGTTAACCGTATCGATAACCATTTTTGAACTTTTGATATTCTGTGTCCATTCAAATTTCAAAGGGCTGTTATAAACGGCCACTAACATTTATTTAATTTTAGATTTGACGTTCACTATTCTCATTGCTTGTTTATAGGGTGGTATGTTTTCTGTGGCTCTTTCTCTACCTCGTTTCCTTTCATACTTAAGAAAATTTATTATATAATAAAGTTTATATAAACCGTTCTCCTTCTCTACATTCCTTCCGCTCTGTTTCCTAATAACAAAATATACAACGATTGTATATTATTGTTTTTGAAACCATCACCCTCGTTCTCTCCAATTGAAATCTTGCATCTGTCGTCATATTAAATATATATAATACAAGAAGGCAAAGTTATGTACATATCAGATCTAAATTCCTCCACTTTTTCCATGAAACCTCGTGCTCGTCCCCTTGCAATTCTCTTCCACCTCCGCCTCCCATCATCTTCAACTGAAACAAACACCACTCCCATCTCCTCCGCCTGCTCGGCCAAGCACCCCCTCTGCCGACTAACTACCGCCTAGCTCCTCCACCCATGTTATGCATGCTCGCCTATTTCTCTTCCCTACCCTTTATCCTTCTCCTCCAAAGTCGAGTTCCTCCCTGACCCCTCCTTGCCGACCGTACACCCTCTTCTCCCTCCACCTTCCTCATCTTCTCCACCCTACTAACCAGCCGCGGTAGCCACCTCACCTTCAGCCGAGGCCATGTCATCCTCGTCCTTGGCTGCATCCCCTCTCTCCCACAAGCCATCGGCCGAGCAGCTATCACCCATGCTTGCAAGCTTCCAGGCCGTGCCTCCTCTTCTCTGCTAATGTTTAAACAAGATAAGTCATTATATATATTAGTTTATAAACTTTTATTTTTCTGGTTTATTGTATAAGCTATATGAATTTATATATATATATATATTGTTTGAATATATATATATACATATATATCATGTTATGCTAGTATATATGATGAGTTATTGTTAATATTATAAAAGGTACTTTGATCTCGGGTGTATAAATATATACAGTTAGATTTGCTTGAAACCTGTTACATATATTTCAAGGTATATTCTATTATTTATATTATAGTATTAAGTGATGGTATATATATATATCCTATATATACTTTGATAGGTATGCAGTCAGATTCTTTGGTTGCAGTTTATAATAAAAGGTGAGTTATGTTTTCTTTTGTTTTTATATATTTCCAGTTGGATAAGCATACTTTAATTGTTATATATATTGTTTTAAAATATAACTTGTATGTAAGTTTTGTATACATGTTTATACATTAGTCTATATCTATAAGTATATATATAGTTATATACTCACAAATTCACATGAGCTTGGGTTCTAAATATATATATATATATATAGATTTTATTTTATAGGTGTATACTTTCTATAGTGTTTGATATATATTCTTTGTTTGCATATAATAGTTTTCATATATAGTAGCATGCGATTGTACCTTTAATTGTAATTTCTGCATATAATTGTCTACATATAATTCTTTATATATATATTCTTTGCCTGCATCTATATAGCATGCTTAAATACAGAGATTTTATGTATGATCAAATTGATTTTTTATATTTCTATAAATGAAGTTATATCAATTTTTTTTTGAATACTGCTTTTTAAATATAATAAGTACGTGAGTTTATATATATATATGTATATAGTAGTGTATATGTGTATAAGTTTATAATAATATTGATCTTAAATTGTGTGTGTATTTATATATAATTGTATAATGTATAAGTTCATATTAGCATATATATATATATATAAGTATGCATGAGTTGGGTTTTCAAAAATATATATAGGTTTATTCTTATGTGTTTAAGTTTAATTTCTGGTTTGAAAATATTATATATATATATATTCATGTTTTAAATTGATTTTTGAAAATTTATATATATATATATATGTAACATATATCTTGTTTCAGTCGATCTCTTGCCCATCTTAACTTACTATCTCAATATCGATTATCGCAGCAATTGCTAGCTTGTCGTTGTTCAGTGTGCATAGCTGTGTCTGTGTCATCTTCTTGTTTCTCTAGCCTCGAAAGGTGAGAAATCACTACCGATTAATATTCCTATATTTATTAAATTTGATTTCACTTGAAACGACAATTGAAATATGCTGCTAGATTTAACTATTATTCATATAATTGTTATATATGATATGCTATTATTTGTAATTGTTCACCTGTGATATATGACACCTTATCCTGTTGTATATATTTTATTTAATTTATCACTGATGATATATGCATGATATTGATGTGTTATATTTTTATCATATTTGCTCTCACTCTGCAAGCTCCCTGTTAGTATAGAATTCCCTATTGGTTGAAATGATACATACCCAAACGATCTTGTAGAATAGGAGAAATCATTGTGGGTTGAAATGATAAGCCCAAGCAATTTTCATTGAATTGAATTTTGGGATTGCGGGTTGAAATGATATATACCCGTAGATATTTAAATTGCGGATTGAAATGATATATCTATATCACTTGACCATAGGATAGAAAATTATATACGGACACCGTTGGTCTATATTTTGAAAAATGATTTCCAATGTTTTGAAAGGAAATATATGGGTTTTATTAAATATTGATTTTAAAAATATAATATGTATAAATTTTATATTTTTAAAATTTAAAATTTTATTTTCTTAATAAATTTATTTTAATTGGTTTATAATACGTTTAAATATTTATTAAATTTTTTATTAATATTTAAAAAAAATAGATTTTTAACAACTTTAATAATAAAGGATGGGAAGATAAATAAATGTTGACTTGGAATTTAAATTGGTTAATAATTGAATTTAAATAAGAATTTATTTGAACTTATTGATTTTTGAGATTTTGAAAGATATGATTTATAACTTGATTTGATAAAAGGTGATTAAATGAATATTCTCAACTTTAAATAAAAATTGAGATTGAATATTTAATATTGAGTTAAATTTATAAATTGAGATTTTATTTGATTGTTATTAAAATAATTAAGTGAATATTTTCCAATTTTTAATAAAATAAAGTTAAATGCTGAAATATAAATGAAATTTATATTGTAAACAGTTGAACATATAAACTTGAATCTTTGAACTTTAAATTGAAATGGTTAAACTGGAGTTGATTCAAATTGAATTTGTGGAATTTAAGATGATTTGAATTGATTTGCAAAATTCTAGGAAACTATTTTATTATATAAAGTATTTTAATATATAAACTATTTTAATATATATATATATATTAGTTTATTATATAAACTATTTTAATTTATAACTATTTATTTTATATACTATTTTCAATATCTAAACTGTTTAAGCCAAAGGTGTTATGATTTCAAAGTGTTATGATGCTATGATTTTGAAGTGTTATAATTTTGAAAGTGTTACGATTTTGGAAATGAATATTATTTAAAGTGAATAATGATATCGAATTTATATAGTTTTGAAATGAATATGATATTTTGATATGAAGTATGAACTATTTGAAATGAAATAACCACGGTGTGAAATAAGCGTTTGGTTGTTAAAGAGACCGGAATCGGATATTGTCATACTCTCTGCCAATACCGAAAACCACTTTAACAACTATGTACGTGGTGGAGATTCCAGAATGAAGTAGGATGGTTTGGTAACGATTCTATATGGTATTTACGTAGCCCTGCCCATGAGTCATCTTGATGCGGCTAAAACAGGAGCCACGCCGGGCCAAGTGAGGTCATTCCTCCTATCGGACACATTTCTTCGATACCATTCTATTGCTTTTGTGATTTGATTGGGTGCACCTTTGATTTGGGAGTGTGACAAGAGGTGGGCGGTTGTAGCTGCTATGCGTTACCACCAGTCCGGATACGCAAACAGTATATCTACCCAGGCATTGCCTCAAGTGCCTTGTCGCATGCCCTATCTCGCCTTCTACGAGTTTGTTTTGTGTCGTACCTATGGAGTGCTCCCTGATAGCCCACTTGCAAGTGGAGTTTACAGTATTTGTATAGACTACGACATTATAAAAATGTGTTAAGGGGGATATGGGTAACACCTTAACGCTATTTTAATAGTTTACTTTACTATAGACATATTATAATAGCGTATATTACTACATAGTAGATAGTTCCACGGATCCTTAGAGGATGGAAATCCCAAACATCCTTTAAGTTACTTTTATTTCATTTTACATTTCACTTGAGTTGAATTTATTAATATAAGAATGTTAATCCTGACTCGAGTGTTTCGTGTTTTGCTTTATGCTCGGGTCAGACTGAGTGTCACAACATTTGAGACTCGCCTTTGGAGTTGGAGCTTCACTTGGAGATCCATCTGTATCTATTCAGCTTTCAGCTATCCAGTGGTTTAGTCAGACTTGTCATCTGTTTGTATTTGAGACTACATTGTATTTGAGATATTCTATTGTATTTTATTTCAAACTCTTTTGTTTATATAGTATCTTCATAAACTACTATTTATCTTTTTCGCTGCTTATTGTTATATTACTATGTGTCTATGATTCTGTGATTTATTTATTTACTGTATATGCTGAGTTTTGCCAAATATAAATTAACAATATGATATTTTGAGCAATTCAAGTCTGACATGTGTGGATGTGAATGGTTTGAAATACCGGGTCGTTATAGTATTCCATCAAAAAACGGGTATATGATTTTTCTTCCTGCATTTTTATCTGTTGGTAGGGTTCCTTCCAACAAAAAGTACTTGATGGGGGTCATCCAAGATTCTCTGTTTTTTGTTTCATTAATGGCAAGGTTCGGTTATCCTAAGTCTTATCTTGCTCACTTTGATTTGCCGCACTTTGACCCCTTGCATGCAGAGCTCATGTTAGTACCAAGACCTAATTTTTTTGAAATTCTAGGTTCGGCTAGGTGTCATACAAGAACTGCCTTCATTTCTTGTGCGACCTTAGTACTTGCCAGGTTGGCTAAAGAGTCAATTGAAGAATTTCCTTTCTTGGGAATCTACTCTATATCAAATTGATCAAATCGAACTAGCAATTCTTTGGACAATTCTACATGCTTGGCCAAAATTGGTTCTTTTGTTTGGTAATTGTCATGTACTTAATTTATAAAAAGCTGCAAATCAATATGAACTTTAATATTTGTTACTGTCATTACCTGTTACTCCCCAACATTATTCATTGCTTTGCATTCAAGTTGAGCCGCACTGTATAGTTTTTGTCGATTTGAAATGATAAGTGGATATTCAATACCTACCCCATGTTCTTTTGATGCACCATCTGTTGAAGGCCAAATAGGGTAAATTTCAATTTTTTAACCTTTTTGAATCTTTGTTGGTCCCTTGTAGTCTAAATTCATTTAGAACTTTTCTAAATTTTCTTTTAAATAAAATTAATATTTTATTTAATTTATAATTAAATTTTTATTTCTTATTGAATTTGTATTGTATTATATGATATGTGTATCGTATACACATATGCGTGTACGTGCATGCGCAACATAATCAGGTGTACAAGGTTTAACATGCTCATATATAGATGTTGGGATTTACATTACAATGGACATGCTAACCCCTCTGCATACATGAGTACTGTCAATGTATATATGTATATGTAAAGTATATATATATATGTTATATGTTATAAATATTAATTATAAAACAAAAAGTATTATATATACATATATATCTATGTGTGTGTCTATTTATACATTAATTAACACTATTAAATATAATAAAATTAATTTTAAATGTTTATATGTATTTTAAAACAATTCTAAGTTTATCTCAACAAATTAATTTTGAAACACACACACACACTCCATTTCGAACTTTTAAAGTAATATAAATATATATTATTATTATTTATGTGTGTATATATATATAATGTTTAAATGATTTATACATATTTAACATAAATAAATACATGTAATTATATTAAACAAATTTTTTTATTAAAAAGTATTCTTGGCTATACCAAGTTATATATATAATTTCATTTATTTTTATTAAATTCCATGAGTAATTATATAAATAAAATTGAAAATTTTTAATTTAAAAATTTGAAAATAGATTTAAGTGATTATACTTTATATTACAATAATTATAAATATATTATATAATTTCAAAGGTATTATTTCATTTATATATTTGTATGTAAAAGTATTTAAATAAAGTAATGAATTTATCTATTTTAAATAATCAAATTCAAATATTATATATAGAATCATTTTTTTAATATTTTTAAATTTGTATGTTATACATATTTTTATGTGAATTTATATGAAATAAAAAAATTGCATTGTATTTATTTATATTGTATTAATTTATCCATTCTTTAAAAATAGTTTAATAATATAATAAAGAAATAAAAAAATGATTTTCTATTAATTTGACCATGAGCTTTATGATACATATATAGAAAAATATTATTAAGCAAACATATAGATATACATATATACAAATCATCCTAAGGTGACAACATTAATATATGTAGATTCGTGGTATTTATTTTCTAACTAAAGCATATATGGCAGAATGATTAATTCATACAATATATAAAATTATAACTGAGAATATACCTCTGCCTATTGCCTAGATAGCACACCTTGCAACGTTGAATATGAACTCCTTGAAATGAATTTTGTACCCAGAAGATGCTACCTTCTCGAATGCAGCTACCACCGATAGTCGAATTAAATTAAATTTGATGTTTTAAAGCTTGAAATTTTGAGATATGGGGAGGCGGTGTGGCCGACCTTTTGCTATAGCAGAGGAGAGCCAAAAGTCATCAAAAAATGAGGGTTAGAGAGCCTTAATAGGGAAGATGCCAAGGAGAAAATCGTGGATTCAGATCCTTGTTTTTTTTTGAACTACCGAGGAGAACTGGGCAGACCAGTAAACTCTTGAGGGGAAATTAAATTGTGCCCATCTGCTTTAACTCATGGCACCTATAACCCCCAGATTCTATTTTTATGAGAAGTGTCTGGATCCCTATTTTTCTTTTACCTTTTTTTCTCTTTTTAATTCAAAGTCTAACCCATCCTAACCATCATATGGTCAGCCTCATGCGCTCTCCTACAACCGGCTATAGAAAATCCCCATATGGGCCTCAAAACTACTTTAAACGTGAACAATATTTAATGCATTTAAATCCAATTCAAATGATTATCGATATCGTGTATCGATTGGTTTTTATATAACTATTATATGCACACTATTTAATATTATTCAATACACATAAAATAAAATTATATAATTAACATTTCATAAATATTAATTAATTTATAATAATTACAAACCAATTAAATTGGGTGGTAATAGAAGTATTTAATGTTTCGGTTGTGTGACTCTTTAGGTGTAAATTTGATCTATAATTAATACCGAACAATTAGAATATTAACGTTTACACTTCACTCAGCAGGTGGTCTGACTTTATGGCCAAATTTATCGCTTACTTGACATTGGTAAAATTCAATTTTACTTTACTAACCATTACCCGGTAGTAGCTATTATTTACACCAATTCTCTTCATCAAAACTATATCACTTTGGACTTGTGAAATTGGTAATGGTCAAAACTCCAATATTGTTCATATTCAACTCTATAGTCCAAACACAAAGTTCTTTGTTCAATAATAACAATTATTATTAACCATATTGATTTGGCCAGAGATTTAGATTTTGAGTTGACTTTAGTTGACTGTGATACTAGTATAATATAACTGAGGAGACGAATCCTCTCTTGAATAGTGTTGCACTTCTAATGCTTCCACGTTGTAACGGCCTGGATTTTCCTTCGTTTGATTTTAATATTTAAATGGTTTTAAATATTGAAATTGGAATATAAATTGATTTTTGGATATGAAGATTTTGGTTGAAATTATAGCATGAATTTGAATTTCAAATATAGCGATTTATCATAATACGGAAATAGTGAATAATTGGAATTTGAGCTGAATATGAATCAAAATGAATTTTAAAGTGAATATAAATTCTATTTGAATTAGAATTGAGTTAGTAAGTTTTTAAAACTGAAATTTCAAGTGATTTTGTCAATTTTTGAAATCGCCGTTTTAATCGACACGTTAAAATAGCAATCCGGGGCACAGTCTCAGAATTTGACGAAACTAGTTCCATTGGATCCGTAATAGTGTATTATTATCAAATTTTAAATTTTGTAGCGTTTAGAGTTACCGTTTTGTCATGCGAGCTAAAAACGCGCAGGATTTATTTAATTAAAAATAGTCGATTCAAAAAGCAACCATTTGCATACGATCGAATTTGGTCTCGAAACTTATTCCATGGCGTTCAAAATAGGGATATAACATTACGAACGCCAGGCGACACGCCTCGATAGGAGTTTAGGATTTTGAGATATGCCAAGCGAGATATTTTGAATATAAAAATATTAAAATCAAATCGAACAGCCACTTACTTCACATCAGCCACCCTACAGCCACCTTATATGTCGACCTTTCTCCTTTCGCCCTCTTATTTAAACACGACTTAACAGAAGAAGAAAAAAAGGGATTTCAACTTCAAAATTTTATTTCTCAAGCTCCACTCGATATAAAAATATGCAACGAGCTTTAAAATTCGTGTATCGGTGAGAGCTTCATGCCGATGGGAGTTTGGTATTATTCGACCTTGTTTTGGGGTTCGACGGTTAATGTTGAAAGCAGTATAGAAATAGGGTTGGGAAATTCATGAAATTTAAGAAGTGTTAGCGTGATTCGAGGTCGCTTTTGATTATGTCTTGTCGAACGGCACTTAGTGGGTGATTTTCGAGGATGCGATCGAGGTTTGGGGGTCGCGTTCGAATAGTGGCCGAAGGGAGGAGGACATGTCGCGATTTTATTTGCGTGTGGTTCATGGGTTTCCAGGTATGGATGCGTGATCGGAGAGGGAGGAGCAACTGCGAAGTCGGTTCGTCAATCGGACGATCGGAGCTCCGTATAGGAATGAGTGATGCACGTCCGTGAAGTTGTGTCACGTGCATAGGTAAATAGAGAATGAGGGGAAGATGGCATAAGTGTAAATAGTTTGAACTTGTTATTAGTTTATATTATTTTATTTATAGAGATAGTGATAACTTATAAAATCAATAACTCCTCCATACGAAACCCGATTAACCCGCGGATTTTTGCGTTAGGATCGTATTGACGTGAACAATAATATGGAATTGGATTGAAGTCGATTGGAGCTAGCAGGAATTTGGATTAAAATTAAATGCTCGTTTAATTTTAATTCAAACATAACGCGAAAGCAACAAAAAAAATCAAGGTGAGCTAGCAGGTATATTCCCGCCGATTGGAGCGAATGAGATGTTATCCGCTCAGCATAATAGCGGATGACCATATATTACCGTGATATTCTACCTCGAAGCGGGATTGGTATTTTATGTTATATAACATCTGTGGATGCAAGGAAAAAAGTTGGAGGGATCCAACTGGATTCCTCAAAAATATATTGATTGTTTCATATATAGTGATATATGATGTGATTGAATAATCAGTTATAGATTGTTGTGTGATTTGATATATTGGATGCTATAGTAGCACTGGCCCTAATTTTGGTATTTTAAATACCATAAATAATATTTTTGAATCGTAAAAAGAAATTCAAAGGTGCTTTTTGGAAATAAAAATATTTATATGGAAATTGGAATATTGAATAAGGAATGGTTTGGATTAAATAAAAGATTTGATTTTGGAAATATACTTAACTATTTCATAAGGAGTTTTCAAAAATAAATATATTTTTGAATTTATATATATACAAGGAAATTGAAACAAGGGATTTTAATAATATTTCTTAAATTATAATTAGAAGTTGAAATCGAGTTTTTGAAGGGATTAGGAATATAATTGGATTTATTGAAAAGATATTTCCAAACGGGATTTTAAATAGAAATGGAATTAAATGGGCTTTTGAAATATGGATCTGTGGGTGTATTTCCTCCACCACCGGTCCAAAAGAAAAGGAGCCAGGCCTCTCCACCTCAAAGCCGATCCAAAGCTTCTCCAGCAACCACTGAACCAACCCTTCTCCTAAGCATCACCGGACCATCATCACCGGATCAGCATCACCGGACCATCATCACCGGATCAGCATCACCGGACCATCATCACCGGACCAGCATCACCGGACCATTACCACCGAACCAAAGCTCCACCGGTCCAACCATACTCCTACCACCAAACCAAGGTAAACCGAACCAACTCCACCAGGCCAGATCGCCTCAGCCCAGGCCCACCAAGCTGCTATATACCTCCAAGACCCCTACCCCCAGCCTCACTCTATAAATAGATGGGCAGGGGTACAGCAATGGGGGACAAGTTTGAAAGCTCAAGCACGGAGGGAATTTTCAAACAACTTTCTTTTACTTGTATCAAAGCTTTGTACTTGTAATCTAAACAAGAGAAGAGAAATAACATATAAAGTGGACGTAGGCACATTCTGGCTGAACCACTATAAATCTGCGTGTCTTCTTACAGTTTAGCCCCTGCTTTTCATATATTTGCATAAATCACTCAAACCACTAAGAACAACATAAGATCTACTAAATCATACGACTTTGAGGTGTTTGTCCATTTTTTGTGCAAACATTTTTGGTGCTTTCACTGATAATTAGAAGCTCGAAGCTTCGGCTTCATCCACTTAACATTTTTCCTAACAGCGTCGCTCGCCACTTGGAAAACATGCCTCCCAAACAGAGAAAAGATATTAACAAAGGAAAAAACATCGCATCCAGTAGTATTCCAGATCCAGCTGTCACGAATCAAGTAAATCGTCCTCCTCCAGCAGCAGTACCAAATGAAGGACAGGCTAATCCGACCACCCCTGCCACAGAACAGCCCGTAGCAATTACTAGGGCAGATTTAGACAGAGTTGTGGTTGAAGTAACTAACCGCTTCACGTCCCAACAGGAAGCCTTGGTGGACCATCTCATGTCACGCTTAAGGGATGCTGAAGAGTCCAACCGCAACACTGAATCGTGGGGCGAATCCCAGTCTGGAGGATCTCGGAGACAACAAAGGTCTTCCTTCTTCGAAGAAGCTAACGGCAGAAGTAGCCATGGTAGGATCCGAGATCGAGCACAGCCCGAAGTTAGGCCTGAGGAAATGTTTGGTACCAAACCCAACGAGGGAGGCACCGGACGAAGGTCAACTGTAGCTATAACGACCCGTCATTTTGGACCATTCGCGTCCATTATAAGTGTATAGGTAGACACTCATGACGGAGTTGAATTGCTCAAAATACCGCGTTGTTAATTTAAATTTGGCAAAACTGAACATATACAGTAAATAGATATAATCACAGATCACAGTCACAGAGTAATAAATGCAGCGGAAATGAAAAAGATAGTAGTTCATGAAGCTACTATATGAATATATAAAAATACATCAGAGTTTACAACAGAAGAGTAATACGATACATCAGAGTTAAACCAGATACAACGGAAGAGTAACCGATACAAATCAGAATACATCACTGGAATCATCGAATATCTGAAAGCTGGATAGATAGCTGGATCTCCAAGCGAAGCTCCAACCCCAAAGGTGAGTCTCGAAAGCTGAACTACTCAGTCTGACCCGAGCGTAAAGTAAAAATACAAAACACTCGAGTCAGGATTAACATTCTTATATTAATAAATCCAACTCAAGTGAAATAGCAATTGAAATACAAGTAACTCAAAGGATGTTTGGAATAACCATCCTTTAAGGATCCGTTAAACTATCTACTATGTAGTAATGTACGCTAAGTAGATAATG
Organism: Allium fistulosum; assembly: GCA_030737815.1. Classification (NCBI taxonomy): domain Eukaryota; kingdom Viridiplantae; phylum Streptophyta; class Magnoliopsida; order Asparagales; family Amaryllidaceae; genus Allium; species Allium fistulosum. Next base: position 414,262,447 of record CM060906.1, read on the forward strand.
TCTATCAGTAATAATAAGATATCAAAATAGCGTTAAGTCATGGCCCATTCCACCCTTAACACATTTTTATTCCCACAAGCATATACAAGACCGTAGTTTCCCCAAAACCGGAAGTCACCAGAGGGCAATCCATATACTCAAGGTACAAAACAAATTCGTAGTGGTCGCGCATAAATGGAATACAAGTATGACAAGGCACATGAGGCTATACCCAAGGTAGTGATACTACCGTTCGCCTGATCCGGGCTGGTGAGAACGCAACGCCGCAGCGCCCGCAACACCGTGAGACAACACTCCCAAAATCAAGGGTGCACCAATCGACAATAAGTATAAGTAGTTCGAAGAAGTGTGTCCACTTGAGGTATCAATCCTCCATTGGCCCGGCACAGCTCCTGTTTTAGTCATTTCCAATTTGACACAAGTGTCAAGGCTATCCATTATCGTTCTCTTTCTTCAATCATCAACGTTCGTCAAACCAACCACTTCATTCTGGATCATCACTCCGTGTATAGTTATTAAAGTGGTTTTCGGTTTAGATAGAGAGTATATCCATAACCGAATTCCGGTCTCTTTAATAACTTTCGTAATTATTACACCGATTGGTCGTTTATATATTTCAAAAACCAAATCAATTTCAATTCGTAAACCAACATTTCATTTGTCTTTCGAAATCAATTTCCAAAATTACGTTTCAAAACTTCCAAATTATCATTTCAAAATCTTATAATTCAATTTCAATTTCTATTTAAAACAATTCAATATTGATTCAAGTTCGCAAATAAGTTTCCTTCCAAATCATTCGAATTAATATACTTTAACATTCAAATCAATTTCAAATTCATTTATCGATTCCATTTATCATTCAAAACAAATCTATTTAATTTCCAATTCATTAAATCAATTTCCTAAGTTCAACTTCATTAAATCAAAACTTACAATTTTGAATTAAATTAAATTCGTCAAATCAATTCTTTCAATTACAAGTCTTACATTAATTCCAAAATATCACATTTTCATTTCTTGTTAAAGAAATTCAATTTCACCTATTTACTTACTTAAATAATTTTCCAAAACTTAATTCATAAAGAAACTCAATTTCATTTATTTACGAAGAAAAAAATTCACTTATTCAAAAGTTCAATTTTCTTATTAAAGAATTTCAATTCAATTTAATCATTAAATAATTCAATCTTATTTAATTATTAAATAATTCAAAACTTAATTATTAAATAGTTTCAAAGTTTAATAATTTCAAACTTAATTATAATTTCAAACTTAATTATTAAATCATTTCAAAGTTAAATAATTTCAAACTTAATTCAATAATTTCTCAAATTAAACAACATTCTTTCATCAATTACATTGTTGATATCTTGCTTCAGATTTTTATATATTAACATTTTCTTTTCATAAAATTTCCAATTTCAACTTCATTTCAAAACAATATTATTTATTCAAATAAAATCTTCGTTTAAATTTTTAAATCAAATTATTGACCAATCGGGTTTTATTTAATTTTCTATCCTAGATCAAAGTTCAATTTGGGTATTTATCATTTCAACCCGATTCCAATTCAATTCAAAAATCAAAGTATAACAAAGGGAACTTGCAGTGTGATAACTGGGATGGTGTCAAAGTAAATAAACAAGCAATAACAACGAACAATAACAATCCAATAATCAATTCAAATAATCCCGAAATAACCGTATTAATTCGCATTGTTATTTGTACGAGTTAATATAATTATTTCTAGAATCTACACTATCATTTCATGCAGATTACAGATTATTACATTACGGTTCTTCATTTGTCATCTATTTACAATTTCATACATCATCAATTTAACAACATACATTTAGTGGTTCAAAGTGTAATTAAACAAATCCTACGTGTCAATAACTTTAACAGTTAAAGGGGTCATATTATACAAATGTCAGTTAATCAAATTTAACATTTAACTATCCTATATCAAGTTCAATTGCATACTATTTATCATTTTAACATTAACAATTTAACGTCCAATATAAACATCAACATTCAATCAATTATCAGCCAAACTGTATTATCATCGTATAAATAATTAACAGATAATGGTGTCAGATGTCACAGGTGAACTGATACAGGCAATAGCATATATAACAGTGTAATTAACTAACAGCAGCATATTTCAATTGTCGTTTCAATTGCAATCAAATTTAATAAATAAAAGAACGTTAATCGTGAGTGAGTGCTCACCTTTCGAGGCTGGAGAATGCAGAAGGTGACACAGATACGCACACTGAAATAGACACAAAATTGAATTGCGAATCCAAGCAAAGCGAAACCAGCACGAATTTAATGATCAAAGTTGATTGGCACGAATCTAATGAGCAAAGCAATCGATGAGACAAATCAAAATTTGTTTAATAGAATTTAGACGAGATGTACACTATGAAATTTTCAAATACGTATACTTTTTTTCAAACCTAAATCAACACTTAAAACATATATACAAATAGACCACAAATACAACTCACCTCTATACAAACTCAACAAAATTTATAACTTGTTATATGCATAAGATATAGTATGCATTTATAAAACGCAAGCCATAAACAACTATGGCACCTCATGTACACAGGCAAAGATATGCAGGCTTAAATTTAATTGCAATTTAGTATTTATACATACATATCCCTTATATGCAGACTGACATCACAGCTAGAAAAACAAAACGTATAATTATGTGCTGCAACATCGAAAATGAGCTTAAGATTTAATATAAAAACATATATGGGTAGTTACGTGTAACATAAATAGTAATATGTAAATGCTAACGTATGCAGGCTACTTTGTGTGCAGACACGGGAATTATAAACAAACAGGTACATGCAAATTTGTATCTAACAGAGCACGTCAAATATATAATTCTTGCTATACATAACAAATTTATTTATTTTTTTCAAATTTTTTTTTTCAAATAGCAGTAGTGAGATTTTTTTAATAATCGGGTATCTCTTTTTCACTTCGCTAAAGTTATGAAATTTTCGTTCAGTTTGAAATCAAACATATTAAAGGAAATACCCTAATTTCTTTTCCAGTTACTAATGCAGGTGATTTGCTTGTATTTCCAAAGCCAACTTATCTAGTGCTCATAATATAACTAACGTACACCTACTAACTCCAAAAACAAATACACTTCATACACTAACTGTATGTACCCAATAAACACAACGCCTCAAAATCTTTGTTTTTATATTTGAAACCAAATTTAACTATGCTTATAAAACTTACAGAAATTTAAAATTCGCATCATATATATTTCTTCATAATATGCATATTAAAGTTGAAAACACTAACAAAATTCGACTAAACATGACGATATCAACTATACACACAAGCTTTATATATATTACCTGACAATAAATAATACAGAAGTGAAGAAAAATCATATACATGAAGATAACAGTGGCAGATGCTAGAGTGAAGGGGAAGATGAGGCATGGGCGAGTCGAGATCGGCACTAGAAGGCGGTAGTACGAGTGGAGCACGGAGGCGCGAATGGGTCCGGTGGTCGGCACACTGGTCGGTTCAGGCTGCGTGATGGGGTTTTGTAGGGAGTGGCTTGTGGTGTGGTGTACGCACGTAGGAGCTTGTGGAGGGTTGCAGCTAGGCATGCTCGGGCGGAGGTGGGAAGTTTCGGCTAATGCAAACTCGAGATGGTCAAGAACGGGGATGGCTGCGGCACTTCGGGAGGAGGAAGGGAAATGGGGCCGAAGGAGTGAGATACGAGGGTGGGTGTTAGGTGAGGTTGAGTTGCATGGTAGTGGGCAACGTGACTAAAGAGAAGAAGTTCAAATATTATCTTCTGTAACAAAAATGAAAGAAGGAGAAGAGGTAGAGTGAATAGACAGTAAAGAGAAGAAGTGAATGCCAATTTTAAAAAGTAAATGAACCAGTAAACGAAGTGTCACATTGGAAACGAAAATTCACTGGAATTAAGGCAAACATAAACCGATGACTGTTGATTTATAGCCAGTGGAAATTTTGGAAGTCACGGAACATAGATGGACTTGAACGGTATCGATACAGTTACCGTTTCGCAGTTTTCGCGGCGTACCGAACTGTAAAATATACGAATGAGTATCCTGCGAAGATCAGCACGACGAGACGATCCCAACGGTATATGGATATCAGTGGTACGATTGAATTATAAAAATCGATATCGGTACCAGAATGCTGCATTTTGCAGAAAATAAGAACGACGGAGCAATAGATGTCCGAATTTGGAAAAATGACGAACTGACATCTTGCTCAGAAGATGGTTTAGAATTTTTCTATGTAAAAATATTTGGTTTTGAAAACGTTTTATTTTCATCGCTTTTTAACTGATTAAATTGAAGTAAATTTACGCGCGAAATAAACTTTCGTATTTTCGGACGAAAATTTACCAGTTGCTATGTTTAACTAGACGTATTCCAAATATTAAATTTTTATTTTAAAATTTTATCGTTTAAAATTTCACAAAATTTCAACTAATTACGTTATTAAAACAGTTGAAATTTACGGGTCGTTACATTCTCCCCACTCAAAACTTTTCGTCCCCGAAAAGGAACGAGGTAGGAGAATAGAAACAACCAGGAAGAAAACAGATTAAAAACAAAATAAAACAATTAGTTTAAACCATATGAATTTCAATTTAAATTAATTAATATTTAACCAGTTGATTTAAACCATTTGATTTCACTAAAATCAGTCTCAATTATTTCTAAATTCATTATCTTATCATCCAATTATCTTCAATTTACAATTTCCAAAAACCATAAATTTGAATAGTCTTTCATTATAATCATATTTTTCTTCAACAAATTTTAAATTCTTCTTTATTCCAAATTACTGTTAAATTTTCTACTTAATATATCTACTCACATATATTTAACCTATATAAATTAATTTAAAACATAAAAGTTTCGATTTAAATTAATTTACATCTATTTATTTCTTTTAAATACAAGGTATTTTCATAAGTTGATCAAATTTCAATTTATTAATTTTTCAAAACAAATTTATTAATTCTTTCAAAACAAATTTATTTCATTATTAACTGAGTTTTACTTATTATCCTATCTAACTCTATTAACATCTTTATAATCAAAATTTAGTGTATAACATTTATTATAACACTCAAATTTTATTTATAAATTCAATTTATCTTATATATTATCCAATTACATATTCAACTTCTGTATGATTTAGGTAAGTTGTATTAGAATGCAGTTGAACAATATACAATAAAATTTCCTAATTCAATTATTCAAGTTTAAATATTTATTCCAAATTTTGGTTTTATTTATAATTAAAATCATCCTTTAACAAAATTTAAGAATTAGATTTCCGATTAACTTTAAATAATTTAGAGATATATATAATATATTTATATCAAATCAAATTAAATTTTAAAATAAGATACCTATATATATATATAAATCAATTTACTGAAGAAATTCAAATCAAATATTTTTCAAAACAAAACCTTAGCAAAGCTACAGAATAGTATCTCCACTTCGAAACTCGAAAATGAATGTCGATGATGCGGCCGCCATCACCGAAATTATTTTCCAGCGACCAAGAGAAGAGCACTGATTTCAACATTTTAAAATTCTTTTGAAAACGGTTTCTATTCGAAAATACTTCAATAATATATACTTTAAAATTTTAAAAACCAAAGTTCGAAATCACCGGAAACTAAATTCTCAAATTCCTGAATTTAATTCATTTCAAATTCCAAATCAATTTATAAACTGTATTTACAAATTTATTTAGAACAATAAATGAAAATCAAATATTATCATTTCAAACAACAATTTAATTAACTTATTAAATTCCAGAAAATTTAACTTATATTTTTACAATATAATCAACAAATTTATTTCATTTACCAAATTTGAGAATAATATTGTGTCAGTTTGCTCTGTTCAAGTGTTTTGGAAATCCTATCGATAGCGTTGATCAGACGAATCGATCGAAAACCCAAATCAACATCAACAACTCAAACAACACAATATATTTTAACATTTAAATATTAGTTTACAAATTCCTTTCTTTGCTCGACGATACAGGAATGAATTTCAAAATAAGGATAGGGTTTAAATTTTGATGGACTCAAATCAAAGAGAAATTTGATTCGAAGATAAGTTCGAAACAAAGATAAGATAATTTAATTACCAAAATCGGGAGATGGATGAGTTTATTTTATTCACGGGCAACCTTAACCGGGTCGTCCGTAACTTCAAGAATAAGATCGATGCTGAATTCGGAGGTAAATCAACACTCGATATCAAGAGATGGAATTCGGGTATAGCAGGTAATAGATAGCATCGTAACCCGAGGATACAGGAATCTCCGGTGAATCGATGCCTATTATAAAGGAGTTTCACACCTTTAAAATCATTCGAAGATTGGCGAGACCGCCGATCTATTATAGACATCATTTGAAGTGGAGTTATGTGATGCTCCAGAATAGAAAGAAGACGAATAGTGAGGGACACGAATGAAATTTCGGAACCGAGGGGAACGTTCCAAAATTCGAAAGAATCGAATCAAAATGGAAGAGATTGAAACTCAAAATGGAAGTGATTCTGTAAATACATTTACCCTATATGTTAAGTTTTGCCTAGAGCTACCAAAGCTCTGATACCAACTATAACGACCCGTCATTTTGGACCATTCACGTCCATTATAAGTGTATAGGTAGACACTCATGCCGGAGTTGAATTGCTCAAAATACCGCGTTGTTAATTTAAATTTGGCAAAACTGAACATATACAGTAAATAGATATAATCACAGATCACAGTCACAGAGTAATAAATGCAGCGGAAATGAAAAAGATAGTAGTTCATGAAGCTACTATATGAATATATAAAAATACATCAGAGTTTACAACAGAAGAGTAATACGATACATCAGAGTTAAACCAGATACAACGGAAGAGTAACCGATACAAATCAGAATACATCACTGGAATCATCGAATATCTGAAAGCTGGATAGATAGCTGGATCTCCAAGCGAAGCTCCAACCCCAAAGGTGAGTCTCGAAAGCTGAACTACTCAGTCTGACCCGAGCGTAAAGTAAAAATACAAAACACTCGAGTCAGGATTAACATTCTTATATTAATAAATCCAACTCAAGTGAAATAGCAATTGAAATACAAGTAACTCAAAGGATGTTTGGAATAACCATCCTTTAAGGATCCGTTAAACTATCTACTATGTAGTAATGTACGCTAAGTAGATAATGTCTATCAGTAATAATAAGATATCAAAATAGCGTTAAGTCATGGCCCATTCCACCCTTAACACATTTTTATTCCCACAAGCATATACAAGACCGTAGTTTCTCCAAAACCGGAAGTCACCAGAGGGCAATCCATATACTCAAGGTACAAAACAAATTCGTAGTGGTCGCGCATAAATGGAATACAAGTATGACAAGGCACATGAGGCTATACCCAAGGTAGTGATACTACCGTTCGCCTGATCCGGGCTGGTGAGAACGCAACGCCGCAGCGCCCGCAACACCGTGAGACAACACTCCCAAAATCAAGGGTGCACCAATCGACAATAAGTATAAGTAGTTCGAAGAAGTGTGTCCACTTGAGGTATCAATCCTCCATTGGCCCGGCACAGCTCCTGTTTTAGTCATTTCCAATTTGACACAAGTGTCAAGGCTATCCATTATTGTTCTCTTTCTTCAATCATCAACGTTCGTCAAACCAACCACTTCATTCTGGATCATCACTCCGTGTATAGTTATTAAAGTGGTTTTCGGTTTAGATAGAGAGTATATCCATAACCGAATTCCGGTCTCTTTAATAACTTTCGTAATTATTACACCGATTGGTCGTTTATATATTTCAAAAACCAAATCAATTTCAATTCGTAAACCAACATTTCATTTGTCTTTCGAAATCAATTTCCAAAATTATGTTTCAAAACTTCCAAATTATCATTTCAAAATCTTATAATTCAATTTCAATTTCTATTTAAAACAATTCAATATTGATTCAAGTTCGCAAATAAGTTTCCTTCCAAATCATTCGAATTAATATACTTTAACATTCAAATCAATTTCAAATTCATTTATCGATTCCATTTATCATTCAAAACAAATCTATTTAATTTCCAATTCATTAAATCAATTTCCTAAGTTCAACTTCATTAAATCAAAACTTACAATTTTGAATTAAATTAAATTCGTCAAATCAATTCTTTCAATTACAAGTCTTACATTAATTCCAAAATATCACATTTTCATTTCTTGTTAAAGAAATTCAATTTCACCTATTTACTTACTTAAATAATTTTCCAAAACTTAATTCATAAAGAAACTCAATTTCATTTATTTACGAAGAAAAAAATTCACTTATTCAAAAATTCAATTTTCTTATTAAAGAATTTCAATTCAATTTAATCATTAAATAATTCAATCTTATTTAATTATTAAATAATTCAAAACTTAATTATTAAATAGTTTCAAAGTTTAATAATTTCAAACTTAATTATAATTTCAAACTTAATTATTAAATCATTTCAAAGTTAAATAATTTCAAACTTAATTCAATAATTTCTCAAATTAAACAACATTCTTTCATCAATTACATTGTTGATATCTTGCTTCAGATTTTTATATATTAACATTTTCTTTTCATAAAATTTCCAATTTCAACTTCATTTCAAAACAATATTATTTATTCAAATAAAATCTTCGTTTAAATTTTTAAATCAAATTATTGACCAATCGGGTTTTATTTAATTTTCTATCCTAGATCAAAGTTCAATTTGGGTATTTATCATTTCAACCCGATTCCAATTCAATTCAAAAATCAAAGTATAACAAAGGGAACTTGCAGTGTGATAACTGGGATGGTGTCAAAGTAAATAAACAAGCAATAACAACGAACAATAACAATCCAATAATCAATTCAAATAATCCCGAAATAACCGTATTAATTCGCATTGTTATTTGTACGAGTTAATATAATTATTTCTAGAATCTACACTATCATTTCATGCAGATTACAGATTATTACATTACGGTTCTTCATTTGTCATCTATTTACAATTTCATACATCATCAATTTAACAACATACATTTAGTGGTTCAAAGTGTAATTAAACAAATCCTACGTGTCAATAACTTTAACAGTTAAAGGGGTCATATTATACAAATGTCAGTTAATCAAATTTAACATTTAACTATCCTATATCAAGTTCAATTGCATACTATTTATCATTTTAACATTAACAATTTAACGTCCAATATAAACATCAACATTCAATCAATTATCAGCCAAACTGTATTATCATCGTATAAATAATTAACAGATAATGGTGTCAGATGTCACAGGTGAACTGATACAGGCAATAGCATATATAACAGTGTAATTAACTAACAGCAGCATATTTCAATTGTCGTTTCAATTGCAATCAAATTTAATAAATAAAAGAACGTTAATCGTGAGTGAGTGCTCACCTTTCGAGGCTGGAGAATGCAGAAGGTGACACAGATACGCACACTGAAATAGACACAAAATTGAATTGCGAATCCAAGCAAAGCGAAACCAGCACGAATTTAATGATCAAAGTTGATTGGCACGAATCTAATGAGCAAAGCAATCGATGAGACAAATCAAAATTTGTTTAATAGAATTTAGACGAGATGTACACTATGAAATTTTCAAATACGTATACTTTTTTTCAAACCTAAATCAACACTTAAAACATATATACAAATAGACCACAAATACAACTCACCTCTATACAAACTCAACAGAATTTATAACTTGTTATATGCATAAGATATAGTATGCATTTATAAAACGCAAGCCATAAACAACTATGGCACCTCATGTACACAGGCAAAGATATGCAGGCTTAAATTTAATTGCAATTTAGTATTTATACATACATATCCCTTATATGCAGACTGACATCACAGCTAGAAAAACAAAACGTATAATTATGTGCTGCAACATCGAAAATGAGCTTAAGATTTAATATAAAAACATATATGGGTAGTTACGTGTAACATAAATAGTAATATGTAAATGCTAACGTATGCAGGCTACTTTGTGTGCAGACACGGGAATTATAAACAAACAGGTACATGCAAATTTGTATCTAACAGAGCACGTCAAATATATAATTCTTGCTATACATAACAAATTTATTTATTTTTTTCAAATTTTTTTTTTCAAATAGCAGTAGTGAGATTTTTTTAATAATCGGGTATCTCTTTTTCACTTCGCTAAAGTTATGAAATTTTCGTTCAGTTTGAAATCAAACATATTAAAGGAAATACCCTTATTTCTTTTCCAGTTACTAATGCAGGTGATTTGCTTGTATTTCCAAAGCCAACTTATCTAGTGCTCATAATATAACTAACGTACACCTACTAACTCCAAAAACAAATACACTTCATACACTAACTGTATGTACCCAATAAACACAACGCCTCAAAATCTTTGTTTTTATATTTGAAACCAAATTTAACTATGCTTATAAAACTTACAGAAATTTAAAATTCGCATCATATATATTTCTTCATAATATGCATATTAAAGTTGAAAACACTAACAAAATTCGACTAAACATGACGATATCAACTATACACACAAGCTTTATATATATTACCTGACAATAAATAATACAGAAGTGAAGAAAAATCATATACATGAAGATAACAGTGGCAGATGCTAGAGTGAAGGGGAAGATGAGGCATGGGCGAGTCGAGATCGGCACTAGAAGGCGGTAGTACGAGTGGAGCACGGAGGCGCGAATGGGTCCGGTGGTCGGCACACTGGTCGGTTCAGGCTGCGTGATGGGGTTTTGTAGGGAGTGGCTTGTGGTGTGGTGTACGCACGTAGGAGCTTGTGGAGGGTTGCAGCTAGGCATGCTCGGGCGGAGGTGGGAAGTTTCGGCTAATGCAAACTCGAGATGGTCAAGAACGGGGATGGCTGCGGCACTTCGGGAGGAGGAAGGGAAATGGGGCCGAAGGAGTGAGATACGAGGGTGGGTGTTAGGTGAGGTTGAGTTGCATGGTAGTGGGCAACGTGACTAAAGAGAAGAAGTTCAAATATTATCTTCTGTAACAAAAATGAAAGAAGGAGAAGAGGTAGAGTGAATAGACAGTAAAGAGAAGAAGTGAATGCCAATTTTAAAAAGTAAATGAACCAGTAAACGAAGTGTCACATTGGAAACGAAAATTCACTGGAATTAAGGCAAACATAAACCGATGACTGTTGATTTATAGCCAGTGGAAATTTTGGAAGTCACGGAACATAGATGGACTTGAACGGTATCGATACAGTTACCGTTTCGCAGTTTTCGCGGCGTACCGAACTGTAAAATATACGAATGAGTATCCTGCGAAGATCAGCACGACGAGACGATCCCAACGGTATATGGATATCAGTGGTACGATTGAATTATAAAAATCGATATCGGTACCAGAATGCTGCATTTTGCAGAAAATAAGAACGACGGAGCAATAGATGTCCGAATTTGGAAAAATGACGAACTGACATCTTGCTCAGAAGATGGTTTAGAATTTTTCTATGTAAAAATATTTGGTTTTGAAAACGTTTTATTTTCATCGCTTTTTAACTGATTAAATTGAAGTAAATTTACGCGCGAAATAAACTTTCGTATTTTCGGACGAAAATTTACCAGTTGCTATGTTTAACTAGACGTATTCCAAATATTAAATTTTTATTTTAAAATTTTATCGTTTAAAATTTCACAAAATTTCAACTAATTACGTTATTAAAACAGTTGAAATTTACGGGTCGTTACAGTAGCTGAGCCCGTCATACTGCCTAACCACGGAAACGCCAGTGAACGGGGCCGAGCTAGAGTACAGCCCGAAGTTGGACCCGAGGAAGTGCTTAGATCAGAGCCCAGCAGGGGAAGATCAAGGCAAGGGTCAACTGTAGCTGACCCTAGCATGCTCCCAGAAGATCAATGGCAGCCATTAGAAAATATGAGGAATGATAGACGATACCATCCCTACAGGTCATCTGGACGGAATCAATCCCACAGAACAGAACCAAACTCATTTCTATCTGCTCCAAATTCTGATGAAAGGATGGCGCGCTTATTTAGACAGTGCGTCCAACGGGAGCAAAGAGATCGAGGGATAGGCGCTAGGGTAACCAGCCCTTTCGCCCGCAATATCGAAATTGCTATCACCCCCCGAGAATGGAAGATGCCAACAATGGAACCTTAGAAAGGAACCTCCGACCCCGTTGTACACTTACAAAGATACACACAACATATGCTCATGAGTGGAGCAACAGAGGGAGTACTGTGCAAATGCTTTCCGCTCTTCTTAGCAGATCTCGCTACCTCCTGGTTCTATCATCTACCCCAGGGATCCATCAGCTTGTGGGAAATGTTGAAAGAAAAGTTTATCAGTCAGTTCCGCATTCATGTGGAGCAACCTAAGGACGCTTATTCCTTATCCAGCGTCAAACAGAAACCTGGAGAGAAACTGCAGCAATACCTAACCCGATTCAATGTCGCGGCAGCCGCAGTCCAAGATGCCGATGAGAAGCTTATTCTAATGGCCCTCTGTAGTGGTGTGCATCCGGACACTAAATTTGCTAGAAGGTTGACAAAAGAAAAACCAGCTACTTTACCCGATTTCTTCCATGAAGCCGGGAAATATATGAGGCTTGAGGATGCTGCCGTTGAGGGGCAGTCAGGACAACAAAATAAGGCAACTCACAGCAAAGCCTCTGCTGTGGCAAGGGACGTTCGAAAAAATGATTCCAGAGATAATGCTGGGGGCAAGAAGGGAGAAAAGCGCCTATATCGGCCAGGACCGAGATTCGACACTTACACTCCTTTGAATGAGACCGTCGAAAATATCTTCCTTGCCACCCAAGGTGAAGTTAGGTACAAACGCCCACCATACAAGAAGGAATCAGATAACGCGCAGAAGTCTGGAAATTTTGCCGCTTCCACGAATCTCATGGGCATGATACCAATGAATGCCATCATCTCCGGGACTTGATTGAAGAACACATCAGAAGGAAGAAACTGGAACGCTATGTAAAAGGTCAGGACAGGACTCCAGCTCCTACCAATGAAAACCCAAGGCTACCCTCACCGGAGACCGGCAGAGGAAACCGCAACACTATCGGCTCTAGTCAAGAGAAGATAGTGGTCCATACCATCTCAGGAGGACCGCACATCGCATATAAAAGCTGGAAAGAGATGGAAAGATATGGAAAGTCGCTTAGAGACAGTAAAGACTGTGTCAATTCGGTTATAGAAGAACGCCACCCGAAACGGAAAGAAAGTGATGACATCACATTCGGTAAACGTGACATAGAAGGAAGGCAATACCCTCACATGGATCCCATGGTTATCTCTGCCCGGCTCGGTCCCGCCGAAGTTTACCGAATCCTAGTGGACACTGGAAGCTCAGTAAATATCCTGTTCAAACATGCATTCGACAAAATGAAGCTATCGATGAAGGATGTATCTCCCTGCGATAAGCCACTACACGGTTTCATTGGAGATGCAAAGATGCCCCTTGGGCAACTAGACCTCTTCGTCAAGATTGGAAGCCATCCCCGCTCCGTTGTACGGAAACAGACGTTTGTGCTAATAGAAAACCATTCGGCCTACAACGCCTTCTTAGGAAGGCCAGCCTTGTCTGACTTCCAAATTGTCCTAGCCCCATGGTGCCTAAAGATGAAATTTCCAACGGACAATGGAGTAGGGGAAGTAGAAGGGGACCAGGATGTTGCTCGAGACTGCTATGTGACTGAACTTCGCAACAATCACAGGAAGGATAAAGGGAAGGGTGTAGAGGTTTCCCTCTACACAAAAAGTCTAGAAGCATAGCAACTAAAGAAAGCTCCTCCTCTTCGATATACCAGCGACCCTTTCAATGAATTAGACCCTAGGGACAAAGAGGAGGAGGCCACCGCCGAGCCTGCAGAGGCTATGGAGTTTGTATCTGTAGACAAGCACGACTCAAGTAGACTATTAAAAATTGGGTCCCAACTAAAAACAGAGTTGAAGGAGCAACTCATCGACTTTCTCCGCCACAACTTGGATGTATTCGCATGGTCACACGCTGACATGACCGGAATCTCCCCCGACGTAGCATGCCACGTACTAAACATTGATCCTACCAAGGCACCCGTAAAACAATGAAAGAGAAGTATGGCGGTAGAGCGATCAGCAGCCCTCGATGAAGAAGTAAAGAATCTGCTCGCCAATGACTTCATACGAGAAGCCACCTACCCGGAATGGATCGCTAACCCGGTGCTGGTAAAGAAGGCTAATGGGAAATGGCGAACGTGCATTGACTTTTCCAACCTAAACGGCGCCTGCCCAAAGGATTGCTTCCCACTTCCCCGAATCGACCAACTTGTAGACAGCACAGCCGGGCACGAGCTCTTATCTTTTATGGATGCATACTCAGGATATAACCAAATTCCTATGCATGCTCTCGACCAAGACCACACTAGTTTCATCACCGACCGGGGTTTATACTGCTATAAGGTGATGCCTTTCGGACTTAAAAATGCAGGAGCCACCTACCAGCGCCTCGTCAACAAGATGTTTGCAGGGCTAATAGGGCAAACTATGGAAGTATATGTGGATGACATGCTGGTAAAGTCAAGGAAAGCCGACGATCACGTAAGCCACCTAGGCAAGATGTTTCAAGTACTTCGCCAGTATGGAATGAAGTTGAATCCTCTAAAATGCTCCTTCGGAGTGTCATCAGGAAAGTTCTTAGGATTCATCGTCCATGCCAGAGGGATTGAAGCAAACCCTGAACAAGTCCGAGCGCTAAGGGATATCAAGATACCTTCCACTCGAAAGGAAATGCAAAGCCTGAATGGAAAAGTGGTCGCCCTAAGCCGATTCATCTCCAAAGCATCGAACAAGTGCGTCCCTTTTTTCGAAGCTCTAAAGAAAGACAAAGGAAGGTTCGAATGGACTGACAAATGCTTGACCGCTTTCCTTAACTTAATCGAACACCTCCAGAAACCACCGATACTCTCGACTCCAAGCGAAGGCGAAGAATTATACCTATACCTTGCTGTGTCATCTCACGCCCTAAGTGCTGCCTTGGTAAGGGAAGACAACCGCACGCAGCGGCCAGTTTACTTCGTCAGTAAGAGGTTTACAGGGGCAGAAGTCAGATATCCCAAACTTGAAAAGCTAGCATACTGTTTACTAATCACATCACGGAAACTGCGTCACTACTTCCAGTCCCATTCCATCAAAGTTCTGACCGATCAACCACTGAGGCAGGTACTCCATCGTCCCGACACTTCTGGGCGACTAATTAAATGGTGCATTGAACTAAGTCAGTATGATATCACCTATCACCCTCACACCGCCATCAAGGGACAAGCCATGGCTGATTTCATTGCAGAATTCACTTCCAACGAAGATAAGGAGCAATTGGAAATAGCAGAAGATATCAAGTGGAACCTCTTTGTGGATGGTGCATCAAACGAACAAGGCTTGGGGGCAGGTGTGGTAATAATCACTCCCAGGGGAAATAAGCTGCACTATGCTATAAGGTTGGAGTTCGCTGCCACCAACAACGATGCAGAATATGAAGCAGTGATAGCTGGATTAGAACTTGCCATAGAAATCGGAGCCAATTCTTTGTGTCTTCATAGCGATTCTCAACTTATTGTTAATCAAATACTAGGAGAATTCCAAGCTCGAGAAGAACGACTCATAGCATATTTAAAGAAGACCAAGTTACTTCTCAACCAATTGGACCGCTACTTAGTCAAACACATCCCTCGGGAAGAGAACCAAGAGGCCGACGAATTGGCAAAGCAAGCAAGTATGACTGACATCGCCATCTTCGGAGCAGTAACCATCTCAAAGCAACTGACCCCAAGTTTTGAACAAGTGAATCTAATAGCTGCAACCGAAGAAGCAACTTGGATGACTCCCATCTGAGACTACTTACAAAGCGGCACACTACCCAACGGGCGTAACGAAGTCAAGAAAATCTTGAGGAAAGCTTCCCGCTACACAATACAAGGAGACATCCTCTATCGGCGTGGATTCTCTAACCCATTGTTAAGGTGTGTCGCTGGAAGGGAAGCCAAGGAAATCTTATCCAACATTCATCAAGGAAGATGTGGAGATCACACTGGAGGGCAAACATTAGCAAAAAAGATAATCCGATATGGATATTTCTGGCCCACTTTAAGCAAGGACGCCTTGGATTTCGTCAAGAAGTGTGACAGATGTCAGAAGTTCGCTAAGATTCTGCGGCTACCAACAACTGAGATTACTCAAATGACCAGCCCTTGGCCCTTTGCAGTATGGGGAATTGACTTAATCGGCGAACTTCCAATGGGCCGAGGCGGGGCCAAATATGCTATAGTGGCGGTCGACTATTTCACCAAATGGGTGGAAGCAGAACCTCTGAATAAAGTATCTTCAACAAAAGTTATTAACTTCTTGATCAAAAATGTTCTGTGCAGGTACAGAGTCCCACTCAAAATCATATCAGACAATGGACTTCAGTTTGACAGCGAGGAATTCGCCAACTGGTGCCGAGAGCACGGAATTCACAAAAGCTTCTCATCCGTAGCGTATCCCCAGGCAAACGGATAAGTCGAAGCCGTCAACAAAATTCTGAAAACTCTAATAAAAAAGAAACTCGAAAAGTCAAAGGGCGCTTGGGTGGATGAACTCCCTACGGTATTGTGGGCCTATCGCACATCCTTCAGAACATCAACAGGGCATACTCCTTTCTCTTTGGCATACGGATCGGAGGCTATGCTCCCAGTTGAAACCATTGTGCTTTCCCACCGTAGGATCCACTATAACCCAGAAGAGAACGAAGAACTCCTTCACATGTCTTTGGATCTAGTTGAGGAGAGAAGAAATGATGCAGTCCTTAAAGCGGCGGCCCACAAGCAAAAAGTGGCAGCACAATACAACTCCAAAGTCAAGCATCGTACCTTACAAAAAGGGGATCTTGTCCTCAAGCGAATCTTCCCTCGCCCCGGAGCACTAGACCCAATCTGGGATGGACCATATGTAATTCATAAAGATCTCCACAATGGAGCTTATATTTTGTCAACAGTGGACGGAGAGGTGTTCTAGAGGGCATGGAACATCCAACACCTCCGTCGATACTTTTCTTAACTTGTACTGCCCATATGAAGTGAATTAACAAAGAGAATCAGTGGACGTAGGCTTTTTGTGCCGAACCACTTTAAAAAACCTTGTCTCTTTTTTAACTTGTTCCTTTATATCTTGGCTGCTTGTTAACTTTATCCTTTTCTGTTGAACAAAATACTATGCGTATAACATTTCCACTCAAAGCACTCCATGGCGCAACTTCACCTGGACAAGACCTAACAGGTACTATGCGAATCTATGCCCTCGCCAATGAGACACTTTTGCTCCGGCATTCCTCTGCTGCGGGTTAACTCATTGCTCGCGACGGCCCTTAAAGCCAACTGTAATGAGCCGATTATAAGCCACCAAGAAGGCCGACTATAGCCGAGGCAGCTCATTACGGCGTTCGGCTCGCCGGCAACTGTGAACCGACTATAAGCCCCAACATAAGGTGTGGCCAGCCAGGGGCAGTTCACGGTTGACGATCGGCACCCACGCTAGCCGGCCATAGTAAATCGAATAATACCCACGATTACGGGCCATAATGGTCCGGGTAGTTACTGTGCGCGATCTCGGCTCCGATGTGTCTTAAGTGTGGCTGTGGTAAAAAAGAATTAACTCCCCGCGGAGGCGTAAGATGGGTGACAAATGTCTCCAAGACCCACAGCTAGGGAAAGTGACTACAAAGCCCGTTTGCCACGAACTTAAGCACATCGAAGGCCTTCCATGATTGGAAGTTTTACTATTTCACATATTTCAATTTTACTTAAGCAACTTTTCTCCTATCCTCTGTAACAATCCCTGAAGTACAGGACACAGAGCAGGAGACATTCACCAATGGAAGCAGATGCTCATGGCAAGATACTAGACCGCATCCCTTACTCGGTCACACAGGATATTCAAAGCTGCCATCTACAAGCAAGATATAAAGGGCGGTATTTCCTTCTTTCATATGTAAACACATGACTATAATTCATTCACACCTCACGCTAACATTGCAAGTCATAAAATTATGTTTTAAACAAGAACCTGACATCAAACACAATTTAATTGCAAGAATATGCATAGCTGTATTTCTCATACAACATGTTGGAATAGCAAAAAACATTCAAAAGACGACAAATCAGCTTAAGTTAAAGAATTACACGTCAAGAATAGAGCTATTTATTACAAGTAGCAAAAATTACAACCTAAGAGTTACTTTACTGTTTTAAGACTAACATATACAACCATGTCAAGTCCATAAAAAAGAATTTTCCAGGTCTAATCAAGAAGCCGGCTGCGTCGGAGTCTTATCCTTGTCCTGTTGCCCACCTGTCCGGTCAGAAAAAGGATTTGTTAGTGATAAGCAACCAAGTTAATGGAAAGACTAGAGAGGAAGACTTACCAGCATCTGCTCCTTGATCAGCTTGATCATCATCCTTCGCTTGCACACCTGTCTCATCAGCTGCAAGCAACCGCATGCCCTCCTTCACTGCCATCTTCTCCTCCTTGGTAAACTGGGCGGTAACAGCATCCATCCTAAAGGTCACGCCACCCTCCTTATCTGCCTCAGCCTGGGCCTCCTCTAGAGCCCTGAGATAGATCCTAGCCATAACCCGAGGGTAATCATCCATCCAGGACGAGTTACCCTGCCTCCAAGTACGAAAGTACATATCCTGGAGCATCCCCTCCATCAGCTCCTCGTTCTCTTCAAATTCCCTCGCCCGGGCCTCGGAATCCGACAACCTTACGACGGCGACATCTCTCTCCAATCGGTATCTCGAGCAGTCAGCCCGAAGGGATTTCCGCATTGCCTCCATCTCCTCCCTCAACTTGGCTTGAGCAAGCTCTGCAGCCTCAAGCTTTCCAGACAACTCCTCTATCTGCTCAAGATCCGCTTTCCGAACCTCGTCCACCGTGGCAATGACCATATCGATCCGCTCCTTGCAAGTAGCCTCCATTTTCCGCAGTTCGGCCCGGCTGGCCTCTTCCATAGTTCTCTTTAGACGTCCGGAGGCGGCCTCATGCTGAGAGATCTGGATGGCCTGATCAGCGAGTTGCTTGGCCTGGTCGGAAACCACTAACCGTGGTCTTATGTTGGCACTCCCAATCTCCTCCCCGGCCTTGACCAGTCGGGCATGATGCCCCATCAACTTCCTGGTCTCCTCAGCAACCCGGGCGATATTTGCTTTAGCTTCGTTCCCCATAGCGACAACCCGAGTAGTGAGCAAATCAAGGTCCAGAGATTTGGCCTCGTCAAGCACCTTTACCATAGGGTTGCGAGGAAGAAGGTGCTCACCGGTAACCTCGTAGAAGGAAATATCATGACAACTTGGATCCAGATCAGGATGACCCGCAAATGGATTACGAGCCAAGCCAGGGCGATCAATCTGAGTAACGGTAGGGTTTTCAGACGGGTGCGGAGAGGGTGTGAATTCAGTATCCTCCTCCGTAATATCATGAAGAGGCTGAATTGGGGGTTGAGGACCAGTCGAAGGCTCGGATAGGGAGCGACTCCTCTTTCTCTTTTGAATATCCTCCCCAATAACCTCGAGAAGAGGACGGTAGCCAACTACATCCCCGGAACGGTGGGTCGGAGACTTCGGCTTGGCGGAAGCTTTGGAGAGCTTGTATTGTTCAAGTCTGTGCCGAAGATCTGAGGTCTTGACCATTTTACCTGCTCCTGATATGAAAACCAAGTGTTACCAACGTGTATTGAGCCATCATTCAAGAATTAAAAGAGTAAAGTGAAATTCACCTTGAACCGCCGAAGTTGCTTCGGTAGAGGCGCTCCCGGAAGATCGATCGACGCCGTTCCTAACGTTATCGGCTTTCTTAGACTTCTCCGTCCCCTCCAAACCTTCGAAGGCTTGGCTGAAAGCGTCATCCGTCCACTCTTGCATTTCGCCTACTTGCCCGGAAGACAAAGCCCTGGGGCCATCACCACCCTATCCATCGCCGCCATCATCACCATGACGATCATTGTCACTTCCGCCCTCAGCCTCACCTCCTTCGTCCTCACCTTTCTCCTCCTCCTGAACATCCGGGTGTGTGCTGGGAGAGGGACCGTCAGACCTTTTGAGCTTCTTCCCCCCAGCAACCGGATGTTTCGAAAAGGGCCTCCTTTTACTGCTCTTCGACGTGGCCCCTTCTTTAGCTTGGGCAGCCTTCTCTTCAGCCGTGTCCCTCTGCTTGACCACGAACTGCTGTGGAAGGATCAAGTTGTACTCCAAGAGTGTGGCGTTCCTGATCAGGTAGGCAGCCGACCTATCTCTCCCAGTTATAGCTTCTATCTCTGCTGCCGTCTGAACCAAGCGATCATTCTCCACAATCGCAAAACCACCTGTCGCTAGCAAGAAATAAAAACACGTAAGATAAAGCACTGCAGTTATAACGGAAATTATAAATGAAGCTTCACACTTACAGCCGGAGGTGAAGCGACGAATGGAAACAGAGTCATCCCTGATGAAGAACCATTCTTTCTTAAACATACTGAACTTCGAGTATAAATCCAGGACGGGCTTAAAGGATACGGCAGATTCCAAGCTGATGTAGGGAGACCCCTTCTTATAGCCTCTCAAGTTGTACAAATACCGGATCTCCCGGTTGGAAGGAGGACGCCTATATCTCCTCTGGAAGATGACGAAGAGACTCACCAGAATGGCATAAGAGTTGGGCTGAAGCTGGAATGGAGCCACCTTTAGATATGTAAGAAAGCTGACTACCCAGGCGTTGAGAGGCGGGATGGCACCACACATACAATGGTATCTGCTGTAGGCAAAATATCCTTCAGGAGGATCATACGGCATCGCTCCCGCAGCCGGCAATAACATGCACGCTCGATCGATCCCGAAAGAGCGAGATATAACATCAAGTTGCTCGCCCTTAAGTGAGCTAGGGAAGAAATCAGGAGGCAAGTTGAGAAGCTCCTAAGGACCGTACCCGTCCACTAACGATCTCGGAGTGGGCCCACGTCGTTCTGGGTTCAGCTGAGCAGGGGGCACTGCGGAAGATTCTCCTTCGCCCTGGGACTTCTTTTTATCTGATTGAGTTTCTGCTTTTCGAGACATTTATCTACAACACAAGAAAAGCGCATTATTAGAACAAGGAGAGGTAAAGATACGGACAAGCGAGTGCGTACAATCCGGGGTTTTCGTTTGCGATTTAAAAGCACGAAAGGCCTAAGAATTCATTCGACAAATCATGGTTCATTCGGTACTCCCAATACCAAAGTCTCATTCGGCATTCAAGCCAAGTTTCGTTCGTCAATTAAGACCCAAGGTTCATTCGGCATTCAAGCCAAGTTTCGTTCGTCAATTAAGACCCAAGTTCCATTCGGTAAAGCTGAGGAAACCTCATTCGGCAGTCCAAGGACAAAAGGTCATTCGGCAGAGTAGACCCTCACCTGATTCGGCAAAGGCTTTGGTTCGGCTAGCACTGTGATTCGGCAAAGACAAGGGAGTAGTTCGGCTGATAAGGAAAAACGGTGGCGTGAGGCCCGTACTTATAGACGAGCACGAGGTGACCGGACCAAACGGTTCGGCACTTTGGACCAAATGGGGCTATCCAGATAACAAATCATGGCATACGCTGGCATATGCCCCACTTTGGGGGGCAAGTGTGGGTGTATTTCCTCCACCACCGGTCCAAAAGAAAAGGAGCCAGGCCTCTCCACCTCAAAGCCGATCCAAAGCTTCTCCAGCAACCACTGAACCAACCCTTCTCCTAAGCATCACCAGACCATCATCACCGGATCAGCATCACCGGACCATCATCACCGGATCAGCATCACCGGACCATCATCACCGGACCAGCATCACCGGACCATTACCACCGAACCAAAGCTCCACCGGTCCAACCATACTCCTACCACCAAACCAAGGTAAACCGAACCAACTCCACCAGGCCAGATCGCCTTAGCCCAGGCCCACCAAGCTGCTATATACCTCCAAGACCCCTACCCCAGCCTCACTCTATAAATAGAGGGGCAGGGGTACAACAATGGGGGACAAGTTTGAAAGCTCAAGCACGGAGGGAATTTTCAAACAACTTTCTTTTACTTGTATCAAAGCTTTGTACTTGTAATCTAAACAAGAGAAGAGAAATAACATATAAAGTGGACGTAGGCACATTCTGGCTGAACCACTATAAATCTGCGTGTCTTCTTACAGTTTAGCCCCTGCTTTTCATATATTTGCATAAATCACTCAAACCACTAAGAACAACATAAGATCTACTAAATCATATGACTTTGAGGTGTTTGTCCATTTTTTGTGCAAACAGGATCTGTTAATAATAGATAAAACAAGAATGAGTTATGAACATAATCGATATTTATAAATGAAGTGAAATAGTTATAAATGGAAGAAATTTAAGCGGATATGTCGTAGTATGGATTTAAAACGAGATATGGGAATTTGGTTTAGGAAAAATAGATGATTCTATTTTTGGAAATTGGAAATGGTTATGGAATTTGAATTGTAAATCGAGGTGTATAAATCAAGAGAAATTATAAATTGAAATCGGTTATATCGGAATTTTAAAAATAGATTCTTGGAATTAAGAAGTAAAATTTGTTTAAAAGAGATTATTTATTAAATGGTGTTGTTTTAAAACTCTTATTTGTATTTAAAATATTTTGGAAAAGTTAACTATTCGAATAGATTTAATTTATTATAAATAACCCTTGTAAGTCAATAAATATTATTTATAATGAATTGGGAATCAGTTTCCATTGTTTATTGGAAAGTGTTTTGACCTTTTAAATAATTACTTAAACATCTTTTTGGAAAATAATTATTTCCTTAAAATACTTATTATTATTATTATATATATAGAATTTAAAAGTAGGTGATTGAATTTTATTTATAAATACTCTCAAGATTTGTGACCAGATTTTTATTGAACGGATGTGATTTTATAAGAGAAATCTTATAACGAAATTTTGGAAACTTAAGGAAATTTCCGAAATGTTAGAAACAAGAACTTCGAGAATGAATCTGAATTCATAAAGAAGTTATAAATGGTTAGACGAGATTATAAGTGAGTATAATCGATTTTGGAAACTGTAAAAGGAATTAATATAAATTACAGAGATTTATGAGATGAGTTACGAAATATTTCCTAAGTTTGATGTTAAAATGATTTTGGAGAATATGCTTATAAATATTTTCCTAGGTATTGAAAGGAAGGTTTTGGAAATACTTTAAGTGTGAAATGATTGATATAGAAATTTATTTTTTCTAAGTGTTATAAATTAAATTCGAAAATATTTCTAAGTGTTGATATGGTTTGAAAATATCCCGTTAAGGATAAAAGGATTTGAAATTGTTTTCAAATGTTGGAATACTGAAAGAGATTTGAATATATATCCGAGTAAAGATATTTGAAATGAATGTTTTGAAAAGATTTAATAAAATATGGGCCTAGTGACTATTTATGTGTGTAATTTGATAGTTAAATAACCGACTATCAAATATGGCTAAATTTGTTGATCGTTTCGAAGAGACCAGGATCAGATTTAATTATCCGAAAACCACTTCGATCTGATTTGTGTGTTACGAATTGTGATATCGTGAGGACAATGAAGACGGTGATCTTGAAGATTCGGTTTGTTCAGACCTAGAACAACTTGTATGGATGAATGCTATCATTGCATGTTTCGCCTGGAAGGCAGTGTTAGCATTCCAAGTATGAATGCTATTCTTAAGGTAATACGTAGCCTCAAGCCTCATCAATCGGGAATGACTAAAACATGGGAGATGCAGTAAGGCTATGTGGGTCACTCCTATTAGGGTATGATCATCACTCATCTAGAGTGGACATCTATCATCACTTTCATCTGTATGCATTTTGGGGCCCATTAGTAGTGATCATATTCGGTACTATCCAGTAAGGGGTAGGCTGGTCTTGTGTTGGCAGGGATCAATAGGTTCGATCTTGGTACATTTTTCTAGAGGTATACTGTGGCAGGTGGTACCCCAGTGGTCTGTCATTGTATGGAATCCAATATACACTACGAGCCTGTACGGTTTTAGTTGTATACCAAATATGCTGAAACGTGAGATGCAAGCATTTCAGCTATTTTATAGTTTATTTTCTATAGACACTATTATAATATCAGATGATTTAGACATAAAAGGTTTTAGTTATCATAAGATAAAAACCCGTCGTATTTATGTGTGGCGTGGTCTTACGAGATACCTTAGTTTTTCAAAAGGATTTTTGAAAGTAATAAAATTCAAATTGAGTGTGTTTTCTCACGCTGGTTTTCCAGATGGACTCGGGTGTTATTTTATTATAATGCTCGGGTCAGACCGAGTATTACAAATTCAGGTTAGGATGCTATAGAACTCAGGAGGCGAGCTGGAGGAGTCTCGGACGTATTCCACGTACTTGATTATATTCCGATGTGTGTGTATGTTGTGTATTCAGTACATGTGAGGACTAGTTATTATAACTGTCCAGATTTATTATTGGCTGTTGTACTCTGATGATTGTATGTATATTACAGTTACAGTTTCTTGGAATAAAGATCTGTTATTATATATTATATTTTGTTCCGCTGCGATTGTGAGATTCTATGCGTTGTTTCTATTTTCTTCTATCTCTTCTTCTTCTTACCCCTAGCAATCGGTATTTCCGGCACTTGGATATTCGGCGTGCTATATAGTACGTATTGATGTTGATTTTCGAGGGTCGAAATTCCCGGGCCACTACACGTGGTATCAGAGTGAGGTTGGGTGAACACCTAGACTTTGGTGAGGAAACTCATTAGAGATAGGGTCAGTAGTACCCTAGAATGAGTCTGAGTGTATTATAGATATGAGCGCATATTTGTTGGTGAATATAAATTGTTTTATATTGTGTTGACTTATCGGTTGAGTGTTTATGAATTCTAGTCGGTACGGTCTGGACAACTGTATCGATAGGGGTTTCTAAACTCTTAAACTAGGAAAACCGACACAATTTTGTTTTAAAAGTGAATAAATGAAATAATTTTACCCAAATTATATTTTGATATAAGAGAAATAATATTCTGAAATTATTATAGTATATTGATGTGTTTGGTTGTTGTTATTATAATCAAAACAAGATTATAAATTGGAATGGCATATATAAACAAATTAAAAGGTATAAGTATGAATTATACAAATGAGTTAAAACTAAAATTTGATTCAAACCAGAATTTGGAAATTTAAATCCCGGGAATTTCGAAAATGTTTTCCAAGTGTTTTGAAATAAAGAATGGTGATATTATTGTGAAAATGTATTTGAATAGAAAGCGTTTTTAAATGGATTTTGAAAGTGATAAAGCACTGAACTCACTATAGTCGCTGGAAAATAATTCTGGTGATGACGGCCGCATCATCAGTCTTCATTTTTGAGTTTCTAAGTGACGGATTGCTACCATAGTAATTTGATATGAGGATTTTTATTTGGAAACAAAGGTTGTTTTGGGAATTCCGAAGGGGATTTGTTTTGGATAAAAACCCAGGTTTGGTTTAAATTTAAAAAGTGTGATTCGGTATACAGAGAGACATATATATTTATGATTTCAAAATGATTTGAAATGAAACCGGGTGTTTGAATTCTGGAATCCTTATTTAAATGTTTCAAAAAATATATCAAGAAATAAGTTTTTGAACTTATAAGTTGAGAATGATATTAGTAAGGAAAGAAGTGTGAAAAATGGAATTTTGGAATTGAATTTTAACTTAAGTAAGTTAAATGAATTGTATGAATTGAAATTTAACTTAAGCTAAGTTAAATAAATTTGGATTGGATGAGGAATGATATCGAATGGAATTGAGTATAAAATTTGAGTTATAAAATGATTATATAACTATAGGTTATAAATTTTTAAATAAGAGTCAACTCAAGTATAGAATTGATAAAAATGAGGAAAATAAGTTATGTAACTTATAAATTGGAAAAGTGGAATGGTAAAACTAAAATGGAGGGGAACTAATTAGATAAATTAACTAGTTAATTGAATATAGAAATGGAGCTTAACTTGGTTAAGTAAAATGGATTGTGGGTTGAAATTGAAACTGAATGTGGGACTTGAGTATAAATGGGATTCAACTTAAATGTAAGCGAATTAAATATATTTTGAAATGTTGTCGAATAAAATAGAAATGGATTGAAAAGGTGGTAACTTAAGTTATAAACAAATTCAATTTAGGTGTAAATAAATTGAATATGGTTTTGTGATGTTATGTTGATGAAATTGAATATGGAATTAAATTTTGAAGTGGAAATGAATATAAGTGACGTATAAAAGTTATAATACACCTTAAAATTAATTTTATGAAGTGATTCATAAATAAATTGACATGGAATGAAACGCCATTAATATAAAATTAAGCAAACAAGATTTTGTGAATAGATTGAACGTGAATTAATAGAAAATTGATAAATTGATTTGGAATCAATTTAAAATAGCTATAAACTGGAATGGTTATTTTATAAAATGAATATCACCGAATTTGCATGGAAAAATATTGTCGTTTGACATAAACGGAAGTAAACAAAATTATGCAAATAAGTAGTAAGTGAATAAATTGGTTTGGAACCAATTTGTAATTGGATATGAATGTAATGGATGTGAATATGAATTAAATACCAATAATTTGGTTGTGAATCATTTGGAATTTAATAAATGGTGTATAAGTTGAATTAGAAGTGAATAATAAAATGTTGGGTCTTTGTATTTGCATGTATCTACTAGATATACATGTCATAACCAGTTTTGGTTATAAAGTGTAACGACTCGTAAAATTTTGATAATTAAATCTGGTTAAGTTAATAGGATTTGGTAAATTTAATTTGGAACAAATAAAAATTTGTAATTTTATAATGAAATCAATACTAAAATGAAAGGTAACAATGTTAATTAAAGCTAATTATTAACAATTGAAATGAAATTCCAATAAGTGAAATAATGTAAATGTTATACTTGACTATAAATTGAATATATGAAAACAAAATGCGAATATGGAATTTATTTATGAAATAATATATAATAAATGGTAATTGAATAAAATCAGTATTATGTAAGTAATTATAATATTTGATTGTAAATAATAAACCCTTACAAGTGTGATTAAAAGTTAAAGGGTAACAATTATTATGCGTTGCCTATTTATTCAGTCTGTTAAATTAATTGGAAAGTCGTTAGAATTAAATGGAATTTAATGTTACATTAAGGAGAATTAAGACGATAACTGAAATTTGTGAATATAATAAAATGAATGGAAATGTTAATTTTATTCATAAGATAATAATTGACCTAATAAAAGAATGAAACCAAGTAAATAAATTGATTGAGATTTTAATTATAATTAATGAAAAAATTTGACAAAAATTATAAAGGGATTGAGTATAAAGATTGAAATCAAATAAAAACAATTTATTTGAAATTTAAATTTTAAATATTTGGATTTAATTACAATTGAAGTTAAACACTATAATTGGTAAATTTATTAACTTTGAATTGATATATAAATTTATTTTAAATTATGGTAAATGTCCAAGTAATCTAAAATGACAAAATTTTTAAATTATTAAATTTGAATGAAAAAGTGATTTAATTAATTAATTTTTAATTTATTTAATTAATGTGAAAATAGCCATTTTGGCCACTGACTCAGATTTTGACGAAACCAGTTTCATCAGATCCGTAACGGTGAATTATTATAGGATTTCAAGTTTCGTAGCGATCGGATTTGTCGTTTGATCGTACGGACTCGAAACGCCTAGAAACCAATTTAATTGAAATCAATTTGAAATCAGCTGATTTTAACATAACTTCTTCATACGATTGAATTAGGACTTGAAACCTGTTCCATTGAGTTTAGAATCATCACAAACATCTATTTTGATATATGGAATTACCCATTTTCGTTCCGAAGGCGAAACGGGTTTTCGGGTCACTTATCGTTCAACGTGTAAATCAAATCATGTCTATTCATTTCTATTTCTGACCTACCAATAAATAGATCATTATAAACCCTAGTGTTCCTCAACTCAGTTTATTTGTACGTACAATTCCATATGTTTCTCACTCTCCAATGGCAGACAAACAAATTCTCAGATTTCAAATTCAATTTCAAAATTAAATTCCAAAATTAAAACTCCTCGAACCAGATCGAATTTTATATCGTTGGAATGGTCTCGACGAATAGAATCTATGACTTGTGTTCATTTTTTGTAACAGTGCTCGAATCAACTTGAAATCATGGTCAAAGTCAATTTGGGGTTTTTCAATTCGGACAGCAATTGGCAAAATTGAGATATGGGTTTGGAAGAGTTCGTCCAGGGGAGGCAAACGCAGGTGGTCAAATGGCTTATCTTGGTCGGAGGCGCCGGGAATTTTCAATTTAGGGTTCAAAATTCTAGACCTAACGGTGGCAGCGGCAGCCTCTGGTGGCCACGTGGGTGGGGCGCGTAAGGGGGGATGGAGGCGGCTCATCATGGGCTTGGAGAAGATGGTGGTCGGAGGTGACCAGGTGGTCGAAGATGCTCGTATTTGAAGGTCAAAGGGCGGCGCAAATGGGTTGTTCGTGCTTAAGGTTTTGCTGTAATGTGGTCTCCTCGTGGTGACATGGCCTTGGAATTGTAGGTGATATTGTTTTGTTCTAATTTATTTTAATTTTAAATTCAAATGTTCTAAGAATCATAACTTTTACATACGAGGTCTGTTTAACGCGCGGTTTGTTTTGCCGGGATCGTATCGGAATTCCGGACATTTTGACTCTGGTTTGCACGAATTCTGAGACCGTTCAAATTTTGGGCTTATTTTGAATTTAAATTCAAAGGTGAGTGTTTTAACCCACTCACAACTTCTAAAATTTCTTATGTTAGTTAAATTAATTTTTGATGTGATTAAAAATTTATTTATGATTGTTTGGTATATTTTAAATCATCATCTCAGTTAATTTGAATTTATTTGAATTAAATCGTTATTTAATTTATTATTGAATATAAATTGCCAGTTAAATACCTGTTATTGATTATCAGTTCTATATTGATATTTATTGATTGATTTGGATGATGATTGTGATGGATGTTGATTGTTGATATTGGACGAATGGATGTTTTATTTTATATCGTTATAAATTGCAAGTTCACTATGGGTTGAAATGATACATACCCGAATGATCTATAGATTAAGGAAAAATCGTTATGGGTTGAAATGATAGACTCGAGCGATTTTATGGATTTTATTATTAATTCGGGATTGTGGTTTGAAATGATATATAACCGTAACATTGTAAATTGCGGATAAAAATGATAAATATATGTATCACTAGACCCTAGGGTAGAGAATTATATACGGACACCGGATTGGTTAAATTTAAACGATTTTGAATCCTTAAATTTTGCATTGAGTTAAATGATATTTTTGAAATAAAAATTTGGGTTATATAAATTGAATTTCGAGTTTTATATGAAAATCAAATTGTTTTGAAAGATTTGTTAAAGGAATAAAATTGAAATTTTATAGTTAATTTGAAATATAAGTGAAGTTTATCGAAATTGAGTTATTAAAAATCGTTGAAGTATAACTTTGAAATATATTGAAATTGGAGTAATTAAATCGATGTTTTAACATGGATTTAAGCGATATTGAATTTAATATTTATTTCGAATTCTGAATTGGAAAATTTTTAAATTGGGTTTTGGGACATTGTAATGGTCAAAATGTGTTGGAGTGAAATGAATAGTTTAATTTGGTATTTATTCCAAATTCATGTTTTAATATAAACTGTTTTAAAATATATTATTTCAAAATTTCTAATTATTAAGATTTTCAAATTATTAAACTATTTTAATTTATATTAATTATATTAAATCATTTTAACATATTTTAAACCATTTAATTTATTTAAACTAATTAACCTGTTTTAACTTATTTTAAATCT
Source organism: Allium fistulosum (assembly GCA_030737815.1). Lineage (NCBI taxonomy): Eukaryota > Viridiplantae > Streptophyta > Magnoliopsida > Asparagales > Amaryllidaceae > Allium > Allium fistulosum. The sequence goes on from CM060906.1 coordinate 414,292,526, forward strand.
AATTAATCTATTTTAAAGCTATTTAATCTATTTTAATTATATTTAATCTATTTTAAATCTATATTAACTATTTATAACTATTTAAAACAATTTTCTTCTAAATTCCAAACTAAGTAAAATGAATGGGTTTATATTCAAATTCTCGATTTTTAAAGTGAATGTGGTTAAGCGACCTTATAACCTAAGTTGGGATCTAAATAGCATATTTGGTTTAATATGGTAATTTTAAAATAAGAGTTTAACCTATTTTGGAAATATGGCTTTTGAAAGGAAATATAATTTCGAACTATGATTTCAATGTGATATAATTTCGGAAGTAAGTAATGATTTCGAAAATGATATAATTTGAACTGAATATGATATTTTGAAATCAATTATGAAATGATTTTGGAAATGTAAAAGAACCATCCGATGTGTAATAAGCGATTGGTTGTTAAAGAGACCGGGATGGATATTGTCATAAAACCACTTTGACAACTGTGTATGCGGTGGAGATTCCAGAATGAAGTAGGATGGTGGTGACGATCCTAAAGGTATACATACGTGGACCTAACTCCCATGAGTTAGCATAAGGTGGCTAAAACAGAAGCAATTGACGGGCTAAGAGAGGTCATTCCTCCGATCGGGCATATTCCTTCGATACTATATTCTAACTCTGTGATTGATTTAGTGGTCACCCTCGATTTTTGATTTGGGAGTGTGTTCCGAGGTGGGCGGTAGTAGCTGCTATGCGTTACCACCGGTCCAGAAGCGTAATTGGTATATCTACCTTGGCATTGCCTAGTTGTTCCATGTCACCTACCCTAGCGCGCCTTCTACGAGTTTGTTTTATGTCGTACCTATGGGGTATCCTCTGGCGGCCCCAGTTTACGGGGAGTTACGGTACTGTATAGACTATTGGCATTATAAAAATGTGTTAAGGGCGAAAATGTAACGCCTTAACGCTATTTTAATAGTTTATCTAACTGTAGACATATTATAATAGCGTATTGTACTATATAGTAGATAGTTTAACGGATCCCTAGGAGATGTGAATCCCGAACATCTCTTAAGTTACTGCACTCACGTTAGACACTGGGTAGGAGATGTCAAACCCCGTAAACATCTCCGACGCCGTTTAAACTCATATTTATTTACCGTTGATTTGACTTACATAAGATCTTTTAGTTCTGACTCGAGTGTTTTGTCTATTCAATTCGCTCGGGTCACCCTGAGCATTTCAGGATTTGAAGACCTTATTTCTGGAGGACGAAGATGAAGATTTGTACTACTAATATTTACTATATTTATTCCACTGCATTCATACTGTTCCACTACATTATTTGTTTATCTCTGATATGTGTAACTCTGATTTTGTATTGTATAAGTATAATCAAATGTTTTGTATATAGCTTCATGAACTGTTATTTGATCATTATATTTTGTCATTCCGCTGTGAGATTCTATTTTGTTTTATTTCTTTCTCCTTTTCTTATTCACCCTAATAACAATCCGCCCTTATGTATGGTATGAGTCGACATGTGTGTCTGCTTAAAACGTACAAAAAGGTGGGATGTTACAGTTGGTATCAGAGCCAGGTTTAGCGATAACCTTAGCTTAGTGGGGTCTGACTCTTTAAAAATAGGGTAGTAATACCCTAGAATGAGTCATTGAGAGTATATATATGAGAGATCGTATTTGTTAGTGTTATAAAAAGGTTTTATATTGTGTTAATTTGTTTCGTTTTGTATTTATAAATTCTGGTTGGTGCATAGGACGCTATGACATCGATAGGGATTTCTAAACACTTAATAGGACAGACCGACACAGTATTTGTTTTGAAATATAAGTAAATGAAATAATTTTACCTATTGTATATTTTTATATATAAAATAATGATTTATAAATGATATATATTTGGCTGTAATATGTTGGTTGTTAGGTAGTGAAATTTATGAATAGTAGTTGGAAATAAGAATTGAAAATAAAACAAATGAAATTTGGAAATTTAGAATCGGGGTTTTTGAAAATTTCTTTCGAATGATTTTGGAATATAATAATAATATTATTTAGAAATATTTTCTGATATAAATATTTCAATATAGTTTGAAAGAATTTTTTAATGAAATTTTGGAAAGAAATAAGTTCTGTACTCCCCTCTCTATCGCTGGAAAATAATTTTGGTGATGAGTGCACGCATCGTCGACATTCATTTTCGAGTTTCAAAGTGGGAAGGCCAATGTAGTAGTTTTACTACCGATCTATTTTGATAAACAAATAAAAAATTTAAGTTTAAATTTGATTGGATAAAAGTTATGAGTATATATATATGTAGATGTTATTTTAAATGATCTAAAAATGGAACCCGACATTTAGCTCTTAAATTTCTATAAATTAGAGATTTCAATTATTGAAATGGAATAAAAATTTCAACTATTTAATAATTGAAACTTCTAAATGAAAATAAGAAATGATATGCTAAGTTATAACTGAAATATACACGGAATTTGAAATTTGTAACTTGCAAACGAAAAGAATATGAAAATAAGAAATGATAACTACTGAACCTTAAGTTAATTAAAATAAGTAAGTTAAACTTGTGTAACTTTCAATTGCATTCTTAAAGACATATATATAACTTACCAATTATAAAAGTGGAAATGTTAAAAGAATATGTAATGGAAAATTTTACAGGTAAAACTTATGTAAGGGAAGGGTTCGATGAATTACTTTTATAAATAAGAATTTGATGTTATAGTTGTTATAAACCTAAGTTATAATTGAAATGTACTGTATAAAATGTGATAGAAAGTAAGTATTGTAAGTAGATGATTATAAACTTAAGTTACTGAATTAATATGCTAAGTAATTGAATTGAACAAGAATACTATAAACAAATGAATGTAAACAAATGAAATTAAGTAATAAAATGAATGTAATGCAATAAAAGAAATTGACATGATATGAATAAATAAAATAAAATTTTGTAAGTAATAAAGGAAAATAAATGAAATAAACACCGAATGAATGAATGGGAATAAAATTTTGTAAGAGATAAATGTAAGTTAAAGAAATAATCCTTGTATGAATGAAAAGGAAAATAAAAACTATAAATGTTGTGAAAGAAATTTAATAAGAATAACTCAAGTACATTGTAAATTATTGTTTGTTTTGGTTTATGGGTTGTTTGGAATAGGATACTTCTAATTATTTAAGATGTATGAATAATCTATTGAGTTCATCTAAGACTATTGAGTAAATGGTGCACTCAGTAGTTTATTTGGCATTCTAGGCGGTTAAAAATTTCTAAACCCGAACAAACCATTTGTTTGTTTGCTATGGATGGATAGTTGATTTTATTGATTTCATATGATGATTGTATGCTGTGGTTGCCAGTGATTGTTGTTTATATTAATTTGTTTGTTAGTGATTGAAACAACTTTAAACATTTCATTTTATATAATTATTAACTCTTTTGGGTTATATAAGTGAAATGCAGGTTATGGAAGCAATTGCTACTGCTTTTGGTTTCATAATTAAGCATTGTTTGCCCAACAAATAGGTACGTTCTCGGATTACGGTTTTCTAGCGGTATTATATTATTTTTCCCACTGTTGGGATATATTATTTTGAAAATGTTGATATATTATTATTATTGATATTACTATTTCTCCTAGGCCTCTCCGTACAAAGGAGACTCTGCCGAAATTTTTCGTGAATTTTGGACCTAGAAAATTTTGAGAAATATTTTCCAAACTTTATTACTTTGAGTATAAATGGATTTAATGGTTATAAATTGATATATTTTTATTTAAATTAATTAATTTTTTAAATTTATTCGTTTATAAATTTAATATTTTGAATAAGATATATTGATTACTTAATTCCTTCTTTCCCCTGTTTTTTCCTTTTCGAGGACGAAAAGTTTTGAGTATGGGAGAGTGTAACGACCTGTAAAATTTTGATAATTAAATCTGGTTAAGTTAATAGGATTTGGTAAATTTAATTTGGAAGAAATAAAAATTTGTAATTTTATAATGAAATCAATACTAAAATGAAAGGTAACAATGTTAATTAAAGCTAATTATTAACAATGGAAATGAAATTCCAATAAGTGAATTAATGTAAATGTTATACTTGACTATAAATTGAATATATGAAAACAAAACGTGAATATGGAATTTATTTATGAAATAATATATAATAAATGGTAATTGAATAAAATCAATATTATGTAAGTAATTATAATATTTGATTGTAAATAATAAACCCTTACAAGTGTGATTAAAAGTTAAAGGGTAACGATTATTATGTGTTGCCTATTTATTCAGTCTGTTAAATTAATTGGAAAGTCATTAGAATTAAATGTTACATTAAGGGGAATTAAGATGATAACTAAAATTTGTGAATATAATAAAATGAATGGAAATGTTAATTTTATTCATAAGATAATAATTGACCTAATAAAAGAATGAAACCAAGTAAATAAATTGATTGAGATTTTAATTATAATTAATGAATAAATTTGACAAAAATTCATTATAAAGGGATTGAGTATAAAGATTGAAATCAAATAAAAATAATTTATTTGAAATTTAAATTTTAAATAATTGGATTTAATTACAATTGAAGTTAAACACTGTAATTGGTAAATTTATTAACTTTGAATTGATATATAAATTTATTTTAATTATGGTAAATGTCCAAGTAATCTAAAATGACAGAATTTGTAATTTATTAAATTTGAATGAAAAAGTGATTTAATTAATTAATTTTTAATTTATTTAGTTAATGTGAAAATAGCCATTTTGGCCAGTGACTCGGATTTCGACGAAACTAGTTTCATCGGATCTGTAACGGTGAATTATTGTAGGATTTTAAGTTTCGTAGCGATCGGACTTGTCGTTTGATCGTACGGACTCGAAACGCCTAGAAACCAATTTAATTGAAATCAATTTGAAATCAGCTGATTTTAACATAACTTCTTCATACGATTGAATTAGGACTTGAAACATGTTCCATTGAGTTTAGAATCATCACAAACATCTATTTTATGGAATTACCCATTTTCGTTCCGAAGGTAAAACGGGCTTTTCGGGTCATTTATCGTGCAACGTGTAAATCAAATCCTGTATATTCATTTCTATTTCTGACCTACCTATAAATAGATCGTTATAAAACCTAGTGTTCCTTAACTCAATTTGTTTGTACGTACAATTCCATCTGTTTCTCACACTCCAATGGCAGACAAACAAATTCTCATATTTCAAATTCAATTTCAAAATTAAATTCCAAAATTAAAACTCCTCGAACCAGATTGAATTTTATATCATTGGAAAGGTCTCGACGAATAGAATCTATGGCTTGTGTTCATTTTTCGTAACAGTGCTCGAATCAACCTGAAATCATGGTCAAAGTCAATTTGGGGGTTTTCAATTTTGACAGCAATTGGCGAAATTGAGATATGGGTTTGGAAGAGTTTGTCGAGGCGAGGCTAACGCAGGTGGTCGTATGGCTTATCTTAGTCGGAGGCGTCGGGAATTTTCGATTTAGGGTTCGAAATTCTAGACCTAATGGTGGCAGCGGCGGCCTCTGGAAGCCACGTGGGTGGCGCGCGTAGGGGGAATGGAGGTGGCTCATCATGGGCTTGGAGAGGATGGTGGTCGGAGGTGGCCAGGTGGTCGGAGATGCTCGTATTTGAAGGTCAAAGGGCGACGCAAATGGGTTGTTCATGCTTAAGGTTTTGCTGTAACGTGGTCTCCTCGTGGTGACGTGGCCTTGGAATTGTAGGTGATATTGTTTTGTTTTAATTTATTTTAGTTTTAAATTAAAATGTTCTAACGATCATCACTTTTACATACGAGGTCCGTTTAACGCCCGGTTTATTTTGCCGGGATCGTATCGGAATTTCGAACATTTTGACGCTAGTTTGGATGAATTCTGAGACCGTTCAAATTTTGGGCTTATTTCGAATTTAAATTCAATTTAAATTCAAAGGTGAGTGTTTTAACCCACTCACAACTTCTAAAATTTCTTATGTTAGTTAAATTAATTTTTGATGTGATTAGAAATTTATTTATGACTGTTTGGTATATTTTAAATCATCATCTCAGTTAATTTGAATTTATTTGAATTAAATCGTTATTTAATTTATTATTGAATATAAATTGCCAGTTAAATATCTGTTATTGATTATCAGTTCTATATTGATATTGATTTAGATGATGATTGTGATGGAATTTGATTGTTGATATTGGATGAATGGATGTTTTATTTTATATCGTTATAAACTGCAAGTTCACTATTGGTTGAAATGATACATACCCGAATGATCTATAGATTAAGGAAAAATCATTATGGGTTGAAATGATAGACTCGAGCGATTTTATGGATTTTATTATTAATTCGGGATTGCGGTTTGAAATGATATATAACCGTAACATTGTAAATTGTGGATTGAAATGATAAATATCCGTATCACTTGACCCTAGGTTAGAGAATTATATACGGACACCGAATTGGTTAAATTTAAATGATTTTGAATCCTTAAATTTTGCATTGAGTTAAATGATATTTTTGAAATAAAAATTTGGGTTATATAAATCGAATTTTTATCGAATTTCGAGTTTTAGATGAAAATCGAATTGTTTTGAAAGATTTGTTAAAGGGATAAAATTGAAATTTTATAGTGAATTTGAAATATAAGTGAAGTTTATCGAAATTGAGTTATTAAAATTGTTGAAGTATAACATTGAAATATATTGAAATTGGAGTAATTAAATCGATGTTTTAACATGGATTTAAGCGATATTGAATTTAATATTTATTTAGAATTCTGAATCGGAAAAATTTGAAATTGGGTTTTGGGACATTGTAATGGTCAAAATGTGTTGGAATGAAATGAATAGTTTAATTTGGTATTAATTCCAAATTCATGTTTTAATATAAACTGTTTTAAAATATATTATTTTAAAATTTCTAATTATTAAGATTTTCAAAGTATTAAACTATTTTAACCTATATTAATTATATTAAATCATTTTAACCTATTTTAAACCATTTAATTTATTTAAACTAATTAACCTGTTTTAACTTATTTTAAATCTAATTAATCTATTTTAAAGCTATTTAATCTATTTTAATTATATTTAATCTATTTTAAATCTATATTAACTATTTATAACTATTTATAACTATTTTCTTCTAAATTCCAAACTAAGTAAAATGAATGGGTTTATATTCAAATTCTCGATTTTTAAAGTGAATGTGGTTAAGCGACCTTATAACCTAAGTTGGGATCTAAATAGCATATTTTGTTTAATATGATAAATTTGAAATGAGAGTTTAACCTATTTTGGAAATATGACTTTTGAAAGGAAATTTAATTTCGAACTATGATTTCAATGTGATATAATTTCGGAAGTAAGTAATGATTTCAAAAATGATATGATTTGAATTGAATATGATATTTTGATATCAATTATGAAATGATTTTGGAAATGTAAAAGAACCATCCGGTGTGTAATAAGCGATTGGTTGTTAAAGAGACCGGGATCGGATATTAACATACTCTCTACCAATACCAAAACCACTTTGACAACTGTGTACGCGGTGGAGATTCCAGAATGAAGTAGGATGGTGGCGACGATCCTAAAGGTATACATACGTGGAACTAACTCCCGTGAGTTAGCGTAAGGTGGCTAAAACAGAAGCAATTGACGGACTAAGTGAGGTCATTCCTCCGATCGGGCACATTCCTTCGATACTAAATTCTGACTTTGCGATTGATTTGGTGGCCACCCTCGATTTTTGATTTGGGAGTATGTTCCGAGGTGGGCGGTAGTAGCTGTTATGCGTTACCACCGGTCCGTAAGTGTAATTGGTATATCTACCCTGTCATTGCCTAGTTGTGCCGTGTTACCTACCCTAGCGTGCCTTCTACGAGTTTGTTTTATGTCGTACCTATGGGGTATCCTCTGGCGGCCCCAGTTTACGGGGAGTTACGGTACTGTATAGACTATTGGCATTATAAAAATGTGTTAAGGGGGAAAATGTAACGCCTTAACGCTATTTTAATAGTTTATCTTACTGTAGACATATTATAATAGCGTATTGTACTATATAGTAGATAATTTAATGGATCCCTAGGAGATGTGAATCCCGAACATCTCTTAAGTTACTGCACTCACGTTAGATACTGGGTAGGAGATGTCAAACCCCGTAAACATCTCCGACGCTATTTAAACTCATATTTATTTACCGTTGATTAGACTTACATAAGATCTTTTAGTTTTGAATCGAGTGTTTTGTCTTTTCAATTCGCTCGGGTCAGCCTGAGCATTTTAGGATTTGAAGACCTTATTTCTGGAGGACGAAGACGAAGATTTGTACTACTATTATTTACTATATTTATTCCACTGCATTCATACTGTTCCGCTGCATTATTTGTTTATCTCTGATATGTGTAACTCTGATTTTGTATTGTATAAGTATAATCAAATGTTTTGTATACAACTTCATGAACTGTTATTTGATTATTATATTTTGTCATTCCGCTGTGAGATTTTGTTTTGTTTTATTTGTTTCTCTTTTTCTTATTCACCCCAATAACAATCCGCCCTTCTGCATGGTTTGAGTTGGCATGTGTGTCTGCTTAAAACGTACAAAAAGGCGGGATGTTACATAAAGTATGTGTTAACTTAGTTAAATCCAATGAAATGTTATTGAATTTCATATTTTTGGAACTTACATATTATAGTTGAGTAAGTACCGGTATAAGAAGACCACTTGGCTATATTTTGTTTGCGCGATTGCATGTAAATTGAGCGAGCTCGCTTAATAACGCTAAAATAAGGTACGCATACAAATTTAGCGCAAAAAATAAAAATATTGATACATATATTGCGTTTTTCGACCATGAGAGCCGATGTATATCTTTTTATCATAATTGTCATATTGCAAAATGCTCTCCGTACGAGGGAGACTCTGTCAAATTTTTTTGGGAATTTAGGGTGTTAGAAAAATTTTGGGAAAATATTTGTTAACTAAAATTTAATTTCGAATTGTAATTGAAATAAGGGTTTTGATGAATGTTTGGAAACTATTTAGTGAATGTAGGTCTAAAGATTTAGAAAAGTGAAATATGGAGTTTTAAATGAGTGGGTTTTGGAAAGTTAATCGGTTTAGAGCATTTTTCCTAACTTAGCAATTTTGGGGACGAAATTCTTTTAAGGAGGGAGGAATGTAACGACCCGAATTTTCCATCGTTTGATTTTGAATATTTAAATAGTTTTAAATATTGGAATTGGAATATAACTTAATTTTTGGATATGAAGATTTTGGTTGAAATTATAGAATGAATTTGAATCTCAAATATAGCGATTTATCGTAATACGGAAATGGTGAATAATTGGAATTTAAGCTGAATATGAATCGAAATGAATTTTAAAGTGAATATAAATTCTATTTGAATTAGAATTGAGTTAGTAAGTTTTTAAAACTGAAATTTCAAGTGATTTCGTCAATTTTTGAATTCGTCGTTTTAATCGATGCGTTAAAATAGCGATCCAGGCACAGTCTGAAATGACCCTCCTATTTCTACTCTAATTCCATAAGGATTTTTTTTTTAAGAGGATATATATATATATAGATAGATATATCATCCATTGCAATTATAATTCTCAGGGTCAATATCTTTCTCCAATAAACCAAATATATCCAGGATCACAATAATCAACCAATATAAATATATCAGTACATTCACAAAGATAAGCACATACATGTGAGGATGTATATGCCTCTCTTGTTTGAATCAGAGTTCTGGAAAACAAGAGGATATTGGATTGCTGATTTTTTTTTGACCAAACAATCCACTGGAAACATAAACTTTAGTCTGTTTATCCTAACTAAGAAGTGATCAAGTAATAATCAGTGGAAAGCAAGCTTTTAATATAGATGTTTGTGTTAAAGTCTGAATAGTGTCAAAATCAAGTTAAAAGGAAGTGGATCCTAAGTGAACACAAGCAACATCTAGGCGTAATGGAAACGCGCCTAACTTATACACGAGAGGTCACGAGTTCGAGTACTATGCTGGTTGGTTCAAACACAATTTTTATATTTTTTTTTCATTTCTCCTGTACAGTTTGGAACCTGTTATCTACTTATATCTGCACATATATACTTTATTTTTGCCTATATTCCATCATACAAAACAATAATTCATTCTTTATTATTTTTGAAACCCATTCCTACAACCTGGAAGGCTTCATGATTGATGTAAATTAAGGGTCTGTTGCTTGGGTTTTGTAAATGATAGAAGTGTTTATCATTATCCAGGTTTGAATTTCTTCTCACAAAATCTGTCTGGAATTAAGAATGCATTTGGTTAGAATCTGAGTGAAATTCAGATTCTTATCACAAATACAAAGGAAAAGGTGTGGTGATATTTGCACTAAACATGTTTATGTGCATATATATCTGCAACTATTTGGATCTGGCTTACAATTCCCTTATTACAAATCCTTTCTTTAAAAATAGGACATGAGACATTTGTATGAAACAAGTTTAATTATGGGAACCTTGCAGCCATATAAAACATTCAACCTATGCCTATTTTCTTTTGTATACATATGCCATGGTAGAAAATAAAACCATTTAATTTTCTGAGAATCAACTATCCAGATTTTCCCAAAACTTAAATCCTTTCCAAAGACTCAAGATTGACTAATACATTTGTAAAATGTAATCATTCGATTTTAACATGGTGTTCTTGCTAAATCTACTTACAAGATTTGATTAAAATTCTTTTTAAACATAACAGATATTTAACTTGGTTCATAGATTCCAGATACAAGTCAATCTCTAAATAAAATACCTAACAAAATATCCATCCAATATTCAACACTTAATACAAGTAGCAATTTAAATTGTCAATACATGCAGATTTCAACATTTAGGCTCTTATCTAGCTAAGTTTAGCATGCTATATCTTCTTCTCAAAGCTTTGCTCCTACTCCTACTTAGTTGCTGCAATCCCTGAAAAAGCATTTGAAACTGCCTCATTTTAAATGAGACACCCCAGATGCCATTAGCACACTAGGGTCAGACACATGTCTGGTATGAGAAAGCTCACAAAAATAATTAGTTAATTAGGTTAAAGTCAAGTTAAGTACATATACAGAAAATTCAGCCCTTTGGAATCAGGCAAATACTTGTGTGCATGCTCTGTGTCATTGTGCATGTGCACACTTTAATTTTCTTTCCAGAGACTACATATATAAATATGGCACATACATTCAAGCATACAATTCAATCATAGTCAAACAATCATTCATACCAAACAGGAAAATAACCAATATGAGTTAAATCATTTATTCAATTCTCATATTTCAAATCTGGGAAAAACTCTAGTTTTCTCATCATCTCAAGTATTATTCCCTGGGTATATTTATCTATCCTTGGTCTCATCTGCAATATTTATGAATCAATGGACACACTGTAATGAACTAATTCACTCCATTACACAAAGATCTCAGGACTTAAACAAGCCATGTGTCAACTTGTGTTACTCAAGCACACAAGTCATTCCTGCAGTGTTCTTGACCCCAATTTCCTAATCAGGTTTAAGTTAATAATAACTCTTTTGATTTTTCATGACAAAACCATTCAGTGATTCATTTCATTAGCTAAAAACATCCATAACATGGCATCTCATATTATTCATGACCATACAGAGGCAAACAAGCAAACAACCATTGGTGATTATAAAATAAGGTTCTGTATATATATATATATATATATATATATATATATATATATATATATATATATATATATATATATTCATCCTGGTATTTAAAAGGAGTTTAGGCAACTAACATTGGCTTATGGTTTCTGGGAGAGTTTTTCTTTTGCAAACATTTGTGCTTGAGTTAAACTCAGGATGACCTGGTTTCACTGAATCACAAAATTTTGTTTGCTATGCATTTTATTGAATCAGGAGCATCAGCACATAGGCAACCCTATTGCACCCCTAATTCCCTTCTATTTCGAGCCTCAGCACTTATACATGAGTATATTGCAGCTCAACATTATTTATATCTTTCTGGGTTGAGCCAAAACCAATACTACTTGCCTATTCTCAACATTTTATTTTCTGGGTATTTGTTTATATCCCTAAACATTAACATATCAGAGATCTGAGTGTATAAAACAGATATGTATACTAACAACACATAAAACTTTGTTATAATAAAACAAGTGATCAACCAAAGAGAATCAAAATGTTTTCAGATTTAAATTCACAGATAAGCATTTATATATGAAAATACTCTTTTAAGAAAAATACTTATAACTGGCTGCCTACATTAGGACTTATTGCCTTAGGTTTTTGAGTGAGTTTTCTCACCTAGCTTTCTTCTTTGTTTCCTTAATTAATTGATGAGCTTCTGCCCTTAGCCTCAAGCTCTCTTCCTTCCCTTGTCTTATGATTTCTATGGTGTTGTTTTTTTTTTCCAAAATTCTTTTCTGAGGAGGAGAGGAGGCTGCTGCATATACATGTATATATATACAGGGTCTCTCTCTTAGGGTTTTTGGGTATTGGCTAAGGCCATTTTTGCCCACCAGAAAAATCATGTTATCTGCATTTTAAACCCAAAGTTTTACCCTTCCCGGCTTAATTTGGGTGAAGAGAAAAGTGGTTACACATTTTTTTCAGAAATTTGCTTTTCAGAAAATACTTTTCCCCTTGTCTACAATCATGCTAAAAATGTGACTTGGTTTTGTTATTTATTAAATACTCTTTTCTAATTCTGCCTATACCAATCACTTCCCTGTTTTATCTTATTTTTTTCTATTTTTAGCTTTCATGCAAATGGTATGTACTTCCTTCATTTATTTATAAGAGGATTATTCCTTTTTATATCTTCATTCTTTTTATTTCTGCTTATATTAAAATATGTCTGTATATTTTATTTCACTAGTTTAAACTCTAGTATTTTATTAACACATATATATTTATATAAGTCTTACTGAAATAATTAGTACACCCACCTATATATTCATACATCATTCTATACTGACACACACACACACATGCACATGTACACTCAAAAATATTCAGTAGCATTCATATATACATTTACTCATGCATACCACTTTTAAGAATTTAATCTACATATATATATATATATTTCCATACACATTAATATGTATGTATTCTTGGAGTTCAGGGTTTTAGCTTATATTCATGTGCATTTCCTGTGCACACATGTACACACACTGATACACTATCAAGCTATATCAATTCCTCCTTCAAAATTTATTTAAAAATTATTTCAAATTTATTTATATTTTCCAGAATAAATTCCTAAAATCTTGGGTCATTACATACACCCCTCCTTTTAGGAATTGTGTCCCACAATTTTCTTAAGCTTAAAATAAATTTTAAACTTAATTCAGAGAACAAATATATTCTCTACCAAATAGATTCTTAGTTCTATACTAGCTAAAAATATATTCATCCAAAATAAAGAAAACAATCAAAAATCAGAATTACCTTAATCTGAAAATAGCTTAGGATAATTCAGCCTAACTTTGTCTTCTAATTCCCATGTGCAATCACTAGGATCAAGACTCCACTGTACCTTCACAAGTTTCAGAGATTTATTCCTCAACTTCTTCACATCTTTTGCCAAAATTCCCACTGGATCCTTTTCATAAATCAAATTAGGATTTATCTGCACTTGGGTTGGGGTTTCAAGAATTTCTGCCTTGTCATGGACCCATCTTCTCAATTGTGATACATGAAAAACATCATGTATACCTTGCATGTTTTCTGGTAATTCCAACTTATATGCCAAGGGACCAATTCTCTCCAGAATTTTGTATGTTCCAATATATCTTGGGGTTAATTTGCCTTGTTTTCCAAACCTCGGCACATTTTTCATGGGTGAGATTTTGATGAAAACAAAATTTCCCACCTCATATTCTACCTGCCTCCTTCTCATGTCTGCAAATTTCTTTTGCCTATCTTGAGCTGCTGTCATTCTTCTTCTTACCAACTCAATTTTCTCCTTGGTTTCTTGTATGTACTCAGGTCCTAAAATAGACCTTTCTCCTGCTTCTACCCAGCAAACAGGTGACAAACAGGGTTTACCATATAAGGCTTCAAATGGAGCCATTCCTATGGTGCTTTGGTAGTTGTTGTTGTATGTAAATTCAACTAGATGAAGATAATCTTCCCAGTTGCCCCCAAAATCCAGTATACATGCCCTCAACATGTCCTCCAAAACTTTGTTTACCACCTCAGTCTGCCCATCTGATTGAGGATGGTAGGCAGTACTTAAACATAGTTCACTTCCCATTGCTTCTTGAAAGCTTCTCCAGAATTTTGAGGTGAAGATGGTATCCCTATCACTCACAATGGTTTTGGGAATGCCATGTAACTTTACCACTTCTTTTAAAAAAATTTGAGCTAGTTTTGGTGCTGTTCTTTCTGACTTGACTGGGATGAAGTGTGCTACCTTGGTTAGCCTATCAACTATCACCCATATACTTGTATTGCCTCTCTTTGATCTAGGCAGTCCATCTATGAAGTCCATAGATATGTCTTCCCACTTCCACTGTGGTACACTAAGAGGTTGCATCAACCCTGATGGTCTTTGAGTTTCAGCCTTGACTTGTTGGCAAGTCATACATTTGGCAATGTACTTAGCTATATCAGATTTCATCCCCTTCCACCAGAAGTCTCTTTTCAAATTTTGATACATTTTTGTGTTACCTGGGTGTATGGAGTATTTACTTCTGTGATATTCATTCAATATCTCCTTCTTCAATTCTATGTCCTCTGGTACACACATCCTATTCTGGTATCTCATATAACCATCTTTATCAATGTGGTGATTCATTACTTCCTCCCCTCTTGAGAGGAGCATTCTCTTCTCTAATAAGTGAGCATCTTGTTCTTGCATTTTTCCTACCTTCAGAATTAAATCTGGTTGAAGTGTCATTAAGCTTAACTTCCCTTTATCTTCTGGTGCACCATGCATCTGCTCATTAATGTGCACACAACCATTCTCCCCAATCTCTAACTCAGTTAGCAAAAATAAGTTTTTAAATTCTTCTATCATCATCATAGCCAATTTAGCATGCTGTCTACTTAGAGCATCTGCAACTTTGTTTGCTTTTCCTAGTGTATAAAGTATGTCAAAGTCATAGGCAGCTAAGAACTCCACCCATCTATGTTGCCTCATGTTCAAATCTTTTTGTGAAAACAAATATTTTAGAGACTTATGGTCAGTGTAAAGTTCAAACTTAGTACCTAACAAATAATGTCTCCAAAGTTTTAAAGCATATATCACAGCTGCTAATTCGAGATCATGTGTGGCATACCTTACTTCATGGGGTTTAAGCTGTCTGGATGCATATGCAATGACTTGGCCTTGTTGCATCAACACTGCACCCAAGCCAAATCCACTAGCATCAGTGTATACCACTAATTCTTCATTTCCATGTGGTACCTTTAGAATTGGAGCATTCACCAATGCCTCCTTCAACTGTTCAAAAGACTTTTCACATTTTTCTGACCAAACAAAAGCTTGGTTCTTCCTGGTTAGGTTAGTGAGTGGTGTAGAAATTTTTGAAAAATCTTTTATAAATCTCCTATAATACCCTGCCATCCCCATAAATGACCTTACTTCACTCACAGTGCTTGGCCTCTTCCATGCTTGAATAGCCACTACTTTATTGGGGTTCACAGAAATTCCTTTGGCAGATACAACATGGCCAAGAAAATGTACTTCCTCTTTCCAAAACACACATTTTGAAAATTTTGCCTTTAAATCTTTTTCCCTTAATCTAGACAAAACCAGGTGCAAATGATGCTTATGTTCTTCCACTGTCTTGGAATAAATCAAAATGTCATCTATAAAAATAAGCACAAACTTGTCTAAACAATCTCTAAAGGTTCTGTTCATTAAATCTACAAAGTAAGATGGTGCATTGGTCAAGCCAAATGGCATAACCAAAAATTCATACAACCCATACCTAGTGTTAAAGGCAGTGTACTTGATGCTTGATTCTTCCACCTTCATTTGATGAAAACCAGATGCTAAGTCTAGTCTAGAAAATACTTTTGCCCCTGCTAATTGATCAAAAAGATCATCTATTCTTGGCAATGGGTATTTATTTTTAATAGTTACTTTGTTTAATTCTCTATAATCTATGCAGAGTCTTAAGGAGCCATCTTGCTTCTTAACAAATACCACTGGTGCTCCCCAGCAAGAATTACTTGGTCTTATAAAACCCTTTTCTTCCAATTCTTCTAACTGTTTCTTTAATTCTTTTAGTTCATTTGGCCCCATTCTAGTTGGCTTTTTAATCACTGGGCTTGCTCCTGGAACTAGATTGATCTGGAATTCTACTGGTCTATGGTGTGGAATACCCTTGACCTCACCAAACACATCCAAATATTCATTGACTATGGGAATTTCTTCAATGGTTAGTTCACTGAAATCTTTTTTCGAGTCAACTAAATGATATAGTTTTCCTTCCTTAGCTACCTCACATAAAACTGTGATTCTCTGGCCTCTAGAATTTTGCAATGATATGGTGGATGAGTCTAAATTAATTATGGCTTTAAATTGCCTTAACCAGTCTACCCCCAATATAACACCTATATTTGGGTAATTCAAAACATATAAATTGGAAATAAAAATATTTCCTCCTATGTTTAATTCCACATCCACACAAATCATATTTAAAACACTAGAACTTCCCAATGGACTGTGTATATGCAATGGGGTTTCAACCAATATGCAATTCAGTTTTAGCATTTTAACCAATTCATGAGAAATTAAAGAGTGAGTTGCCCCAGTATCATATACTACTGTTATGGGTATGGTACAAATAAGTAATGTACCTTCCACTTGGCTATGGTTTACAGTGTTACTCTCCACTGTGGCTTTGCCTTTTCCTTCCAAATTTGCCAATTTGCCTTGCTGTTTATACTCAGGACAATTCCTCTTCATATGCCCCTCTTTCCCACATAGATAGCATTTGAAAGCTCCTCCTTTCAATTCTGGACATCTTGGTTTGATATGCCCTTCCTTTCCACACTGATGGCACACAATTTTCTTCTTGTTTTCCTTAGCTTTGACATCTTCAGTGCTTTTGTTACTAGCCTCTTCTTTCTTCTTATCATAAGGGTGATACCTCCCCTTACCTTTCTTGGTATTATTGCTCTTAAAATTTCTGAACTTCTCCCTTTCCTTGTCATGCTGCTCCAACCTCAAAGCTAAGTCTATCACATGGTCAAAAGTCTTGTCTGCATAGGGTAACATGGCTCTGCTAAGTCCTGGGTTCAGACCTTTTATGTACCTATCATTTTTAGATGCCTCATCTGCCACAAGCATTGCTCCATATGTGGAAAGCCCCTCAAACTTTTGAGTGTATTCTGTGACAGTCATGGTTCCTTGTCTAAGTCTAATGAATTCTTCTAGCAAGGTAGTCTTTGCTGATGCTGGTACAAATCTTGCTTCCAACATCTCTTTGAATTGATTCCAAGTGATTTCATTCTCATTCCTTCCTGCAATGATTACTTCCCACCAGCCTAAAGCTACTCCTTTTAGCTGTCTTGAAGCCACTTGCCTCTTTCTTTGATCATCAAGCTGCATGTCATTGAAAATTCTTTCCAATGTTCTCAACCATGTTTGAATTTCCATGATACTCTCTGTCCCTTCAAAGCTTTTGCCTCCTAAATGTGTATATGTCTTAAGTAATTTTGAGAGTTCTTCATAGGGATTTTCTTGCCTTTGTCCTGCCCCATCCCTAAATGCTCTCACCAAGTCTTGCAGATTGACCATTGGTGGTGCATGGGAAGATCCTGCTCCCTGATTTGGTGGTCTCCCTACCATAGTTTGCTAATAATAATTTACATAGCTGGTTAGTTTGATTGGTAATTTGGTTGTTTCAGTGGGTTTTTTTTTTCACACTGAACACATTGTTATATATATATATAGTTCCTTTTAATTTTATTTCTATCTAAGAACTTGATCCTTACTTCTACTATGTTAAATAACATAGCTCTGATACCAACTGAAATGACCCTCCTATTTCTACTCTAATTCCATAAGGATTTTTTTTTAAGAGGATATATATATATATATAGATAGATATATCATCCATTGCAATTATAATTCTCAGGGTCAATATCTTTCTCCAATAAACCAAATATATCCAGGATCACAATAATCAACCAATATAAATATATCAGTACATTCACAAAGATAAGCACATACATGTGAGGATGTATATGCCTCTCTTGTTTGAATCAGAGTTCTGGAAAACAAGAGGATATTGGATTGCTGATTTTTTTTGACCAAACAATCCACTGGAAACATAAACTTTAGTCTGTTTATCCTAACTAAGAAGTGATCAAGTAATAATCAGTGGAAAGCAAGCTTTTAATATAGATGTTTGTGTTAAAGTCTGAATAGTGTCAAAATCAAGTTAAAAGGAAGTGGATCCTAAGTGAACACAAGCAACATCTAGGCGTAATGGAAACGCGCCTAACTTATACACGAGAGGTCACGAGTTCGAGTACTATGCTGGTTGGTTCAAACACAATTTTTATGTTTTTTTTTCATTTCTCCTGTACAGTTTGGAACCTGTTATCTACTTATATCTGCACATATATACTTTATTTTTGCCTATATTCCATCATACAAAACAATAATTCATTCTTTATTATTTTTGAAACCCATTCCTACAACCTGGAAGGCTTCATGATTGATGTAAATTAAGGGTCTGTTGCTTGGGTTTTGTAAATGATAGAAGTGTTTATCATTATCCAGGTTTGAATTTCTTCTCACAAAATCTGTCTGGAATTAAGAATGCATTTGGTTAGAATCTGAGTGAAATTCAGATTCTTATCACAAATACAAAGGAAAAGGTGTGGTGATATTTGCACTAAACATGTTTATGTGCATATATATCTGCAACTATTTGGATCTGGCTTACAATTCCCTTATTACAAATCCTTTCTTTAAAAATAGGACATGAGACATTTGTATGAAACAAGTTTAATTATGGGAACCTTGCAGCCATATAAAACATTCAACCTATGCCTATTTTCTTTTGTATACATATGCCATGGTAGAAAATAAAACCATTTAATTTTCTGAGAATCAACTATCCAGATTTTCCCAAAACTTAAATCCTTTCCAAAGACTCAAGATTGACTAATACATTTGTAAAATGTAATCATTTGATTTTAACATGGTGTTCTTGCTAAATCTACTTACAAGATTTGATTAAAATTCTTTTTAAACATAACAGATATTTAACTTGGTTCATAGATTCCAGATACAAGTCAATCTCTAAATAAAATACCTAACAAAATATCCATCCAATATTCAACACTTAATACAAGTAGCAATTTAAATTGTCAATACATGCAGATTTCAACATTTAGGCTCTTATCTAGCTAAGTTTAGCATGCTATATCTTCTTCTCAAAGCTTTGCTCCTACTCCTACTTAGTTGCTGCAATCCCTGAAAAAGCATTTGAAACTGCCTCATTTTAAATGAGACACCCCAGATGCCATTAGCACACTAGGGTCAGACACATGTCTGGTATGAGAAAGCTCACAAAAATAATTAGTTAATTAGGTTAAAGTCAAGTTAAGTACATATACAGAAAATTCAGCCCTTTGGAATCAGGCAAATACTTGTGTGCATGCTCTGTGTCATTGTGCATGTGCACACTTTAATTTTCTTTCCAGAGACTACATATATAAATATGGCACATACATTCAAGCATACAATTCAATCATAGTCAAACAATCATTCATACCAAACAGGAAAATAACCAATATGAGTTAAATCATTTATTCAATTCTCATATTTCAAATCTGGGAAAAACTCTAGTTTTCTCATCATCTCAAGTATTATTCCCTGGGTATATTTATCTATCCTTGGTCTCATCTGCAATATTTATGAATCAATGGACACACTATAATGAACTAATTCACTCCATTACACAAAGATCTCAGGACTTAAACAAGCCATGTGTCAACTTGTGTTACTCAAGCACACAAGTCATTCCTGCAGTGTTCTTGACCCCAATTTCCTAATCAGGTTTAAGTTAATAATAACTCTTTTGATTTTTCATGACAAAACCATTCAGTGATTCATTTCATTAGCTAAAAACATCCATAACATGGCATCTCATATTATTCATGACCATACAGAGGCAAACAAGCAAACAACCATTGGTGATTATAAAATAAGGTTCTGTATATATATATATATATATATATATTCATCCTGGTATTTAAAAGGAGTTTAGGCAACTAACATTGGCTTATGGTTTCTGGGAGAGTTTTTCTTTTGCAAACATTTGTGCTTGAGTTAAACTCAGGATGACCTGGTTTCACTGAATCACAAAATTTTGTTTGCTATGCATTTTATTGAATCAGGAGCATCAGCACATAGGCAACCCTATTGCACCCCTAATTCCCTTCTATTTCGAGCCTCAGCACTTATACATGAGTATATTGCAGCTCAACATTATTTATATCTTTCTGGGTTGAGCCAAAACCAATACTACTTGCCTATTCTCAACATTTTATTTTCTGGGTATTTGTTTATATCCCTAAACATTAACATATCAGAGATCTGAGTGTATAAAACAGATATGTATACTAACAACACATAAAACTTTGTTATAATAAAACAAGTGATCAACCAAAGAGAATCAAAATGTTTTCAGATTTAAATTCACAGATAAGCATTTATATATGAAAATACTCTTTTAAGAAAATAACTTATAACTGGCTGCCTACATTAGGACTTATTGCCTTAGGTTTTTGAGTGAGTTTTCTCACCTAGCTTTCTTCTTTGTTTCCTTAATTAATTGATGAGCTTCTGCCCTTAGCCTCAAGCTCTCTTCCTTCCCTTGTCTTATGATTTCTATGGTGTTGTTTTTTTTTTCCAAAATTCTTTTCTGAGGAGGAGAGGAGGCTGCTGCATATACATGTATATATATACAGGGTCTCTCTCTTAGGGTTTTTGGGTATTGGCTAAGGCCATTTTTGCCCACTAGAAAAATCATGTTATCTGCATTTTAAACCCAAAGTTTTACCCTTCCCGGCTTAATTTGGGTGAAGAGAAAAGTGGTTACACATTTTTTTCAGAAATTTGCTTTTCAGAAAATACTTTTCCCCTTGTCTACAATCATGCTAAAAATGTGACTTGGTTTTGTTATTTATTAAATACTCTTTTCTAATTCTGCCTATACCAAGCACTTCCCTGTTTTATCTTATTTTTTTCTATTTTTAGCTTTCATGCAAATGGTATGTACTTCCTTCATTTATTTATAAGAGGATTATTCCTTTTTATATCTTCATTCTTTTTATTTCTGCTTATATTAAAATATGTCTGTATATTTTATTTCACTAGTTTAAACTCTAGTATTTTATTAACACATATATATTTATATAAGTCTTACTGAAATAATTAGTACACCCACCTATATATTCATACATCATTCTATACTGACACACACACACACATGCACATGTACACTCAAAAATATTCAGTAGCATTCATATATACATTTACTCATGCATACCACTTTTAAGAATTTAATCTACATATATATATATATATATATATTTCCATACACATCAATATGTATGTATTCTTGGAGTTCAGGGTTTTAGCTTATATTCATGTGCATTTCCTGTGCACACATGTACACACACTGATACACTGTCAAGCTATATCAATTCCTCCTTCAAAATTTATTTAAAAATTATTTCAAATTTATTTATATTTTCCAGAATAAATTCCTAAAATCTTGGGTCATTACACAGTCTCGGAATTTGACGAAACCAGTTCCATTGGATCCGTAATATTGTATTATTATCGGATTTCAAATTTCGTAGCGTTTAGAGTTACCGTTAGGTCGTGCGAGCTAAAAACGCGCAGGATTTGTTTAATTAAAAATAGTCGATTCAAAAAGCTATCTTCAGCATACGATCGAATTAGGTCCCGAAACTTGTTCTATGGCATTCGGAATAGAGGTATAACATTAGAAACGCTAGGCGGCATGCCTCGATAGGAGTTCGGAATTTCGAGATATGCTAAGCGAGATATTTTGAATATAAAAATATTAAAATCAAATCGAACAGCCCCTTAGTTCACATCAGCCACCCTACAACCACGCTATACGCCGACCTTTCTCCTTTCCCCCTCTTATTTAAACGCGACTTAATAGAAGAAAAAAAGGGGATTTCAACTTCAAAAAATTATTTCTCAAACTCCACTCGATATAAAAATATGCAACGAGCTTTTAAATTTGTGTATCGATGAGAGCTTCATGCCGATGGGCATTTGGTATTGTTCGACCTTGGTTTGGGGTTCGACAGTTAAGGTCGAAAGCAGTATAGAACTAGGGTTGGGGAATTCATGAAATTTAAGAAGTGTTAGCGTGATTCGAGATTGCTTTTGATTATGGCTTGTCGAACGGTACTTAGTGGGTGATTTTCGAGTGATGCGGTCGAGGTTTGGGGGTCGCGTTCGAATAGTGGCCGAAGTGAGGAGGACATGTCGTGATTTGATTTGTGTGGTGGTTCGTGGGTTTCCAGGTATGGGTGTGTGGAGATCGGAGAGGGAGGAGCAACGGCAAAGTCGGTTTGTCAATCGGACGATCGAAACTCCGTATCGGAATGGGTGATGCACGGCCGTGAAGTTGTTTCTCGTGCATAGGTAAATATCGAATGAGGGGAAGATGGCATAAGTGTAAATAGTTTGAACTTGTTATTAGTTTATATTATTTTATTAAAAAAATATCGATAACTTATAAAATAAATAACTCCTCCATACGAAACTCGATTAACCCGAGGATTTTTGCATTAGGATCGTATTGACGTGAACAATAATATGGAATTGGATTGGACTAAATTGGAGCTAGCAGGAATTTGGATTAAAATTAAACGCTTGTTTAATTTTAATTCAAACGGAACGCGAAAGCAACAACAATAATCAAGGTGAGTAAATCTCACTCATTTTGGATTACTAGATTTAAATATTAATGTTGAAATTTAATTATTGGTTGATTGGATGAATTAATAAATTATTATCGGTTGGATGTTATATTATATATAGTAGTATATATGTTAGTAGTTGGGTATATTCCTGCCGATTGGAGCGAATGAGACACTATGCGCCCCGTATAATAGCGGATGACCATATATTGCCGCGATATTCCACCTCGAAGCGGGATTGGTATTTTATGTTATATAACATCTATGGATGCAGGGAAATAGGTTGGAGGGATCCAACTAGATTCCTCAAAAATATATTGATTGTTTCATATATAGTGATATATGATGTGATTAAATAATCTGTTATGGATTGTTGTATGATTTGATATATTGGATGCTATATTAGCACTGGCCCTAATTTTGGTATTTTAAATACCATAAATAATATTTTTGAATCTTAAAAAGAAATTCAAAGGTGGTTTTTAGAAATAAAAATATTTATATGGAAATTGGGATATTGAATAAGGAATGGTTTGGATTAAATAAAAGATTTGATTTTTGAAATATACTTAACTATTCGTAAGGAGTTTTCAAAAATAAATATTTTTTTGAATTTATATATATACAAGGAAATTGAAACAAGGGATTTAAATAATATTTCTTAAATTATAATTAGAAGTTGAAATCGAGTTTTTGAAGGGATTTGGAATATAATTGGATTTATTAAAAAGAGATTTCCAAATGGGATTTTAAATAGAAATTGAATTAAATAGGCATTTGAAATATGGATCTGTTATTAATAGATAAAACAAGAACGATTTATGAATTTATAATCGATATTTATAAATGAAGTGAAATAGTTATAAATGGATAAAATTTAGGTGGATATGTCGCAGTATGGATTTAAAACGAGATATAGAAATTTGGTTTAGGAAAAATAGATGATTCTATTTTTGGAAATGGAAATGGTTATGGAATTTAATTGTAAATCGAGGTGTATAAATCGAGAGAGATTATAAATTGAAATCGGTTATATCGGAACTTTAAAAATAGATTCTTGGAATCAAGAAGTAAAATTTGTTTAAAAAGAGATTATTATTAAACGGTGTTATTTTAAAACTATTATTTGTATTTAATATATTTTGGAAAAGTTAACTATTCGAATAGATTTAATTTATTGCAAATAACCCTTGTAAGTCAATAAATATTATTTATAATGAATTGGGAATCAGTTTCCAATGTTTATTGGGTAGTGTTTTGATCTTTTAAATAATTACTTAAACGCCTTTTTGGAAAATAATTATTTCCTTAAAATACTTATTATTATTATATATATATAGAATTTAAAAGTAGGTGATTGAATTTTATTTATAAGTACTCTCAAGATTTGTGACCAGATTTTATTGAATAAATGTGATTTTATAAGAGAAATCTTACAACAGAATTTTTGGAAACTTAAGGAAATTTCTGAAATGTTAGAAACAAGAACTTCGAGAATGAATCTGAATTCATAAAGAAGTTATAAATGGTTAGACGAGATTATAAGTGAGTATAATTGATTTTGGAAACTGTAAAAGGAAATAATATAAATTCCGGAGATTTATGCGATAAGTTACGAAATATTTCCTAAGTTTGATATTAAAATGATTTTGGAGAATATGCTTATAAATATTTTCCTAGGTATTGAAAGGAGGGTTTTGGAAATATTTTAAGTGTGAAATGATTGTTATAGAAATATATTTTTTCTAAGTGTTATAAATTGAATTCAAAAATATTTCTAAGTGTTGATATGGTTTGAAAATATCCCGTTAAGGATATAAGGATTTGAAATTGTTTTCAAATGTTGGAATACTGAAAGAGATTTGAATATATATCTGAGTAAAAATATTTGAAATGAATATTTAGAAAAGATTTCATAAAATATGGGCCTAGTGACTGTTTATGTGTGTAATTTGATAGTTAAATAACCGACTATCAAATATGTCAAAATTTGTTGATCGTTTTGAAGAGACCGGGATCAGATTTAATTATCCGAAAACCACTTCGATCTGATTTGTGCGTTACGAATTGTGATATCGTGAAGACAATGAAGACGGTGATCTTGGAGATTCGGTTTGTTCAGACCCAGAATAACTTGTATGGATGAATGATGTTATTGCATTGTTTCGCCTGGAAGGCAGTGTTAGCATTCCAAGTATGAATGCTATTCTTAAGGTAATAAGTTGCCTCAAGCCTCATCAACAAAGAATGACTAAAACATGGGAGAAGCAGCAAGGCTATGTGGATCGCTCCCATTAGGGTATGATCATCACTCATCTAGAGTGGACATCTATCATCACTTTCATCTGTATGCGTTTCGAGGCCCATTAGTGGTGATCATATTTGGTATTATCTAGTAAGGGGTAGGCCGGTGTTGCTTTGGTAGGGATCGATAGGTTCGATCTCGGTATATTTTTCTAGAGGTATACTGTGGCGGGCGGTACTCCAGTAGCCCTGCCATTGTATGGAATCCAATATCCACTATGAGCCTGTACGGTTTTAGTTGTATACCAAATATGCTGAAACGTGAGATGCAAGCATTTTAGATATTTTATAGTTTATTTTCTATAAATAGTATTATAATATCAGATGATTTTGATATAAAAGGATTTGGTTATCGTAAGGTAAAAACTCATCGTATTTATGTGTAGTGTGGACTTACGAGATACCTTTGTTTTTCAAAAGAATTTTTGAAAATAATAAAATTCAAATTGAGTGTGTTTTCTCTCACTGGTTTTCCAGACCGACTTGGGTGTTATTTTATTATAATGCTCGGGTCAGACCGAGTATTACAGATTCAGGTTAGGATGCTATGGAGCTTAGGAGGCGAGCTGGAGGAGTCTCAGGCGTATTCCACGTACTTGATTATATTCCACTGTATGTGTATGCTGTGTATTTAGTACATGTGAGGACAAGTTATTATAACTGTCCTGATTTATTGTTGACTGTTGTATGTGATGATTGTATGTATATTACAGTTACAGTTTCTTGGAATAAAGATATGTTATTATATATTATATTTTGTTCTGATGCGATTGTATGATTCTATGTGTTGTTTCTATTTTCTTCTATCTCTTCTTCTTCTTACCCCTAGCAATCGGTATTTCCGGCACTTGAATATTCGGCATGCTATACAGTACGTATTGATGTCGATTTTTGAGGGTCGAAAATCAGGGGCGCTACACACGCGACCCAACTATAGTCGTTTGATGGACGTTGTTCCATGATTTAGCTATAACCAAATAGGAGCTTCCACGTTGAAGATCAATAGTATTCTCAAGTCAGGAGAACTATGTAATTTTGTCACATCGATATTTTTTGTTTGATCTTAGTTATATTAACCAACAGCAAAACATCAGGTAAGTCATTCCATAGTTATCCAATAACTATATGTACGTAACCCCTTGGTGCCTTCGGTTGTCATGAGTAATACACTGCCAAACATTGGAAGAGCATTATATACTATAGTCTCAATGGATGTATCGATATCCAATCTCGATACATCTTGACTAGGAATATTTAAAATGTTATGTTTAATTTCATTATGATAAATTACTCATGATTACAACACTTTGTAATTACTATCACAAAACATATCATTTACGGATTTTTTATTAAATATACTTTAATTAGTTACTTAATTATTTATATCATAATATAACGAGTATATAGTAGAAAGAAAATACTTTTTATTTTTGACAAGATTGGTTATCGAGTTAGATATATGAAACAAATTATATAATTGCTCCTAGGGCATACCCCTAACTCAATCACCATGAACATAAAGCTGCCAAAACTATGGGAGCACTTTTGTTTCTTCACTTTGCTACACCATTGGTACTATGCAATCTACTATAAAGTTGGCTAGGGATTGATTGTTGATCACGGGTAGTAAGAGATGTCATACTGACTTAGCTCGATGGCTCACTTAAACAGACGGCCAGATGTTTCTAGCTTATGCAGTATTTTCTTTAGTGGTTTTTTTGTAAGGACTTTCATGGGGTAAGCTTAGAAATATGACTGCAGCTTCCTTACCGTGAGTTGAAAGTTATAAGCTAGCATCTCTATTAATGAACAGTTTAGTTTGGCCGTGGATAGACGTTTGCTAGTGAAGTATATTGGCCTTTGTGTCTTCGCTTCTTCTTGTACTAGTGTTGTGCTCATAGATTGATTAGTTATAGCCAAGTATATGAAAAATCCTTACTTGGGGCTGGTTTTGAGAGTATAAGAGGATTAGCTAAGTGATCCTTCAATACATCGAAAGCCGCTTTACATCCGTATGTCCGTTCGAAGCTTCCGCCCTTCTTGATTTGATCGAAGAATGGAATACATTTATCAGTGGCTTTAGAAATAATTCTACTTAAGGCCACTAACTTTCATTCAAAATCATGACATCTTTAGGTTTTTTGGGATTTTCATTTTCTTGATGGCGTTGATATTCACAGGATTTGCTTTTATTCCTCTTGTGCTCATAATATATCCTAGGAACTTGCCTGGTTGTATTGCAAAGGTACACTTCAAACTGTTCGATTCCTTCGATGGCACCTTAGCGTTGCGTAAGTATCGTCCAAGTCTTTCACATGGTTAGAAGTTGCCTTGGACTTTACAAGCATATCATCAACAAAGACTTTGACATTCTACCTAATTTGATCTGTGAACATCATATTGACCATCCTTTGGTTGCCCCTGCATTCTTCTATGCAAATGGCATCACTTTGTAGGAGTACAATCCTTTTTCGGTAATGAAACTCACATGCTCCTAATCTGGTTCGAACATGGCTATTTTGTTATAACCTAAATAAACATTCATGAATGCCAACAGTTCATGTTCAATAGCTGCATCAACTAGCTGATCAATTCTGGATAGAGGAAAACTATCCTTGGCATAGGCTTTGTTGAGGTTAGTGAAGTCTATGAAGGTTACCCACTTCCTATTAGATTTATTTACCAAGACCAGATTTGCTACCCACTTTGGATAATATACTTCTCGAATGAACATATTTTTCTTAACTTTTAACTTCTTCATGAAGAGCATTATATCGATCCAGTATGCGCTGTTTTTGTCTCATGGGATGTGCATTTTGATTCGTATTAAAAGCATGGCGGATTATGGTTGGATCAATCCCAACCATATATGAATGAGTCCAAGCAAAAAAAATCAAAATATCATTTCAAAAAATCAGTTCATTCTGAGTGTTGTTCACTATTATTCAGAATTTTTTATCTTTACTATTTCGGTAAGGTCTGAGGGATCCATTTGAACATCTTCCAAATCATCCACTGGTTTTAGTTCTTTCTCTTTCATTCCTAGTCTTGAATCTACTTCATCCTCTATTTTATGCAGCTTTGATGAAGATACGATTTCCTGATTTTGAGCAGCATCAAGTACGTACTGCACAAAAACCGAATTGTATTCATCTGTTCCTATCATGTGCAGGCGGTCACTTTTTGTCCTTCTCGCCGACATTGTTGTTGTAGATTGACTTCTTTCATTATCTGCCTTAGAACTGGGTTTAGGTGTAGTTCTTTGAACCGGCTTACTAGTTATACTTTCATTATTACAAGAATTAGGGGAGACAAAAGTATAATTTTGAACAATTTCAATTTTGGGATTCAAATGTTACATTGTACAACTCTCTAGCCAACAAATGTTCCCCTCTCATGCTACCTACTCCTACTGAGGTATAAAACTTCACAAGCAAGTCTTTTTGAGAAATAATTGCTCCAAGGCCTATTAGTGTAGGGTCCCCAGGAAAGCGTTGTATGGAGACTACTGGTATATGATTATAAAAATTGCATAGAAGGATTTGTGTAATGGTGTCGTTCCCGTTGTAACAAGAAGTCGGGCCAAGACCATTGGAGCTGTCATAGTATTGCTGTAGACATATATCAGTTCTAGGCTAGGCTTTAAGACATCAGCAAGAAATCTCGTCTTGTCATACGCATACTTGAATATGAGATTCACATAGCTTCCTAAATCAACAAAAACATTTTTTACTGTATAATTGGAGGTTTGTATTATTATCACTATGGCGTCCCGATGTGGGAAGTAACTCCAATCGAGTTTGTAGAAATAAATGTGATGTCTGGAGTGGGCTTTTGCTTGTTATGAAACATAGTCCTATATTCAGTATGAGCTTCTTGTTATCTTCCCTGTGCTTTCTTTCTTTTTCTTACAAGATGAGGTCCCCATGGATAGAATCGATGAGGGTATTACGGTTTCCCACTAGGTCTTTATAAGGATCTAGTGACTAGTTCAACACTAGGGTTATTGTACCATTTCAGCAAATTTTGCACAGTCTTAGAATAGACTCAAATGAATAAACCAGACTAAAGAATGATAAAGAATGGATCCAGAGACTTGGAAAATATCATGAAGTAGCAAGATGAAGAACTACAAAGAATGAACTAAATTGGACTAAGTAAAATGACTCGGTACCGAGTTAGTACCGAATTGTACCATAACTCGGTACCGAGTTGTGATCTAGGAAGAGTTAGCAAGCCCACTCAAAGATGGAAGAAAAAGCAAGTTAAAACATAAGAATACAAAGTCACATAACTCATTACCGAGTTATGTACAACTTGATACCATGTTATATTTGTTTGCAGTTTGCCTATAATCTTTTGCTAAGACTTTAGGATTGATGTGGAGAACATGGTTGAGAACTTTCCTGTGATTTCGACGATGGATTTCACCTATAAATAAAGAGGGGGCTGCATTGGAAAAATGACTTGGGACTTCTTGTTTCTTTGCTCTGAACCAATTTGAGTTGAGTTATTCAATTCTTGACTAAACTTTGTATAACTCGTATAACTCATTACCATGTTGTAAGAGACCGAGTTGTAAAAGCAACTTCATAAGAGCAGAATACAATCAATAAAAAGTGAATTAAATGGACGTGGTCCGGAGAATTAGCCGAACCACTATGGAAATTGTGTGTTCTTCTTTCTTTTAATCTCTTTATTTTTATACTTACAACTTGATTGAGTGTTTATGCGATTTTTGGTCCAAAGATTTTGACGCTTTCATTGAGAATGACTCGGGATTTGATTTGGAGAAGATGAAGAGGCCTAATACAAGAGCTATTATGGAGGATGTCGACAGGAACACATGGGTAGCCAGGAAGTATCCTCAAATTCGAATCCCCTATCAATCTACATGACTAGGGAAGAGATGGAAATAATGATGATAACCATGCAAGAGAGTTTGATGGCTCAACAAGAAGGAATGGTTAATGGATTTTTCCAAAGGATGGAGCAGCAAATGATAGTCGGAGTAGCTAGAAATCAAAGTCAAAGGCCATAAAGCGGAGCAAGTGCACAAAGAGATGGGGCAGAAAGAGTTAGAACAAACTCTTTGGAAGGGCTACAGCTTAGTATCGAGTTATTAAGACAACTAGATACCGACTCATGTGGTCAGGCATGTTGAATTTGGAAGTTGGGTAAGGCAAGCACGTCTAAGAAATGATGTTGACCCATGAGGTAGAGATTAAAATGTAAACATACAACCATAAGGGTTAAAGTCGGAAGGTCCCCGCGGAAGGTCCCCGCGGAAACGTGGTGCATAATGAAAAAATCAATCAAAAGCATGTGGAGCCTAAAATATTTCAACTGAAGTGGGATGATCATTTAGTAGAGTTGATAAGATAAGTACTTCGACGTGGAGCTCTAGATTGGTGTTTAGAGGATGTGAACATAAACCCATAGATTGAGAGAGTAGGTCTAGAAAGTTTTGTCTATTCCATGTGCTGGATGGGCACAAAACGAATGTGTGCAGATATCTATGCAACTTGATAGAGGAGCAGGTTTAGAGCAACCAACTATAGTAGTATATGAAGGATCAAACCATAATAATGTTGTAGGAGAGACCATCAACAGTGGTGAATATAATTGGTTGCGTTAGAGGATTTGGATCTGGTATCCTAATCCCATGATTGAGATGGATTGGTGTTGGAATTATTTCATGCATTTTGATTTCATTTTAAATAAAATGTGAGGGACTACTTTTGGGTTAATTATACATGTATGTGATCTCGATCGATCCCAAGGCATGCTCTGGATTAAGATCTGGGGAAATTCTTGACCAGAGTAGGCTTTTTAATTTTTGCTTGATGCATCTAATTTCAACTCTATGATTGAATGATGGATATTTGTACTCGGAAAAATTCAATCATGATAACTAATATTGACATTATTACGGGATACTAACAAAACTTGGTTATTCCTTAAACTGATATATAAATTGATAGGGTATAGTTCATCCGACCAAAGGGATGGGGCGATGAACCATGAAATCCAGGTTCCCTTCCTGGAAAGCAAGTGGATGGAATTGTATAGGATAGAAAGTCCCCTTATTGGAGAATGAGTGGATGGATGCACTTGGAGATTGGGTCCCTCGCCAGAGTGAGCAGATTGGGATCAATCTAGATATGTGATTGTATGATATGGAGGGATCAGAAACTAAACTTTGGGATTTGAACACCTTTTAATTTCGAAACAACTTGATAATGATTACTGGACTATTTCACTGCCTTAGGCTTACTTATGATGGAATGCTAGGTAATACTAGATGATTTATAAGTAGTGCTCCAATCGATGGCAATGCACTTCCATGATTAATGATTATATGATTTATCCATGATAGTTAAATTCAAGGAGAATACGAGATGATGTTGATACTGATATATGATAATTTAATACCAAGCGAACGCAGGAGGACCCTAATTTATAATATATATATATATAATGTGATAATTTTGAGGGAATGCGGAAGGATTATGATTTATGACTAATACATAGGCAAGGACTTGAGTCCTTAGCTATGATGGTCTAGAATGACTTTTTATTTGCAGGTGAATCCAAAGGAATCAGATGATTCGCACGATTGGTCAAGTAGATAGCCATAGAGCTCAACTACTAATAATTTGCCAGCTTCGATGTTTGTTTTTGAGAAAAGCACACCTTAAAATTCACAAGGCAAAATCTGGGGGTAAATGTTACCAAATTTTTTTCCATGGTCTTAGAACAGACTCAAATGAATAAACTAGGCTAAAGAACGACAAAAAATGGATATAGAGAATTGGAAAACATCATGAAGTGGCAAGATGAAGAACTACAAAGAATATGAACAAAATTGTACTAAGTAAAATAAATCGGTACCGAGTCGTGCCATAACTCGATACCGAGTTGTGGTCCGGGAAGAGTCGGTAAGCCTACTCAAAGATGGAAGAAAAAACAGGTTAAAACATAAGAAGACAAAGTCACATAACCTAGTACTAAGTTATGTTTCTTTGCAATTTGGCCACGTTATTTTGCTACGACTTCGAGATTGACGTGGAGAACATATTTGAAAACTTTCTGGCGATTTCGACGATGGATTTCGTCTATAAATAGAGGAGGAAGTGCATTGGAAAATGGACTTGGGACTTCTTCTTTCTTTGCTTTAAACTAATTCGAGTTGAGTTATTCGATTCTTGAAAAACTCTATGTAACTCATACCTGAGTTATAAGAGACCGAGTTGTAAAAGCTACTTTGTAGGAGAAAAGTACAATCAATAAAAAATAGGTTAAGTGGACTTAGGCTGGAGAATTAGCCAAACCATTATAAAATTTGCATGTTCTTCTTTGTTTTAATCTCTTTTTTTATATACTTACAACTAGATTGGGTGTTTGTGACATTTTTTGTCCAAACAACTATCTTTTTGAAAGGTACCTAAGTATCCCTTTTCGATTAGTTTTTCTATTTCATTCTTCAAATGACAACGGTTGTCAGTATGATGGTCGTTTACCCTATGGAACCTACAGTAAGTGCCATCCTTGTTTTGCTCAGGTTTCATTTCTTTAGTTGAGACATTATAAGCTACCTCGGTTCTTGGCATTTGATAAATCTGCCTAGGAATATGTGTCGGGGATTTTTTATCATAAAAATTAAGTTCTCTTTGTCTTTTGATGGGCAGGTTGTTGCAGTTGTCTACCCCCCGTTTTCTTTCATTTTGAGCCGGAGCAGTTCTTTCTATGGGCATTACTTCGGCCTCTCTTACTTTCTTAGTACTTATGTACCCACTGGCCCTTTCATAAAAGGTCTTCATGCTTCTACAGGTTTTCCTGATGTACTTTCCTAAATGTTTGTATTCATTTTCACCCTAGAATGAACTATCATGAGCAATGCCTCCTTTCAGGTTACTCTTATTCTCATTACCTTCGAGTTGAAGCGCTTGATATAGCTATTCAGGCTTTTGTTATTCCTTTGCTTGATGTAAGACAAAGTGCTGGGATCTGGGGAGGCTTCTTTTCCAGCATTGAACTGTCTGCAGAAGTCTATTGAAAGTTATGCCCAAGAATGGATCTCCTCAGCCAGGTGCCTCTTGAACCATCTAGAGGCTGCTCCTACGAGGTACACTAGGAACAATTTGCAATGGGCTAGACTTCCCACCCTCGATATATCCATATGATAATCAAATGTGTATAGATGATCATCTGGATTAGATGACCTATTGTACTTCTCAATTGTAGGGGCTCTGAAACCATCGGGAAAGTCCGATTCAATGATAGCTTCACTAATTAGAGAGGAGCTTTCCTTCATCCTCCCTTCCTTGTTATTCTGCTGAAATAATTCTGCGGATTGGTCTATACGGACTTTAGGCTCCTATATCTCCTCATTTTGGCACTAACTCTTGATGAGCTACCTTTGCAGACTAAGGTGGCCTCATCTCTGTTTGGCACATCATGATTATTATGCTTTTCAAGCAGCAAAGGATTAATATTGAATGGCTTAGTTTTTATGTTGGAGTTAATTTGAGCTTTTTTTGGCTATTGGTCCCAAGCTCAAAAAACCAACCTCACTGTTATCACTGATGAGATTATCATGTTTGTTCGTCACCTATGCTTGCTGCATAGAAGGAGAATGTTGAAGGTGAGTTGCAGAGCTATGTGAGTTGGATGGCTTAAGTGGGGATATTAGGATACCAACACTCAATTCCAGTCATTCACTCATTGATCTGTGTTGTAGACGTGTTGAGGGCCTTGAATATAGGGTTAATTGTGATTTTCTATGGCAATCTTATAATCTTAGATGAAAAGGTGAGGCATTTGTTACCAGTTTTAGCAGCTAAGTGATCAGCTTCTTTTGGAGGAGGGATAGAGGAATTTTTGGGTTGCATTTTTTGGTTAGAGAGGTTGCGGAAGTCGAGGATGTGAATTTCTTAGGTAAGGTTTTACGGGGGGCTCTGCCCTCCTTCTAGTGCCAAAATATAATGAGATTTTTTGTCTCACAACACCAACTTAATTATGAAGTAATTACAATGTTGAATACTTCTGTAATTAGGAATCAGTCAACTTAATCGATATCAAATCTGCCTTGAAATTGAGTAATTATGTTGCATAAGCTTACACAATTATGTTGAAGCGCTTTAACTGTTTGTTAAAATGTAAACTTTGGCTTAACTATCAATTTAATCAAAATCAAAGGAAATATAGTACTTAAAATGAGAAAAATAAATGCAAAAAATTGAAGGACATAAAGGTTTATGAAGTTTAGATGTTAAGGAATCCTACGTACATAGGTCAATACTTTTTCTCTTATATACTTCTTAGGACAAGCTCTAACAAAAGATATATTTTCAGCATATAATTCAGAGAAAATATAAAAAAACGCATCCCCTTTTATGCTACAGTGCTTTCCCTATTATAGTAATAAAAACGATGTCACAAAGATTGCTGACGTCATCTTCTTACAATCTGCCTCCACCATTAGAATTTTTCCACGTATTGTTTATCCATTTGCTTAACCAATTTTACATGGATTGTTGGCATGGGTACAGGTGGGAAGATCCATTACTGGCAGGAACTTTGAATTTGGCTATAGGTGGGAACTTTGAATATGGTTTAGGCGGGAGATTTGAATTTTTTTTGTGGAGTCAGTCGTTTGAACTACATATGGCTTTATGGTTTGTTGGGTGTTTTGCACAATGCTTGGTGACCTACATTAGCACCATGCCCCATTCTTATCCCGGCCGTGGTGAGACATCTTTAGTGTTGTCTATGCAGTCTCTTTCATTGAAGGCGGTGCAGTTCCTTTTGTTAAAGGTGGCGCTGTTCTTTTTAGTTGAACTATGTTGGTTTCCCTTCATGAGCTTGTTGCATGTTAACCTATCATGCATGGGATTCGCAAATGCATCAATTTATGAGATTATGGTTTCTGGGTGCTTCGTCTTTATCTCTATGTAACTATGATATATGGTCAGCGATTCATCCATTCTCAAAGACAATAACGTATACCCCGATCCATGAGTCTTTATTATGTTAAATTAACACCATTCGATATCCTTCAGCCTATCCAGTTAAGTTTTCTCTTTATTTTTCCATGGATTTGTGCATCTTTCCGACTACGTATATCTACACATGCATTACATGTTTACATAGGAGAGAGAAATAGGTATAACAATCATCAATATATTTCTCCTTATTACTATTATCTAACGTTCTAGTAATCCATATATTGATAAATCTATTTGGAGGTTTTAATTTTAGTTTCCTAGGTTTTGGTTTGAACTTAGAAGCCTTAACAAATTTTATACTTTGAGTACTATTTTTCTTTGTTGTGGTCTAATGGGCATATTCAAGTTCATGTTTATTATTTAGGGATTTAGATGTAGATATTAATTTTTCAAATCATCTTTCCCTTTGTTAATCTTATCAATGTTAGTTTCCATTTTAATGATATGTTTATTATAATTAATTGAGGTGTTATTTTATCTAATAGATTAGTGATCTTTAACTTCATTGACAGATTTTCAGCTTTCAAGGACTCATGTTCATTTTCCAATCTTTCAAGATTTTCCAGTTTCAAATCGTTTTCATCATTAAGTCCATTAAGTCTTTCAATCCCATTTTTAGGCATTGTGTTTCCTCGATTAACATTTCATTGAGCATCTTTAATCTATCTTTCTTTACCAATGATCCTTGTATTGTTTTCTAAGCATCTTATATCCCTTATACATATCGTTTAAAACATTCATAACTTCTTCGTTAGAATTCCATATATGGTTATCATTTGCCATGAAGCATATGTTGGCATTTTCAATATCTGGCTTGCTATCACTTAATGATGTGTCTGAATCATCCCATGTCGCATTGTAAGCTCGCTTCTTTTTATTGTTGAATGTGTTAATATTTAGGGAGTATTTATTTAGACTAGGATGGTTTCTTTTTAAATGACCTGTTTTATCACATTCTAAACACTTAACAATATTTCCATTTTCAACATAGTTGTTTGTTTTTTTATGTTCGTTTCTTTCACTCCTGTTCTATAAGGATCTGTAAACCACACAATATCAGAGAGTTTGTACTTGAATTCTCAATCATTTTCTCTATGATCTCATCTTATTCCTCAAAAAGTTCAAAGTTATATTGCTATTTGTAACGACCCGTAAAATTTCAACTGTTTTAATAACGTAATTCGTTGAAATTTTGTGAAATTTTAAACGATAAAATTTTGAGATATAAATTTGATATTTGGAATGCGTCTAGTTAAACATAGCAACTAGTAAATTTTCGTCCGA
This sequence comes from Allium fistulosum, assembly GCA_030737815.1. Lineage (NCBI taxonomy): Eukaryota > Viridiplantae > Streptophyta > Magnoliopsida > Asparagales > Amaryllidaceae > Allium > Allium fistulosum. Next base: position 414,329,150 of record CM060906.1, read on the forward strand.
AAATATGAAAGTTTATTTCGCGCGTAAATTCACTTCAATTTAATCAGTTAAAAAGCGATGAAAATAAAATGTTTTCGAAACCTAAATATTTTTACATAGAAAAATTCTAAACCATCTTCTGAGCAAGATATCAGTTTGTCGTTTTTCCAAATTCGGACATCTTTGGCTCCGTCGATCTTATTTTTCTACGTTTTTCTTGCATTTTCCGCTAGTAGAAAATTCGAATTTTATAATTCAGATCGTACTGCTGATATTTGTATACCGTTTTGATCGTTTCATCGTGCTGGTCTCAACAGTGTATTCACTTCTGTGTTTCGGTGTCCGGTACGCGGTGAAACCAGCAATCGGTAGCCGTACCGATAATCGTTTCAGTCTTTGTTTCCCGTGCCTTTTGGGTTCTTCGTGCCTTTCCATATATCCATCTGTTGAAATAAATGGCCAATGACTCTTGTGATTCCCAAAATTTATTGTTGGTCTTTTGTTATTCCAACCTCCCAATGTATTTTTCTTTGTTCGGAAATTTGTATTTTTATTTAAACCTTTCTTCATTTTTTTGCTCTGGTGTCTGCTCATATAAAAAAAAATGAAACTCACATATCCTCCCAGGCAAGCCAAACCTTGATTCCCTTCATTTCCTCTCGAAGCACGCATGCTCACACGCGCATGCCTATCATGAAAACGAGCAACTCTTTCACCTCCTGGCTGCCTGGACCCCACCGTGAGCAACTCATTGCTCTGCCTCACCACTAGCCACTCCTCCTTTCACTTCGCCCATCCATTCCCGTGTAGCCTACGGCAGTTGCCTCTTCCACCATGTGACCAGCAACACCCAGGCCACCGTCCATCACAAAACCCACCCTCATCCACCTGTGAACCTCCTTACGCAAACCGACACCCTAGTGGCAACACCAACCACCCAACCTCTCCGGCATCTGTCCGACCACCCGTCTACGCCCAAGGCAGCAGAGCCAACGACATCGACATCCTTCCACTTGAACCGTCCACCTCTGCCATGATTTCGACATCATCCTCCGCCTCACGCATCCGCCACCCACCACCATGCGAGGCAACAACCCTCATGCGACCTTCCCTACTCAGATCTAACCGTGACAAGCACCTCCCACCATCAACCGAATGTTGCTCGCCTTCATCTCCTCTGCTCAAACCAGCGCCCGCGCCCCATAGCCTAGGCCGAGCTCAAAAGCTCGCCCAAACTTCCCTCCAGGCTCGTAAACTCCAACTTCCATTTTTCCATACTTTGAGCTGTGACTTGCCGAGCCTCTCCAAGTTTTGTAGGTACATATATAACAGATTGTTATAGTTAACTATATATTCATATTAACAGTTTCATTTATATTTTTTTACAGTTTCGTTTATATGTTGTTGTATCCTAAGTCAAATATAAAGATACATATTGGGTTTAGTGTTGGATTCTTTTACAGTATATATATTACACTAAAGAAGCAGTATATTCATTGTTAAAAGTATTGTACATGTTATATATATATTAAGTATGTATATTGTTTACAGAGGTTTAGATATATTAAGTTTACTTTTTTTTTGTTTATACGATTCATACATATGTGTTTATAAAAAAATTTGTTTACAGCAAGTATATGTATATATATTAGCCACCCTTGTATATAGTTTTGATTTTTCGTTGTATATATGTTGCAGATAGGATATATCTATATATTGTTTAAAGATAAATATATTTAAATTTATGTTTAAATCTGTTAAATAGATTTTTCGAGTACTAGCTTCACTATATATATATGTATAGTATTGATTTTTATATTAACTTGGATCTGAAGATAAAACAAGTGAATATATATATATAATATCCATGGAAGTTTATATAGCGTGTTTGCTGTGCGTTAGTTGAAAGTATATATAGAAATATCTACAACCTTTTTGTATGTACGGGATGTTACAAATTTTATATAGCTTAAACATAAGCTTGCCTATACATGTTTTATGCAATATTGTCTTGATAAATGTTAAACTGAATTTTGATTTTGATTTTTTTTTACAATCCGTATGCATATATGGGTTTAAACTAAGTAATGATTTGGTAATATATATATATGGGTTACACCACTATAAACATATGTGAGTATTATATGTGCAAAGTATATATGTCCGTTTTATCTATTGATTTAATATATTATGTGTATATATGTTGATTTTAATATATGTGTTTTAATTTAAAACGAATGATTTTTTTTACATGTATATTTAATATGATTTCTATATATGGTAATATATAGTTATATAAATACACTTATACCAATTATTCTACCGATCCAGTTCTGATTCGACTTTGTCAATTTCTATTGTCAGCTTTGCTTGTCAAAATTCGCATTCAATCTAGCTTTGCTTTGGATTCGTAACTCATCTGAGTCTCGTTCTTCTCTAACCTCGAAAGGTGAGTAATCACTCACGATTAACGTTCTTTTATTTATTAAATTTGATTTCAATTGAAACGACAATTGAAATATGCTGCTGTTAGTAAATTACACTGTTATATATGCTATTACCTGTATCAGTTCACCTGTGATATCTGACACCATTATCTGTTAATTATTTATGCGATGATAATACAGTTTGGTTGATAATTGATTGATTGTTGATGTTTATATTGGACGTTAAATTGTTAATGTTAAAATGATAAATAGTATGCAATTGAAATTGATATAGGATAGTTAAATGTTAAATTTGATTAAATGACATTTGTATAATATGACCCATTAACTGTCAAAATTTATTGACACGTAGGATTTGTTTAATTACATCTTGAAACACTGAATGTATGTTGTTAAATTGATGATGGATGAAATTGTAATAGATGACAAGTGAAAACCGTAATGTAATAATCTTTAATCTACATGAAATGATAGTGTGGATTCTAGAAATAATTATATTAATTCGTACAAATAACAATGCGAATTAATACGGTTATTTCGGGATTATTTGAATTGATTATTGGATTGATATTGATTGTTGTTATTGCTTGTTTATTTACTTTGACACCATCCCAGTTATCACACTGCAAGTTCCCTTTGCTATGCTTTGATTTTGAGTTGAATTGGAATCGGGTTGAAATGATAAATACCCAAATTAAAACTTTGACCTAGGATAGAGAATTAAATAAAAATCGATTGGTCAATAATTTGATTTAAAAATAAAACGAAGATTTTATTTGAATAAATAATACGGTTTTGAAATGAAGTTGAAATTTGAATTTTTAATGAAAGGAAAATGTTAATATTTAATAATCTGAAATAAAATATTAATAAAGAAATTGATGAAAGAATGTTGTTTAATTTGAGAAATGATTGAATTAAGTTTGAAATTATTAAACTTTGAAATGATTTAATAATTAAGTTGAAATTATAATTAAGTTGAAATTATTAAACTGTGAAATTATTTAATAATTAAGTTTTGAATTATTTAATACTTAAATAAGATTAAATTTTTTTTATGATTAAATTGAATTGTAATTCTTTAATAAGAAAAATTGAACTTTTGAATAAGTGAATTTTACTTCGTAAATAATTGAAATTGAGTTTCTTTATTAATTAAGTTTTTGGAAATTTATTTAAGTAAGTAAATAAGTGAAATTGAATTTCTTTAACAAGAAATAAAAATGCGATTTATTGAAATTAATGTAAGACTTGAAATTTAAAGAATTTGATTTGATGAATTTAATTTAATTCAAGTTTGTAAGTTTTGATATAATGGAGTTGAACTTAAGTAATTGATTTAATGAATGAGAAGTTTAATAGAAATTGTTTTGAATGATAAATTAATTTAACGATATTGAATGAAATCGATAAATGAATGTAGATTGATTTGAATGTTAAAACTAAATTGATTTAAATGATTTCGAAATGAAACTTTTGTACGAACTTGAATCAATATTTGAATTGTTTTCAATATAAAGATTGAAATTGAACTATAATATTTGGAAACGGTAAATTGGAAGTTTTGAAACGTAAATTTTGGAAATTGGTTTAGAAAGACAAACGAAATGTTGATTTATAAACTCTGATTGAAATTGAATTTGATTTGGTTTTGAAGTATATAAACGACCAATCGGTGTTATAATTACGAAAGTTATTAAAGAGACCGGAGTCGGTTATGGATATACTCTCTATCTAAACCGAAAACCACTTTAATAACTATACGCGGAGTGATGATCCAGAATGAAGTGGTTGGAATGATGTACGTGATGACTGAAGAAAGAGAACGATGATGGATAGCCTTGACACTTGTGTCAAATTGGAAATGACCAAAAAACAGGAGCCGTGCCGGGCCAATGGAGGATTAGCTACCTCAAGTGAACACACTTCTTCGAACTACTTATTACTTGTTGTCGATTGGTGCACCCTTGATTTTGGGAGTGTTGTTTCACGGTGTTGCGGGCGCTGCGGCGTTGCGTTCTCACCAGTCTGGATCAGGCAAACGGTAGTATCACTACCTTGGGTATTGCCTCATGTGCCTTGTCATACTTGTATCCCTTTATTCGCGACCACTACGAAATTGTTTTGTACCTTTAGTATATGGATTGCCCTCTGGTGACTTCCGGTTTTGGGGAAACTATGGTCTTGTATATGCTTTTGGGAATAAAAATGTGTTAAGGGTGGAATGGGCCATGACTTAACACTATTTTGATATCTTTATATTACTGATAGACATTATCTACTTATCGTACACTACTACATAGTAGATAGTTTAACGGATCCTTAAAGGTTGGTTATTCCAAACATCCTTTGAGTTACTTGTATTTCAATTGCTATTTCACTTGAGTTGGATTTATAAATATAAGAATGATAATCCTGACTCGAGTGTTTTGTATTTTGCTTTACGCTCGGGTCAGACTGAGTGTACCAGTATTCAAGACTCACCTTCGAAGTTGGAGCTCTGCTTGAAGATCCAGCCATCTATTTTGCTTTCAGTATTCGATGATTCCAGTGATGTATTCTGATTTGTATCTGATGTATCGTATTACTCTTCCGTTGTGTCTGGTTTAACTCTGATGTATTGTATTACTCTTCTGTTGTAAACTCTGATGTATCTTATACATTTATATAGTAGCTTCATGAACTACTATCTCTTTTATTTCCGCTGCATTTATTACTCTGTGTCTGTGATCTGTGATTATTTATTTACTGTATATGTTCAGTTTTTCCAAATTTAAATTAACAACGCGGTATTTTGAGCAATTCAATTCCGGCATGAGTGTCTACCTATACACTTATAATGGATGTGAATGGTCCAAAATGGCGGGTCGTTACACTATTGGATGTCTATAGGATCATTGTACAGATTCTGCAGGAATCTACATTGATGATACAACTACTTGCCATAGTATTCTATTGATTGTAAAGAGAAAAGGTGTTCTTGCCACTTGAGTAAAGTCACGAGGTCAGGTATATCTTGCCACCCATGAAATTGAAAGATTGTAAAGGTGCACTTGCCACCCGTGGAAAGCAAGTTGATATAGTAGAAATTCTATACAAGGAGTATTAGACTGGCAACATAAAAATTCCCGGTGTCATTTATTTCACCGCTCTTACTTTTACTTCATTTTATATTTTTCCATGTTATTATCTTATTTGTTTGTGATTTGATTACTAATCTGAATAGATAACAGTTCATGAGTTAATTAGTAAATAATTGACATACATAATTCACCTCTAGTGTAATAATAGCCTTAAGATCCATTCTGCATAAGTGTGTTAGGGTAACCCACGTCAAGGGACTCTTTGATTTGGTATCAGAGCACGCGACTTTAAAAAATTCTTTATCTGGATTTTGAAAAAGTTAAATGTCTATCAACACTAATAATGCACTCTTTACCACTTCTGAAGAAGAAAAATTCACTACTAGACCACCACATTTGGATGGTAGTAATTATGAATATTGACCCTGTAGAATGAAAGTTCATTTACATTCAAATGGTTTATATATTTGGAATATTACACGAACTGAGTATGCTGAGCCCTAAGTAGACTATACATAATGGACTAACAACCAAAAGACATAAGCACTTAATAACTCAAAGGCTATGGATATCTTATTTTGTGCTTTACATAAAAATGAGTTCAATAAAGTGTCTGTTTGTAAAAGTGCATATGAAACTTGGAGGATTTTACAAGCCATGCACGAAGGCACTAGTAAAGTTAAATAAACTAAGATTTCTATATTGACTAACCAGAACTTTTCAAAATGAAAGAAAAAGAATCCATGTCTAAAATGTATGTTAGATTTCAGGATATTTTGCATGCACTAATATCATTAGGAAAGAATATTTCTGAAGTGGACCAAGTTAAAATGATCTTAAATTTACTCTCTAGTGAATGGGACCAAAGGACTTTGATCATTGAAGAAGTAATGATATCAGTACCATGAAAGTAGAGCAATTAGTTGGAAATCTTATGTCCTATGAAGTACATTTGTAGGTTAGAAAGGAAAGTCAAACAAATAAGAAGAAAATGATGCCATTCAAAGCAAAAAATGAGAATCATGGATCATATGATGATGTTGAGGAAGCGGAAATTGATTCCATGACTAGGAACTTCTAGAATTTCTTGACATTTATGAAAATAAAAATGGATTTGCAAAGTAAGTGGAAGTATTATTAATGGATAATTCTCACAGAAGTGTAGAAATAAAGGAGTAAGAGAAATAGAGAGATCTATTGTTAAAATCTAATTTTCCAAAGTCTTTATATAGAGGATGAGATATGACTGTTGACGAAAGGATGAAGAGACATGCCCATTCTTTAAATTCGAAAATCTATCCAACAGCTAGTATGTCAAATATGGTTGAGTGTATGTCAACATATCTAGTGTAATTTTAATATGTCGACATATTAAGAGAATGTCGACATATATGATGCAATTTTAGTACGTCAAGATATTGAGAGTATGTCGACATATCTAGTGTAATTTTGGTATTTTTTTAGGGAAAGTTTGGCACAGGTCCCTAATAAGTTTCAAAATTCACAAAAACCCCAGTAAAAAAAAAGTTTGTAAATTAGGTCCCTAGAATTAAGTTACCGAATAATGGCATACACTTATGTAATTATTCAGTGAATAATTGCAAACATTTATGCAATTATATCAAAAGATTGCAGACATTTCCACAATTATTCACTAAAAAATTGCAGAAACTTCTGTAATTTTTTCAGAAAATTGCGGAGTTTGCGGAAAACTCCGCAATTTTTTCAAAAATTTGCAGAAAATTCTGCAATTATTCACCAAAAAAATTGCGGAAATTTCCGCAATTATTCACCAAAAAAATTGCATAAATTTATGCAGCTTTTGGATATAATTGCATAAATGTCTGCAATTATTAAGTGAATAATAGCATAACTATATGCAATTACTTAGTAACTTAATCCTAGGGACCTAATTTATATACTTTTTTTTACTGGGGTTTTTGTGTATTTTGAAACTTATTAGGGACCTGAGCCTAATATTCACTTTTTTTATCTAAAATCCAAATAGAGACTTCCACTTTATAAAACTTAAATTGTATGTTTATATGAAGATGTTTGAAGTTAAAGTAGAGTTAAATGAAAGAAGATTTTCAAGGATATTTTCTACGGGGCCTTTAACAAAATTTTAAGACTCGTGCTTACTTATTAAACTCTTTAAATATCTTTGTCGTTGAAGCAATTGTATTGCATCCATCTTGAGTCTATTTTTCTCTTCCATTTTCTCTAATTAATCTTTATATATATTTGCTTTTGCTAAGTTCTAATTTATCTCTATATAACGTCTCCATTATATATTTGAAATACTGCATAACTCGAAGAACATTAGTAGTAATATTTATATGGTTGTTGTCATCAAAATTAATACCTAAGGTTCTAACAATATTGATATCCTTTTCACGATATTACCATGACTGGAAACTTATAAAGGTTCATGTTTATGTTTTATTCATATGCATACATTTATAATATCGTTGTAATTGCGATCAACATAACATGAACTCCAAGGATTGATGTTGGTACGCAACTGCATCACTTTATTAATGAGATTAGTTATGTGCTCAACTATGTAATCAGTGTTGCATGATTATCGCTATAAGCACCCATAACTCTATTATGACATTCATAATATGGTGGATATGATATGAGAAGAACCAAATTTAGATCTTTAAGCTTTTTGGCTGTTTTGAGCATTCTATATGTATTGATCCCATGCTTAATATAATTAAAGCATGTATGGACTGTTGAAATTCTCAAAAATAGTGAATGAGATATATCCCACATCGCCAAAAATAATTCCATTTTCTTGTTTATATAGTGTACTCTCAATCCCTATATTGGCCCTTAGGGTCAGGTAATTTTGTGCGAGGGGGAGGACCTATATGGCCATGGACTAACACACGCGCGCGCGCCGCCGCCCGCCCGTCTGACCAACCGAACCGGGCCGGGTGCGGGTCCAATAAGATTGGGCTGTGTCATATATTTTTGCTACCTAAAAATGGACTGATTTTAAAACAGAAGTGTGTTTAAATAGATACGGAATTTCCAACGGTTATGACCGTTGCAAATGAAGAGACGCGACTGTTGCAAACCGCGACAGTTTTTTAGCCGTTGCAAATGAAGAGACGCGACTGTTGCAAACAGCAACAGTTCTGAACCGTTGCAAACGAATGGACGCGGCTATTGCGAACAGTAACACTTTTTGGCGTTGCAAATGAAGGGATGCTACTTTTCTCAACGGGTGTAGCCATTAGGAATTCGGCTATAAATAAGGAGGAAACCTGATCACTTTCCTCACTCAATTTTAAAACTGAATTATCACTTCTTTATCTTCATTTCTTAAACTCATAATCAGTCCTATCACACAGAAGATCATACACATCACGATCTTGAGCAGCTTACGTAGGCTGTATCTTGGGAGACTTTGAATAAAGTCTTAAGGAAACTGTTACGACAAGCCTCAGACGAAATTTCCTTCTTCAATCGGTTAGATTTCTAGTTGATTTATATATTTATATATATATATATATATATCACTTTCGTTTCTACGTTGTACTATTTCTTTAAATAGTATAACGTTTGATTAATCGCTATAGTTATTATTACTATAGTTGTTAATTTGTTGTTGTAATTAATTACAACATACTTATTGTTAAAAAATAGCTAATACAGAATTCCAAAGTAGTGGAAATCTGATTTGTAAACTTGTGAGACGAGTTTATTATTGATTAGTCTCTGTTTTAGTATACTAGACGTATAACATCTTAAGACTTTTCTGTTTTCACTAAAACAAAGATGGCAACAGTTGAACTATCAACAAAGGCTACTACTCACAGTAGGCCTGATTCTTTCAAAGGAGATGGTGATGACTTCATAACATGGCAAAATCAAATGATGTTTTATCTCACCCCGCTAGGGCTGGAGAAGTGCATCGAGGAGGATGAACCAAAGCCTAAAGACGGACAAACTAGAGAAAAAGATGCAGCTGTTTTTCTCGGAATTGACTCATGGAAGCATTCAGACTTCCTTTGCCGAAACTACATTCTGAATTGTCTGGATAAAGTACAATATAAAGTATATCAGCCGCACCAGACAGCAAAATCCTTATGGACTGCACTTGCACATAAATACAAAATGCAGAATATCAGTTTGAAGAAGTTCATCGTAGATAAGTTTATGAAATACAAAATGGTTGACTCCAAATCCGTAACTAGTCAAGTGCAAGAACTCCAACTCGTAATTCATGAACTTGAAGTAGAAGGACATAAAGTTGGAGAATCCTTCCTTGTTGAAGAGATAACAGGGAAATTACCACCATCCTGGAAAGACTACCGCAATTATCTGAAACATAAGAAAAAGGAGATTTCCTTAGAAGATCTTATTGTCAGACTAAAAATTGAGGCTGATAACCGCGGAGTGACAAAACAAAGCAAAGAGGCATTTGTGGCAGAAGAGTCAAAGAACAAAGGGCATTTCAAGAAAAAAAATAAGAAGAAATTCCAGCAGAAGAGAAAAGCGCCTGAAAACAAACCCAAAGACAACAAACAAACTAAGAAGTTTAATGGCGAGTGTTGGGTTTGTGGAAAAACAGGACACGCCGCTAGAGATTGCAGACACAAGAAGGAACGCAACTCAAAGGCAAATATGGTGGATAACATGGAAGTACACGAGTCTAATTTTTTAGCAGTTATATCTGAATGCAATTTGGTTCTGAACCCTAACCAATGGTGGGTGGACACAGACGCTACTCGTCATGTTTGCTCTGACAAATCCAAGTTTTCTACATACCAGAAATTCGATCAGGAAGAAAAACTCTACATAGGTAATTCTGCAGTTTCCATGATCGAAGGCAGTGGAACAGTAATCCTCAAGTTTACTTCTGGAAAAACTATCAAGTTGAATGAGATGCTCCACGTTCCAAACATACGCAAGAATCTCATCTCTGGTCCAGTGCTATCAAAGAAAGGATTCAAAATGGTCTTTGAGTCAGACAAGATGGTTTTGTCCAAAGTTGGAATGTATATAGGAAGGGGATATTTATGTAATGGCCTATTTAAGGCAAATGTAGCCGTTGTCGGCAATAAAACTATGTATTCTGATTATGCTATTAATAAAATTGAAGTTTCTTATTTGCTTGAGCACGAAATTTTACTATGGCATGATAGATTAGGACACATAAATTTCCGAAAATGAAAAAACTATCAAACTTGGGATTAATTCCGAAATTCCAAGTAGATAAAAACTACAAATGCGAGACATGCATAGAAGCAAAAATGGTCAAAAAACCATTTCATACAGTTGATAAAAGAACCGAACCACTAGGTTTGGTTCATACCGATTTATGTGATTTCAAATCATTACCTACAAGAGGTGGGAAAAGGTACTTTATTACCTTTATTGACGATTAATCACGATATTGCTATGTATATCTTTTAAATAGCAAGGATGAAGCAATTACATCATTTATGAAGTACAAAGCTGAGGTAGAAAATCGGTTAAATAAAAAGATCAAGATATTGAGATCTGATCGAGGTGGAGAATATGAATCACCATTTGAACAATTCTGTGCCGAAAATGGTATAATCCATCAAACAACAGCACCATATTCACCACAACAAAATGGTATAGCCGAGAGAAAGAATAGAACATTAAAAGATATGATTAATGCGATGCTCTTAACTTCTGGCCCACAGACGAACTTGTGGGGGGAAGCCTTAAATATGTCTAATCACATATTAAACAAGGTTCCTCACAATAAAACATGAACAATTTCATATGAGTTATGGAAAGGACACATATCAAGTTTTAAATACCTCAAAGTGTGGGGGTGCTTGGCAAAAGTTCCAGTTCCGCCTTCCAAGAGAGTCAAACTTGGACAAAAAACAATAGATTGTTACTATTTAGGGCCAGCCCAAAATAGTAGTGCCTACAGATTTTTGGTATTCAGGTCTGATATAACTGATATTCATGTAAATACAATCATGGAATCAAGAGATGCCTCATTCTTTGAAGATGTGTTTCCGTACAAAAGAAACGAAGAAAATAATGTCCCCAAAAGGACAAGAGAAGAATCGAGTAAATCACATGAAGAAGAAACTCATCGTGAAATTGAGGAAGTTAAACCAAGAAGAAGCGTAAGGGCAAGAACTTCCAAGACATTTGGTTCGGAATTTTTAACATATATGTTAGAACACGAACCTCAAACGTACAAGGATGCAATGTCATCTTCTGAATCCTCATGTTGGAAATAAGTAATCCAAAGTGAAATTGATTCAATTCTGAGTAATAAAACTTGGGAAATAGTTGATCTTCCACCTGGAATAAAACCAATTGGTTGTAAATGGATCTTCAAAAAGAAGATGAAACCAGATGGCTCCATCGACAAATACAAAGCAAGATTGGTAGCCAAAGGATATCGTCAAAAAGAAGGTGTAGACTTCTTCGATACCTATTCACCAGTAACACGAATAACCTCTATAAGAATGTTAATAGAAATTGCATCCATCTATAATCTACAGATTCATCAAATGGATGTAAAGATGGCATTCTTAAATGGAAATATCGATGAGGAGATTTACATGGAGCAACCTGGGGGTTTTATATCCAAAAGGAATGAAAACAAAGTATGTAGATTTGTCAAATCATTATACGAACTAAAACAAGCTCCAAAACAATGGCACGCAACATTTGATAGTGTCATGATGAAAAATGGTTTTTGTATAAATGAAATTGCAAACAAATTGGACAATCATACGTGATGATTTGTCTATATGTAGACGATATGCTAATCTTCGGTCCAAATACTAAGGTAATAGAGACCACTAAGCAGATGTTAATCAACAATTTCGATATGAAAGACTTTGGAGTTGCAGATGTTATTTTGGGAATCAAAATAATAAGAACACCTAATGGAATTGAATTATCTCAGTCACATTATGTAGAAAAAGTGATTGAAAAATTTCAAAATTTTGGAATTAAAGGAGTACGAACATCGTATAATCCATCGGAAGTACTGCATAAAAACATCAATGAGAGTGTAATGCAACTGGAATACTCTCGTGTAATAGGATGTCTCATGTATCTCATGAATTGCACAAGACCAGATATAGCTTATGCAGTAAGTCGATTAAGCAGGTATACAAGCAACCTAGGGAAGGAACACTGGAAAGCATTAATGAGAGTGCTTGGATATTTAAAAAATACCACAAACTATTCTTTACATTATGGAAAATATCCTGCCATCTTAGAAGGATATAGTGATGCAAACTAGATTGCTGATTCAGAGGAATCAAAATCAACGAGTGGTTATGTATTTACCTTAGCAGGGGCAGCAGTGTCATGGAAATCTACTAAACAAACATGCATAGCTCGATCCACTATGGAATCGGAGTTCATCGCTTTAGATAAAGCAGGCAAAGAAGTAGAATGGCTTCGTCAATTTTTAGAAGATATTCCGTTTTGGCCTAAACCTGTACCGGCCATATGCATACACTATGATAACCAAGCAGCATTGAGCAGAGCGCAAAAATTTGTGTATAATGGAAAGTCACGACACATTCGTCGACGCCATAACACAGTTAGGCAGTTACTCTCAAATGGAACTATTTCCATAGATTATGTGTGAACAAATGATAACCTAGTGGATCCATTTACTAAAGGTTTATCAAGAGAGAAAATTAACTGCGCATCGAGGGGAATGAGTTTAGAAGCCTAAACCAACAAGAGTTATCTTATACGGAAACCTATCCTAGCGATTGAAGATCCCACAGACTAGGATCAATAGGCAAACCAGTTCTGAATAACTCAAGACGTAATGCATTTGTTTGGACTTAATCCTACTCCATTCCTATGGTGCACAATATAAATGCATGCCTACAAGAATATTAAAAGGATAAAACTATGTTTTTTAATGATAACCATATCTTGAAAATAACAAGTGGGGTATATGTAGGATACTCTTAATGGTTGTGATCGCCTATGTTAGTGTGAGCTGGGTCGGCTCTATGAGAATATTAAAGGCTTTTATTCTCTATAAACACTCGCAGAACCAAAAATTGTTCAAGACCAAAATGAACACAACCAAGAGATTGGATGTGAAGGGAAATAATGCTTTGTAAAGCTTATTGTCTGGTTATACAATAACGGCTAACGGTTCAAGATGAAATAATTCACTGATTAGCCAAGTATATCCGATAAGTTTTAACTAGGGAAAGTTCAAAGTGAGATATCTACTTATCCTCGATATAGCATTATTTTCATATGAACTGTGTGATATTACACTTTGTGTGGGGGAGACATATATCATCATTCATGTGGGGGATTGTTGGAATTCTCAAAAATAGTGAATGAGATATATCCCACATCGCCAAAAATAAGTCCATTTTCTTGTTTATATAGTGTACTCTCAATCCCTATATTGGCCCGTAGGGTCAGGTAATTTTGTGCGAGGGGGAGGACCTATATGGCCATGGACTTACACACGCGCGCGCCCCGTCGCCTACCCGTCCGACCGACCGAACCGGGCCGGGTGCGGGTGCGGGTCCAATAAGAATGGGCTGTGTTATATATTTTTGCTACCTAAAACTGGACTAATTTTAAAACAGAAGTGTGTTTAAATAGATACGGATTTTCCAACGGTTGTGACCGTTGCAAATGAAGAGACGCGACTGTTGCAAACCGCGACAGTTTTTGGCCTTTGAAATGAAGAGACGCGACTGTTGCAAACAGCAACAGTTCTAAACCGTTGTAAACGAATGGACGTGGCTGTTGCGAACAGTAACACTTTTTGGCATTGCAAATGAAGGGATGCTACTTTTCTCAACGGGTGTAGCCATTGGGAATTCGGCTATAAATAAGGAGGAAACCTGATCACTTTCCTTACTCAATTTTAAAACCGAATTATATCTTCTTTATCTTCATTTCTTAAACTCATAATCAGTCCTATCACACATAAGATCATACACATCACGATCTCGAGCAGCTTACGTCTGTTGTATCTTGGAAGACTTTGAATAAAGTCTTAAGGAAATTGTTACGACAAGCCTCAGACGAAATTTCCTTCTTCAACCGGTTAGATTTCTAGTTGATTTATATATTTATATATATATATATATATCATTTTCGTTTCTACGTTGTACTATTTCTTTAAATAGTATAACGTTTGATTAATCGCTATAGTTATTATTACTATAGTTGTTAGTTTGTTGTTGTAATTAATTACAACATACTTATTGTTAAAAAATAGCTAATACGGAATTCCAAAGTAGTGGAAATCTGATTTGTAAACTTGTGAGATGAGTTTATTATTGATTAATCTCTGTTTTAGTATACTAGACGTATAACATGGACCAGTGAACGAGTTTGGATTGAAATATCATTAACATGAACAAATAAATGGGTACTGAACAGTTACTTTTGAAGGAGCTTACAAATGTTGGATAATGAAAATGATGTAGACGTGGGTGAAAATGAATTCTAGAATTTAAAAGAGCATCATAAGTTTACTATTACATATTTTTCATTTTCACTATGCTTTATGTATTATCTCTTCCTTTATTTGTCATTGATTATTTTTGTATTAATAACTAACTATAAATTAGTAGTATCAATTATTAATTATGAGCTTCTAATCCAAGACCATTGGTTAGTTGATTATGCTAATTACCAACTGGACACCAATGCAACTAAATTGTTACTGATTATTATACATTAGTTTCCACTTAGTATTTGTTACTTATAAGAAGTAACTAGATTCAAGGATAATTTTGGAACAAAATTTAGCCATAAGGACACTAGGTTTGTTAATTAGCCTCAAAGCCAAGTTTTTGATCATAATCTAGTAGAATTTCAGAATTTAAACTAACTCCACATTCATTGTTGATATACAAATTATGGTTTCATTTCCAATGATGAAAGCTAGTTGAGGTTGTAGTTGGGTTTGGTGAAAAAAATAATAGTGGTTTGTGTAGGTGCAGATCAATCGAAAGTGATGGAGTGGTTGGTATTGGAGGAGTTAATCGAAATTCAATGTGGAAGAGATGATTGGAATTGGTAATAAAGATAGAGATAATTATAGAGATGTGGCAATAATGAAGGTGAAGTTGGATGATGGAGACAATGAGGAACGACGTTGAATATGACTAGGGGTAAATTTAGACATAGGGAATAAGCTAATATTTTAGCTCGTAATATTAATACCAAATGACATTTTACGAATTTATGACTGAATATAGAAATCCATGGTGCTACATTCTAGCCACATTTCATTTTTTTATCACGTATTTTTTCTATGGTCTGAATGCCGGATATCAAAACTTAAATATATGTGTGTATCTTTTAATTTTAAATAAAATGTGTGAATATAATTCTTCTGGTTGATTGAAATTTCTTTTTTGAATGCTATTTGCATATAGCTTTCAAATTTAGTTTATTTTCATGTATTTTTTATGTTTACGTTTTTAAACATTTGAAACGTGTTTGTGTTTCGTTATGATAGATATGTATCCTTGCTTTATGTTTATGTACTTGTTTATTCATGTGATTGTAGTTTAAATGTCCACTTGATATAGCATTGCAATTTTAAAATACAACTTGCATATAACATTTCATTTTTCATAATGTGACACTTTATTTTCCTTGGTCAATACTAAGTTAATCATATAATTGATAATAAAATCATAATCATATAGTCTTTATGCAGTTCTTTTTTTTGTTACATTCATTTCATTTATGTTACACCAATTATATATTGCTACTTTCTGATATACCGATTCATTATTCATATAATGTTATTGTTTGATAACATCTCGTACCTACTGCAAGGGCTTGAACTTGTTAAATGTAAAAACTAACTATGTAGTACAGAAAGAGGATGTGAAAATAATAAATAAATAAATAGAGTAGTGAGGCGTAGCAAGGAAAGAGAAGACGAGACAATTATGATGGGATGTCATGGAGGGTTATGAATGCAAAGAAGGCGATGAGGAGCACACTTGGGAGGAAGAGGAGGAGCATACAAGGTGATAACGAGTGTGAACCTGTTCTTGGCACACTATAGTAATACACTTGTGGTTAAAAGAAAAAAACATTTGTTAAAAATATCTAATACCTTGTTAAGCAGAGAATAATTTTTGTTCACATAAAATGCAAGACTTGGAATAATATAGAGACATTTCGAATTACATTCAATTAGCATGTAGGCAGGCCTGACTCTTTACCAAAGCGGGAAAAGCTTTCGCTTAGAGCCCCAGAAAACCTAGGGCACCAATTCACCAATGCGATACAGGAGAAAAAAACAAAATCGCGATTCGCAAACTGGCGGCATCTGGCGATCCGCGACCACGATTGCGAATGGACTCCGTCTAGGCGGCCAACGATGACTCTCCATCTCCTCCAAACAGCAGGCTCCATCTCAATAGCTAGGTCACAATGCAAAAATTCAGTTGAAGGTACTTATATCTCAATTTGCTAGATATCTTTTCTAAAATTCAAAGGAATACACCACCTCATTTTAGAGTTTGTACTTATCTCTCAATTTCGGATCTCATTTGCATTATGTAGCATGAAATGTTTCTTATACGTCGACCATTCTTTCATTAAATGAAAATATTACTTTATGGCTAAGCATTTGACATAAATGTTTATTTTGGTAAATGTAGCTTTAGTGTACTGTTCTTTCTATTCTGGCCAATGAAAAGAGTTATCAAGTGCTAGTATGTTCAATTGCCAGTGGTCATGATTGAAAAGTTAGAGGTATATTAACATCCCCGCTTTTCCTTTCAAAAGCATTTTGTAACATGTTAATCTGATCAATACATAATAACTCTGTGTTTTTGTTTTTGTTTTTCATTTCAGTACTCCACATGACTGATTATGTTGTACTTGTACTCCCAGGAGTGGATAATGTTGTAGATTGTTTTATGGTTATTATTAATCACTAGTTGTAGTAGTACTTGAATATGATGTTGAAATGATGTGCATAAATTATTTTGATGATTTAATTAACGATAATAACATTAGTTTCTGTATAAAGGCATTGGTTTTGCAATTGACTTTAGGCACCAAAACTCCTAGGATCGGTCCTACATGTAGGGATCATAAAAAAGAGTCAATTTTTATGTTTTCATATATATGTACTTGTATAAATATACATATATTAGGATGTTTTAGTAATGTGCAATTACAGGTAGAGTTAATGAATAACACACAAATACAGTCACATGGAAACTGATACTATTTATAAATTAGGATGTAATGAATCTATAAACTCGAGAAGAAATGAGTTTAACATAGGAAAAAATAGATTCCAACATAATCATGTCCAGGTCAAAGAATAATTTAAGAAGTAGATTAATAGTTTCTTAACTTTTCCAAATACGAACAACGTATTTGTGTACTGGTTTATTATTTAACTCCACTGCAAGCTTTAATGAAAACAGAGTCAATTACGTGTCAAAAAAATATAATATCCTGGTGTAAATTATATATTGTAATTGTATACAGTTTGAAATAAATTCCAAGAAAAAAAGTATTAAAAGGTTAAAATATTTATCTTTAATTATAATGCGACCAATAATAAATATCAATATCAGAAAATATATATAAAAAGTTAGTGCATTTATTTAGTGGAAGAACCATAGTAGTATATTAAGATCTTTTGTTAAATCACTAAATTTTCAAGAAAAAATCAAACTCAAATTTGATCTCGTTTTTTCAAAAGCGTATGATACAAGGTGGTCTCGCTCAAATTATTTGAAAGCAGCTACTAATATCACATTGTTTATATTATCTCAAATAAATAAGACTGCTCTTTATGTGAAATTTACTGATATGAATAAGAAGGATATTATTAGTAAGATTGAAAGAAACATGCTAATGGTCATGACCTAAGTAACAATAAACATCAGTACTAGGAAATTAAGATTAAGAAATATATGTCAATTTGGGTTGAGGTATATACTCATATACTAAGCTCCACTGGCAACTCAATTTTTATTCACGACCCAAGTTCAAGCATGCTCTCATTATTATGTTCTATAAGACTAGCTTAATTTTTATAAATCAACTATAAGTACGGCCAATAACGTTGTGTCCTAAAATTAGTATGCAGGCTTCATATCTGAAATTTATTGCTGAAATTATACATTTCTTTAAGAAGAACAACATATTTTAAAACACTTATAATATGAATAATAAGGTACTGATAACATAAGACAATTGAAAAAGTGATCTCACTATTTATTCGATATATTAATGGTCAGCTTTCATTTATGGCAGCAGTCACTAATGTTAAACCGAACATAAATAGCAGTATGCATTAATATTGAAAATAACATGAATAATGATAAATGTTAATACCATGAAATTATGGAATTTTAAACATAAATAAAAATGAAGAGTAAATATTATTATATCAACACCTTTTGTTAATTCAATCAATTTTCATGAAGAATCCAACTGTAGATGTAGGTCTGAGTATTCTATCAAGCAAGAAAAATGTGGACCCACTTAGTTTGTTTAAATTTATGTACTGATACGATGATTTAAATTCAACTAATAATTTAAATAGAAGCTAACTATGTTTCCTTAGTGGAACTTTATACATACAGTTTTTGCAAGTATGGTGTGCAAATAGCAACCCTATGTGGTTCAATATTTTTTGTTTAGTAAACATGAACCAATCTCTTTAAAAGTTAAGAAATAAATATATGTAGAACTATTATTTGGTAGAAGTCAACTTTCTTTTTCATTAGTTGATAAAAATAAATATAACATGAGCAACAATAATAATTGATATCTAAAAAGGAGACAAACTACCATAAATATTAATACCAAGGAATCATAAATTTTACCACTGAAATTAACATTTTTTTAAGTACAAACGAAGTTAGGAGTCCAAATAGGGGAAAATAAAAAATGAAAAATGAAGCTTAAATTATGATAAATGTTGATAGCATAAACTAATGATTTTGAGATTTATAGACAATAGTAAGAAATGATATTTGAAACTAAAATAAATAATAGTAAATGTTAATATCATAATCATAAATGTTTTAGTTCCATTTACTTAAATTATATATTTCTTTAAAAATAAGAATAAATTTTCAAATACTTATAGTATGAATAATAAGGTACTAATGGCATAAGATAATTGAAACATTAATTTCATTTTTTGTTGAACATATCAAAGGTCAACCATCATTTACAACAGCAGTCGGTAAAAGTAAACCTACGTGCACAATAATAAGAATTAATATCTAAAACTAACATGACTAATGATAAATGATAACACTATGAAATTATGGAATTTTTACGATAAATAACGGTAAAGAGAAAACAATATTATGTCAAAGTGTTTTTGTTTTCACGAAGGATTCAAATATGGACGTAGTTCTTATTGGAACTGTTGGAAAAGCGGATTACGGATCTTAAGGCTGGATTAACACTAGAGGGGGGTAAATAGTGTTTAATGGATTTTATGGAATTTTTGAAATATTTTCAAATTAAACACAAACAGATGCAATTCACAAACACAAAGACAATCACAGAACCAAACATAGATGCAAATAGTAAATAAAAGCAGTAAAGGAAAGAACACACTGGAATTTTATACTGGTTCGGAGTTACCCTACATCCGGTCCCACACAATTTCTTATGCAGATTTCTTTTCAAATATTATGTCGATATTACAACCTTGATTTCAAGGCCAAGAGATACACCCTCCTGTCTCCAAGTCCAGGGCAAACTCTCTTGATTTAACCATGCTACAAGATCACCTAATTGATTTACGGGCTACAATCACACCCAATTGATTTACGGGCCATAATCACACCGTTTCCAATTACACTTTGATAGAGAGAGACTCGATACACTACGATCTTTCGATCTTTGATTACAAATGATCATATAACTCTGAATAGCACTGAGATCTTTGAGAGAGAGTGACAGAGAATCAAACTAGAGACGATCGAGTTTGATTCACTTAGGATTTCGGTAGAATTTTGTTAAAGCATTTGAAATATTTGAGTGGAGAAGAAGGAGTGAAGAAATGAAGAAAAACTAACTTAAAATTCGTTGAAAACAACTGGTATATATAGGAGAACAACGGTCATGTCCATTCGCGAAAGGTTATGACGAATAGACACTTCTTTTGAAAGTTTGAAATTTGAAATCTATGGCTACCATGTCGACGTGGGGGGTATAGGGATGTCGACATGCCTATGTTATTTTTGAAAATTGATTTTGCTTTAAAATGATTTCTATTCTAAAACTTGTCAAAACAATTTCTAAACTTTGTAAACCATTTTGAATATAGTTTAAACTTATAAAAGGGTTTTAGAAAGTAATCTTAAAATATATAATCTATCACATAAAAGTAATATTAAAAACTAAGTATAGACTTCTTTAAAATATATTTTTTAGATTTAAAGCTAAAATATTAAAAACAAGAGATAGTTTAAAAAACAAGAGATGATTTTGAGATCAAAATATTAAAAAAGGATAAGAATAGTTTTTGAATTAAGGCTAAAATATTTAAATTGATAGAGATGACTTTTAAAAAGATAGTTTTTGGAAAAATAGTTAAAATAAATTATTTTGAATATTTCGTGGATTTCATTTCACTAGAAAAGGTCATGGGTTCCATCCCACTAAAGAGGTCGTGGGTTCCATCCCACTATTAAAGCGAGAAGGTGGATTTCATTCCATAATTAAAATCCGAATAAAGATTTTAGTGCTATTATGAAGTTTTAACATAAATCTAGACTCTATTACTTATCTTGATATCTTGATCTTGATACTCATGAGTCTTCAGTCTTGATTTCTTCAATCTTGAATTCGTCGGTCTTAAATCTCTATATTGTATAGTTTTCATTCTCGGTACCTGCATATATATATATCCTGCATATACAAATATATCTAGACAAAGATATTAGTATTTATATTTATAACAAGTCCTAAGGTTATTGTCATCAAAACCATCATCTTAGGAACTAACAATCTCCCTCTTTTTGATGGTGACAACCTTTGTTTATAAAATCTAATCCAACAAATTTCGATTCAACTCTGACTCCCCCTTATTCCAACAACTCCCCCTTAATCTACTAACTCCCCCTTAATCTAAGCTTATTGTAACGATCCCAAAATTTTAGATTATTTTAAATTGATAATTGAATTTAATTTTGATTTAAATTGTGAAATTGTTCGAATTGATCTAGTTTAAAATATGAGAAATATATTTGAATTTAAAAATTTGAGTCAGGAGTTTGAAATTGAATATTAACTCTGTATTTGAAATTCGAACTAATGACTTAGAAAAATAAATTGGATTTAAAAAATTTTGCTTATCTAAATTAATTGATTGATAGTTTTTAATTTAATCGAAATTCTTTTACAATTTTGTTAAAAGAGTAGATGGGCTTTAATTTCAATGTTGGCCCATATTTTTGTTGCAGCTGTGATTAAATAACCCCTCTCCCCTCAATTTCTCATTCATTCAAACCCTAAACCTAAAACAGACGAGAAGAAAAAATGGCGGCTCGTTATTTTCGTTCGTTCGTTCAACAAACTAGAGCCGATCCCCTATTCAATATTATCTTCGGCCCCGACTTCCTTTTGGCTTGTGGAAATGGCGACTAACGAGAATTAGGGCTTCGGCGATCTCGATTTCTGGCAAATTGAAGACTTCGCCGTTCGCTTCGTTTTCCTCTTCGCTCGCGTCCAATTCGATTTGTAAAGGTGAGTAACTCAACTTACTCACATCTTATTCATGCACCATATGTTATCTTTGCATATGCTATGCTGTTTATCCTTGATTCAATTTCGTGATTTCCTTGTTACGGCTTGACTTTCTTTGTGACTTCGGTCTTGATGCTTGAATGCATCTGTAAACTTGGGTGTTTTGCTTTAATTTCGTGACAACTTTGGTGTTTGATTTTATTTTATTTTGTAGTTGTAGCATGTTGAACTTGTCCGAGCTTCTTCACTTGCATTTGATATCACTTGATTTTTTTTGTGATAATAGCCGTCATTGGCATGACTGCCACTTCCAGTTTAAAATCTTACACTTGTATATCATTAGTAGCCACTGCCTATTTCAATTTGCACATGGGGTTTGAGTTGTAGCCTTGTCCCTGTCCACAGTTTCATTATGTTACCCCTGTAGTTGTTGATGCCTCTGTACATTTGCCTGAGTCACTTGTAACTGCTGTTACTTGTTGTTCGATCTATTTGACTTCGGCTTCCACTTTGATTTTTCTAAATGGCTTTGATGTTGCTGTTTTCTCAGATGTGATCAATTTCATATAAAATGATACTTGAAATTTTAGACTGATTCATGTATATGATCATTGATTCCATCACTTTATTATCTCGGCCGTATGATTTTATTTGAAAACTGCAAGCATGATTTTGGAAAGAAAAAAAAACAGTACATTTTATTTGTTGCACTTGGTCGATCCATTGCAGATACACTTGAGCATTTTTGTAGTCTTTACTACAACCTTTGGTTGCATATTTAATATGCAGATACACTTGATGATTTTTCTTGGTTAAGATAATTTAATTTTGGAAACTGCTGTTGTTTAAAAATATTTCGAATGTTGGTGGCACTGTCCAGTTTCACTCATTTGTTACTGTTGCCTTGAACTGTCGCCAACACATTCATGTTCATTTTCTATTTAAGCGAAATTTCCAGTTCCATGTAGTTGTTGCTGGTGCCTGGTATTTGTTGCCTTCATATTCATGTACGTTAGTACTGCTTCATGTCATATACATTTTCTACTGAGATTGCACCATTCAGTTTCATGTAATCTAATGTAGATGAATGTTTTGATATTGGCTTTGCATCTCCCTCGTGTACTACCTGGGTCTGCATCCTTAATCTTGCCACTATTATGGTCTGTATCCCATTTGCATACATTGATCTTGTTTGGTAGTGTACTCAGTTTGGCTTTCATTCAAGTTTGGTCTGTCCTAAACTTCATCTTCTGGTCTGTATTCTTGTTGGTCTAAGGCTGTGCTTGCATTGCCCACTTTGGTTTACAGTTCAATTGTTTTGATGCCATACGTTTGCTTGGCATTGATTGGTTGTCACTGCCTTGTATATCTGTTATTCGTTGGGCCTTGCTCTGTTGCCTTATCCTTGGTGCACTGTCCAGTTCATGTTGTTGGCATTGATTTGTGTCAAATGATTCACTTCCACCCGAGTCTGCGCCCTTATGCTCGAGTCTGATATTTGCATTTGGTGTTGCGATGGCATCATATAAATGTGGCGAGGCCGTGCACGCGTGCGTGCACTGCAGCCACCCAAAAAAAATAAAAAAAAATCGACAGTTTTGAATTGATATTTTTTTGTGTCGTGATGCATTGATCTTTTATGCTGTATTGGCGAGGCCGTACACGCGTGCGTGTACGGCAGCCAATCGAACTCTGATGGTTTTAAAGTGACAATTTCAATTGTTTTAAATTGATTTTGTTGATTTGATAAATTGTTTATTTATCTCTGTTTGATGATTTAAAAATCTACCGATTTTTGATTTAAACTATTAAGTGTTACATTTACTGTCATCCGATTTCTTTGTTTAAAGAATCGGATAGACGAGAATTTTTGTGACTGTCGTCTATTTGATTATTATTGCTTATATGCACTAATAACTGGTTTGAATTAGACTGACCTGTGTATTATTTTCTTTTGAATGTAATACTCGGGTCAGACCGAGTATTTTACAGCTTGAAGATTTTCGAGCAGCGAAGTTAGAGAGAGAGTAAAGAATCACTTTAGTTTTCAGAAGAAAATTGTATTTTAAGATATTCCGCTGTATCAGTATTAAATTGTATAAACTCTGAAGTATATAAAAAGATTTATAGTAATGAAATAAATTCTCATTTGTTTTAATTCATTGTTATTATTCTGTGTTTCTGTGGCTGATTCTGTTTAAACCTTATAAACTAAATAACAATTCATCTTTTTGAACGTTTCTAGTTGGTTTAATCACCGACTGGAGACGGTCAGAAGGGGGAATGTTACAAGGTGGTATCAGAGCTTTGGTTTACACAAAGCTTAGTTTATGGTGTTTAATATGAATAGTTACTAGAAACAATTTAAAAAGAAGACGTTTTTCAAATCTAAAGAAGTATATAATTGTTTTTTAAATAAAGATTTTTAACTTAAGAAAAGTTAAATTGAATTGAATTAGTATTAATAAATATATGATTCGAAATTTAACTAAAGTAAAGTTAAATAAATTGAACTTGATTAAGTAAATTATTGAGATGGAAATTTAAACTTAAAAGATAAGTGATTATATAATATGAATTTGGGAAGTTTAAATTAATAAGTTGTATAACTTATAAAATGAGAAAATTTAAGTAAAACCAGTTGTTAAAATGGTTAAACAATTTTGTTAAGTAAAACAAAATTTGGATTCTGAATAGTGATATGAATTTGACTTTAGCAAAATTTAAATAAAATGATTTTAGAAATAAAATCTAAGTTAAGCAAAATAAATAAATTGGCTGTGTTGAATGAGGTTGAATTTGATATCAAAATGAATTAATAAAGTGAAGTAATGAATATGAAATTGAGTTATATAAAGGAAATTCAACTTTAATTGTAAAAGTGAATTAGTGAATATGGTGAGTATAAAAATTCAATCAGAATTAGAATATAAACCAATTGAAATTAAGTGTGTTAAACCAAATTGAATGTAAGCAAAGTAAATAAATTTGGTTAAGTTGAATGTGCATTGGTTGCTAGTTGATTGTATAGAAATTCATTAAGTGTTAATGAAATTGAATTAATGGAAATTGAAAGCTAAGCAATTGAATTCAAATTGAAGATAAGTAAATCTAAATAGAATCAAATTTGATTTGAATTGAAAGCAAACTAACTTGAATATAAATTAGTGAATGTGAACTAATTGAATATGAATGAATGTTAGTAAAATCCAATGTGAATGAATCAAATGTGATTAAATTGAAAACCAAGTCGATGAATGATTTACTAAAGAACTAGTTGATTATTTTGGAAATCGGAAGTGGATGCAAAGTTCAAATGGGAATTAGATTTGAAAATTTTGAAGTTGTCAACATGACAATCCATAATAAATTTAATAGATTCAGTATAACTTTAAATTTGAACTTGCAGAGAATTAAGTTAAGTGGAAAACTTAATATTGGAAAATTTAAAGTTGGTTTAAAACCAATATTGTGAAAAGTATGCGGAATTCAAACTATAAATTGAAGTCTTTATAAATAGGAATGGAATTTATAAAACGTTGTTTATAAATCCGGAAATGACTTATTTTGATAAGTAAATTCTTATAGCTTGTTAAAGGAAGTATATCCACAATTTTGGACAGTGGATAATCCTTTAAAAATGTATAGAAATGTTGTGAATATATTATTGAATAAAATGGTCATGTTTTGGAAAATCGATATTTTAAAACGAAGTTAATTGTTTTAAAAGATGTTTTCAAAGGCATTGAATATCGAAAACATAAATTTCAACATTCATTGTTGAAATAGACGTTTTCGAATAAAAGGAAACGGTGGACTATAACATTATAGTAAATGATTTCCGAAAGGAAATGTTTTGTACAGTATTAGGATTTATACATCTATCTAAATTTCGAATCCCTATACTGGTGATTTTGAGTTGTCGTAACGATGTTTTACGTAACATTCGTTTTAACTCAAATAATTGTGAAAGAGAATGTTTTCCTTAAAGATGAAATATATACTTAATTTTGATTAAAGTATATCGAATATTTTCAAATGTTGAAAATAAAAAAGGATTTGTGAATTACTTATTTTTAAATAAGTTTGCAAATGTTTTTTTTTCCAAATATGAAATGTTGTGAAAATATTCCATAAGGGATAAATGATTTGAAATTCATTTTCAAAGTCGAAGTTGAAAAGTTAAATGAGAAATTTGAACAATTTGTTCAATTTGAAATTTTTCAAAAAGATTGAATCGTTAAGTTAAATTGAGTTTAACTTCGACCCAAAGACAATATAAGTTGAGCTTTGAATTTCAGATGATGGTTTGGATTGTATGTCTAACATTGTGAATTGATGACATAGCAATTGATCTCTATTAAATATGTATCTATTGGTGGCAGAGAATTTATTCTCTTAGCTTAACACCCTTCTCTGAGACGTACGAGCTCAGAGGTTATATATCGATAGACATCAATTCTGTGTTGAGAATTGACGATGTAACGTGAAATCCAAATCGAATGTGAAAGTCGATAATAAATGGAATTATGAATATGAATTAGGTTTGAGATAACCTTAAATTTCCAAATCGACTTAGAGGAAATTTTTTGAAATCCTCTATTTGTTATGGATATAGGATATGTAGGTTTCAGAACTTATATATATATATGAATGCGGTAAATTTGAAAACCGTCAGTTTGGAAAGTAATTGTTATGGAAACCTTATGTAAGTTTACACGGGTATGATATGTACGAAATGTGAAATGAAGTACTACATATATATGATATTATGTTTTCCTA
Organism: Allium fistulosum; assembly: GCA_030737815.1. Taxonomy (NCBI): domain Eukaryota; kingdom Viridiplantae; phylum Streptophyta; class Magnoliopsida; order Asparagales; family Amaryllidaceae; genus Allium; species Allium fistulosum. Next base: position 414,356,172 of record CM060906.1, read on the forward strand.
AACTGAGGATATGGAAAAGTACCTTCCATTTATTATTTGAGAAGGTTTTGGAACTCTCGATGAGTGTCCATTTGAAATTCGTAGCTACGTAGAATTTTCCATAAGTTGGAATGTCCATTTGGACTAGAATCCCTCGTGATGGGATCATGTTGATTGATGTTAGCGTAATTTGAGGGGCGAGATGCCCACAGTTACAAGCGATTCCACTGAGATAGTGGCGCAACCGCCGAGTAAACTGCAATCTAATGCCAAGCGAAATTTGAGGGGCGAGATGCCTACAGTCACGAGCGATTCTACTGGGATAGTAGCGTAACCGCCGAGTGTACTGCAATCTATGGCAACAACCATGGCGAAATTTAAGAGGTGAGAAACCTACAGATTACGAGCGACTCTACTTGGATAGTAGCGTAACCGCCGGGTAAGATGTAATCCATGGGGGAACGTGCTTTCCATATCCATTTTTAAAAGTATTTTAAAAAGTATTTTCACTGGGAATTGAAGCAAGTATGTTTAGTACTTAGAGATTTTTAGACCTGCGCCTGGCCAACGTATGCCTAATGTCTGTGAGAACGAAGATGGACTTGTAAAATTTCGAGTTAGCAAGTATTTTCAAACTGTAAATAGCAAATCAATAGTTGAAATTAGAATTACATAATTCCTACCTAATAAATTAAGAAAGAGGATCTTTGTAATGTTTTGAAAGTCCACAGCTTTGGAAGAGATATATTATATAAATCTCTAACATGACAGAATTTTAAGTTTGAATCTGAATTTTGTAAGTCGAAAATTTTGGTAAAAGACTTTTGTGTCTTGATTGTAGAAACCAATAAACAAAGCTAGTGAGATTAAATCGAATGGAATGAATTCTACATATATTCATTTATTTGTAATAAGCTTCAAGCTTAGTAAAAAAATTGTGTAGGGTATAAATATTAATGAAATTTTAACCACCTTTCCTTTTCGTGGACGAAATGTTTTTAAGGAGGGAAGTTTGTAACGATCCCAAAATTTTAGATTATTTTAAATTGATAATTGAATTTAATTTTGATTTAAATTGTGAAATTGTTCGAATTGATCTAGTTTAAAATATGAGAAATATATTTGAATTTAAAAATTTGAGTCAGGAGTTTGAAATTGAATATTAACTCTGTATTTGAAATTCGAACTAATGACTTGGAAAAATAAATTGGATTTAAAAAATTTTGCTTATGTAAATTAATTGATTGATAGTTTTTTAATTTAATCGAAATTCTTTTACAATTTTGTTAAAAGAGTAGATGGGCTTTAATTTCAATGTTGGCCCATATTTTTGTTGCAGCTGTGATTAAGTAACCCCTCTCCCCTCAATTTCTCATTCATTCAAACCCTAAACCTAAAACAGACGAGAAGAAAAAATGGCGGCTCGTTATTTTCGTTCGTTCGCTCAACAAACTAGAGCCGATCCCCTATTCAATATTATCTTCGGCCCCGACTTCCTTTTGGCTTGTGGAAATGGCGACTAACGAGAATTAGGGGTTCGGCGATCTCGATTTCTGGCAAATTGAAGACTTCGCCGTTCGCTTCGTTTTCCTCTTCGCTCGCGTCCAATTCGATTTGTAAAGGTGAGTAACTCAACTTACTCACATCTTATTCATGCACCATATGTTATCTTTACATATGCTATGCTGTTTATCCTTGATTCAATTTCGTGATTTCCTGGTTACGGCTTGACTTTCTTTGTGACTTCGGTCTTGATGCTTGAATGCATCTGTAAACTTGGGTGTTTTGCTTTAATTTCGTGACAACTTTGGTGTTTGATTTTATTTTATTTTGTAGTTGTAGCATGTTGAACTTGTCCGAGCTTCTTCACTTGCATTTGATATCACTTGATTTTTTTTGTGATAATAGTCGTCATTGGCATGACTGCCACTTCCAGTTTAAAATCTTACACTTGTATATCATTAGTAGCCACTGCCTATTTCAATTTGCACATGGGGTTTGAGTTGTAGCCTTGTCCCTGTCCACAGTTTCATTATGTTACCCCTGTAGTTGTTGATGCCTCTGTACATTTGCCTGAGTCACTTGTAACTGCTGTTACTTGTTGTTCGATCTATTTGACTTCGGCTTCCACTTTGATTTTTCTAAATGGCTTTGATGTTGCTGTTTTCTCAGATGTGATCAATTTCATATAAAATGATACTTGAAATTTTAGACTGATTCATGTATATGATCATTGATTCCATCACTTTATTATCTCGGCCGTATGATTTTATTTGAAAACTGCAAGCATGATTTTGGAAAGAAAAAAAAACAGTACATTTTATTTGTTGCACTTGGTCGATCCATTGCAGATACACTTGAGCATTTTTGTAGTCTTTACTACAACCTTTGGTTGCATATTTAATATGCAGATACACTTGATGATTTTTCTTGGTTAAGATAATTTAATTTTGGAAACTGCTGTTGTTTAAAAATATTTCGAATGTTGGTGGCACTGTCCAGTTTCACTCATTTGTTACTGTTGCCTTGAACTGTCGCCAATACATTCATGTTCATTTTCTATTTAAGCGAAATTTCCAGTTCCATGTAGTTGTTGCTAGTGCCTGGTATTTGTTGCCTTCATATTCATGTACGTTAGTACTGCTTCATGTCATATACATTTTCTACTGAGATTGCACCATTCAGTTTCATGTAATCTAATGTAGATGAATGTTTTGATATTGGCTTTGCATCTCCCTCGTGTACTACCTGGGTCTGCATCCTTAATCTTGCCACTATTATGGTCTGTAGCCCATTTGCATACATTGATCTTGTTTGGTAGTGTACTCAGTTTGGCTTTCATTCAAGTTTGGTCTGTCCTGAACTTCATCTTCTGGTCTGTATTCTTGTTGGTCTAAAGCTGTGCTTGCATTGCCCACTTTGGTTTACAGTTCAATTGTTTTGATGCCATACGTTTGCTTGGCATTGATTGGTTGTCACTGCCTTGTATATCTGTTATTCGTTGGGCCTTGCTCTGTTGCCTTATCCTTGGTGCACTGTCCAGTTCATGTTGTTGGCATTGATTTGTGTCAAATGATTCGCTTCCACCTGAGTCTGCGCCCTTATGCTCGAGTCTGATATTTGCATTTGGTGTTGCGATGGCATCATATAAATGTGGCGAGGCCATGCACGCGTGCGTGCACTACAGCCACCCAAAAAAAAATCGACAGTTTTGAATTGATATTTCTTTTGTGTCGTGATGCATTGATCTTTTATGTTGTATTGGCGAGGCCGTACACGCGTGCGTGTACGGCAGCCAATCGAACTCTGATGGTTTTAAAGTGACAATTTCAATTGTTTTAAATTGATTTTGTTGATTTGATAAATTGTTTATTTATCTCTGTTTGATGATTTAAAAATCTACTGATTTTTGATTTAAACTATTAAGTGTTACATTTACTGTCATCCGATTTCTTTGTTTAAAGAATCGGATAGACGGGAATTTTTGTGACTGTCGTCTATTTGATTATTATTGCTTATATGCACTAATAACTAGTTTGAATTAGACTGACCTGTGTATTATTTTCTTTTGAATGTAATACTCGGGTCAGACCGAGTATTTTACAGCTTGAAGATTTTCGAGCAGCGAAGTTAGAGAGAGAGAGTAAAGAATCACTTTAGTTTTCAGAAGAAAATTGTATTTTAAGATATTCCGCTGTATCAGTATTAAATTGTATAAACTCTAATGTATATAAAAAGATTTATAGTAATGAAATAAATTCTCATTTGTTTTAATTCATTGTTATTATTCTGTGTTTCTGTGGCTGATTCTGTTTAAACCTTATAAACTAAATAACAATTCGTCTTTTTGAACGTTTCTAGTTGGTTTAATCACCGACTGGAGACGGTCAGAAGGGGGAATGTTACACTTATCTAACCTATTTTATAATACTCCTCTTTTTTCATCAACAAAAACTAATCCTAAACTACATCCCTCCCCCTAAATCTTATACATTAGCACTGTATATGATAATAACACAGTATAGTAGAACGTAAATGAGACAGATAATAATATAGTAATGTAAATGTGAGAGATATGAAAATTTTAAACATAATCAATCAATATATACATTATGTTCTTATCAAACCACACGATGTTCAATCATATATTACACACCATATTCAAATCAATCCAAACCATACTAATCTAATCCAAATCAAATCAAACCAAATCAATGTAAATCAAACCACATATGTCAAATCAAACATTTCTTGGAACTTGAACCCTTCCTTCTTCACCGAAGATAGGATCTGCCTTTATAGCATCCTGTTCTTCATTATCTTTGTTCAGAGTTCCTTTCTTCTTTGTTGAAGGTAGAGATCATCCATCGAATGGCATCGAAGTTCCTTTCTTGTTCCTTTATCATTTGCATTTGGCTTAATTCTAAGTGTCGTTGATTGCGAAGGATAAAAGTAAGTATGTTCTTGAAGGAACTAACAGTTTCTTTAAGATTCTCACTTAGATTATGAATAGGAGAGGCCATTTTTTGATAAAATATGAAGAAATTCAATGGAAAATAAAGGGAATTGAAATTATGCATTTTTTAGAAGAAACAGGTATTTAAAGAGTTAGAAAGTCGTTTGAAATGAAATGACACAAGGTAGGTATGTCAATTTCAATTTCAAAACAAAAAATAGTTTCTGGCCGTTACACGTCGACATGGGGTGGTAGGGTGATGTCGACATGCCCCTATTAATTTTGGCAATTTTCTTTGTTTTTTCATATTATGTACAAGTCTATATATATAAACTTATATAATATAATAACAAGCATTCCAGATATATTTTAGAGCTAATAAACAGAAATTAAGGATTTTCATTGATAATTTTAGTTAACATTACTAAACGATACATAACATTAACTAAAGAGAAATACAAACTGATACAATATGAAACAAACTAATACAATATGAAATGAAACTATTATTAGTTTGAGGATGATGAAGATGATGATAATCCAAGCCTGCGACTCACTTTCCCAAAAAACTTATTTATTTTGGTGGAAATCTTGTCCAACTTTTTACTAACGGACCTTTTGAGAATCCGTTGGTTTTCCACAATGATCTTTTGGTTCTTGAGAAGCGTTTTGTTGGATGGATTGGTAGGAGTGATAGGGTATTCGATGCTTTCCAATGAAGTCTCTTCCTCCTCCTCTCCTTCTTCTTCAATTTCCATCTCCTCCCCTTCTTCTTCCTCCCTCACTTCATGAGCCAATCTCTCATCCTTTTCGGCAAGTGTTTCATATGGTTGAAACATAAGCAGAATTCTCATGAGAGAGATGTTAGCATGGTTAAACACTTTTCTAGAAATGAACTCCTCTCTCTTATAATCAACACCAAAGTAGTTGAAAATCCGAGTGAGGTAAATTCCATGGTATAAAGTGTTTTCACCTAAAGTAAAAATTTTGGGATGAAGTTCATCCAAAATCACCTATGCCCAATTAATGTCATAGTGCCCAAAAATAGCAAAAGGAGCCTTACAAACTTTTAAGGTCGGGTGATTGAAATTTCCCAATCTTGGAGTTATGATATGTTGCAAAAGAAGGTTTACAATTCTAGCTTTAGGACGAAAATTTCGGTTTATAAACTCAAAGTTATTATCCCCTTCAAAATGTGATGAAATGTCTCACGATCATGTTCATCAATTTTAAAATCCGAAAGATCCATTCTCGTACTCTTACAACCAAGAATGTTCCTCAAAATCTCGCTATTTAAAACAATACGCGTTTCTTTAACGCTACTCCACACTTCCCCTTCATTTTCTTCATAAAAACCACGATTCAAATTTGCATTCGAATAACAAACAAAATCATTTTGAGAATCATCAATTAAGCTAAGGGTTTGATTTTCTTTGAAAAGAACATTTATCTCATATGAAGGAAAATAACTAAAGATAGCAAATTTTCCTATATGGACCTTACCAAAGTTTACATAGCTAATGTAAGCTTTGATAGCTTCCGGATCATTGTAGAGGAACTTTTTAGTGGCCTTGGACAGTCTCATGGTGGATGGAGTGCTTGAGGAAGCCATTTTTGAAGAAAGTAGAGAGCTTGAGAGTTTGAAATTTTGAAATGAAAGTGAAAATATAGGATAAAGTTAAGGAGATAAATAGATATCTAAGAGCCATGTTCTCTGGTCAAGAGATGTCTTTTCAGAGTTTTGGAATTGGTGAAAAGGTGGAGGGAAATTCAAAGTTTTGAATTCAAATTTGAACTTAAAATTTCAAGCAGGGATGTCGACATGAGGGGTAGGGTCATGTCGACATGGGTCCCCTAAACATGTGTCTTATTTTACTACTTTATTTAATATCTATATCTATATATCCTATAATCTAATTTATATTTTATTTGAAATAATATTAAATATAATAACACTTTAATATTAATATTTTAATATTAAAATAATATTATTTTGAAAATCAAAATTTTAAATTCAAACAACAAGCAATTTCAAAACATGCAAACAACCAAACATTCAAACAAGCAATTTCAATCAATATAATTTAAATGCGTACCTATTTTTAGATCCATATTTCCGAGATCATCAGACTCGTGAATAGCTGTAAAGCACATGTTTGAATTTTCCGTCTCTTGATCTTCATCACTAGAGGATGAGTCTGAATCGTCTACTGTAGTAGTATATGCTCTCTTTCTTTTCTTTGACGAATCATTACTTGGAGAAATTTTCTGTTTATACGGATGCAGACAATCTCTTTTTAAGTGGCCTAGCTCATTACAATTGTTGCATCTGACATTGTTTTGAGTCTCATTACTATTTCCAGAATTCTTGTGATCATTTCTCTTGTAATTGTTCATCTTTCTGTATTTCAAAAGCTTTCTAAAATTCCTTGTCATCAAGGCTATTTCTTCAACGTCGTCGCTATTTGAGTCCGAACCATTTGTTATTGCATTGAACGCTATTGACTTCTTTTCTGAGGCCTTGCTTTCTCTTCTCCCTTGCATTTGTACTTAAAACGACATCAAATTACCAATCAATTCTTCAATTTTCAGAGTACTAATATCATTAGCCTCTTCAATTGCTAGAGTCTTCTGATCCCATTCCGGAGTGAGCGAATTCAAAAAAATTCTAACTTGATCTTCTTCGAAAAAGTTCTTTCCTAATGTAATTAGTGAGTGCAAAATGTCTTGAAACCTACTGTACATGTCTGAAATGGACTCATTTGGATTCATCTTGAATAATTTAAACTGATTGGTCAAGATAGATATTTTGGTCTGTTTAAGTTTGCTTGTTCCTTCATGAGTAACTTGCAAAGTTTTCCAGATCTCATATGCAGACTTGCAGACAGACATGTTGAATATGCTAGTATATGATTTTTGTTTGATGATAATAAACATATATATATATATATTCATTTAAATGTATTTTTTAATGTACTATTTTATTTTTCACATAATTAAATAAATATTTGCTGAATAAAATAAATAACACAAAATTTGAATTCAAAAAAATATTTTATTCAAACAAATATTTTGTTACAATTTTGTATAGTACAAATTTGAGCTCTCACTGTGTATATATATATATATAATTTCAATTACAATACAATTTTGATTACATCATAATTTTTCACTATACATTTGCACCTCACTACATATCACTCGTTCACTCGTATTTAATCTTCAACTCTATTCCAGATTGAATCCAGCATCTGAGCGATCTATAAAATAAACACTGAAGCAGTAAAATTGAAAAATAAATATTTTTGCAGTGTAAAATAAAATGTATTCTGAAAATATTATATGCCTCGGTTATTTGGGTTGTTCGTCATCATTTAATTTTGAATTCTTCATACACGAACAGCTTGTGACATGCACAGTGTATCACTATACATGCCACAAGGCCGTGCACACTGATATACACTTGATAAACTTACAAGGATAGGTGAGCACAAGGTCAAACCCAATCAAGAGCTAGATTCAACTCAGGTGCGATTTCAAAAATCAACATGAAGTTCAAAGTGAACCAGACAAAATTGAAACAGTACCAAAATAGTTTTGAATACAAATGATTCAAAGCACATGATACAACAACTCAGACTCCAAGAGGAACCAGCACACATGCACACAGCAAAACAACACTGTATATACATATGAAGATATAACATGCTCCATGAACTGGTCAGAGCAAACTTCACTAATCCAGACAACATGAACAACATGATTTGGGTCAAATCAGTAAACAACATATATAGGCAATGCACATGTCGACAGAAAAGGGATGGTACCAAAAATGGATAAACAGAGGCATGAATGAAGACAGCAGCTCAAATGAGCAAGTGTAGCAGACTCAAATATCAAATGTACAAGATGATCTGCCTCGAAGCACATGACTCGAAGATATGCAACCTGAACCAGATTACAAGACCACAGAAACAAATGCTATCAAGACTTCAAGCATAGCACATATGGTCAGAGAACCAAGCACACACATGACTGGACTTATAGTGGAAATATGTGAATCATTGAAGCAACCAGACTATATGCAAGCAGAGATGTAACTTCAATCATGTATGCAGTGACAACAAGAAACTGCAACAAGCCTCAATAGGTAAAATGTACACATATATGGTGAAACAACATGTATACATATAGGCAGTGTGCATATTCAAGTGCATCGAACCACAATGCATCAGATGCACAGTACAGACTACATGCAATGCAACAGCAGTTCAAAATGCAAGCTAACATACAACATCACATGAAACAAGCAGTGACAGTATTCAAGTCACAGTCCAATAATGAACCGGTGAAGACAACAGAGGTGCAGACCAACCAAGTGAAAACAAAATGGTGAAACAACAATGTAACTACCAGAGTCCATCATGTAACAGCAAACGAAAAATCAAGAACAACCAGACCTGGCAACATGAACTACTCGAACACATATATATAAACACACATGTACGCATTTATATATACAGTTGTGAGACACTGTTCAAACACCATAATCGAAGCCAGCAAAAAATTGGAACCAAATCAGAGTAGCAGTTTCAAACAAAGTCCATAAATCATTTCAAATGACGAAAGTCGAGTATGCTACAGGCATGAACAGACATGACGAAGTCAAAAAGGAACCAAATCAAACAATCCGTGGTGGCCAAGAAATCGATCAAAGCCGTGATTACCAAGAAATCAAAATATATACAAATTGAAGAAGTCATTACAAATCACCAACGTTCAAGTTGAATCGAACGGCCAAAGCAAAATTATCATACGAATTCGAATAATATATTCGAACGAAAATAAAAGGATTCGAACCCTATATAAACCATAAAACATCATCGGTAATAATCCATTCGAGATCAAGCAACAAATGAAACGAACAATCATTCAACTCGAATCAAAGTCGAGTATAGTATAAATCGAAAAAGGAACAAACATACCAATTCACGCAACAGCCGACCGAACTCGACTTGATTGAAGCTGCCGAAGCAAATTGAAGAAATAATCTATCGTCAAAGCACTCACGAGAACATCCACTTGATCGAACAACAACGTCGACTTCTTCAATTACAAAAGCCCTAATTTCAGAACAAACAAGAAAAGCAGCCATCATCACAAACAAAAGAAGACACGGGCCGAATAATAGAAAAGAAAAGGAAGGATACTCCTTTATTCAATTTGGGCCGGTTTCTTTACATTAGCATTTGGGCTTTAAATTATTTAAATTAGGGTTTTTATTGTTTTTAGTTGGTTCTATTTTGTAATTTCTTTTTAACTTGTGAAATTGTCTAGTCGTGTGACTAGGGTACGAACTACGGTGGTGTAGTTCGAGAATTCGCAACTCAGTGGCTGAGTTGTGGCAGGGTTTTGAGCGTAGAGTTAGGTTAGTCGATAGCGGGTGTCGCGAGTTTACGTGTGTAAGCGTCTGACTACTTAATTTTTAGTAAAAACCTAGGGGGCAGCACGTAGGCAGGGTTTTGCCAAAGCTGGGTAAATTTGTGTGTTCTATTTTCTGCTTTTTATATTCTGCTATTATCTGTGCTGCTATTATTCTGCTGTTATCTGTGTTGAAGTTATTTTATACTTTCGCATTAAATTTTTATAATTATTAGTATCACCCTATTCACCCTCCTCTAGGGTGAAATCGATCCTACAAGTAGTATCTGAGCTAGGAACAAAAGCCATTTTTGTTTTAAAAAAATTGATTTTTCAAAAACCAATTTTTGTTTTAAAAATTTGAATTTTTAAAATTGCTTCTTTTAATAATGCTTTTGCTGAGGGTCAGTCCATAGTTAGACCACCAATGTTCAATGGTGAATTACTTACTGGAAAAATAGAATGAAATTTTTTCTAAAAACCATTGATGCTTGGAATATAGTTGAGACAGGTTATAGAGCACCAACTATAATGGTAGATAATCAGGAAATAGATAAACCGATAGATCAATGGACAGATCTAGAAAATAAATTACAGAATGCAAATGCCAAAGCTATGAATTCTATTATTTGTTCATTGGGTCAAATTGAATTTAATCGTGTCTCGCATTGTCTAACTGCGCAGGAAATCTGGCACATACTAGAAGTGACTCACGAAGGAACATCTCAAGTCAAGGAATCTCGCCTTGCCATGCTGAGTAGCGAATACAAGAATTTCACAATGGCCAAGGAAGAAAATGTCAAAGAGATGTACGGACGAATTTCCAATATCGTATACAAATCAAAAGCTCTCGGAAAATCATACACAAAGTTGGAAATAGTGCGAAAAATCCTCAGAGTCCTTCCACGGAGTTTTGAATCAAAAGTCACTGCTATTCAAGAATCGAAAGATTTGAAACATATTAAAGTTGAAGAACTCATCGGAAATCTCACCACTTATGAGCTAGAGATGAAATTCAAGGAAGAACGAGAAGGAGGTGATACTCGAAAGAAATCAATAGCTCTCAAGGGAATAACGGAAAGTGATGATAATGATGATGGAGGAGCTGAGCTGGCACTACTAATAAAAGGATTCAAAAAGTGGAACCGCAAATACGGAAATCCAACTCTAAATCAAAAATTGAAAAGCAGAATAGCCAAGGCACTAGATGACTCAGAAGAACGGGAGATCATCTGTCACAAGTGCAATAAACCTGGTCACATCAAGCCCAATTGTCCTCAAAATCGACTAGGCCAAGAAAAGAAATCAAAACGAAGAAGTTTTGCAGCCACATGGAATAAAAGTGATGGTGATTATAAAAGCACTAGCAGTGAGAGTGAGAAAGCAGATCTGTGCCTTCGAGGTGATATAACTAATAGCGATGATGACGAGCCAAGCGAGGTATCAAAACTTACTCACTCAGAATTACTTATATATTTCCACGAAGTAAATGGCTGTTTTGAATGACTTAGGGAAAAATACGCTAAAACTGAATCACAAAGAGATACTTTGATAGAATCAAATAAACAGCTTGATCAATTAGTTAAAAACTATCAAAGCAAGAGCCCTAAGTGTGATAAGTGTCCAACATTCGAAGAAGAAATGAAAAAATCAGAAATTAAAATTAAATCGCTTGAAAATGAAATTCTGATTTGTAAAGAAAGTGAAAATACTGGGAGAGAAAATTCTATTAAAAGATGCACTCAATTATTGAACGAAAACGAATCACTCAAAACACAAGTCCAACAACTGTCAACGACCTTAGGAAAATTCTCCAGAGGAGAAAAATCACTAAATATGCTAATAGGAAAACATACTGTTAATATTGATAGACAAGGACTTGGGTATACTCACTCTGAATATGTTAGAAACAAAATTAATCAAGTCAATTCAAAGTGCACAATTTGTGGAAAAACTAGACACAATCACAATATTTGCTGGTATAGACCCAAACACGTGAAAACCATACCAATTTGGGTTTCAAAAGGCACGAATATAAAATCCCTCAAAGTCAAACAAATCTGGGTGCCGAAAGGAACATATATAAATAGTTTTGGGTCTCCACAAACATATTTTTCAAAATCTTTTGCCACTAACAACCATGGACCTATAAAAACAAATAGGTCATAAAAATCTTTTCTCGTGTAGGTGTGGTGGCAGGCTAAGGAACAACAACAGTGTTATCTGGATTCTGGCTGTTCCAGGCACACGAAGGGCGACAAATCAAAGTTCCTTAGCCTAGTATAAAGGTGACAGAATCACAATGACAACAACGAAAAATTATTATGAAGGTAAAATAGGTAATGGTATATTTATCTTGAACGATTTATTAAATGTGATAATCTGCACCATAATCTGAATTAAATCAGCCAGTTATGTGATAAGAAAATAAATTTTGATTTTGATTCTGACTTTTTCAAAAAAATTGGGCAATTATATTTTTAAGAGAATACTATAAGCATTTCTAAAGACTTTGAATTAGTTCATATAGATGAGTCTGGACTAATGATGGTGTTTTTGATTGCTGCTTACTCGTGATACAAGTGGATATATTTGTTTCTGGATCTGACACTATGGTCACTGTTTGTTTATTCCCACGGCTTCAATTCAATTTCATTTAAAAACTGTTAAAATTGATTTTAAGATATTTTGTTGCACACTTCACGGTCTGGTCTATGACATTCAACTAATGACAAATTTGAGTCAACAAGAAATTCAGATGCAGATTGCACTGGTAATCTAGTTGGTAGAAAAATTACTAGTGGAACGTGCTTTATGTAGAGACATTCATTAGCTGCATCACATTCTTAGAAAAGATATCTGCATATTTTTCATTTCAAATGATTTTCAATTAGCAGACATTTCTTTATAAAACCCCTTCAGAAAATAGTTGACCTTGTTTAAGATTAGTCGTTTTAGAAAATTTGATTTTATAATTATTTTTGGATTTGATCTTAAATGACTACATTAACTAACCTGACTCTCTACTGATTATCGAAAAGATAAATAGTGATTGAAAAAGAGATGAGTGTTGATATTAATTATATATTATAACTTGAAACAGTATACTTAGTAAATTTCTTTAGAAATTTAAACAAGAGTTATAATAACTTCTGATGGGTAAACAATTCCATGACCATCTCTATTGCTATCATATTTCTAACGACCATCACTCATCAAAATCCAATATAGTATGTCAATATGTGGTATTTTAAATGGTAAATCATTCATTTTTTTTTCATTTTATTATATGTTTAGCAAAAAAAAAACATCCAAAGTATTCACTCTCATTTAAAAGTCCTCATGGTTATGCATGGGTGAATTACTTGGAATTTTTGATTATGTGCTTCCATGCTCATTTAAAAGTCCTCACGGTTATGCATGTATGGAACTCATATCAAAATTGATAAATTAAATAGACAAGTTGATTCTAATCCCATTTAAAAGTCCTCACGGTTATGGGTGGTTAGAAGATACTTGAATTCATTTTTTTTATAAAAAAGTTTGGAATGCTACTAATCTCATTTTAAAGTCCTAGCGGTTATGCATGGTTAGTAGATATTCAAATTCCTGATATAAATATACCACAAATAGACACAACTATATGGTTTTGCATCATCCCTATCATTCTAAAGTGGAATATGCACTTAACAGAGTATTTATGATTTTTGTTTGATTTTTTACTGAAATTTAATATTTATACTCGATTAGGTATTAATATTGTATTAATGTCTATCACTTTATCTCTATTTTTCTATCACTATTATTCTTTTGCTGATAACAAAAGGGGGAGTGAAAAGTTAAGATTTTGACAAATAAAGGTCAAATATTTTATTTTGTATTTACTATTTGCATATAGGTTCATTTGCATATTTTTATTTATTTTCATGCATATATGAAGGGGGAGTTTTGTGTAGAGAGGGAGCATTCAAATAAGGGGAGCAAATTGAATAATCAAATACATTTAATAAATTCAAAATCTTAAATATATGTTTGTTATCATCAAAAGGGGAAGATTGTTGAATATGCTAGTGTATGATTTTTGTTTGATGATAATAAACATATATATATATATATATATATTCATTTAAATGTATTTATTAATGTACTATTTTATTTTTCACATAATTAAATAAATATTTGCTGAATAAAATAAATAACACGGAATTTAAATTCAAACAAATATTTTGTTACAATTTTGAATAGTACAAATTTGAGCTCTCACTATATATATACAATTTCAATTACAATACATTTTGATTACATCACAATTTTTCACTATACATTTGCACCTCACTACATATCACTCGTTCACTCGTATTTAATCTTCAACTCTATTCCAGATTGAATCCAGCATTTGAGCGATCTGTAAAATAAACACTGAAGCGGTAAAATTGAAAAAGAAATATTTTGCAGTGTAAAATAAAATGTATTTTGAAAATATTATTTGCCTCGGTTATTTGGGTTGTTCGTCATCATTTAATTTTGAATTCATCATACACGAACAACTTGTGACATGCACAGTGTATCACTGTACATGCCATAAGGCCGTGCACACCGATATACACTTGATAAAATTACAGGGATAGGTGAGCACAAGGTCAAACCCAATCAAGAGCTGGATTCAACTCAGGTGCGATTTCAGAAATCAACATGAATTTCAAAGTGAACCAGACAAAATTGAAATAGTACCTAAACAGTTTTGAATACAAATGATTCAAAGCACATGATACAACAACTCAGACTCCAAGAGGAACCAGCACACATGCACACAACAAAACAACACTGTATATACATATGAAGATGTAACATGTTCCATGAACTGGTCAGAGCAAACTGCACTAATCCGGACAACATGAACAACATGATTTGGGTCAAATCAGTAAACAACATATATAAGCAATGCACATGTCGACAGAAAAGGGATGGCACTAAAAATGGATAAACAGAGGCATGAATGAAGACAGCAGCTCAAATGAGACAGTGTAGCAGACTCAAATATCAAATGTACAAGATGATCTGCCACGAAGCTATGCAACCTGAATCAGATTACAAGACCACCGAAACAAATGCTATCAAGACTTCGAGCATAGCACATATGGTCAGAGAACCAAGCGCACACATGACCAGACTTATAGTGGAAATATGTGAATAAATGAAGTAAGCAGACTATATGCAAGCAGGGATGTAACTTCAATCATGTATGCAATAACAACAAGAAACTGCAACAAGCCTCAACAAGTAAAATGTACACATATATGGTGAAACAACAAGTATACATATAGGCAGTGTGCATATTCAAGTGCATCGAACCACAATGCATCAGATGCACAGTACAGACTACATGCAATGCAACAGCAGTTCAAAATGCAAGCTAACATACAAATCACATGAAACAAGCAGTGACAGTATTCAAGTCACGGTCCAATAATGAACCAGTGAAGACAACAGAGGTGCAGACCAACCAAGTGAAAACAAAACGGTGAAACAACAATGTAACTACCAGAGTCCATCATGCAATAGCAAACGAAAAATCACAAAACAACCAGACCTGGCAACACGAACTACTCGAACACATATATATAAACACACATGTATGCATTTATATATATACAGTTGCAAGACACTGTTTAAACACCATAATCGAAGCTAGCAAAAAATTGGAACCAAATCAGAGTAGCAGTTTCAAACAAAGTCCAGAAATCATTTCAAATGACCAAAGTCGAGTATGCTACAAGCATGAACAGACATGACGAAGTCAAAAAGGAACCAAATCAAATAAGCCGTGGTGGCCAAGAAATCAATCAAAGCCGTGATTACCAAGAAATCAAAATATATACAAATTGAAGAAGTCAGTACAAATCACCAACATTCAAGTTGAATCGAACGGCCAGAGCAAAATTATCAGACGAATTCAAATAATATATTCAAACGAAAATAAAGGGATTCGAACCCTATATAAACCCTAAAACATCATCGGCAATAATCCATTCGAGATCAAGCAATAACTGAAACGAACAATCATTCAACTCGAATCAAAGTCGAGTACAGTATAAATCGAAAAAGGAACAAACATACCAATTCACGCAACAGCCGACCGAACTCGACTTGATTGAAGCAGCCGAAGCAAATTAGAGAAACAATCTATCGTTAAAGCACTCATGAGAACATCCACTTGATCGAACAACAACGTCGGCTTCTTCAATTACAAAAGCCTTGATTTCAGAACGAACGAGCAAAGCAGCCATCATCACAAACAAAAGAAGACACGAACCGAATAATAAAAAAGAAAACGAGGGATATTCCTTTATTCAATTTGGACCGGTTTCTTTACATTAGTATTTGGGCTTTAAATTATTTAAATTAGGGTTTTTATTGTTTTTAGTTGGTTTTATTTTGTAATTTTTTTTTAACTTGTGAAATTGTCTAGTCGTGTGACTAGGGTACGAACTACGGTGGTGTAGTTCGAGAATTCGCAACTCAGTGGTTGAGTTGTGGCAGGGTTTTGAGTGTAGAGTTAGGTTAGTCGATAGCGGGTGTCGCGAGTTTACGTGTGTAAGCGTCTGACTACTTAATTTCTAGTAGAAACCTTGGGGGCAGCACGTAGGCAGGGTTTTGCCGAAGCTGGGTAAATCTGTGTGTTCTATTTTCTGCTTTTTATATTTTGCTATTATCTGTGCTGCTATTATTCTGCTGTGATCTATGTTGAAATTATTTTATACTTCCGCATTAAATTTTTAAAATTATTAGTATCACCCTATTCACCCCTCTCTAGGGTGAAATTGATCCTACAAGACACTCTATTAAACTCATTCCTATCAAGTGAACAGAATAAAATATGCATGGCTTTGGAATTGTTTTGTGCAATAGTCTTTTGCTCATCAGTCCACAATGCAAAATCGGTTGTGGGTTCAATGTACTCAGTTTGTGTGATATTCCAAGCGTCTAATCCTATTGATTATAAATATATTTTCACCCAACATGCCCAATATGCATAATTACTGCCATTAAAAATTAGTGGTCTGGCAGTAGACTGACTCTCTACAAATGAACTAGTGATAGTGTTGACATTACCAGTGTCGGCATCCATTTGAAAACTTTTTAAAAATTAGATTATAAAAACTTTGAAAATCAATGCTCTGATACCAAATGTTGGAAAAGCAGATTACGGATCTTAAGACTGGATTAACACTGGAGGGGGGGTGAATAGTGTTTAATGGATTTTATGGAATTTTTGAAATCTTTTCAAATTAAACACAAACAGATGCAATTCACTAACGCGGAGACAATCACAGAACCAGACACAGATGCAAATGGTAAATAAAAGCAGTAAAGGAAAGAACACACCGGAATTTTATACTGGTTCGGAGTTACCCTACATCCAGTCCCACACAATTTCTTGTGCAGATTACTTTTCAAATATAATGTCGATATTACAACCTCGATTTCAAGGCCACAAGATACACCCTCCTGTCTCCAAGTCCAGGGCAAACTCTCTTGATTTAACCAGACTACAAGATCACCTAATTGATTTATGGGCTACAATCACACCCAACTGATTTACGGGCCACAATTACACCATTTCCAATCACACTTTAATAGAGAGAGACTCGATACACTTCGATCTTTGATTACAAATGATCCTATAACTCTGAATAGCACTGATATCTTTGAGAGAGTGTGGCAAAGAATCAAACTAGATACGATCGAGTTTGATTCACTTAGGATTTTGGCAGAATTTTGTTAAAACATTTGAAGTATAAGAGAATATTTGAGTCGAGAAGGAGTGAAGAAATGAAGAAAAACTAACTTAAAATTTATTGAAAACAATTGGTATATATAGGAGAACAACAGTCATGTCCATTCACGAAAGGTTATGACGAATAGACACTTCTTTTGAAATTTTGAAATTTGAAATCTATGGCTACCATGTCGATATGGGGGGGTATAGGGATGTCGACATGCCTATGTTATTTTTGAAAATTGATTTTGATTTAAAATGATTTCTATTCTAAAACTTGTAAAACAATCTCTAAACTTTGTAAACCATTTTGAATATAGTTTAAACTTATAAAAGAGTTTTAGAAAGTAATCTTAAAATATATAATCTATAACATAAAGTAATATTAAAAACTAAGTATAGACTTCTTTAAAATATATTTTTTAGATTTAAAGCTAAAATATTAAAATCAAGAGATAGTTTAAAAAACAAGAGATGATTTTGAGATCAAAATATTAAAAGAAGATAAGAATAGTTGTTGAATTCAGGCTAAAATATTTAAATTGATAGAGATGACTTTTAAAAAGATAGTTTTTGGAAAAATAGTTAAAATAAATAATTTTGAATATTTCATGGATTCCACTAGAGAAGGTCGTGGGTTCCATCCCACTAAAGAGGTCGTGGGTTCCATCCCACTGTTAAAGTGAGAAGGTGGATTCCATTCCACAATTAAAATCCAAATAAAGATTTTAGTGCTATTATGAGGTTTTAACATAAATCTAGACTCTATTACTTATCTTGATATCTTGAACTCTTGATACTCATGAGTCTTCAGTCTTGATTTCTTCTTGAATTCGTCAGTCTTGAATCTTTATACTGTACAGTTTTCATTCTCAGTACCTGCATATATATATCCTGCGTATACATATATATCTAGACAAAGATATTAGTATTTATATTTTATAACAAGTCCTAAGGTTGTTGTCATCAAAACCATCATCTTAGGAACTAACAGGAACTAGCCGGTAGGGGAAGTAATGGGTGAATTTATAGAAAAAAACTTAATTTGGGATCTTTATTAAAACATTTGTTAACTTTTTTACTTTAAAATCGAATGCACTATATGTATATAATTTTATTAATATAAATATATTAAATACATATATTCATGTGTATAAATAGTATAATAATAAATATATGTATATTAATAATTTTAAAATATACAAAATACATATATAGTAAAATATGTATACTTGATAATATACACAAAACAAAATTGAATTTTTTTTATTTAAATTAATATTCGTGCGGATAATATTAAAAATTAAATAAAACATATAATTCGAAAAACATAATTTCAAGCTTTAAATTATTTTAGAAAAAATCTAACTGATATTTTGTTATTTGAATACTTAATATAAATTTTATAATTTGAAAACAATTTTAAAATCTAATTTTAAATTTTGACTGAATTTAAAATACTCTCAAAAAAGAAAACTTATTAGGTGATAATTTAATTTTATAAAATATAAAACATATTTTATAATACATAAATATATATATATATATAATTAATATAGATAATTAATTGATTTAAATAATATTTAATAATAATACATAAATATAAGTAAATATTTTATTTCCGACGAAAGTGTATTATATATGAAACTATACATATAAATTAAAAAACCATATTTTTTATATAATAGAATATAGAATTTAAATCATAAAGCTTATATATGATTAAATAACATATAGTAAATTAATTAAATAATAAAAAATTGTTTTTTATTATTTAGCCATGCATATTATAGGTAGTTGTATGACAAAATATAATATATTTTTTATAAATATACAAGTATATAAACATATAACCAACTAGATTTATGATAATATATTGGTATAATAGAATCGTCACCTAATTAATATTGCAGAATATGATATATATATAATATTAATTCAATAGAATATAATTGTAAATCGGATTATTACCTTATACCAAAGCCAAAAACTCATACCATGAACCATTAAAATGAACTCTCGAATCAAATTCTAATTTTGAAGGTGCGATATCCTGAATTGCAGAACATCCGCTATCGAATAGCGTATTATTTGATTTAAGCTTGTAATAATGGTGGAGAGGGGATGAGGCGTTCGATCAGAAATGAGGGGTTTTGGAGGCTTCCAAAAAGTCCCGTAATAGGTGTGGGTCGAGATGCTTGTATAGAGGAGTAATGAAGACAAGTTAGGATCTAGATCTCTTACAAATTCTCCCTTCCTTATCCATACAAATCTAGCCTATCTTTATTCATCAAATGGCTGCACCTACCTATGCCCTATCATAGCCGAACCAACTAGCCATTATATGGGCTTCAAACTCATTTAAAGCCCGAACAGAAATATTTTGTATTTAAATCCAATTTAAACGCGTATTAATATCATATCTTGATTAATATATTTATAACTGTTATAAATATATTTAGTAATTTTGTTTATCAAATCTAAATAAAATTTTATAACTAATATGTCATGAATATTAATTAATTTATAACAATTATAAACTAATTAAATCATGTGGTCAAGGAGTATTTAACGATTCAGTTATGCGACTCTTTAAGTGTAAATCTCGTTAGTGGTTAATATCGAACTATTCGAATATTAACATTCACACGTCACTTGGCAGGTGGTGTGACATTTTAGCCAAATTTATCACTTACTTGGTTTTAGTAAAATCCAATTTTACTTTGTTAAGCGTTGCCCGATTGTGACTATTATTTACACTAACTCTCTTTGTCAAAACTACATCACTTTGGACTTATAGAATTTGGTAATGGTCAAAATTCCAATATCGTCCATATTCAACTCTATGGTCCAAACACAAAGTCCTTCGTTCAAAAATAATAATAATTATTAACCGAAATGCTCTGGCCAGAGACTTTGACTTTGAGTTGACTTTAGTTAACCGTGATACTAACTTATATAATTGAGGCGATGAATCCTCTATTGAATAGAATTTCACTTCTAATGCTTCCACTCGACCCAACTATAGTCGTTCGATGGACACCATACCACGATTTAACTATAATCAAAACGAAGCTTCCACATTAAAGATCAATAGTATTTTCAAGTCGAGAGAACTGTGTAAAAATTATCACATTGATATTTTATGTTTGACCTTAGTTATATTAACCAACAGAAAACTATCGAGTGAGTCATTCCATAGTTATCCAATAACTATCAGTACATAACCCCTTGGTGCCCCCAGTAGCAATGAGTACCCAATATTTGAAGCACTTTATGTACTCTAGTATTAACGAATGTATCGATATCCAGTCTCAATACATCACGACTGGGAAGATTTAAAATGGTATATTTATTTTTGTTGTGATAAATTACTCACGGTTACAACACTTTGTTGCTACTATCACAAAACATACCATTATGGATTTTATATTAAATATACTTTTAATTAAATTAATATAACACATTATATCAAGTATATAATAGAAAGAAAACAACTTTTATTTCGAACAAGATCGGTTATCGAGTTAGATATATGTAGTAAATTATGTAACTGCTCCTAGGGCATATCCCTAACTCTATCAGTCTCCCACTTGCACTTAGGGTCAATGATGGAATCTTATTCCTTCCTTTCCAATCGGTTTCCTTAAAACCAATCAGGTCAGTACCTCAGTGAACGGGTATGCTATTATGTTTTAATCATCTACTCTGTAAATCAACTCTCTCCGACGCTAATAAACTACCTTTATCATGTGGAACAATTCGAGGTATGTCTCTCGACTTCTAGTGAGCTCTAAGATCTATTATGAACTATATCGCAACACCGTCATCATATAACAATGTTAAGGAATTCTAGATAATTGGAATCATCCACGACTCAGTTATAAATTTGTGCATTTGTTATATATACATTGCTTTTACCACGGCGATATTCAAGGCGGTATATTTAGCCTTTCCATTGAATCACCCATATTCTTCTACTTGGAACATTTTCCAACCCAAAGCTTATCAACTAAGTTTTGAACATGAATTTGATATTGACATACCATACTCAATATCACCTATGAAGTTTGAGTCTGTTTACTCTTTCATAAGAAGTTTGTTGTTTCTGTAAACAATTCTCTAGTATTTCGTAAATATACGAGAATACTCCAAACTACAATTTAGTGACTTTTAATTTGGATTTGATATTTTTTCATGTATTAAATACATAAACAAATCACGATATTGTAGACAACATAACATGCATGATAACTTATATTATCCATGTATAAGGAATCCATCTTACATATTCCGTATTAAATATTTTAATAAGGCGCCCTTGCATATCATTTGGGACATTCCTAATATTTTTTATACTTACTATAAAAGACATTATTTACAAATCCACCATCAATTATTAAAACAACTAAATCTGAATTTAATATAAGTATATCATTAATAATCAGTAGTTTGTTGTTCACTTATGGTTCAGAAACATATATGTAGCCTTTAACTTTCTTTCTTATAAGCACACGATTCTTCTTTATTTTGACTAATCAAACTATTTGATATTTCTATCAAAACACTTGTTCAATTTTGATGCTTATTGAACGACACTTTCGTATCTGTTTTTGAATCATATCCAAAAACTCACAACTCAATATCGCTCCCACCGACTTCGAGATACTTTGGTTATTATATGTAAATAGTTTATTCTAAATCATTATTTAGAATTTTCTATTTCAACACATACGTACCAAAACATAAAGTCATACCATGCAATAATTTTTTGAGTAAAAATCCAAACCAACTTAAGCACATAAAATGCTGAATCTGTTACATTAATTTCAACATTTGAAATTGACGGTATTATCCTTATCAATGTGGCTCACTATATGCCAACTACATTTGTCTTTTTTTTAAAGACACATTTGCGTTCAATGGATTATATCCCTTCGGATACAACTATCAAAATCATAATTTGATAACGTATTCGAAAACTATTTTGGATTTGTGTATTGTACCATATCATAGAGCCAATACTCTTAATGGTTTAATTAAACAGCCGAGAATTATTTATTCTTAACATTGATAAGAAACTCACAATTTCTCTTTAATATAAAAGAATACTCATTAGACGTTCTAATGTATTTGTGTTCATTTAGGTTCGATCAATTTCATTTCATCCCTTATAATCAGTTTTAGCTTTGGATCTTATCCAAATTCATTCATAATTTCTTAAAGAAATTCCTTTTGCTATGAAGTTGGTATTTCTTGAAACAATGGTTATTTCTCAGTGCAATGGAACTGGCATTCATAAGCATTTTATGAATTGTCTTATATACAAATGAGTTTGCATTAGTTCATAATATATTTATGTTCACAACATAATTTAGTCATTTAATAACTATTGTTCCCAAAATTCTCTTGGGGTGACTCATACAAGATTCCTTGTGTACAATTATTATGTGTAGTCTTTTGACTTGCATAGCCTGCTAACTCCTTAGCCTACGATATATGAGGGTTTCTTATAAACCCTTATCTTGTGTGGTTTTGTAAACTATTCTTTGGATGATATTAATTTAATCTTGTATACTAATCTTAAGTGTACACCTTGTGTAAAGAATTTTACTCAACTTCACTCATCAATAATCATGCTTTATCCAACAAAATTCGATTACTCCTTATTAATACATCATTATGTATTGCAGGGAGGAGTGACCTTTGAGATTGAATCTTTATTTATTAGGTACATATGAAACTCCTTCCAATATACTTACCTATTTGGTCAAATCAAATCATTTATGTTACATGTTATATTATTTACTTTCCTTTTATATTCAATGAGCTTATTATATACTTATATATGTGTATCAAATAAACATGTTCATGTCTAAGATAACTCATCGGTGAATATGATGAAATACGTGGAACTATTTTGATATTAATAGACTTACAATTGCATACATCTATATGTATCAATTTGAAGAGTTCGTCAGCTCTTATGATGCTCCCACTAAATGGGTGCATAGCCCTTAATTATTTGAGATATAATTAACCAGTATCATATGATTCATAATCATATAATAATAAATTATTTCTCAAAACTATGGCTTTGTCAATAATTCCAAAATAATTGTAAATAATTTTAGATACTTCTTTATTTTCCAATGCATCAAATACCTCTACTATAGTTTTATTTCATAACAAATATTCATAATATTCTTATTGAAATAAAACTATGTCTATTATTTAGTCATCGCCGAAGAACAAATAGTATTTCATAAATAAAGTGCGGTACGTTTTATGAAAATAATTTTCATAGCTGATGCGATCAATAAGTGTTATATGACATAATCTTGCTATTTCCGCTGTTACTATAATAATGCACCGAATACGAAGGTCTATCATCTACTTAATATAGACTATTTATTTCATATACTACAACTAGTTTACAGTTGAGAGTTCTTTGATCAAATATCTTAAACTCAAAAAATCAATCTCACAACATTTTTTTTCTATGCAAAATATATTTCGGAATAGAAATCATATTTCTTATTCCAATGTTAAGTGTCAATCATTATTATTATAATTCTCATTTCTGATGTTTCTTTATAAAGAAAAGATGACCATTCACTCTCTTCATCCCAACTGTACCGTAAATCACATCTACTCTTGTACATTCATTTTTCTTTCTAAATGGTCGAACCATTCAGAATAAGTCCCTTACCATAATATCATAATAAACTCTTTACAAAATGCATTTAATCATCCTTAATATTCAAGGAGATCAAATATGATGCACCTTACATAAACTGATCAAAATGACATTTCAACGATCGAGTTCTTAAATTTATATTGTAGTTTTGGTCTTGTGTTACATTTAACACAATATGATCTTTATTGTAAACAATCAAATCGAATGCCTAATCTCGCACTATGGTTTATTTGTTTATTTTGGATGAACAAATTTCATCGAAATACCGTACATTGCAAACTGTGATCTTTCACTATATAACATTTATATGCGACTTTATATGGATCAAATATCCACAGTCTTGTATTACTTTTGAGTTTGGAACTCATAGAATGCAATACACTGTCTCAACCAAATAAACACGTAAGCAACCAAATTACAAACGTATTTAGTGGTTGTAAAATTTGGCGCTTGCATGGGTGTTGAAACGCTAACATGCAATAAGCATTTATTAGTAAGTATATTTTATATTTCAATTTGTCAATCATCAATTCGGTTTAATTGTATATCTTAACTGATAAATGTTTCATCAATCATATTAAATGCAAAAATTTGTCAATGTAGTTATTATAGCATTATATAGTATATATTCTTACGATATTAGAAAGGTTAAATGTTATCATTTTTTTTTCTAATATGGCTCCCACTAATCTTTTATGTTTCTTTAAACCCTAAGTCGAAACATAGAAATCCTTTGATTTCACTAGTGGGTGATATGACTCGTCCATTTTGGAATTCTAACCATGAGTTTGCTCAATAAGCATAACTTCATGGACGATGGATGATGCAAAACTCCTTATCGGTTGTATCATATACAACTCCTAACTCATGGTACCTTCTCCTAATTTCACTTTGACCCTGAGTTGCTCAACAAATCAAAATTAAATTATTCACTCGTACCTGCCATATCGCGATAGCCTAAGTATAGTATATGTACCTTGAGTTTGCTCAATAAATACATATAGTTATCTTACCTCGTCTATTCAATATATTAATAACTCTACACATAACATCCCTAGCTTGAGTTTGCTCAACAATTAAGGAGTATGCAAGTAATTTATTAATATATATAGTAGATGACATATTATATCAAAGATTCTTAATCTTCAATATATTATATTAAGTGATATCGACTCATGGAATAATGTATTTCTAATGAAATACCCTCATGATTCAAGTGCCAGACACATCAAAAATCATGGTATATGTACATTTACGTATGTATTTATTTCTTAAGTCTATTTAGGGTTTCTTAATGTTCCGCCTTTAATTTATACATTTATATTGTATAATTTTTATATTTCATATTACTTATATAATAGTTTTATGTATAATATTACACTAATTTAATTAATTTTATATTATCTTAATATAACATTTATATTAAGTACTTGTTATATGCTATAACCTTTATAGTATAACACATATATCACATACGCACACACACACAGATATATATATATATATATATATATATATGTGTGTGTGTGTGTGTGTGTGTATTATTTAATTAACTAGCCGTTTAATTAATTTATTTAATTAAACAATTTTAATTAAATTTATATTAATTTTCAAATTCATTTATATACATACATGTATAATTATGTTAATTTAACATTTTAAAACAACATAACATATATCATAATATACAATACATGTTTATATTTATTAATTAATTAATATATTTTATCAACCTCTTTAACAAATATTATAAATTTTAAAATTAATTTATATTAATTTTCAAACATCTTGAATTTTTTTATTATATTATAACATTTATAATATGCATATATTTTATTTTAAATTTAACTTTTAAATTTAAAATCTTATATCTTCAAACAATTTTGAAAATTAGCTTAAGCCCCAATTTAAATTGAGCCTTTTCTATTGTGGGCAAATTTTTGGGCTCATATATTTGTTCGGGCCAAGCCGATAGCTAGGCAGGGCAAAGCACTTGATTACCTAAACCTAATCCTTCAACATTACCTTTCTAGACAACTTGCTATCTAGGCCGTGACCTTAATTAGTTAACCCTAACATGACTAATTTAGACCACATGGCTATTTGGTTCTGATACCATTGTTGGAACTAGGCCAGCCCGTAACGGAAGTAATGAGTGAATTTCAGTTTTTTTTCATTATGGATCTTTATTGAGCCTATGAAGACTAATTTATTTAGAACAATTATAAATTTATTTTAAATAAAACCATTAGTTTATTTAAATTTATAGAGTGATTTTATATTATGTAGTTAATGTTATATTATATATGTGTGTGTGTGTATCATATACACATATATCTGTGTGTGCAGTGTAACATAGCAATCCAAGCAGGGTATAACATGCTCGTATATAAGTGCTAGGATTTACACTACAACAGACATATTAGTTAATCTATTAAACAAATATATTATCCAAATGTATGTTTACATGCTTTAATATATGTATACAAAATATTATATATATATATATAGACACACATGTATATATAAGCTATGTTTTATTTTAATTTTTTATATAAATTACAAGTAAATATATATAAACATAGAATTTTAACATTAAATAAATATATAATTATACAAGTATGTTTAAAATATTTATTAATTTTTTTTACTATAAAACCAAATGCTCTATATATATAAATTATATATATATATATATTAAATACATATATTGATATATATATATATATATAGTATAATAGTAAATATATGCATATTAATACCTTTAAAATATTCAAAAATTTGTATAGTAAAAAATATATATATGCCCAAGTAAGGCACAAAATTGATTTTTATATATATATATATATATTAATATCCATATGGATAATATTAAAAATTAAAGAAAAAAATATTTTGAAAAACATATTTTTTATTTTTTTAGAAAAAAATTTAAGTGGTATTTTGTTGTTTGAATACTTAATATATATTTTATAATTTAATAATAATTTTAAAATCTAATTTTAAATTTCGACCGAATCTAAAATAATAAATTTTATATAAAAAATGTGGTTTCTTGCTAAAAACATATTAGGTGATAATTTAACTTTATAAAATATAAAACATTTTTTATAATACATAAATATATATATAATTAATTTAGATAATTAATTAATTTAAATAATATTTAATTATATTATATAAATATAAAAAATATTTTATTTCTGCCAAAAATATTTTTATATGAAATTATAATATAAAATTAAAAAACCATATTTTGTATATAATAGAATATAGAATTTAAATTATAAATCTTATATACAATTAAATAACATATATTAAATTAATTAAATAAATAAATTGGTTTCTTATTATTTAGCCATGCATATTATAGGTAGATGTATAACAAAGTATAATTTTTTTTGTAAATATACAAGTATATAAACATACAACCAACTTGATTTGTGAAAATATATTGATTTAATAGAATTGTCGCCTAACTAATATTGCAGAATATGATATATATATATATATATATGTGTGTGTGTGTGTGTGTGTGTGTGTGTGTATTAGTTCGATAGAATATAATTATAAATTAGATCATTACCTTAAACCAAAGCCAAAAACTCACACCTTAAATCGTTCAAATAAACTCCTGAATCAAATTCTAATTCTGAAGGTGTTATCTCTCGAATTGTAGACCATCGACTATCGAATATTATGTTATTTAATTTGAGCTTGTAATAATAGTGGTGAGGGGATGAAGGGTTCGGCCAGAAATAAGGGGTTTTGTAAGTTTCTAAATAGTCCTCTAATAGGTGTGGGTTGAGATGCTTATATAGAGGAGGAATGGAGACAAGTTAGGATATAGGTCTCTAACCAATTCTCCCTTCCTTATCCATACAAAACTAGCACATCTTTCATCAAATGGCTGAACCTACCCGTGCCATATCATGGTCGAACCAGCTAGCCATTATGTTGGCTTCAAACCCGTTTAAAGCCCAAACAAAAATATTTTGCATTTAAATCCAATTTAAATGCTTATCGATATCATATATCGATTAATATATTTATAACTATTATAAATATATTTAGTAATTTTGTTTATCAAATCTAAATAAAATTTTATAACTAATATTTCATAAATATTAATTAATTTAATTAATTTATAACAATTATAAACTAATTAAATCATGTAGTCGAGGAGTATTCAACAATTTGGATGTGCGACCCTTTAGGTGTAAATCTGGTTAGCGATTAATATCGAACTATTTGAATATTAACGTTCACACGTCACTTACCAGGTGGTGTGACATTTTGGACAAATTTATCGCTTACATAGTTTCAGTAAAATCCGATTTTACTTTGTTAAGCATTACTCGATGTGACTATTATTTGCACCAATTCTCTTCGTCAAAACTATATCACTTTGGTCTTATGGAATTTGATAATGGTCAAAATTCCAATATCATCTATATTCAACTCTATAGTCCAAACACAAAGTCCTTGGTTCAATAATAATAATTATTATTAACCGAAATGCTCTGGTCAGAGACTTTGACTTTGATCAGTTGACTTTAGTTGAGCATGATACTAACCTCATATAACCGAGGAGATGAATCCTCTCTTGAATAGTGTTTCACTACTGTTGCTTCCACTCGACCCAACTATAGTCGTTCGATGGACGTCGTGCCATGATTGAACTATAATCAAAGCAGAACTTTCACATTGAAGATCACATATATTCTTAAGTGAAGAGAACTATATAAAAATTGTCATATCAACCAACAGAAAACCATCGAGCAAGTCATTCCATGGTTATCCAATAACTATCAATACGTAACCACTTGGTGCCTCTAGCATCTATGAATAATACACTGCCCAACATTTGGAGAGCGTTATATACCCTAGTCTCAACGGATGTATCGATATCCAGTTTCGATACATCTTGACTAGTAACATTTAAAGGGGAGCGTTTGGCATACATCCCTGGTAAGGTTTTAAAATACACAAAACATCCCTCCATTTTTTTAATAAGTTTCCGGATCCTGTTTTCAAATTCACGCGCGCACAAAGACCCAAATACCCTTTACGTTTTTAACATTTCAAACGCGTATAACTTTTTAAAGAAACATCGGATCAGCATACCGTTTTCACCAAAAAATCAAAAAATTGATGAACTTTAAAACGAGATCCATTGTTGATACCAAAAAATCATATTTCCAGTAAAGGTGCAATTATTTCGTATATTTGCAGACAATTCTGCAAATTTTGGATATCTTCGATTTTTCTTCAAATATGCAACTATTGCATATAATTGCAGGCATTTCTGCAATTATATGGTATAATTGCAGACATGTCTGCAATTATTGCATATAGTTGCAGAAATGTCTGCAATCATACCATATAATTGCAGAAATTTGAAAAACATCAATTTAATTTTTTTTTCAGGGCTCCACCCCGAACCCCTCCTTCGAACAAGGGCACGCTGCCCCCTATAAACCCCCAGCCAACATAGCGTGGAGTTGGATCCGCGAATAACTTGTCATGCCGTTGTTTTTACATATGCACAATGCCACTCGTTAGAAAGATAATTAAATTTGTGATTTTATGGTGAAAACAGTTTGTTAATCTGTCGTTTCTACAAAAAGTTATTGCGTTTTAAAGATTGATAATTAATAGGGTGCAAATTTTAATTATGGATGTGAGAATAACATCCACATATGAAGAATCAAACATTGCTGCATTGGAGGAGAGGTGTAACATAGGGAAGAAAATTGTAGTATTTGAAAATAAGGATGTAATTTATATCTTTTTTATGAGGAGGATGTTTTGTGTATTAAGTTTGATTTTAGGGATGTGTCCCTTATTTTCACTATTCAAAATGGTATATTTATTTTCATTGTGATAAATTACTCATGGTTGCAACACCTTATAACTACTATCACAAAACATACCATTTATGGATTTTCTATTAAATATACTTTTAATTAAATTAATTAATTAATTAATATAACATATTATATCAAATATATAATAGAAAGAAAACATATTTTATTTCAAACAAGATTGGTTATCGAGTTAGATATATGTAACAAATTACATAATCGCCCCTAGGACATATCCCTAACTCTATCAGTTCTCAGTTTTCCATCAAGCAAGGAATAGGATGGACTCCCTTAGTTTATTTAAATTCAGGTATTGATATGACAACTTGAATTCAAATAATGATGAGTCCCTTTAAATAGAAGCTAACTGTGTTTCCTTTACAGAATTTTAAATGCACGATTCTTGTAAGTATGGCCTGCAATTGCAACCAAATATGGTTCCAGATTTGTTGTCAAGCAAACATGAATAAATTCATTAAAACTTAAGAAATAAATAAACTGAGAACAATTATCCGGTAGAAGTCAACTTTCATTTACATTAGTTGGTAAAAGTTAATGTAACATGAATAACAGTAATTATTAATATTCTAAATGAAAATAAACTACCATAAACATTATTAACAGAAAATTATAATTTACTACTAAAGTTAACATTTTTTGAAGTATTGATGATGAGTATATAAATAAATCCTAAACATTTACATATACAATAAAAAAATTTAAAGTAAATATCCAATAATGTATAATAATACTTTTACAAAATCCACTAAAATGAAAACTGTTACTCTTAAACTAAATAACTATAAAGGTTAACTGATCATTATATTTTATTCTTATTATTATTATTTATGTGGTAAACGATTTTTTTTCACTCTTAATAATTTTATTATACATGTTTAAAGTTATTTATTTTTTACCAATAAAGTTTTAATTTTGAAAAATAGAACCAATAAAATACCCAAAGGGTCCATGCTTACTAATTTAAAATAACTACAAAAGGGCTATATGATTTGGTTTTGATTAAAATTAGTGTAAGAAGAGACCTAAAGAAGAAGAAAAACACAACTATATTATTAAACTTCATCAGTGAAATGTATTAGATAAAATGAGGATAGTGGAGTTCCAAAATGCATATTGTTTTAGATAAATGGAACTAAAGAGGACTGAATGATTTTGAAATATATTAAAGAAAATGTGGTTAGTGAGATTAGAACTTTGGTGGAGTTCTTATGAAATGAATGATACTTAAGAATTGAGTGAATAAATGGGAGTGAAGTATTTTAACTCTGAAATTATGAGAAAATTGGAAAATTATTGAGAGAGATCCACTAAAAAGATATATATAGTATAAGATATAGCATGAAGTAGAAACCCATTGTGGTTCCACATTTGTTATTAAGCAAACATGAACCGATTCCTTAAAGGGTAAGAAATAAACAAGTTAAGAACTATTATTTGATGGAAGTCAACTTTCATTTTCTTTAGTTGGTAAAAATAAATGTAACATGAACAACAATAATTATTAGTATCCAAAAAACGTAAACTACCTTATATATTATTATCAAGAAATATAACGAATAGACACTTCTTTTGAAAATTGAATTTTGAAATTCAGGGCTAGTATGTCGACATATAGGGTTAGAGTATGTCGACATACTCTTTGTAATTTTGATAAATAGTATAAAATATTATTTTGAAAATATATTGTTTTGTGAAATAATTTTATACTTTGTAAGTATGTTTAAATATAATATATATACATTATAATCATAATAAAACTTAAGTAAAACTATATGATAAGAATTTTGAAAAATAAATTAATATAAATCAAAATCTAATGAAAACAATAACTTGGTAAAATATTAAAAACTAAATAATAAGTATAAGAATTTTAAAAACTATTAAAAGCTATTTTGAAAAGAATATTTAAAAACCAAAACATTTTAAAACTATTTAAAACTTAAAAGAGAGAGAGAGAGAGATCAAGTGCTATCAGAATTTTAACAAACATTCTAGACTCTAACTTATCTGGAATATCTCAGAATCTTGAACTCTTGAATACTCATGAGTCTTCATTCTTGAGTCTCCATATCAACATCTTTAACTCTTTAATCTTTACTTGATACTGTACAGTCTTCTTATATCAACACTTGTTTAATATCATGCACTATATATATATATATATATATCTTGATAAAAAATTAGTATTTATATTTATATGATTTCTTAACGTTGTTTTCATCAAAACCAAATTCTTAGTTACTAACAATCTTCCCCTCTTTGATGATGACAACTTTGTATATAAAATATAATATAACTTCCCATTACCTAATATAAAAAACTCCCCCTTAATCTATGCCTAGTATTTTACATATTTCTCCTCCTTTGTCATCAATCAAAAATAACTAACTATAACTATAATTTTAACTTTAACTCTTAATATTAATTCCAACTCCCCCTAACTTAAACATTATACGATATAAACACATATAGATGTAACAAATAATATAATCATGAAACGCAAAATGACAGAAATGATATATAAGAAACATCATTCGATATTTTAATCAATTCAAGCATACATAATGTCACACACAAAGCAATATTTCAAATTCAACCAAATTCAAAACCAATCAAATCAAACCCAACAAACCAAACAAAATTAATTCAAGTATTATATACAATCAAACCTATTAAAACTAGACATTTCTTGGGACTTCAACCCATCCATCAGTGCCAAAGGTTGGATCCACTTTAATAGCCTCCCAATCTTCATCATCTTCGTTGATGATGCATTCTAGATTAGCGGTTGGTTCCTCTTTGTTCAGAGCTGAAATCACCCATTGAATTGCATCGAAATGTCTTTCTTGCTCCTTGATCATTTGCATTTGACTTAATTCTAAGTGTCTCTGGTTCCGTAAGATAAAAGCGAGAATGTTTTTGAAGAATTCAAGCATTTGTTAAAGGTTTTCGGTTAATTTTTGAATAGGAGAAGCCATTATTTATGATTTGGAGTTTAGGAAAGTAAAGGAAGAAGAAAGAGAATGAATAATAATGATTTTCTGGTTTAAATGTGTATTTATAAGCGTATAAATTCGTTGGAATTTAATAGACACTTGCTGTCTATTCATTTTTCAAAATTAAATTTTTTTTGAAAATGAGCCGTTGTATGTCGACATACATACTCATGGTATGTCGACATATATGCAGAAAGTTGTAAAGTTGCTTTGTTTTGATATTTTAATATATTTAGCTTATACGATTATACTAGTTATGCTTTGCAGAGTGGTAATAAGTGTATAACAGCAAGGAAACAAGAATTTCATTACTACTTAGATAAGGATTACATAGTTCACAAAGAAAAGAAAGATGCATAATACCATATTAAAATCAAACTTAAACAACCAAGTACAATCATACTTAAAAATAACTAAAACAAACTAGAAAGATGTGGATGAAGAGGATGATGAAGAGATTCCAAGCTTGCGTTTACCTTTCCAAAGAACTTATCCATTTTGTTGGAAATGCTGTTTAACTTCTTACTCATGGAACATTTGAGAATCCCTTGATTTTCAACAATCTTCTTTTGATTGTTGAGAATGTCTTGGTTGGTTGGACGAGGTGGAAAGTCAATGCTTTCTAAAGGGGTTTCCTCCTCCTCCTCTTCTTCTTCTTCGCTGTCTATTTCTTCCCTTTCTTCCTCTTCCTCATCTTCTTGTATTTTTTCCTCCTCTTCATGTGCTAACCTTTCTTCTTTCTCCGCAAGTGTTTTCATATGGCTCGAAAATTGGTGGAGTTTTCACAAGAGCTATATTTTCCTTATTAAACACTTTACAAGAGACAAATTCTTCTCCTTTAAAATTAATGCCAAAGTAGTTAAAGATTCAGGTAAGGTATACCATGAATAGTGTGTTTTCATGGGTGGAACGATTTTTGGGATAAAATTCATCCAAAATAGCTTAAGCCTAATTTATGTCATATTGACCATAAATGACAAAGAGTGCTTTACAAACTTTTAAGGTATGATTATTGAAATTTCCCGAACGAGGAGTGATAGTATGTTGCAAAAGAAGATTAAGAATTCTAGCTTTTGATGCTTTGCCAAAAAAGAATTCTAGCTTTTGGACGAAAATTTTGATTTTTAAACTCAAAATTATCATCTCCTTCAAAAATATTATGAAAAACTTCACGATTATGCTCATCAATTTTGAAATCAGAAAGGTCCATTCCAGTGGATTTGCATCTAAGAATGGTACCCAAAAGTTCACAATTCAAAACAATTAAAGCTCCTTTAACACTACTCCATACTTCTCCTTCTCCACCTTCATAAAATTTCCCTTCGTTTTGAGAGGCATCAATTAAACCGAGAAATCCATTTTGAGAACAAAGAGTATCAATTTCATAAGTAGAAAAATTACTAGAATTGCAAACTCTGTAGAAACTTTACCATAATTCATATAGCTAATATAGGCTTTCATAGCTTCTTGATCTTGAAAGAGAAAGTTTTGATGGTTTTGGAAAGTCTCATGGATGTTGGAGTGCTTGAGGATGCCGTTGATGAATGATTTGAGGAGATAAGAGAGTTAATAATAGTTTGAATTTTGAAATGAAAGGTGAATTAAACGGTTAGAGATAGAGGTAATAAGTAGAGAATCAAAGGACATGTTCTCGAGTCAAGAGGTACCTTTTCAGAACATTGGGGTAGGTGAAAAGGTGGAGGGAAAATTCAAATTTTGAATTTGAAATTGAAATTCAAATTCTAGAATGTATGTCGATATATACTATAGGGGTATGTCGATATATCTATTGAATTTTTCAAAATTGAATTATTTTTAACTATATCCTACTTTATTTATGTACAACTATTTATAACTATATTATTATTATTTATATAAAAAATATATAAAAATAGTTAAAAATAATTTAAAATATATTTTATATTATTATTATGTTATTTTAATATACAAATATATAATAATATAAAAATATAAAAATCACACATTATTCAACCAATATTATTATTAATCTATAGGATATTCTTAACAATCAAACAATCAAAAATTCAAATGATATAAAGCTTTCAATATTTTAAATGCGTACTTTTTTCTGATCCTATTTTACCAATTATATCTGAATTCTATATTGCGGTGAAGCACATGCTGGCTATTTCCGTACCCGAGTCATTTTCACTTGATGATGTGTTTGAGTCATTTAGTATTGCAGTATAGGCTCTTCTCCATTTTCTAAATGAATCAGTGTTTGGTGTGGTTTTCAGTTTCTCAGGATGTGGCCAGTCTCTGTTTTAAGTGACCAGGTTCATTGCAGTCATAACATTTGATGCCATTTCCGCTTTCACTTCCGTTTCCATGATTTTTGTTGTCATTTCTTTTAAGATTATTCATCTCCCTATATTTCATGAATTTTCTGAAGTTCCTTGTCATGAAAGCAATTTCTTCATCATTATCACTATCTGAATCCAGATTATCTGTCATTGCATTGAATGCTATGGATTTCTTCTATATTGCTTTGCTTTCTCTTCTTCCCTGCATTTGTGCCTAAAATGACATTAAATTGCCAATTAACTCTTCAATCTTTAGTGTGCTAATATCATTAGCCTCTTCAATTGCAAGAGTTTTTTGGTCCCATTCATGAGTAAGTGAATTGAGGATTTTTCTAACTTGATCATCTTCAGAGAAATTTTTACCCAATGCAATAAGTGAGTGTACAATATCTTGAAAACTACTATACATATCAGATATGGACTCATTTTAAATAGTTGAAACTGGTTTGTTAACATGGAAATCTTAGTTTGTTTGACTTTACTTATGCCTTCATGTGTTACTTGCAAAGTTCTCTAAATTTCGAATGCAAACTTGCATATAGATACTATTAAATTCATTTCTATCTAGTGAACAAAACAGTATATTCATGGCTTTAGAGTTACTTTGGGCAACTGCCTTTTGTTCAGCAGTCCATTGTGCAAAATTTGTCTCGGGTTCAGTGTACTCAGTTTATGTGATATTCCAAGTATCTAATCCAATTGATTGTAAATAAATTTTCATTCTACATGACCGGTATGTGTAGTTATTACAATTAAAAGTGGTGTCTGACAGTAGATTATCCTTTAACAAATGAATTACTAACAAGTGTATTAACGATGTTACTAACAGTACTATTACCAGTTTTGGTAGCCATTTAAACTTTTCAAAAATCAGATTATGAAAACTTTGAAAACCAACGCTCTGATACCAAATGTAAGATTGCAGAATAGGAATCTTAAGGCTAAATTAACACTAGAGGGGGGAGGGGTGGATAGTGTTTTCTAATTTATGTGAATCCTTTTGAAATCTTTTAAAATTATACTTAGAATACTGAGATTAACAATCACAGAAACAATCATGGAATCAAAGCACAGATAAACAGTAAATGCAGTAAGAGTAAAAGGAAAGAACACATCAGGATTTTATACCGGTTCGGAGTTACTCTACATCCAGTCCCCTACAATTCCTTGTACGGGTTTATTTTCAACTAGTAAATGCAAATACAATCTTGATTTCAAGCCTACGATACACACCCTCCAAAATCCCGACCTCTAGATAGAGCCGCTTGATTTTTGGGCAACAAGCACACCCACTAGATTTACGAGCAACTAAGTACAGCCAATTGATTTCACGAGCGGCAATCACAACCACAAGTATATCAGTTTGATTTTATAGAGATTTACAAACTTGGAACTTCAATCTTGATTACAAATGATCCTATAATCCTTGAATAGCACTTAGATCTTGATTGGAGTGAGAGAGATGATAGAAATCAGAGAGCAAATGATAGAGAATCAAACTAATGGCAATGGAGTTTGATTCTGGTTGAAATTCGGCAGAGTATGGTTATAATTTATTTTAGAAAATGAGAGAGAAGGAGGAGAGAAGAACAATGAAAAGTGATTAAAAAATTCGTTGGAAACACAAATATTTATAGAGGAATAACATTCATGTCTATTCGTAAAGAGATACGAAGAATAGACACTTCTTTTGAAAATTGAATTTTGAAATTCACGGCTAGTTTGTCGACGTATAGGGTTAGAGTATGTCGACATACTCTTTGTAATTTTGAAAAATACTTTAAAACATTATTTTGAAAATGTATCGTTTTGTGAAATAATTGTATACTTTGTACGTATGTTTAAATATAATATATATATATATATATATATATATATTATAATCATAGTAAAACTTAAGTAAAACTATATGATAAGAATTTTGAAAAATAAACTAATATAAATCAAAATCTAATAAAAACAACAACTTGGTAAAATATTAAAAACTATTAAAAGCTATTTTGAAAAGAATATTTAAAAACCAAAACATTTTAAAACTATTTAAAACTTAAGAGAGAGAGAGAGAGATCAAGTGCTATCAGAATTTTAACAAACATTCTAGACTCTATAACTTATTTGGAATATCTTGAAATCTTGAACTCTTGAATACTCACGAGTCTTCATTCTTGAGTCTCTATATCAACATCTTTAACTTTTCAATCTTTATTTGATATTGTACAATCTTCTTATATCAATACCTGTTTAATATCCTGCACTATATACTATATATATTTTGATAAAACATTAATATTTATATTTTATATGATTTCTTAAAGTTGTTACCATCAAAACCAAATCCTTATGTACCAACACAAACATGAATCGGTTCCCTAAAGGTTAAGAAATAAACAAATTGAGAATTATTATCGAGTGGAAATCAACTTCCATTTCATTAGTTGGTAAAAATAAATGTAATATGAACAACAATAAATATTTATATCCGAAATGAACATAAACTACCATAAATATTACTATCAAGAAATGATAAATTTACCATTAAAGCTGATATGTTTTCAAGTGCTAATTGTGAGTATATTGAATAAATTCTAAACAATCACACATACACCAGAAAAGTTAAGCAATAATCCGATAATGCATAATAGTACTTTGAAAAAATATCCATTAAAATGAAACATAGCTCTTAAACTGAATAAATGCAAGGTTGACCGATCATTATCTTTTATTCATATTTATTATTATTTATGTTATAAATGATTTATCATTTTGTTTTTCATTTTTAATAATTCACAATACATGTTTAATGATATTTTTTTACTAGTATTGTTTTAATTTTGAAAAATAGAACCTACCAAAATGGATCATGCTTATTTTAAATAACTACAAAATGCTGGTAGGACTTGGGTGAAGTTTTCATAAAATGAACGATGCGTAAGAATTAAGTGGGTGAAGTATTTTAATTTTAAAATTATGAGAAAATTGAAAAAAAAAATTATTCTAAAATTATTTGGAATCAGTTTCAAACTACATATTGTTTTAGACAGAGGGAATTAACAAGGGTTGAACAATTTTGAAATATACTAAAGAAAATGTGATTAGTGGGATTCAAACTTGTGTGGAGTTCTCATAAGATGAATGATGCTTAGCAATTGAGTGAATCGAGGAGAGTGAAGTATTTTAATTCTATAATCATGGGAAAATTGGAATAATGTTGACAGAGATACAATAACAAAATATATATTATAATATGAGATATAGTACGAGATGCGACAATAAGGAGGAGGCGGACAACTCCAACTTCTTTAGCCCTGAAATTAAGGGTTTTGAATTTTCAAGGTTGAATCCCCATAACCACCGAACAAAAGCGCATCCATTTTTTGGACGCTCAACGCTAGACGTCTAACATTGGAACTTTCTTGTTTTTGTTTTTTTGCTTTTTAATGCTGAACGTCCATTTTTTGAACGTTCAACATGACGTACAAAAAATGGATTTTCAACATTGGGTCATACCCCCTTTAGCTTTCTAAGTGAGGTAACCCAATTCAGCTGAATTGGGGCTGAACCACCATTCAATTTGAATAATAGTGACTAACCAAACCAATTTATTTCAGGTTGTTTGATTTGGTTTTGAAACAAGATAGGTTTATAATCGGTTCGTAAAATAATTTTGTTTTGTTATCGGTTTAACCAAATTAACCGAACTTTTATTATATTTTCAAAATTACTAATGTGATAATAATTTTATTAGCTTAGTTTATTGGTCTAAATAATATTTATTTATCATATATGTATCAAAATTATTATTAGAAAGCATAATAATGCTAAATAAGGATACTTTAATCATATATTTAGGTTTTATTTCAAATTACAATGAACATTTAAAACATAAAATGTGAATAATATTTAGTTTAACAGTCCATTTTTAGTTTGGTTGGTTTGATTTGATTTTGATTTTTATTAGTTTTAGTCTAGTTTAACAATTTTCATCACTGGATAAATCAAACCAACTAAACGCTCACCCCTAACGCGGCGTTAATCACTCTGTGGCAAAGCCGCATTGAATTGGATGATGTGACATGGAAGGATGATTTTCATGGAGCTAGCTTATGAAAAATTTGTCCTACAAACTAAGCTGTTTTCAAAGTTTCCCCCCGAAATCAAGATAATCTGACTCTTCTAATTAAAACTAACAATTTCCTTTAGTTATTGTTTATTAAAAAAAATAAATGCTCGTATTGATGTTCCGTAAGGAGCACTCTTAAAGTACCAACATTATCCTTATTTTTTCCTTCTAGGAAAAATAATTTTTAAACAAAACAAAAAATTCATTGCTCCATATATTCATTTACTCTATAAATAGCAATAACAACACGGCTCCTAATAAAACAAACTTTTCTTCCGTCTTTCTTCAAGCAACCTCCTTTCTGTTACTCCCCGATTCCAATTATAGGGATCTGTAATGGCACCAAACGTAGATTCTTCAGTCGAAGCTCGCCGTCGCTTGGCCGTACTCTCCGGTCACCTCATTTCTGCATCTGGAGATGTTCCTGCGATCATTGATTCGTCTATGGCGTCAGCCAACGTTCAGCCAGCTGGGAATTTAAGTGGATCTTTGTTGGTGGTTGATCAGAGGACTGGGAAGAAGTTTGAATTCAAGGTTTCGGAGGAAGGGACTGTTAAAGCTACTGATTTCAAGCAGGTTGAAGTCTTTTTTATTTTGTGTTTACGTTCCTAATTCGGTTGAGACTTTACGGTTTCACAATTTTGACATAAATCATTGCTATTCCATGTGAAATTAGTTTGCATTTCGATTTTGATTTCCAACTATAAGAGCATATCTAACAACAAGGGAGGAAAGAACTACAAGAAGAACTAGTGTGTAGCTTGGGTCAATTCTTCAACAGTTAACGTAGTGTATAAACTGATTCAGGACATTTGTATAAACTTATGTAATGTTTAGGGGTTTTAAACAAATTATATATCAAAAAAATTGTTAAAAAAGTTTGATGTCTATTCAATTGATGTCCATAGCTTCTGAAGCGTTACAAGCAGAGCACCAGATTAGGAGTTAGAAGGCAGCTCAGTCTGAATTAACAAGTGTTGCCTCATCTGTTGAGGAAGAATTTAACAAAAATCGGAATTTTGAGCCGATTCAAGTCATTATTTAGTAATTTCGCGGGATATAATTAAACTGTAGTCCAATTAAATTGTTACTATGAACATTGTCCATTATTCAATAGAGATTGAGTGGTCATTGCTATTCTGGTGAGTTATCTTCCTGATCTGATCTTAAAATGAGTAGCAGCTTACCAGCCTCGTTGATTTAGGAGTTGAACACCGATAGCATATTCTGGAAATTTAGGAGAGTCAGAAACACCATGCAGGATAATTATAAATATGAAGGCCATCAAATTAGTACACCTATTGCAATCATGAACTCAATTGGCTATGCCGAACCCTTGTTGACCTGGGAGTCCAATTTATAATCAGATGTTGAAAATCAACTGTTTTCCTGCTCTGATATATTTACCAAATATGTTATCTGAATCCACTCTTTCTGTATATCAATGAAACTTGTAGCTTTTGGTGAAGTTTGTTCTATGGCATGCTCACGGTTTTAATTGTATTTCCTATTACAGGAAATTATTGTCAAGAACAAAATTTCTCAACGTTTTAGCCTTAAGGACAGACCTTCAATATTTTAGCCTGAAGGACAACTTTTGTTAAGTATCAGTTTTTAGTTATTGATAGCAGTTTTTAGGTATCAGTTTGTAATTATCGATAGCAGTTTTTAGGTATCAGTTTTTAGTTCGGTAGCAGTTTTGGAAGAATGTTTGTCCTTATGAATAATGTTTATGAGAATGTTTGTCCTTGTGGTAAAAATATTGAGGTCGTGTCCTTGAGGCTAAAAATATACAAATTTTTGTCCTTTAAATTAATTCCCCCTTCCTATTACTATTACTTTTACTATTATTGCATTTATACAGTTTTTTGATTGGAGAGATCCCTCATTTTTGTATTTCGAAGGTGCTAATCTTTGTAGACGATGGTTAGCATTTCTCTGATAGCTAGTAGTCTTTTTTCAGTCAAGTAATTTTTTATCCCACATTTTAATCTTTATTTTATTTTTTATTTTATTATAGTACTGTTATATGTAAGGAGATACATGTCTGGCATGTTGCATATTGGAGTAATCCAATTGAAACAGTGGCCTTAAT
The DNA here is from genome assembly GCA_030737815.1 of Allium fistulosum. Lineage (NCBI taxonomy): Eukaryota > Viridiplantae > Streptophyta > Magnoliopsida > Asparagales > Amaryllidaceae > Allium > Allium fistulosum. The sequence goes on from CM060906.1 coordinate 414,397,931, forward strand.
ATTGGATTCGAGGAATGCTAAATTGCAGTGTAATTCTCCCCTCTTATTAGTATAGGCCTATCACTGTTGTAAATTAGGTTGTCAGGATAACATTATTGTATTTGCATTTATTATGCGATGACATTTATTTTTAATCATTTGATAATAACTATAATAGATTCACAATTTTTATGTTCGACGATACACTTCTCAAATGCCCTCCTATTATACAAATGTGACCATTGGTTTGAATCCCGAACAAATAATAACATTCACATTTGTTTGTAATAGTAAAATTTTGTATATATATGAGGTCGTGGGTACCAATCCCGGTTCTGACAAACTAAGTTCTTTATTTTTATTTGCGAAACTTGTATAAGTAAGGTCACCGCTTTGAGTCTCAGTGATGACAACAAAGTTATATCTTTTTTCTTTCTATTTTTCAACTCATCTATTTTCATTATGTATCCTTAGTGTTAGTACACTTATTTCAAAATATGCATTATTTTATGCGTTTAGAGGAATGCTAAATGACAGTGTAATTCTCCCCAATTATCAATATAGTCGTATCAGTGTTGTTAATTAGGTTTTTGAAGGTAGTATCACCGTATACATTTGCATTTATTATGTGATGAATTTTTGTAATATTCTAATATAATTATGATGGGTTCATAATTTTTTGTCCAATCACACGCTTCTCAAAACGGCCCCCTATCGTACAAATTAGGGGTGAGCATATATTGGTTTAAGCCGAATAAACTGATCAAACCAAAAATGTTTAGTCGGTTCAGTTTGATTTTGTTAATTGGTTGGATTTAATTTCGATTTTTATATTTGTTTGGTATTTTGGTCGGTTTCGGTTTTCAACGTTTGGAGACCAAACCGACCAATTAAAACGAACAGAAAATTTAAATTGTTAGAAAATATATTTATCAATGTCAAAATTATTATTTATAATTTTATATTATCATCTTAACAATTTCTTTCAATTAATGTTAATGTTTTTAGACGAGGGACGTGATTGTTTCTAAAAATCATAGCATCACACCTCGTCATGAACTCACAATCAATCGTATCAGTCTCATATTATGTTAGCAACTAGACAATCTAGCTTATTTAGTGACAAACCAATTAAACCGATTAAATTAAATCAATTATTTTCGGTTTAGTTGGTTCCGATTTTGAAAAAAATCGGTTTGGCATGGCTTAGTTTTGTTTCTTGAATGGTTATAAATTTTTTATCGGTTTCTAACCGAGCCAACCATTTACTCACTTATAGTACAAATGCGCCAATGGCATGAATCTCAAACAAATAATAATATTCAGATACAATTTTAATTGTAATAGTTGTATATACATGAGTTGTGAGTTCCAAATCCAGTTCTGACAAATAAAATCCTTTATTTTTATTTGCAAAACTTGATATACAAGTAAGGTCACGGTTTTGAATCTCAGTAATGACAACAAAGTTCTATCTTTTTTCTTTCTGTTTTTTAATTCATTTGTGTTCATTTATATATGCTCAATGTTAATACACACTTCTTTCAAAATATACATTATTTTAGGTTTGTTTTACATTCATACTTTTAACATTTTTCTTATTTTGTTATCATGTTTAACGTGTTTCATATTAAAACCCATATGAAGAGTTAATTGATTAATTTAATTAAATTCATCAAACTTTTCTTTTTCAAATATGTTTTCACGCACATATGCTGAAATACAAGTAGTTTTAATAACTTTGCTCCCACTCTTTTGTGTAAATCGCAAACTTTGAAAAACGTTCTTATTTTTTAATTATATACATATGAAATTACGAGTTCAAATCCTGATATTGATAGAAGCACATCACTATTTTTTACTAGAAAATTGGTACATAAATAAGGTGATAGAATTGAATCCCAACTCTTTTAAGAACTATTTTTCTTTGTTTTCTATGTTTTTTTTATATTTTTTGTATTTTTATATTCTCAATATCTTCAAATATCCATGTTAAAATATTTATGATCGTGTTTTGTTCTACATACATTTAATATTCTACTTGTTTAGCTCTCTAACTTCATGAACAGTAAAATTTCTTACTCAAAACTATTTATGGTCAATTGATCTTCTTTGTTTTTAATTTTTTTTTAATAACGTAAGCTTAATTTTATTTTAAAAATAAGATATTCAAAAGTCGCTTCAAACTGTTTATTCATTGTGTATCATTACTATACTATTTTTAATCAAATATATTATGAAAAATAGATTTTGCCATCTTAAAAATGATTGTAAAACTGTTTATATTGCCTATTCTATTCTTAAAATTTTACAAAGTTTAATTTTAATTATACAATTTAGAAAACATCAAGCTTAAGTAATTTTGAAGTTACTTTGAATTGTATATTTATTATATTTTACAAAACAAAAATAATCAATATTCCCGTTACCAAATGTTTTGATTATTCTAGGTCAATATGTAATTGTAGGATATTTTAATATATTTGGATTTACCAAATGAACTGATTATGTTGATTCTTATCTAATTTTATTTGAAAACACACTTTTTAATATTGAATTCTCTCAAAAAATATTTAAATAGTAAAGAAAATTGATTTCATACAAAATATTTTTAACATCTTATATATTTTTAAAACTATTTAACTTGTTTTGTTTTAATAGAAGTTGAAAATTTTAACCTATTACACTTTTAAGTTTTTATTTGGAACACAATATCTTCAAGACCATTTTTAACTATGAATATTTTTGATATAATATATAGTTTTAAATTAAAAATAGTCAATATATATATGCGAAGTTTATTATTTGATATTATAATATTTTCATTTTAATGATATCCTATCCGCACATGCATCTTACATGCCAAAGTGCTAATTGAACCAATGTCATGATATGGGCAACAGATGTTTAATTATTTGAATTTCAAATTAAAACCTTTTGCCTCTCATGCGTAGCGGTTGTACTAGTTATTTACTTTAATGCACGAAGTGCATGCTGCTCGTACTATATATTCAACGGTATCAAAGTTACATGCACCTTTTGCATATATTGAACATATACCATGATGTCAAAATTTGACATTTTTAAATTTAAAGTTATAATCTTTTCCGTTTCACACGTGCAATGCATGTCCTACTGATAATTTTGCATTTCAAGTGTGAATCACATACCTCGTAAAATGTATTGTCTTTTTTGCTCGAAGTGTGTGGCATTTGTACTAGTTAAATTCCTTCTGCATGCACGGAGCGCTTTCTGCTTGATTTACTTATGTTTCCTTGAATGAGTGGAGCTCTTGTCGTCTGTATTACCTGCGTTGTCTTTCATGCGTGGAGCGGATGACATTTTTACTCATTAATCAAAGTACCATTAGCCTTAGGAAGGAAGAAAAAATTTTCATGGACAACGCAGCAGTAGTTTTAGATTGAAATCTAACTTTTCTTAATTGCTGCAGATAACAACCGGAAAGAATGATAAGGGTCTTAAACTCTACGATCCTGGTTACCTTAATACTGCTCCTGTTCGATCGTCTATATGTTATATTGATGGAGATGAGGGTATTCTGCGATATAGAGGCTACCCAATTGAGGAGTTAGCTGAAAGCAGCACATTTCTTGAGGTGGCATATCTCTTAAGTAAGTTTTAGCATCAACCTTGTTGATTCAGCGTTTAAATTGTACTTTTAATTTTCTTTTGCTAATCAAAATTTCATCCCAGTGTATGGAAATTTGCCATCTAAAAGCCAGTTGACCGATTGGGAGTTTGCTATTTCTCAGCATTCTGCTGTTCCCCAGGGACTTCTGGTTTGTACATCATTCCGTTCTTCGTTGATATTTTTGGTTGGTTGGTTACTATGCATCGTTATAGTGTTGCTCTTATCACACTGATATATTGTTCAGGATATTATTCAAGCAATGCCTCATGATGCGCACCCAATGGGCGTGCTTGTTAGTGCAATGAGTGCTCTCTCTGTCTTCCATCCAGATGCCAATCCTGCCCTCAGGGTGAGCTTGTTACTTTGTAGAACTTTATTTATGAGGAACAGAGGAAGAAAAGTCTAGCTGCCTTGTATAAGCACATTAATATCATAGTTGCTAAACAAAACAAGTCCATGCTGAAAATACCTTGGGTAGCATTTTAACTCTTAATATTACTAACAAGAAATGAAGAACATGTGCACAAATTGTATTGTAATCTGCAGCGTAACATACTGAAATCTGTTTTATATACAGACATAGACGGAGCTAGAATTTCATATTGACCCAGGCTAATAAATTTTTTGATATGTCAAAATAAATATTAATACAATAAATAAATATAATAATGAGCATGTAAATCATTTTAACTAACATTTATGAAAGTATGGATAATAGGTTTAACAATTATAAAACCGTGGACATGTAAATTAAACTCGACCGTCAAACAATTCCAATTAATATCAAAGGAAAAGCGATTACCAACCAATTGGTTCAAAAGTTTAGTAAATTAGGGTTTTATACCGAGAAATGGAATAAACTAATGTCTTATTTATTGAAAAATAACATGTACGTAGCACCATAGCAATTTTAACAATAAAATTTAACTGTGATATTTTTCACAAATACTTTGTTTTCTTTAATGTCCAACTTGTTAAACAGTTTAATGGACTAAAGTAGCATTGAGTTTGTTACAAGTCTTTTCTTTTGAAATCTATGTTATAAGTCTTTTCATTTATTTAAGAATATGGACCTGGGCTGTAGCCCAGGTATGAATAGGCATACATCCGTCCCTGTATACAGACATATATGCGTGCATATACGCATACATACACACATGTATATATACATACACACGTATGCAAACATGCACACACATGTATATACACATACACAGGTATACAAACATGCACAGCATATGCGCTCGTGCGTGCATGAACAAATATGTACATATTTATTTGTATAAGAGTAGGATCAAGACATCATCTTATAAATCTCCCTCTATTCCCCTTCGTCATTTTGTGCAAAAATATTTCGGATCAAAATGGATGTTTGTAGACATGTTCTATTCGTTAGCGAGACCTTTACAAAAATTCGAATTATTTCGAAGCTTTATTCCCTTCCAAGTCACAAATGAATATGAAACGCCGAATATATTTATGTTAACCGTCGGTTCGAAATATAATTTTGAAGGAGTTAAAGTTTCGAATTTTTGTGAAGATAATCTCGCTAACAAATAGAACATATTTATAAAGACCACTTCAATTCAAAATGTATTTGCACAAAATGACAAATGAGGGATTTTGGTTTTTTTATTTTATTATTATTATTACTTTTTTTTGGGGGGGGGGGGGGTGCGATTTGTACGGAAGGGATCTTGATCCTTCCTCATACATACATACATATTCAATGGCATCCCTATTTTTATCGCTGGTTTTATTCAAATATTTGTTGTTTTCTCTTTTTTGTCACATCTTTGTTCAAATCTTGATCCTTTCTCTCTTTAATTGCTGGTTACACACACACATCCTTATATATGTGTGCGTGGGTGTGCATGTGTATGTGGAGGGATCCATACTTCTCTACTTTTAGCTCCTTTGCATCGCCTTAATAATAGTCATTTTAAATTATGGATGGATTTGATGTTATTTTCTCTCATACTGTACATCATCGTTTAATCCATCCATTAATTAATCAAACAATGGCTATTATTAAGAGGCTACAAAAAGGATAAGTCCGCACGCGCGCGCAGATGTATGCATGACAAGGCCTGGTTACCACTTTAAAAAGCTTAATTTTGAACCACGCATGCAACTTTATTAATCAAATGGTTGGAGTGGAGACCTATTATTCAATAAAATACAATCATGATGATTTTTTTTTTCAATGTCCACAAAATGAATCAGTTTCACTGGGTTAAGGCTTAGAGGGGTGAAACTTAAACCATGGCTTTTTGGATGCATTGATATCTCGTTTCCTACTTCCTAAAATGACCAACTGTTATGTGTTCTTGACATTCCTATGCGCACACACTGCACAACAATTTCCCCTTCTTCTGTAATAGTAGAATTTGTCCATTCTGTTTTGTTGCTTCAGCTTGTTGGATAAGTTGGAAGTCTTCAAACATCTTTTTTAGAGTCATGAAGGTACTGTTGCATGCTTAACATTTAACATAATTATTACTGACATTATTTCAAATCGTGTAGGGTCAAGATCTTTATAAATCAAAGCAAGTTAGAGACAAGCAAATTGCTCGGGTACTGGGAAAGGTAAGATATGCATTCTCTGCCGATTTATTCATACAGAAATGTATCTTTTATTTCCTGGGTAAAAATTATTAGCCAGTTGTACCAGTTAACCAAAGGGTCCAGCCGTAACATCACCATAAAAGAGGAACACTGTCCTGCTAGTTAAGCTTTTCATTTCACAAAGTGTTTATACCAATAACTTGTAAGTTGCATGCATGCAGGCACCTACAATTGCTGCCGCTGCATATTTAAGATTAGCTGGAAGGCCTCCGGTGCTTCCTTCCAACAACCTTTCTTATTCAGAAAACTTCTTGTATATGTTAGATTCGCTGTAAGTTGTCACTTTCACTTTACACCTTGTTGGGAATTGACCATATCTCTTGTTTACCTGCACTAGTTGTCTTTGTGCATTTTATACACTCTATATCCTCATTTCCTAAATATCTGTTTATATAATTTCACAGTAACATCAGCCTGTCATCAAGAATTATTTCTTATAATACATTTTTTGTCAAGTGTCAATCAAGAAATGGTCAAGCACCCTCTCTAGCTTCATTGTTCATGTGACAGTTTTTACTAATTTCACATGAGGTGCATGTGTAATACAGGGGTAACCGGGATTACAAACCTAATCCTCGACTTGCTCGGGTACTGGATGTGCTTTTTATTCTGCATGCAGAACATGAAATGAATTGTTCTACTGCAGCTGCAAGGCATTTGGCTTCAAGGTATCCAAATTGGTAGATTATCTTTCTAATTACAAACTTTGCTCGACTGTTAATCATATGGTATTGACAGTGGCGTCGATGTCTATACGGCTCTTGCTGGAGCTGTAGGAGCTCTCTATGGTCCACTGCATGGTGGAGCAAATGAGGTAAGAGCTTCGGATAAGAAATTCGTACTACTATTTACACTTAATTGCCGAGGTTGGCGAGAGGCCAGTACAATTAGAGAGGGTTTCTGATTCTTCTATTTTCCAACCTTAGGCTTTATAAATTCTTGTTTTGTTTCTTGTATTGTTTTATGAGTGCTGAAAAGTATGTTTGATACAATTAGGCTGTACTTAAAATGTTGAGTGAGATTGGAACAGTTGACAATATTCCAGAGTTCATTGAAGGTGTGAAAAACAGGTGAGTCGTGTTTCTGTAAATTACATAAAGCCTCTGTTAATAAATGATTGACTCTCTCTTACCAAATAATTATACACAGGAAGCGAAAAATGTCAGGTTTTGGACATCGTGTGTACAAAAATTACGATCCTCGTGCTAAAGTGATTAGAAAGCTTGCAGATGAAGTTTTCTCGATTGTTGGACGAGACCCCCTCATTGAGGTTACATTCTTTTACCGTTTACTTTCATCCTTTCCTTTTTCATTTCTATGGTTGTCGTGCTCTGGCGATTGTTACATAACAATGTCTCATTTCATTTTGAGTCCTGATATAACAAGAATAGTTTGCTTATCATGATAGTTTGCAGAATCTGAATTTTCATTTGCACCTTCTGTTGTTTGATAGATAGTTGAAAGAACATGTTATGACCCTTATGTTGTCCAACTCAATTTATACTTCCAAATGGTAGTAACTAACATTTCTATTTAGTTTTGGTATTCTAAGTCTTGTACTCCCTTGTTTCTGAATTCTATATTCGTCAGAGAACATAACGGACTTACAGGGTTTTCTCTTTACTGTTTGATTCCTCTGTGCCATGTATATTTAATGATGCAAAGTTAAGATAGATGAACAATCATGACCTTTTCCTTCACAGCTATATTTATAGAGTATTTTGCCAGACTGATAAATTGTCCTTGATCAACATAGGTTGCTGTTGCACTGGAAAAAGCTGCATTGTCAGATGAGTACTTTGTCAAGAGGAAATTGTATCCCAATGTTGATTTTTACTCCGGCTTAATCTACAGGTACTTACATGGAATCTATGTCACTGCTTTGAAGTTAGTCCTAGTTTGAAATAAATATGGTTTTTGAGAGTTGAATTATTCAAAATGAATATCAGGGCAATGGGATTTCCCACAGAGTTTTTTCCTGTATTATTTGCAATTCCTCGTATGGCTGGCTATTTATCACACTGGAGAGAATCATTGGATGACCCTGATACCAAGATCATGAGACCAGCACAGGTTAGTTTCACAATATATACTGTATCATAGTCTTAATGGCCTTTATATAGTCATTGCAAACTCTTAGACACTGCAGTCATAATACGACAAAGATAACATATTTTTTCTAAAAAATTTGTTCAGCTATATATAATACCCTTTATTTGAAAATAATAACAATCCAAAATTTGTATCTCTATTGGTTTGTGCATATTGACTTTGTCATTGAATGCGATTTAAGTGGTGGTATATGTTTTTCGATATGTTTCATAAATATAGTTGAATTTTAGTTCATGGTTGAATGGTTGAAGTAGGATTTTTTATCTTCTTATTTGCATTATAACCATGCTAATTTAATCACACATATTTTGAACTGAACATTGTGATTTCTACATAATGTTAACTGCTATTGGTACAGTCACTAAAATGTTTAAATTTGATGTAAGATTTGCGATTTCTGTTTTTCAACGATACTAATCATACAGACAGGCTCTAGTTCTGTAAGAGTTCTACCATGATAGTTTTCCGAATGTTCTAAATTCTATTTTGGTATCCCTACACGCGCTGTCAAAGATACATGGGACTCACCTGTTCTATTTAGCTTTTATGTTTTCATTATCAGATTTATACATCTGTGTCAATAAGGTCAAACCACATTTTTTACATTGTGCCTTCTATTTTTATTCTATTCCTATCGTTGGGACAAATACTTAAAACAAAAACTGATAACCTTACCATGCAGTGAAATACATTTTTTACTAACCCAGAGAAGTTATGATTTTCTTTTTTTAATGATTTTTTTATATATTTATGTTCATAATTAAAACCTTCATGATTATATAGGTATACACTGGTGTGTGGCTTCGGCATTACACTCCTTTCAATGAACGAATCGAGTCATCAGAGGTTGACAAGCTCGGACAAGTTTCAGTTTCAAATGCGACACGAAGGCGTTTGGCTGGAATGGGACTTTGATTTGTTACAAACTTATGAACAACATGCAATATATAAAACTATATAATAAGTTTCTGTCCAGTGTTAGACTTGCCTGGACTGATGCCAATGCCTCAATATGATGGCCAAGTTTGTACCTATATATTTTTTTCTTCCAGGAAGCAATAAGTTATTACAAAACTAGAATAGTATCTTAATATGCAATATTTACCGCCTTAGTTAATATCCGCAGTCTTTAACTTGGTACATGAATACTTCTTGGGTCATACCCTTGTTATATATTGTTTCCTGGTATATATTTTACAGCTTATGCTTTATGATAACAGGTTAAATTGATCGTATTGATCTTAAGGCTCCCTTTAATCCATGGTTTTATCTGACACGTTTGCTCTTACAGTGTTAGTTGCGAAGCTTCATAGTGGAACTTTTTAATAAATACACCGTTTGCAATCTAGTTCTGCTGCGAAGTGTTGCAAAAGTGGAAAGTAAAACGCTCTTAAAAGTATATATTTCTCCACTCTTATTTGGTACAATCAGTTCAAAACTATCACACTAAGTATGCATCTTTTTCTAAATGAAAATGGAAATGGTTGAGAGCTAAGAGGGAAATTGTTTTTTCCTGTTTTTGGAAGGGGTTGAGAGAAGGACCGGAAGATTAATAACTGATTTGCAGTGTTGTTTAAATTAATTCTAATTTGTTATTAGTAATTAAAAAGAAATTAATTAGTAGCGTATTAAATGATTGAAAGATGCAGTGATTCTCTCCATTGAGATACAAAATACAAATAACGATACTGGGCTAGTCAACCAGTTTTTCGCTGGCCCAGAACACTCATCAAATCTACCAGATTGCATAATAATGGTAAATCTTCTTCAACGTGGGATCCTTTCAATCCGTTGAATACAAAAAACTATATGCACGTAAATTGAAGATCTTCTAGTAGAGTTTATTGTTCTTTTTGTTGGATTTTAGACCTTTAATGCAGTGAAATGAACCAATGTGAAGTGTTCGAGGAATTGGAGTAATAGGTGAATCAAGATTTGGAGGAGTATGGTTGGGTAGTTCAAATATCTACTTGTTCGAGCAGCAACCAACTTCTCCCACCCACCTCTTTTCTCATACATTGCTATTTTGTAAAATACTTCTTTCATCTTCGTGCATCCACTTCTATTTCTTCTAATAATGAAAACAAGCATTCATTTTTTTCTCTCTTTAAAATAGAACCATAAATTGCAACCGTGAATTAAAATCTCAATAACTTCAATCTTTTTTCACATAAATTTCTATTAATTCGAAGTTTGATTAGAAAATTATGTTTAATTTGGTACCTTGGTGAATCAAGGTGTCGGCCAATTTCATTTGAAATCCTTTTACAATCGATAAAAATTGAAAATATGGAAAAGACGACTTGCAAATTAGCAATCGCTAAGTTGATAAATAACTTCGAAGTGCGATTCTTTATAACGTTTGTGGAAACTTAATTTTTTTTGCAATGGTGTGTGTTTGAAGTATTTTTTTAATATTCTTTTAGTATCTCTTTGAATGACATTATGGAGTGTATTAGTAGGCGTATATAGTAATACCAAAACATAAATTATCAATGACATTCATACCTTGAATAAACCTTGCATCTTCCTAGTTTTCAATAGGTTAGCTCTTATACCTTAAAATAGATTGTCCACACTTGTACGAGTAAAAAAGAACATAACATTTCTTAAACGAGTCATATTTTGGCTAAAAATATGAAGATACATCGAGGAGTAGGGTAAAATGAGCGGATTCAAAAAAAAAAGTCATTTTCATTCATTATGCACTATATTTTTAGTGTTATCTTAAATAATGTTGTTAACATTAAATCATATTTAATGTTTTTATTGGATCTAAATGGAGTTTTTGGTTAATATTTACTTTAATTTTACTTTGATGATTTAAAAATTAATATATATATATATATAAAATTTAATATTTCATAAAACGATATTATATATTAATGATTACAATTTGTTTCAATCCAAACATCAAATATTCGAATTAAACAAACAATGTTTTAATATTAGTTTTGATTAATGGTGTTGATAAGCAAATATTTAACGATAATATTAATATTAAAATGCCTAAATTACAATATCGGAAATAACTATAAAATTTACCTACAAACAATGTCACTGCGTTCAAAATTTAATTACGAACACATCAACACAAGTCATACATAAAAAAGGAAGTCGTATTCTTTAAACTTTGGCGCCGCTATAGACCACAAGAGAAGCCACCGTCACCTCCATTACATTCTCCGCATCTAGATGAGTCCAACCGTACCTCCCCCTCAAATGTTGAGCTCTGTTCATGCGCAAAAAATCCAAATCTGACATTGATCTTGCTTAACGTTGCCAGAGAAGAAACATCTATCTCAGATCAACTACCCTAACTATTGGAACCAAGCTGGTAAGAAGAGGGTGAAATATGTAGATTTGAATTTTTTTTTCTATTTTGAATCGTAATGAGACTATGAAGTCTAATGGGTAGCACCAGATCCAATTGGATTATTTAAATAAAATTCATTTTTATTTAATTTTTGATTTAATTAATTAACGACTTAACTAAATAATGTTTTATTTATATAGTTTATGCATATTGCATTATATACTTATATGTGTATAACGTGCATGTGCAACAAAGTAATGTGTACATAGTTAATGTATACATATATAAGTGTTGGGATTTGCATTTATAAAGTATACATTGCCATTTATAAGTGTTAATATCTTAAAAATTATTTGCTATATTTATAAAATATATAAATATGAATAGAATTTTGAAATCATTCATATGTAATAAAATATCTTAAATAATTTCGATTAAGTCAGTACATTTTAAATTCAAATTTAAAGCTAAAATATCGAAATTTGATTTAATAAAACATTTTCAAATTCAAAACTAGATGTGAATCAAATAATCTTTGGTTATTTAAATATCATTGTTATAAAATGTAAAGCAATATACTTTATACAACCGAAAATTATAATTATAAATTTTACATATTTAATATATACATATAAGTATTAAATAATTTAAATTTATAATATTTATATATAAACATGAATACATATATATATTATAAAATAAATAAATAAATAAATACATAAAACGCTTTTTGGCATGAAATAAAAATTATTTTTTTAAAATAAAAATTGATTTTATTTAGTAAATATAAATGTTAATATTAAATGTAAATTGTATATTAAATAATGATTATATATATATATTATAAATAAAAAATCCTTTGGCCAAATTTTTTTGTTTTTTATTTAAATTGTCGAAGTTAATAAATAATTAATAAATATATAAATAGCTTTAAATGTGCAATTAATGTATTTTGTGTTTTATAATTAATAAACAATTATTAAAAATTGAAAGATATGTAACAATGTTTAGAAAATTATTACAAACATTTTAAAACATATATTTTTCAAAATTAATTTTGTACATAGATTTATTTTAATTTTAAACTGTCAAGATAATTTAATTAGATTATTTAATTTAATTGTTTGATTAGTTAAAATTAATTATAATTAATGGTGAGACAATAACACACATATAAAATTGTGATAATGATGAATAGCTAACAAATAAATGATAAACATGAATATATTTTGAAGAAAAAGCCTTTGCACACACATTGATATGCGAGGACTCCTAGATTTCATCGATCCATCAAATGATTTTGCAACAATCGAATGTCCATTGACTATTGATTTATTTTTATTGTTTTTCTTGCCAAATGTATTCGGCCATAGGGAGGAAGAGATAGGGTAGGTGGATATGTGTGGATTCAAATAGGAGATCTAAATGAGAGGGCTTGGTTTGTAATTTATAAGAGAAAAGGGAGAAAAAATCTCATACATTTTACTCCTCTTTTTACCAATTCAAATTCAAATCAATATTTAAATAAAAACCTTCCCTTTACTCCTACCATGGTAGACCATGTTTGCATCAAATATGGGCCAATAAATCTCAAAACCTATTTGCTAATTAATCGTATTCAAATCCTACTTAAATATATATATATATATATATATATATATCGATATCTTATATTGATACACACATATATAACTTTTATATACATGCGTAATTAATTACCAATGACACCCAGAACATTAAATATACTAATATTTCATAAATATTAATTTGACTAATATTTTACAAGTATCAATTAACTTTAATTAATTTATAATATTTACAAACTAATTAAATCGTGTGGTATTTCGGAGAATTCACAAATACGGTAATTTGAGTCGCAAGTGTAAATTCAGTCAATGATTAATATCGAATAGTTCGAATATTAATTATCACACGACACTTTAGCTAATGGTATGAAATTTTGGCTGAATTTATCGCTTATAAATCTTCATCGATAAAATCCAATTTTATATTTAAGCGGTACGTTTAGTAATGATTGTTTACACCAATTCTCTTCGTCCACTCTATACCACTTTCGACTTATAGAATTTGGTTTTGGTCAAAAATCCATTATCAACATTCATCTCGATTAGTCTTTAAACAAGTCCCACTCCCAATCCCTATACGTAGATACTATATTGAAAAGGGTTTAGTATGGATAATTCCAAGCGCGAAAATGTTCCAATGTAACCTGAAATCATCATTTTTAAGAAGGATGCTACTCATATCGATGAGGATAAAAAGCGTATGAAGAGGATACCAGATGCATCGACAATTGGTTCCATAATGTACATCATGCTATGTAGCTGGACGTGGCTTTTGCATTAGGATGTGCAAGGCAATTCAAATCTAATCCTAGAGAAAACCATTGGACTACTGTAAAATGTATACTTAAGTATGTAAGAAATACCAAGGACTTATTCTTATATATGTGAGTGAAGATGTAATGATATGAAATTTTTAACGTTTCGAATGAGAATACTTTATTTATTTAAATATTCAGATTTGATTTGAATTTAATAATTAATAAGGAAATTAATTTTTAATAAAACGACTCAATTTTTAATGACATATTTTTATTTTTATTTATAAGATTTTTCCATAATTTTTAATTTGGAAAATATTTGAATTATCGTTTAATGTATTTATTGGCAAATGATGGAATTTTTAAAATTTTATAGAATATGATAACCGGTGTATTTTATTATTGTTTTATGATCATATCACATTTCCATGCACGATCATAATTTTTCTTTTGTCGTTCGTGGTTCATACATGAATGAAATACTGTGTAGTGGAGCAACCCAAAACTATTTCAAATCAAATCAAATTCAAAATTTTGGACTAGCCCTAATTGAGATGTGCATTTTGATTTGATGTATTGCTTGAAAATTTTGTTTTACTTGAGTTTGAAGTAAAGAAAATAGGTTTTGATTATAAAATCAAATCACTTCCACACTTAAACAAAAATTCACATTTCTCCTCTTACTTTTCATTTTCCTCCTCTCTCTCTTATATTCATTTAACTAGTAAAAGAAAACAACCCACCAATTTCAACAATCAAAATCAAATTATGTACTTAACTAAAAATTATAAAGTTGGTTTCTTTAGGTTCATGATGAGGAGATCTCCATGATGGCGTGTTCAATGATGGTTGCGAGGTCATTTGGGCTTGGTCGACATTCTAGGCCGATGCTAGGGTTTTTCGACGGTGGCCGCTAGAGGTGGAATTAGGAGATGGCGTCGATTGCATTGGGTTTGTGGTGTGGAGGAGCAGTTGTGGCTGGTGGCATGCGGTTGGGGGAGGCGAAGCGTGTTGCCTGGGTTGTCATGACTTGACTTCCAAGTCGCAATTTGGTGGGGGCATTCGAGATGGAGGTGGTAGGGCGCAGATCGAAGAGTGTAGGAAGTGGAGCGCTGTGGTAAAGTTGGTTTGTCGATTCATCGAGTGTCGTGGGTGATAGGGGAATGGAGCGTGCACAATGATGGGTGTACATGGTATATTGTGCACAATCTTGTTTGGGAAGAAGGAGATTAGCATTAAGCTGGGTATTTAAAGTTAATTAAACTAATTAATGTAATAAATTTGTTTTAATGAATTCAAAATCTTATAAAATGAATAACCTTTTCATACAAGGTCTAATCGAGATGTGGTCTTTTGCATTGCGCTTGTAGGAATGTTGGCTACGTGCTGGAACTGTTTTCCTCAAGTTTAGAGAAAGTGGAATTTTATGTTAAAATCAAACCGGAATGCCTAAGCATCCGCTGGAATTCCGGTGAGTTATCTCACCTCTAAATGAATACTAAAATATTATATAGTGATGAAAATTATTGTTTACATGTTTAGCTAATTTATTGATATAGTTTTATAAATATAAAGAGATGTATAAAAAGGAGTTTTAAAATTATATAATGAGATTTATAAAATGATTTTTGTAATCATATTTGGAGATTTACAAAAGGAGTTTTATACTTTTACCTTCATATTTTGTAAAGGAGTTTTATAAATGATATTTTATAAAGGAGATTTATAAAAGATATTTTATAAAGAAATTAATAAATAGAGTTTGTAAACATAAAAGAAGTTTGTAAAAAGAAATTTAATAAAAGAATCAGATTTGATTTCCATAAAAGTTCATTTTAAAATTATGGTGTTATGGAAAGTATTCTTTTCATACTTAACACAAAATTCCAAGGTATGAAAACTCGTCTCTATCTTGAGAAGTAAGAATGAATGTTGAGGCAAGGATAGTTTATTAACTTGTCCGATTTCATTGTTAATCAAGGGTTGGTACTGTTTGAAATCGGAAAGTGGTGTTAAGTATATTTGGTCTAATTTCTCTACGATCCATTTACTTACACCAAAAGGAAAGTTTTTTGGGTTTATTATTACCAATGTTTTAAATGACATTTGTATTAATCCAATTAAGTACGGTTTTGAAAATGAAATCTTCCTTAAGCTTTGTGAATATACTTATGCTGTTGATATAGGTATATGGAAAAGTATTCTACATATTGAAAGTGAAATGTTTTGTGAATATACTTATACCGGGGAGATAAGTATATGAATATTTTCTAAGTATGAAAAGAGTAGAGAAGATCTGTGAATATATCTTTGTAAAGATATTTTAATACAAGTATTTACAAAGTGATCTGAATTAATAAAAGGATTAGTTAAAGAGGCTTAATGGTTGCTTATGGGCATAACCATGCTTGGTTTCCATGCGAAACTAAATCTTTGATTTGATTTTTTGTTTATCTGCTAGTTAAATAACCGACTATCAAAATTTTGGCAATTTTTAAAATTATCGTTGTCGATTTGGAGAGACAGGGATCAGATATATTACCTGAAAATCACTTCGAATCGACAAAAGCGTTAGAATTGGAGACATCTTGAAGATGATCTAAGATGAAGATCTTTGAAGTGCAAGGGCTACTTGCTACTAATCCCGAGGGTGATTCCAAAAAGGATGTAGTCCCGAAAAGGATGTAGCAGAAATGGTGTCTTTGGTTTTTCAGTCCTAGAACAACTTGTATGGACAAATGGTGACATTGCATTGTTGCCTAAAGGGTAGTGTTAGCATTCCAAGTGGGTTTTGCTAGAAAACATAGCCTCAAGCCTCACAACCAAGAATGACTAAAACATGGGATATGCAACAGGGCTATGTGAGCCGCATCTATTAGGTTATGGGCATTACCCTTCTAGATCACTATTTATGGATTTGGTATGTGCATGAGAGCTCTCGAGAAAAGGTTGCAAAAACAATCGAGATGATGACATAATCAGTACTATCCAATAAGGGGTATATCGGTCCTATGTTGGTACGGGGTCCATATGAGACCCGCGGTATATTTTCTACATGTGTACTGTGGCAGACGGTACCCTAGTATCCTTGTCGTTGTATGGAATCCATTCTCTAATAAGTGCCTTTCAGACTTAGTTATATACCTAATATGCTGGAATGTAATCAATGTAACTATTTCGCTATGATTCAATATTTATTTTAAACTTAAACATTATTATAATATAATAAGATTTCCTACGAAATGGTTTGCTTATCATAAGGTAAAATCCCATCCGTATTTATGCGCGGCATGGTCTTAAAAGGTAACTTTATTTTTGAAAGGTTTTATAATATTAAAATCCATATAAGGTGTGTTTCTCATGCTGGTTTACCAGACTGATCCAGGTGTTATTTTCTTATAATGCTTCAGTCAGCCCGAGCATGTTTTTTAGATTTTGTTGGGATGCTTTGGTGCTTTAGGAAACGAGCTAGATACCTTCAAGACGTATTCACGTATATTATATTTCCACTACATTTGTTATTATATTTATAAGCATTTGTGAGGACGGACTGTTATAACCGTCTAAGTTGATGATATGCTAGTCTAGTCTAATTGATGTATGTATATTACAGTTTTCTTTTTTAAAGATCTTTTGTAAATTATATGTTACTCATCACAATGTGAAATTATGTTTTGTCTTTTCTTTCTTTTCCCCAACAATCTATCTTTCTAGCAATTGGATGCTCGGCACATGAATACCATGGAAGTATTCGTATCGACTTTTGAGGGTCGAAAAGGCGGTCACGCGTGGTATCAAAGCTTAGGTTGAGCGAACACCTAGGCTTTGGTAGGGTAAACTCATTAGAGATAGGGTTAGTAATACCTTAGAATGAGTTTGTGTGTGGGTGTGTGTGTGTGTGTGTGTGAGAGCGTATTTATTAGTGCTATAAAAATGTTTTATATTGTGTTGATTTATCGGCTAAGTGGTTTATGAATTCTGGTCGATACAAAAGGTACAACTATATCGATAAGGTTTTTGAATACTTGAATAAGACAAACAGACACAGTATTATTTTGAATTTGGTAAATGATATAATTTTACCTAGATTATATATATATAAGAATAATTTTCAAAAATTGCTATAGTTATTTATGATGTGTTTGTTTGTTAAGTAATGATAATATTCTATTATTATCATTAATTGTTTGATTAGTCATGCTCATCCAGTTAAGGAGCATCGACTATTGTTTATTGATTAATTGTTTGTGCTCAACCAGTTTATAAGCATTTATTGTTTGATTGAATTAATTATGAACACCTTATGAATTAAGTTTCACAGTTTGACTATAAGGCGTTTGGTACTAATATTGGGTTAAAATTTAAATTTAATAAAAAATGTTTATTATAATCTAAACAAAGATATACAATTGTGAAATGATTTTGCATAAGAAAGTGAAATTATATAAGTATAGTTTATAAATATGGTTTATAAAATAAAAAAGGATTTAAATTGAGAATTTGAGAACTTAAATCCTTGTGTTTGTGAAATTTTTTTTTCAAAATTTTAAAGAAAATAATAATAGTATTATTTGAAAGTATTTATGAATAGAAATATTTTAAAAGGATTTTAAAAGAGATAGAAAGCACCAAACTCACTTCCAGCACTGGAAAATAATTCTGGTGATGGCTGCAGCATCATCCGTTTTTATTTTCGAGTTTCTAAGTAAAGGATTGCTACCATAGTAGTTTTGCTTCATAGTGTTTTGGTAAAACAAATTTTGTTTTAAATCCCGAAAGTATGATTTAATATACAAAAGGGAATATGTATATTATTATTATTTCAAAATATTTTGAAATAAAACCCGAGTGTTTAATTCTAAAATTTTTGGTTAAGTTATTTTATGGATGCAGATATCCTATGCATTAGGATAGTTTGGGTTGTGGATCTCATTTTGATATGTTGTTGGGTAATTTTCTTTAATTGAAATAAAAAAAGAATTTTCGACAATTTTGGACAGTCAAAAACTTCCGAATTAATTGAGAACTTAAAGCAAAGAATTTTTGTGAAATTTTAAGAAAATAAGTTTTTGCAACTTATAAATTTGAGGAGATAGTAAGTTAAACAAGTTTTCAATTTGATAGACCTGGTTATGTAAAACAAACCTGATATTGTATATATACTCCTAGGATGTAGTGGAGTATTATATGAATATGAACTTGAGTTATGAAATGAAATTTAACTTAAGTAATAGTTTTATGAAATGGTTCATAAGTGCTATTGGTATTAAAGGAAATATACTAAGTAAAAATAAACGTGAATTAAAAATAATTGGTATAGTTAAGAAACCCAATGGAATAAATACGTAAGTTGTACATAGATCATTTTATTCATATAGCTGTTCTTGATTCAGATTCGAGCATGATTTAGAGGTGACTTACTCTGGTCGAACTAGGATATTTCACTTGATTCTCGATAGCGAACACTTGATACAGATTTTTAATTTGATTCTAAAGTTCTCTATAATAGTATATGGCTATGTATGGAGAATGGAGGTTTCTAATCATGAAACCTGATTGGAGTTCGCACTAGGAAAGTCGAGTGAGTGATACTAGTTTGGAAGTGAAATTTGTGCGATCGAGCGAGTGATCGGATCTGATATTGCATACGGATGACATATGTACATTATACAGGCTTTAATGTAATTGTATGCTTTTGACATTAGAAATGCAAGTTATATGGTTTGATGGTATTTGTTAGTGAGAAATAGGTTTATGGAAGCAAAGGCTAGCTTGCTGCTTTTGGTTTCATGAGTAGAGTTTGATTGCTCGACAAATTGGTATGTGTTTTTTGCTTAACAGGTGTGTTTTCTATGTGACATACACACTCTATAAGGTATATCATAAGTATATATTGTTGTTGATGATTTTATGCTCCAGATATGGAAGGCCATTTTTGGGTTTTTGTTTTCTTTTGTTGATTTGAGCCAGTTATGGCGAGCTGTAGTTTTTTCGATCGAGCCGCCCAAAGGAGGTGTTGTCGAAATTTTCTGTAACATATGAGATTTTAAAAAGATCAATAACTCATTTTAAGTAAGAAATTTTTACAAGCTTGAGGGTCTGGTGACATTTCTCTTCTTTGGGAATTTCGAGGATGAAAATCTTTTGAAGGGGAAGAATGTAATGACTCGAAATTTTTAACATTTCAAACGGGAATGTTTAGTTTATTTAAATATTTAGATTTGATTCGAATTTAATAATTAATAAGAAAATCAGTTTTTAATAAAACGACTTGATTTTTAATGATGTATTTTTATTTAATTTATAAGATTTTTCCATAAATTTTAATTTGGAAAATAGTTAAATTATCATATGACGTATTTATCGGCAAACGATGGAATTTTTAAAATTTTATAAAATATTATAACCAGTGTATTTTATTATTTTTTTGTTACCGTATCACATTTTCATACGCAATCATATTTTTGTTTTGTCGTTCGTGGTTCGTACGCGAACGAAATACTGTGTAGCGGAGTACCACAAAACTGTTTCAAATCAAATCCAAAATTTTGGGTTAGCCTTAATTGAGATGTGCATTTTGATTTAATGTATTGCTTGAAAATTTTAGTTAAGTTAGAAGTATAGAAAATAGGTTTTGGTTATAAAATCTAATCACTTCAACACTTAAACAAAAATTCACATTTCTCCTTTTACTTTTCATTTCCCTCCTTTCTCTCTCTTATAATGATTTAACCAATAAAAGAAAATAACCCACCAAGTTCAAAAATCAAAATCAAATTATATACTTAATTAAAAGGGGCATTTCACCAGAAAGACAAACTTTGTAGTCCAATTAGTTTCTAGGACACACATTCAAAGAAATTACTTTCAAGGCCAAAGTTAGCAGAATAATTACTTTCAAGGACAAAGTCAGAAGTCCAATTACTTTCAAGGACATAATTTCATAGGTTTTTAGGCCCTAGAAACTAATTATTTTACGTTTTGTCCTTGAAAGTAATTATTTCAGTTGTGTGTCCTAGAAACTAATTCCACTTGCTAAAGAGGCCCTTGTGGCTAATTTCCACTAATTAAAAATTATAAAGTTGGTTTCTTTCTGTTCGTGATGAGGAGATCTCCATGATGGTGTGTTCGTTGCTGGTTGCGATGTCGTTTGGGCTTGGTCGATGTTCTAGGCTAATGCTAGGGTTTTCAATGGTGGCTGCTAGAGGTGGAATTAGGCGATGGCGCCGATTGCATTTGGGTTTGTGGCGTAGAGGAGCAGCTGTGGTCGAAGTATGGTGGCATGCGGTTGGGGAAGGCGAATCGCATCGCCTAGGTTGTCGTGACTCGGCTTCCAGGTCGCGATTTGGTGAAGGCATTCGAGATGGAGGTGGTAGAGTGCAGATCAAAAAGCGTGGGAAGTGGAGCACTATGGTGAAGTCGGTTCATTGATTCATCGAGTGTCATGGGTGATAGGGGGGATGAAACATGCACGGTGATGGCTGCACAGGGTATATCGTGTACATTCTTGTTTGCGAAGAAGGGGATTAGCATTAAGTTGGGTAATTAAAGTTAATTAAACTAATTAATGTAATTAATTTGTTTTAATAAATTCAAAATCTTATAAAATGAAAAACATTTTATTATGAGGTCCAATCGAGACGCGGTCTTTTGCATTGCGCTTGTGGAAATGTTGGCTATGCACTGGAACTGATTTGGTCGAGTTTGGACCAAGTTGAATTTTAAGCTAAAATCGAACACCATTCGATTTTAGATCAAATCGAAACGCGTAAGCATCCGTTGAAATTTTAGTAAGTTATCCCACCTTTGAATGAATACTAAAATATTATATATTAGATAAAAATTATTGTTTACATGCTGGGCCGACTTATTGGTATATTTTGATTGAATATCCGCTTTTTGAAAATAGAATGACATTCAAATTGAAATACATGAATTTTGTAGTTGTGATTTAAATTTCAGTTATATATATGTTTTTTAAATTGCCGAATGTTAAAAGTTTGATAATTTGGCCATATTGGATGTGACATTGATATATGTTAAAAGTTGAACCTTTTTAGTGATAAAGCTAGTAATAACATTGGTTAAGTGCTATCGTAGCTATTGGCATCATTATAGTATTTTGAAATACCATGGTTGGCTATTTTGATTTGGAAATGGTTTTGAATCGAAGATTGATTTTAAATATGATTTAAGTCTGACGAGAATAATATTCTACGACTAACAACTCATTTATTTTTAATTTTGAAAATTCCAATGGCATTTTATTTAAAAATGGTTTTTGAAACTTCTTTATTTTACTTCTATCCTTTTAGTATTCTCTTCTAATTTATTTGTAAATGTTTTAAAGGTATTTCGTAAAGTATTTATTTTTATAGAAAATTTATTATAATAATGAAGGTTTATTTTAAAGAAAATAAAGGAGAATCCATTGTTTATAATAAAGTGATTCTATTTTAAAAGTTTATAGAAATATTTTGGAATAAATATTTGCGAAATGTTTTGGAATAAATATTTTGGAATAAAGTACAAAAGGAGTTTTATTAAAGAGTTTTATAAATAGAAAGAAATATATAAAAAGGAGTTTAAAATTATATAACGAGATTTATAAAAAGAGTTTTGTAATTATATTTGGAGATTTACAAAAGGAGTTTTATAATATTACTTTGATATTTTATAAAGGAGATTTATAAATGATATTTTATAAAGAAATTTATAAATAAAGTTTGTAATTATAAAAGAGGTTTATAAAAAGGAATTTAATAAAAGAAATGAGATTTGATTTCCATAAATGATCATTTTAAAATTAGGGTGGTATGGAAAGTATTCTTTTCATATTTAACACCAAATTCCGAGGATGAAAACTCGTCTCTATCTTGAGAAGTAAGAGTGAATGTCGAGGCAATGATAGTTTACTAACTTGTCTAGAACAATGCACCCAGGACCACTTCGGGATCCCCTGCTACACAAGACCGGCCCACCCCTAACCTGGATAGACCGAATAAGATTACCCCGCAGTTGGGATCAGCAACCGCCACACAGCCGAATAAAAGGGACTCTAGATAGGGGTAACCTTACCATACTTGGGTGCGACCCACTTAGCCTTGCAGCATCTCCCCTGATTTTCAGTCATTCCCGGTTGATGAGGCTCGAGGCTAAGCGTTACCTTTTCAAGAACAATTTTACTTAGAATGCTCATCGTCCTCCAATGACGATGCTCTAATAGCATTCGTCCATACAACTTGTCCTGGGTCTGGACAAACCGAATCACCATCTTCATCATCTTCACGGTATTCATCGTTACGTTCAAACCGGATCGAAGTGGTTTTCGGATAATTAAATCCGATCCCGGTCTCTTCGAAACGATTAACGAAATTGGCCAATATTGATAGTCGGTTATTTAACTATCAAATTAAACATCCATACACAATCATCTGGCCTTAATATAAATTTTTTCCAAAATATTTACTTCCAAAATATCTTTAAAAGATATATCAATCCCTCCCAACATTTGAAAACATTTTTTTCAAATACTCAAATCCAGAAAAGAATACTTCCAACATCTCAACACTTCGAAATATTTCCAAATTTCTATCCCAGGGAATTATTCCATAACTTATTCCAAAAATCCCGAAAATCACAAATAATTTCCTCTCCTCAAAATCATATCCTTTTTATAATCCCTTTTCGAATCTCGAGAGAATTTGTCAAATAATTTTTTTTTCAATTACTTTAAAACTCTATATACATAATAAGTATTTAAAAGATTGATAATTTATTTATAAAATATGTTCAAGTAATTATTAAAATATCAAAAACACTTCCATAACATTAATAACTCATCTTTAGTTAAATAGATAATTTTCAAAGCTGATTTTTAAAGTTATAATTTACTAAAATAAATACTTCATATTTAAAAATCTACTTACCCAGTATTTAAATCTCAACTGGTTTAAAATTCCATAGTTTTAAAATAATAAAATTTCCCCTTTTTAAACAATCTCACCTCTTATAATTTAAAATATATTCTAAAATCTCAAAAACCAATTTTAATTTATAAATTTCTTTCGATTTCACAACATCTCGATTCATTATAGATTCCCTAACCATTCTCATTTCAAAAATAGAAATTTCCATTTTTCTCAACCCTGTTTCCATATTCTAATATAAATCCCCCCTATGAATTTATATTCCCAATTATCATCTGATATCGAATTTCTTCATTATAAACATCGATTATCAATCTTATAACCCCCTTTGGTTTTACCTATTTATAAAAACAAATCTATTTATAAAAATCCATTATATAAAATTTATTTCTTATAAATTCCATTGATACTTCAAATCTATTTTTCAATATTGATTTCAACTTCTTTCTATATTTCCAGAATACCACTTATAAATTCTTTTATATAATTCATTTTAAAAAAATCTTCATTTACTAATCCACAATTGTTAAGTATAACCAATCAATTATATTTTTCTAATTCAATTTCTTTAAAATAACTCCAATTCCTATATATATATATATAATTTTCAAATTCCCTTCCATTCCATAAATTTTAAAAATATATTTATAGTATTTAAATTATCAAAATTCAGGCTAGTGCTACAATAGCATCCAATAATTCAATCACTACTATAATCTATAATAAATTATTCTACATAAATCATATATAACTATATATGAAAAATAAATAATAAATTTGAGGAATTCAGTTGGATCCCTCCAACCTATTTCCCTGCATCCACAGATGTTAATACAACATAAAATAATACCAATCCCACTTCGAGGGGGATATCGCGTTATATAGGGTCATCCGCTATTATGCGGGGCACATAAGGTCTCATCTGCTATAATGTGTGGGAATATCACTCCAAATACTGTATATATACCACTATATATTATATAATCATCCAACCAATAATTTCAATTTATCAACCCAATCAACATCCAATAAATTTAAATTCAACATTTAAATTTTAAATGTGGCAATCCAAAAATGAGTGAGAATTTCTCACCTTTATTTTTGTTTGCAATCCACTTCAATCTCGACTTGATTTCATTATTTTTTTGACCTCGCATAAACAATTTACGAATTCGTAAATATTCGATTTATAATATGATTTATATATCCTAATTACCATAATATATATTTTAAAATTAACCAGAAAGTTAAAGTATGTATATTTTTCTCTTAATATATATATATATATTAAATTAAAAACAGAACTGTTTTATACCTTACTGCCCCAGACCCTCTCAAGCTCGCTCGAACAACCAATCCTCACAACCCTAACTACGAAAATACGCCTCGGGCCTGAAACCCACCATCGTCGACTATCCCCTACATCGCAGCCAACCCATCATTCGCTCGACCACCGCAGCCCCGCCGCGGCCTCGATTCCTTTGCCCCAATTGAAAAATGTCATGGCCTCACCACCAACTCCCAACGCCGCGCCCTGTCGCTTGCCATCGAGTTCGCCTTCCCACCTTCGTGCTTCCAATAGCGATTCACTCGCGATGATGTTTGAATTGCGGAAGGATTTATTGAGGATGAACTCGCGATTCGTTCTGCAAATATCCCTTTTTTTCGGATTAAGGGAGAGGAATCCATATGCGATTTAATTTTTGATTTGTATTTACACTTTTTTTCTCTGTTACTTCATGGATCGAATGGAGGGAAGTTGGATGATATAAAAGAAGGGACATATAAGCAGATGGTGTAACGACCCCGAATTTTATATAAATTTAAATTGATAATTAAATGAATTTTTGAATAAAAATTTGTAAAATTAATTATAAATAGATGCGAGTTTCCCCAAACTCGAATAAATTCTGTATAAATCGTTTAAATTTAAATTATTGTATATGAATTTAAACCATGAATAAATGGATTTGAAATAAATGGTTTAATAATAAATGATAATAATAAATATTAGAATAAATCCTAACATCGAATTTAAAATAGAAATTTATTTATATTACAAAACAATAAGATTTAAAGAAAATAAAATTCATTTAAATATGAATAAATGTAAACAAATATGAAACAAATAATACAAATATATATGATAAAAATATATACATTCAAGTATGAGACAAAGCCAAAGTATATATGTATGTATACAAAGTATAAGGCTGAGAAAAGAAAACAAACATATACATTAAGTATGAACACTTGAGAAAAATAATATACATATGAAATGGCTTGCAAAGGAAGACAAAGCAAGGTACAAAATAAAATAAAGCAAACAAAGGTAAGTTTGTACATGTAACGACCCGATATTTTCAACCATTCGCATCCATTATAAGTGTATAGGTAGACACTCATGCCGGAGTTGAATTGCTCAAAATACCGCGTTGTAAATAAAATTTGGCAAATCTCAGAATATACAGTAAATAAATATAATCACAGATCACAGACACAGAGTAAAATAATGCAGCGGAAGTAAAAGAAATAGTAGTTCATGAAGCTACTATATAAATATATCAGAGTTACATAAGATACAACAGAAGAAATAGAGTACAACAAAAGTCTCAATAAAATAACCAAGTACAAGCTGAGTAGAACAACGGAACTGGAATAGATAGGACATGACAAGCAGATAATCTCCAGCGATTCAAATCTCCAAGAGAGTGGAAATCCAAATCTGTGAATAACTCAGGCTGACCCGAGCGTAAAGCAAAACACAAAACACTCGAGTCAGGACAATATATACTTATATAATGTAAACCAACTCAAGCGAACTGTAATAAGGGTACAAGTAACTTAGAAGATGCTTGGGACCGCCCATCCTCTAAGGATCCGTTAAACTATCTACTATGTAGTAATATACGCTATATACAGTAGTGTCTAATCAGTAAAGTATAATCATATAGAAAATAGCGTTAAGGGGATGGAGAACCTTAACGCGGTCGGATCTTAAAATCATAATCGTAGTAAAGCTCGATATGGTAGGTGACACGGCACAACTAGGCAATGCCAGGGTAGATATACCAATTATGCATCCGGACTGGTGGTGACGCATAGCAGCCACTACCGCCCACCTCGAACAACACTCCCAAATCAAGGGTGCGCACCAAATCAATCACAAGTAATAGAATGGTATCGAAGAAGTGTGTCCGATCAGAGGTGCTACCTCATTGGTCCGTCAATCGCTCCTGTTTTAGCCACCTTATGCCAACTCACGGGAGTTGGGTCCACGTATATACCTTAGGATCGTCGCCACCATCCTACTTCATTCTGGAATCTCCACCGCGTACACGGTTGCCAAAGTGGTTTTCGGTAAGACAGAGAGTATGTCCATATCCGATCCCGGTCTCTTTAACAACCCAACGTTATTATAACCCGTGGTTATAACTTTTAAAAACAATACTTTACTTCAAAATAAAATATCATTTCAAACCATATCTTTATCAAAATAAAGATTAAATCAATTCCAAACCATTTCCATATATTTAAATTTTCATATAATTTCAAAACTTCATTTCAAATCATTTTAATATAATAAAATATCATATCCTTACAAAACTTCATTTCAAATCATTTTAATAAAATAAAATATCCTATCAGTTCAAATCCAATATTCAACTTTAAATACCTTTTAAATTCAAAGATATCGTTCATTTACTATCATTTCAAATCACCTTTAAATAGTTTATATTCCAATCAAAATAATTCATTTAAACCTTTTAAAAGTGTAATTATTATATTTTCAAATCAAGTATTCAATTTCCAAAGTTTCAAACCATTCTGAGTTCGTTTACTAAGTCAAAAACCCTAATTATTAAAATTTCAGCATTTCACAGCATTTAAAAACAACTGCTATAAGTTATATTTGAAAACATTTTTAATTCAGCAAAGACAGCACTTAAAACTGCTGTTAAAACTCAGTTTTAGTTGAATTATAGTTCAAAACAGAAAAGACAGCAATTCAGAAGTGCTACGGTAGTTCAGATTTCAAAACAAGGGTTAAATTTGGTTTCAGCAAAGACTGCAGACCATTATAGCATTTCCAGATAATGCTATAATAGACCTGGGTTCAATATTAGCCTATAAGTTCAACTGCAGCAACTGCAGCATTTCAGAAATGCTGTAGTAGCCCTTTATTCAAATTTTAGTGTAATTCAGAACCATAGCATTTCTGAATGCTATTAAAAGTGATTTCCAGCTTTTTAGTGTATTTCCAGCAATTAAATAACTTCATTTTAAACTCTTTAAACATTTTAAAAATCATAATTTAACATTTAAAATGTTTATTTACATATCATTTAACATGTATCTTTTTCACAATAAATTTCTTATAATTAAATCCAATTTTCAACAATTTACTTAATAAATTTAAGTGTAAAAGTTTCCAATTCTTCACATTTCAACAAATAACTTAACACTTCAAATTTAAATTACCATTTCACAAATTTAACTAAATTTCCAATTTTATTTAATTAACTAAAACCTTTAATTAAAACCAAATTTCACATTTCCAAGTCAAGTTATATTTTAAAAGATCACTTTTAAACATTCATTTATTTAACCACTTAAATTCATAGAAAAAAATCAATAATACTTTAATAAATCACTTAAATTCACATTTAATCAAATTATCATATTTACCATTTCCAAATAAAATTTAATATCCATTTTATTTATATAACTTAAATATCATTTTTAACCAAATTCCAAATTTCCAACTTAAGTTATATTTCAAAAATCCAGTTAAACCATTCATTAATTACATTTTTAACACATAGAAAAATCATAATTTCTTTATTTTAAACATTTCAAAATCTATTTAAATCAAATTTCATAAATTTATATTTTTAAAATACTTAAAAATATTCAAAACACTTTATAAAATAACCACGGGCCTGTATATAATTTTCTAACCTAGGTCAAGTGATACGGATATGTATCATTTCAATCCGCAGTTAAAAAAGAAAAATCCGGGTTCTATCATTTCAAACCCGCAATCCCAAGTTAAAATAATTTAAATAAAAATCATTCAGGCCTATCATTTCAGCCCATAACGATTTTTCCCTATTCTAAAGTCCGTTCGGGTATGTATCATTTCAACCCATAGTGATTCTAATCTACAGGGAACTTGCAATGGTGATAACAGATATAAATAACAGAATAACATTAAATAATAGTAACATATGATATAATAAGTGTAATAACAGGTGTGAACATCATATGATAATAATATAAACATATATAACATGATGATATACATTACAGATTCAAATGGTGTCGGTTTATCAGTTATATAGGTACATATTGTCTGGTGAGAATAACTCACCGTTTTGTGCTAGAGAAACGACGACGACTGCACGAATGGGATCCAAACAAGCACGATAACACGAATATGATTTGATATGGGAGAGCCAAAGATAAATTCCCTTGTCACATTCAAACAAAACAAATACAGACAACATGAGTTTTTAACTCAAAATTCAATAAAACAATGTTAGAAATGAATGCATGAACCAAAGCCAAAGTGATTGCACATGCTTTCTACCATCTATGCTTCAGCTCCAGATCTGAAATGCATGGCTAAGGGGTGGGTTTGGATCTGGTTTTGGGTTCCATAGGGTTGGCCAAACATGTATGGTGATGGTGCAAAGATATGTGAGCATGAACTACAACACAAAGGCAAACTACATGGTTTCTAAGCCACATAAGGTCACGGCTAAGGCAATACAAGTCATGGTCAGGTCTGTAGTGGGTTAGGTACAGGTGTGGCAGTGGTGTCAGGGTCCACTATGGCAGGTGGTGGTGATGTAGGTGGCGGCCAAGGAGGAGTTGGAGGTGGTGGTGATGTATGGTGCTCGACTAGGAAGATATAGGTGAAGTTTGCTCATTTTTGTGTGGATCAACATCATGGGAGGCCACGGCTTGGGCTTGGGGTTGGGCTGGAGGAGGTAGTGATAGGTTCAGGTGGTGGTGGAGGAAGCCAAGGTGCTGGAGTTGAGAGGAGCCGAGCCTAAAAGGAGAAGAGAGCAAGTGCAAAATCAACAAAACAAGTAGAAAACAATGGAAAAGAAAGGGAATTTTACCAAATCTTTGAACAAGGGAGAGGCCGTCATTTTTTTTTTCAAGTTAGAGGTGAGAATTCACGTGAAAAATGAGGAAGATGTTGCTGGAAAAGAAAAGAAAAGCACGGCACAAAAAATCATTAAGGTGGAGGTTGAGAAAATGAAAGGTCGGAAGATTAAAGGACCTTAAGCAACTAAAGAGACATAAACTTTTCAAATTTTCATTATATATTTATATATATTTATAAATATGAAAATAGCTGAAATTAAAGATAAATAAACTCAGAAATAAAGTAAATAAGAAAAATAAATAAATAAATTTTATATTAATTAAATTAAATGAAGAAAAATAACACTATATACAAACTAGGTTAAATAAACTGAAACAAATTCAAATAATCTTTGGAAAAATCTATTCTAATCTAAATACATGTAAAGTGAATATTAATAAAGTAAAACAAAGAAAATAAAGTGAATGTATAAAATAAATAAATAAATTTTAATTATATATAGTTAAATTAAGAAAATAGCAAAGAAAATAGAAATTAGGCTTTAAAATTACAAAATAAATTCAACAAGCTTTGGAAAAAATTTATAATCACTTTAAAATTATTAAAAGACAAAATTATACATAAAATAAAATATTAACATATATTAGAACAAAATATGACAAATAAAATATAATTTATATGTTTTAAAATAAATAATATTGCAAAATAAACAGTTTATACACAAAATTGAAAATTAAATAACTTCTACAATATAAGTCCGTTTTCAACGAAACGAAAAGCAGTATTCATGGAATTAAATCTATTTTCATAATAAAAGATAAAATTTAAGAATTTTAAATATTTAAATTTAAAGTTTAAAAGTCAAAGTTTGACCAGTTTGAACAGAAATTCACTTTACAGTAAAATATCCAATTTTTACCAGTTTGAAATTATAATTTACATAACAATCAAAATATATATTTAGAAATGAAATATTTGAAACAAAACAAGTTTAAAATAATTTCAAATTAAAATAAAGTTTTTCAATCAGGAAATTCAATTTAACAGAAATAAAATATAAAATAAAATAAGCCTAAAATGTAGGGTTGTTACACTCTCCCCCACTCAAAACTTTTCGTCCCCGAAAAGGAATGAGGTACAGGAAAGCACAGAAAAAGAAAAAAATGAAATAGAATTAAGACAAGATGATAAGAAGATTGGAATTACACCTGATAACTATTGTTATAGGTAAGTTTGACAAGATGGAGGTGATCAAATCAAGAATATAAGCACGAAAAAGATCCTCTAGAGACTGAATCTCCCTTTTCACTTGACTGACGGTCTATGAATGGAAAAACAGTGTTCAGATCCAGATGAGTAACAAAGGTTATCAAAGATTACAGAAAGATTTCTAAACAGACTAGTATAAGCAATAGCCTTCCCATTCTGTAACAAGATAAGAGAAATAAGGACAACCAAAAGGTAGTTTGAAAAACAAAATAAGATAATAGATTTGTAACCATAATGTTTTGAAATCATAACAATTTAGAGATGTTATCATTTAGAAATCGTACTACTTAAAATCATAACACTTTGGAAATGTTATTCTAAAAAAAAACATAATACTTTGAAAATCATAACACCTTTTTAAAAATAATCTTCATTTAAACCATTTAAATCCAATGTCAAATAATATTCATTTCAAAGCTGTAACATTTCTAAGTTCATTCAATTATAAATTTCCAAAACATTGTATTTTCAAAACAGCAGCACTTATAAAATGCTACAGTAGATATATTAATATTTCAAATCAGTTTAATTTCAGAAATATTCATTTGGCTATCATTTAACTTATGACTTATTAAAACAAACCTTTATGAATGAAATATCCAAATAAACTATACTTCATTTATTAAGTCAAAAGCTCACTATTTTAGTTAGCTCTTAATTTAACACATAACCTAACACTTATTTAAAATACCCATTTCATAAATAGATATTCCTTTAATAAGTTACACTTAAAATTCCATTTGAAAACCAAATTTTCAATTATCAATTTTAGTGATGTTAAAATACATTTTAACTATTTAAATCATAATTATTCAATTTCCAAGACATATCTATTTCATAAATAAACATTTATATAGCAAATATAACAATCAAATTTCTTTACACATTTATTCATTTAGACATCAATTAAACTATGAATTCAAGTTAAATAAACTTTATTACCAAAAGTCCAATTCAAATGTATTTTATTGTATCTATTCAAAGATACATTATTTATTATACAACATATTCATTTCAGGAAATAACCTTTATTAAAATTCCTAGGTTAGACTTAAGGTTCCATATTAAATCAATTTGATTATTAAGTTATTTAAATAAAATCTCTTTAAATTCCTTTTTCACTATTTACCTCTGTTAATCTTTTATAACTAATATTTAAGTGTATAAAAATCCTTTTTATATTGTATATTATCCAATTACATTGTTAACTTCTAAAAAAATTTAAGGTAAGTTATATTTGAATGCAATTGTAATATACAAATAAAACTATCCAATTCAATTATCTCAAGTTTGAATCATTTATCCAAAATTTTGATTTTTCTTTTTATAATTGAAATTATTCTTTAAGAAAAAATTTAAGAATTTGAATCTTCGAACATCTTCAAACCATTTGGAGATAAGTAATTATATATACATAATATGTTAAATCTAATTTAAATCATATATCTTTATATATATTATAATCCAGTCATATTTTAGAAATTCAAATCAATCAGATTTTCCAAAACAAAGCTGTAGCAAGACTACAGAATGGTTTCTTCACTTCGAAACTCGAAAATGAACGTCGATGATGCTGCAGTCATCACCGAAATTATTTTCCAGCGACAAAGAGAAGAGCACTAAATTTTTAAACTTTAAAATTCTTTAGAGACAAATTTTTATTCAAAATACTTTAAATAATATCCTTTTAAAAATTTTAAACACAAGGTTTGAAACCATCGGAAATTAAATTCTTTAACTTTCTTGTTTTAAATTCATTTCAGTTCCCAAATAAATTTATAAACAACTATTTATAAATTCATTTGTAGAACAATAAATGATAAATCAAGTATTATCATTTCAAATTATCAATTTAAATCAATTTATTAAGTTCCATAAAATTATATATCCAAATTTATTTCATAAACCAAATTTTAAAATAATATTGTGTCAGTTTGTTCTGTCAAAGTGTTTTAGAAATCCTATCGATAGCGTTGATCAGACGAATCGATCGGAAACCCAAATCAACATTAACAACTCAAACAACACAATATAAAACAAAACATTAATTTACAAGTACAGTTCAAAATGTTTGGAAGATAGATTGGAACAAAAGACAAGATGATTAAACAGAGTAGAGAGATGGGTAAGCTTAGATAAATCGCGGACAACCTTAACCGGGTCAACCGTGACTCAGTGGATAAGATCAAATGTGGATTTTCTGGGGTAAATCTACCTTCAATCTCAAGAGATAGAGTTTGGAATAATAAAAGATATTAGCATCTAAACCAAGGATAAATATAAATCTCTGGTGAATCGATGCTGATTATAAAGAATTTTCACCCTTTTACAAGAAAATTAGAATATTGGCGAGACCGCTAATTCACTATAAAGATCATTGGAAGTGGAGTCATGGGATACTCCAGAATCAAAAGATGATGAATAGTGAGGGACGCGAATGAATTTCGGAACCGCAGGGAACGTTCCAAAATTCAAAGGAAAACGAATCAAAGGAAGAGATTCAAACTCGAACGAAAGTGATTCTGTAAATAAATTTACCATACATTCTAAGTTTTGCCTCAAAGCCAAAGCTCTGATACCAACTGTAACGGTCTAGGCTTTTCAACCATCGACAGCGGCCTCAACTGGTAGGCTTTTCAACCATCCTAGCCCCACCGTGGCTTACATTGGTACCTCGAATTTGCTTTTACGGCCAGCCTCTCGACTCGCAACCAACCCCTCAATGGGACATGTAGGGGTAAGAGTCTCCCGTTCGCCACCTAACGCAAAGCGAGAACCCCCTATCACGCTGTAATGTAGCAAACCCGATCCCGGTCTCTTTAACAACCCAACGTTATTATAACCCGTGGTTATAACTTTTAAAAACAATACTTTACTTCAAAATAAAATATCATTTCAAACCATATCTTTATCAAAATAAAGATTAAATCAATTCCAAACCATTTCCATATATTTAAATTTTCATATAATTTCAAAACTTCATTTCAAATCATTTTAATATAATAAAATATCATATCCTTACAAAACTTCATTTCAAATCATTTTAATAAAATAAAATATCCTATCAGTTCAAATCCAATATTCAACTTTAAATACCTTTTAAATTCAAAGATATCGTTCATTTACTATCATTTCAAATCACCTTTAAATAGTTTATATTCCAATCAAAATAATTCATTTAAACCTTTTAAAAGTGTAATTATTATATTTTCAAATCAAGTATTCAATTTCCAAAGTTTCAAACCATTCTGAGTTCGTTTACTAAGTCAAAAACCCTAATTATTAAAATTTCATCATTTTACAGCATTTAAAAACAACTGCTATAAGTTATATTTGAAAACATTTTTAATTCAGCAAAGACAGCACTTAAAACTGCTGTTAAAACTCAGTTTTAGTTGAATTATAGTTCAAAACAGAAAAGACAGCAATTCAGAAGTGCTACGGTAGTTCAGATTTCAAAACAAGGGTTAAATTTGGTTTCAGCAAAGACTGCAGACCATTATAGCATTTTCAGAGAATGCTATAATAGACCTGGGTTCAATATTAGCCTATAAGTTCAACTGCAGCAACTGCAGCATTTCAGAAATGCTGTAGTAGCCCTTTATTCAAATTTTAGTGTAATTCAGAACCATAGCATTTCTGAATGCTATTAAAAGTGATTTCCAGCTTTTTAGTGTATTTCCAGCAATTAAATAACTTCATTTTAAACTCTTTAAACATTTTAAAAATCATAATTTAACATTTAAAATGTTTATTTACATATCATTTAACATGTATCTTTTTCACAATAAATTTCTTATAATTAAATCCAATTTTCAACAATTTACTTAATAAATTTAAGTGTAAAAGTTTCCAATTCTTCACATTTCAACAAATAACTTAACACTTCAAATTTAAATTACCATTTCACAAATTTAACTAAATTTCCAATTTTATTTAATTAACTAAAACCTTTAATTAAAACCAAATTTCACATTTCCAAGTCAAGTTATATTTTAAAAGATCACTTTTAAACATTCATTTATTTAACCACTTAAATTCATAGAAAAAAATCAATAATACTTTAATAAATCACTTAAATTCACATTTAATCAAATTATCATATTTACCATTTCCAAATAAAATTTAATATCCATTTTATTTATATAACTTAAATATCATTTTTAACCAAATTCCAAATTTCCAACTTAAGTTATATTTCAAAAATCCAGTTAAACCATTCATTAATTACATTTTTAACACATAGAAAAATCATAATTTCTTTATTTTAAACATTTCAAAATCTATTTAAATCAAATTTCATAAATTTATATTTTTAAAATACTTAAAAATATTCAAAACACTTTATAAAATAACCACGGGCCTGTATATAATTTTCTAACCTAGGTCAAGTGATACGGATATGTATCATTTCAATCCGCAGTTAAAAAAGAAAAATCCGGGTTCTATCATTTCAAACCCGCAATCCCAAGTTAAAATAATTTAAATAAAAATCATTCAGGCCTATCATTTCAGCCCATAACGATTTTTCCCTATTCTAAAGTCCGTTCGGGTATGTATCATTTCAACCCATAGTGATTCTAATCTACAGGGAACTTGCAATGGTGATAACAGATATAAATAACAGAATCACATTAAATAATAGTAACATATGATATAATAAGTGTAATAACAGGTGTGAACATCATATGATAATAATATAAACATATATAACATGATGATATACATTACAGATTCAAATGGTGTCGGTTTATCAGTTATATAGGTACATATTGTCTGGTGAGAATAACTCATCGTTTTGTGCTGGAGAAACGACGACGACTGCACGAATGGGATCCAAACAAGCACGATAACACGAATATGATTTGATATGGGAGAGCCAAAGATAAATTCCCTTGTCACATTCAAACAAAACAAATACAGACAACATGAGTTTTTAACTCAAAATTCAATAAAACAATGTTAGAAATGAATGCATGAACCAAAGCCAAAGTGATTGCACATGCTTTCTACCATCTATGCTTCAGCTCCAGATCTGAAATGCATGGCTAAGGGGTGGGTTTGGATCTGGTTTTGGGTTCCATAGGGTTGGCCAAACATGTATGGTGATGGTGCAAAGATATGTGAGCATGAACTACAACACAAAGGCAAACTACATGGTTTCTAAGCCACATAAGGTCACGGCTAAGGCAATACAAGTCATGGTCAGGTCTGTAGTGGGTTAGGTACAGGTGTGGCAGTGGTGTCAGGGTCCACTATGGCAGGTGGTGGTGATGTAGGTGGCGGCCAAGGAGGAGTTGGAGGTGGTGGTGATGTATGGTGCTCGACTAGGAAGATATAGGTGAAGTTTGCTCATTTTTGTGTGGATCAACATCATGGGAGGCCACGGCTTGGGCTTGGGGTTGGGCTGGAGGAGGTAGTGATAGGTTCAGGTGGTGGTGGAGGAAGCCAAGGTGCTGGAGTTGAGAGGAGCCGAGCCTAAAAGGAGAAGAGAGCAAGTGCAAAATCAACAAAACAAGTAGAAAACAATGGAAAAGAAAGGGAATTTTACCAAATCTTTGAACAAGGGAGAGGCCGTCATTTTTTTTTTCAAGTTAGAGGTGAGAATTCACGTGAAAAATGAGGAAGATGTTGCTGGAAAAGAAAAGAAAAGCACGGCACAAAAAATCATTAAGGTGGAGGTTGAGAAAATGAAAGGTCGGAAGATTAAAGGACCTTAAGCAACTAAAGAGACATAAACTTTTCAAATTTCCATTATATATTTATATATATTTATAAATATGAAAATAGCTGAAATTAAAGATAAATAAACTCAGAAATAAAGTAAATAAGAAAAAAAAATAAATAAATTTTATATTAATTAAATTAAATGAAGAAAAATAACACTATATACAAACTAGGTTAAATAAACTGAAACAAATTCAAATAATCTTTGGAAAAATCTATTCTAATCTAAATACATGTAAAGTGAATATTAATAAAGTAAAACAAAGAAAATAAAGTGAATGTATAAAATAAATAAATAAATTGTAATTATATATAGTTAAATTAAGAAAATAGCAAAGAAAATAGAAATTAGGCTTTAAAATTACAAAATAAATTCAACAAGCTTTGGAAAAAATTTATAATCACTTTAAAATTATTAAAAGACAAAATTATACATAAAATAAAATATTAACATATATTAGAACAAAATATGACAAATAAAATATAATTTATATGTTTTAAAATAAATAATATTGCAAAATAAACAGTTTATACACAAAATTGAAAATTACATAACTTCTACAATATAAGTCCGTTTTCAACGAAACGAAAAGCAGTATTCATGGAATTAAATCTATTTTCATAATAAAAGATAAAATTTAAGAATTTTAAATATTTAAATTTAAAGTTTAAAAGTCAAAGTTTGACCAGTTTGAACAGAAATTCACTTTACAGTAAAATATCCAATTTTTACCAGTTTGAAATTATAATTTACATAACAATCAAAATATATATTTAGAAATGAAATATTTGAAACAAAACAAGTTTAAAATAATTTCAAATTAAAATAAAGTTTTTCAATCAGGAAATTCAATTTAACAGAAATAAAATATAAAATAAAATAAGCCTAAAATGTAGGGTTGTTACAGTACATGATAATCATCTCTAGTACACAAGAGATATGTACCAGCCACCAACATATTATCATCTCAGACGAAATGAAAAGATTTTATAAATATATTGTACAACATCAATTAATGCAGCCTCCCAGCAAAACCAAAGCAAAGAAAAAGCATCGGCCTATTGTACAAACAAAAGAAAATATCCCTGATTTCTCTTGTACAAACCCGTATATCATTTGTACCAAATATATTATTACCCTGTAAACTTATTTTTAATATATCAACCTTCCACTTCAGTTCGTTCCATTCCAGCTGAGAAAACTAAAATGTATCATCTTAAACATAAAAAAAAAATCCACTTAAAATAACACAACCCAGATCAACCAGAGATTAAAGACGAGGAGATTTCAACTTGCCAGTTCACAACTGTTTCAATATAAAAGAAACTCTGCTTTGTTCTTCTCTGCCATTTTTCAAAGTGAGTACACATTTTATTTAAAATCTAAATAAGTAAATGATGGTTGCTTGCGAAATCTTTGTGATGATATCTTGCATATATATATAAGTATATGATTCTGTTTATATGTAGATATAAATGTGTTTCATGTTGTTATGTTTGAACTGTATATGTATGTTGATTTAATTACCTCTGTTCTTAGTTTAGGTTTGAGAATTTTGATCTAAATTCCAAATCCCTTTCCCTAATCTCTGTTAGGTTGTAATATTTAAACAAATGTAGTTTGTTAAATCATAAACTTGAATCTAAGAATAACTTTAAACATGTTTGATATATATGAAAGCCTGAAACTTAAGATTTACAGTAAAAATCTTATAACATGTAAAAATAAATCATCCTAACTTACTATGGCAAGATGATAACTTGAATCTTTTTTTAAAGTTAGGATTTTTAAGACAAAAATCATGATTTTTAGTTTGAAGTACTGTGAGAAATTCTAGGTTCACCCGAAAATGGTTTTTGGTGATTACTGGTGATCGGCGTAGTGCTAGGGGTCGAGATTAGTGGTGAAGGTGGCTGGAACGTTGGGGTTTCCAGGAAAAATAATGGAGAATTTTTCTGATGATGGTGGTGGCCACGCGAGGCCAATTTAGGGTTTTGGTGTCAAGTTTGGTCGACAGAGTTATTCGAATTAAAGTGATGTCCACAGTGGATCGGAAGCAATCGCGCCCATGGGAAATGAAGTATTGGATGCTAGCGAAGCTACCTTCGAAGTCGCGAGGTTGTCAGTAGTCAGATCGTCGATGTCGAGGAAGTTTTTCAGATGGTAGTTTGGTTCCAGTTGATCTTGAATGCTCGATTTTGACTGAGGCTTCGCGTTTTGGAATCGTGTTTTGGAATCGATGGACATAGCGATTTGTGGCTTGCCGGAGGTGGTGAGGTACGCTGGAGCGTTGGCGAACTCCAGTGCACGTGCACGTGTGCATATCGTATCTGGTAGGATTTGGGGAAGAAGAAGTTCTCGTGTGTTCGCGTTTTTATGGTATCGACTCGAAGCGAGGGTCGGGGTTTTTTGGGTGTGTAATTCGAGTCTGGACTCGAGTATTTTGATGGTGAGGAGCTTCAGTTTTTAAACTGTAAATTAATCTAAATTTTGAAAGATAGGGGGAAGAAGTAGGGAAAACTCGGGGATGGACCCGAGTAGCATTCGGGTATGACTCGAAGTAGCCTTAGTCCAGTTTTTATAAAAGCTTTTAAAAAATAAGATTTTGAAATTTAAAAACATATTTTGTTAAAACTTTCTTTATAACATTACTATATAAATGTTAAGAAAGTTAATTTTAAGATAAAGGGTTTTAAAATGGAAATGGTAATTAAGATAATATTTATCTTAAGTTAAAGAAGATTTATTATCTTGGAATTAATTAAGTTAATTAGGAAATTAAGTATAACTAATTAATTTATTAATTAAGAAATTAAAGGTTAATTAAGTGATTAATTCAAGAATAATTAATTAATTTAATCAATTAATGATTATGACTGATTAACTAATAATTAGAGATTTATGAATTGGTAATTTATTATTTAATAAATTAAAGGTGAATTAATCTATGATGAAAATATAATTACTTAATGAAATTAAGAGTTAGTTAATTATGAAATTAACTTAAGATTAATTTAATTATGTGATTAATTATAGGACAATTAATAAATTAATTAAGGGTAATTAATTAAGAGGGATAATTAAGAATAAATTAATTAATTTCATTAATTAATATCAAATGATTAGTAATTAATCAGGATCGGGTAATTAATTCATAAGTAATTACTTAGAAATTTAATTGGTTTAATTAGGGATTGAGCAATTAATTAATCCTACTTTTAAATGATTATTGAATGATTGGATTGCTTATGAATGCTTGAATTGATTGTTATCCCTGATCTGTAATATCCTGTGATGTGAATTGTTTTGAATTGAGTTGTGTGTGTAAATTATTTATCTGTGTTGAATTTATATATCTATATGTGAATCTGTGATGATGGAATGATGCTGCACTATTGTGTTAAACCCCTGGACTACACCATACACACACAAATATGGATTTCACGTGGAAATCGGTTAAGTCACAGATAATTTAAAATTAATGTTTTTGAAATTGAAATTTTAATTTCAATTGATTTTAGAAATGGATTTGGGTTAAATGTTAAAGCTTTTAAAAGAGGGAGTTTTAAGAGAAAAGTTATTTTCAATAACTTGGTAAAGTTTTCCAATTTAAATAATTTAATTGAAATTGAATTCAAAATTTAGTATTGAATTCAATGATTGGAAATTATGGTTAAAGATGTTATAAATGTGTTTATATGAAATCAAACCATTTTGAAAGTATTGTTTGAATATTTGAATTTAACCCAAGGATTTTAACTCGTATAAATGAATCAGATTTTCCAAAATGAAAACTATTTGTTTTCAAATGATAAAAGCTTTCATATAAGAAATGAAATTCCACTTTAAGTAAAGGAATTTCAAGATTGAATTGAAAAAAATGGTTTTCCAAGTTATGAATGAATTCTTTTTGAAAGCTATGAATTAAATCTGTTTATTTTTAACAGATTTAAAATAATGATTTGTTTAAACCATTTGAAATGGAATTGTTTTGAGAACTATGAGTTAAATCTTCGATTTAAAGATTTAACGAGTTAATCCAATTGAAACGGAAATTGTTTTGAAATCTGTGAATGAATTTTTGTGAAACTGGGTGAACTTTGTGAAATAAATCTTTTTGTTTAAAAGATTTGAAATGGTAATCGATTGAAACCATTTAAAAGGAAGTTGAATTATTAAGTTGTGACTTAATTGAAATCACATATCCATATGTTTTTAAATATTACGCTCACTATTCGGTTTAGCCGGGAGAGGACCTTTGTGTCATATAACCCATTCCGAATAATGATACGTCGTATATGGATGGCATTTGAAGACCGGTGGTGAAGACCGGGTATTTGCCAGAACGATAGGATGACATATCGATTGTCTCTCCACTGAGTCGCGCCGGTATAGAGATCTCCTAAGTGATAGGAAATCCGATCGGGATTGTAAATACCCGGATTGCAAGGGCTTCTTTGGAAGTGCCTTCGGTTCTGTTCGAACCCGGAACAGACTTGTATGGTTACATGTCTGACATTACACTTTGAGATATAAAGCAGATTTCTTTCAAATACATTTCTGTTAGTGGCGGAGAATTTATTCTCTTAGCTTAACACCCTTCTCTGAGACGTACGAGCTCAGAGGTTATGTAGTTGAAGGTTATCAGCAATATACTCCCAATTTGGTAATGTGACATGCTGAGTGTTGCTGTGTGATGGTCATTGTTTGATCATTTGTGATATGATCATTTGATTGATCATTTATCTTTGTGATCATTACTTTGATCATCTGTTGACCCAAAGCATGGCTTTGTGACAAAGCGTAGCTTTGTGGACGAGACTTCGTCAGACCTCACAACTCGGAAATGGTCGAAACAGGAATATGCGGAAAAGGTTATGAGGGTCGCGCCCTTTAGGGTATGTCATTTCCTTCTGGAAAAGGGTGGTATCATGGTATGGAGCCCAGATACTTACTCATGTGGACACACTTTATTTATTATGTGTGATGTTGGTTACCGAGGCCTCGGATAAAGGTCCCAAAGGACCGGGGGATGGCATAGTCGTGAGTTACCTAGTTACAGGGGTAACCCGGCCTTGTGTTGGCAGAGAGCAGTTTGTCTCTCGGGACGTCCAGCCAGAGGCGATCCCATTCGGCAGTTGGAAAGGAAGTTCCTTAGCCTGACCATTTGTTGGAAATCCATCTTCCAATACGAACCGTGTACGGTTTTAGTTGTAGAACCTGCCATTTACTTATGGTGGTCACCACTGTTTAGATGGTAGCTATAGTAGGCATACAATACTGGTCGTATGTTGGCTAAGATTAATATTATACTTTCGAAATGTTTTCTTCACTATGCACTAGTAATAATATTCAATGATTTGTTTTGCATAGTAAGCATCTTTGACTATCATAAGGAGAAATCTCCTCCGATTCTGCGTTTGCATTGTGTGTGTGTGCGGGAGGCCTTATGGTAGTTTCATTTTCCAAAAGCATTGCGGGTTTCAATGTTAAAAATCCTTTTGTTGTTGTTTAAAGATAAACTATTTTTGTTGCTCACACCAGTCCCACGACTGACTCGGAGTTTATTGTTCCTTTCCTAAACTCTGGGTGCTCATAATTTTCTACACGAGCAGTCTAGAGTTGGGGTTTTTCAGATATTCAGGTTTAGTAGACTAGT
Source organism: Allium fistulosum (assembly GCA_030737815.1). NCBI lineage: Eukaryota > Viridiplantae > Streptophyta > Magnoliopsida > Asparagales > Amaryllidaceae > Allium > Allium fistulosum. Next base: position 414,440,668 of record CM060906.1, read on the forward strand.
TGGAGCTAGTTCAGTTCATCGGAGATCAGGACTGACGTTGCTTACCTTGGTGCAACGTGTTGGTGTTTCAAGCTTGATATTGGAGTTGTTGGAGTCATTCTCTAACTGATCATTTAGAGTTATCATTTCTGTTATTTCCGCTGTATCTTTATTATCTCTGATATTGTTGTATCATATTGTTATCATTGTTGTATATCATTCTGGATATTGTATTCATTGGATTGTATATGATATCATCTATTTTTATTCCGCTGTGTTGTTATACTTAATGGTGTTATAAGCTCCGGTGAACCAGATTCGGCGTTTGAATCTACGGCATTTTGAGTACAAGTGAAGTACGGATGCCGATTTTCGAAGGCCGAGTTTTTGAGTCATTACAGATGGCGTGTGATTTTGGGTAACGTATAGGTTTTAACTTGCAGAAGGCTGCTACGCATTGATTTTTGACTAGATATATATATATATATATATATATATTTATATATATATATATATATATATTATAAATCAAAATATCTCGTATTGGGTAACTAAAAATCTATAATTCCTATCGAGGCATGCCGCTAGGCGTTCATAATGTTATACCCCTATTCTGAACGCAATGGAAAATGTTTCGAGTCCTAATTCGATCGTATGGAGAAGATAGCTTTTTGGACCCAATTTATTGAATTTTCGATATAAATTTCAGTGCGTTTATATCCCGTACGATCAAACGGTAACTCCAAACACTACGAAATTTGAAATCCGATAATAATACAATATTACGGATCCAAGGGAACTGGTTTCATCGAATTCTGAGACTGTCCCTCGGAAGGCTATTTTTAAATGTCAATTTAAACAAGCTATTTTTAAAATTGAACAGATTACTTTTAATTTCAATTTTAAAACTTTTATTATCTTCATTATTATCAATATAAATTTACAAGCCTTTAAATTATTTTTATCAAACTTAAAACTCCAAATTCACCATTTTCAACCAATATTCAATTATAACTTCAATAATTAAATTATTCAATAAATTGCTATATTAAATTCTGAATCTATTTTATAAATTAAACCCAATTTTTCATATTCAAAGTCAAACTAAAGTTCAAATTCAATATTAAAAACCATTTAAATATTTGAAATTAAACAACGAAAAATCCGGGTCGTTGCATTCCTTCCCCCTTAAAAGAATTTCGTCCTCGAAATTGCTAAGTCGCAAAAAACGCTCCAAACCCATTAACTTATTTAAAACCCACTTAATGAAAACTCGATATTTCACTTTCTAATCTTTTGTTTCGCCCAGAACACTTAGTTTTTAATCCTAATCCCAAAATCCTTTATTTCGATTATAAATTCGAAATCAATTCGTTGTTAACAAAAATTTTCCAAATTTTTTTTAGTACCCTAAATTTCCGATTTTTTTTGGTAGAGTCCCCTTTGTACGGAGGACCTTTTGCAATATGACAAGAGAGATAAATATATATACATCGAGCCACACGGTCGGAAAACAAAATATATAACAATATTTATATTTTTCGCAGTATTTAATCCGAAAACGTACCTTCTTTAGCGTTTTAAGCATTATTTAACAAGCAAATTTACTTCATAAGCAACTATGCAACCAAAATCTAGCCCGATAGCCTCCAAGTACCTGTACTTACTCAATTTAAACACATAAGTCCCAAAATATGAAATTCACTAGCATTTCACTTATTTAAGTGGTTAAAACACCTAAACTTCATAAGCAATACATGTTAAACATTTATTTATAAGCAATTACAGGGTTCTGATGCTAATTTAATTACTTTCAAACAATCTACACACTATTTCATTCAATTTAAGTGATTTATACTCACTTTTCACGCATTGTAACGACCCGTATTTTTACGGATCGAAACATAGTAAAAACTGTTGCTAGAGCATCCAGAGTTAGGTCGTTCAGAGCTTAGGTCATATAGTAGTTAGGTCGGTGGAGCGACTTAAGGGAGTTGGCGACCTAAGGGAGTTGGCGACCTAAGGGAGTTGGCGACCTAAGGATTATGGGATAAGTCGTGTAGAAGTTAGGTCGTGTGGTGGCTTAGGTCGAGTGAATGACTTAAGAGTTAGCGACTTAAGTATTGGGGTGACTTAAGGAAAGACAGCGACCTATGGAAGTTAGTATTAGCGAGTTAACGACCTAGGAGATAAGCTGGTTAATGACTTAAGGAGTTGTCGTAGTTAGGTCATGAGCGACCTATGGGGTGTTGTGCTTAGTTAGGTCGTGAGCGACCTAAGTTTAGCAGTTATGAGTAGTTAGGTGGTCCAGATGACTTAGGAGTTAGGTCGGAAGACCCTGCGTGTAGTTAGGTCGTTAGATGACCTAAGGTGTTAAGTCGTTAGGTCGTATGGTGAGCCGTGTGTGTGTGATAGGTCAGTACTTCCATTAAGTCGCGTCTCAGTTAAGTCGTAGGTCGCACATTAGTGTTGAGGCCTAGGTCGTTGGGTTATTTGGTCGCGCACGTGAGGATAGTTAGGTCGTAGGTCGCGCAGTAGTGTTGAGTCTTAGGTCGTGACATTTTTAGACCATGGATGCGCATATGCGGTAGGTCGTGGAAGCACATATGCGTTAGGTCGTAGGTCGTGTGGATGGGTAGGTCGGCAAGAGTTAGGTCGTGGACGACTTAAGGGGGCGGACGACCTAAGGATTTCCAGCCTATAAATATACGTCCATTTCCTTACTTTTTGGGATCCGGATTTTGAAGTGACGAAGTGCTGCTGTTTTGAGAGCTCGAGTTCTACACTTCTTCACTTCTTTTCTCCACTTTAATCTTGTGATTCCTTCCATCCAAATTGAAGATCAAATCGAAGATCCAAGAGCTTAGATTGAAGATCTACATTCTTCGAAGAGAGATTTCATCGTTTGAAGCGGAATTTTGGTAGATCGAGTTAGATCCTTTGCTGTCCAGATCTGAAGTGTGTTGCTTTTGAGGTGTTTAGGTGATTTGGTGAGTGGTGATTATCTCTCACATGGATCCAAAGGAGTATATCGGATTGTTGGCTTGATTTGGTGTTAAAATAGTGATTTCCATGCATTTTCTTAAACTTAAGTATAGATCTATTGTTCATGATGATTTGACATTCCTTTTACTACATGATTAACCTATGCAAGTTCATTCATCAAGTTGTAGAGATATTACCCATGTTTCATGCTTGTTAGATTTAGACTCTTTATTTACAAGATTGCCATTATTGTTATAATTGTTTATTTGATCATGTTTGAATGCTTGATTACTTGGATTAATGTTTGACTTGATTGATTGTTGTAAATTAGTTGATTGATGATTTGATTTGGACAAGTTAGTCGAAGATGATTCAAAAGCTAAGGGAAAGGCTTTTGAATTTGAAAAGCTGCTCGTGGCATATGTGGCCGATGATGAAGCTCATATGGATAGATTTGATGATGTTGATGTTGAAATGAGGCTTTGCTATGATGGGATGAAGCGAGGCATGGTATGAGATAGCCTTGGTTTAATCCAGACGCGATCATTCCAAGCATGTTGATAACTCGGTGAAAGGGTTCGAGTTTGAGGATAATGGTTTGCTCGAGAGGCGCTTGAGCTAGTATGGAAATAGTCGTCGAGGAGGATGACTAGAAGGCTGAGGTTTCATCGTTATTGAAGGTTCTAGCAGACTCAAAGCAAGAGTACGCTGGGCAGATTCGATAGTCCCTAAAGACTATGATTGTAGTCGAGTACTCTGGGCAAATTCGATGGTCCTAAGCACAGGCTGCGACGATGTGCGGAGTTCTGTCTAGAACCGGGGTTGCCATTAACCCTTGACGGACGGCTGAAAGAATGTGCCGGTCATTCAATTAACGGTGGTATCGAAGCAATGATAACAGTGATAGCCAGAGTCATGGATGTTTGGTTGTATCGTCATTCGGTCTCAAGAGCGATGTTTTCTGGGTGCTTATCTGATCTTGGTTTAGGCCTTGGGGGTTTGTACTTGGAAAACACCGACCTTGACTCGAGTGATAATTGCTTTACTTTAAATGTCTGCTTTGCTATGTTTATTTCTGCTTAGTGTGTCTGGGGGCTATCACTGTAGAAAGAGGTGAAGTGGGAGGGTTGGATTCATATTCCTTTTACCTTTATGCTCTTTTGGTATGTTGTTAGTTAATTTACCGCTCACTAAGACTGTTGTCTGACTCAAGGTTTTATGTTCCACTCTTATTACCTTGGGCTGTTCATCCATTTTGGGATGGGCAGACTAGGTAGCAGGTGACAGGTGCTGTTCTTAATGACCGACGATGCTGATGACGAAGACGAGCTGGAGGCTTGCGTATTAGTTTCTTACTATATGTACTGGATGTTCCGCTGCTTGTATATTCTCTGAGTGATATGTAGTGAGGCTTGATGTATTGACTATTCAGATGTTGTACCAAACTATTATGAGGTTTAATAGAGATTCTGTTCTATAAAGCTTCACTATATATACTTTCTATTGTATTTTTATCCATGCGCTGTGAGTTATACGATAGATTCTGCTGTGTTAACTTAACCTTGGCGATCGTCCATGGCTGCCTGGCACACTTTACAGCGCACTATTTCTATGTTCAGTACGGGGGGTCATGGGCGGTCGTCACATTTGGTATCAGAGCTTTGGTTAATCGATTTTACCCAACGCTCGCTGACGTAACTACGTATGAGAGACGTAATTGTATTTTGATGGATGATTACTATATATAATATAGTAGCTTAGAAGTATGTGAGTCCTTTATGCAGTTGTTCTCAAGGTGTATTAATCATTCCTTTTTATAGATATTAAGAATGAGTCGAAGAGGGAGACCAGCTGCTAAGGAAGGCCGTGCTACTGAGGGGGCTGCTGATTATGTTGCTATGTTCGAAGCTATGATGACTTCGATTATGAGAAGGATGCCAGCTCCGGGGCCATCAGTAGATGTTGGAGTTCAAGTTCAAACGCCAAAACCGGTGGATTTTACCAAGCTGTGTAAAGATTATACTTCTCTTGGAGGAAAGGTTTTCTTGGGAACAGAGTCAACCATTGAAGTTCAGAGGTGGATAGATGCTTGTAGAAGGATCTTTGGTGATTTGGGAATCGAGGATGCAACCAAAAGAAAGCTTGCATCAAGACAGCTTCAAGGGAGAGCTTCTGACTGGTGGAACTCTATCACCATTGATACTCCGGAGGAAGAAATTACTTGGTAGCAATTCCAAGCCAGATTTGAAGCTAAGTTCATTTCTACAGCTCAGAAATCTGTTCTGTTCAAGAAGTTTGTGGAGCTCAAGCAAGGTGGAAGACCAGTTCTTGAGTATGTTTCTGAGTTTGAAGCTTTGTCCAAGTATGCCCGGTCGTATATTGAATCTCCTTATCAGAAGAACGAGAAGTTTGTGACAGGCTTGGACAGTTATCTTGGGAGGCAGTTGGTGGATCATTTGGACGATCCATTTGAGAAGCTTGTAGAGAAGGCTCTCAGGCACGAGAATCTGTTTCCTAAAGAAGGATCTGTTGTTGCTGTGACCAAGGAAGAGTCTAAACAACAGCAGGGTGGAAACAAGAAGAGGAAGCCGCAGCAGCAAAAGGGTAAGGATGGCCAGAAGAAGCCGAAGGGCGAAGTGACCTGCTACAATTGTCAGCAGAAGGGCCATTTCTCCAGGGATTGCAAGAATCTGAAGGTGCCTGTGAAGTGTCACAACTGTGACAAGCCGGGGCATATTAAGAAGTATTGTCCAGAACCGCGAAAGGACAAGCAGATTGTGCAAGCTTATGCTTTGGGGGCTGTTCCATCATCTTCAAAAGCTCCTACCGCTGAAGAGAAAGGAAAGAGTGTGGTGGTTCAAGGTACTCTTTCCATATGTGGTGTTCCAGTTAGAGTGTTATTCGATACTAGGGCGTCACATTCTTTTGTTTGTAATGAACTTGTAGGCCGGTTGGGTTTAGAACCGGATATCGTTGATAGGCCATTGGTAGTGACTAATCCAGTTGGGGGTTCGTCTTGTCTGTGTATGCTATGCCGTGGTTTGATTGTATCGAGTCATGATTGCTCTTTTGTTTGTGATTGTTTTGTTCCGAACTTTGCGAGGTTCGGAATTATTTTGGGTATGGACTGGCTTAGGAAGTATGCGGCAAAGGTTGATTGTGAAAGGTTGGAGGTGACAGTCGAGAATGTGGAAGGGCGAAAGGTTATGATACGATGTAAGCATGAGGAAGGCGTCTTCATGAGCTTCATGTATTCGCTGGTTGTTCCATGGGATGGACTGTCATTGGTGCCAATCGCTAATGGATTTGAGGATGTCTTTGATGAGGTCAAAGGGTTACCGCCGCATAGAGAGATCGAGTTTCGTATCGATTAGTTGAAGGAGCCAGACCTGTTGTGATGCCTCTTAGGCGGATGGCGCCTAGGGAACAGCAAGAGTTGAGGGTGCAAGTTGATGATCTGTTACAGAAAGGATTCATTCGGCGTAGTGTGTCCGAATGGGGTGCACCAGTTGTGTTTGTAACCAAAGCAGATGGATCGTTGAGGTTGTGTGTGGATTATCGTGAGCTAAATAAAGTAACTAAGAAGAACAAGTATCCATTGCCGAGAATAGATGACTTGTTTGATCAGCTTCACGAAGCTAAGGTGTTTTCTCAAATGGATTTGGCAACGGGATTTCACCAGTTAAGAGTGGCTAAGGATAGTGTGCCGAAGACTGCTTTCAGGACATCATCCGGTTTCTTTGAATGGCTGGTAATGCCGTTTGGATTGACCCATGCACCAGCATATTTTGTGGATCTTATAAATAGAGTGTTCAGAGATCAGTTGAACAAGTTTGTACTAGTGTTCGTGGATGATATTTTGATTTATTCCAGAACTGAAGAAGAGCACAAGACGCACTTGCGTATTGTTTTGGAAATCTTATGGAAACATCAGCTGAAGGCCAAGTTTTCATAGTGTCACTTCTGGAAGAGCGAAGTGAGGTTCTTAGGCCATATTATCTCTGGAAGCGGAATAGCGGTTGATCCCGCTAAGGTGGCAGCAATTCAGGATTGGGTTAGACCTAAGAATGCATCTGATGTGAGAAGTTTTCTTGGATTAGCAGGATATTATCGCCGATTTATCAAAGACTTTTCCAAGGTGGCTGCACCATTAACAGGATTGACGAAAAAGAATCAAGTATTCAGATGGGATACTAAGTGTGAGCAAGCTTTCGGAATCCTGAAAGAGCGACTGACAAGTGCTCCTGTTTTGACTATTCCAAGTGGAAATGATGAGATGGTGGTTTACACCGACGCATGTGGTACTGGACTTGGAGCAGTGCTAATGTAGAAGGGTAAAGTTGTTGCGTATGCAAGTCGACAACTGAAGCCGCATGAAAGGAATTATCCGACTCATGATTTGGAGTTAGCGGCGATTGTTTTTGCTCTGAAGATGTGGAGACATTATCTATTGGGAGTTCGATTCGAGTTGTTTACAGATCATAAGTCGTCGAAGTATCTTTTCTCCCAAAAGGATTTGAATCTTCGGCAGCAACGATGGCTAGATTTTTTGGCATCATATGATTTTGGTATAGCCTATACTCCGGGAAAGGGTAACGCAGTGGCAGATGCGTTAAGTCGAAGACATGCAGGATTGGGAGCCATGTTTTCAGAATGGAAGAGTCTCGAGTATTTAGCTGGATTTGACATCAGGCCCAGATGTGAATTGGAACCTGAGATGTTGGCAAACTTATCTATAAGACCTACTCTTGTGGAAAGGATTGGCGAGAGCCAAAAGCGTGACGATAAGCTTGTCAAGATTATCCGTGATTTGGAATCTGGATTGGACCCAGAAAAGGATAAAGGATTCGAGGTCGATCGAGAGGGTTGGCTTCGGAAGCAAGGACGACTAGTTATTCCCGATATAGATGAATTGAGAAATGAAGTTCTGAGGGAAAGTCATCACTCGAAGTTGACAATTCATCCAGGTGGAAATAAGATGTATCGGGATATGAAGAGAACCTATTACTGGGAAGGTATGAAGAAGGATGTTGGAAATTTTATTTCCAAGTGCATGAACTGCCAGTTGGTAAAAGCTGAGCAAAAGAAGCCAAGTGGATTGCTTCAGCCATTAGAAGTTCCTGCATGGAAGTGGGAGCAAATATCGATGGATTTTATCGATGGGTTACCTAGAACCAGAGCGGGAAATGAAGGGATTTGGGTCATCGTAGATCGTTTGACTAAGAGTGCAAGATTCATTCCTGTTCGATCAACCAGGACTGCATCAAAGTTGGTTGAGTTGTATGTTAAGTGGATAGTTCGATTCCATGGTATTCCGAAGAGTATAGTGAGCGATCGAGACCCATTGTTCACTAGTGGATTTTGGAAGAGCTTCCAGGAAGTTTTTGGAACCGAGTTGTGTTTGAGTACAGCTTATCATCCCCAAACAGATGGTCAGACCGAGAGAGTCAACCGAGTTTTGGAAGATCTCCTCAGGGCATGTGTTTTGGATTTCGGAGGATCGTTGGAAGATTATCTTCATTTGGTGGAATTTTCGTATAATAACAGTTACCAGTCAAGCATTGGTATGGCACCGTATGATGCATTGTATGGAAGACCGTGTAACTCTCCGACATGTTGGTTAGAAATAGGAGAAACGTTGATACTTGGGCCAGAAATGATTCGACAGACTTCGGATTGCATAGAGATCATTCGGCAACGAATGAAGGCAGCTCAAGACCAACAGAAAAGTTATGCTGATAAGCATCGTAAGGATTTAGAATTCGATGTAGGTGATATGGTTTTTGTGAAGATTTCTCCACTAAAGAATGTTATTCGATTCGGGAAGAAAGGAAAATTAACTCCGAGATTTGTTGGACCATTCCCGATCATCGAGCGAATTGGAAAGCTCGCCTATAAATTGGAGTTACCAGAAAAGATGTCGAGTGTGCACAATGTTTTTCATGTATTGTATCTACGGAAATATGTGCACGACTCGAATACAGTGGTTTCTGCAGATAGCTGTGAAGATTTTGAGATTTATCCAGTCGAGAAGAGACCTCGTAAGCCGCTTCATGTTGTGGAAACTGACACGAAACAGCTTAGGAGGAAGGTAGTTAGGTTGCTCAAGATACAATGGAGTGATGATGATAACGACTGTACATGGGAGGTGGAAGAGAGGATGAAGGCAGCTCATCCTGAACTCTTCGAGGTATGGCCATAAGGTGTCGTGTCATCTCATGACATTGTAACTTGTTCTAGTTTTAGAATTCTGCATGCTAGGCTAGTAATTGGATGCATGGTTTGTTGATTGCTATGGATGGTAGGCATGCAGAATAGTTTTTGATTGCTCTTGTTTGTTTGGAATTTCGGGGGCGAAATTCCTAAGGGGGAGAGAATGTAACGACCCGTATTTTTACGGATCGAAACATAGTAAAAACTGTTGCTAGAGCGTCCAGAGTTAGGTCGTTCGGAGCTTAGGTCGTATAGTAGTTAGGTCGGTGGAGCGACTTAAGGGAGTTGGCGACCTAAGGGAGTTGGCGACCTAAGGATTATGGGATGAGTCGTGTAGAAGTTAGGTCGTGTGGTGGCTTAGGTCGAGTGAATGACTTAAGAGTTAGCGACTTAAGTATTGGGGTGACTTAAGGAAAGACAGCGACCTATGGAAGTTAGTATTAGCGAGTTAACGACCTAGGAGATAAGCTGGTTAACGACTTAAGGAGTTGTCGTAGTTAGGTCATGAGCGACCTATGGGGTGTTGTGCTTAGTTAGGTCGTGAGCAACCTAAGTTTAGCAGTTATGAGTAGTTAGGTCGTCCAGACGACTTAGGAGTTAGGTCGGAAGACCATGCGTGTAGTTAGGTCGTTAGACGACCTAAGGTGTTAAGTCGTTAGGTCGTGTGGTGAGCCGTGTGTGTGATAGGTCAGTACTTCCGTTAAGTCGCGTCTCAGTTAAGTCGTAGGTCGCGCATTAGTGTTGAGGCCTAGGTCGTTGGGTTATTAGGTCGCGCACGTGAGGATAGTTAGGTTGTAGGTCGCGCAGTAGTGTTGAGTCTTAGGTCGTGACATTTTTAGACCGTGGATGCACATATGCGGTAGGTCGTGGAAGCGCATATGCGTTAGGTCGTAGGTCGTGTGGATGGGTAGGTCGGCAAGAGTTAGGTCGTGGACGACTTAAGGGGGCGGACGACCTAAGGATTTCCAGCCTATAAATATACGTCCATTTCCTCACTTTTTGAGATCCGGATTTTGAAGCGACGAAGTGCTGCTGTTTTGAGAGCTCGAGTTCTACACTTCTTCACTTCTTTTCTCCACTTTAATCTTGTGATTCCTTCCATCCAAATTGAAGATCAAATCGAAGATCCAAGAGCTTAGATTGAAGATCTACATTCTTCGAAGAGAGATTTCATCGTTTGAAGCGGAATTTTGGTAGATCGAGTTAGATACTTTGCTGTCCAGATCCGAAGTGTGTTGCTTTTGAGGTGTTTAGGTGATTTGGTGAGTGGTGATTATCTCTCACACGGATCCAAAGGAGTATATCGGATTGTTGGCTTGATTTGGTGTTAAAATAGTGATTTCCATGCATTTTCTTAAACTTAAGTATAGATCTATTGTTCATGATGATTTGACATCCATTTTACTATATGATTAACCTATGCAAGTTCATTCATCAAGTTGTAGAGATATTACCCATGTTTCATGCTTGTTAGATTTAGACTCTTTATTTACAAGATTGTCATTATTGTTATAATTGTTTATTTGATCATGTTTGAATGCTTGATTACTTGGATTAATGTTTGACTTGATTGATTGTTGTAAATTAGTTGATTGATGATTTTATTTGGACAAGTTAGTCGAAGATGATTCAAAAGCTAAGGGAAAGGCTCTTGAATTGGAAAAGCTGCTCGTGGCATATGTGGCGGATGATGAAGCTCATATGGATAGATTTGATGATGTTGATGTTGAAATGAGGCTTTGCTATGATGGGATGAAGCGAGGCATGGTATGAGATAGCCTTGGTTTAATCCAAACGCGATCATTCCAAGCATGTTGATAACTCGGTGAAAGGGTTCGAGTTTGAGGATAATGGTTTGCTCGAGAGGCGCTTGAGCTAGTATGGAAATAGTCGTCGAGGAGGATGACTAGAAGGCTGAGGTTTCATCGTTATTGAAGGTTCTAGCAGACTCAAAGCAAGAGTACGCTGGGCAGATTCGATAGTCCCTAAAGACTATGATTGTAGTCGAGTACTCTGGGCAGATTCGATAGTCCCAGGCATGGACTGCGACGACGTGCGGAGTTCTGTCTAGAACCGGGGTTGCCATTAACCCTTGACGGACGGCTGAAAGAATGTGCCGGTCATTCAATTAACGGTGGTATCGAAGCAATGATAACAGTGATAGCCAGAGTCATGGATGTTTGGTTGTATCGTCATTCGGTCTCAAGAGCGATGTTTTCTGGGTGCTTATCTGATCTTGGTTTAGGCCTTGGGGGTTTGTACTTGGAAAACACCGACCTTGACTCGAGTGATAATTGCTTTACTTTAAATGTCTGCTTTGCTATGTTTATTTCTGCTTAGTGTGTCTGGGGGCTATCACTGTAGAAAGAGGTGGAGTGGGAGGGTTGGATTCCTATTCCTTTTACCTTTATGCTCTTTTGGTATGTTGTTAGTTAATTTACCGCTCACTAAGACTGTTGTCTGACTCAAGGTTTTATGTTCCACTCTTATTACCTTGGGCTGTTCATCCATTTTGGGATGGGCAGACTAGGTAGCAGGTGACAGGTGCTGTTCTTAGTGACCGACGATGCTGATGACGAAGACGAGCTGGAGGCTTGCGTATTAGTTTCTTACTATATGTACTGGATGTTCCGCTGCTTGTATATTCTCTGAGTGATATGTAGTGAGGCTTGATGTATTGACTATTCAGATGTTTTACCAAACTATTATGAGGTTTAATAGAGATTCTGTTCTGTAAAGCTTCACTATATATACTTTCTATTGTATTTTTATCCATGCGCTGTTAGTTATACGATAGATTCTGTTGTTTTAACTTAACCTTGGCGATCGTCCATGGCTGCCTGGCACACTTTACAGCGCACTATTTCTATGTTTAGTACGGTGGGTCATGGGCGGTCGTCACACGCATTCACTCTATTTTTATACCAAACAACTCATATCCTATTCCAAATTGATTTAAAAATCAATTTATTCGCTTCTATTAATTTATAGAATTTTATTTACCTCCGTTTACGCCAAACACCAAATTTTCCATGCAAATTCGGTGATATTCGCTTAATAAAATATCCACTTGGTCTATAACTATTTTTAAACTGATTCCAACTCAATCTATATTTAATTCCATTTCATTTCACATTTATCACATACAAATCTATTTTTATTTAAACTCGGAACCATTTCATGCTGCTTTTATTTAATGACCATTTCACAAATTTACTCGAAGCCAAGCTTTTATTAAATATTAATCTTAAGTTATTTACCTCAATCATTTTAACCAACCACTTAAGTTCATTTCTCTTATAACAAATTCCATCTCAAACTCTTGATTTGATTTTTATTTAATCAAACTCCATACCAATTACTAATCTATTTATTTATATTCAAATTGGATTTATTTGCAACTCAAACCATTTTTATTTCCATTCAATTTCATTTTAATCGACCCGTTTTCCATTATATTTAATTCACTTACAATCTAAGTCGAATTTTATTTATAACTCGAGTTTCATTTCAAAAATCCATTTTTAACTAACAATCCAATTTTATTTAACCGAGTTAAATTTCATTAACATATTCAATCAACTAATTTATTTAGCTAATTAGCTTACTTCCAAAATTTTTTATTTGAATCAATATTTAATTTTTATTTTAAAAATCACTTCAACTATTTTACTTGATTCAATTTTATTTTATAACTCGAGTTTGGATGTTATTTCTTCACTTTAAAATATCACACCATTTTTATTTGGGTTTCATCTTACTTTTCCAATTTAATTAGTTACACAACTTATTTTTCACATTTCCATCCATTCCATAATCGAGCACATTCACATTTTATTTTTATTCTTAACCTGAAATTATACACTTATTTATAGCACAAGCATATTTTTATTCAATTCATTTCAACTTTTATGAGTTATTCCAATTTATTTATTCCAATTCAATTTTTGTTTAACTTACTTTTATTTATTTAAGTTAAATTCAATTAAATTTTATTTCTTAACCCAATTTAAATTTTATTTTACAATTCAATTCATTCACATCCCAATTTAATCCATTTAACTAGTTTACTTCACTAATTTATTTCATTCAAATCACCATCAATTAAATTTCAAAAAATTAAATTCTCCAACTTTATCTAAGTTAGATTTCATTTTAACTTTTCCACTTTTAATTTTAATCCCAAAATTCCATCCCCATATTTTTCTTCAAAATCATTTACCATTTTTAAGTTTATAACTTATTTTCTGATTATCTCCGAATCATTTAAAATAAGGATTCCAGAAACTTTTTTTTAAACATCCGGTCTTTATTTCAAATCATTTTGAAACCTTAAATACTCCAAATCACAATTGTTAAACTTAAACCAAACCTGGTTTTTATCCAAAACTAATTCCCTTCGAAATTTCCAAAACAAAACTTGTTTTTTTCCCAAAATCTCCATATCAAACCACACTGGTAGCAATCCGTCACTTAGAAACTCGAAAATGAATACTGATGATGCTGCAGTCATCACCAGGATTATTTTCTAGCAACCGAAGTGAGTTTCAATACTATTTTCACTTTCAGAAATCCATTAAAAACATTTTCTATTCAAGAGTATTTCCAAAATAATAATACTGTTATTTATTTCAAAATCCTATGGAAAACATTTCCAAAATCTTCGGGATTTAAACTCCTGAACACCAGTTTGAATCCATTTTCAATTTTATCTCACTTGTATAACTCATACCTATACAATCTTCCTTTGGTTATATATAGCCATTTAAATTTTATAATCTTATTTAAATTATAATATTATCAACCAAACACTTCAATATAATAATTTCCAGAAAATTATCCGCTTTTACATCAAAATATAGTTTAGGTAAAATTATTTCATTTACCCGCTTCAAAACCATACTGTGTCAGTTTATCGTGTTCAAGTGTTTAGAAACTCCTATCGATTTAGTGGCGTCCCACTACTCGATCAGAATTTATATTCCACTCAACCAATAAGTCAACACAATATAAAACAATTTATATTCACTAACAAATACACGCTCATATTTATTAATACGCTCAAACTCATTCTAGAGTACTACTGACTCAATCTCTAATGAGTAATCCCCACCAGAGCCAAGGTTCTCACTTAACCTTCAGCTCTGATACCAAATGTAACAAACGGGGGTTTCGACCCTCGAAAACGACATTTATACGTCCACTGTATGAAATGTCGAGCAGTCGAATGCCGGAAATACCAGTTCATTAGGGTGAAGAAGAAGAAGATAGAAGAAAAATAGAAACAACAACATAGAATCTCACAATCACAGCGGAACAAAAATATAATATATAATAGCATATTTTATACAAAAGTATCTGTAACAGTTCATATACTTACAATCATCAGAGTACAACAATCAATACATCAAACCGGACAGTTATATAACTTGTCCTTACACAGCGGAATATAAGTTAAGTACGGAAATACGTCTGAAATCCTACAGCTAGCCTCTTGGGTTCCATAGTATTTAACCTGAATCTGTAATACTTAGTCTGACCCGAGCATTATAATAAAATAACACCCGAGTCAGTCTGGAAAACCAGTATGAGAAAACACACTCAATATGAATTATTAGAGTTATCAAAATCCTTTTGAAAACAAAGGTATCTCATAAGACCGCGTCACACATAAATACGATGGGTTTTTACCTTACGATAACAAAAACATTTTTATAGAAAATCCAGTGATATTATAATAGTGTCTAAATACAAATACTTACTCAAATAGCTGAAATTGTTACATTAATTAAATTCCAGCATACTAGCTCTACAAACAAAACCGTAAGCTCGTATTGGAGAATGGATTCCAACTGAATGACTAGGCACTGGGGTACCACCTGTCACAGCACACCTCTAGAACAATGTACCGAGGACCACTCCGGGATCCCCTGCTACATAAGACCGGCCTACCCCTAACCTGGATACACCGAATAAGATTACCCCGTGGTTAGGATCAGCAACCGCCACATAGCCGAATAAAAGGGACTCTAGATAGGGGTAACCTTACCCTACTTGGGTGCGACCCACTTAGTCTTGCCACATCTCCCCTGATTTTCAGTAATTCCCGGTTGATGAGGCTCGAGGCTAAGCATTACCTTTTCAAGAACAATTTTACTTAGAATGCTCATCGTCCTCCAATGACGATGTTCTGATAGCATTCGTCCATACAAGTTGTCCTGGGTCTGAACAAACCGAATCACCTCTTCATCATCTTTACAGTATTCATCGTTACGTTCAAACCGGATCGAAGTGGGTTTCGGATAATTAAATTTGATCCCGGTCTCTTTGAAACGATTAACGAAATTGGTCAATATTGATAGTCGATTATTTAACTATCAAACTAAACATCCATACACAATCATCTGGCCTTAGTATAAATTTTTTCCAAAATATTTACTTCCAAAATATCTTTAAAAGATATATCAATCCCTCCCAACATTTGAAAACATTTTTTTCAAATACTCCGATCCGGAACAGAATACTTCCAACATCTCAACACTTAGAAATATTTCCAAATTTCTATCCCAGGGAATTATTCCGTAACTTATTCCAAAACTCCAGGAAATCACAAATAATTTCCTCTCCTCAAAATCATATCCTTTTATAAGCCCTTTTCGAATCTCGAAAGAATTTTTCAAATAATATTTTTTTCAATTACTTTAAACCTCTCTATATATATAATAAGTATTTAAAAGATTAATAATTTATTTATAAAATATGTTCAAGTAATTATTAAAATATCAAAAACACTTCCATAACATTAATAACTCATCTTTAGTTAAATAAATAATTTTCAAAGCTGATTTTTAAAGTTATAATTTATTAAAATAAATACTTCATATTTAAAAATCTACTTACCCAGTATTTAAATCTCAACTGGTTTAAAATTCTATAGTTTTAAAATAATAAAATTTCCTCTTTTTAAACAATCTCACCTCTTATAATTTAAAATATATTCTAAAATCTCAATAACCAATTTTAATTTATAACTTTCTTTTGATTTCACAACATCTCGATTCATTGTAGATTCCCTAACCATTCTCATTTCAAAAATAGAATTTTCCATTTTTCTCAACCCTGTTTTCATATTCTAATATAAATCCCCCCTATGAATTTATATTCCCAATTATCATCTAATATCGAATTTCTTCATTATAAACATCGATTATCAATCTTATAACCCCCTTTGGTTTTACCTGTTTATAAAAACAAATCTATTTATAAAAATCCATTATATAAAATTTATTTCTTATAAATTCCATTGATACTTCCAATCTATTTTTCAATATTGATTTCAACTTCTTTCTATATTTCCAGAATACCACTTATAAATTCTTTTGTATAATTCATTTCAAAAAATCTTCATTTACTAATCCACAATAGTTAAGTATAACCAATCAATTATATTTTTCTAATTCAATTTCTTTAAAATAACTCCAATTCCTATATATATATATATATATTATTTTCAAATTACCTTCCATTTCATAAATTTCTAAAATATATTTATAGTATTTAAATTATCAAAATTCAGGCCAGTGCTACAATAGCATCCAATAATTCAATCACTACAATAATCTATAATAAATTATTCTACACAAATCATATATCACTATATATGAACAATAAATAATAAATTTGAGGAATCCAGTTGGATCCCTCCAACCTGTTTCCCTGCATCTACAGATGTTAATACAACATAAAATAATACCAATCCCACTTCGAGGGGGATATCGCGGTATATAGGGTCATCCGCTATTATGCGTGGCACATAGGGTCTCATCCGCTATAATGTGTGGGAATATCACTCCAAATACTGTATATATACCACTATATATTATATAATCATCCAACCAATAATTTCAATTTATCAACCCAATCAACATCCAATATATTTAAATTCAATATTTAAATTTTAAATGTGGCAATCCAAAAATGAGTGAGAATTTCTCACCTTTATTTTTGTTTGCAATCCACTTCAATCTCGACTTGACTTCACGATTTTTTTTACCTTGCATAAACAATTTATGAATTCGTAAATATTCGATTTATAATATGATTTATATATCCTAATTACCATAATATATATTTTAAAATTAACCAGAAAGTTAAAGTATGTATATTTTTCTCTTAATCTATATATATATATATATTAAATTAAATTAAAAACAAAACTATTTTTTACCTTACTGCCCCAGACCCTCTCAAGCTCGCTCGAACAACCAATCCTCACAACCCTAACTACGAAAATACGCCTCGGCCCTGAAACCCACCATTGTCGACTATCGCCTACATCGCAGCCAACCCATCATTCGCTCGACCACCGCAGCCCCACCGTGGCCTCGATTCCTTTGCCCTAATTGAACAATGTCGCGGACTCACCACCAACTCCCAGCGCCGCGCGCTGTCGCCTGCCATCGAGTTCGCCTTCCCACCTTCGTGCTTCCAATCGCGATTCACTCGCGTTGATGTTTGAACCGCGGAAGGATTTGTTAAGGATGAATTCGCGATTCGTTCTGCAAGTATCCCTTTTTTTTGGAGGTAGAACTGATGTCGAATGCAAGAGATAAGGGAACTTCAATTCCGATTTTGAATTAAGGAAGAGGAATCCATACGCGATTTAATTTTTGATTTGTATTTACACTTTTTTTTCTCTGTTACTTCGTGGATCGAATGGAGGGAAGAGGGATGATATAAAAGAAGGGACGTATAGGTAGATGGCATGTGATTTTGGGTAACGTATAGGTTTTAACTTGCAGAAGGCTGCTACGACATTGATTTTTGACTGTATATATATATATATTTATTTATTATATTGTAAATCAAAATATCTCGTATTGGGTAACTAAAAATCTATAATTCCTATCGAGGCATGACGTTAGGCGTTCATAATGTTATACTCTTATTTCGAACGCAATGGAAAAGGTTTCGAGTCCTAATTCGATCGTATGGAGAAGATAGCTTTTTGGACCCAATTTATTGAATTTCCGATATAAATTTCAGCGCGTTTATATCCCATACGATCAAACGATAACTCCAAACACTATGAAATTTGAAATCCGATAATAATACAATATTACGGATCCAAAAAAACTAGTTTCGTCAAATTCTGAGACTATCTCTCAGAAGGCTATTTTTAAATGTCAATTTAAATAAGCTATTTTTAAAATTGAATAGATTACTTTTAATTTCAATTTTAAAACTTTTATTATCTTCATTATTATCAATATAAATTTACAAGCCTTTAAATTATTTTTATCAAACTTAAAACTCCAGATTCACCATTTTCATCCAATATTCAATTATAACTTCAATATTAAATTATTCAATGAATTGCTATATTTAAATTCTGAATCTATTTTATAAATTAAACCCAATTTTTCATATTCAAAGTCAAACTAAAGTTCAAATTCAATATTTAAAACCATTTAAATATTCGAAATTAAACAACGAAACATCCGGGTCGTTACACCATGTGAAATTAAATATTTGATTTGATTATTTGTTTATATAATTGTAATATAACCGACATCAAAATCTTGGCCAGTTTTAAAATTATCATTGTTGGTTCAGAGAGACTGGGATCAGATATGTTATCCAGAAACCACTTCGAACCGTCATAAACATTTGAATTGTAGACATCTTGAAGATTATTGAAGACGAAGATCTTTGAAGCGCAAGGGCTACTTGCTACTAATCCTAAGGGCGATTCCAAAATGGATGTAGTAGAAGTGGTGCCTTCGGTTTGTTCAATCCCAGAACAACTTTTATGGATGAATGCTGGCATTGCATTATTGCTTGAAGGGTAGTGTTAGCATTTCAAGTGGGATTTGCTAAAAAGGTAAAACTTAGCCTCAAGCCTCATAACAGTGGATATGCAGCAGAGCTATGTGGGTCGCACCCATTAGGGTATGTGCATCACCCTACTAGACCACTATTTATGGATTTGGTATATGCATGAGTGCTCTCGAGAAAAGGTTGCAAAGCAGCCGGGGTGATAAAATATTCGGTACTATCTAGTAAGAAGTAGATCGGTCTTGTGTTGGCGGGGGTCCATGTGAGGCCCTCGGTACATTTTTTAGAGGTGTACTATGGCAAGCGGTACCCCTGCAGCGTTGTCATTGTATGGAATCCATTCTCCAATAAGTACCTTTTTGACTTTGTTGTATACCTAATTGCTGGAATGTAATTAATGTAACCATTTCGACTATGATTCAATATTTATTTTAAACCTAAACATTATTATAATATCATAAAATTTCCTATGAAATGGTTTGGTTATCGTAAGATAAAAACCCGTCATGTGCGACATGGTCTTATGAGATACCTTTATTTTAGAAATGTTTTATAACATTAAAATCCATATGAGGTGTGTTTCTCACGTTGGTTTACCAGACTGATCCAAGCATAATTTCCTTATAATGCTCAGGTCAGCCCGAGCATGTTTTCAAGATTTAGTTTGGATGCTTTGGAGTTTCAGAAGAGGAGCTGGATACCATCAAGACATATTCACATATATTTTATTTTACTGCGTTTGTTGTTGTATTTATCAACATTTGTGAGGACAGACTGTTATAACTGTCCTAGCTGATGATATGTTAGTCTACTCTGATTGATGTATGTGCATTATAGTTTTCTTTTCTAAAGATCAGTTGTATATCATATATTACTCGTCATGATGTGGGATTTTGTTCTGTCTTTTACCCTAACAATCTATCTTTTCGGCACTTGGATGTTCGACACGTGAATACCATGAATGTATCAGTGTCATCTTTTGAGGGTCGAAAAGGTGGTTCGTCATATGAAGACTTCCTTATGAAAGGGTATACATACTCTAGCTTTCAAAGTGATATTAATGACAGTAAGTCTATACCTGTTTATGTTTCTATTTTACAAGGTGGGGCTGTTAATTGGAGAAGTTCCAAACAAGAAATGGTAGCTGATTCCACGATGGAGGTCGAATACATTGCTCTCAATGCGGTAGCTAAAGAAGCGGTCTGGATGTGCAAATTTATGAGTGAGCTAGGGGTGATTCCCAACATAGAGGATCCAATGACATTGTTTTGTGACAACAATGCTGCGATGCAAATCGTAAGGGAATCAAGAGCACACAAGAAATAAATACATGTTATTTAATAATTCCACCTTATTAGAGAATTTGTCGAGAAGAAGTTCTAATTGTAAGAGTAAATACCAAGTACAACATAGCATCCATTCATAAAGGTTCTAGCTCAGTTAGTTTTTAGTAAACCGATCAAAGGGATGGGATTGAGTGTTCGAACCAGGTTTTTCGACCCTCAAAAATCGACACTAATACGTCCACTGTATTGCATGCCGAGCATTCAAGTTCCAGAAAGACCGATCGTTAGAGGAAAGAAAGAAGATAGAATATAAGAAGAAACTAAACAATCACAAAATCTCACAACGCAACGGAAAAACATATATTAATCAACATAATTCTTTACAAAGTCATTTAAAAAATGATACATCAGAATCATACTAATATAGTTCTACCCTTGGACAGTTATAACAACATGTCCCTACCTAACTGATACAATATACATATAAACATCAGAAACAAAATAATAACTAGCTATCGATGAAACCTCCTGCCAAGCTCCTCCAAGTTGCATTCGGGAAAACCTGAACTACTTGGATGCCCATAAACATTTGAGCAACCAAGAGTTTTAGGGAAAGAAAATAAAACTCTGGATCAGACATGGGTTTGGTGTGAGTAAACTCAAATAACTAAATTATTATGTTTAAAACCCTTTTAAAATCAAAGGTATCTCGTAAGACCATGCTACACAAAAACATGGATGAGTTTTTACCTTACGATAACCAAAACACATTATATAGAAAATCCAGTGATATTATATAATGTATAACGATTCAAGTAAAATATTAATATAGCTGAAATGCTTGCATCCCACATTGCAACATAGTTGGTTACATCTAAAACCGTAAAGGAACATATTGGAGAATGGATTCCATAACATGACAAGGTAAGGGACGACCTTCCGATGGCAAATCTCTAGATAAATTGCGCCGGGGTCTGACATGAATATCTTGTACCCTACCACACAAGATTGGCCTACCGCTTGACTAGTAGTACCGAGTATAATCACCCCGCTTTGGGCCTCGAAGCATGCATGAGTAGATAGTAATCGATCTAGATTTTGAATGATCATGCCCTGATGGAAGCGACCCACATGGCCTTGCTGCATGCCCGATTTTTTTCATTTCCGGGTTGATGAGGCTTGAGTCTACATATGCCCGATTTTTTTCATTTCTCGATTTTAAAAACATATCAATACAACTCCCAATGGTACTAATTTAAGTTACGCCATGATAAAACCCGCTTAGTTGCATTTATTTCAAAGCCACTATAAATCCTTTTATTGCAGCGTTTCTCAAATGCCACCATAAATCTTTTTGTAGCGTTTTAAAAACGTCACCAAAAGGTTTTTTGGCGCTACCAATAGAGTTTCCAACTTTACCCCTGCTTTACGGTTGCGTTTACCCAACGCCGCTATATGTATTTCTGTAGCGTTTTTGAAACACTACTAAAAGTTGTTCATTTTGCATCATTTTTTCATGCTATTATTTCTTGTTGATGGTCTATTATGTTTCTACTATATCAATCAACAATCTCTCACATAATCATCTTATTCAAACAATTAAAAAAACATATTAATCAAATAATCAAATAAGATATCCATAACCATTCTAACATAATAGTTTTTTGATAAAATGACCAAACTTACATACAATAACCGTTCGTATACAAATTTACTCACCTAGTACTAATAAAATGTTATACCAAACTGGTGCTAACAAAATGCTTGATTACCTATAATTCTTTGTTGCATGCACAAGCGAATGCTAGCATCATAAAAATCCAACCTTGCTCTCTTCGAAAATCCAATGCCTGCACAAGTGAAAGCACAACATATAGTCAAACAATTTTGTTAATTTGTAGGACTTCAAATCTAATATCAAACATCTACAACATTGTACGAGTATATTATATTATAAATAATGTTATATAAATAATCAAAGTTATAAACGAAATGAAATAAATGGAGTCCAATCTTACAGTTATATATAAAATGTTGTTAAATTAGTTATATTATTATTATTTATAAAATTTAGTTAACTTAAACTTAGTTAATTTTATAAAACTTGTTTAATTTTAACAAGCCTAGTTAATTTTTATTAACTTTGTTATCTTAATTTATTATTATTATTCAAACTCGGTTAACTTAATTATATTATTATTATTATTATAAACTTAGTTAAATTTTATAAACTAAGTTAATTTATCATCATCGTCGTTATTTATAAATCTTTGTTAAATTGTTATATTATTATTATTTATAAAATTTAGTTAACTTAAACTTAGTTAATTTTAACAAAACTTAGTTAATTTATTATTATTATTACTAAAACTCGATTAATTTAATTATATTATTATTATTATAAACTTAGTTAATTTTTATAAACATAGTTAATTCATCATCATCATAATCATTGTTATTATTTATAAAACTTTGTTAAATTAGTTATATTATTATTTATAAAATTTAGTTAGCTTAAACTTAACTAATTTTATAAAACTTGTTTAGTTTTAACAAAACTTAGTTAATTTTTATTAACTTAGTTAATTTATTATTATTATTCTTATTATTAAAAAAACAAGGCTAATTTAATTGTAGTGTTATTATTAGTATTATTATTATTATTAATATAAACTTGGTTAATTTTATAAAACTTAGTTAATTCATCGTCGTTGTCATCAATATTATTATAAAACTTTGTTAAAATAGTTATAGTAGTATTATTTATAAAATTTAGTTAACATAAACTTAGTTATATTATTATTATTATTATTATTATAAACTTAGTTAATTCATCATCATCATCATCATTTATAGAACTATGTTAAATTAGTTATATTATTGTTATTTATAAATTTTAGTTAACTTAAACTTAGTTAATTTTATAAAAGTTATTTAATTTTAAAAAAACTTAGTCATTTTTTATTAGCTTGGTAAATTTACTATTATTATTATTATTAATTTATTACTATTTCTCACTTAAACACCAATAGGTTTAATGAGCCAAATTTGATGTAAAAAGAGCAGCTAGTAAGGAATAAATGAAAGCATTTGTCAAAATCTGATGGTTATCAAGACTACACAAGCATCAACTACTAACAATTTCCCTGGACAGTGTAACACCTAGCTGAGCCAAACAATTTCTTAACATTTTAACTCTGAGTTGTTTCAACAGCCATGGGTTGCTTTGCTAAAGCAACTCGGAAGCAACTCAGAGTTGAGTTGTTTTGTTGTTAAGCAGCTTGGTTTAATGTTACATTTCCTATCCATTATTGTCATGTAAGAAGTCTACAACGATATTCCGACCAAGGAAAATATGTCAATAAATACAGCTAGAGTAACATCGTAGGGCTGAACAAGAACTATAGAAAAAGGTCTTGAAGCTAGAATTCTGTCTACAAGAAACGCGATCTCAAATGCGGAAGTTTCACAGAGTAATCATCTTCATTTTTACACGAAAAGTAAAAATTATTCATTAATAGTTAAGAAATTTGATTTAGCTTTATTATTATTATTATTATTATTTTAGAATGGTACTTAGATACAACATGTCACTGGGATAACAAACCACAAATCATGTGTCAATAAATGTTCGAATCATGCTACGCAAGTTTCGAACTTGATTAAGCTTTATTATTAATATTTATCTTTTCAAACATGTGACTAAATAAATACCGCACCATCAATTTTGCTCCCCTAACCTAAAATATGACAAATCAATCTAAGTATTTTCATTTTTACTTCAGCTTCTTTTTAAAATAACAGTTTCATTAACTCTATTTAAGTGATAAAAATAACAATATCAATGTCTAATAAATATTTGCCCAACTCTATAACGAATAAAATGAGGAACGGGTAAGTGGAAACTGGTGTACATAAACTATCAAATTTATAGGCATTTGTTAGCTCTATCACCTTGTCAAGCTTACTAGGTTTCTCCTTTTATCTAAAATAAATGGGCACAGAGAAGAAGTTGCAAAAAAATTTAGTCTTAGGGACAACAAGTTTGTTTTTTAGTCTGAAGAACATTTTTTAGTGTAAACATAAAATGATAGTTACAACTATCATTCTGTGATTTGCACTAGAAAGTGTCATTCTGTCAAAAAAAAACAAACTTGCTGTCCCCGAGACTAATTTTTTTTTCAACTTTTTCCTTGAATCTAAATCAACAATTGTATTTAGTCCTTGTAAGGTGTTAGTGGAAAACAATCCACACTTTCCATTCTAATTCTTCTAGTATGATTTTAAGATACTACAAACAACCTAATTGCAATAATACTTGGTTATAAGAATCACGTTGAGTCCAAACTATTGGATATAAACCTCCCTGGCTATTATATTTTGTATCCGGACGGTACATATGTTACTCCAGCCTAAAGTGCCCTTGCTTCAGTTTGAAGCCTTTTGTCTCATTTTGCATTTAAAACTAAAATCAACGCCCTTTAAGGTAGTAGTTCTTCAAACAATCCATTCAGAAAATAAACAGCCCAACTGATAAACAGATTATCCAAAAAAAAACACACACATCGCTACCATTGCCGCTTGTAGTTGCTATTATGCTCGGACAAACAAGTCCACAACAGCATCAAAATTTGGTTTGCCAATACTCCATAACTCAAGATTTTGGACTCCAGTTACACTTAGATCATTTAAGATTTTTGAAATTTCTATCAATTTTGGTTTCAAATTTCAGCATCATTTTATAAAAAATTTACATTGACATATATTGCAATTGCATTATTTGTATTTAGGATATTATAATGTGTTGTATTTTAAGATGATAATTCTCTTTCAATGTATATTTATAGGATTTAAAAAGTTGATTCACTTATTGATTTTTATTGTTGTTCCACTAAACTGGGTTGGATTTGACAAAAACCGTCATGTCTTTGGAAATAATTTATTCTTTTGTGCACTATTTGTATTATCCCAACTAGTTTGATACTTTTTAAAATCGTACATGTTTTCTATGCTTATTTACATGTTATGCTACAAGAAGCTACTATTTCTTGCGAAAGTTAAAGAAATAAAAAATTAAACCTTTTCTGATCATCGCCCAACTAGATGCAAATGTTTGAAATTTTGATTCATGAAATTCTTATATTTGAGCTTATGAACCTCATGTAAGTGATTACTGTCTAACCACAACATTCTAAAATTGGGTGGCAAAGAAAGAGAAAAAAGCCTTGGTTTGCTTCCCTATTAGGTTGCAATGCGATTCCAATCGGATGCTCTTATACTGGGATAAGGCCTATTGTTTGATACAAATACATACAAATTCATGTAGAGTTGTATAAATAATTTAAGTTTAGAGATGTTGAAAAAATTGAAGTGGAAATACAACTGACCATTTACAATCACGGGAAGAGCAAGATATTTTATGCTCAAACAATTCTTTCGGAGCATCTGTCAATTTGACAAACCATAGATCAGTACAATGACTGCGTATAAATTGATGTAGAATAAGTATTGCACTTACCATGCTTCATGGTAACAGATGGATCTTCTTCTTCTTCAACACACCCAACTACCTTTGCTGGATTTCCAACAACCATGCTTTATGTTGTGAAAATGAAACAATGTCAGAGCACTATATAATCATAAGCAGTAAAAAGTGTTTGGAATAAGTCAAGATGCATGTTTACTATTATTTCTCAGGTATGAAAATATCTCGCTTTTATGTGTCAGCTCCACAAGATCCAAATATTACTCATCCCTTGTGCTAACTTATTCCATATGTATAAATAGACTAGACATCGTTACTTATAATTAGGTCTGTCAAACGGGTTGGGTTGGGTCAAAATGGGTTGGGTCGAGTTTGACCCAACCCATATATGACCTATTCTTTTTTACCCATTTACGACCCAACCCACTTAATAAGCGGGTTACCCATTTAAAGATTTAAATTTAATTTGACTAATAAAAAACAAATAAATATAAAATAATTCTAATTCTAATTTTTATGTTTTGAGTTCCGATAAAAATTTAAAATTCTATTTTTCATCAAAATTCAAATATGGGGATGCGGTAGCTTATTATTTTTTAAGTACAACTGTCAGTCCCCTTGGAGAACTACAGTGTGCGTTCACACGATAAAGTATCCGAGTGTTCCATACTGTCCGTAATTTAGGTGGGAGTTAATCCTTATTATTTTCTAAGTACAACTGTTAATCCCCTTGGAGAACTACAGTGTGCGTTCACACGATAAAGTATCCGAATGTTTCATACTGTCCGTAATTTAGGTGGGAGTTAATCGGTCGGAGTCCCGCCTGATTTTGAGTTAGAACGAAGGAGTTATTGCAGTCGAAACAAAAAAAAATAGCGGCTTCTGCACTAGGCAAAGTTCAAATATGGAGATGTGGTAGCCTATTATTTTCTAATTACAACCGTCAGTCCTCTTGGAGAACTACATTGTGCGTTCACACGGTAAAGTATCCGAGTGTTCCATACTATCCGTAATTTAGGTGGGAGTTAATTGGTCGGAGTCCCGCCTGATTTGAGTTAGAACGAAGGAGTTATTGTAGTCGGAACAAAAAAAATAGCAGCTTCTGCACTAGGCGGAGTTCAAATATGGGGATGTGGTAGCCTATTATTTTCTAAGTACAACTGCCAGTCCCCTTGGAGAATTACAGTGTGTGTTAACACGGTGAAGTATCCGAGTGTTCTATACTGTCCGTAATTTAGGTGGGAGTTAATTGGTCGAAATCCCGCCTGATTCCAAGTTATAACGAAGGAGTTATTGCAGTCCGAACAAAAAAATAGCGACTTCTGCACTAGGCGGAGTTCAAATATGGGAATGTGGTAGCTTATTATTTTCTAAGTACAACTGTCAGTCCCCTTGGAGAACTACAGTGTCCGTAATTTAATGTTTTTAATAAATGGGTTACCCATTTATAATCCTTTTTAAAATGGGTCAACCCAACCCATAACCCATTTAATAATATCCATAAATGGATTGACTCAACCCATTTATAAGTAGGGTAAATGGGTTGGGTTAATGGGTTGGGTCATATTTTGACAGGTCAACTTATAATTCTCTCATCTATCTCCACTAAAATATTTCCATTGCATCCAAAAACCTTAACAAGGAGTGTTGGATCCCTCAAGATCAAGCATTTGTTCTAGAACAAATAAATCACACATATCTTTTAAGGATTTTATTTCAACAAACCCACCACAGAAGAGAGAATAAATTACCAAGGAAAGAGCATTCATTTATTCGACTCAAATCATTGTAAAATATTTTTCACTTTTATTATTTCTGATAATTTACATGTGTTTGTTGTAGGTTTTAAGACAAACCCTAACAAGTTGGTATATGCTTTATCTACATGGTAAAAATCCTACTTCAAGCTTAGATCTTGCCACATTCCTCTTTTTTTTCAGATTCCTTCTATAAATTTTGAATAAAAAATGCAAAATATTTCCCAATTTTTTTTAGAAAACTACCTATGTCATCTGTCACAGTTATTACTTCATGTAAATTCAAACAAAACCCAAACCGGTATTACCATTTTTTCATGAAATCAGAATGTTGGACTATTGGAATACCATCGTAAAGAACTTATTATGATGTTAGTGTCATCATAACTTGTGCTAGAAATAACTGCTTTAGAACATTATTTCAAAACATTATTTAGTATTTTTGTGCTTATCTATGTAAAAGAGCTAGATGTATTAGAAAGTAGAGATGGTATTGTTGGAATTTTATAATTTTGAATAGTGGTGGAGCGGAAAGCAATAAATGTTGCGCAAATATATAATTTATCTTGAAATTCACACTGTTTTTGGATAATAAAAGTGGTCTAATTAAACTCCAAACTAGCTTATTATATTAGTTATATGATCGCATATACAGGAAGCAGGATGACAAATGAACTCACATGGACACAGACACGTGTGCACATGCATGCACATATTGATTTATGCAAATGAGTGAATGACATTCAACACGGCAATTCATATTGAAGAATTTGAGCAAATCGACTAAACAAATGTACTTCAATGTGCATCAAAATAAAGAAGCATTACTTGCATCAAATGAAACCCTGTTTCCTATAACAGCAGTTTCTCCGATGACTAAACCAGTTCCATGATCCAATAATATTTCTTCTCCAATTCTTGCAGCTAAATATAATTGAGAGGTAATGTGAGAACTTAATTTAGAATGGTAACTATTTCTATAATATTTACTCAACGAAAATGGGGCAAAAAAAAACAAGGCAAAAGAGTTGGATATTATTCTCTGTAAATAATCAAACTAAAATGTAAAAACAATCTATAAAGCTTACAATCTCTTATATAATAAGTTATACCAAACTTCATTAAGTTGGAAGTTTAAGATGAGTTTAAGATGTCTTAAGATTATATCCGGTATTATTTCACATGAGAAGGGGAAACAAATAAAAAGTGCATTATGAGAACTGTGTATTTCTTCAATAAGGAGGTCTGAAACAAAAAATACGGTAAATAAATACATGTGTCGATACTAGTATTATACTAGTATACTATGATATAATAAGCAAATAAGCAAATCACAAACAATACAGTTAGGTTCTATACGATCTGTACTCCAATTTCTTTGTTTTAAAAGATTAATCGCGGTGCTTTTAAAAAATGCCACAGACAAAGCACCCAATCTTATATTAGTAAAGAAAAATGAACTAAATTCAGTAAAATTTCAATTCAAAATAATGAATAACTATTATCAAACAGAACAAGGAAACTAAAACTCAGCAGATAGCAAAACTTCTTATACAACAAGTGAAGATAAATGGGATGCTTCTAGGAACTATATATACCTTTATTGAGCATCAGTATCATCACGATTGGTCGTAAGAGAAAAATAAGTTCCAAGATTTGTATTGAAAACGAAATCAATAAAAAATTACACCGTGACAAAGAGAGGAATTAACAACGAAGGAAGAAGCATTCATGGGTGGCAGTCGACGGACGGAGGAACAACCGATGAATTTGGATTTATGATTTAGGGTTGCTTATTTTAGAGAGAAAGTAGAATAAATTTTAAGCGGTAAATGAAAATAAAAGAGGGAGGAAGAGCTTAGTGCGGCCACCAAAAAAATTAAGTCCCACCTTGAATTTTTGTTCCCTCCATTGGTTAACTTGGATAAACACTATTATGTAAAATATTGGTTGCACTTAAATAACTTTTTGATTGCACTTGATAATAAACGCCACGAATAAATGCAACTAAAAGTGCTTTTTCTTGTAGTGATATACATGTCCAAATAATATAATAGTAGGATGGTGATCCATCCTGCTAAATAGATATCCAAACAATTCACTACTTATAACAAAATGAGAATTTATTCTATTAAACATAAACAATTACGTTATAGCAGAACGGTGATTTATTCTGCTATCAGATATCCAAACATCAAACAATTAACTTATAGCAGAATGAGGATTTATTCCGCTAGCACATGTCCATACAATCGAATCATTTACATAACTCATTCATAATTGTTTGTCTGGTTAATGGTATCGACATTTGAATTCCTTGTGTTCAAAACCATCTTTGGAAAAGAAGTACCTTTAAAACAATTTGATTCTCAAAACAAAGGATTTAAAACTTAAAACTCACTTTTAAAATAATTAATTACAAGTTGAACTGTTTTTTAAATCATAATTAATCTTTATTAAATTTGAACTTAATTTAGTTATAAATTAATAAATAATTAAACCTTTAATAAGTAATTTATTTATAATTTAAATCCTTAATTAATCCTTTATTAATTATTAAATAAAAATTTAAAACATTGAATAATAATTAATTATTAATTAATCTCAATTAATTAGTTAAATAGTCTTATAATTAAAACTTAAATAATAAATTAAACCTTTATTTAAAATAATTAAACCATAATTAAGTCTTAAAAAAATCTTTTACTTAAATTAACTTGATTAGTAATTAATTTATAATTAAACCCTTTATTTAATTAATAACTAAAAAATGATAAATCATAAACTTAACTCATATTTTAATTAAAAATAATCTTACTTAATCAATAATTAATTTAAAATTTAATCTTACTTTAAAAGATAATTAATTAGTGCTAATCTTCGGTTAATTAAAATTAATTTTTAAAAAGTTAATTATCCTTTTTAAACATTCATTATTGAGTTTGGAAAACATTTCAAAACACTTGAAGTAAAAAAGATTCAAACTTTTCAAAAAAAACTAATTTTATCGAAACTTCATTTATAGTGACTATCGCTATATGACTCGTAATTTCCACTTACTAACTGTTTACATGCTAACTTGCTTTAGCTTTAAGTCAAACTTAATACATATATAACATATCCAAGTTCATCTATACCAAATAATATCATCACCAACATAATCAAGAATCACATCTTTTATAACCAACACATCCCTTTAACCATCAATTCAAAATCTAATGCTAAACTACAAGTTAGCACATACATACATATCCAAACCATATCCTAATCCAAACACAACATTACATATATAACCACATAACCAACACACACACACACA
Source organism: Allium fistulosum (assembly GCA_030737815.1). NCBI lineage: Eukaryota > Viridiplantae > Streptophyta > Magnoliopsida > Asparagales > Amaryllidaceae > Allium > Allium fistulosum. The sequence continues at coordinate 414,471,529 of CM060906.1, forward strand.
GATATATATATATAGAAGTATTAAAAAATTTACTCACCAAAATTTTGGAAACTCTTTTGAAAACTTGAAATACTTTAGAGCTTGCAAAGCTTGAAAAAACCACAAAATCAACTCGATATGGGTCATATTCCACTTGATTTTTTGCCATGTTACTCTCGAAATTTTAAAAATTGGTCAAAAGAAAAGTTCTTGAAAATTCTTTTCTCTATCATTCCAAAAATAGAATCACTCAATTTGAATTTATTTTGAGGGAGATATGATCAAAGAAGGAGTGCTATTTTCGAGCTTGAAAATATGGGTCCGAAAATGAGTCAGAAAATAAATGTATTTTTGACCTAAAAATATTCAAAATTTGAAAAAGTGGTTCAAATAAAAGTTGTAGCCACTGGAATTATACATGTTTTGAAAAAAAAAGAAAATCTTGATTTAGAAAAGTCTAGAGTAAGTTATGGCCAAATGAAGTGGGAGGTAAATGGAGAAAGAAAAAGTTTAAAACTAAGTTTTTAAAACATTTAAAAAGAAGTAAAAATTCAAATTTAAATTCTTTAGAATTCTATAGGGAATCCATTAAAGAGTTTGAAAACTAGAGAATTTTTTTTTAAATGAAAGGAAATAAAAAAAGAAGGAAAGAGAAGAAGAATTTAGTTTTATACAAAGTAGAAATAGCAAATTACCAAATTGCCCTTGCGTACTCTGCCCTCCACAAATGAATGCCACCTCTCCTCCATGTCTCCCCAGCTCTCGCTCATGTTTTCCTAGCCTCACTGCTTTGTAATCCAAGCTAACATGAAATTAATGCTTGTACTTGAGTGTAAAAACATGTTTTCTCCCTTATGTCACATCATGTCCTCTTAAGTATCTTATATTATATTTTAACTTTGTATACTTAAGTATAATACACACACACACATGCTAACTTATATACTTGCTAAAGAGTTCATAACTTTTTCGATAACTTTTATTCGACAAAAAGTCAAAAATTCAGAAAACGAAATTCTGGTCACATTTTCTATTTTTCTTCGAACTAAATATTTTTGTAAACAAAATTATAAAATGATTTCACCATCATTAATTATTATTTAAAAGATTTTTATTTTCATTATAAAACCTATATATTTGAATATTTAAAATTAATTAAATATTCGCAAATCAAAGCAGTGAAATTCCAGGCCGCTACACTCTTCCCCCATTAAAAGATTTTCGTCCTCGAAATTACACCTCAACCTATCCTAGAAAACACTTAGCATTATACACTAGTTTGTATGATGTACATAGATCATTCATATACAAAATCTGATTCGTTCTCTATTCGAATACATAACTTAGGTTTGGAACCTCTATTCTCCATACATGGCTGTAATTATGATAGAAAACACTGGTCCCATACCCAAAATCCTCATCAAGTGCTTGCTATCAAAAATCGAGTAATAAATCCTTATTCGGATTGGCGTGAAACACCTCAAAGCCATGTACACGAATCTTAGATCAAACTATATGGAAATGAGAGATGATCTACGTCCAACCTACACACTTCTTTAATTGGTTCCCTCTGATACCAATTCTATTTCCACTAAATTATTTATGAAAACATTTCATAAAAGTGAACTTAGGTTCACTTGGATACTACTCCACTACGTCCTAAGAGTATATACCCTTATTTGATTCAACTATTCCATTTTGCATTTATTTCCCTAAGAAAACTCAAGATCCAAATACCCGATCTTATTTCAAAAACTTTTTTTCAAATTGAAACTATATATTTTATTCATAGAATATATATATATATATATATATCCCAAGTAACTCCAAAATGATACTAAGGAACTGGGTACTACCAAACAGTACCGTACACTCCCCTACTAAGAAAGGTAATACTCAAGAGAAGTGTTTACCATCCGAACACATCTCTTCCCCAATTTTAAGTTATTTTCGAGCCACTCGAACTAGTTAACTTAAGAATATTACTTGCATTTTTGAAACAATACTTCTTATATTTCCAACAAAACATTTATCACCACTTGTTTTGGGTTCGCTCGGGTTGAACTTATTTTGATTGTACAATGATAAAAAGAAAAATTTACTAAGTGCACTACAACGTTCGCCTAGGCAAACATCCGATCGTCACTTAGAAGATTTTTCAGATCATCACAAAACAAATCGAGACTCCTTCCCCGAACCAATCCAAAGAAAACACTTTATACTTACATTTTCATTTCCAAAATTTTATTCTTGAACTAAAATTTCTTTCAAATAATACTATTATTATTTTCCAAAATCTTGAAACAATTTCCAAAAGCCCCAGGATTTAAATTCTCAAGTTTTTAAGTTATTTTTTATTTAAAAGACATATTCCTATAAATCCATTTTATAAATAAAATTTTATAAAACATTTTCCAAATATTTATTTCAAATATTCTAGCTTTTAATAAACATCTTTTATTAAATCAATTTAACCACACATTATCAATCGAATGCCTTATAGTCAAATTGTGAAACTTAATTCACAAGGTGTTTGTTTCAATGTTTTCCCTATTACTATTTACCCACCCCAAATCTTAAAAAAGGAAGCTACATATACACACTAACCATAGTCAATGCTCAAACTGGACGGCATGACGGAAAAAAATCTTAATCGATAATAATATAATATTTTTATCTCTTAACAAACAACACCTCAACTAACTATACCATACCATACTATACTATTTTGAAAATCATTCTTTTATATATAAAATAGACTTTTGGGTAAAATTATTTCATTTACCCAATTTCAAAACAATACCATATCTGTTTATGTAACGACCCTAGATTTTAATTTATTTAAATTTATAATTAAATAAATTTTTGTGTAAAAATTTGTGAAATTTATTATAAAGTGATGCGAGTTCCCAAAGTTCGAATGAATTCTGTATAAATCATTTGATATTTAAAATATTGTATATATATATGTATATATTGGATTTGAAAAATAATATTTTAATAAATGACTTAGGAAAAGTTGATAGTTGAAAATTAATAAGTAGTCATACAAAAATAAATAAAGTAAAAATATAAATACAATGTAAATACAAGATGATAAGTATTTAAGTTGAAAGTTTATATGTAAGTTAAACTAATTATTGAAAATTAGAAATAAATAAAACTAATAAACAAAAGCATAGCAAATAAAATACATTCACATATAAACAACAAACCAGACCACACTTATAAACATATACATACAAAACAAATGTATTCAAACAAGACTTAAGCAATTGATGCAGCCACCATATAAAAGAAAGGGAAACAAAACAAGTAGAATAAAATATGTTTGTACAAAATAAAGAATGCAAACCATCCCTATATCCTCTTTCAGCCGAGACAAATATGATGGCAAAGAATAAATAGGGTAGGGTACTAAGAAATCAATGGCAATACCTTTAGTACACTACTACACCCTAACATCACCTTTAACCATGCTTGTATTGTACAACCCAGGTATAATAAATTTCATCTCAGCCGAAAGTAAAGAACTAAGGTAATAAATGCAACATACTTCCAATATTTAATACAAAACATCTCAGCCATGCTTCTTGATTAAACAAAGATATCACTTGTAAACTTTTTATGCACATATCAGCCTTCCCATTTCATTTCGTTCATTTCAAACTGAGAACAAAAATCTGAAATAACAACATCTTTAAAACTTAAAACAAAATTCTTCAATCAAAAACAACAATACGAATGCAAGGTAGACCAAAGATCAAGGGAAGAGTTTCAACTTGCCAGTTTCAAACTCTGGTTCAATATAGAGGGCAGCTCTGTTCTTCTTTTGAAACCAAAGTGAGTAAACTTTTCTAATCTCTGATGTTTGATGTGTTGTTGAATATAGAAATTTAAACTTGAAACCATGGTCCAAAAAGTTAGTTTGAAAATAAATGAATCTGAACCTGTAAACTCCATGTTTATAGCAAAAAGGAATTTTATGATAAAGTCAAGCATTTTTATTTGATGGTTTGATTACATATCTCGTACGAACATACAAAGACATGATTTTTAAAAGCAATATGATGATTTTTAACTGAGTATTCAAAGAGCAGTTCGAATTTAAACCAAATTCGCATTTTTCCAAATTTCTAGCGATCGATCCAATAATAAATGTTGAAAATTAGGTTGAAGCTTGTATGAACTTCGGTGATGTCGAGAAAATTACTGAATAAATTTTCAAATTCTTGAATCGAAGGGACGAAGCCAAACTAGGGCTTGTGACCGCGTTTTGAACAAGGTCAGTAGCAAGATGATTTCATCTTCTTGGAGCGATCGAGTTGCACGCTGTTCTGTGAGTTGATAGTATGGAGGGTGTTGAGGTCGTGGCCGAAATTTCGTATTTTCTGGTGGTCGATGTTGGGCGAACGACAACGTTCCAGGTTTGGATGACTTCAGTGATGCAGTTCCAGGTCGTGGATTTTAGCTCGAATTTGATTTTGAGGGGTTGAGTGGATTCTGGCGATTGAAGATGGATGCTCGAAGCATCGTCGACTTGCTCGACGTTGCGGCGTCGCCTGGAGGCGATTAATGGCCGTGTGCACGTGCACGGCAAGAAATGGGTATCAGCGTTTTTGAAAACGAGAGAGAGAGAGAGAGCTGGGAAGAGACTCGGGGAAACAGGGGAAACGACTCGAGTTCGAGCTCGTTGGGATCGGGGAAGAAACTCGCGTACGCGAGTATACTTTTGGCTATCTTAGTTTAAATATTCAAACTGGAATGGAAATTGGATGGCAAATAAAAAGCAAAGGTGAGATTTTTTTTCTCACTCAAAATGATTTGCAGTTACTATTGAATTAATTGATGTTTGCTATTGGATGTGATATTAGATATAGTAGGATATATCTATATATATATAGCAATATATACATATTGGTATATGTATATATTGGATTGATAATTTCCCGCCTCGTACAGCGGATGAGACCCTATTGCGCTGTTAGTAAGCGGATATTTTTATAAAACCCATATACCGCGATATTCCACCTCGAAGTGGAATTGGTATTATGCTAACGTCTGTGGATGCAAGGAAACAGGTTGGAGGGATCCAACTGGATTCCTCACCAGTATTTATTTATTTACAGATATTGATGTATATTCTGTTATCATATGTTGATATATGATATTTGATGTTGTGATTGACTAATTGGTGCTGTTGCATCATCGGATCCATTTTTGAAGTTTAAAAATAACGATATTATTTTTAAAAAGGATTTCAAAGTGAATTTTTGAAAGTATACGTTTTATTAAATTTTGGAATTGATTCATTTTAAATAAATAAGTGTTATAATTTTTATGTTATAAAAAATTAAGAATTTTGTGATATAAAACCAAAATTTGATGTTTGGGAATATGAAATGAACTATGTTGAAGAATAGTATGAATGAAGATTTTTGAATTTATTTATAAATGGTTTATAGATAAGATTATAAAGAATTGAATTTTTATAAATCGGAAAAATGGAATTATAAAAGGAGTTTTGTTAATGTTGAAAAAGGGTTTATAAATGGAATTTTTCAAGAAGTAGGATTTATAAATTTTGTAAAGTTATTAAAGGAATGACTTAAGTATAAAAATTGAGTTATAAAATAAATTGAATTATAAAGAAGATTTATAAATCAAAGTTGTTATAAAATAGAAATGGGATTTATAAACGTTGTTTTATAAATTCGAAAATCAATTGAATTTGATAAATTAAATATAGGAGATTATTAAAGAAGATATATTCACGATTTTGGACAGTGAATATATTATTGAATAAAATGGATATGTTTGGGAAAAATGAATATTTTAAAATGAAGTTAATTGTTTTAACGATGTTTAAAACATATTAAATATCGGAACTATAGATTTCAACAGTTCTTGTTGAAATAGACGTTTTCGAGGAATAAGGAAATGGTAGACTATAACACTGTTGTTATAGTAAATGATTTCCGGAAGGAAATATTTTTATCTAGTATTGGGATTTATATATCTATCTTAATTCCGAATTCCCATACTAGTGATTTTGAGTCGTCGTAACGATGTTTTACGTAACATTCGTTTGGACTCAAATAAATATTGTTATAGTAAGTGATTTCCTTAAAGAATGAAATTATACTTAATTTTGATTTAAGTACATTGAATATTTTCAGATGTTGAAAATGAATAGATTTGTGAATTTCTTATTTTTAATAAGAATGGAAATGCCTTTCCAAATTGAAATGAAATGTTTTAGAATTAATCTTCTTAAAGATAAATTGAAATTGAATATTTGAAATCGATATGAAAATCGAATATCAGTAGATATTTGAAAAATATAAATTCACTATGGAATTTATAAAAGAAATGAAAATTCGTTTCAAAAATAAATATTGATTTATTTTTGAAGTGTGGTAATTTTATATCTAGTAAAGATATTTTTGGAAGATTGAATAATTTGGAAAATTATTTGGAATCTGATGATGTTGCGCATCTTTATTGATAGTTAAATAACCGACTATCAATAATTACCTTTAGATAGGTATTTGTTGTGAATTGGATGAATTTGAATGCCACACTTGTTTTTAAATAAACGCTCACTATTCGGGTTAGCCGGGAAAGGACCATGGGGTCGTATAACCCATTCCGAATATGTGATACGTCGTTGTGAATTACATTTGAAGACCGGTGTTGAAGACCGGATATTTTTGAAAACGGAAGGATTACCGTCGAGTTACTCTACATCGGCTGATCTCCGGTTTAGAGGTTTTATCACCCTTAGTGACGGGAAGTCCGGACGTGATTAGAAATTTATCCGGATATGCAAGGGCTTCGTGAGAAGTGCCTTCGGTTCTGTTCGATCCCGGAACAGACTTGTATGGATTGTATGTCTGACGTTACAATTTGAGATATAAAGCTGATTTCATTCAAATACATTTCTGTTGGTGGCGGAGAATTTATTCTCTTAGCTTAACACCCTTCTCTGAGACGTACGAGCTCAGAGGTTATGTAGTTGAAATTTATCAGCGATATATCCCAATTTGGTAACGTGGCATACTGAGTGTTGCTGTGAAATGATCAGTGTTTGATCATTTGCGATATGATCATTTGTTTGATCTTATATCTTTGTGATCATAGGTTGATCATTTGTTTGACCCGAAGCAGGGCTTTGTAGAAAGCGTAGCTTTGTGGACGAGACTTCATCGAGCCTCACACCCCGGAAATGGTCGAAACAGGAAGGATGCGGCAAGGTTCTAGGGAGTAGCGCCCCTTAGTGTATGTCATTCCTTCTGGATAAAGGTGGTATCATGGTATGGAGCCCAGATACATAACCTCTGTGGTTGCTGCAAATTTATTACTTTGTGGTTGTTGCGAATCGGGGATCCTCGGGAAGATCGGTGACGATCGGGGGATGACATACGCGTGTCAGTAGTTACCTACTTTTGCAGAGGTAACCCGGCCTTGTGTTGGCAGAGATCTAACCGTAATGTTAGGTTATTTCTCGGGTCGTCTATTCCAGGGACGTACCCACCGTGGATAGGAAGTTCCTTAGCCTGACCATTTGTTGGAAATCCAAAGAAACAATACGAGCCTTTACGATTTCAATTGTATAACCTGTCTCCTCAGGAGGCAGCTATAGCAGGCATAATATAATGGTACCTATGCTGGCTAAGATTTATATTATACTTTCGAAATGATTTCTACACTATGCACTAATAATAATATCCAAAATAATTTGATTTTTGCGTAGTAAGCATCTTTGACTATCATAAGAAGAAATCTCCTCCAAGTCTGCGTTTTGCATTGTGTGTGTGGTGGGAGGTCTTATGGTAGTTTCATTTTCCAAAAGCATTGCGAATTGACTTTAAAATTTTCCTGTTGTTTATTTTAAAGATAAACTGTTTTACGATCTCACACCAGTCACCATGACTGACTCGGAGTTTATTGTTTCCCTTCTAAACTCTGGGTGCCCACCAATTTCCACACGGGCAGCCTAGAGTTATGTCATCAGGATATTCTGGATATTCTGGAGCTTTGGAAGCAAGCTGGATGGCGAAACGTATCACCTATATTTTTGTATTATTCCGCTGTGTATTCTGTATGAGGACAAGTTATATAACTGTCCATTGTTGTATATTGACTCTGATGATTGATGTATGTATAAACTGATATAGTTCTTTGTTTTAAAAGATTAGTAATTATCTATTGTATATTGTTCCGCTGCGATATGTGAGATTCTGATATTGTTTTCTGTTCTGATGTTGTTCTTATTTCTTTCTCTTCTATCTTTTCTTCTTCTTAAAACCATAACTTTTCGGGTTTCCGGCATTCGATGGCTCGGCAGTCGATAAAGTGAGTATCGATGTCGAATTTTCGAAAGTCGAAAATTTGGGGATGTTACATTTGGTATCAGAGCATATGGTTAAGCGACAACCCTGCTCTGTTGGGTGTTACTCATTAGAGATAGAGTCAGTAGTACTCTAGAATGAGTTGAGTGTAATAATAGATACGAGCGCGTATTTGTTAGTGAATATAAAAATGTTTTATATTGTGTTTGCTTATCCGTTGAGATGTTTGTGAATTTTGGTCGGTATGTGGGACGCCATATTATCGATAGGGATTTCTAAACACTTAAATGAGGCAAGACGACATAGTATTGTTTTAAAATAGGGTGAATGAAATAATTTTTCCCAAAACTATTTTTGTATACAAAAGAAATGTTTTTTTGTAAATTATTACAGTATATGGTTGCATGGTTGTTAGGAAAATAATAACATTGAATTATTATATGAAATTGAATAAGAAATTGAAATCGTAACTCCAAAGTTAAGAAATTAATCCATATACAAATGAAATTTAAAGAATGTAAATTATAAATATGATTTGTAATTTAAAATGGAATTCCAGAGAAGTATTTGGAAATGTTTTGAAAAGAATTTGAAAATTTTGGAGATTTGGAAAGTTTAAATCTTTTTGATTTGAAAATGAATTTCAAAGGTTTTGAAAAGTATTTTGGAGGAATGAAAAGCTCTAAACTCTTTTCGGTCGCTGGAAAATAATTCCGATGATGACCATGGCATCATCGGTGTTCATTTTCGGGTTTCCGGGAGAGAAATTGCTGCCAAATTGTTTTAAATGAAAAGTTGTTTGAGAAATTTGGGTTTTGTTTTGGGAATTCAAAGGATGATTTGAATTGTTTTCAAAAATGGTTTTGAAAGGTTGCAAAAGACTCTGGAATACTATATATAAAAATATTTATGAAATATTCTAAGTTGATGATTGAATAAAGATAAAATTGGGAATTGGAACTGAATGTTGAAAACAAATTTGAATAAAGTGAATTAGAATTTGTGATGAATTAGTAATTGAAACTAATTTAAAATAGTGCAGTTATGAATGAAATATAATTGATAAATTCAATATCCAGAAGTTAATAGAATCCAAATTAGGATTGAAATTGTGAATTAAATTCAAATGAAATTTGAAATGTAAAATTGAATGATGATGGATGCAACTTCAATAGTAAGCTAAAAATGTATAAACAGTTTATATTGAAAATTTTGTAATAGAATTTGCAAAATAGTTTGAATATGTAACTAGATATTATGGCTAGTAGGACATACAGGTGTTATAAAAGGAATTGGAATTTTGATTTTGAAGATAATTTGAATTGCTCGAAAAAGGTATGTATTTAAATTTGAATATGAGATTTGATGACTTATTTCTCTAGCCGCTTGGCCTTTTCTTTTTCTTTTTGAAATCTGAGAGTCCGTAGGGACGTTTTGTAGTCGTACCGTATTAGCCGCGCAAAGGAGACGCTGGCGAAATTTTTCGAAAATTTCGGGTGTTAGAAAATTTTTGAGAAATTTTGAAAGTTTAAAATTTGAATTTAAACTCGAATTTGAATTTTGAAGTAAACAATGTTGTTTGGAACTTATAATTGAAGTTGGAAGCTAGTTGAAATGATAACGAATCTTTAGTAGAAAGATTTGTTTTGATGAATTGATAAAACTATTGAATTGTGAAAAATAGTAGACGAGTTAAGAACCATTTTTTCCTAACTTGTAATTTCGGGACGAAATTCTTTTAAGGAGGGAAGTTTGTAACGACCCTAGATTTTAATTTATTTAAATTTATAATTAAATAAATTTTTGAGTAAAAATTTGTGAAATTTATTATAAAGTGATGCGAGTTCCCCAAGTTCGAATGAATTCTGTATAAATCATTTGATATTTAAAATATTGTATATATATATGTATATATTGGATTTGAAAAATAATATTTTAATAAATGACTTAGGAAAAGTTGATAGTTGAAAATTAATAAGTAGTCATACAAAAATAAATAAAGTAAAAATATAAATACAATGTAAATACAAGATGATAAGTATTTAAGTTGAAAGTTTATATGTAAGTTAAACTAATTATTGAAAATTAGAAATAAATAAAACTAATAAACAAAAGCATAGCAAATAAAATACATTCACATATAAACAACAAACCAGACCACACTTATAAACATATATACATACAAAACAAATGTATTCAAACAAGACTTAAGCAATTGATGCAGCCACCATATAAAAGAAAGGGAAACAAAACAAGTAGAATAAAATATGTTTGTACAAAATAAAGAATGCAAACCATCCCTATATCCTCTTTCAGCCGAGACAAATATGATGGCAAAGAATAAATAGGGTAGGGTACTAAGAAATCAATGGCAATACCTTTAGTACACTACTACACCCTAACATTACCTTTAACCATGCTTGTATTGTACAACCCAGGTATAATAAATTTCATCTCAGCCGAAAGTAAAGAACTAAGGTAATAAATGCAACATACTTCCAATATTTAATACAAAACATCTCAGCCATGCTTCTTGATTAAACAAAGATATCACTTGTAAACTTTTTATGCACATATCAGCCTTCCCATTTCATTTCGTTCATTTCAAACTGAGAACAAAAATCTGAAATAACAACATCTTTAAAACTTAAAACAAAATTCTTCAATCAAAAACAACAATACGAATGCAAGGTAGACCAAAGATCAAGGGAAGAGTTTCAACTTGCCAGTTTCAAACTCTGGTTCAATATAGAGGGCAGCTCTGTTCTTCTTTTGAAACCAAAGTGAGTAAACTTTTCTAATCTCTGATGTTTGATGTGTTGTTGAATATAGAAATTTAAACTTGAAACCATGGTCCAAAAAGTTAGTTTGAAAATAAATGAATCTGAACCTGTAAACTCCATGTTTATAGCAAAAAGGAATTTTATGATAAAGTCAAGCATTTTTATTTGATGGTTTGATTACATATCTCGTACGAACATACAAAGACATGATTTTTAAAAGCAATATGATGATTTTTAACTGAGTATTCAAAGAGCAGTTCGAATTTAAACCAAATTCGCATTTTTCCAAATTTCTAGCGATCGATCCAATAATAAATGTTGAAAATTAGGTTGAAGCTTGTATGAACTTCGGTGATGTCGAGAAAATTACTGAATAAATTTTCAAATTCTTGAATCGAAGGGACGAAGCCAAACTAGGGCTTGTGACCGCGTTTTGAACAAGGTCAGTAGCAAGATGATTTCATCTTCTTGGAGCGATCGAGTTGCACGCTGTTCTGTGAGTTGATAGTATGGAGGGTGTTGAGGTCGTGGCCGAAATTTCGTATTTTCTGGTGGTCGATGTTGGGCGAACGACAACGTTCCAGGTTTGGATGACTTCAGTGATGCAGTTCCAGGTCGTGGATTTTAGCTCGAATTTGATTTTGAGGGGTTGAGTGGATTCTGGCGATTGAAGATGGATGCTCGAAGCATCGTCGACTTGCTCGACGTTGCGGCGTCGCCTGGAGGCGATTAATGGCCGTGTGCACGTGCACGGCAAGAAATGGGTATCAACGTTTTTGAAAACGAGAGAGAGAGAGAGAGCTGGGAAGAGACTCGGGGAAATAGGGGAAACGACTCGAGTTCGAGCTCGTTGGGATCGGGGAAGAAACTCGCGTACGCGAGTATACTTTTGGCTATCTTAGTTTAAATATTCAAACTGGAATGGAAATTGGATGGCAAATAAAAAGCAAAGGTGAGATTTTTTTTCTCACTCAAAATGATTTGCAGTTACTATTGAATTAATTGATGTTTGCTATTGGATGTGATATTAGATATAGTAGGATATATCTATATATATAGCAATATATACATATTGGTATATGTATATATTGGATTGAAAATTTCCCGCCTCGTATAGTGGATGAGACCCTACTGCGCCGTTAGTAAGCGGATATTTTTATAAAACCCATATACCGCGATATTCCACCTCGAAGTGGAATTGGTATTGTGCTAACGTCTGTGGATGCAGGGAAACAGGTTGGAGGGATCCAACTGGATTCCTCACCAGTATTTATTTATTTACAGATATTGATGTATATTCTGTTATCATATGTTGATATATGATATTTGATGTTGTGATTGACTAATTGGTGCTGTTGCATCATCGGATCCATTTTTGAAGTTTAAAAATAACGATATTATTTTTAAAAAGGATTCCAAAGTGAATTTTTGAAAGTATACGTTTTATTAAATTTTGGAATTGATTCATTTTAAATAAATAAGTGTTATAATTTTTATGTTATAAAAAAATTAAGAATTTTGTGATATAAAACCAAAATTTGATGTTTGGGAATATGAAATGAACTATGTTGAAGAATAGTATGAATGAAGATTTTTGAATTTATTTATAAATGGTTTATAGATAAGATTATAAAGAATTGAATTTTTATAAATCGGAAAAATGGAATTATAAAAGGAGTTTTGTTAATGTTGAAAAAGGGTTTATAAATGGAATTTTTCAAGAAGTAGGATTTATAAATTTTGTAAAGTTATTAAAGGAATGACTTAAGTATAAAAATTGAGTTATAAAATAAATTGAATTATAAAGAAGATTTATAAATCAAAGTTGTTATAAAATAGAAATGGGATTTATAAACGTTGTTTTATAAATTCGAAAATCAATTGAATTTGATAAATTAAATATAGGAGATTATTAAAGAAGATATATTCATGATTTTGGACAGTGAATATATTATTGAATAAAATGGATATGTTTGGGAAAAAAATGAATATTTTAAAATGAAGTTAATTGTTTTAACGATGTTTAAAACATATTAAATATCGGAACCATAGATTTCAACAGTTCTTGTTGAAATAGACGTTTTCGAGGAATAAGGAAATGGTAGACTATAACACTGTTGTTATAGTAAATGATTTCCGGAAGGAAATATTTTTATCTAGTATTGGGATTTATATATCTATCTTAATTCCGAATTCCCATACTAGTGATTTTGAGTCGTCGTAACGATGTTTTACGTAACATTCGTTTGGACTCAAATAAATATTGTTATAGTAAGTGATTTCCTTAAAGAATGAAATTATACTTAATTTTGATTTAAGTATATTGAATATTTTCAGATGTTGAAAATGAATAGATTTGTGAATTTCTTATTTTTAATAAGAATGGAAATGCTTTTCCAAATTGAAATGAAACGTTTTAGAATTTATCTTCTTAAAGATAAATTGAAATTGAATATTTGAAATCGATATGAAAATCGAATATCAGTAGATATTTGAAAAATATAAATTCACTATGGAATTTATAAAAGAAATGAAAATTCGTTTCAAAAATAAATATTGATTTATTTTTGAAGTGTGGTAATTTTATATCTAGTAAAGATATTTTTGGAAGATTGAATAATTTGGAAAATTATTTGGAATCTGATGATGTTGCGCATCTTTATTGATAGTTAAATAACCGACTATCAATAATTACCTTTAGATAGGTATTTGTTGTGAATTTGATGAATTTGAATGCCACACTTGTTTTTAAATAAACGCTCACTATTCGGGTTAGCCGGGAAAGGACCATGGGGTCGTATAACCCATTCCGAATATGTGATACGTCGTTGTGAATTGCATTTGAAGACCGGTGTTGAAGACCGGATATTTTTGAAAACGGAAGGATTACCGTCGAGTTACTCTACATCGGCTGATCTCCGGTTTAGAGGTTTTATCACCCTTAGTGACGGGAAGTCCGGACGTGATTAGAAATTTATCCGGATATGCAAGGGCTTCGTGAGAAGTGCCTTCGGTTCTGTTCGATCCCGGAACAGACTTGTATGGATTGTATGTCTGACGTTACAATTTGAGATATAAAGCTGATTTCTTTCAAATACATTTCTGTTGGTGGCGGAGAATTTATTCTCTTAGCTTAACACCCTTCTCTGAGACGTACGAGCTCAGAGGTTATGTAGTTGAAATTTATCAGCGATATATCCCAATTTGGTAACGTGGCATACTGAGTGTTGCTGTGAAATGATCAGTGTTTGATCATTTGCGATATGATCATTTGTTTGATCTTATATCTTTGTGATCATAGGTTGATCATTTGTTTGACCCGAAGCAGGGCTTTGTAGAAAGCGTAGCTTTGTGGACGAGACTTCATCGAGCCTCACACCCCGGAAATGGTCGAAACAGGAAGGATGCGGCAAGGTTCTAGGGAGTAGCGCCCCTTAGTGTATGTCATTCCTTCTGGATAAAGGTGGTATCATGGTATGGAGCCCAGATACTTAACCTCTGTGGTTGCTGCAAATTTATTACTTTGTGGTTGTTGCGAATCGGGGATCCTCGGGAAGATCGGTGACGATCGGGGGATGACATACGCGTGTCAGTAGTTACCTACTTTTGCAGAGGTAACCCGGCCTTGTGTTGGCAGAGATCTAACCGTAATGTTAGGTTATTTCTCGGGTCGTCTATTCCAGGGACGTACCCACCGTGGATAGGAAGTTCCTTAGCCTGACCATTTGTTGGAAATCCAAAGAAATAATACGAGCCTTTACGATTTCAATTGTATAACCTGTCTCCTCAGGAGGCAGCTATAGCAGGCATAATATAATGGTACCTATGCTGGCTAAGATTTATATTATACTTTCGAAATGATTTCTACACTATGCACTAATAATAATATCCAAAATAATTTGATTTTTGCGTAGTAAGCATCTTTGACTATCATAAGAAGAAATCTCCTCCAAGTCTGCGTTTTGCATTGTGTGTGTGGTGGGAGGTCTTATGGTAGTTTCATTTTCCAAAAGCATTGCGAATTGACTTTAAAATTTTCCTGTTGTTTATTTTAAAGATAAACTGTTTTACGATCTCACACCAGTCACCATGACTGACTCGGAGTTTATTGTTTCCCTTCTAAACTCTGGGTGCCCACCAATTTCCACACGGGCAGCCTAGAGTTATGTCATCAGGATATTCTGGATATTCTGGAGCTTTGGAAGCAAGATGGATGGCGAAACGTATCACCTATATTTTTGTATTATTCCGCTGTGTATTCTGTATGAGGACAAGTTATATAACTGTCCATTGTTGTATATTGACTCTGATGATTGATGTATGTATAAACTGATATAGTTCTTTGTTTTAAAAGATTAGTAATTATCTATTGTATATTGTTCCGCTGCGATATGTGAGATTCTGATATTGTTTTCTGTTCTGATGTTGTTCTTCTTTCTTTCTCTTCTATCTTTTCTTCTTCTTAAAACCATAACTTTTCGGGTTTCCGGCATTCGATGGCTCGGCAGTCGATAAAGTGAGTATCGATGTCGAATTTTCGAAAGTCGAAAATTTGGGGATGTTACAGTTTGCCTTGTTCAAGTGTTTAGGAAACCCTTTCAACAACGTGGCATCACATGTCTCGACCAAAGTTCTTAAGCCACTCAACTGATAAATCAACACAACATAAAACATATTGTATTCACTAACAAATATGCGCTCTTATATACACACTCAAACTCATAATAAGTCATTTCATTACCTTATCTTATCTCTTAATGAGTTACCCCGCCAAAGTCAAGGTTCTCGCTTAATAATGCGCTCTAATACCAAATGTAACGAACCAGGTTTTTTGACCCTCGAAAATCGACACTAATACATCCATTGTATTGCGTGCCGAGCATTCAAGTGCCAGATAAACCGATCGTTAAGGGAAAGAAAGAAGATAAGAAGAAACTAAACAATCATAGAATCTCACAACACAATGGAATACCATATATTAATCAACATAATTCTTTACAAAGTCATTTCAAACATGATACATCAGAATCACGCTAATACAATTCTACCCTTTGACAGCTATAACAGTCTGTCCCTACCTAACTGATATAATATACATATAAATAGCAGGAACATGATAATAACTAGCTATTGATGAAGCCTTCTACTCTAAGCTCCTCCAAGATGCATCTGGAAAAAACCTGAACTACTTTGCTGCCCATAAAAATTTGAGCACCCAAGAGTTTTAAGGAAAGAAATTAAAACTCCGAGTCAGACATGGGTCTGGTGTGAGTAAACTCAAACAACTGAACTATTATGTTTAAAACCCTTTTAAAATCAAAGGTATCTCATAAGATCACACCGCATAAAAACACGGACGTGTTTTTACCTTACGATAACCAAAATACTTTTTATGGAAAATCCAGTGATATCATAATAATGTCTAACAGTTCAAGTAAAATATGAATATAGCTGAAATGCGTGCATCTCACATTTCAATATAGTTCGATACATATAAAACTGTAAAGGCATGTATTGGAGAATGGATTTCATAGTATGACAAGGTAAGGGACTACCTTTCGATGGTACATCTCTAGATAAAATGCACCGGGGTCTGACAAGAAAATCTTGTACGTACCCTTGCCATACAGGATTGCCCTACTACTTGACTAGTAAAACCGAATATGATCACCCCACTTTGGGCCTTGAAGCATACATGAGTAGATAGCAATTGATCTAGATTTTGGATGACCATACCTTGATGGAAGCGACCCACATGGCCCTACTAAATGCCTGATTTTTGTTATTTTCCGGTTGATAAGGCTTGAGTCTACGTTTCACCTTTATTTTGCACTTCCCAATTGGAATGCTAACACTGCCATCCGGGCAATAACGCAACACCAGCATTCATCCATATAAGTCCGTTCTGGGACTGAATGAAACCAAAGGCACCACTTCTACTGCATCCATTTTGGAATCACCCTCAGGATTAGTAGCAAGTAGTCCTTGCACTTCAAAACTCTGTCTTTGATTCCATACTCTTTAAGATGTCTTCAGTTCAAAATGCTTGAGTTAGATCGAAGTGGATTTCGGATAACATATCCGACCCCGGTCTCTTCGAAACAACTTCCGGTAGTTTCCAGTAAACTCAAACCCGGTTCTTTAGGAAAAAAGTAGACAAAATATAAGAGCGGAGATCACCTTCTAAACGTTTGTGGACGGATTTCCTTATCATTTACCTAGAAGAACGAAACAAGATTCATACGCACAGTATAGCTTCATTGGGGATGACCATGCCATATAACTCATGTGTTTCTTCTAGATATTTCAGAAGTTACGTTTAGGTCCAGATTTTATAGTCGGTTATTTAACTATCAAATAAACAATCATTCAAACACTGATTTAATTCCATATGGGATCCACTAAGCCTTTATTAATTAATCTTTAATTAATAAAATCACTTAACAAAACTTGATCAAAAGATCTTTACACAACACTATTTCCAAAACCCTTACTTCTTCTTTGTACTTGGCAAAATATTTATACTTATCTTAGGGGTATAAATATATTATCAAAACATTTGGAAAATTCTCTCGTTTCAATTTCCTTTGAAAACATTACGTACTATAAATCAATCCATTTATTCTTTATGAAACATTCACTTTTTAAAGCTCATTTCACATTTAAATACCTTTATAAATTTCCAAAATCAATTTATAAAACACTTTTATAAGTCTACAAGTCAATTACAAAACCTCTAAAATCATTTATAAAACATTTCCCCATTTAAAACTCCTTTGATAAATCTTCTTTAAGAAAAATCCTTTACAAAGTATCCTTTACAAAGTATCATTTTGAAAAATCACTTTAAATCAACCCTTTTTAAAACCCCTTTATAGACAAGTTACTATTTAATAACACCTTTATAGAATAAGAATATAACTGGAAAATTCATTTACAAACTTTAAAACCCAAATTGAACTAAGAATTTAAGTTAATTCAAAACCATACTTTATAATTTCCAAACCATACTATATAAATTCAAAATGAGCTTAGCAATCCCAATGGTACCAATTTAAGTTACCATTTCATTTCAATTTAATTCCAAGTTACTTCACAATATATTTATGTTAGCTAACAAGTATATAAATTCAATTCATATCCTAATCAAGGAATAACATAATAGTATGATTTTGATTTATCCTGCTAAATAGATGTCCAAACAATTCACTACTTAGAGAAAGATGGGAATTTATTCTACTAAACATATGTCCACACAATAAACAATCACATTGTAGTAGAACAGAGATTTATTCTTCTATCATATGTCCAAATAATCAAACAATCAACTTATAGCGGAACAGAGATTTATTTTACTAACACATGTTCACATAATCAAACCATTTACATAACTCGTTTACAATTGTTTGCCTACTTAATGGTATCGATATTTGAATCCCTTGTGTTCGAAACCATTTTTGGAAAAGAAGTATCTTTAAAATAATTTGATTCTCGAAACAAAGGATTTAAAACTTAAAAATCCCTTTTAAAATGATTAATTATAAGTGAAATTCTTTATTAAATCATAATTAATCTTTATTAAATAATTTATTTATAATTTAAACCCTTAATTAATTATTAAATAATAATTTGAAACCTATATTAATAATTAACTATTAATTAATGTCAATTAATTAATTGAATAATCTTTTAATTAAAACTTAAATAATAATTAAACCTTTATTTAAAATAATTAAATCATAATTAGTCTTAATAAAATCTTTAACTTAAATTAACTTGATTAGTAATTAATTAATAATTAAACCCTTTATTTAATTAATAACCAATTAAAAACAATAAATTTAACTCCTAATTAATTAAAAATAATCTTACTTAATCAATAATTAATTTAAAAATTAATCTTACTTTAAAAGATAATTAATTAGTACTAATCTTCAGTTAATTAAATATTAATTATTAAAAACTTAATTATCCTTTTTAAACATTCATTATCGAGTTTGGAAAACATTTCAAAACACTTGAAGTAAAAAGATTCAAACTTTAAAAAAAAACTAATTTTATTGAAACTGCATTTGCAGCGACTATCGCTATATGACCCGTAATTCCCACTTACTAACTAGTTTACATGCTAACTTGTTTTAGCTCCAAGTCAAACTTAATACACATACAACATATCCAAGTTCATTTATACGAAATCATATCACCACCGACATAACCAAAAATCACATCATTTATAACCAACACATCCCTTTAACCATCAATTCAAAATCTAATGCTAAACTACAAGTTAGCACATACCTACACATCCAAACCATACCCTAATCCAAACACAACATTACATATATAACCACATAACCAACACACACACACACACGTAGATATATATATATATATATATATATACAAGTAAATTATTTCCAAAAATTTAAGAAACTTACTCACCAAAATTTTGCAAACTCTTTTGAAAACTTGAAATACTTTAGAACCTGCAAAGTTTGGAAAAACACAAAATCAACTCAAAAATGGGTCATTTCCCCTCAATTTTTTGCCATGTTACTCTCAGAAGTTTAAAAAGTGGACAAAAGAAAAGTTATTGAAAATTCTTTTCTCTATCATTTCAAAAAAAGAGTCACTCAATTTGGATTTGTTTGAGGGAGATATGGTCAACAGAAGGAGTGCTATATTCGAGCTTGAAAATATGGGTTCGAAAATGAGTCAGAAAAAAAAAGTATTTTAACCCAAAAATATTCGAAATTTGAAAAAGTGGTTCAAATAAAAGTTGTAGCTACTGGAATTATACGTGTTTTTAAAAGAAGAAAATCTTGATTTGGAGTAGTCTAGAGGAAGCTATGACCGAATGAAGTGGGAGGAAAATGGAGTAAGAAAAAGTTTAAAATTAAGTTTTTAAAACATTTAAAAAAAGCAAAAATTCAAATTTAAATTCTATAGAATTCTAAAGGGAAGCAATTAAAGAGTTTTAAAAAAATTAGAGAATTTTTTTTTGAAAATGAAAGGAAATAAAACAAAGAAGGATAGAGAAGAAGAATTTAGTTTCATACAAAGTAGAAATAACAAATTACCAAATTGTCCTTGCGTACTTTGCCCTCCACAAATGAATGCATCTCTCCACCATGTCTCCCCCTTCTCCCTCACGTTTTCCTAGTCTCCGCCCTTTTAATCCAAGCCAAGATGAAATTAATGCATGTACTTGAGTGTAAAAACATGTTTTCTCCCTAGTCACATCATGTCCCCTTAAGTATCTTATATAATATTTTAACTTTGCATACTTAAGTATAATACATATATACATACACACATAACTTATTTATAAATATGTATACTTATGCTAAAGAGTTCACAATGTTTCCAACAAATTTTATTTGATGAAAAGTCAAAAATTCAAAAAACGAAATTTCGGTCACATTTTTTGTTTTTCTTCGAACTAAATATTTTTGTCAAAATTTGAAAATGATTTCACCATCATTAATTTATATTTAAAAGAATTTTATTTTCATTATAAAACATATATATTCGAATATTTAAAATTAATTTAATATTCGCAAATTAAAGCACTAAAATTCCAGGTCGTTGTATTTAGATTCCATGATTGGTGCAAGTGAGAGATTGATAAAGTTTGGGATATCCCCTAGGGGAATTCTATATTTCATTGTAAATTATTAACTCTGTAATAAAACCTCATTCTAAATAAAAGGTACTTTTCTTTATATTATATACTTGTTATACGTGTTTTGTTAATTAATTATTTAATTTAAGTATATTTAATAGAAAACCCTTAAATGATATGTTATGTGATTGTAATTACAATGTGTTGTAATCATGATAAATTTATCACATTAATAAGAACATATTGTTTTAAATATTCCTAGTCAATATGTTTTTAGATAGGATATCAATATATCCATTGAGATTAGAGTATGTAATGCTTTCTAAATATCAGACAGTGTATTACTCATGGTTGCTGGAAAACCATGTGATTTTGTACTGATAGTCATTGGACAACTATGGAGCGATTCACCCGAGATTTTTCTATTAGTTAATATAAATGTGGTTAAACGGAGAATCTCAAAGTGATGATATTATATAGTTCTCTCGACTTGAGAATACCGTTAAACTTCAATGTGAATACTTCACTTTGATTATACTTAAAACATGGCACGGATCAATCAGACGATTATAGTTGGGTCTGAATTGAAGCATTGGAAGTGAAACACAATTCAATAGAGAATTCATCTCCTCGGTTATATGAGGTTAGTATCATGGTCAATCATAATCAATTAAAGTCAAAGTCTCTAGCCAGAGCAGTTTAGTTAATAATAATTGCTATTTTTAAACTAGGTTTTTGGGATTAAACTAATAGAATATAGACGATATTAGAATTTTAACCAAAACCAAATTCCACAAGTCCTAATGTGATATAGTTACACCAAAGAGAATTGGTGCAAATAATCATTACTATCAGGTACCGTTTATAATAATGAATTTGATTTTATCGAAAAATGTGTAAGCGCTAAATTCGACCAAACTGTTACAACACTAGCTAAGGTTATGTGTGAGCTTTAATATTCGAATTGTTCGACATTAATCGCTAACTGAATTTGCACCATTAAGTCGCACAACTGCAATGTTGAATACTCCAAAATAACATATAATGTAATTAAATTATAATTGTTATAGATTAATTAAAGTAATTAATATTTATGAAATATTAATTATTAAATTTTATTTGATTTATTTAAATTACTGTCTAATAAAGTGTTTATATAAAAGTAGTATTCTCTTTTAGTTAGTTGCACTTTCCAGAGCAGTCTAGATTAGATCTTAAGGAGCTTTATTCAACATTCAAGGTGCTCTTCATTGGCTACATTTTGGCAATGATCTATTTTCGCAACTACTTCATGTCTATTTATGTTGTTTATTCCTTTTATATTGCTTGTATGTTATATATTATAACACACGTACATACATAATTGTTGTCTCATTTTTTACACTTCTATAAACATTTAAATTGACTAAAAAACCTTATACACATATAAAACTCATATATGCTTTTTAGCTATTTAAAAAACTAAAATAAAAATGCTTTTGATTAATTATTAAAATATGAATATTTTGTGTGTATATATACTACAAATTAGTGAGTCTATTAATATATATATATACATATTTTCAAAAAAAATTATATACATATATTTAATTATGAGATATAAATAAGAATATAAAAATATATTTTAAACTTTGTGGTTTATTAATGTATGTTATTAAAAAAATCTTTAAATATAAATCCATGCAGAATGAAATTATAAAAAAAATATTCTTTATATAAATCCGTACGGACTTGTATAATTAAAAAATCAAAATAAAATTTTGCACAAATGCGTACGGATTTGTGTAAAAACAATTTGGTCGAAAAAACAATTTTTTAACATATATAATTATAGTTACTAATTAATATTTTAAATATTTTAATACTAAACATAAATATTTTAATTGCTTATTTAAAATATATATATATACACACACACATATATATTTAAACATATCATATTTGAAATTTAAATAAAATTTAAAATGGATTTAGATCTGGATCTGACTTTTAAATTTAAAATTATCATTAGATATTTTAAATATTTATTCAAATCATTTTGAATTGGCCGATATTTTAAAATAAAAAAATCAATATAAATGTTATATATATATAATTATATAATATTAAATTACGGGCATCAAATAAGTATATACATGGACAAATGTGTCTTTATGGTGTAAATCCCCACACTTATATACGGGGACATTAAACCATGTACACTTCCTGTATGTTGCACATGTATTATTCACATATGTGTATTTGATATACATGTACATTATATATTACTTAAATAACTTCAATTCTTTTATATAAGCAAACTAAATAAAATAATAATTTTGTTTAGAATTATTTAGATTAGATCTAAAATAATTTATACTTAGTAGGCTTAATAAGGTCTAAAAATGGAAATTATTTTGAAATACACCCACTTATGCCGCTACGACTCGACCTAGTTCCTTCACACCATACAACTTTTATGTAATCGAGCATTAGTCAAATATCCGTACTCTTTTATTATTTTAGAATATAAAACTCATAAAAGACAATCCACAACTTAGGGCAAATTCACACCCAAGTGGTCAAAATTCAAAAGATTTGATGACTGTATCATTCGGCTTTTGCATGAGTATTGAAGCGACAACATGCAAAAAAATTAATTTATTGGTAAGAAAATTCTTATATTCCTTCCTCAACCCTTAATTCAACTTGTTTGGTATATTTTAGTTGACAAGCAACTTTATCAATTACATTTATTTTTGCAAATTTATTAAAGTAGATTGTTTTAATATTATATACGCTCTTTAATTCACTGGAATGGTTTATTATATTTTTTAATAAGTCTTCCATTAGATTTTACATCTCTTAAAAATCCATAATGCGATGTGAAAATTTCATAAATTCCTATAGTGACGGTTAGGATCCATTTATTATGTTGCTACAACCTTTAGGGTGTTTAACAAGTTGCATTCCCCATAAATGGTAAATAACAAGTTATTGGTAATATCTCATATATAACTCCTAACCATACACACTTTACTCATAATCATCTTTATGACCTTGAGGGTGCCCAACAAATTTTAAAGTTCAATAGATACTCATGACCCATCATTTCGTAACCCTTGAGTGTACTCAATTAAGTTACAAAATGTTCTTGCTAATTTAGAGAAAGTATTAACATCGTTATAAATATTTTATGGCTTGAGGGTGCTCAACAACCATAAGTATGGATGGTACTTTATTTATATTATAAACGATAGAGATTAGCATTATCTTAGATGTTGGTTTAGGTGCATTGGCCTGGGGGAGAGGTAAAAATAGGAATTTAAAAAAAATAATCCTTTTATTAATTTGCACTAGATTTTATTTTAGGTTTGCACGAATAATATATAAGCACTAAATCATATTTATTAATTATTAATAAAGGAGTTTAATGTTATAGTCCTAATTATATTAAAACTTATGTATCTGTATATTATGGTTTATACTTACCGTTAGGGTAAAAAGTAGCACAACACCCGAAAAAGGAATTAAATGAAGAGATCTAACTATGAATGGTAAAATAAAGCAAAAGATACACAAAGTTTTATAGCGGTTCGGCAAATATGAGGCCTAGTCTACTTTAATCCTACTATTTAGAGTTTTTGATGCAAGTACAAATGATTTATTGATCTGACAGCCTACAATAACAAAAAGTAACTTCCTTCGTGACAAGTTCATGTAGAAAGAGAGAGAAAGAGAGTGAAGAAGATAGAGTGCCAAGAGTCCTTTTTAAGTTGCCATATGCTTGCTATTTATAGAGAAATCGTCCAATGAAATAATCAGATCTCGAAATACCGATTCTAACTTCAGATCCAAGAATGTAAGAGGGAAGACGAAGTCCCCTTGCCAATAAAATCATCTCGGTACCAATCATAAGTGCTCAGTACCGATTGATTTATGATGGAAAATCATGTCATCTCCTTCCACTTGGTCTTCTATCTTCGATCTTTAAAGTTTCAAGCACTTTTGTCCTAGAAATCAGTTCATTACGAAGAGGTTCTAACATCTTCAGTACATATTCTTATCTTTAAAGCTTTTTGGAGTTATCCATCCACTCCTTTAGGAGGGGAGGGGAGGGGGTGTGGGCGAGGGGTAGTTTGGTAATTTTGCCTTTAGATATTTTTCTCACATTTTCCCTATATATACCCACGCATCTCTCATGATTTTACATACAAATCTTCTTCATCTTCTCCTTCCTCTCAAGCTATTTTAATAGCTGTTATCTTAGAAAAACAATGGTAAAAATTATGGCAAAGAGAAAGTAAATTTATATAAGTATATATATTATTAATCCACTTCAAAAATAAGTTCAAACTCCTTCTCCTCCCCTCTTATCCATTTGGCCACCCTCCATCACCACTCAAGGCCGAGCATCCACCCTCTCTAGCATAGGCCGCGCACTTCTAAAAGGATCCATAAGCTTTGGTGAGATAGTAGCGAAGCTATAGTCAAATTAAGAAAATATAAAAACCAATGAAGGTGAGAAACTGTACTATTAAATTTATAAATTATATGATGATATTATATGTTTGATATGGATGTTTTCTTTGTCTGATCATCATGTTTTGGATGTTGATGATATGTTTGTTTGATGTGGAAATGATTTATGGTATAATGCACGTTGAATTTACACCAAGGAATCGCTTTCCTTTATAAAATGAAATAGTATATATAGCATTGTTAAACCTCTTTAAAATAGTTTAAAATGATTTGTAAATGGTTTATAAACATTAAAACTCATTTTGGCAAATTTGAAAAATGGAGTAAAAATAAGCCGTCGTGTTTTGGGAGTTCGCGATTTCACGACCTGAAAAGTTAAAGAGACATGTAGAATGGAATATGAGTCGGAATTCACTGCAATAAAAATTTTCTAGACCATAATGATTATAGTTTAAAAAAAATCAAGATTTTATTAGTAAAGTTTGAGATATGCCAAATCAAGTTTCAAAAATGTCGCGTTTTGACAGTATGGAAACCAAAGTATTAAAATCTTGAAAATAGATATTTTTAAATCTTTAAAAATATGAAATAAATATACTAAAATGTTTTGAAAAGGATTTGAGTTATTAAAATTGACATGTGTGGAATGAAATTAGCATTTTGATAAAAGAAGCTTTAAAAACACTATTCGCAACGCTTTTTGTAGCGCTTTTTGGTAACTTTTGAAATTAAGATTTAAATTTGGGATTTTCTTCCCAAATCTTTTTAGCAATCTTTTCAAATAAATAATTAAGTATTTTGAAGATGATTTGTAATTTTTATAATTAAAAATAATCTCTATAAAGGTCATATAAAAGAATTTAGATTTGATCAAATAACTTAACCGCCTTATGGGTGACAGAAAGATAGTCTCTAGACCCGAGCTTGGATAACCAGTCTCCAGGTTCCGCTCTAGCTATCCGGACTGGCCCGACGGAGGGGATGGTAAATTTGATTCACTCGGACCACATCTTCCTAAGATAAAAAGAGATTTGGAGCTTTCCAAAAGTTAAACAAGATTTAAAATAGGATTTTGGTTGTTAAAGAAAATACTCTTGTTAAACTCCATATTAAATTCCGAGGAGGGAACTCGTACTATTCGTATGAATTTAAAAGTTGGTTTCACCATTATTTGATGAATAATAAAGGTTGAATATGGAAATTAGCATTGGGTATAATCAATCTAAAATTTATGGATCCATTTTCATTCAATACTAACCGGTTTGGATTTATAGTAAACGATATCTTAAATAACACTGTTTTTGACCCATTAAAGGTATGTTTTGGAAATGTGAAATCTTCGTTAAGATTTGAATTATACCTTTTCTAACTAATTAAAGACGAAATGTTTTGGTATTTTCAAAGTTAAAAAGGGGTTTGAATTAACCAAAGGATTTGATAAAAGAGGTTTAATTGTTTCGTATGTGCTAAAACAGAATATGATTTAAAGATGTGTATCACTAAAGAGATATTTTACTTGGATAAAAGATATTGATTAATTGAATAATAACCACTTATATACTTGACATCTTTTATCGACAATTGGTTCAGAGAAATCAGTGTCGGATTTGGGTGATTCCTATTTGAAAACCACCTCGAACCAATATATGTTCAAAAGTGAAAACATGTTGAAGACAATTATTTTGAAGACGGAGATCTTCATAATGTAGGGCTGCTTGCCACTAGCCCCAAGATTCGATATTTTATATATATATATGGTGGCAGTAGTGCTTCACTCTGAAAATCTTTAATGTAAGGACTGCTCGCTACTAATCCTAGGGTTGATCCCGGACAGGATGTAGTAGGAGAGTGCCTTCGGTTTGTCCCGTGCCTGGACAACTTATATGGACGAGTTTGACATTGCATTTCTGAGGCCACGTACATTGGTTTTTACAAACGTACATCTGTTTGGTGGTGTAGGAGGTAACTGTAACGAATCGGGCTTTTCGACCCTCGAAAATCGACACTAATACGTCCATTGTATCACATGTCGACCAATCGAATGCCGAAAAACCCGATTGTTAGGGAAAAGAAAGAAGGAAGAAGATAAGACGAAAACCATACAACATAGAATCTCACAACGGAACAAATAATCTATAATATACCATAAATCTTTACACAAAACAAAACTGTAATATATGTATATACAGACAGCAATCGAAGTATACTAACCAATTTCAGCTTGGACAGTTATAATAGCATGTCCTCACAATTGCTGATAAACACAACAATGAATACAGCGGAAAATAACTATCTTCGTGAATATGTCTCTGGGCCTCCAACTCGTCTCTTGAAGCTCCAAGCATCCAACCCAATCTGTAATATACTTGGTCTGAACCGAGCATTATATAAAATAACACTTGAGTCAGTCTGGAAAACCAGCATGAGAAAACACACCCAACTAGATTAAAAGTTATATAAAACCTTTGAAATCAAAGGTATCTTGTAAGACCATGCCACACATAAACACAGATGGGTTTTTACCTTACGATAACCAAAACCATTTCTATAGAAAATCCATTTATATTATAATAATGTCTAAAGGCGAAAATAATAATAATCAAATAGCTATGATGCTCGTTAGTACATCACAACAATACTATGATAATAATCAAGTTTCGTCTCAATCGGACCTTGTATGAAGGAGTAATAAATTTTATAAGTTATCGATTTAATTATATAATTTAATAAACTCAAATTTTCAAATAATTACAACATAACCCTTTTCCCCTTACTCCTTCATCTCCATCCCCAAACGACAGAGACGTGCACAAGCAACCCAAATCGTACACGTTAATCCACTTGCATGGAGCATCGCTCGACGGTTTTCGAATCTGTCTTCGCCGTTGGTCCTCTCTTCGAAATCTCCACACGTCCGAGCCATCCACCCAGCACTTGAGCTTCCCCTTCGAAATGCATCGCCCAGCCCACCTCGTCGAACCTTACAGGTCGTGCATCCTAATCGGCCACCAGATCTTGCGAAAATTCTTGCCGAGGTGCTATCTTCCACGACTAACTCGAATACGAGCCCCAAAACACGAATCGAGCACTCAATCAAGCAAAATCCCCAACCCTAGTTTGAAGCTTCCCACTGTCGAACGCCCGGACAAGTAATGCATCCATAAATATGCATATGAAAATGAAGCTCTCCTCGGTTGAAAGATTTTAAAGCTTGTTCATATTTTTATATTGGGTAGAATTTGATATTTTATTTTTTGAATTCAAAACTTTATTATTTTTGTCTCCTTTCCACTATTCTGCAGCATTTAAATAAAGGGAGGGAAGATGTGAAGTATCATAGAGGGGGTGTGGGTGGTACAGGGTAT
Organism: Allium fistulosum; assembly: GCA_030737815.1. NCBI lineage: Eukaryota > Viridiplantae > Streptophyta > Magnoliopsida > Asparagales > Amaryllidaceae > Allium > Allium fistulosum. The sequence goes on from CM060906.1 coordinate 414,500,096, forward strand.
GGTCAGATCAGATGGTGATGGGTCAATGGCTGTATGGTCAAATCGATATATATATATATATATATATAATTTAAAAATTCAAAAATATCTAGCTATATAATTCCGGACCCCAATCGAGGCGTGCTATCTGGCGTTCTATATGTTATACCCCTATTTCGAATACAATGGAACTAGTTCCGAGGCCTAATTCGATCGTATGTAGAAGATAGGTTTTTTTGAACCCAATTATTATATTAAATTTTCAATATTAATTTCAACGCGTTTCAATCTCGCACGGCCAAACGGTACATCTAATCGCCATGAAATTTGACGATGTATTATAATTCATATTATGGATCCAATGAAACTGGTTTCGTTAAAATCCGAGACAGTGCCCCGGGAGGCTATTTTCACTCGTTAATTAAAACGAGTTATTTTCAAAATCGATTAAATCACTTTGAAATCCAATTTAAAAGTTTTATTATCTTTTTTCTTATTAATAGAAATTAAATAAGCCTTTAAATCATTTTTTATCTAACTTAAAACTCAAAATTCCATTATTTAACCAATTTCAATTATTAAATTTAACAATTAAATTATCTAATAAATCACTATTTTTGAAATTCAAGTTATTTAATCTATAAAATTAACTTTTCAATATTATTAATTAATTAAATATTCCAAACTCAAATAACTAAAATTCTGGGTCGTTACATTCTTCCTCCTTAAAAGAATTTCTTCCTCGAAATTGCCAAGGTAGGAAAAATGCCCAAACTCGTTGCTTTTTATAAAACCAATTAGTTGAAATAACTTCCCAAATTCATTTAAGCCTTTAACTTCCCAAAACCAATTTGTTGAAACCTTGTTATTACTTTTACTATGTTTCCTAATTCATTCATAGATTCCAATCAATATCATCTAATCATTTCAGGTTATAACTCAAAATCAAATTTTAGTTATTAAAATTTTCTTCAAAATTTCTATCTCTTTAAATTTTCAGAAAATTTCGCCAGCGTCTCCTTTGCACGACTCGATCGAAACAACTATGAATTGCCACTCAGAGCACAAACCAGCAAAAGAAAACCAAAGCCAAGTGGCTCAATCATAAAACCATCAAATCAAATAATAATTTAAACATATACCCTTTAGTCGAGCAACCCAATTTTCTTAGGAATAAAAGGCATCAAATTTATTCTTGCTTTTATAAACCTGCATCCATTTACCAATGATATCCAATCATATAGTTCATAATCATATTAATTTGAAATTCTAATTTTCAACATTTCTTTTACTTAAACCCGTACGATGTACATATGTCATCCGTACGCACAATCAAATCTGATCGCTTGCTTGATCATACAATCTCACTTCCGAACTAGTATCGTTCACACGACCACTCTAGTGCGGACACAGATCCGGTTCCTTGATTAAAAATTGCCATTATCCTTATATAGCCATATACTATGATAGAGAATTCCAGAATCAATCAAAAATCCATATCCAGTGTTCGCCGTCGAGAAACGAGTGAAAAATCCCAACTCGTACCGATATAAATCATCTCGAAACTATGTACTCGAATCTGGATCAAACCGCTATGCAAATAGAATAATATACGTACAACTTACGTATTTATTTCAATTGAGTTTCTTAGCAATTCCAAATTCTTTTCATTCACATTCATTTCATTTACATTCACTTGTTCACAATCACTATTAAAATTGCTTTATTTACCTAACCTATTCCTTTCAATACTAATATTATTTAAACATCATTCCATCCACTTTTCTTAAGTTTATTATAAACATTTTATACAAGACTTCTTATATTTATTATCACTTCACACTTAAGTCCATATTCGTTTTAAATCGATTTAAATTCCATTTGACTCAGTTCATTGTTTAATTTCACTATTCAGTTTTGTCAAACACGTTCTAAACGATATCCAATTCACTGACTTATTTAATTTGTTCATCCACCAATTCATTTCAAATCAAAATCAATTCCATTTTCCAAAAATTATTTCATTTAACCTAACTTAGGTCAAATTTCCTTTCAAAAAATCATTTTGTTTAACTTAACTTAAGTTAAATTCCATTTCAAACTTGCTTTTCTTAACATTCATATTCAACAATTTATACATTGTTTTAACTACTAATTCACAAAATTTATAAGTTATAACTTATTTCTCACATTTTCATATATACTTAATTGAAAATTCCCAGAGTTCAAAACACCTTATCCTTAAGTATTTCAAATTATTTTTGAAATCATATACACAAAACACACAATCCCTTGGTATATCAAATCATTCTTTTGAATTTTCAAAATCAAAACTAGTTTTACCAAAAAAAACTCCAGTGGTAGCAATTCTTCCCTTGGAAACTCGAAAATGAATGTTGATGATGGTGCAGTCATCATCGAAATTATTTTCCAACGACCGAAGTGAGTTCAGTGCTTTTATTCCCTTTAAAATCCTTTTACAAATATTTTCATTCAAAACTGTTTTCCAAATAATAATATTATTATTTTCCAAAACTTTGAAAAATCATTTTCAAAACCAACGGGATATAAATTCCTAAATTCCCATCTTTTAAACTCTTTTTACTTACAATTATATTTATAATATACTTCAAGAATTTCATTCCCTTTCAATTTATAAATCACATTTATATAATTCCATTATGTTATATAAAATCATTCCGTAATTGTTAATCTTGTTTGCATTATAATAATAACACTTTTATTCGATCACAACAACAACAAATGATAATAATAAAATATTATCATTCTCTAACAACCAAACACACCATATACAACTATAATAATTTTCGAAAAATTATTCCTTTATATATAAAATATAATCAAGGTAAAATTATTTCATTTACCCTAATTTCAAAACAATACTATATCGAATTGCTCTGTTCAAGAGTTTAGAGATCCCTATCAATAACGTTAATTACTCGTATTGACCAGAATCCATAAGACACTTAACAAATCAACCAACACAATATAAAACATTTTTATATCACTAACAAATATGCGCTCATATATATATACACACACTCAAACTCATTCTAGGGTACTACTGACCCTATCTCTAATGAGTACCCCACCAAAGCCAAGGTTCTCGCTTAACTTTCAGCTCTGATACCAAATGTAACGAACCGGGCTTTTCGACCCTCAAAAATCGACACTAATACGTCCATTGTATCACATGCCGAGCAATCGAATGCCGGAAGACCCGATTGTTAGGGAAAAGAAAGAAGGAAGAAGGAAGAAGAAAAGAAGAAAACTATACAACATAGAATCTCACAGTGGAACGAATAATCTATAATATACCATAAATCTTTACACAAAAACAAAACTGTAATATATGTATATACAGACGTCAATCAAAGTATACTAACCTATTCAGCTTGGACAGTTATAACAGTCTGTCCTCACAATTGCTGATAAACACAACAATGTATACAGTGGAAAATAACCATCTACGTGAATACGTCTCTGGGCCTCCAACTCGTCTCTTGAAGCTCCAAGCATCCAATCCAATCTGTAATATACTTGGTCTGACCCGAGCATTGTAATAAAATAACACCCGAGTCAGTCTAGAAAACTAGCGTGAGAAAACACACCCAACTGGATTTAAAGTTCTATAAAACCTTTGAAATCAAAGGTATCTCGTAAGACCACGCCACACATAAACACGGATGGGTTTTTACCTTACGGTAACCAAAACCGTTTCTATAGAAAATCCATTTATATATTATAATAATGCTAAAGGCGAAAATAATAATAATCAAATAGCTATGATGCTCGTGAGTGTACATCACAACAATACTAGGTATATAATCAAAAATCGTTGAGGCTCGTTCGCTAATTGTGTAGGATTTCATAGAGGTGTCATCGGTACTTCGAGAAACGGTCCTCCTGCACAAGGATCGGAGATATCCTTCCACAATAGCATACATCCCCAGTGATGTACCATAGGAAAAACAGAGCTGGTCTCGCTAAGACCGAGTGCATCGCCCTATACATGCATAACAACTATAAGTGACATCTAGGAGGAGCCGACTACACCCTATGGGTTTGGCAACCCTACTAGTCATGCCTCCTATCTCTAGTTTTAGTCATTCCCGTTGATGAGGTTACATCTAGCATTCCAGTTTACGCATGACCACCAAAAAGATCATGGAATCCTATATGGATTCCAATACCCCAACGGGTCTCGAAATCAAACATAGATTCCCACATCTCAATTAGATCTTGGAATCACACCCGGATTCCTATACTCCAACGGGTCTCGGAATCACACATGGATCCTAACATTCCAATATATCACGAATCTCCTCCATAGAACCGTATATGGTTTTCGGAGTGGTTACGGGTTCGAGTCATCTCTTACGAGTACACTCCTCCGCTTCTCGGGTGCTCCACAAAACAAAACGTCGATTTCCAGAATGGTCAATATCGGTTCTTTTGGAAATAATCAGACAATACATAAGAGCGGGGATCACCACGTAACCGTTTAAGTGGATGTATCTCCTTACCATTTGTCCTAGAAGAATGAAACGAGTTTATATGTACAGTATAGCACCACCGATGGTAACTATACCATATAATTCCCGTGTTTCCCCTAGATATTTCTAGAGTTAAAATCCTTCGGTGTTAAGTAGGGAATATTTCCATACCACCAAAATTCAGAAGGATTACATATTTAGGCCAAGATTTGATAGTCGGTTATTGAACTATCAAATAAACAAACATTCAAACAAAGATTATATTTCATAGGAAAAACCAACATTGGTTAAACATATAAGAACTCACTAGCCTCATTTCATAAATCTTCATAAATAAAACCCACTTTGTAAATTACATGTATATAAACACCTTAACAAAGATACACTCACAAATCCCTATATTTCAATACTTAGAAATTTCCATATACTTATCCCAATGGTATAAGTATATTCATAGAATTAAGAAAGATTTTCTTTTTATTCGATTCAGTACCCATTTATAAAACTCCTTATGATTCTCTAAAAACAATTATAAACCATTTTATAAATCTCCGCAAAACCATTTATAAACCCTTTATAAATTCGATCACTTATAAGCTTCTTGTACATTTCAAAGATCACTGATAAACCCTTTATGAATCTATAAACAATTTATAAAACTTCTTTTATAGATCTATAACCTATCTCTAAAATTCGTTTATAAATATCTAACCATTTATAAACTCTTCCACCTTGCAAATAACCTTTTCTTAGCTCTTCAAACCATTTTATAACTCCTTTATAAAATCTAAGTCTTCCAACTTCATTCATGGGTCTCAGAAACAGTTATAAATAATTAAAAATCTTTTACTTCAAAACACCATTATATAATAATGGTTATCAATAATAAACATTATAAATAAATGAAATTTATTACTTTTAAAACATCTTAAATAATAATATTGTTTTAAGAAACAAAAATAATTATTCTTCACCATTTTTATAAATAATAATGATTCATTTTCAAAACCTAATTAATAACCCTTATTATCAATTTCAAACCATAATTATTCTTGAGATAACTAACTTTTCAACTTATTAACTTTTTATAAATTCGTAAAACATATCAACTATAAACAAATAACTTTTAAACAATATTAAGTAATTAAATAACTTTTAAACAATATTAAGTAATTAAATAACTTTAAAACAATATTATTTTAATTATATAACTTTAAAAACAATATTAATATAATTAAATAACTTTAAAATAATATTAATATAATTAAATAACCTAAAATAATATTAATGTAATTAAATAACTTTAAAAACAATAATTATATAATTAATTAACTTAAAAACAACATTTATATATTTAATTAGATAATCCTTAAACAAAATATTTTCGAAACCCAATTTTGGATTTAAAAATCGTTTCTTGTCTCAAAAACCAATTCCGACTTAATCGACAATTCATAGTGTTTTTAAAATACCAATTTGAGGCCAATAGCCACCCAACACTTAACTAATATCGATATTTATTTTTATCACTACTGGGTTTATTTTCAAACATATAATAATGTTATAACCACAGTGTCCACAATCATATTTATTATTCAATAATTCATATAAAGGAATATTATTGAAACAATTCGATAATATTGAGGAATCCTGTTGGATCCCTCCAACCTGTTTCCCCCTGCATCACAAATGTTATACAATCATAAAATGTAAATCAACCGCTTCGAGGCAGGATTGGCATACAAAGGGTCATCCGCTCTTACACGGGAACGTAATAGGGTCTCATTCGCTCCAAGGGTGGAATATATCCTAACCAACTAATAAATATAATAATTCATCCAAAAAATCATTCAACAATTTTTATCAACTATATATTATACCAGTTAACCAAAAAGATGAGATTAACTCACCGAAATTTTCTGTGATCGCCGAGGCGTTCCGGTTTGGAACTAAAATCGAACAACGTCCGATTTTAGCCCAGTTTTCAACAGACTCCAAATTCATCCAAACTAGTTCCATTGTGAAGCTCTCATCGATAAGAGCACAATGCAAAAAGTTTCGTCTCAATCGGACATCGTATAAAGGAGTTATAAATTTTATAAGTTATCGATTTAATTATATAATTTAATATACTCAAATTTTCAAATAATTAAAACATTACCCTTTTCCCCTTACTCCTTCATCTCCTCCCCTAAATGATAGAGGCGTGCACAGGCAACCAAAATCATGCACGTTAATTCGCTGGCACGAAGCATCGCTTGACAGTTTTCGAATCCGTCTTCGCCGTTAGTCCTCTCTTCGAAATCTCCACACACTCAAGCCATCCACCCAGCACTCGAGCTCCCCCTTCGAAACGCATCACCCAGTGTACCTCGTCGAACCCTACAGGTCGCGTGTCCCAATTGGCCACCAGATCTCGCAAAAATTCTTGCCGAGGTGCTATCTTCCACGACTAACTAGAATACGAGCCCCAAAACACGAATCGAGCACTCAATCAAGCAAAATCTCCAACCCTAGCTCGAAGCTTCCCACTTTCGAATGCCCGGACATGCAATGCACCCATAAATATGCATATGAAAATGAAGCTCTCCTCGATTGAAAGATTTTAAAGCTTTTTTCATATTTTTATATTGGGTAGAATTTGATATTTTAATTTTTGAATTCAAAACTTTTTTTTTCTCCTTTCCTCTATTCTGCAGCGTTTAAATAAAGGGAAAGAAGATGTGAAGTATCGTAGAGGGGGTGTGGGTGGTACAGGGTAAGGTCAGAATAGATGGTGATGGGTCAATGGCTGTATGGTCAAATCGATATATATATATTTTAAAATTCAAAAATATCTGCTATATAATTCCGGACCCTAATCGAGGCATGCCACCTGATATTCTATATGTTATACCCCTATTCCGAACACAATGGAACTAGTTCGGAGGCCTAATTTGATCGTATGCAGAAGATAGGTTTCTTTTTGAACCCGATTATTTTATTAAATTTTCGATATTAATTTCAACGCGTTTCAATCTCGCACGGCCAAATGGTACATCTAATCGCCATGAAATTTAACGGCGTATTATAACTCATTATTATGGATCCAATGAAACTGGTTTAGTCGAAATCCGAGACAGTGTCCTGGGAGGCTATTTTCACTCGTTAATTAAAACGAGTTATTTTCAAAATCGATTAGATCACTTTTAAATCCAATTTAAAAGTTTTATTATCCTTATTCTTATCAATAGAAATTAAATAAGCCTTTAAATTATTATTTTATCTAACTTAAACTTAAAATTCCATTATTTAACCAATTTCAATTATTAAATTTAACAATTAAATTATCCAATAAATCACTAATTTTGAAATTCAAGTATTTAATCTATAAAATTAACTTTTCAATATTATTAATTAATTAAATATTCCAAACTCAAATAACTAAAATTCTGGGTAGTTACAATAACCCCTCTTACACTTATCACCTTTCACTGAGACGTACGAGCTCAGAGGTTGTACTTTTGTGGAAATCAATTAGTGTGTTGTTGGAGATGGCAATGTGGCATTCAAAGTAGGATTTGTTCTATGAAAGGTAAAACGTTACCTTAAGTCTCGCACATCGGGAATGACAAAAACAGGGTAGATGCAGCAGGGTTAAGTGGGTCACTCCTATTAGGATATAGTCATCACCTTTCTGGATTACCCTCTATATTTCGGATTTTTTGTGTATGCTGTGGCCACGGATAAGTCGGGAACAATCAGGGTGATAGCATATTCGGTACTATCTATGGCAAAGTTAAGTCGGTTCTATGTTGGTAGAGGTTGGAGCCTCGATGTAATGTCGGAAGGTAGTCCCTTAACTTGTCATGGTATGGAATCCATTCTCCAATATGTGCCTTTATGGTTTTAGTTGTAGAACCTAGTATGCTGGAATTTAATTAATGTAGCAATTTCGACTAAGATTATGTATATTTATCTGAAATAGTTTTCAAAGAATGTCATTAAAAATAATATCTTCGATTTTGCTTAGCAAATGGTTTAGTTATCATAAGGTAAAACCCCGTCCGTGTTTATGTGCGGCATGGTCTTATGAGATACCTATTGTTTTCAAAAGTATCCATGTTTTGAGTTTTCTCACACCAGTCTCATGGCTGATCCGGAGTTTATTTTCTATTCCCTTAAACTCTGGATGCCCTATTTTCCCCGGTAGCCAAGTAGTTCAGGTCTAGGTTGGAGTATTTTGGAGAAGCTTGGAGCAGGACCTGGAGTTTCCTCTGTAAATGGTTATCCATTTCCATTTTCACTGCATTTATTTACTATTTGTATTCAACACTAGTAGGGACATAGATTTGTAACTGTCCAAGCTGAGATTAGGATAGACTCTGATGTATGTATCTAAAATTTCCGCTATAAAAATTATATATTGAAATAATATATGTTATTCAATTCGTGTAAGATTATGTTCTATCTTTATTTTTCTTTTTGCCTTTAACGACCCTCCTTTTTGTCAAATTTGAGTTAGATATGCGTGATTTATTGTCAACTTAAAATGTATGAAAAAGTGGGTTGTTAGAATCGGTAAGTGTTCTACTTATCAAAAACCACTTTAATATTGAGATACGGGTTCTCTGTTTTGGAAGTGGAATGATGGAATCTATGTGTGGTTCCAAAATTTGTTGAGATGATGGAATCAATGTGGGTTCATTATTTGTTCGAGTATTGAAGACTCATGTGAAGATGCCAAAAGTTGCCTCAACATCAAAAAATAAACTAAACACAGAGTAGGCTACACAATCCTGGGTTTAGATAACTCAAGAGGATACTTCAACTCCATTATCTAGAGTATGCTTATCAATATGTTAGCCGGTAGGAGCTGTTGATACTTGGTTCAGGTTGTTCATAAAATTGTTTGGATTTTGGGCCAGTTGTGTTTACCTTATAGTATATTTTATCTAGAGATATACGATGCTCGGAAGGTAGTTTCTGATCCTTGTCATAGGAGATTGGTCTCATTGACGAGATCTCCATGGAAAATCCATTTATATGAACGTGCCTTTGCGATGTTGTTTGTATACCTAAATCTGCTGTTGGATGTAACTAATGTAACCATTTCAACTATGTTATATATTTATATTTTAACCCTATACATTATTATAATATCACTAGAATTTCTAATAGAAATGTTTTAGTTATCATAAGGCAAAAACTCATTCATGTTTATTTGTAGTGTGGTCTTACAAGATACCTATTTTGAAAGGTTTTATAACATTAAATAATCCCAATGACTTAAGTTTCTCAAGATGTTATACCAAACTGATCTGGGTGTTATTTTCTTATAATGCTCGGATCAGCCCTATGTATATTTCTAGATTTTGCTGCTGTTCATTAGAGCTCTTGGAGAGGAGCCGGATGATTACCTACCATAGTTTTATTTTCACTGCATTACTTTTTTTATATATCAGCAATTGTAAGGACAAGCAATTATAACTGTTCAGGCTGATGTTAAGTTAATTTGCTCTGATTATTTTATCCATATAGTTTTTCGTTGTAAAGACATTTTGATATGATATGTTATCCTTTTGTTATGAGATTCAGATGTTTTTGTTCTCCTCTTTCTTGTTTGTTTTCTTTCCTTTTTTTCCTTTTACCCTAACGTCCTTCTTTTTCACACTTGGTTGCTCAGCATGTGAACACCGTAGATGTATTAGTGTCAACATTTAAGGGTCGAAAAGGCAATCGTTACATCTTGGTATCAGAGCTGAAGGTTAAGCGAGTACATTGGCTTTGGTTGGGTATAACTCATTAAGATATAAGGTAATGGAATGCCTTATTATGAGTTGAGCGTATTATATATATGAGAGTACGTATTTGTTATTATTATAATAATGTTTTGTATTGTGTTGATTGGTCTATTAAGTGCTTATGGATTCTGGTCGATGCGTCTGGTCAACGTTATCGATAGGGATTGCTAAACACTTGAACAATGCAAATTAGCACAGTATTGTTTCCAAAATTGTTGAATGAAATAATTTTACCTAGGATTATATTTTATATATAAAAGAATAACTTTCAATAAATTGATGATATACTTATTTATGATATGTTTATTTGTTAGAAAATGATAGTGTTCAATTATTATCATTTATTATTTCATAAGCTGTGCTCGGCCAGTTTATGGCACTGACTATTATTTATTAAATTTTAAGCAAATTACCTTTTCACAACAGGGTTTAGGTAGATAGTAATTTATAGGAACATTTAAGCGAACACCTTGTGAATTAAGTTTCAATATTTGACTACAAGGCGTTCGGCGATAATGTTGGATTAAAAAGGTTAGCTTTAATAAAAGTTGTTTAGCATAATCTAAAAGAAAGATAAGATATTTTAAGAATAAATATTGTAGAATGAGTTTATATAAGAAAGTATGTTTATGTGAATATGGTTTATATAAATAAATATGGTTTGTATAGATATGATATATGAACAAAAAGGATTTAAATTGAGAATTTATGAACTTAAATCCCTATACTTTTAAAGATGGTTTCTAAGAGTTTAGAGAAATAATAATAGTATTATTAAAACTTATTTAAAGGAATAATGTTTTTTTAAAAGAGTTTGAAAATTTTCGAGCTCGAGGATACTCTCGGAATCAACGAATTATTTCGGGAAACAAAGTATTTTTATGTTAGCTAGTTCGAGTGGTTCGAAAGTGACTAAAAATAGGCAGGAGTTGTGTTCGGATGGTAGGCACTTCTCTTGAGTATTACCCTTCTAAAAAGGGATATGTTATACTATTTAGTAGGACCCAGTTCCTTGTATCATTTTGTTGTTACTCAATCTTTATGAGTATTTTCCATGGATTTTAAAGAAAATATTTTGAAAATTGATTTTGAAAATAATTTTTGTTTAATCCTGATAAGTATGATTTGATATCCAAAAGGATATGAGTATATATTATTTCAAAATGATTTGAAATAAAACCTAGAGTTTAATTCTTAAGTTTTTTGGACATGTATCCTATACATTATGGTAGTTGGTTGTGCATCTTATGATGATATGTTGTTTGTCAGTTTTCAATTATTGAAATAAAAAGGAATTTTTGGTGATTTTGGATAGTCGAGAACTTTCGAATTGATACGGAAATTAAAGCTAAGTATTTTTGTCAAAAGTTGTATTTTTGTAACTCTTAAATTGAAAAGGTAGCAAGTTAAAACAAGTTTAAAATTTGTTAAGCATCTTTGTTAAATAGAACATTTAATGTTATTGGGCCAACTACTAAACATCTTTACTTTATGGTTGTCTAAGGAAAGTAGTTTCTAGTCTTGAGTTAGGATACCAAGTCCTACTCTACCTAGCTACTTGTCTAGCCCGATGGATAATGAAGTCTAGAAGGTTGACTCAATTATAAGATCCAAATTTATTTTGGGCCTCTGTCGAAATTCTAAAAAGTAAATGTTAAAAAAAAATTGTATATACTCACAGGATATAGTTGAGTATTTTACGAGTAATAAACTTAAGTCATGGAATGTTTTAAAATGAAATTGTGTTCCAAGAAATGTTTTTAAATAAAGTTAAGTTTTCAAGAAATGTTTATGAACTTAGTTAACATTTTATGAAATGTTTTATAAATAATTTGAGTAGTAAAAGAGAATACTATTTGGGTAAATAAATATGAATTGAAGATAATGAAATGATTTATAAATAAAGTTGTGACTTTTTGAAATGAGTATGAAATTAAGTATATTTTATAAGTCAAGATAAGTCTTTAAGAAATGTTTATAAACTTAAGTAAATCTTATGAAATAGTCCATAAATGATTTTAGTATTATATACGAAATGATTTTGTGTAAATAAATGAGAATAGGAAAGAAATTGGTCTAGTTAAGGAACCAATTAAACTAAATGTGTAAGATGTACATAGATCATTTTATTCGCATGGTTTTTCGTGGTTTAGGATTCGAGTACATGATTTCGAGGTTCTTTACACCGGTCCGAGTTAGGATTTTTCATTAGATTTTTCAACGACGAACACTGGATATGGATTTTTGATATAATGCTAAAGTTATCTATCATAGTATATGGATATGTAAAGAGAAAGGAAGTGTTTAATCAAGGAACCAGATCGGAGTCCGCATTAGAGAAGTCAAGTGAGATATACTAGTTTGGAAGTGTAATATATGTGGTCGATTAAGTGGTTGGATCGATATTGCGTACATATGATATATGTACACCGTACGAACTTTTAGTATAATTGTATACTATGTTTGTTTGGTGTATTGAAAGATTAGGAAAAGACTCTTTGAATTATTAAGGTAGTATGAATAATCGACTAAGTAATAACCTGAGGTAGTTGAGCAAAAGGAACGCTTAGTAGTTTATTTATCATTCTTGAACGATGAGAAGGTTTTCAACCTAGACAAATCTACGAGCTATGTTTACAAGTGATTGTAATATCGTTAAGTATTAATGTATGGTTGTCTCTTTGAGTTTCTTGCGTTCGAATTTTGAGGACGAAATATTTTAAGGGAGGAGAATGTAACGACCCAGAATTTCGAACACTTCATACTTAAATATCTGAATTATTAAAATATTTATGTCTAAGGTCCAAGTGATTAAATATGGTTTTATAAACTTGTTAAACACTTTTTAATTAATAACTAATGATATGAAATTCATCTTTGAATTTCGTTTACAAAAATATACACTTTGAATAAATACTGGAAATGTGACCGGAAAACATTTTGTTAAAAATCAATTTTTTGTTCAATTCAAGTTGTATAAATATTTTGTAGCTTGTATATAATATATGCACATATAAACAAGTATTAACACATCACTTTTCCTAAGTAAACTAATTAAGTTAAGAAGATTTGATTAAGGAGACAAAAGGACACCTAAATCAAGCCTTAAATCAAGGTGTGATTGAAGAAAGGCATGTTTGTGTAAGGGTATGGTGTGCATGTTCTTAAGCTTGGAAGAAGAGGAGTTTTTGTAAACTTTTCCACACATTTCCTAACGCTATAAATACACATACACCCCACTCACTTCATATCTTCATAAATTCATGTCTAAACTAATATCTTCACTTCTTCCTCTTCATGTCTTCTCTTCTTTCCCTCTTCTTTTCAATGGACGTATGCCTTATGAGGGAAATATGGCCTTAAGCCATGAGTGTGGTGGAGGGAAAGGTGGCCTTGGGCCATGTACTATGGCAGAGGAGGAGGTTAAGGTGGTGGATGTGTGCATAGGAGAGGAGGAAGATTATGGCTGTGAGTAATGGGAAGGGATGTATGGTTCTAATGATGTTTTGGTCTGAGTAGTAAGTGATAGTGGAAGTGGTTGATTAATTGAATGTTGGTAGGATGTTTTAAATAAAAGTGAGTTATGATCACTTTGATTAAACTATAAACTTATCACAAGTTAAGTCAAAAACTTGTTGAAATATTGCTTGCTATTATTAATACTAATAAACACTAACTACTTAAAGTTACGACTCTTGATTATATACTTCAAAAAGTATTTAATTTTCTAAATTAGTTGCCTTATAAACCTTTGAGATGGTAGTTTAAAGTAAGTGTATTCAAATGTTTAATATGGACCTGATGATTAGTAAATATGTTAATAAATTTTAGTAGTAATATGGTTTGAATTTGGAATCATATATGTGTATAAAATAGTGACACTAAGTATCGAATTGAATACAGAATTGTTCGTATAGCGATAATCGCTATAAACGCACTTTAAAATCCCTTAACTTTAATTTGTGAAAAGTGATGATTTATGAACTTATTTTGATATAACCCATTTTGATAGATTTATATGCTTCTATAAGTGTTTTGAAAAGAAAAGTGTATGTTTTAAAAAGTTATAGAAAAATGTAAACCAAAGTTGTAAAAGTTAATGGTAAAAAGATCGCTATATCGACACTTTTAAAACCCCTTGTTTTTGGGAAATAAGGTTTATTTTTGTAGAGACTTCCTTGGGGATTGCTTTACCATTTTAAAAATTTAATAATATATTCTTCTTATTGTAAAATTTTTGAAGCTTAAATCATTTGATAGCTAGTTGAACGAAGCGGCAAAAGTTATAGCAAAATAGTCGCTATGTTAGAACTTCGGTAAAATACCTTGTTTTCGGAAATTTCTGTAAAATAATTAAAAGATGTTCTTTGGAATTTTTCTTTATTGTTTTCAAGTACCCAAAGTATAATAACTATTGTAAAAAGAATAGACCAAAAATCATTTCTTAAGACATTGAAAACAAGGAGCAAAGTTGTAGCAAAACAAGTTTAAAGCATGTACCAAAACTTTATATAGCATTTCTAGAAATGCTAACTTTGTTATTTGAAACTATAAATTATGTAAAAAATGATATTTAACTATGTAGTTTTCTCTAATCCTTTTAGGGTTGTTTTCTAATTTAGAATAGAGTGCTTAAAAATTGGTTTTAAGTTTAAATATATTTTTAACTATTAAGTATGAATTTGTAAACTAAATGGCTTTTAAAACAAAACATGTTTATTTCATTTTTTCTATTAATTTCAAAATTCCTTATTTTTACATAATATTCTATATAAGTAATTACCATAAATTTTTGAAGCAGTTTTAAAAGTTTTTTAACTTATTAGTAAGCATTTAAATGGTATTCATATATATATATATATGTATGTATGTATGTATGTATAAAGTTTTAAATGTTAAATTAAGTATTTTATAAGTATAATAAAGAAGTTTGGATTTTTAACACTTAATTTAAAATAAGTGGTTTACCTTAACTAATAAGTATGAATAAGCTTTGGTCTTTAAATAAATGCTTTAAAGGTAATGATACATATAGAAAAGGTTGCGGGTCATAGTAAATATTGTTTTAGTAACAACTGTTTTAACCCTTATTATTAATTATGCTTAGAATTATAATTAGATATTTACTAATGAATATTTAGTAGATAACTATAAGTAAATGGTTTGGGATTTATTGTGATAATGTTTAAGTAACAATTGTCTTTATCCTTAAATGAAATTAAATCTCGAAAAACAAGTTTTAAAGAATATGGTTAAGTGTGAAATGATTTTGGGTTGTGGTAAATAGTATTTTTAGCAACATTTGTTTTTAACTCAATTATAAATATAATTAGATATTTAAAATACTCTAAGATTAAATATAAATGAATTTTTTGGGTTTGTTGTGACAATGTTTTAACAACACTTGCCTTTAACCCTTAAAACAATTGAATCTTTAGAAGCAAGTTTAAAGAGAAATGTTTTTCAAAGTATGAAATGCTTTGGGTTTGTTGTGACAATATTTGAGTAACACTTGTCTTAAGCCCTTATAAATGTAATTAAAACTTTAAAAGAGAGTTTTAAAGATAATGATTAAATGTGGAGTGTTTTGGGTTTTTAGTAAATAATGTTTTAGTAACATTTGTTTTTAAACACCTGAATTATATTTTTAAGTGGTAAAATATTATAAATATAATTTGATCCTTAATAATAGAATCTTAAAGATAATAATAAGTATTGAAAACTTTTATGACAAGATAGAAAAAGTTATATGTTTAATATATAAAAGGGAGAAGGGTTTTATAGTAATAATGTTCGAGTAACATTTGTTTTTAACATCTTTGATTCTATTTTTAAAGTAAGAAGACTATGTTAAGTGATTTCTAAATATACTTATACCGTCGAGATAAGTATATGAATACGTTTGAATCATTGAAAAGAGTATAAATAAATAGTGAAGTAATAGGATACACGTATAAACCTTTTTTAAGGAGAAATTTATACAAGAATATAAAGGAAGTTTCAATTAATAAAGGAGTATTAATTTATAAAGGAAGTTTAGATTAATGAGAGAAGTTTTATTAGATAAAAAGATATTTTACTAATAAAAAAAGGGTTTTTAATTAATAAAGGATAAATTAATTAAAAAGGGATTAAAAGTCGTTTATGTGACTTGATCATGCTTTGGATGAATTGATGGTGCTTATATGTTTACTTGCTTATGGACAGTATATGGGAATTAGTTCCCTTATGCGATCACTAACAATATTGTTGAATACGACCAAATTCATTAATTCAACCTTAGAGAGACCAGGATTGGCAAGTGTTCTACTTATCAAAAACTACTTAAAGACTGAGATACGAGTTCTATGTTTTGGAAGTGGAATGATGGAATCCATGTGTGGTTCCGAAATCTGTTGAGATGACAGAATCCATGTGGAATTCATTATTTGTTTGAGTATTGAAGGCTCATGTGGAGATGCCGAACGTAGCCTCGACGTCGGAAAAATGACTAAACACAAAGTAGGCTGCACAATCCCGGGTTTAGCTAACTTAAGGGGAAGGGTACTTCAACTCCATTATCAAGAGTATGCTTATCAATATGTTGGCCGGCAGGAGTTGCTGATACTTGGTTCAGGTTATTCACGAAAGTGTTCGGATTTTGGGCCGGCTTTGTTTACCTTAGGATATATTTTATCTAGAGATATACGATGCTCAGAAGGTAGTTTCTGATCCTTGTCATAGGAGATTGGTCTCACTAACGAGATCTCCGTGGAAAATCCATTTATACAAATGCACTTTTGCGATTTTGTTTGAATACCTAAATATGCTGTTGAATGTAACCAATGTAACCATTCCAGCTATGTTATACATTTATATTTCAACCCTATACATTATTATAATATAACTAGTGTAACGAACCATAATTCACTGCTTTGATTTGTGAATTTTTAATTAATTTAAATATTCAAATAATAGATTTTATAATTAAAATAAAACCCTTTTAAATAGTAAATAATGATGATGAAATAGTTTTCAAAATTTACCTACAAAAATATTTAGTTTGAAGAAAAAATAGAAATATGACCAGGATTCGTTTTTCGAATTATCGACTTTTTGTCAAACAAAAGTTGTCGGAAATGTTGTAGCACTATTGTGTAATATACACATTCATTTATTTGTAAGTTAGGATTTAGTATATATATGCATGCATTCACTTAAGTATGTATAATAAGGATGTTATGACATTTTATGAAATTATAAAATGAATGTTTAAAGTGTAACATGTTGAAACATGTTTAGACATAAGTACAAGTTTCATTAAATGATGTTGGGCTAAGGTATACATGAAGGGGACAAGAGGGGGGAAAGAAATTTCGAAATTTGGCATGGAAAAGGTAAGAGGTGAGGTGGCATTCATTATGTGGAGGGTAGGGTACATGGGGGTATTAGGGTAATTTAGTATATTCAATTACTATAAAACATATTTTCCTAATTCTATTTTTATTTTCTCATTCATTTCTACCTTGTCAATTTCCTCTAAGCTTTCATGTAAAACTTCAATGGCTTCCATGTGTTAGAAAATTTATTTTCTCCACTTTTAAAATTCCTGAAGCCTTATCTAAACTCACCTTCTTCCATTACAACATTTCTCTTCCATAAAGCAAGCTCATCCCTCTCAAAACCTTCTTTGGTCGAAACCATTTAGCCTTTGAAGCCACCAAAAACTCCATCTTTCCTAAGGCAAAGCATAGCCCTAGCTTAGGTTTAAGTGGTAGCATAGTTCGTTCTTGTTTGGATAGCCTTTGGTGAGTTAAAGCTCACCTCTTACTAATGTTTCTAACCTTATTCATGATGTATGATTGTTTGTAAAACCCTTGCTTGATTTGTTTAATATGTTGTTAAATTTGTATGTGTATATATATGTATTGGATGGTTGATGTTCCATGACTTGAAATTTGAAGTAAAAGTCAGTAAGTAAAAGTTAGTAAGCAAAAGTTAGGACCATGCTTATACCATGATGTTATGGTCCATATTTATATATGTTTGTAATCGTACATGCAATGTTGTAGGCTAAGGAAAATGAGTACTTGATTTGTGCTTTAATACGACATTTAAATCCCTTGTTTTTACTACTTTGTTCACTTATGGATTTACCGAGAAAATTTTATTTGAGTTTATGTTTTCAAAAAGTTTTATTTAAGTTTATAAACGTAATTCAAAACATAAAGTAAGAGTTTTGAAAGCGATTTAGAGTATAAACGAATTTTGAAATTACGGGTCGTATAGCGATAGTCACTATAAGTGCAATTCATGAAAACGAACTCTTTTGTAGTTTAAATTTGTTTTTACTTAAGTACCTTTTTGAAAGTGTTTCAAAACAATTTTTAAGTAATAAAAAGTATTTATTTATTTATTTAACGATTATTTTATTAACTAATTAATAAGGCAATTAGTACTTAATCATTAGTTAACAAAGGAAATTTGGACCTGACTATAAATTAAGGAAGTTAATGATAATTAGTTAATTAATTTAAAATTAACTATTTATCTAATAATTTATTAAAGGTTTAGTTAGTATTTAATTATCAATTTGAAGGTTAATTATTATTTTAATGATTAAGGAAGGGCTTAAGTTTTTAATTAATTAAGTAAGGATTTAATTAAAGACTTAATTAAGATTTAAATCATTATTCAATAACGGCCTAATTAATTATTTCAGTTTTAATTATGGATTTTTAATTAATTAATTAAGATTAGATAATATTTAACTATTATTTGAAAGTTTAAATTTATCATTTAATAATTATTTAAAAATTAATTATGGTTTTAATTAGTTATTTAAAGGATAATTTTTATTTAATTATTTATTTAAAAATTAATCATGGTCTAATTATTAATTCAAGGTTAATTATTATCGAATAAAGAGTTGAATGTTATTTAATTATTAAATTAAGTTGAAAGTTTTAAACTACTTTAGTTCTGAAGATGAGTTTCGTTTTAAAGTAACATTATTTTAAAGGGATATTTTTATCCAAGGGACTTCTTTGTCGATTACCCTTAAGTAACCCCAATTGAATATGAAACTCAATGACATCTGTTTTAGCAGGATAAATCACCGTCCTGGTAATTAAATTATATTTGACATCTATTTGGTAGAATAAATCACAGTTCTGCCATAATTCACCAAAGAGATTATGTTAATATCTTTTAGGCAGAATAAAAACCAATTCTTCTATTATATTAACTTGGATATGTGTTTAGCAGAACAAATCACCATTTTCTATTTTATTGCTTGGACATTTACTTATATGTTGATTGATTGTTATTGATTGATTCCTTTTACATATCTGCTCGTTAGGTAAATACCCATTTTATAACTTGGATAAGTTAAACTCAAATAAATGAACCATTGTGGTCATTAAGCCTCCTTTTGTTTTGTAAAGGCAAATATTTCATTTTATCCTTTTTAATAATGGGTTAAAGTTCATTACCATTTTAAAATATAGTATTTAAAGGATAATTAAGCAATGATTTTATTAAGCTGTTTTGAAGTAATTGAATAGTTTTTAAATGATTGTTTAAAGTCGTTATTTTGATAATGCAGTTTATTGATAAAGTTAATAAAGTGTGTTTTAAATAATAACTTGTTTATTTAAAAGCATTTTAAACAATTGCTTTGTTTATCAAAGAAAATTAATTGATTAAAGTTTATTTAAGAAGTTTTGTTTTAATAAGGAAATTTATACAAGGAGTTTTATAAATGGAAAGGAGATCTTGAAATTTTGGGAAAAGACTTTTATAAATGATTTTGGGATATTTATAAAGGAAGTTTCATAAATGGTTTTGATATTTATAAAAGAATTTTTATAAACAAACTTGGAGATTTGTAAAGAGTTTTATAATTGGGTTTGGAATTTAAATAAAGGAAATTTCATAAATGAAAGAGATTTATTAGAAGGATTTATTGAAAAGAAAATATAAAAGAATTTGAAATTGGGATTTCCATTAACTGACCTTCTTAATTATGGTGGTGTGGAACTTTCGTTCCATGCTTAACATAGAAGGAATATTGTTTGGGGTTATTCTTATCTTTAATTTAAATAACATTTGTTTTGATCCTTTTAGTATGCTTTTGAAATAAGAAATTTCTCACGAATGTTTTGTGAATATACTTATGCCAGTAAGATAAGTATATGAATGTTTTGATAAACGTTTTGAAATGTGATTTAATAAATGAAGATTTATTTTTGAAGCTTAGTGCTATGGGTAATTAAATCTCTAGATTTTTGTTTGTTTGTGCATTTGATAGTCAAATAACCGATCATCAAATCTTGGCCAATTCTGACTTAGGTAGTATGATTGTATATGGGAGTTCCCCGGTAAGGACTCGAATATTTGTTGTATACTTGCAAAAGAAACGGGATTGAGTCAACTAGAAATTATCAGTTGTTGCTTCGAAGAGACCGGGATCAGATATATTATCCGAAAACCACTTCAAACCAACATATGCATTCACGTGGAAGACATCTTAAAGATTATTAAAGACGATGCTCCTTGAAGAGTCTTTGGTTTCGTTCAGACCCAGAACGTACTTATATGGATGAATACTAGCATTGCATTTCTGCCTGGAAGGCCATGTTAGAATTCGAAGATGGATTGCTAAATGTTAAGAGTGTAGCCTCTCAAACCTCACATCCCAGTAATGGTTAAAATAAGGTAGATGCGGTAGGGCTATGTGGGTCACACCCATTAGGTTATGATCATCCTAAGATCTAGTATCGATATCTCTATATATGCTTCGGGGCCCATTTCTGGTTGTTGATCACATCTAAGGGGTGATAAGATTCGATACTATCCAGTTCAGGGGTAGGCTAGTCCTGTGTTGGCAAAGGTTGAAACGTTTTCGATCTCACTGTACCTTTTTTCTAGAGGTGTACTGTAAAGACACAAAAGTCGACCTTCGAAAATCGGCATCCGTACTTCACTTGTACTCAAAATGCCGTAGATTCAAATGCCGAATCTGGTTCTCCGGAGCTTATAACACCATTAAGTATAACAACACAGCGGAATAAAAATAGATGATATCATATACAATCCAATGAATACAATACCCAGAACGATATACAACAATGATATCAATATGATACAACAATATCAGAGATAAATAATGATACAGCGGAAATAACAGATAACTCCAAATGATCAGTCAGAGAATGATTCCAACAACTCCAAGCAACTCCGATGAATGAACTCCAAATACTGAACTAGCTCCAGATAATCTACTAACCTGAATATCTGAAAACCCCAACTCTAGACTGCTAGTGTAGAAAATTATGAGCACCCAGAGTTTAGGAAAGGAACAATAAACTCCGAGTCAGTCGTGGGACTGGTGTGAGCAACAAAAACAGTTTATTATCTTTAAAACGAACACAAAAGAACTTTAAACATTGAAACCCGCAATGCTTTTGGAAAATGAAACTACCATAAGACCTCCCACCACACACACAATGCAAACGCAGACTTGGAGGAGATTGCTTCTTATGTTAGTCAAATATGCTTACTACGCAAAAGAAAACTCTTTTGATATTATTACTAGTGCATAGTGTACAAGATCATTTCGAAAATACAATATTAATCTTAGCCAGCATAGGTACCATTATATTATGCCTGCTATAGCTGCCTCCTGAGGAGACAGGTTCTACAATTGCAATCGTAAAGATTCGTATTGTTTCTTTGGATTTCCAACAAATGGTCAGGCTAAGGAACTTCCTTTCCTACTGCCGAATGGGATCGCCTCTGGCTGGACGTCCCGAGAGACAAACTGCTCTCTGCCAACACAAGGCCGGGTTACCCCTATAACAGGTAACTCACGAATATGCCACCCCCCGGTCCTTTGGGACCTTTATCCGAGGCGCCTCGATCAAACACACAATCACAATAAATGAGATCGGAGTATCCACATAGGTTAAATACCAGGGCTCCATACCTGATACCACCCTTTTCCAGAAGGAAATGACATACCCTAAAGGGCGCGACCCTCATAACCTTGCCGCATATTCCTGTTTCGACCATTTCCGTGTTGTGAGGTCTGACGAAGTCTCGTCCACAAAGCTATGCTTTGTCACAAAGCCATGCTTTGGGTCAACAGATGATCAAAGTAATGATCACAAAGATAAAAAATCAAACAAATGATCATATCACAAATGATCAAACAATGATCATCACACAGCAACACTCAGCATGTCACATTACCAAATTGGGAATATATCGCTGATAACCTTCAACTACATAACCTCTGAGCTCGTACGTCTCAGAGAAGGGTGTTAAGCTAAGAGAATGAATTCTCCGCCACCAACAGAAATGTATTTGAAAGAAATCTGCTTTATATCTCAAAGTGTAATGTCAGACATGTAACCATACAAGTCTGTTCCGGGTTCGAACAGAACCGAAGGCACTTCCGAAGAAGCCCTTGCAAATCCGGGTATTCACAATCCCGATCGGATTTCCCATCACTTAGGGGATCTCTATACCAGGAGCTACCCAGTGCAGAGACAATCGATAGGTTATCCTATCGTTTTCGCAAACACCCGGTCTTCAACACCGGTCTTCAAATGCTATCCATATACGACGTATCATTATTCGGAATGGGTTATATGACACAAAGGTCCTTTCTCGGCTAAACCGAATAGTGAGCGTAATATTTTAAAACATATGGATATTGGGATTTCAATTAAGTCACAACTTATTACCCAACTTCTCTTTTCAAATGGTTTAACAAATTACCATTTTCAAATCTTTAAACAAAAAGATTCATTTTAACAACCTATAACGGTTTATACAATTTCCATATTTTTATCTTTTAAACAAAAGATTCATTCACAGATTTTCCAAATCAATTTCCATTTCAGTTTAACTCGTTAAATCTTTAAATCAAAGATTTAACTTATAGCTTTCAAAACAATTTCATTTCGAATGGGTTAAACAAAACATCATTTTAAATCTGTTAAAAATAAACAGATTCAATTCATAGCTTTCAAAACAGAATTCATTCATAACTTGAAAAAACTATTTTTAAATTCAATCTTGAAATTCCTTTAATTAAACTGGAATTTCATTTCTTATCTGAAAGCTTTTATTCTTTTAAAACAAACAGTTTTCAATTTGGAAAACTGATTCATTTATACGAGTTAAGGTTCTTGGATTAAATCCAAATTCCCAAAATTATACTTTTAAAGGGTTTAACTTCATATAAACACATTTATATCATCTTTAATCCCTAGTTTCAAATCATAGGATTCAATTTCAAACTTGAATTCAAATTTAAATCAAATTATTTAAATTTTCAAAACTCGATTTAGTTATTCAAAATAACTTTTATCTTTGAAATTCCATTTCAAAAGCTTTTCACTTTAAACCCAAATTTCCAATTTCAAAATCAATTGAAATTAAAATTTCAATTTCAAAAACATCAAATTTAAATTATCTGTGACTTAACCGATTTCCACGTGAAATCCATATTTGTGTGTGTATGGTGTAGTCCAAGGGTTTTACACACAATAGTGCAACATCAATCATCACAGATATATCGATAAGCGGTATAATCGATAACGCTTATCTTCATTCACAGATTCATAGATAAAATAAATTTATCAGTCACAAAGATTCGCTATTATAATTCGATGTGGGTTTCGGATAACCAACTGAAATCCGACTCCCTGTCGCATCGAAATTCAAGTGCCGTTTTACGGGCCAAGGGTTTCATATTCACATAGTAATATATCACAGAAATAGAAATCACGGCTCAGCACAAAGTAATTCATATCACAAAGCATCACAATTCAGAGATGTCAAACAATTCAATTATTTAGTCAAGTCCAAACATTCACAAGTAGGATTAATTAATATCTGATCATAATTAATTTATACTAGATTAATTACTTATGAATAACTACAAATCTTGGTTAATTAATCATTAATTAATGATAAACCATTTTAATTAATTTGTCAAATCTTTAAATCATTTATTAATTAACCTTTAAACTAATTACATAATTAATTGCCCCTTAATTGCTTTCATAAGGTAATTAACAATTTACAATTGATTATTTCAACAAATTAATCTAATTATTTATCAAAATTTATCACGTAAATTTGATTACTTAATAATTTCGAGTTAATTAACTTCATTAACTAATAGCATTTCTTTAATTGCTTTCTTGAGAAATTATCTTAGATTAATTCATTTCCAATTATAAAATAAATCTAAATTATTTATTTATAAATTAAATAAATCATTCTTTAATCATCTTATTAATTAAATCATTTTAATTACCTTAATTAATAAATTTTCTGATAACTCCCAAATAATTTATATTAAATTAATTAATCTGCTCCTTAACATCTTCATTAATTAATTTAATCCGTAATTATCCAAATCTTAATTAAGTTCTAGACAATCCATTTATTTTCTTCAAATTTCTCAATTGAGATTAAACTTAAAACCTTTAAGTAAATCAAAACATTATTTAAGATAACTAATTATCTTTAGACCTCATTTAAATAACCTTAAAATTTGATTCCCATTTACTTATAGGTTATCTTGGGTTAATAATTTACAAACTGGTTTTACTAAACTTCAAAACGTGGTTATCACAACCTGACCCGAGCCAAAGAATCAAATTACCCGAGCCATCGTTCAAACTTCTCGAGTCAAGTATCCAATTCCCCCGAGTCTTTGCAAATCACTCACCTGCTTCGAGTAATTACTTCACTCGCACGAGACAATACCCGAGATCATCGTTTCTTCCCCAAACCATCACAAATGCCAGATATAAGTGCACATGCGTGCACATGCACAGTTGACCGCCAGCGTTCTGATCGAGACGCCACCCACCACCAAGTCGACGACGACCATCTCGTCATGAATGATCACCCAGAACCACGAATTTCCCTGTAAATCAAAATCTAGCCTTCGTTCGAAACTGAAGCTCGAACCCATTAAACGAGAACGCCTCGCCTTCACGTCACAGACCACCGGAGATCACAAAATCCCGGCCACACGATCGTTGCCTCAACCTCTACCATCTCCCCAAACCTGATAGCACTCGATCAATCCTAGGATGAGAACGAACGAAAAAAAACCCGGTGCCTTAAAACTAGGTTTACAAAATAAAAACGATCGCCACCGTCTCCTCCGTCACCGATGCTACCTCCGCCTATTTTTCCTACGTCCACCATAGGCTCCTCTATCCCCATCAGCAACCCCGGCTCCTCTAGTCGACGTGATCACCCATGGTGACTCAAAAAGCCCAATACGATCAAACCCAATTCGCTCTCAATCCCTAACTCTGAAAATTAGAATTCTTGTTTTAAAAATCATTTTAATATATGCGAAATCAACCCACACACCTGAATTTGTGAAACAAGAGTTTTGTATTTTGACAAGTTTGAGTTTGCTCGGTGTTCCCTTGGTTTCCAGAAACTTTTCAAAATAAATTCAACTTAAATAAATTTGTATCTTGAGTATGAGCCATAACAACCAATATTTGTTTTAATACTAAGCCTAAACACTGAGTAAATCAAATGGAAATGATTTTGAGATCAAAGCTTATGTTAAAGATCATAGAACAGAGAGCACATGATCATCAGCCTGTACAATTACTTCCAGTATTCAAGTGTACTCAAAGATGTTATATATACATATATATACTACCTTACTTATTTAGAGATGAATCATGCAACAGATTTACCTACTTAAACATTTTAAAAGTGATGTTACTCACCGATTTAAGAATGAAGACAGAGCTTATTTGAAAAAAAGAACTGGGAAGCTTTGAAAATTTGCATGCTTGATTTCTTTAAAACCTGTTTTGTTTTCTTGAACTTTGAATGATATTTTGAGTTTTCAAGATAATGTTTGCTTCCATTTTTCTCTCAGTTGTGATAATCGAACTGAAGTGAAAAGATGATATGGGGAAAGTAGTTTACAGGTGATGTTTATAACAAGCTACAGGGTGTATCATACTTTATACAAAACAGTGTACTCTTTGTACAATTATCAGGGA
Organism: Allium fistulosum; assembly: GCA_030737815.1. Lineage (NCBI taxonomy): Eukaryota > Viridiplantae > Streptophyta > Magnoliopsida > Asparagales > Amaryllidaceae > Allium > Allium fistulosum. The sequence goes on from CM060906.1 coordinate 414,526,421, forward strand.
TAGTTTTATTAGCTTGGAGGCTGAAATGATATGTCTTGAGTACTAGAGATAATAACATTTAATGCTAAGGTACCTTGTTCCCATGCTTCTTATTTTTATGTTTACGGCCTATGCTTCTTCATACTTTATCTTATCTTTTGTTGGCTGGGAATTCGATTTTGTGCAAAGTAGTGATGGGGTATTAAATGCATGTGTACTTCTTTGTCTATACTCTTATGCTATGTATTTTATTTTATTTTCTTTGTCTTTCTTTGACCATGCTAGTTTGATTTCGGCTGAGATTATATTTGCTTTGCCTTATTATTTTTGTTACATGAAGATTAAGTCTTGTTTTAGCCTTTAGAAATGTACACATATTTTCTTTTGTTTACACATTTATTTACAACTTTGTATTGGTTTATGAATATGATATTAAGATTTATATTTTTACTTTACATTGTATAAACTATATAATTTATTTATTATTATAATTTATCTTTGGCCCATCTATTTACAATTTAAATTCAAATCAATTGTACATACATATATATTCACATATATACAATATTTATTAAATTTAAATGATTTATACAAAATATATTTGGATATCGGGGAAACTCGCATTACTTTATTAATTTAATTTTACAAATTTTTATTCAAAAATTCATTTAATTATCAATTTAAATAAATTAAAATCTAGGGTCGTTACAAACTTCCCCCCTTAAAAGAATTTCGTCCTCGAAATTCGCAGGCACGAAAACAACACAGAGATAGATAGATTCGATCTCCTATAATCCCTCAAACTTACGATATGAATTCCAAACTCAAGTCGGAATATCTCAGAATACATACCAATTTGTCCCTCTTCGGACTTTGGTATTCACAAGAAACTTAAATAAAATTTCAAAATTTGGTTTCAAACGATATCGTTTTTATTGATTTGATTCAATTTATCCTTCACATTCTATTAATAATTTTAATTCAATTTCAAATTTCCAATTTCAAATTCATTAAGGTTTAAAATCAAAAAGCTGATAAGAAATCGATGAAGATACGAAGTAAGAATCTTCTACAACGATTCGTAGAGCCATCATCACACCAAAACTTCTTCTTGGAGTTGTCACGAAGCAATCAAAAAGAATTTGGAAAGACGAATCAAAGGAGATTGATAAGAAAGTTATTTCCACTGTCGCAGGGTATTGATCATTTATAGTCGTACATCCCTCGTCCCCTATCTTGTCCTCTTCTTGCACTCATACTCACTATCAGTGGATAGTAAGAGAATTTACTGAGGCATTTAGACGGATATCTTAGAGATATACTCATTCTAGAGTTACTTCACCCTATCTCTAATGAGCTACTTAACGTGTTATACTCCTAAGCTAAAGTTCAACCTTAGCTCTGATACCAAATGTAAAGACCCAAAAGTCAACCTTCGAAAATCGGCATCCGTACTTCACTTGTACTCAAAATGCCGTAGATTCAAACGCCGAATCTGGTTCTCTGGAGCTTATAACACCATTAAGTATAACAACACGGCGGAATAAAAATAGATGATATCATATTATCCAATGAATACAATATCCAGAATGATATACAACAATGATATCAATATGATACAACAATATCAAAGATAAATAATGATACAGCAGAAATAACAGATAACTCCAAATGATCAGTCAGAGAATGATTCCAACAACTCCAAGATAAGCAACTCCGATGAATGAACTCCAAATACTGAACTAGCTCCAGATAATCTACTAACCTGAATATCTGAAAACCCCAACTCTAGACTGCTAGTGTAGAAAATTATGAGCACCCAGAGTTTAGGAAAGGAACAATAAACTCCGAGTCAGTCGTGGGATTGGTGTGAGCAACAAAAACAGTTTATTTTCTTTAAAACGAACACAAAAGAACTTTAAACATTGAAACCCGCAATGCTTTTGGAAAATGAAACTACCATAAGACCTCCCACCACACACACAATGCAAACGCAGACTTGGAGGAGATTGCTTCTTATGTTAGTCAAATATGCTTACTACGCAAAAGAAAACTCTTTTGATATTATTACTAGTGCATAGTGTACAAGATCATTTCGAAAATACAATATTAATCTTAGCCAGCATAGGTACCATTATATTATGCCTGCTATAGCTGCCTCCTGAGGAGACAGGTTCTACAATTGCAATCGTAAAGATTTGTATTGTTTCTTTGGATTTCCAACAAATGGTCAGGCTAAGGAACTTCCTTTCCTACTGCCGAATGGGATCGCCTCTGGCTGGACGTCCCGAGAGACAAACTACTCTCTGCCAACACAAGGCCGGGTTACCCCTATAACAGGTAACTCACGAATATGCCACCCCCCAGTCCTTTGGGACCTTTATCCGAGGCGCCTCGATCAAACACACAATCACAATAAATGAGATCGGAGTATCCACATAGGTTAAATACCAGGGCTCCATACCTGATACCACCCTTTTCCAGAAGGAAATGACATACCCTAAAGGGCGCGACCCTCATAACCTTGCCGCATATTCCTGTTTCGACCATTTCCGGGTTGTGAGGTCTGACGAAGTCTCGTCCACAAAGCTATGCTTTGTCACAAAGCCATGCTTTGGGTCAACAGATGATCAAAGTAATGATCACAAAGATAAAAAATCAAACAAATGATCATATCACAAATGATCAAACAATGATCATCACACAGCAACACTCAGCATGTCACATTACCAAATTGGGAATATATCGCTGATAACCTTCAACTACATAACCTCTAAGCTCGTACGTCTCAGAGAAGGGTGTTAAGCTAAGAGAATGAATTCTCCGCCACCAACAGAAATGTATTTGAAAGAAATCTGCTTTATATCTCAAAGTGTAATGTCAGACATGTAACCATACAAGTCTGTTCCGGGTTCGAACAGAACCGAAGGCACTTCCGAAGAAGCCCTTGCAAATCCGGGTATTCACAATCCCGATCGGATTTCCCATCACTTAGGGGATCTCTATACCAGGAGCTACCCAGTGCAGAGACAATCGATAGGTTATCCTATCATTTTCGCAAACACCCGGTCTTCAACACCGGTCTTCAAATGCTATCCATATACGACGTATCATTATTCGGAATGGGTTATATGACACAAAGGTCCTTTCCCGGCTAAACCGAATAGTGAGCGTAATATTTTAAAACATATGGATATTGGGATTTCAATTAAGTCACAACTTATTACCCAACTTCTCTTTTCAAATGGTTTAACAAATTACCATTTTCAAATCTTTAAACAAAAAGATTCATTTTAACAACCTATAACGGTTTAAACAATTTCCATATTTTTATCCTTTGAACAAAAGATTCATTCACAGATTTTCCAAATCAATTTCCATTTTAGTTTAACTCGTTAAATCTTTAAATCAAAGATTTAACTTATAGCTTTCAAAACAATTTCATTTCGAATGGGTTAAACAAAACATCATTTTAAATCTGTTAAAAATAAACAGATTCGATTCATAGCTTTCAAAACAGAATTCATTCATAACTTGAAAAAACTATTTTTAAATTCAATCTTGAAATTCCTTTAATTAAAATGGAATTTCATTTCTTATCTGAAAGCTTTTATTCTTTTAAAACAAACAGTTTTCAATTTGGAAATCTGATTCATTTATACGAGTTAAGGTTCTTGGATTAAATCCAAATTCCCAAAATTATACTTTTAAAGGGTTTAACTTCATATAAACACATTTATATCATCTTTAATTCCTAGTTTCAAATCATAGGATTCAATTTCAAACTTGAATTCAAATTTAAATCAAATTATTTAAATTTTCAAAACTCGATTTAGTTATTCAAAATAACTTTTATCTTTGAAATTCCATTTCAAAAGCTTTTCACTTTAAACCCAAATTTCCAATTTCAAAATCAATTGAAATTAAAATTTCAATTTCAAAAACATCAAATTTAAATTATCTGTGACTTAACCGATTTCCACGTGAAATCCATATTTGTGTGTGTATGGTGTAGTCCAAGGGTTTTACACACAATAGTGCAACATCAATCATCACAGATATATCGATAAGCGGTATAATCGATAACGCTTATCTTCATTCACAGATTCATAGATAAAATAAATTTATCAGTCACAAAGATTCGCTATTATAATTCGATGTGGGTTTCGGATAACCAACTGAAATCTGACTGCCTGTCGCATCGAAATTCAAGTGCCGTTTTACGGGCCAAGGGTTTCATATTAACATAGTAATATATCACAGAAATAGAAATCACAGCTCAGCACAAAGTAATTCATATCACAAAGCATCACAATTCAGAGATGTCAAACAATTCAATTATTCAGTCAAGTCCAAACATTCACAAGTAGGATTAATTAATATCTGATCATAATTAATTTATACTAGATTAATTACTTATGAATAACTACAAATCTTGGTTAATTAATCATTAATTAATGATAAACCATTTTAATTAATTTGTCAAATCTTTAAATCATTTATTAATTAACCTTTAAACCAATTACATAATTAATTGCCCCTTAATTGCTTTCATAAGGTAATTAACAATTTACAATTGATTATTTCAACAAATTAATCTAATTATTTATCAAAATTTATCATGTAAATTTGATTACTTAATAATTTCTAGTTAATTAACTTCATTAACTAATAGCATTTCTTTAATTGCTTTCTTGAGAAATTATCTTAGATTAATTCATTTCCAATTATAAAATAAATCTAAATTATTTATTTATAAATTAAATAAATCATTCTTTAATCATCTTATTAATTAAATCATTTTAATTACCTTAATTAATAAATTTTCTGATAACTCCCAAATAATTTATATTAAATTAATTAATCTGCTCCTTAACATCTTCATTAATTAATTTAATTTGTAATTATCCAAATCTTAATTAAGTTCTAGACAATCCATTTATTTTCTTCAAATTTCTCAATTGAGATTAAACTTAAAACCTTTAAGTAAATCAAAACATTATTTAAGATAACTAATTATCTTTAGACCTCATTTAAATAACCTTAAATTTGATTCCCATTTACTTATAGGTTATCTTGGGTTAATAATTTACAAACTGGTTTTACTAAACTTCAAAACGTGGTTATCACAACCTGACCCGAGCCAAAGAATCAAATTACCCGAGCCATCGTTCAAACTTCTCGAGTCAAGTATCCAATTCCCTCGAGTCTTTGCAAATCACTCACCTGCTTCGAGTAATTACTTCACTCGCACGAGACAATACCCGAGATCATCGTTTCTTCCCCAAACCATCACAAATGCCAGATATAAGTGCACATGCATGCACATGCACAGTTGACCGCCAGCGTTCTGATCGAGACGTCACCCACCACCAAGTCGACGACGACCATCTCGTCACGAATGATCACCCAGAACCACGAATTTCCCCGTAAATCAAAATCTAGCCTTCGTTCGAAACTGAAGCTCGAACCCATTAAATGAGAACGCCTCGCCTTCACGTCACAGACCACCGGAGATCACAAAATCCCGGCCACACGATCGTTGCCTCAACCTCTACCATCTCCCCAAACCTGATAGCACTCGATCAATCCTAGGATGAGAACGAACGGAAAAAAACCCGGTGCCTTAAAACTAGGTTTACAAAATAAAAACGATCGCCACCGTCTCCTCCGTCACCGATGCTACCTCCGCCTATTTTTCCTACGTCCACCATAGGCTCCTCTATCCCCATCAGCAACCCCGGCTCCTCTAGTCGACGTGATCACCCACGGTGACTCAAAAAGCTCAATACGATCAAACCCAATTCGCTCTCAATCCCTAACTCTGAAAATTAGAATTCTTGTTTTAAAAATCATTTTAATGTATGCGAAATCAACCCACACACCTGAATTTGTGAAACAAGAGTTTTGTATTTTGACAAGTTTGAGTTTGCTCGGTGTTCCCTTGGTTTCCAGAAACTTTTCAAAATAAATTCAACTTAAATAAATTTGTATCTTGAGTATGAGCCATAACAACCAATATTTGTTTTAATACTAAGCCTAAACACTGAGTAAATCAAATGGAAATGATTTTGAGATCAAAGCTTATGTTAAAGATCATAGAACAGAGAGCACATGATCATCAGCCTGTACAATTACTTCCAGTATTCAAGTGTACTCAAAGATGTTATATATACATATATATACTACCTTACTTATTTAGAGATGAATCATGCAACAGATTTACCTACTTAAACATTTTAAAAGTGATGTTACTCACCGATTTAAGAATGAAGACAGAGCTTATTTGAAAAAAAGAACTGGGAAGCTTTGAAAATTTGCATGCTTGATTTTTTTAAAACCTGTTTTGTTTTCTTGAACTTTGAATGATATTTTGAGTTTTCAAGATAATGTTTGCTTCCATTTTTCTCTCAGTTGTGATAATCGAACTGAAGTGAAAAGATGATATGGGGAAAGTAGTTTACAGGTGATGTTTATAACAAGCTACAGGGTGTATCATACTTTATACAAAACAGTGTACTCTTTGTACAATTATCAGGGATAGTTTTATTAGCTTGGAGGCTGAAATGATATGTCTTGAGTACTAGAGATAATAACATTTAATGCTAAGGTACCTTGTTCCCATGCTTCTTATTTTTATGTTTACGGCCTATGCTTCTTCATACTTTATCTTATCTTTTGTTGGCTGGGAATTCGATTTTGTGCAAAGTAGTGATGGGGTATTAAATGCATGTGTACTTCTTTGTCTATACTCTTATGCTATGTATTTTATTTTATTTTCTTTGTCTTGCTTTGACCATGCTAGTTTGATTTCGGCTGAGATTATATTTGCTTTGCCTTATTATTTTTGTTACATGAAGATTAAGTCTTGTTTTAGCCTTTAGAAATGTACACATATTTTCTTTTGTTTACACATTTATTTACAACTTTGTATTGGTTTATGAATATGATATTAATATTTATATTTTTACTTTACATTGTATAAACTATATAATTTATTTATTATTATAATTTATCTTTGGCCCATCTATTTACAATTTAAATTCAAATCAATTGTACATACATATATATTCACATATATACAATATTTATTAAATTTAAATGATTTATACAAAATATATTTGGATATCGGGGAAACTCGCATTACTTTATTAATTTAATTTTACAAATTTTTATTCAAAAATTCATTTAATTATCAATTTAAATAAATTAAAATCTAGGGTCGTTACATGTACAGATTTTCAAAAGGTAGTCCCATGCCTTGCCATTTGTTGGTAATCCAATCTCCAATAAGTCCCTTCGATTTTTGATTGTATACCTTTTATTGTTGTCATGGACACGCATCACAACTACTTGGTTATTAAATACTTTAAACCCTAGACATTATTATAAAATCACTTCATTTTATAATATAAAATGTTTTAGTTATCGTAAGTTGAAAACCGTCCGTATTTATGTGCGATGCAGTCTTACGAGATACCATTGGTTTGAAATTATATATATATATATATATAAGGTTAAACTTATGCTTTACTTACACCAGACCTATGTCTGACCTGGAGTTTTATTTTCCTTCCCTAAACACTCTTAGGTGCTTAAATTTGTATGAGCATCAAGTAGTTCTGGTTTCCACGAATGCATTTTGGAGGAGCTTGGAGCAGGTGGCTTCATTGATAGCTAGTTATTTATCTTATTTCCACTGTGTCTTATGTATTTTGTATTAATTGAGTTGGGACAGGCAGTTATAACTGTCCTAGGGAAGAAGTTGTACTATTATGACTCTGATGTATAATTTTGGAAACGACTATGTAAATTTTCATGTAATTAATGTATTGTTTCGTTGCATTGTGAGATTCTGTATTGCATAGTTTCTTCTTGTCTTCTTTCTTCTTTTTGTTCCCCTAACAACCTTTCTTTCTGGCACTTGGTTGATCGGCACGTGAATACCATGGATGTATTAATGTTTATTTTTGAGGGTCGAAAAGGCGTCGTTACAATTGGTATCAGAGCTTAGGTTGAGCGAACACCTAGGCTTTGGTAGGGTTGACTCATTTGAGATAGGGTAAGTGAGACCCTAGGATGAGTTTGAGAGTATATTATATATAAGAGCGCGTATTTATAAGTGTATAAAAATTCTTTATATTGTGTTGTTTGATCTGTTGAGTGGCTTAAAAATTATGGTCGATGCGTTTTGCCAACGTTGTCGATAGGGATTTCCTAAACACTTAAACAAGTCTAATCGACACAATATTGTTTTGAAATTGGTAAATGAAATAATTTTATCTAGGATTATATTTTATATATATATAAAGGAAAAAATTTCAAAAATTTATATAGTTATCAGTGATATGATTGTTGATAGGAGTTGATAATATTTAATTATTATCATATAGGGTTGTTTAGTCATGCTCACCTTGTTTTGAACATTGACTATTGTCTAATCTATTACTAGTTTTTCCTTTTAAGTATAGGTTGGTAGATAGAATTTGGGGAAACATTGAATCAAAACATTATGAATTAAGTTTCACAATTTGATTATAAGGGTTTGATGTAATGTTGGGTTAATTTAGAATTTAAATTAAGGTGTTTATTTAAAAGAAATATTTTGGATGCTTTTATAAAATTTGGTTTTAAAGATGTGATTTGAAATGAAAAGAATATTTAAGAATTTAAAAACCAGTGTCTTTAAAAAGGATTCAAATGGTTTTTGAAGAAATGGTAATAATAGTATTACTAAAAAAATTGTTTTATAGTATAAATATTTTGGAAAGGAATTTTAAAAGAAGATTTTTCTTTAGACATTTCTGAAACGAGTCTCGATTTATTTTGTGATGATCAGAATAATCTTCTAAGTGACAATCAGATGTTTTCTTAGGCAGATATAATAGCGCACTTAGTAAATTATTCTCTTTGTCATGGTACGATCGAAACAAGTTCAAATCTGAATGAATCCAAAGCAAGGGATAATAAATATTTTGTTGAAAACAATTTAGCTGGAAAATAAGAAATATTTTTATGGTTAACTAGTTCGAGTGACTTGAAAGTGACTAAAAATGGTCAGGAGATGTGTTCGGATGGTAAACACTTCTCTTGAGTATTACCCTTATTGGTAAAAGGATATACGATACCACTTAGCAGTACCCATTTCCTTGATATCATTTTGGGGTTACTCGACCTATAGGTATATTTCTATGAGTTAAAAATATAGTATCATTTCAAAAGATTTTTGAGATAAAAACTGGGTATTGTCTCCTAAGTTTTCAAATTAATAACATATTTTGATTAAAGAATAAGTTAATAAATGAAGCTTTAAACTTAATAAGGAGGATTAATAAACTTTGTTTTATTAAGCTGTGTTTTTTATTTTAACATCTAGGAAGCGAAAAATTATTTGATGTTATTTAGACGGCTAATAAACCTCTTTACTTTAGAGGTGTTTAAGAAAAAGTAGACTCTAGGATGGCGTTTGGATACCAACATTCTACTCTTCTTAGCTACTTACCAAACTGATTGGGTAAAGAGGTTGAATTGGTCAACTCAGTTTTGAGACCCTAGTTATTTTGGGCCTACATCTGAATGGTTAAAGGTGAATGGAGTTAAAATCAGATGTTTTGTATATACTCTTAGAATGTAGAGAATATTATGTGAAAAGGTTTCATAAATAAGTTATACCATTTAAATTGTTTGAACCTAAGCTGAAATTTGGTAAAATGTTTTCACAAATATTTTAGGAAGGGTAGAAAGTAGTTGGGTAGTAAGAACCAATAAGGTAAGTATGTAGGTTGTATGTAGATTATTTCCCTTTCTTATATAGTTCTCGATCCAGGATTCGAGTACATGACTTGAGGTGTTTTACACCATTTCTAATAATGATTTATCACTAGATTTTTGACGATGAACACGTGGTGAGGGTTCTTAATGTGAAACCAAAAGTTTTCTATCATAGTTTATGGCTATGTAAGGAAGATAGAGGTTTCTAATTAAGAAGACTGATCAGAGTCCGCACTAGAAAGTCGAGTTAGCGATACTAGTTTGGAAGTAAAGCTATGTATTCGAGAGAGTGACCAAATCATAGTTTTTCATAGAAATGATCTATGTACATCATACGGACCGATGAATAGTGTTAAGTGTTGATGGGTTAGTGTTGTGGTAAAATTTCGGGGATGAAATTCTTTTAGAGGGGAGAGTGTAACGACCTAAATTTCAATGCTTTGATTTGTGAATATTTAATTAATTTTAAATATTCAAACAGTAGATTTTATAAAATAAAAACCTTTTAAATAGTAAATGATGATGATGAAATAGTTTTCAAAATTTGTCTATAAAAATATTTAGTTTGAAGAAAAATGAAATGTGACAGGAATTCGTTTTCCAAATTATTGACTTTTCATTGAATAAAAGTTATCAAAAATATTGTAGCACTATTGTATAATATACGCTTTCATTTATTTCAAGTTAGGATTTAGTCTGTGTGTGTGTGTATGCATGCATTCACTTAAGTGTATATAATAAGGATATTGTGACATTTTATGAAATTATAAAATGAATGTTTAAAGTAAAGTGTAACATGTTGAAACATGTTTAGACGTAAATACAAGTTGCAATAAATGATGTTGGGCCAAGGTATATATGAAGAGGACAAGATGAGGGCAAGAATTTTCAAAATTTGGCATGGAAAAGGCAAGAGGTGAGGTGACATTCATTATGTGGACGGTAGGGTACATGGGGGTATTATGGTTATTTAGTATATTCAGTTAGTATAAAACATATTTTCCTAATTCTATTTTTATTTTCTCATTCATTTCTACCTTGTCAATTTCCTCTAAGCTTTCATGCAAAATTTCAATGGCTTTCATGTCCTTGAAATTTTATTTTCTCCACTTTTAAAATTCCTAAAGCCTTGTCTAAACTCTCCTTCATCCATTACAACATTTCTCTTACACAAAGCAAGCTCATCCCTCTCAAAACCTTCTTTGGCTGAAACCATTTAGCCTCTAAAGCCACCAAAAACTCCATCTTTCCTAAGGCAAAGCATAGCTCTAGCGTAGGTTCAAGTGATAGCATAGTTTGGCCTTGTTTAGATAGCCTTTGGTGAGTTAAAACTCACCTCTTACTAAAGTTTCTAACCTTATTCATGGTGTTATGATTATTTGTAAAACCCTTGCTTGATTTGTTGGATATGTTGTTAAATTTGTATGTGTGTATATATGTGTTGGATGGTTGAAGTTCTATGACTTGAAATTTAAAGTAAAAGTTAGCAAGTAAAAGTTAGTAAGAAAAAGATAGGACCTTGCTTATACCATGATGCTATGGTCCATATTTATATATGTTTGTAATCATACATGCAATGTTGTAGCCTAAGGAAAAAGAGCACTTGATTTGTGCTTTAATACGACATTGAAATCCCTTGTTTTTCCTAACTTGTTTACTTACGGATTTACCGAGAAAATTTATAAAATATTAAACTTGAGTTTATGTTTTCAATTTTTTTATTTATGTTTATAAAAGTAAGTCAAAACATAAAGTAAGAGTTTTGAAAGTGATTTAGAGTATAAACGAATTTCAAAATTACTATAGTGATGGTTGCTATAAGTGCACTTCGTTAAAATAAACACTTTTGCAATTTAATTTTTTTTATACTTAAGTACTGTTTTGAAAGCGTTTCAAAACAATTAAGTTATAAAAGGTAATATTTAATTAAATATTTATTCATTTAATTAATGATTATTTTATTAATTAATTAAGTAAGGTAATTAGTACTTAATCATTAGTTAACAAAGGAAATTTGTACATTATAAATTAAGTTATTTATAATTAGTTAGTTAATTTAAGATTAATTATTTGTCTAATAATTTATTATAGGATTAATTAGTATTTAATTATTAATTTAAAGGTTAATTATTATTTAATGATTAAGGAAGGGCTTAAGTTTTTAATTAGTTAAGAATTTAATTAAAGTCTTAATTAAGATTTAAATTATTATTTAATAAAGGATTAATTTATTATTTAAGTTTTAATTATGGATTTTTACTTAATTTGTTGAGGTTATATAATATTTAAAAATTATTTAAAAGTTTAAATTTATTATTTAATAATTAATTAAAGATTAATTATGGTTTTAATTAGTTATTAAAAAGATAATTTTTATTTAATTATATATTTAAAAACTAATTATTTTCTAATTATTACTTCAAGGTTAATTATTATTGAATAAAGAGTTGAATGTTATTTAATTATTAAATTAAGTTGAAAGTTTTAAACTACTTTAGTTCTGAAGATGAGTTTCATTTTAAAGTAACTTTCTTTTAAAGGGATATTTTTATCCAAGGGATTTCTTTGTCTATTACCCTTAAGTAACCCCAATTTAATATGGTACTCAATGACAACTGTTTTAGCAGGATAAATCACCGTTCTGCTAATTAAATTATATTGGACATCTATTTAGCCGAATAATTTAGAGTTCTGCCATAATTCACCAAAGAGATTATGTTGACATCTTTTAGGTAGAATAAAAAACAATTCTACTATTATATTATTTTGGACGTGTTTAGCAAAATAAATCCTCGTTTGTTATTTTAGTCACTTGGACATTTACTTATATGTTAATTGATTATTATTGGTTGATTCCCATTACATATCTGCTTGTTATGTAAATACCCATGTTATAAGAACCATTGTGGTCATTAAGCCTCCTTTTGATTTTGTAAAGAAAAATATTTCATTTTATCCTTTTTAATAATGGTTCAAAGTTTATTACCATTTTCAAATAAAATATTTAAAGGATAATTAAGCAATGATTTTATTTATGGTGTTTTGAAGTAATTTAATACTTTTTAAATGATTATTTAAAGTCGTTATTTTGATAATGCAGTTTAAAGGTAAATTTAATAAAGGGTGCTTTAAATAATAACTTGTTTATGTAACAACATTTTAAACAATTGCTTTGTTTATAAAAGGAACTTTATTTATTAAAGTTTATTTAAGAAGTTTTGGTTTAAATATGGAAATTTATACAAGGATTTTTATAAATGGGAAGGAGATCTTGAAAAATTGGGAAAGAGTTTTATAAATGATTTTAGGATATTTATAAAGGAAGTTTTATAAATGGTTTGTTATTTATCAAAAAAAATTATAAATAAACTTGGAGATTTGCAAAGAGTTTTATAATTGGGTTTGGAATTTAAGTAAAGGAAATTTCATAAATGAAAGAGATTTACTAAAAGGGTTTATTGAAAAGAAAATATAAAAGAATTTGAGATTGACATTTCCCTTAACTGCCCTACTTAATTACGGTGGTGTGGAACTTTCTTTCCATGCTTAACACAAAAGGAATATTGTCTGAGGTTATTCTTATCTCTAATTTAAATAACATTTGTTTTGATCCTTTTAATATGATTCTGAAATAAGAAATCTCTCACGAATGTTTTGTAAGTATACTTATACCAGTGATATAAGTATATGAATGTTTTGATAAACATTCTAGAAAGAGATTTAATAAATAAAGATTTGCTGTTGAGGCTTAATGGTTGCTATGGGTAATTAAATCTCTAGATTTTCAGGTGTTTGTGCATTTGATAGTTAAATAACCGACTATCAAATCTTGGCCAGTTTTGACTCAGGAAGTATGATTAGATTGTTAGTACCTTAGGTATTGGTTTTGATGATAATAACTACAGGAAATTATATAAAATATAAATACTAATGTTTTATCAAGTTATATATAGTATATAGCGCAGGAAATGAGACAGGGGTTGATTAAGAAGACTGTGCAGTATCACGAGTAGATTCAAGACGCTGATATAAAGTTTCAAGAGTTGGAGAATGAAAACTCATGAGTATTAAAGAGTCCAAGATTTCAAGATATTTCAGATAAGTTATAGAGTCGTAGAATTTATGTTAAAACATTGTTAGCACTTTCTTAATCTCTCTATCATTCTCTAATTTTGTTTTAAATTGCTTTTCAAATATCCTAGTTTTAAAATAATCTTTTCAAAATAATTCTCAATCTCTTATACTTATGTAGATATTATTTTAGTGTTTTTAAGTGTATAGATATTGAATTTTTGTTTATACTTTAATAAGTTATAATTATATTGATTATATATATATTATTTACATTATATTAAAATTTTCAAAATTATTATATAAAGTTTTATTATGATTAAAATATGTATAAACTATGCTTAAGTGATTTTACAAAGTATCAAAATATTTTACAAAACAACGAGTTTTCAAAATAATGTTTTAAAGTATTTTTAAATTTTAAAAAGAGTATGTCAACATACTCTATGTATGTATGCCGACATAGCGGCCGAATTTTTCAAAATTTAAATTTCAAACGAAGTGTCTTTTCATCGTATCTCTTCACGAATGGATATGACCATTGTTCCTCTATAAATATGCGACTTCCAAATAAATTTTCAATCATCATTTTCTTATTCATCTCTCCTCCTTCCATTCTTTCATTTTCTAAATCAAAATATACCCAAACTCTACCGAAATTCAACCAGAATCAAATTCAATCATCACTAGTTTGATTCTCCTTCATCTACTCTTTGATTTCTCTCACTCAAACCAAGTTCAAAGTGCTATTCAAGAGTTATAGGATCAATTATAATCAAGATCGAAGATTTGAGTCTTTTAAAAATCTACCAAATCATACTACTATACTTGTGGGTGTGATTGTAGCCCGTGAAATAAATTAGGCATGCTTAGTAGCTTGTAAATCTAGTGGGTGTGCTTGTAGCCCGAAAATCAAGTGATTCTACCCAAAGGTCGGGATTCTGGAGGGTGTGTCTCGTAGCCTTGAAATTGGGATTTTATTTGCATTTACTAGTTGAAAAGAAATTCGTACAAGGAATTGTGCGGGACTAGATGTATGGTAACTCTGAACCAGGATTAAATCCTGGTGTGATCTTTCTTTTTTACTTTTATTGCATTTACTTTTATCTGCACTTTGATTCTGTGATTGTTAATTACACCATTCCAAGTAGAATCTTAAAGAATTTGAAAAATATTCATATAATCCATTAAACACTATTCTCCCCCTCCTCTCTAGTATTAATTTATCCTTAAGATCCCTATTCCACTGACTCACATTTGGTATTAGAGCATTTGTTTTCAAAGCATTCATAATCTGATTTTTGAAAAAGTTTCAATGGAAATTTTTGATAATATTTTAACACTATTTTCAAAAAGATAATTTGCAAAATCATCATAATGCTGTTTTATAAATTTTCATCTATTCATTATAAAAAAATCACGTGATCTTTTGAAAAGGTTGAATTGCATGAACGGATGTGTTACATGGATTTTGATGAACATACACCTGATGATCAAACTCTATAAATAAAAAGGAAAAATGGATATTGGATAGTGGATGCTCAAGACAGATGACTGGAAATCTGGAGATTTTGAAAGGTATATTTTACAAGGATAGTGGATCAGTAAATTTTGGAGACAGCTCTAAAGGATATGTGATTGGCATCGACAATGTCGGTAATTCTAAAACTCCTACTATTTCTAGTGTTTTGTTAGTTCGGAATTTAAATCATAATCCGTTGAGTATTAGTCAATTGTGTGATAAGAGTTTCAAAATTAAGTTCATGAAAGATAGATGTCACATTGAAGAAAATGAGTCAAACATTATCTTTGAAGGTATTAGGAAATGAAAAATCTATATATTAAGTATGAAAATCTCAAATGATAACTTGTGTCTTTTGGCTCTTCGATTTGGCATAAAAGATTTGGTCATTTAATTTTCAAACTAATTTCTAAAATTGCTAAAAACGATCTAGTTAGAGGTCTTCCCAAAATGAATTTTAAAGTTAATAATTTATGCGATGCATGTCCATTAGGAAAAGTTAGAAAAAGTTCTTTTAAATCAAAATATATGATTTCTACCTCTCTACCCTTTGAACTTCTTCACTTAGATCTTTTTGGTCCCTCATAGATACAATCTATAAATCAATATGTATTTGTAATCGTGGATGATTATTATAGGTTTACCTAGGCGATTTTCTTAAAACTTAAAAGTGATGCTTTTGAAATGTTTAAAATCTTTGTTAAACGAATTCAAAATCAAATAACTAGTATCATTAAAACTATTCGGAGTGATCATGATGGAGAATTCGAAAATGAAGATTTTGATCATTTATGTAATAAGAAAGGTATAACTCATAATTTTTCATTTCTAAGAACACCACAACAAAATGGAGTGGTAGAACGTAAAAATAGGACGATTCAAGAGTGCGCAAGAACTATGCTAAATGATACTAATTTACCTAAATTTTTTTAGGCTGAAGCAGTTAGTACTGCATGTTATATATTAAATAGAATTCTAATAAGACCATCAACTAAGAAAACGCTATATGAATTATTCAATAATAGAAAGCCTAAAGTATCGTACTTTAGAGTTTTTAGTTGTAAATGTTTTATTTTAAATACTAAAGATAATTTGGATAAATATGATGCTAAATCAGATAAAGGAATCTTTATTGGATATTCAAACAGAAGTAAAGCTTATAGAGTTTTCAATACTAGAACTAATACTATTTAAGAGACATTACATGTCTCATTTAATGAAAATTTTAAAGTTTATAATCCAAATATTGATGAAGAAGAAAACATTGATAACCTAAACGAAATTAGTAACAATGAGATTACCGAAAACGAAAATAATAATAATTCAAAAAATTCACATCCAAATAAAAGAACAAGATACTTGAAAGATCATCCTATAGAAAACATACTTGAAAGTATCGAACTTGTTGTTAAAACTAAAAATCAACTAAATAAAATGAGTAATGTTGCTTTTGTTTCAACTATTAAACCTAAAAATCCAAAAGAAGCATCAACTGATGATTCATGGATTCTTGCTATGCAAAAGGAATTGAATTAATTTGCAAGAAATGATGTATGGGAATTGTTTCAAAACCTGAGGATAAATCCATAATAGGAACTAAATGGGTATATAGAAACAAAATGAACGAACAAGGAGAGGTTGTCAGAATAAAGCTCGATTAGTTGCACAAGGTTATTGTCAAGAAGAAGGAATAGATTTTGATGAAACCTTTGCATCTGTAGCAAGATTAGAAGCTATATGAATTTTACTTGCTTTCACTAATCATAATAATTTTAAGTTATATCAAATGGATGTTAAAAGTTCATTTTTAAATGATTTTATTAAAGAAGATGTATATATAGAACAACCCCTACTTTTGAAGATGAAAAACTACCTAATCGTGTATATATAGAAAAACCCCCACTATTTGTATGACAGACTTAAATCTTATCTATTACAATAAAATTTTAGAATAGGCAAAGTTGATAGTACACTTTTTATTAAAAAGAGATAAAAATGATATTCATTTAATACAAATATATGTAGATGATATCATTTTTGTATCTACCAACGATAAAATAAATAAGGAATTCTTGAAATAATGACTAAGGAATTTGAAATGAGTTAAATGGGAGAACTAAATTGTTTTCCAAGATTACAAAAAAACAACTAAGTAATGGAATTTTTATTAGTCAAGAAAAATATGCTAAAGATTAGTTAAGAAATTTGGTATGTCAAATACCAGTGGTAAACCAATTCCCATGGCAATTAATGAAAAATTAAATAATGAAGAAAATTCAAAAGATATAGATAAAAAATTATATGGAGGAATGATTAGATCACTACTCTATATAACTACTAGTAGACCTAATATAATGCATAGTGTTTGTCTTTGTGCAAGATATCAATCTCAACCTAAAGAAACTCATTTAAAATCCATAAAATGAATTTTGAGATATGTAACCAACACATTAGAATGTGGACTCTTTTACCCAAAAGAAGACTCCTTTGAATTAATTTCATACAGTGATGCTGATTATGCTGGCTGCAAATTGGACCGAAAAAGTACAATTGGAACTTGTCACTTTTTGGGACACTCTCTGGTTTCCTGGTTTAGTAAGAAGCAAAATCTATATCTATCTCTAAGACAGAAGCAGAATATATTTTAGCAGCATTAGCCTGTTCGCAAGTTATTTTTATGCAACAAAAATTAAAAGATTTTGGTTTAAATTTCACTAAATCACCAATATACTGTGATAATACAAGTGCGATCAATCTATCTAAAAATCCAACTCATCTGCTAGAACTAAACATATTGATATAAGACACCACATTCTAAGATATAATATAAACAAAGAAATAATATCACTTGAATTTATAAACACTGAAAATCTAATAGATGATATATTAACAAAAAAATTGAATCAAACATCTTTTACTAAGTTAAGAAGAGAGTTAGGAATTTATCCTCTACTGGAAATATAAAAATAACGAAGCAAAAAAATTACAAAGTTTAAAGAAAAACAAAATAATCAAAATTATATCATATATGTCGACAAATCCTATCCCCCTATGTCAATATGTAACGGTAATTTTTGTTTTTTAAATTTCCCTCTAAAATTCAAATTGTTGGTTATATAATAACCAAATTTCGACTTTCTTTTTCATTTCTCTATATTCTCTATGTTTTAAACTTCTAAAACTAATCCCAAACGTTCCAGAGAAGAGAATTCATCATTTTTCTTCCCTTCTCCTACCCAAGGCCCCTTCCAGAACACTACCATGGCCAAATTATTAAATTATAAGGAGAAATGAAGAATGTTCTAGAGACGTTGACTGAAATACAAGTTGTACAACTTCGTATGTCCAAAGAACAAGAGAAACAAAGAAGAATTCTTCGTAATTTGCAAAAATATCTATTGGGTAATCCTACAAATCCAATAGTTATTAAGATGATTCTATAAATTTGGCCATTCATTACCCCATTCAAAGCAGCGATGACAAGGAAGAAGAGGAAAAAGAAGAAGAAGAGGAAGAACACATGGAAGAAAATGATGAAGTTCGATGTGTTAGAAAAGTATGTTTCAATCGAGATGGAAATATCGTCAAACAAAAGGGGAACTTTTGCCTTCATTATCCTCATTGTCCTATTCACAAATCCCCGATCATTAGGTTATCACGTTAGGATGGTGTTTGTCTTTGTTAATGTGATTATATGGTGTGTGTATTTAATTTAATTTAACATTTGTTTTACTTACTTATATGTACATTTTAAGATGTGATTGGATTGTGGTGTGGTATTGAATGAATATATAAATTGGTTTGGTTACTATTAATGATTTGTGTTATCACTTATCATTTCTTATATACCATTCTTATCATTATTTCCATTTCTTGATTATCTCATTTTAAATATCACTTATTTTTCTTATATAAATGATTCTCATCATCATTATATGTCATTGGTCTATAATATTTTATTTTAGGGGAGTTAGAGTTAGAGTAAGAGTTAGTGTTAGAGTTATAGTTTTAGGTGGTTATTTTTGTTGATGACAGAGGGGGAGAAATATATAAAATATAGGCATTGATTAAGGAGGAGTTTTGTAACCCATGGGGAGTTATATTATATTTTATATACTGAGTTGTCATTATCAAAAAGAGGGAGATTGTTAGTACCTTAGGTATTGCTTTTTATGACAACAACTATGTGACATTATATAAAATATAGATAATAACGTTTTATCAAGTTATATATAATATATAGTGCAGGATATTAGATAGGGGTTGATTAAGAAGACTATACAGTATCAAGAGTAGATTCAAGATGCGGATATAGAATTTCAAGAGTTGGAGAATGAAGACTCATGAGTACTGAAGAGTCCAAGATTTCAAGATATTTCAGATAAATTATAGAGTCGTAGAATTTATGTTAAAACCTTGATAGCACTTTCCTGATCTCTCTCTTCTTCTCTAATTTTGTTTTAAATTGTTTTTCAAATATCCTGGTTTTAAAATAATATTTTTTAAATATTTCTTAGAATGATTTTCAATCTCTTATACTTATATAGATATTATTTTAGTGTTTTTAAGTTTATAGATATTATTTTTTTATACTTTAATAGGTTATAATTATATTGATTATATATATTATTTACATTATATTAAAATTTTCAAAATTATTATATAAAGTTTTACTATGATTAAAATATGTATAAACTATGCTTAAGTGATTTTACAAAGTATCAAACTATTTTACAAAACAACGAGTTTTCAAAATAATGTTTTAAAGTATTTTTAAATTTTAAAAAGAGTATGTCGACATACTCTATGTTTGTATATCGGTATAGTGGCCGATTTTTTCAAACTTTAAATTTCAAAAGAAGTGTCTTTTCATCGTATCTCATCACGAATGGATATGAATATTGTTCCTTTATAAATACCAGACTACCAAATAAATTTTTAATCATTATTTTCTTATTCATCTCTTCTCCTTCCACTCTCTCATTTTCTAAATCAAAATATACTCAAACTCTACCAATATTCAACCAGAATCAAATTCAATCATCACTAGTTTGATTCTCCTTCATCTACTCTCTGATTTCTCTCATCTCTCTCACTCAAACCAAGATCAAATTGATATTTAAAAGTTATAGCATCAATTATAATTAAGATCGAAGATCTGAGTCTGTAAAACTATATCAAATCATACTGCTATACTTGTGGGTGTGATTGTAGCCTGTAAAATTAATTGGATGTGCTTAGTAGCCTGTAAATTTAGTGGATGTGCTTGTAGCCCGAAAATCAAGTGACTAAGGTTGGGATTCTGGAGGGTATGTCTCGTAGCCTTGAAATCCCGATTGTATTTTCATTTACTAGTTGAAAGGAAATCCATACAAGGAATTGTGCGGGACTGGATGTAGGTTAGCTCCGAACCATTATAAAATCTTGGTGTATTCTTACCTTTTTACTTTTAGTGCATTTACTTTTATTTGCACTTTAATTATATGATTGTTTCTGTGGTTGTTAATTACATAATTCCAAGTAGAATCTTAAAGGATTTTGTAAAATATTCATATGATCCATTAAAAACTATTCGCCCCCTCTAGTGTTAATTTAGCCTTAAGATCCCTATTCTGTTGATTCACATGTATATGCGTGTTCCTCGATAAGGACTCGAATATTTGTTGTATACTTCTAAATGAACCGGGAATGAGTCAACCAAAAATTATAAATTGTTGGTTCGAAGAGATCAGAATCAGATATATTATCCTAAAACCACTTTGAACCAACATATGCATTCACGTGGAAGACATCTTGAAGATGATTAAAGACGATGCTCCTTGAAGAGCCTTTGATTCATTCAAATTCGGAACGAACTTGTATGGATGAATGCTAGCATTGCATTTCTGCCTGGAGGGCAGTGTTAACATTCCAAAATGGATTGCGAAATTTTAAGAGTGTAGCCTCTCAAACCTCACATCTCGGTATTGGTTAAAACAGGATAGATGCGTCAAGGCTATATGGGTCGCACCCATTAGGGTATGATCATCCCAAGATCTAGTGTCGATATTTCTATGTATGCTTCGTGGTCCATTTTTGGTTGTTGATCGCTGCCAATAGGTGATCATATTCGGAACTACCCAGTTCAAGGGTAGGCTAGTCCTATGTTGGCAGAGGTCGAAAGGTTTTCGATCTCACTGTACATTTTCTCTAGAAGTGTACAAATTTTCAAAAGGTAGCCCCTTACTTTGCCATTTGATGGAAATCCATTCTCCAATAAGTGCCTTCGATTTTTGATTGTATACCTATTATTGTTGTCATGTACATGCTTCATAGCTACTTGGTTATTAAATGCTTTAAACCTAGACATTATTATAATATCACTACAATTTTATAATGTTTTGGTTGTCGTAAGGTGAAAATCCACCATGTTTATATGCAGCGTGGTCTTACAAGATACCTTTGGTTTGAAGTTTCTTTTTTATATAAAGTTAAACTTACGCTTTACTCACACCAGACCCATATCTGACCTGAAGTTTTATTTTCCTTCCCTAAAACTCTTGGATGTTCAAATTTGTATGCGCAGTCAAGTAGTTTAGGTATCCAAGGATGCATTTTGGAGGAGCTTGGATCAGGTGGCTTCATCGATAGCTAATTATTTATCTTGTTTCCACTGTGTCTTATGTATTATGTATTAGTTAAGTTGGGACAGGCAATTATAACCGTCCTATGGTGGAAGTTTACTAGTACGACTTTGATGTATAATTTTGGAAATGACTGTAAATTTTTATGTTAATTTATATATATTGTTCCGTTGCGTTATGAGATTATGTGTTACTTAGTTTCTTCTTATCTACTTTCTTCTTTTTTCCCCTAATAATCTGTCTTTTCGGCACTTGGTTGATCGGCACGTGGATACCGTTGATGTATTAGTGTCAACTTCTGAGGGTCAAAAAGGCGGGTCATTACAACTGGAGTTTCTAATAGAAATGGTTTGGTTATCCTAAGGTAAAAACCCATCCGTGTTTATTTGCAGTGTAGTCTTTTGAGGTACCTATATTTTAAAAGGTTTTATAATATTAAATAATCCAAATGACACATTATTACAACTGGAGTTTTTAATGGATCCCTAGGGAATGTAGGTAATGATATATCGCGCAACGGTATATCTGTCCTTCAATTTGTAGATGATACCTTGCTTTTTCCTTCCCATTTTCCTAGACACATTATTACACTTAAGTTTATTTTATATAGTTTTGAACTTCTATGAGGTTTAAAAATAAATTTTGATAAAAGTTCTGTTTTAGTTTTAAATGATTTTGAAAAAGTTGAAAATTTAGTTGCTAATACGCTTAATTGTAAAACAATGAATTTTCCTTTTAACTATCTTGGTTTTGTGATTAGACCTAGTAAACTTAAACATGATGACTAGTTTATAATCATAGATAAAATCAAAAAAAGGATTTCTAATTGGAATGGGAGATTTTTATCAAGAGCGGGTAGATTAGTTCTAATAAATTCTGTTTTATCAGCTCTCCCGATCTATTGGATGTCTATTCATCTTTTTCCAGATTGGGTGATTAATAAAATAGACAAAACAAGAAGGGATTTCTTATGGAGTAGGGAAAACTCTAATAGCCGCATTAAATGTTTAGTAAATTGGGAAACTGTTTGTAAATCTAAAAAGGATGGTGGTTTACGAGTCATTAATTTGCGGAATATGAATTTGTCCTTATTAGATAAATGGTTATGGAAGTTTAAGGATATTAATGATAATGCTACTTGGAAAGAAATCATTTCTAAATATTACTATAATGGTAGTTGCAATTTATATCAAATTACTCCTACGATTTTATGTAAATTGTCTAATTTTTGGAAATCTATTTTAAAATGTCACGAGATTTTTAACTTAGGCACTAATATAATAGTTCATTTAGGTGATAGTACTTCTTTTTGGCATGATCGTTGGATTTCCGTTATCCCTCTTAGGATAGAATTTAAAGAGTTATATAAAATCTGTAATTTTAAGGATGCTTTAATTATAGAAGTTTTTTTTCCCGAAAATGACCCTCCTTGGAATTTTAGTTTTAACAGAATTTTAGTTGGTTCACACTTAGGCTGCTCGCTTTGCTTTATGCTAGATTAAACCTATATAATATTGATGATGATAAAGATGATATTAGTTGGGAGTGGGATAAGAGTAAGAATTATACTTCTAAATCTTTGTATAGATTTATTAACTTTTCGGGTGTTACAAATAACTCTTTTAAATTTATTTGGAAATCAAATGCTCTACCTAAATCTAAAATACACATGTGGTTAATTATGCATGGAAAACTAAATACTATAGAATTTTTAGAAAGAAAAAAATATACATATCGATAATAATTGTAATTTTGTAATCTACATTCTGAAGATCTTAAACATGTATACTATGATTGCATGGATACTTATTTCATTCTCAATAATATCCTTAAAATCTTTAACTTTAATCTAACAAATAAAATATATGATTGTGAATCTTATTTGAATTATTTTAGATTTAAATTCAGAAAGGAAAATAGATTTTTACTTGACAGTTTAGTCATTATAATTTGTTGGTATATTTGGTTTGAAAGAAATCAAAGAATTTTGAAAAATAATTTTACTCATTTTAATAAATTGATTTTTATAATTTCTTTATTTTGTTTTAATTGGATAGCTAATCCTAAATATAAATTATCTAAAAATAATCTATTTAAAGAATATCTTAATAAGGTTAATCATAATATTAATATATTTAAATATAAAAATAATATTTTTGATAATAATAATTGTAGTATTAATATTTTTTCAAATTTAAATGATGATTTCACTGTGTATCATAACATCCTTTCGATCAATGGACCATAAGGATTTTTTGTTTTGTTTTGATAATGTTTTAGTTTTTGTTTGTTTTTGTATTTAGATCTTTTTGTTCAAATGATCTGAATGGATTCCTTTTAGTCGTTTTTCTTTTCTTTGTTTTATCTTTTATATTAGCTTAGCTCTTATATCATTATTTCTATTTCTTTTATACATATATGTATATAAATTTCAGTTATATACATATATGTGTATCATTCTAACTATTTTATTTAGTTTAGTTTCAGATACAGGTCTAGGGCTAGATATGGTGTTAGTTTCTTATTGTAGGTTCACAGGATTGCGGCTGACAGATTACTGTTTGCAGGAATGGGTTCTTCTCAATACATCTTCATCTTCATCATGGAGTTCTATTTTCAGGAGGATTCACTATTCAGCTATGTACTCCTTCCAGTCTTACTGAGCCTTCAGAGTGGAGTTTTTAGTCCAGATCATTTGTTGTTCCGTTCAGATCATTCGCATTTCCAAAGTTTCATTCTTCAGATCAGTCTTGTAACAACCCGCATATTTATCGATTTTATATTTAAATATTTTATTTGAATATTTAATCGTAAGTCGGATCTTAGTCCGAAAAGCTACTTTTTACATACGGTCAAATTAGGGCTCGAGACCACCTCCATTGAGTTCAAAATGATGTTCGCGATCTTTTTAAGTATAAACTTTGATATGTTTGGAGATAGTGGAATTTTCGCCACTTTTTCGCTTATGGCTTTGGTTTGGGCTGAACTCTTTTGCCCCTTACTAACTCAGCCCAACCCCCTCTCCTCTTCATTAAATCATTCTTCACTTCCTAACTCTAAAGCTTCTTCAAAAATGGTGGAGGGAATGGGAAATTAAAACTCCAAAGCCTTAGTCTTCATTGCTAATCCAACATCTACTCCAAATTCAAGTGAAGACATTGATTCAAGCTTGTTATTGTTCTTGCTTTGCTTTCAAGCTTCATCTCCATCAATTTCCATGAAAAGGTGAGATTTTTATCTCACATTCTTGTCTATAACTATCTTGGATTGTTGGGAATGACTCCCCATCACTTCAGCATGTACATTTGCATTTGGGTTGGATTGGATTGGCGAAAAACTCCAATTTTTAGTGTTTTTGGGTGAATTACTGGGCTTAGGTCGCACTGCCTCGAAGACTCGGCCTGCATATTTTCGTTCGCCCTTAGGTCGTTCGGAATTAGGTCGTTCGGAATTAGGTCGCTCCCTCTGTTGGAAACGGCACCTCGGTGTTAGGTCGCTTGGCTTTAGGTCGCTAGGCCTTAGGTCGTTTGACCTGTTTTACGTTAGGTCGCTCGGCCACATTGAGTCGCTTGGGTCGTTTTGCCTTGAATCTTTAGCTCGCTCGTCCTTAGGTCGCTTGGCCTTTCACACATTAGGTCGCGAGTTGATTAGGTCACACGGCCTTGACATGCCATTAGGTCGCTCGGCCTCTTCCACCCCTTAAATTGTTAGGTCGCTCGACCTTGCTTGGGACGTTAGGTCGCTCGGCCTTCCCCCTTTAGGTCGATAATCCTTAAGTCACTCGGCCTCATCACTGCTTAGGTCGCTTGACCTTATTTCCTTTAGGTCGCTTGACCTTATTTCCTTTAGGTCGCTTGACCTTATTTCCTTTAGGTCGCTTGACCTTATTTCCTTTAGGTCGCTTGACCTTATTTCCTTTAGGTCGTTTGACCTGTTTTACGTTAGGTCGCTCGGCCACATTGAGTCGCTTGGGTCGTTTTGCCTTGAATCTTTAGCTCGCTCATCCTTAGGTCGCTTGGACTTTCACACATTAGGTCGCGAGTTGATTAGGTCGCACGGCCTTGACTTGCCATTAGGTCGCTCGGCCTCTTCCACCCCTTAAATTGTTAGGTTGCTCGACCTTGCTTGGGACGTTAGGTCACTCGGCCTTCCCCCTTTAGGTCGATAATCCTTAAGTCGCTCGGCCTCATCACTACTTAGGTCGCTTGACCTTATTTCCTTTAGGTCGCTTGACCTTATTTCCTTTAGGTCGCTTGACCTTATTTCCTTTAGGTCGCTTGACCTTATTTCCTTTAGGTCGCTTGACCTTATTTCCTTTAGGTCGTTAGACCTTATTTTCTTTATGTCGTTAGACCTTACTTCTTTTTGGTCGCTCGGCCTTACTTCCTTTAGGTCGCTCGACCTCACCACCTTAGGTCGCTTGAACCTTAGGTCGCTTCACCTATAGGTCGCTCGCCCTATTGCCTTGATAAGTCGCTCGGCCATGTCACCAAGATAGGTTGCGCCCACCTAGGTCGCTCGGCATGCTATCCTTAGGTCGTTTGACCTATTTTACTTTAAGTCGCTACCTCTTTAGGTCGTTGCACTTTAGCTCGGCCATGATTAGGTCACGTGGGTATTTCTACTTTGATGGTTTTGGAACTGATTTCCTTGGATTTGTCTTCGAATGTGAATTTTAGTGAATTGATTTGTTTCTACAATCAATTTTGTGACTTGTCACTTTAAAAATATAAAGGTTTCAATACTAGTAGTAAATATCAAAACTCTTTCATCAAAACGATTTCAACACTATTTTATTACAAAGCTCTTTTTTTAAACCGTTTTCAAATCTATTAGTATATACAAGCCTTTACCTCACTCGGATGAGAAATATAATTAAACGGCTTAGTAAAACAAGTGGTATGAAATGCTTGCGTTTACTTCGTCGGTTAATTCTTGGACTTGTTCGATTGAACCTCCTGTGACAATTTTCTAGTGAAGATCTACAGTTTGTTCGTAAATATTTAAGTTAAGCAAGTGGTTATGGGACATGAAGCTAAACTCATATATTTACTAGCTTAGTGTGATTGACACTTCTTGATGATCAATGATGATCTTTTTCGTGATTTAGACTAGCAATGTGCGATGTCTCTTTGATTCGGTTCATCGGACGTTACGCTGTACGACGTCGTTGTTCCGTTTTATCGTGATTTGGTTCATCGGACGTTACGCTGTACGACGTCGTTGTTCCATTTTACTATGTGTTGGTTCATCGGATGTTACGTTGTATGACATCGTTGTTCCTTTTTATCGTGTGTTGGTTCATCGGACGTTACGCTGTACGACGTCGTTGTTCCATTTTACTATGTGTTGGTTCATCGGATGTTACGTTGTACGACATCATTGTTCCTTTTTATCGTGTGTTGGTTCATCGGACGTTACGCTGTACGACGTCGTTGTTCCATTTTCCTATGTGTTGGTTCATCGGATGTTACGCTGTACGACATCGTTGTTCCTATTTATTGTGTCTCTGGATCATCGGACATTACGCTGTACGACGTCGTTGCTCCGAATTATGTGATTTCTGGATTTCTTGTGATGATTTCTGGAATTTTGTGCTTCACCAATTTTCGTGATTTCCATTGATAAGTTTTATCAATTTTGTGCATTGGCGAATTTGTGTGTCATTAACTTGTTATGAATACAAGTTTAGGGTATGATACCCCATTTTATCTTTGAGAAGATTCTTGTGATATTGATTAATCTCTTGTTGATTTTCAATTACATACTTATAGTAGTATGCCATTATGGTTATTATATGTTCATGCCATATCTTTTATTCTATACCATATCATTTGATATTTATAGCTAGACTGGTCCGTTTATTATTTTCTTATAAATAATACTCGGGTCAGACCGAGATGTTACAGGTGCTTCTGCTTGACTTCTCTTCAGGGATTACTCTGACTTTTGGCTAACTACTTAGATTAGTAGTTTTTGGATGTATACATTTGAGATATAGACTCTATGATGTATACTTATTCTTTTGTGTAGCTTGTAGGTGTTCTTTTGTATTATCGTGGATCTTTCAGACCACTACTCTGATGTACACTTTCATGTGTTATATATATATTCATATCTTTTTCCGCCTTTGTGATATGGATGTCTGTGACTGATTTTTGTTATGTTTATTTCTATATTTCTTTCCGAAGATTATATATAGCCACTGTGTGATAGCTTTGAGTTTGTATCGGTATGTCGGATTTCCTCCTTAAATGAAATGCATGCTATACTATCTGACATATCGGTGCTCGCACAAAGAAATTACATGGATGGTCGCTCCTCAACGGCCTTATTCTCCGTGCTAGTTGACAGCGTTACTCCGTAGTGTTCTTGGCTAGCATGGGTATAGAGGTGGGGCGTCACGGCTTGGTATCAGAGCCAAATTTTGGAACAATGTAGAATAACTTAACAAGGATCATCGTCCTAAGTCCACCTTAGGAGTCGTTCTTCATGATTTAGTTCGAGTCTTCGAACCGATTCATCCTATTTTCTTTATGATTCCTTGTTTTATCTATCAAGATTGCTTGATATTCATTTTGAGAATAACCTTTTTCTTCTTCCCTTTCTTTCTTTCTTAAGGAAGAGAAATGGTTAGACCAGGCTGTCCCAGCGCCGGTCAATCTAGTGCCACTCCCCAGGATGGAGTATTTATGTATGCCCAGCAGCTTCTTAATCTTGTAAAGAATGCTCAAGCAGCCGGACCCATTCCAGAGCCTACCCATCCTAGATTCGGTTTTGCACGCTTGTGCAGAGACTATACCGATTTGGGTGGAAGGCCATTCAAGGGATCCGAGAGTGTTATAGAAATTCAAGCTTGGCTCAAATCATGCGATTGCATCTTTTCTCGCATGAACCTTATTGATCTACATCGAGTCCAGGTGGCTTCTAGCATGCTCCAAGAAAGAGCATTGGATTGGTATGAGCTTTTAATTTCTAAAATCGTTGAAGCGGATCTTACTTAGGAGCAATTCCGGGAAAGATTCGAATTGAAATTTGTGCCGGAAGCTGAAAAAGTAACTTTAGCTCGGCGCTTCATAGACCTTGTTCAAGGTGAATCTTCTATGACAGACTATGTCGCATCTTTCGAATCTCTTTCTAAATACGAGGTTGAGTATATTAATACCCCGATGAAGAAAAATCAGAGGTTTGTCTATGGGTTGAATAATAACCTCAAGAAGCCATTACTTCTGAAACTAGAAGTTTCATTTGATCAGCTTATCGACATCGCTCTTCGTCTTGAAGAGGCCGATAGTGAAAGCGATATTGAAGTTGTGCGTGCCAAACAGAACTTCAACGACAACATGAAAAGGCCTATTAAATTCAAAGGCCCCAATCCCATTAAGAAAGGGAAGCAACAAACTCCGGTAGCAAAGACTCCTACCTCCAGTCGTGGACGATGCTACAATTGTGGTTCCATAGACCACTATGCAAGGGAGTGCCCGAAACCTCTCTTTTGCCGTTATTGCAAAAGTTTGGGTCATCTTATATCTACATGTCCCATTCTTCAAAGTAGGAGAGAGGGAGAGCTGAATATTGTGCAAACTCCTAGTGACACTTCTCTTGGTCAAGGTATTTCTCATTCAATCCTTGATGACATTTGCTTTGTGATTATCTTGTTTGTGTTCGTTTTGATATGGGTTCCATCTCATTATTTTTATATCAAAAGAACTTGTGATTCTTTTTCTTTAAACATTTTTGGGCTTGATGTCTTCTTTGAGAATTGCCATCCGAATAGTGGATCCGCAATGCTCAAACTATTTTATGTGATTTTTCTTTCCGAGCCAATTTGCTTGTTATGCGTTATTTAGGCTTCGTAAATGATTTGTGTGAAAGGATTGGCTTAATCATTATGAAGCCCATATCCTATTTTCCGAATGGACTATTCATTTTCGACATTTTCTATCTGTTAAGCAGATTTCTATTTTTCTTGGCGATTTCGATTCCAATTTGATGGCATCATTTTTATTCTTTAATCCCACGTGATGAGTAACGTGTTATTTCTCTCGTTCATGAAGTTTGAGAATTTTTCGGAATCTTTGAGTTTGTCTTAGGATTATCACCTAAGCAATCTTTTGAGTGGTGTTAAGGTCTTTTCAGTTTGACCCTGCCACCAGTTTTCATTAGCTACGAGCTGCGGAGGTTAGCATTCCACTTACCGCATTCCGCACTCGTTATGATTCTTATGAATGACTTATTATGTCATTCAGTTTGCCCATCTTGTTTCATCCATTTTATAAATCGAGTATTCTATGAATATCTCGATAATTCCATTCTTATATTTATTGATTTTGGATGAAAATAGAAAATTTAAAATTTTGCAAAACTTTTTTTTAGATTTATTTATCAGTACGATTTGATTTTGCTCTTAAACGAGCAAAGAATATTCTTAAAGGTTTTTAAGAAACATGTTTATCATATAGAAGATGATTTTTGTGATTGTATTGCCCGTTGAGTGCTTTAAGAATTCTGGTCGATGCGCTTGATCAACGTTATCGATAAGAATCTCCTAAACGCTTTGATGAGATAGTCAGACATGATAGATTGACTTGTAAAAATGTAAATTTTTCTAGAAAGATTATTACATTGAGATAAATGCAATTTTGAAAGTTTTACCTTTTCGGGAAAGAGGATTATTTAAAAGAACTCTTTTTCGATACTCTTATTCTTGTGATTCTCGATGGGAACCAAGACTTTATCTTTTGTACCAATACTAATCGTATTGGTTTAGATGTTGTTCTCTTGCAAAAGAGAACGTGCTATCTCTTGTGCTTCTAAATCATTAATGCCTATTGAGAATAGATATGCCACTCATGATCTAGTGCTCGTGGCTATCGATTTCGCTTTTAAAAATTTGGCATCATTATTTTTGGGTGAGAAATTTATTCTCTACCCTGATCATAAATCTTTGGAATATTTATTTTCTCATAAGGAACTTAATATTGGATCGAGTTCCTTGCATCTTATGATCTTGATATTCTTTGTATATTCCCAAAAAGGGGAATAGTGTAGCCAATGCACTTTGTTGTAAACAACAAGTGGTATTTTCTTTGACGATGTCCGAATGGAATGATCATCTTTCTAACATCGGACGTTTCGATATACTTCATTTTATTGAGTTTCATCTCATTCCCTTTATGGACTAGCGTCCGATGTTCTTTTATGGTTATGGGTTCATCGGATGTACCGTTTTTGTACTACATCGATGTCCCGGCTTTTCGGTTCACTTGGACGTACCGTTTTTGTACTACGTCGGTGTTCCAAATTATTCGAGATTCTCGTTTCTCGGGCGTACCATTTTTGTACTACGCCGTTGCTCCGGCTCAATTTTCTTCTATTCTTGACGTTTTCCACGTCTTTTAACTATGGAAATGCTTTTAGGTTTCCGATTTTTATTCTTGAGCCTGGTGTTATAGTAGGGATTGAAGTTTCACCAGATTTGACTTTTGAGCAACATTCTATTCGCATCATTGCTTCGGAGGTTGAGCGCCTTCGAAAATAAAGATGTTCTCTTTGTGTGAGTTCTATGGTTCTCAAATCCCAAGGATTTCTCTTGGGAATCTAGAGAATTCATTGAGCGAACACATTCAGACTTGCTTTCTCATGCTCTTTGTGGTGAACTTCTTATTTCAAATTTCCTTTTGTGTTAATATGCTTTTATGGTTGTTACTTTTTATTTCCATCTTATATATTGCGAGGACGCAATTTCTTTAAGGAGGGGAGTCTGTAACAACCCGCATATTTATCGATTTTATATTTAAATATTTTATTTGAATATTTAATCGTAAGTCGGATCTTAGTCCGAAAAGCTACTTTTTGCATACGGTCAAATTAGGGCTCGAGACCACCTCCATTGAGTTCAAAATGACGTTTGCGATCTTTTTAAGTATAAACTTTGATATGTTTGGAGATAGTGAAATTTTCGCCACTTTTTCGCTTATGGCTTTGGTTTGGGCTAAACTCTTTTGCCCCTTACTAACTCAGCCCAACCCCCTCTCCTCTTCATTAAATCATTCTTCACTTCCTAACTCTAAAGCTTCTTCAAAAATGGTGGAGGGAATGGGAAATTAAAACTCCAAAGCCTTAGTCTTCATTGCTAATCCAACATCTACTCCAAATTCAAGTGAAGACATTGATTCAAGCTTGTTATTGTTCTTGCTTTGCTTTCAAGCTTCATCTCCATCAATTTCCATGAAAAAGTGAGATTTTTATCTCACATTCTTGTCTATAACTATCTTGGATTGTTGGGAATGACTCCCCATCACTTTAGCATGTACATTTGCATTTGGGTTGGATTGGATTGGCGAAAAACTCCAATTTTTAGTGTTTTTGGGTGAATTACTGGGCTTAGGTCGCACTGCCTCGAAGACTCGGCCTGCATATTTTCGTTCGCCCTTAGGTCGTAGGTCGTTAGGTCGCTCCCTCTGTTGGAAACAGCACCTCGGTGTTAGGTCGCTTGGCTTTAGGTCGCTAGGCCTTAGGTCGTTTGACCTGTTTTATGTTAGGTCGCTCGGCCACATTGAGTCGCTTGGGTCGTTTTGCCTTGAATCTTTAGCTCGCTCGTCGTTAGGTCGCTTGGCCTTTCACACATTAGGTCGCGAGTTGATTAGGTCGCACGGCCTTGACTTGCCATTAGGTCGCTCGGCCTCTTCCACCCCTTAAATTGTTAGGTCGCTCGACCTTGCTTGGGACGTTAGGTCGCTTGGCCTTCCCCCTTTAGGTCGATAATCCTTAAGTCGCTCAACCTCATCACTGCTTAGGTCGCTTGACCTTATTTCCTTTAGGTCGCTTGACCTTATTTCCTTTAGGTCGCTTGACCTTATTTCCTTTAGGTCGTTAGACCTTATTTCCTTTAGGTCGCTTGACCTTATTTCCTTTAGGTCGTTTGACCTATTTTACGTTAGGTCGCTCGGCCACATTGAGTCGCTTGGGTCGTTCTGCCTTGAATCTTTAGCTCGCTCGTCCTTAGGTCGCTTGGCCTTTCACACATTAGGTCGCGAGTTGATTAGGTCGCACGGCCTTGATTTGCCATTAGGTCGCTCGGCCTCTTCCACCCCTTAAATTGTTAGGTCACTCGACCTTGCTTGGGACGTTAGGTCGCTCGACCTTCCCCCTTTAGGTCGATAATCCTTAAGTCGCTCGGCCTCATCACTGTTTAGGTCGCTTGACCTTATTTCCTTTAGGTCGCTTGACCTTATTTCCTTTAGGTCGCTTGACCTTATTTCCTTTAGGTCGTTAGACCTTATTTCCTTTAGGTCGCTTGACCTTATTTCTTTTAGGTCGTTAGACCTTATTTTCTTTAGGTCGTTAGACCTTGCTTCTTTTTGGTCGCTCAGCCTTACTTCCTTTAGGTCGCTCGACCTCACCACCTTAGGTCGCTTGAACCTTAGGTCGCTTCACCTATAGGCCGCTCGCCCTATTACCTTGATAAGTCGCTCGGCCATGTCACCAAGATAGGTCGCGCCCACCTAGGTCGCTCGGCATGCTATCCTTAGGTCGTTTGACCTATTTTACTTTAAGTCGCTACCTCTTTAGGTCGTTGCACTTTATCTCAGCCATGATTAGGTCGCGTGGGTATTTCTACTTTGATGGTTTTGGAACTGATTTCCTTGGATTTGTCTTCGAATGTGAATTTTAGTGAATTGATTTGTTTCTACAATCAATTTTGTGACTTGTCACTTTAAAAATATAAAGGTTTCAATACTAGTAGTAAATATCAAAACTCTTTCATCAAAACGATTTCAACACTATTTTATTACAAAGCTCTTTTCCTAAACCGTTTTCCAATCTATTAGTATATACAAGCCTTTACCTCACTCGGATGAGAAATATAATTAAACGGCTTAGTAAAACAAGTGGTATGAAACGCTTGCGTTTACTTCGTCGGTTAATTCTTGGACTTGTTCGATTGAACCTCTTGTGACAATTTTCTAGTGAAGATCTACAGTTTGTTCGTAAATATTTAAGTTAAGCAAGTGGTTATGGGACATGAAGCTAAACTCATATATTTACTAGCTTAGTGTGATTGACACTTCTTGATGATCAATGACGATCATTTTCGTGATTTAGACTAGCAATGTGCGATGTCTCTTTGATTCGGTTCATCGGACGTTACGCTGTACGACGTCGTTGTTCCGTTTTATCGTGATTTGGTTCATCGAACGTTACGCTCACTACACCAAAAGCTGAATTTTACAACAAGCCTTCCGCCTAATTAGCAACGGTTATTTCCCGTTGTTAAAATACAACGGGTTTTAACCGTTGTTATGTATTTAGCAACTTGGAGGGAAATTTCACCTTTGGCGCCATACGTTTTGCCCGTTTCTTTTCTTTTAGCGACGGGATTTAACCGTCGTTTATATTGTGCGAATTTCTGGCGGTATAATTTAGTACCTTTGCGCCATAATGTTTACAACAAACCACGAAACATTTCTCGTCCCAAATTATTTCCCCATTCGCCCCAAAATATCTCCACCACCTCCGCCTCTTCCGAAAGAGCCAGAGCTAAGACCACTTCGAGGAGCAGGTTGCTGCCGAGCGTGCCAATCAAGGAAGGAGCGTGCCAATCAATCGCGGCGTGCCAATCAAGGAAGGAGCGTGCCACCAATCGCGGCGAGTAAGTCGTTTCGCTTACTGAAATTGTGAAATTGCAGTGGGACTGATTAGGGCTTGAGTATTAGGACGAGTTGAATGGCTAGGTCAAAATTTAGGTTACTTAAATTGTTAGGATTGAATGATTTTATTAGCAGTTTTAATTTTCTTACAGAATTTGTATGCATGAATTATTTAATTATCATTAATTAGTACCCAAATTTGATTTTCTGCTTTTTTATTTATTAAGTTTGCTACTCAAATCAATTACTAAATTATGTGTATTTTATATTTTGATGATGCATTAAACGTCTACACATATTCAGATGTACTTAATATCATTCTAAACTATTGCACTTAAATTGATTTCAGCTTCTAAAGTTATCAAAGTGAATTCTATTAGTTAATTTGGTACATCTGAATACGTATTGGTATCAGGTATTAGTTAATTAGGTACATCTAACTGGATTGATCACGTACATTGAATACGTATTGGTACCAATTGTAAACTGCTTCTAAATTATTAATTATGCAATTTGGTGATAAATTTTCGTATCTGAATACGTCTCATTTGGTGATTAATTGCCACTGTCAATCCAAAGGATTACAAGTATTCAGATGTACAAAAAAAAAAGAAATTCATAATCGCCATAATTAATTTGTAAGTACAAATTAGTAACCCAGAATCTATTTTCAGAATCATGATGTAAAAGCAAACCTAACATGAACTTAATCCCATACATGATACATTCAAGAATTCACCAAGTCAAAGATTTAGTTTTTGTTCAATTTATTTTTTGTCAATCATTGACATTTGTTTGGCCGGTGTGTTTGCAAATCCTTCTCTGTTTTTGACACTTTTGCTTCATAGCTTTTATGTCCGCAAGCTATCCATAGTTTTAGATCATGTCCTGTTTTGATTTCTACTTTCTTAGGTTCAGTAGGGGAAAAAGTCTCTGTTTATGGTGATTGGCATATGCTTGACTTTAAGAACCTAAGCAGAACCCGAAGTGAAACCGACATAGAAAGGAGAACATGATACATGAACTACAACATTGAAAAGAAGCATATGATCAGTTCTTATTACACTTTGACAAATATACTGAAAAAAAATCAACTTATTTTTTTCCCAAAAATGCATTTTAGTTACGTTTCTTGTGATTATACCATATCTTAGCCAATATTTGAACTTTAGTTTTAC
Source organism: Allium fistulosum (assembly GCA_030737815.1). Classification (NCBI taxonomy): domain Eukaryota; kingdom Viridiplantae; phylum Streptophyta; class Magnoliopsida; order Asparagales; family Amaryllidaceae; genus Allium; species Allium fistulosum. The sequence continues at coordinate 414,562,218 of CM060906.1, forward strand.
ATGTTCAATAAAATCTAAATCAAAGGGTAATGTATGCTTGCACACTAAGCGTTGCTGGTGTGATGGTTCTTGATTAGAAATATTAAGTTTTGGGCACTTGGAAGCATTACCAGTGTGCCTGTCAGTTGAAGCTGTACTTTCGAGCATAATGATACTGAAATATTGATTTAGCGAATAGTATGGCAACTCATACATGTTTTATTGCTTAAACTCAAATGGCAGCATGTTCCCTTGTTTAGATTTATAACATGACAGCAAAGTATGCAAGTTGAATTGATATAGCAACGCATCGCTCGTTTTACACTATTCCATGCTTTTTGACTAAATAAACTTTGGGAATAACCCAGTCTATACATACTTTGAAAATGCACAATGGATGAAAATGCTGGTAGTTTTTAAGATTTGAAATTTGTATGTTCTTTTCCCATGTTTGCATAGCACATGCAAAGTACAGCTGCTTAAATACCATACTTATATATATATATATATTTGTTTTTATCTGCATTTGATTTCTTGTATGCAGGTCGATACAAGTTCGGGAGCAGAAGTATCACGTCTTCAAGTATGGGGGAAAACACATAAGAAAAAAGATGGCAGCGTGTCTGATGCGTCATCTTCGTTCTTTGTAAGTTAAACAAATAATAACGCCTTTAAATTAATTTTTCATTATTCATTATATATATATATGTATTTACATTTCAGGACAAAATTGGAAAAGAAAAGGAAACGGCGAGTGGTGGTGATGAAGAAGTTTTTATAAAAGTGTTTGGTAATGATGTAAAGGGCAGGAGCCGATGTATTGGGACCAATATATCTCCTAGTCAAGTTAAGGGTGCTGCCATTCCATGCAAACGACTCAAAGAGGCCAAAGGAGAATATGAGCAGCGGCTGCAAGCTGTGGAGCAAAAACTGTTGAAGGTGGATAGCATGGATGATAAACTGGAGCGTATTCTCAAGCTAGCCGAAGGTGGTCAAGTAGGCAGTAGCACCGGTACTTCTCAGAATCTCATTCCGACCAATCCGTCAATCGACCAAAGATGTGAAATCCTGAACTTCGAGGATGAAGTAATTGCAACAGGTACTATTTTATATATCAGTGTATATAATTCGACATATATTTACTCCTGGAATGCTTATTAAATCTGTATGATATTATTAAATCCATATTATACATATACCAATGATATAACAGGTACTATATGCCGAGATTCCACACAATCAATATGTCATGGAAAACCAGTACCACTCGCATATGAAAAAGTTTTGTTAGACAAAATTTTGTTGGAGGATGAGCGAACTGCCAAAATGAATCGACATATGGCCGAGACCTTTAGGGACATTGGAGTCGGAGGTTATGTGTGCCATCAAAAGGGTTTGATACGATATCTTTAGTCGGAGGTATGTCTTTTGTTTTATATTTGTTTAGCAATATACAGCTTGCTTTCCATGGTAATTTGTATTTTTACGTTATTATAACAATACATTAGCATCGGATCTTCAATGTTAGCGATCGCTCTTTGGTTTATAGTGAATTCGTGATAACTATGCAGATGAACATTCACGTTATATTCTGTTGTTTTGAAATGAAGTGCACACATTTTGTGTAACTGAAAGGCAAATCTTTTGTTTGAGAATAGTAGTCCATTTTGTTAGGTAGAGTTGCACATCATTTTGAATACATTATTTTAGATGAGAGCTATCTCGTCGTTACAGAGGTCAAATTGATCAATACTGAAAAAGGAGAGGATGGTTATACAAGGATGCTTTGGGTTGGAAGTACTATACATGTATTTTTCTTACAAAATTTTTCTTTTTTTTCTGGGTAAATGGGTAGTATTATTTATATATTTTCAATAAGAAATCTTGTATAGATGGTTAGGCTGTTGTGTATGTAAACACAAACTGAATTTGAATGAAGGGACGTGAAGGGTGAGTAGTCGATTTCTTTGTTACTCAAGTTGTTTCACATTTTCTGAGCATGGTTGTGATGTAAATAATGAGTTTTTGATATCATCGTCCATGTTATATGGTTGCATTTGAAAATAATTTTGGAATGAAAGGGAGTAGGTGGTTTATACCCCGTGATATTGGCTGCTAATGCAGTGCGTTGGCTACTGAACGGGATGCCGTGAGGAATCATCAATTACTAAAATTAATCATACATGGATTAAGATAGGGTAACCGATCTGTACATGTGAATGTGATACATTTTTTTTTTTGGATTTATTAGCTGATAAGAATCATAAGATGCTGCAATGCTGCATAGACAAGCTCAGACAAATAATTGAGAATTGTTTGCATCTGAATACAAGGGGCCTGGTGCACCACCTGTTAGAAGTTTTTTCAAAATATTTGGGCGGGGGTGGAGGTCTGGGTAGGTGGGTATAATACCCTGTATTAATCGTTATTTTAATACTAAAGGCAAAATGATAATTTTACAAATATTGAAATTAGACGACCTGACTTATACCATCGCGTAGAGCTTATTGGATGAAGTCTTCTAAATCTGATGGCAATTGAAAACGTATTCTATAACAAGATCTCACTTCTAAAATTTCTCAGAATGTTTACTCATCTAAGACTATTTTTGTATTACTTACTTGAGCATGATTAATATATCTTGTAATATGTATTTGTTTTATCTTTATTGATACGATATCAATCATATTTGTTTTATCTTTATTGTGGCGAAGTATGTTGAGTTTTCACTATTGCTTATGGAATTTCTTTGATTTATGTGCAGGCAGCTTCTATTGTACTTACATTTAGGTGTCCAAACGAAAGAGCACTGGTACATTTTCTTACAAGACTGTTCTATACATAATTATATTTGATTAGTAAATTTGGGTTGCTAAATAATTTGAGAGTAGTTGTTGTGAATTTCAGTCAATTTGAATTAGCCTACTTTGTACCTTTTAAATCAGAAATTATGACTAATTTGATCAAAATGAGTAGTATGCTTATGTTGATTAAACTATTTAGGTTCACTTCGATTGCCTGTACATTGACCAAAATTTGTGGATGTAGCCAATCTTGGTTCATTTCATATATGTAAACATGAAATAATTTATATGTAAACCTGATTTGGATTCAAACCAAGTAATGGCTTCGTTGCGTCATTTTTGTTCTATGTCTGCTTTCTCGAATGCAAGTAGTAACAGATATTTAGATTAGTTATTTATATTCGTTTTATGTAAAGCAAATGATATCTTAATTAGAATTACTTGGCTTAAAATTACCCATGTAACAAGAACGTTATGATTAAATTGTTTACTGGTACAATCTAGGTTCCATATTTCCATGTGTACAGGATTTTAAATAGTATACCATACTGAAAATTGTAGCTAAAACAACAATGAACAAACGTCATGTAGGAGTGATTTCTGATGAAAGCACACATCATAGTTGCTGAAACACATGACTGGTCAGTAGTAAATTGATAGAATCAGGAGTTGTGGCAATAGGGTTGATCAGGTGAGTTGGACTATTAAGACTAGATAGACTGCACGAGCAATGTTCTGTTGTAGTTGTACCAATGAGTTGAAGTGTTTGAAGCACCTAAAACCATTGTCTGATATGTAGCATGCTGATGTATGGCCAGTTATTACAAACTGAAATATTTTTGGAGCATGAGTATCAGACTTTTAAGAATTCAGTCTTAATTTGAAAGTGGACTGGAAGTTTGGGGCTTTGTTGTTTCAATTTTAGTATGCACTTTGTTGTTTCATATCAGTCTTAATTTAATCATAACCTGAAACTGATTGATCCTTGGACATCATAGGAAACATGTCTTCTTATGTGCAGTCTAGTAAAATCTCTTAATTTATAACCTTTAAACTATTAATACCATTTTATGTTCTCTTGTATTTCATGTTATATATGATTCAGTAACCAGAATGCATTGGGTTTTAACATTTATATGTATAGGTTAGTTTAATGCTAACTCATGTTTATTCATTTTGCAGCTGCATGGAAGGCCTGGTTACGAGGAAAGCTGTTTGAGCATGTAAATGAACGCTGTATTAAGAACGTATGCTTGTGTGAATTATCTTAGACTGCTCAAGTTAAGTGTTGTTATCATATGTATGGTGAAAATACTGTTATCTTCAAACTTAGGACGATGGATGCTATTATTATATGTTATGTAATAACACTATGATAATACTGTGTCATGACTTATGTAGCTGTTTGTAATTGTATGTCTGGTAGCACTGTATTTGTATGTCGGGTAGCTGTTTGTAATTGTATGTCTGGTAGCTGTTTGTAAATGTATGATAATACTGTGTCATGACTAATGCTTTTAATGCCTATATTTTTTTTTCCAAACGGACAGAATTACAACGGGTAAGAACCGTTGTAATTTAGTACATAACAACGGTTTCTGCCCGTTTCGTTATGAGTAAAGGCCATGGAATTATGGCTCAAATGGAACGGCTAAAACCCGTTGCTATTTACGATAACACAACGGGCAATACCCGTTGCTTTATAGACACTAAGAAACGGTTTAAAACCGTTGCGTATGATCTAAAAGAAACGGTTAATTACCGTTGCTATTTGTAAATAAACAACGGGCAATAACCGTTGCTTTATGGCCATTAAGCAACGGTTTAAAACCGTTGCGTATGATCTAAAAGAAACGGTTAATTACCGTTGCTATTTGTAAATAAACAACGGGCAATAACCGTTGCTTTATGGCCATTAAGCAACGGTTTAAAACCGTTGCTTATGATCAAAAAACAACGGTTAATTACCGTTGCTAAAGTTTACCACTCCGTTATTAGAAACGGTTTTTAACCGTTGGTAATAGTGTAAGCAACGGTTATAAACCGTTTCTAATAGATGATTATGGCGTAGTGGCTGTACGACGTCGTTGTTCCATTTTACTATGTGTTGGTTCATCGGATGTTACATTGTACGACATCGTTGTTCCTTTTTATCGTGTGTTGGTTCATCGGACGTTACGCTATACGACGTCGTTGTTCCATTTTACTATGTGTTGGTTCATCAGATGTTACGTTGTACGACATCGTTGTTCCTTTTTATCGTGTGTTGGTTCATCGGACGTTACGCTGTACGGCGTCGTTCTTCCATTTTCCTATGTGTTGGTTCATCGGATGTTACGCTGTACGACGTCGTTGTTCCTATTTATTATGTCTCTGGATCATCGGACGTTACGCTGTACGACGTTGTTGCTCCGAATTATGTGATTTCTGGATTTCTTGTGATGATTTCTGGAATTTTGTGCTTCACCAATTTTCGTGATTTCCATTGATAAGTTTTATTAATTTTGTGCATTGGCGAATTTGTGTGTCATTAACTTGTTATGAATACAAGTTTAGGGTATGATACCCCATTTTATCTTTGAGAAGATTCTTGTGATATTGATTAATCTCTTGTTGATTTTCAATTACATACTTATAGTAGTATGCCATTATGGTTATTATATGTTCATGCCATATCTTTTATTCTATACCATATCATCTGATATTTATAGCTAGACTGGTCCGTTTATTATTTTCTTATAAATAATACTCGGGTCAGACCGAGATGTTACAGGTGCTTCTGCTTGACTTCTCTTCAGGGATTACTCTGACTTTTGGCTAACTACTTAGATTAGTAGTTTTTGGATGTATACATTTGAGATATAGACTCTATGATGTATACTTATTCTTTTGTGTAGCTTGTAGGTGTTCTTTTGTATTATCGTGGATCTTTCAGACCACTACTCTGATGTACACTTTCATGTGTTATATATATATATTCATATCTTTTTCCGCCTTTGTGATATGGATGTCTGTGACTAATTTGTGTTATGTTTATTTCTATATTTGTTTCCGAAGATTATATATAGCCACTGTGTGATAGCTTTGAGTTTGTATCGGTATGTCGGATTTCCTCCTTAAATGAAATGCATGCTATACTATCTGACATATCGGTGCTCGCACAAAGAAATTACACGGATGGTCGCTCCTCAACAGCCTTATTCTCCATGCTAGTTGACAGCATTACTCCGTAGTATTCTTGGCTAGCATGGGTATAGAGGTGGGGCGTCACAAGTCTTCAGAGTCAGGATCTTGGAGTTACCTTCTTAGATAGAGTTGGCTTCCAGTTTCATTGTATTTTTCATAGTTTTTTAGGTACTCCTAATACCTTAATATCGGGCGGTGGCCATGCCAGAGCTCAGTTTTGGGGTGTAATGGACGGTGGCCTTACCGGAGCTCATTTTAGGGGTACCTGATTTTTCCTTTGATTTTTGTATTTATATTAGCTACCCGTCAAGCATGTTGGTAGCACCTTGTCTTCTAATATATATATATATATATATATATATATTATCATGTGCACTCTCCTTTATTTTAGAGGATCACACATTTTTCTCAAAAAAAATCCAAATGACTTGAGTTGCTTAAGCCAGTTTACCAAACTGGTCCGGGTGTTATTTTCTTATAATGCTCGGGTCAGCCCCGTGTATATTTCCAGATTCCACTGATGTTCATTGGAGCTCTTTGGAGAAGAGCTGGATGCTTATCTATCGTAGTTTTTATTTCTGCTGCATTACTTTGTTATATATTAGCAATTGTTAGGACATGTAGTTATAACTGCTTGGGATGTTGATAAGCCAATTTGCTCTGATTATTGTATCCATATAGTTTTTCATTGTAAAGACCATTTTGATATTATATGTTATCGTTCCGTTGTGAGATTCAGATTGTAACAACCCGATTTTTAACCAGCTTGACTAGCAATTATTAATTTAGTAAACTGGATTTAAATTGAGTTTAAATTGAAAAATAAGGTTAATAATGAATATTTGTGTAAATTTGAGAGTGTGATCTTTTTAAAGATTAATGTGGAAAATTTTGAAGTGTTTTAACTTATTTATAAAGGGTAAATAAGTTAGAGAATGATTTGAATTAATAAAATGTGTATTTTCCTTAATATTGGTTCTTAGTGAAAATAATTGATAATAAGGGGTTTTTATGCAAAATCCCAATGAGAACTCGGGTAAAAATCTTTTTTATATTTTAAAAGTGATTTATGATTTTTATTTTTGAAGAAAGACTTATTTGGACGATTAAAATCCATTTTTGACATGTTTTGCAATTTAGTAAAAACATGAAAAGATCAATTTCCAATAAATCATTTGAAGGGTCAAATGACCCCGGAAATTAGTAATTTTTGGTTCATTAGAAAGATTAGTTGACGAACTTATTTTTAGTGTATTCACATAAATTTTTATTAGTCTTAATCTAAGAGATAATTAATATTGAAGTTAAGTTAAAATGTGTTTTGTGCTAAATCTAATACATGTTTTAATTATTTTATTTAAGGGTTTGGGCTTTGGGTATTGGTTCATCCCATTTAGGACTCAGGAAAATTAGCTAAAGAAGGAGAAATCATTCTCCTGTATGTTCAGTAAACAAACCACAGAAATTATTTCTCAAATCAAAAGCTCAAGAACTAAAACCTAGAATGCGAGCAAATTGCAAGTTTTAAAATCAAATAAATCGCAATTAAATCCAATAAAATCAAGGTATGTTGCTCTATCCATATTACATCTTCCCTCCAATTCATTTATGTTAATTCTCTATAGATTTTGAGTTGTGCAATTTTGTGTTAATGGAGTTCTAAGTTTTGAATTGGGAAATTTGAGTTATAGCTTGAAGATGAAAACAAATTAGAGTAATAGCAAGGCTTCAAGGTGAGTTCACCTCACACTATGTCTATATGTTGTTGTTTCAAGCTCAAAACTTGATGCTACAACTAAGAATAACTTGCATATTCTATGAATTGAGAAATTAGTTGTAGGGATTGATTGCGTGTTGTTGATTTCACGATATAGAATTAGTAAAATAGAAATCTGGGTTGAAAAACGCAGGTCAGTAATAAATTCATAACTAATTCTAGAAAAGTCAAAAAATTCCAAAATTTGGATATGTCATTCCCAACACATATACCTACCAACTGTAATATTTCATTGGGAAATATTGCGTTTTGATGTGCCAAATCCTCTCTGCACTAAAGGTTAAATTGCAGGAATTTTCTGTGTGGTTGGTTGCAAGTTTAAGATGAGTTTTTCATACTCACAAATCTATATCTAAAGTAATTAGAATTGTATTGCTTCTTGAATTCAAGTACTATAAGTACGAATTAAATTGTTGAATTGAATTTCTATGATTTCATATTGGTTTAAAGTATTGCATCTTAGAAACAAAGAGGATAGCTAATAAAATTTGTTTAAAGAGTGTGCTGTAGTAAAACAACAATAATTTGCACTTCTCAAATCCTTTTGGGGTCAATATTTTTGAGTTAGAAAATAGATTCAATGACAAACAAATTTTTTTGGATCACTTTTTGATATTTTCCAAGTTAAATGACCTAAAATGGGCATGAACACAGAATCATAGTTCTGTCTTTAAACGAATTTCCAAAGTTTATACCTGAAATTGAAATGGGCATAACTTATTCGTTTCTTATCGGAATTTGATCATTCTTGAAGTTTTGGAAAGTTTAGACTCTATGCTACAACATTCATGTTTCATGTTTTATCAAATTCTAGGTTCTAAAGGGTCCAACTGGCTCTTTAAGCCGCAGCTCTGTTGTTATGTTAATTGTTCAGAGTTTTGTAATTTTAGACCTAAGAATTGAAATTGCCATAACTTTTGACTCGTAAGTCCGAATTAGGTGATTCTTTTTCTGAATTCGAGCTATGGAAGTCATTTTCAACTTTAATGTTTTCTATTTTATCAGATTTATGGTTTTAAAAGGGAAAATTTGGCTAAATAAGCTATAGTCCTGAGTTCTATTGCTAAGTTTTGTGTGATTTTAATTGATATTTCTTGACCATTTCTTTATGAATTCAGAAATTAAGTATTATTGAATTTATGGATTTTCATGAGTATTTGGTGTAAGAGTTTTGGATTGAATTGCTCTTGAATTCAATGTTTTCGTGCACGTGATTTGGAAACGATTTTCTTAAGTAAATTTTCGATTAAAAGCTAGTTTTGAATTAATATTTTCCTAAATCGATTTCTATTAGAAATAATATCTTTCTAAAGCTTATTTTATGTATTTATAAACATAGATTTCACAATAATGAAGATTTTTTGAAGAAAAGAATTTTTATAATGTTTCGAAAAATAGTTTTAAAAACTAGTTTTCTCAAGCAAAGTATTTTCTATATAAAATACACATTTTTGCACTCTTCGAGCATATGAGAAAGAGAATTAAATGATTTAGTAAAACATGTGGTATGGGACACATGTGTTATGTTTTTAGTAATTCCGGACTTGTTCATTCGAAGCTACACATTCATTGACCTTCGGGTTGTATATGCCAATGAATGAGGCAATTATTGTGATTTAAATGAATTTGTTTTCTAGTGTGGCATTGACTAATAGTTAGTAAACCGTTAAGTGAGAACGTGTGGTATGGGACGCACTGTTGTCACTTTTTGGGTTACTATATGGAAGTTGGAGACACATTTCGATGGTGGTGATGCCGGTACTAGGCTAGTGGGCCATACATTGACCGATGGGTCAAACATTCGACCGGTGGGTCGATTAAAAGTCTAGTGGGACATTATTTAGACTGGTGGGTCTATTATAGTACTCAGGCTTCAGCCATTTGTTAAAAAGCATGTGATGTTATATAGATCCATTTTTATTATATATTTTAGTGATTTTTAAATGTTTTCACCTTCTATTTGGTGTTGGTGTTATACATAGCCTTAATGCTATACGGTGATTTATATACAAGGTGATTACATTTATGGTGTTTTGAACTCTTATACGAGTTCTATATGGTGTTTTGGTGATTTCCATCTTGGTGTTTATTGGTGTTAAGATTTTCTATTGCTTAACCTAAACAAGTAAGCAAAATTGGTGTTCATGAAAATAGATGTTGTTACTTATTACCTGAGATTTATGTGTTTTGAACTCTTAACTGAATTCGATGAGTTATGAGATTTCTGTGGTTTTCTTTTGAGATTTTATATGATTTTATCAGAATTTATACTACGAGTAACCTTCTAAGAAGGAAACATCAGTATTGAGCAGGTGTCATTCATGGGTTAATCCTTATGATAATTCAGTGTTTTCCATCACTTGGAATCTGAGTAAATATGAGTTTATACCATTCCTTTTGATTAAAGGAATGTTTCCTTATGAGAAATTATATCTCATTTATCATCTACTAATAAGTTTATTTAAGCTAGACTGACCCGTGTATTTTTATATACTCGGGTCAGACCGAGTTATTTTAGGTTAGTCATCTATTGTTGATTACTACTTAGCTGCTTCCGCTTTGGATTATCTACTAGTGGTCTTCTGTAACGACCCGTAAATTTCAACTGTTTTAATAACGTAATTAGTTGAAATTTTGTGAAATTTTAAACGATAAAATTTTGAAATAAAATTTAATATTGGGAATACGTCTAGTTAAACATAGCAACTGGTAAATTTTCGTCCGAAAATATGAAAGTTTATTTCGCGTGTAAATTCACTTCAATTTAATCAGTTAAAAAGCAATGAAAATAAAATGTTTTCGAAACCTAAATATTTTACATAGAAAATTTCTAAACCATCTTTTGAGCAAGATGTCAGTTTGTCATTTTTCCAAATTCGGACATCTTTGGCTCCGTCGATCTTATTTTTCAGTGTTTTTCTTGCATTTTCCGCCGGTAGGAAAATTCGAAATTTTATAATTCAATCATACCACCAATATCTTTATACCGTTGCATTCGCCCTATCGCACTGATCAAAACGGTATATTTATTTGTGTCAATAGGAGTTCGGCGTTGCAAATTGTATTATTTAACGGATTTGAAACCGGTCCGTTACACAGTTTAAAGCAGTGTCCAATTATCTTCCCATTATTGAATACGAAGCAGCTGCTGGTTATTTATTTATCTAGAAAACCCAACGGTCTTTAAAATTTCCAATGCAACTTTAATTTAGGTCCCTTGGTCTCCTGCTATTTTGCTTGTTTTCGGTGCTTGGTTTTTCTTGGTTCAAGGCTGCTACGTATATCTCTCTCCCCTTTTTCTTTTCTCACTCTCTTCCTCTTCTCTCTTAAAACATACGCATCCTGTTAGTAATTTTATTTTTATTTTCTTCCTTCCTAAGACCACCGAAACTCCACTCCCCTCACCAAACTGCTGCACCCCTCGCAACCTTCGCTGCCACCATCTCCATGCAGCTCCGCCGCCACCACTCCATGTCACTCCATTACCACACCATCAGCCATCTCCGGCTCACCTCCGAGCTTCGACGTCACCAAACTCTCATAACCAGCCCCGCCTAACCCTCCACGAACCAAGTAACTCCCACCCTAACACTGAGTACCTCAGCCCAAATGCCTGGCCCACCACCTTAGATCCCACCGCCTGCATGCCTTTCCACCCGATAACACGCACCACCTCCCTCCCCTATCGACTTCGACCCGCTTCCACTGCGAAAAAGCCTCCGGCTTTTGCCTTGCTCGGCCCTTCGTGCCGCCACTTGCCTTCAAGTATTTCACATATGTACGTATATTGTTTCATGTGCCTGTATATTCTTAGGCTGTTGCTTCTTCTGTTTCGTGGGAATTATATTTTATATATAAGTATATTTATCAAAAAGCTTTGGCAGTTGTCCCTATTCTTTCATATATAAGTATACGCAAGTTGCAACTTTGTCTTATCTATTCTTCCTTCTTCAGTTACAGTTTGGGATATGCTAGTATATAATGTTTTGTCTATATTAAGGTATATGTGCAGTCTGTATATTATAAAGTCATTTATATATTTTCTTGCCAATTTCAAAAGCCTATATATATTCTCTGTACATAGTGATGTTTAATATATTTGCTGTTGTATGTTTGTAAGTACAGAACTATATTTTATAAGCCTACTTCTCTTATAAAGGTATTTATATATGTTTTGGGTATGCATAAGTTATGTAATAGGCGGCCTAGTTATATGCAGTTAAATGATAGGCTATGTTTTGTTGTATACGAAAGTTTTCAAAACTATGTATATTAGTTTTAAGTGGTTTTGTTGAGTTTATTTCAGTATATAGTTGCGTATATTAAATTATAGTGTATTTGGTATAAAATTTTGGACATAAATTATATATACACTTTTATAAAAAGTTTATACAGGTAGGCGTTGGCACGTGATATGCTGTATTTTAATACATATACATGAAAAACTTGATTAAGTAAGTTATATATATGGGATTACAACAAGTACAGAACCTAATGCCTGAAAATTTTAGTATATTTCAAGATGAATATATATAGATATATAAACATATTTTACGTTTAAAGAATTTCAATTTTGAATGTTACTGTAAAAGTATGGTACTTTAATATAAAGATGGTATGTTAGGTCGAAATGAATATAATGTATTGCTACTGGTTTTATATATATGTTGAGTCTAATTTAAAAGCAATGATTTTGAAGTGGGCATATGTATTAAGTTTTTTTTTTAAAAAAAAATTAAAGGAAAAAGAATGTGATTGTATTTAGAATATGTCTATATATATAGTGATATACAGTTATATTTTATATTCACTTATACCTATTACCTTCTGCAATCCAGTTCATCGTGCCTTACTCTTGTCTCGCCAATATCCAATTTAGCCGCAGCACCTTTTGTTTTGCTCATGTCCGTATCAGTGTGCACATCCGCGCCATCTTCTTATTTATCTAGCCTCGGAAGGTGAGCACTCACTCACGATTAACGTTCTTTTATTTATTAGATTTGATTTCAATTGAAACGACAATTGAAATATGCTGCTGTTAGTTAATTACACTGTTATATATGTTATTGCCTGTATCAGTTCACCTGTGACATCTGACACCATTATCTGTTAATTATTTATGCAATAATAATATAGTTTGGCTGAAATTGATTGATTGTTGATGTTTATATTGGACGTTAAATTGTTAATGTTAAAATGATAAATAGTATGAAATTGAACTTGATATAGGATAAATTAAATGTTAAATTTGATTAACTGACATTTGTATAATATGACCCCTTTAACTGTTAAATTTATTGACACGTAGGATTTGTTTAATTACACTTTGAACCACTGAATGTACGTTGTTAAATTGATGATGGATGAAATTGTAATAGATGAAAAGTGAAAACCGTAATGTAACAATCTTTAATCTACATGAAATGATAGTGTAGATTCTAGAAATAATTATATTAATTCGTACAAATAACAATGCGAATTAATACGGTTATTTCGGGATTATTTGAATTGATTATTGGATTGATATTGATTGTTGTTATTGCTTGTTTATTTACTTTGACACCATCCCAGTTATCACACTGCAAGTTCCCTTTATTATGTTTTGATTTTTGAATTGAATTGGAATCGAGTTGAAATGATAAATACCCAAATTGAACTTTGACCTAGGATAGAAAATTAAATAAAACCCGATTGGTCAATAATTTGATTTAAAAATAAACGAAGATTTTATTTGAATAAATAATATAGTTTTGAAATGAAGTTGAAATTTGAATTTTAATGAAAGGAAAATGTTAATATGTAATAATCTGAAACAAAATATTAAAAATGAAATTGATGAAAGAATGTTGTTAATTTGAGAAATGATTGAATTAAGTTTGAAATGATTTAATAAATTAAGTTTGAAATTATAATTAAGTTTGAAATTATTAAACTTTGAAATTATTTAATAACTAAGTTTTGAATTATTTAATAATTAAATAAGATTGAATTATTTAATGATTAAATTGAATTGGAATTCTTTAATAAGAAAAATTGAATTTTTGAATAAGTGAATTTTACTTCGTAAATAATTGAAATTGAGTTTCTTTATTAATTAAGTTTTGGAAAATTATTTAAGTAAGTAAATAAGTGAAATTGAATTTCTTTAACAAGAAATAAAATGTGATGTATTGAAATTAATGTAAGACTTGAAATTTAAAGAATTTGGTTTGACGAATTTAATTTAATTAAATTTGTAAGTTTTGATATAATGAAGTTGAATTTAAATAATGGATTTAATGAATTGGGAATTTAATAGAAATTGTTTTGAATGGCAAATTTACTTAATGAATATTAAATGAAATCGATAAATGAAGTTAAACTGATTTGAATGTTAAGTTAAATTAATTTAAATGATTTCGGAATGAAACTTATATACGAACTTGAATCAATATTTGAATTGTTTAAATAGAAATTGAAATTGTATTATAAGATTTTGAAATGGTAATTTGGAAGTTTTGAAACTGGTTTTGAAAGACAAATGAAATATTAATTTGCGAATTCTAATTGAAATTGAATTTGATTTGGTTTTGAAATAAATAAATGACCAATCGGTGTAATAATTATGAAAGTTATTAAAGAGACCGGGATCGGTAATGGATATACTCTCTATCTGAACCGAAACCACTTTAATAACTATACGCGGAGTGATGATCCAGAATGAAGTGGTTGGATTGATGTACGTGATGACTAAAGAAAGAGAACGATGATGGATAGCCTTGACACTTGTGTCAAATTGGAAATGACTAAAACAGGAGCTGTGCCGGGCCAATGGAGGATTAGCTACCTCAAGTGGACACACTTCTTCGAACTACTTATACTTGTTGTCGATTGGTGCACCCTTGATTTTGGGAGTGTTGTTTCATGGTGTTGCGGGCGCTGCGGCGTTGCGTTCTCACCAGTCCGGATCAGGCGAACGGTAGTATCACTACCTTGGGTATTGCCTCATGTGCCTTGTCATACTTGTATTCCATTTATGCGCGACCACTACGATTTTGATTTGTACCTTTAGTATATGGATTGCCCTCTGGTGACTTCCGGTTTTGGGGAAACTACGGTCTTGTATATGCTTTTGGGAATAAAAATGTGTTAAGGGTGGAATGGGCCATGACTTAACGCTATTTTGATATCTTATTATTACTGATAGACATTATCTACTTATCGTACATTACTATCTGGTAGATAGTTTAACGGATCCTTAAAGGATGGTTATTCCAAACATCCTTTGAGTTACTTGTATTTCAATTGCTATTTCACTTGAGTTGGATTTATTAATATAAGAATGTTAATCCTGACTCGAGTGTCTTGTGTTTTGCTTTACGCTCGGGTCAGACTGAGTGGTTCAGCTTTCGAGATTCACCTTTGGAGTTGGAGCTTCGCTTGGAGATCCAGCTATCTATCCAGCTTTCAGATATTCGATGATTCCAGTGATGTATTCTGATTTGTATCTGATGTATCGTATTACTCTTCTGTTGTAAACTCTGATGTATTTTATATATTCATATAGTAGCTTCATGAACTACTATCTCTTTTATTTCCGCTGCAATTATTACTCTGTGTCTGTGATCTGTGATTATTTTATTTACTGTATATGTTCAGTTTTGCCAAATTTAAATTAACAACGCGGTATTTTGAGCAATTCAACTCCGGCATGAGTGTCTTCCTATACACTTATAATGGATGCGAATGGTCCAAAATGGCGGGTCGTTACAGTTGGTATCAGAGCTTTGGTAGCTCTAGGCAAAACTTAACATATAGGGTAAATGTATTTACAGAATCACTCTCATTCGAGTTTCAGTCTTTTCCTTGACTCAATTCCTTTGAATTTTGGAACGTTTTCCCCTCGGTTCCGAAATTCATTCGTGTCCCTCACTTTTCGTCTTCTTTCAATTTTGGAGCACCCCATAACTCCATTCTGAATGTTATCTATAATAGATCGGCGGTCTCGCCAATATTCGAATGATTCATAAAGGAGCAAAACTCCTTTATAATAGGCATCGATTTACCGGAGATTTCTGTATCCTCGGTTTACGATGCTATCTATTCCCTGCTATACCTGAATCTCATCTCTAGAGATCGAGTGTTGGTTTACCTCGGAATTCAGCATCGATCTTATTCTTGAAGCTACGG
Organism: Allium fistulosum; assembly: GCA_030737815.1. Classification (NCBI taxonomy): domain Eukaryota; kingdom Viridiplantae; phylum Streptophyta; class Magnoliopsida; order Asparagales; family Amaryllidaceae; genus Allium; species Allium fistulosum. The sequence goes on from CM060906.1 coordinate 414,578,133, forward strand.
ATGACCCGGTTAAGGTTGCCCGTGAATTAAATAAACTCATCCATCTCCCGATTGTGGTAATTGAATTATCTTATCTTCTGTTTCAAACTTATTTTCGAATCAAAATTCTCTTTGATTTGAGTCAACAAAAAATTTTTTTGAATCCCTATCCTTATTTTGAAAATTCATCCCTGTATCGTCGAGCAAAGAAATGTATTTGTAAATTTATATTAAAAATGTGTTTTCAAATTTGATAAACAAAATAGTATTGTATGATTATATTATATATAAATATAAGTTTTCTGGAATTAAGATTGTTAATGAATTTGTTGTCTGAAATAATAATATTTGATTTTCATTTATTGTTTTGTAAACCATTGACTATTGCATAATATAAATAAATGAATTTATAAACTTAGTTATAAATTGATTGGAATTTGAAATGAATTTAATTCAGAAATTTGAGAATTTATTAGTTTCCGGTGATTTCAAACTTTGGTTTTTAAAATTTTGAAGTATATATTATCCAAAGTATTTTGAATAGAAATCGGTTCTAAAGAATTTTAAAATGTTGAATCAGTGTTCTTCTCTTTGTCGCTGGAAAATAATTTCGGTGATGGCGGCCGCATCATCGACATTCATTTTCGAGTTTCGAAGTGGAGATACTATTCTGTAGCATTGCTACAGTTTGTTTTGAAAAATAGTTTTGATTTGAACTTCTTCAGTATAATTTGATTTATATATATATAAGTATCTTATTTTAAAATTAAATTTGATTTGATATAAATATATAGATATATTTCTAAATTGTTTGAAGAAAATCGGAGATTTAAATTCTTAAATTTTAGGTTAAAGATGATTTCAATTATAAACTGAAGTCAAATTCTTGGATAAATATTTAACTTGAAATAATTGGATTTGAAAATATTATTTGTATAGTATTAAATTGCATTTCAATATAACTTACCTAAATTATCCAGAAGTTAAAATGTAAATGGATAATATACAATATAAAATTTGGGGGTTTATAATCAATGTTATACACTAAATTTTGATTATAAAGGTGTCAATAGAGTTAGATAGGATAATAAGTAAAACTCAGTTAATAATGAAATAAATTTGTTTTGAAAGAATTAATAAATTTTGTTCTGAAAGAATTAATAAATTGAAATTTGATCAACTTATGAAAATACCTTGAATTTAAAAGAAATTAATAAATATAAAGTAATTTAAATCGAAACTTTTATGGTTTGAATTAATTTATATGGGTTAAATATATGTGATTAGATATATTAAGTAGAATAGATTTAATAATAATTTAGAATAAAGAAGAATTTAAATTGCTGAAAAATATGATTATAATAAAAGACTATTCAAGTTTATGATTTTAGAAATTGTTAATAAAAGATAATTGGATAATAAAACAATGAATAAATGAGATAAATAAAATAAAATTTTGTTTTGAAGAAACCTTTTGGTATCAAATATTAATAAATTGGAATTAAATCAACTTATTGAAATACCCTGAATTTTAAATCAAATATTGAGTATCAATTAAGGTAAATTGAAATTTATATGGTTTAAATTAATTGTTATTTTGTATTTCAAATCTGTTTTTCTTTCTGGTTGTTTCTATTCTCCTACCTCGTTCCTTTTCGGGGACGAAAAGTTTTGAGTGGGGGAGAGTGTAACGACCCGTAAATTTCAACTGTTTTAATAACGTAATTAGTTGAAATTTTATGAAATTTTAAACGATAAAATTTTGAAATAAAATTTAATATTGGGAATACGTCTAGTTAAACATAGCAACTGGTAAATTTTCGTCCGAAAATATGAAAGTTTATTTCACGTGTAAATTCACTTCAATTTAATCAGTTAAAAAGCAATGAAAATAAAATGTTTCCGAAACCTAAATATTTTACATAGAAAAATTCTAAACCATCTTTTGAGCAAGATGTCAGTTTGTCGTTTTTCCAAATTCGGACATCTTTGGCTCCGTCGATCTTATTTTTCAGTGTTTTTCTTGCATTTTCCGCCGGTAGGAAAATTCGAAATTTTATAATTCAATCATACCACCAATATCTTTATACCGTTGCATTCGCCCTGTCGCACCGATCAACATGGTATATTTATTTGTGTCAATCGGAGTTCGGCGTTGCAAATTGTATTATTTAACGGATTTGAAACCGGTCCGTTACACAGTTTAAAGCAGTGTCCAATTATCTTCCCATTATTGAATACGAAGCACTGGTTATTTATTTATCTAGAAAACCCAACGGTCTTTAAAATTTCCAATGCAACTTTAATTTAGGTCCCTTGGTCTCCTGCTATTTTGCTTGTTTTCGGTGCTTGGTTTTTCTTGGTTCAAGGCTGCTGCGTATATCTCTCTCCCCTTTTTCTTTTCTCACTCTCTTCCTCTTCTCTCTTAAAACATACGCATCCTGTTAGTAATTTTATTTTTATTTTCTTCCTTCCTAAGACCACCGAAACTCCACTCCCCTCACCAAACTGCTGCACCCCTCGCAACCTTCGCTGCCACCATCTCCATGCAGCTCCGCCGCCACCACTCCACGTCACTCCATTACCACACCATCAGCCATCTCCGGCTCACCTCCGAGCTTCCACGTCACCAAACTCTCACAACCAGCCCCACCTAACCCTCCACGAACCAAGTAGCTCCCACCCTAACGCTGAGTACCTCAGCCCAAACGCCTGGCCCACCACCCTAGATCCAACCGCCTGCATGCCTTTCCACCCGATAACACGCACCACCTCCCTCCCCTGTCGACTTCGACCCGCTTCCACTACGAAAAAGCCTCCGGCTTTTGCCTTGCTCGGCCCTTTGTGCCGCCACTTGCCTTCAAGTATTTCGAATATGTACGTATATTGTTTCATGTGCCTGTATATTCTTAGGCTGTTGCTTCTTCTGTTTCGTGGGAATTATATTTTATATATAAGTATATTTATCAAAAAGCTTTGGCAGTTGTCCCTATTCTTTCATATATAAGTATACACAAGTTGCAACTTTGTCTTATCTATTCTTCCTTCTTCAGTTACAGTTTGGGATATGCTAGTATATAATGTTTTGTCTATATTAAGGTATATGTGCAGTCTGTATATTATAAAGTCATTTATATATTTTCTTGCCAATTTCAAAAGCCTATATATATTCTCTGTACATAGTGATGTTTAATATATTTGCTGTTGTATGTTTGTAAGTACAGAACTATATTTTATTAGCCTACTTCTCTTATAAAGGTATTTATATATGTTTTGGGTATGCATAAGTTATGTAATAGGCGGCCTAGTTATATGCAGTTAAATGATAGGCTATGTTTTGTTGTATACGAAAGTTTTCAAAACTATGTATATTAGTTTTAAGTGGTTTTGTTGAGTTTATTTCAGTATATAGTTGCGTATATTAAATTATAGTGTATTTGGTATAAAATTTTGGACATAAATTATATATACACTTTTATAAAAAGTTTATACAGGTAGGCGTTGGCACGTGATATGCTGTATTTTAATACATATACATGAAAAACTTGATTAAGTAAGTTATATATATGGGATTACAACAAGTACAGAACCTAATGCCTGAAAATTTTAGTATATTTCAAGATGAATATATATAGATATATAAACATATTTTACGTTTAAAGAATTTCAATTTTGAATGTTACTGTAAAAGTATGGTACTTTAATATAAAGATGGTATGTTAGGTCGAAATGAATATAATGTATTGCTACTGGTTTTATATATATGTTGAGTCTAATTTAAAAGCAATGATTTTGAAGTGGGCATATGTATTAAGTTTTTTTTTAAAAAAAAAAATAAAGGAAAAAGAATGTGATTGTATTTAGAATATGTCTATATATATAGTGATATACAGTTATATTTTATATTCACTTATACCTATTACCTTCTGCAATCCAGTTCATCGTGCCTTACTCTTGTCTCGCCAATATCCAATTTAGCCGCAGCACCTTTTGTTTTGCTCATGTCCGTATCAGTGTGCACATCCGTGCCATCTTCTTATTTATCTAGCCTCGGAAGGTGAGCACTCACTCACGATTAACGTTCTTTTATTTATTAGATTTGATTTCAATTGAAACGACAATTGAAATATGCTGCTGTTAGTTAATTACACTGTTATATATGCTATTGCCTGTATCAGTTCACCTGTGACATCTGACACCATTATCTGTTAATTATTTATGCAATAATAATATAGTTTGGCTGAAATTGATTGATTTTTGATGTTTATATTGGACGTTAAATTGTTAATGTTAAAATGATAAATAGTATGAAATTGAACTTGATATAGGATAAATTAAATGTTAAATTTGATTAACTGACATTTGTATAATATGACCCCTTTAACTGTTAAATTTATTGACACGTAGGATTTGTTTAATTACACTTTGAACCACTGAATGTACGTTGTTAAATTGATGATGGATGAAATTGTAATAGATGACAAGTGAAAACCGTAATGTAACAATCTTTAATCTACATGAAATGATAGTGTAGATTCTAGAAATAATTATATTAATTCGTACAAATAACAATGCGAATTAATACGGTTATTTCGGGATTATTTGAATTGATTATTGGATTGATATTGATTGTTGTTATTGCTTTTTTATTTACTTTGACACCATCCCAGTTATCACACTGCAAGTTCCCTTTATTATGTTTTGATTTTTGAATTGAATTGGAATCGGGTTGAAATGATAAATACCCAAATTGAACTTTGACCTAGGATAGAAAATTAGATAAAACCCGATTGGTCAATAATTTGATTTAAAAATAAACGAAGATTTTATTTGAATAAATAATATAGTTTTGAAATGAAGTTGAAATTTGAATTTTAATGAAAGGAAAATGTTAATATGTAATAATCTGAAACAAAATATTAAAAATGAAATTGATGAAAGAATGTTGTTAATTTGAGAAATGATTGAATTAAGTTTGAAATGATTTAATAAATTAAGTTTGAAATTATAATTAAGTTTGAAATTATTAAACTTTGATATTATTTAATAATTAAGTTTTGAATTATTTAATAATTAAATAAGATTGAATTATTTAATGATTAAATTGAATTGGAATTCTTTAATAAGAAAAATTGAATTTTTGAATAAGTGAATTTTACTTCGTAAATAATTGAAATTGAGTTTCTTTATTAATTAAGTTTTGGAAAATTATTTAAGTAAGTAAATAAGTGAAATTGAATTTCTTTAACAAGAAATAAAATGTGATGTATTGAAATTAATGTAAGACTTGAAATTTAAAGAATTTGGTTTGACGAATTTAATTTAATTAAATTTGTAAGTTTTGATATAATGAAGCTGAATTTAAATAATGGATTTAATGAATTGGGAATTTAATAGAAATTGTTTTGAATGGCAAATTTACTTAATGAATATTAAATGAAATCGATAAATGAAGTTAAACTGATTTGAATGTTAAGTTAAATTAATTTAAATGATTTCGGAATGAAACTTATATACGAACTTGAATCAATATTTGAATTGTTTAAATAGAAATTGAAATTGTATTATAAGATTTTGAAATGGTAATTTGGAAGTTTTGAAACGTAAAGTATGGAAACTGGTTTTGAAAGACAAATGAAATATTGATTTGCGAATTCTAATTGAAATTGAATTTGATTTGGTTTTGAAATAAATAAATGACCAATCGGTGTAATAATTACGAAAGTTATTAAAGAGACCGGGATCGGTAATGGATATACTCTCTATCTGAATCGAAACCACTTTAATAACTATACGCGGAGTGATGATCCAGAATGAAGTGGTTGGATTGATGTACGTGATGACTGAAGAAAGAGAACGATGATGGATAGCCTTGACACTTGTGTCAAATTGGAAATGACTAAAACAGGAGCTGTGCCGGGCCAATGGAGGATTAGCTACCTCAAGTGGACACACTTCTTCGAACTACTTATACATGTTGTCGATTGGTGCACCCTTGATTTTGGGAGTGTTGTTTCACGGTGTTGCGGGCGCTGCGGCGTTGCGTTCTCACCAGTCCGGATCAGGCGAACGGTAGTATCACTACCTTGGGTATTGCCTCATGTGCCTTGTCATACTTGTATTCCATTTATGCGCGACCACTACGATTTTGATTTGTACCTTTAGTATATGGATTGCCCTCTGGTGATTTCCGGTTTTGGGGAAACTACGGTCTTGTATATGCTTTTGGGAATACAAATGTGTTAAGGGTGGAATGGGCCATGACTTAACGCTATTTTGATATCTTATTATTACTGATAGACATTATCTACTTATCGTACATTACTGTCTAGTAGATAGTTTAACGGATCCTTAAAGGATGGTTATTCCAAACATCCTTTGAGTTACTTGTATTTCAATTGCTATTTCACTTGAGTTGGATTTATTAATATAAGAATGTTAATCCTGACTCGAGTGTCTTGTGTTTTTCTTTACGCTCGGGTCAGACTGAGTGGTTCAGCTTTCGAGACTCACCTTTGGAGTTGGAGCTTCGCTTGGAGATCCAGCTATCTATCCAGCTTTCAGATATTCGATGATTCCAGTGATGTATTCTGATTTGTATCTGATGTATCGTATTACTCTTCTGTTGTAAACTCTAATGTATTTTATATATTCATATAGTAGCTTCATGAACTACTATCTCTTTTATTTCCGCTGCAATTATTACTCTGTGTCTGTGATCTGTGATTATTTTATTTACTGTATATGTTCAGTTTTGCCAAATTTAAATTAACAACGCGGTATTTTGAGCAATTCAACTCCGGCATGAGTGTCTTCCTATACACTTATAATGGATGCGAATGGTCCAAAATGGCGGGTCGTTACAGTATAGTTTTGTGGTCTTTCTGTAAACTCTAATTTGTACTTATTCATTTTGACTCAATGTATTTTATTGTGGTTTATGTACCACTTCTGTTATATCACTATGTAGTGTACTATGATGTATCTGTGTATATGTATATATATGCTTGACTGATGTTCTATGATCTGTTATATTTATTGTTGTTATATTTTGTTCCGATAGATCCATTAGCCACCTTAGTTTTGTATTAAACATTTGTTGGGTATGTCGATCCACTTAAGAAAGATAAAAAGAAAAGAAAAAAATTTAGTGCACCCAATCGACGTATTCAATAGATGTTTAAGACAAAGCTTACGGATGGTTGATCCTAAACAACCCTATTCTCTGCACTAGCAGACAGTATAACCTAATAATACTCTTTGTTAGTGTGGGTCTCGGGGTGGGGCGTCACACAGATGTTTTTGTTCTCCTCTTTTTTGTCCCTTTTCTTTTCTTCGTTTTATTTTACCCTAACGTTATGTCTTTTCGGCACTTGGTTGCTCGGCACGTGAATACCGTGGATATATTAGTGTCGACATTTAGGGGTCGAAAAGGCAATCGTTACATATATTTATTCCTCTATTGTTGTTTGACGCTTTTTCTTTCCATTTCTACGATTTTTTTTTGGCAAAAATTGATTCAAGGAGTGGAAGGGTCACGATTGGAGGAGCCAATGCTAGGAGATAATGATAGGACTCAAACTGTTGATGGCAATAGTAGAGAAGCTCCTTCAGGAGTAGTAAACGAGGCTATCCCACCTATCCCAAGCATAAACATAAATATTTTATACTAGAAGTTTATGGCGTAGATTATGAGAGATGTGATAGAGTTAGAGGTATGCCCTTGGGAAAATTCTGTAATTTATTTTATATTATCAACTCTGCAATAAAATCTCATTCGAAATAAAAATTATTTTTCTTTCTATTATATACTTGATTTAATATGTTATATTAATATTATTTAATTTAAGTATATTTATAGAAAATCCATAAATGGTATGTTTTGTGATAGCAATTACAAGTGTTGTAATTATGAGCAATTTTCCATAATATATAAACAAATAGTTTTAATTATAACTAGTCAAGAGTATTGAATATCGATATATCCGTTGAGACTAGAGTACGTAACGCTCTCTAAATTAGGGCAGTGTATTACTTATAGCTGCTGAAGGCACCAATGGGTTATGTACTGATAGTTATTGGATAACTATGGAATGACTCACTCAAAAGTTTTCTATTGGTTAATATAACAAAGGTCACACATAGATTCTTGAAGTGACGATGTTATATAGTTCTCTCAACTTGAGAATGCTGTTGTGACGACCCGCCCTTCTCGACCCTCGAAAATCGACACAAAATACTCAACAGTATAATATGCCGACGATCGAACGCCGGAAAAGACAGATTGTAGGAAAAGAAAGAAGGTAGAAGAAGAAGAAGAAGAATGAACTAAACAACATCAAAACCTCACAATCGCAGCGGAATAAAATATAATATATAGAACAGAACTTTACACAAATCAAAACTATATCTGTTTATATACAATATATCATCATCAGAGTATATCAATACAACCAACCATAATGAGATACATGACTAACAACAATCATAGCAGCGGAATATAAACAAGTACGAATAATACGCCTCGACTCCAGCTCCTCTTCTGCTCCATAGCAACCTATCCTGTAAAATACTCGGTCTGACCCGAGCATTATAATAAAATAACACCCGAGTCAGTCTGGAATACCAGCGCATCATAAATACATCCAAACTGATTATTAAAGTTTCAAAAATCCTTTGGAAACAAAAGCATCTCGTAAGACCACGCCACAAATAAACATGTCGGGTTTTTACCTTACGATAGCTAAAACACTTTTTATAAAAATCCTCTGATATTATAATAGTGTCTATTTACAAATACTTATAAAATAGCCGAAATTGTTACATCTATTAAATTCCGGCATACTAGCCACAACGTGGGTAATACAAACAAAACTCGTACAAGGCACGTAGGGAGAATGGATTTCCAACGAATGACTAGGCACTGGGGTACCACCTATCACAGTACGTGGCCTAGATCACAGTACCGAGGAGTACGCCCGCTCCCCTGCAACACAAGACCGGAATCATCACTTACTGGATAATTCCAAGTAAAATCACCCCACGGTTGTGATCAGCAACCGCACCACTAAGCCGAAATAAAAGGGACATCTAGACAGGGATGACCTTACTCTCAAGTGGGGGCTACCCACGAAGCCTTGCTGCATAACCCCTGATTTTCAGTCATTCCCGGTTGATGAGGCTTGAGGCTAAGCGTTACCTTTACAGCACATATCCCTTAGAATGCCCATCGTCCACCTGACGATGTCACGAAAGCATTCGTCCATACAAGTCCGTCCCGGGTCCGAACGGAACCGAAGGCACTACCCCTACTACATCCATTTTGGAAATATCCTCAGGATTAGTAGCGACTAGCCCTTGCACTTCACAGCTCCATCTTCGACTCCGAAATCGTTTTCGCGAAACGTACAAACCGGATCGAAGTGGTTTTCGAGTCTCCAGACCTAGAATCCCGGTATACGGAAACTCGATCCCGGTCTCTTCGAAACGATCAGCGCATTTGGCCAATATTGATAGTCGGTGATTTAACTATCAATTAATGTTCACAAACATCCATACACATCCATCACACTATAAATAATCTCCATATTATTTATTTTCTTCTAATATCTTTCAAAGATATATTTTCACATTTTCAAAACTCGTTTGAAAACAATTTTCCAAAACTCTTCCTTTACAAGGTAAATCCTTTACCCTTTATTCCCATCGGGAATAACCAAGTATAAAACAATTTGCATTTAAAACAATTAAAATAATTTATACTAAAATATACTTTAAAATATGAAAATTACTTCTATCTATTTACTCAAAATATAAATTTAAAATATGTGAAGAAAACTAGTCATTAACACATAAACTTTGATTTAAAAATAAGGGTTTAGTTTAACTAAATTCAAAATAGCGTTATAAGAAGAAAAATGCTAATTTTAACAACTTAAGCTAAAACCAACTTTTAAATAATCCATTTGTAAAAATAATTGCTAGTATACTCCCAAATTATTACGGTATTAAAAATTATTAATTTATTTCTTTAAAAATAACGATTTCTTAAAAATACTTTTAAAACGATTTAAAACTTAACCTTAGTTAAATAGAAATCTTTTTATAAACATTTACTTGGTTTTCCCAGGGAAACACTTTCCCGTTTCTAAACATTCCAAAGTACTCTTTCATATAAATCCACTGATTTATTTCAAGTCAATTATGTTTTACAACATAAATCCCAAATCCCATATTTAACTATAACTTCCTCCGAAGTTCACACCCAATTTCCCATATCCGGAAATTCATTTTTAAATCATAGTTTAAAACATTTTAAATTAAACATTTTTGGTGAATTTCCAATGGAAGCCAAATTTCCAATTCACTTAATTAAATTTCAATGAAATACGGCATTTCAAACATTCTATTTTTCATTTGAACTTGTTAATTTATAGTCGGAAACTCCATTTTAACATATTTTTAATCTCCGGATAACATTAGTCATTATTAAAATAAACACCGTTATTTTAAACAATTTATAATTTCATAAATTTAATTTCCAGAAAACTATACTTTCCATTTACCCATTTCATAAACTTCCCATTATATTCAAAATCCCAATTTGACCCAATTTACATTTTTCTTTTCAAATCCGATTTCAAATTTTATTCTTTGAAATTCTAAATTTAACAATTCATTTTATTTCGTAAAAACACAATTTATCCATTTATAATTAAATTCTGTGATTATACTTTATACAACAATTTCACAGTACAATTAAACTTCCAGATTTATCAATCACAACATATAAACAGGTATGACTATCAACTATAAATAATTGCTACATTTTGAGGAATCCAGTTGGATCCCTCCAACCTGTTTCTTCCTGCATCACAAATGTTAGCACATCACAATATAAATATCAATCCAGACAGATAAACACAAATATAGACAATCAACCACACAGATATTTAAATATCAATTATTTATAATGTCTAGCATCCAGATGTGAGTGAGAAAAACTCACTTTGAGTTTCGGCGAGCGTTCGAAATTTAAATTAAATCGGACGACGTCCGATTTAACCCAAATTTCTACTTGCCCGGAATGACTCCGGATCTGCACCATCTCGTAGCACTCGTTTCTGCGATTCCAACGCTTCGAGAATCGTCAAATTCTGAGAACGTATGAACAAGTTACGATTTTACAAAGTTTTGAAATAAAATTACAAAACAATTTCTTTTTCTTTTATTTTACCAAAAATAAATCAAGGCCCTTCATCACGAAATCAAATCCGCCTCCTTCTTCCCGCTCTAGAACGCAACCCTCCCAGTAAAAACCGAACCCACCATCGCCATACGTTACCCCAAAAATCACGACCACCACGGCATCTTCTACGACGATCGGCACCCATCATCTCGAAGGGCACGCCGCTACACCCCCACAGCCAGAACGCGGCCAAGCTCGGTCGTGACTCCCACCCAAAAATCGAGAACGAACGGCCATCGTTTCCCCACGCCACAACTCCCACCTCGCTGCGAATTTAACGATCTCTACCGTTGATCTAGTCGAACTCGGCGAGCACAACATTTCCCTAGTTGAAAACTTTTGACGATATTGCGTGGATAAGAAGAAAAATGGAAGGGAAAGTGGGAACGAACTGGCCATTGAAAAAAAAATAGAAACGGCGGCTGCCTCATCTCCTAGGGTTTAGATGAAAACGTTAATATATATATATATAATATTATTTAATTAATAAGATTTCTCAAATCGACAGTTTACGCAAACGACCTCCAAACTACGCGTTCCGACAGGCTATCCTGGGGTTTTCCCGCGTTCCAGACACAATGGAACAGGTTTCGTAAGCTAATTTGATCGTATGCGCGAGATACGGAATTAAACGGTCAATTTAAAATTAAATCGATTTCGATGCATTTCGAGCTGCCACGGTCAAACGACAACTCCGATTGCTACGAAAATTGAAATCCGATAATAACTATCTATTACGGATCCAATGGAACTGGTTTCGTCGAATTCCGAGACTGTGCCCCGGAAGGCTATTTTAACTCGTCTATTAAATCGAGCGATTTTCAAAATTGACGAAAACGTTTAAAATTTCACTTTTAAAATTTTATTAACTTAACAATAAATCATATAAAATTTATAAACACATTAAAAATCATTCTGGCTCAGGCCAGACCCAAATCTGCTTAAATTGCATTTTAATAATATTAAATTCATTTTTAAATTAATATAAAATCCCAAATAATAATTTATTCACTTTAAAATTCATCTAAAAATCCAACAATATTATTTATACCCAATTGAGCTTAAAAATACATTTAAACACCATTTTTATAATCATTTACCCCAAATTCACCTTTTTATCCCAATTTCGAATATTTACCTATTATTATCCATTAATCAAATTCAACCAGAATTGCTATAAATTAAAATTATAGCTCATTTTCATTGATTGAACCCAAACCCATTCATTTCAAAATCAATTAAGAATCCACATTAACATTTAAAATGAATTAAATGTTCAAATTCAATAGCTTAAAAATACGGGATGTTACATTCCTCCCCCCTTATAAAAATTTCGTCCCCGAAATTTGCTAAGGTAAAAATATACTCTCAAACTCATTTACTTATCCAATTTGCTTAGTTAAAAGCTTATATTCACTTTCCCAAAAAGTTTCAACTCCATTCCAAAACCATTTGCTTTATTTACTCTAAAGCCTTTATCTTAACACTCGTTTTCAAAATAACTTTACTTATTAATAAATTTTCCCAAAAACCCTCAAAAATTTCTAACTCCCAAAATTTTTGGAAAATTTTGGCGGAGTCTCCTTTGCACGGAGGAGCTTCTGCGATATCGCAGGATACACAAATATATATACATCGGCTCACATGGCCGGAAACCAAAATATATCACAATATATATATCATTTTCCAATTGTATTTGCGTAGGCGTACCTTTTAAGCAAATTTTAATAGCGAGCGGCTAATATAACGCATATACGCGCTCCAACTCTCTCGAACGCCTCCCGTACCTGTACTTACTCAACAAACTCATCAGTTTTCAAAAATATGAGCATTTTCATAACCTTTCTAATATAAATGCAAGCCCAACATATCCATTTCATAACCAAACCAAGCAAACTTCATCATTAACAATGTCAACCATATTTTATCAACAATTCAAAGATTTCAATCACTTTTCAAATTACTTATTCAAGTCCAACTTCATTTTATTTCACTTGAATGATTTACATTCAAGTTCACTACATACAATTCATATTTATCTCAACCAATTCATTTTTTTATTTACCATATGGTTAACATGTGCTTTACAACGTCGATCTTTTCTTTTTCAATTCCAAATTGATTCACCAACCAATTCTTATTTTAATTTGAAGTATTTGCATTTCTTTTATAATCCATTTCCATTCATATGCAAACATTATTTATTAAATGGCAATTTATTCCAATTGATCCCAAAATCAATTCCATTTGCTATTCTTAACCAATTCACTTAAATTCATTTACAAAACTCTTTGAATTGGGTTCCCATTCATATCAATTTATTCACAATTCAATCCCAATTGCTTTTAAACACTCAATTGCAAATACATGCAAATTTCCATGTCATTCAAGCAAAACAATTGCCACTTAAGCTTATCACCATTTAAAATTAATTCCAATTTAGATTCATATCCATTTTATTCCATTTTACATGGTTCACAATCCAAGTATTTCTTTTCCGAATGCAATTGTTAAATTCAATATTTCCTTACATATTTATTTCATCTCAAAAATTAATTGATACAATTGCACATGTATTTCTACTTTATTGTCTAACAATTTGCATTTAGGATTACTTAATAAAGCCCATTCACACTCATTTTGTCTTTCCCCCAAGTTGTTTAAGTTCTTCCATAATTAAGTTCAAAACTTATTTACTATTTAAGTTCATTCACATCTTTTATATCTCACTTTACCTTATCTTACTTTCTAAATTTTGACCAAACTATCAAAATTCTATTTATTGCAATACAAATTCCATTTAATTTAGCTTACACAAGATTTATTTCCAAACAATCATTTTGGATTTTGTTGAGTAAACATTTACTTCATTCATCATCACCTCAACTAAATTAAATTTCCATTAAACTAAATTCTTATCCCATTTTAATTCAAGGTTAACTAAATTATATATGCATTTTCAATTTAATTCCTTTCCAGAATTTATTCAAGTTCATCTAAATTTTATTTAGCCCACCTGAATTTAAACCATTTCCTTTACTACTTTAAATAAGAATTTAATTATATCCATTTTTATTCATAACACAACTGAATTTTAATATTCAGCTTAATTCCATCTTAGTCGAAGTTAAACCAAATTCAATTTAATCTTAATTCTCCATATCCAAGTTCAACTTATTTACTAACTTCAGTTCACTTACCTCTTTTATATTTTATAATTGTTTCACCTTACTTTGCATTCCATTTACTATTTCCATTTGTGATTATAATTCCATTTTACTTGAGTTAAAATCAAATCTTCCATTCTCAAGTTCTCCCACTTATTTACTTGTAAGTTTATATTGCTCATTTCAAACCAATCCACATTTTTATAATCACAATGTCAATTTTAACACTTAATAGCTTAAGAATAGCTTAAGAATATGAATTCATTTGCACAATCATAAGCATTTACATTTCACCGTTATCTCAACTTCCATTTAATTCCAATTCATTTAGATTTAATTCAATTTCAAATTCTTAATTTTATTTAACTTATCATAAGTTAAATCCAGATATATTCCATACACCCTCATTTATCCAAAGTAAATTTACATTCCCATATATACTCAATTCTTCTTTAAATCAACTTTCCTTTATAAGTTATATAGTTGAATCATTTCAACTTTCACATTTTTATTTTAAAATAGAATTTCCAGAATTCAATTTACCCGGATTTATTTCAAAACCAATTCGAAATAAAAATCAACACATTTCTCTTTTGATATTCAAATCAAATACCAAATCCAAAACGATCTGCTTTTACTAAAAATTTTCCTTCTTGAAAATTCCTAAAATTACTTGTTTCTCAAACAAGTCCAAACAATGTCATAATCAACTATTTTGGTAGCAATCCATCACTTTAGAAACTCGAAAATGAATTCTAATGATGTGGCCAGTATCATCAGGATTATTTTCCAGCGACTGAAGTGAGTTCAATGCTTTCCACTTCCAAAATCCACCTCAAAACAATTTCTATCCAAAAATATTTCCCCAAAATATACTCCATTCTTACAAATGCTTTTGAAAACATTTCTAACATTTCCACAAAGTTTAATTCCCAAAACTTTGTTTAATTCCATTTGAAATCCCTTTCAAAATTTCCGGGGTCAAAATTCTAGTTTAAATCAAATTTTAATTTTTTTTACTTTTCTTATTTAAAACATATCCAGTCAATTCCCTTTGGTTATAAACCATTTTAATATTTTAACTTATTATTTTCTTATATATATCATTTCAAATTTTAGATCATGTTTTAATTTCTTATTTGATTATAGAAGAAACAACCAAACAAGCATCCAATACATATAATAATTTAGAAAATTATTTCTTTTTATATCAAAATACAATTTTGAGTAAAATTATTTCATTTACCCACTTTAAAAACAATACTATGTCGGTTTATCTTGTTTAAGAGTTTAGAAACCCCTATCGATACGGTTGTACTTCCCGTACCGACCAGAATTCATAAACACTCAACCGATAAGTCAACACAGTACAAAAACAATTTTATATCCACTAACAAGTACGCTCTCATAGCTATTATTACACTCAACTCATTATAGAGTACTTCTGACTCTATTATAAATGAGTAAATTTCCCCACCAAAGCCTAGGTTGTCGCCAATCTAAGCTCTGATACCAACTGTGACGACCCGCCCTTCTCGACCCTCGAAAATCGACACAAAATACTCAACAGTATAATATGCCGACGATCGAACGCCGGAAAAGACAGATTGTAGGAAAAGAAAGAAGGTAGAAGAAGAAGAAGAAGAATGAACTAAACAACATCAAAACCTCACAATCGCAGCGGAATAAAATATAATATATAGAACAGAACTTTACACAAATCAAAACTATATCTGTTTATATACAATATATCATCATCAGAGTATATCAATACAACCAACCATAATGAGATACATGACTAACAACAATCATAGCAGCGGAATATAAACAAGTACGAATAATACGCCTCGACTCCAGCTCCTCTTCTGCTCCATAGCAACCTATCCTGTAAAATACTCGGTCTGACCCGAGCATTATAATAAAATAACACCCGAGTCAGTCTGGAATACCAGCGCATCATAAATACATCCAAACTGATTATTAAAGTTTCAAAAATCCTTTGGAAACAAAAGCATCTCGTAAGACCACGCCACAAATAAACATGTCGGGTTTTTACCTTACGATAGCTAAAACACTTTTTATAAAAATCCTCTGATATTATAATAGTGTCTATTTACAAATACTTATAAAATAGCCGAAATTGTTACATCTATTAAATTCCGGCATACTAGCCACAACGTGGGTAATACAAACAAAACTCGTACAAGGCACGTAGGGAGAATGGATTTCCAACGAATGACTAGGCACTGGGGTACCACCTATCACAGTACGTGGCCTAGATCACAGTACCGAGGAGTACGCCCGCTCCCCTGCAACACAAGACCGGAATCATCACTTACTGGATAATTCCAAGTAAAATCACCCCACGGTTGTGATCAGCAACCGCACCACTAAGCCGAAATAAAAGGGACATCTAGACAGGGATGACCTTACTCTCAAGTGGGGGCTACCCACGAAGCCTTGCTGCATAACCCCTGATTTTCAGTCATTCCCGGTTGATGAGGCTTGAGGCTAAGCGTTACCTTTACAGCACATATCCCTTAGAATGCCCATCGTCCACCTGACGATGTCACGAAAGCATTCGTCCATACAAGTCCGTCCCGGGTCCGAACGGAACCGAAGGCACTACCCCTACTACATCCATTTTGGAAATATCCTCAGGATTAGTAGCGACTAGCCCTTGCACTTCACAGCTCCATCTTCGACTCCGAAATCGTTTTCGCGAAACGTACAAACCGGATCGAAGTGGTTTTCGAGTCTCCAGACCTAGAATCCCGGTATACGGAAACTCGATCCCGGTCTCTTCGAAACGATCAGCGCATTTGGCCAATATTGATAGTCGGTGATTTAACTATCAATTAATGTTCACAAACATCCATACACATCCATCACACTATAAATAATCTCCATATTATTTATTTTCTTCTAATATCTTTCAAAGATATATTTTCACATTTTCAAAACTCGTTTGAAAACAATTTTCCAAAACTCTTCCTTTACAAGGTAAATCCTTTACCCTTTATTCCCATCGGGAATAACCAAGTATAAAACAATTTGCATTTAAAACAATTAAAATAATTTATACTAAAATATACTTTAAAATATGAAAATTACTTCTATCTATTTACTCAAAATATAAATTTAAAATATGTGAAGAAAACTAGTCATTAACACATAAACTTTGATTTAAAAATAAGGGTTTAGTTTAACTAAATTCAAAATAGCGTTATAAGAAGAAAAATGCTAATTTTAACAACTTAAGCTAAAACCAACTTTTAAATAATCCATTTGTAAAAATAATTGCTAGTATACTCCCAAATTATTACGGTATTAAAAATTATTAATTTATTTCTTTAAAAATAACGATTTCTTAAAAATACTTTTAAAACGATTTAAAACTTAACCTTAGTTAAATAGAAATCTTTTTATAAACATTTACTTGGTTTTCCCAGGGAAACACTTTCCCGTTTCTAAACATTCCAAAGTACTCTTTCATATAAATCCACTGATTTATTTCAAGTCAATTATGTTTTACAACATAAATCCCAAATCCCATATTTAACTATAACTTCCTCCGAAGTTCACACCCAATTTCCCATATCCGGAAATTCATTTTTAAATCATAGTTTAAAACATTTTAAATTAAACATTTTTGGTGAATTTCCAATGGAAGCCAAATTTCCAATTCACTTAATTAAATTTCAATGAAATACGGCATTTCAAACATTCTATTTTTCATTTGAACTTGTTAATTTATAGTCGGAAACTCCATTTTAACATATTTTTAATCTCCGGATAACATTAGTCATTATTAAAATAAACACCGTTATTTTAAACAATTTATAATTTCATAAATTTAATTTCCAGAAAACTATACTTTCCATTTACCCATTTCATAAACTTCCCATTATATTCAAAATCCCAATTTGACCCAATTTACATTTTTCTTTTCAAATCCGATTTCAAATTTTATTCTTTGAAATTCTAAATTTAACAATTCATTTTATTTCGTAAAAACACAATTTATCCATTTATAATTAAATTCTGTGATTATACTTTATACAACAATTTCACAGTACAATTAAACTTCCAGATTTATCAATCACAACATATAAACAGGTATGACTATCAACTATAAATAATTGCTACATTTTGAGGAATCCAGTTGGATCCCTCCAACCTGTTTCTTCCTGCATCACAAATGTTAGCACATCACAATATAAATATCAATCCAGACAGATAAACACAAATATAGACAATCAACCACACAGATATTTAAATATCAATTATTTATAATGTCTAGCATCCAGATGTGAGTGAGAAAAACTCACTTTGAGTTTCGGCGAGCGTTCGAAATTTAAATTAAATCGGACGACGTCCGATTTAACCCAAATTTCTACTTGCCCGGAATGACTCCGGATCTGCACCATCTCGTAGCACTCGTTTCTGCGATTCCAACGCTTCGAGAATCGTCAAATTCTGAGAACGTATGAACAAGTTACGATTTTACAAAGTTTTGAAATAAAATTACAAAACAATTTCTTTTTCTTTTATTTTACCAAAAATAAATCAAGGCCCTTCATCACGAAATCAAATCCGCCTCCTTCTTCCCGCTCTAGAACGCAACCCTCCCAGTAAAAACCGAACCCACCATCGCCATACGTTACCCCAAAAATCACGACCACCACGGCATCTTCTACGACGATCGGCACCCATCATCTCGAAGGGCACGCCGCTACACCCCCACAGCCAGAACGCGGCCAAGCTCGGTCGTGACTCCCACCCAAAAATCGAGAACGAACGGCCATCGTTTCCCCATGCCACAACTCCCACCTCGCTGCGAATTTAACGATCTCTACCGTTGATCTAGTCGAACTCGGCGAGCACAACATTTCCCTAGTTGAAAACTTTTGACGATATTGCGTGGATAAGAAGAAAAATGGAAGGGAAAGTGGGAACGAACTGGCCATTGAAAAAAAAATAGAAACGGCGGCTGCCTCATCTCCTAGGGTTTAGATGAAAACGTTAATATATATATATATAATATTATTTAATTAATAAGATTTCTCAAATCGACAGTTTACGCAAACGACCTCCAAACTACGCGTTCCGACAGGCTATCCTGAGGTTTTCCCGCGTTCCAGACACAATGGAACAGGTTTCGTAAGCTAATTTGATCGTATGCGCGAGATACGGAATTAAACGGTCAATTTAAAATTAAATCGATTTCGATGCATTTCGAGCTGCCACGGTCAAACGACAACTCCGATTGCTACGAAAATTGAAATCCGATAATAACTATCTATTACGGATCCAATGGAACTGGTTTCGTCGAATTCCGAGACTGTGCCCCGGAAGGCTATTTTAACTCGTCTATTAAATCGAGCGATTTTCAAAATTGACGAAAACGTTTAAAATTTCACTTTTAAAATTTTATTAACTTAACAATAAATCATATAAAATTTATAAACACATTAAAAATCATTCTGGCTCAGGCCAGACCCAAATCTGCTTAAATTGCATTTTAATAATATTAAATTCATTTTTAAATTAATATAAAATCCCAAATAATAATTTATTCACTTTAAAATTCATCTAAAAATCCAACAATATTATTTATACCCAATTGAGCTTAAAAATACATTTAAACACCATTTTTATAATCATTTACCCCAAATTCACCTTTTTATCCCAATTTCGAATATTTACCTATTATTATCCATTAATCAAATTCAACCAGAATTGCTATAAATTAAAATTATAGCTCATTTTCATTGATTGAACCCAAACCCATTCATTTCAAAATCAATTAAGAATCCACATTAACATTTAAAATGAATTAAATGTTCAAATTCAATAGCTTAAAAATACGGGATGTTACAGCTGTTGAACTTCAGTATAGACAGTCCACTTTGTTTATTATTAAATCATGATATGGTGTCCATTGAACAACTATATTTGGGTCTAAAAGTATTAAAAGTAAAACACTATTCAATAGAGAATTAGTCTCCTCATTTATATGGGATTAGTATCACGGCTAACTAGCTTAAGGTCAAAATCTCTTGCCAGAGTAATACTGTTAATAAAAAATATTATTGTTGAATCAAGAACTTTGTTTTTGGACTTACCAAGTCGAATGTGGACGATATTGGAATTTTGATCAAATCCAAATTCCATAAGCCTTAATGTGATATAAATTTGACAAAGAGAATTTTTGTAAATTGTCGTCACTACCGGGTACCACTTATAATAATTAAAATTGGATTTTACCAAAACATGTGTAAATAAATTTAGCCAAAATGTCACACCACTAGCTAAGGTGACATGTGAATGTTAATATTTGAACTGTTCAATATTCATTGCTGACAAAATTTACACATTTGAGTCACACAACAGAAACCATGAATACTACAAATGAACCACACGACTCAATTAATTTTTAATCGTTGAAAATTAATTAATTAATATTTATGAAATATTAATTATTGAATTTTATTTGATTTGTTTGAATACCATTGGTATTTAAAAAGGTGCATGTATAAAAGTTATAAATGCGAAAATGGATATACGATGTATGTAAAAAATATTTAATTTCAATTTATATGGAATAAATACTAAAAAGGGCTTTAAATAATTAAAGAAAATAATGTTTATGAAATTTTGATTATTAAAATTTTATTCGATTTGTTTGAACCATTAGTATTTAATTAAGTTCATATATGGAAGTTATAAATGCGCGTATCTATATACAATATCGACAGAAAATTTAAATTGGATTTAAACAGGATTAATACTAATTAGGTTTTGGAATTCTTTTGGGTCCAACCACCAATTCCATGGCCGGCCATAGCTTGTGGGATATGAGGAGTCTTTTGTTTTTGAAATGAAAAGGAGAATCTAAATTAAAGGAAGGTGAGTTATCATATATTTAATAACATCTTTATTTCCTCCTTTATTTTCAATTTGCCTCTATCATTTTTCTCTCCTTCCTAATGTTGGAACTGGGCAAGCCCGCAATGAAAGTTATGGGTGAATTTCAAATTTTTCTTACCTTATTGGATCTTTATTGGGCCTATGAAATCTAATTTACTCAGAACATTTCTAACTTTTATTTAAATAAAATCTCTTATTTTATTTAAATTTATAAATTATATAGTTTATTTAATTTATATATTAATACATATAAATATATGCATATGTATCATTTACATATACGTATGTGTGTGCATGTGTAATATGATAACCCGTGCAAGGTATAACATATCCCTATATAGATGTTAGGATTTACATCATAACAGACACATTAGCTCATCCGATATACAATGTATGTTGTCTAAATATATGTATGTATATAAACTATTACTTATATATAAATATTATAAGTAATATATATATATACACATAAGTTAAGATCGTTTAAATAATTTTATATAAATGTAAAATATTTAAATATATATGTGTTTAGATAAAATTTATAAATAAAATATTAATAATATAGGTATATATACGCATATTATTATAATATGTCTATTTATTATAAATAAGTTATTTAAATATTAAAATAATATATATATATATTATTAAACTGTGAATAACATATGTACCAGTATACATAATGATAAAATAATAATTTTACTTAAAATAATACACACACACACAAATATACTTAATATATATATATATATATATAAATTAACCAAATTAATTTTTTTTAAATTTCAGATAGTGCGTGCAATATAAAAAATTATTACTACTAATTTTATTATTTTAAAATATATTTTCAATTGAATATTCATTAAAAATTAAATTAAATATGAGTAAAAAGTCATTTTCAAAATATTTTTTTCAAAATTTAAATTTCCAGTAGAGCATATATGATATTTGAAGTTTGAAAAAAAATCACATTATTTCTAGTCAAATTTTATTTTTTATTAATTTTTGGCCTGTAATAATAATTATTAGAAATAAAAGAAATGATTTTTAATTTTTAATTTTAGTTGAGAGATTAACTTATGATAATTTAATTTTATAAAATTTAAAAATTAATTTTCGTAACATATTTTTTTATATGATTTATTTATGTAGTATATTGATTTAAATAATTATAAAAATTAATTTTTTTCTATTGAAAATTACTATTGCCGTATAGTTATATGTTTAAAATTATATGATCAATTTTAACCATAGGATCATATTGTAATTAAATATAAACCATATATGTATAATTAAATAATATATGTGTATATATATACTAAAATAATAATAGTCAATACATATAAATAGGCGGATGTACAAATTTGATATATAAATAAATTGATCTTTTAAGGGACGGTATGGCTAAAGTCACTATTAAGTTTCAAAATACACTAAACATCCTTGCCAAAAAGTATGTAAATTAGGTCTTTAGAATTAAGTTACTGAATGATTGCATGCATTTATGTAATCATTCAGTGAATAATTGCAGACATTTATGCAATTATATCCAAAAATTGCAGACATTTCTACAATTATTCACCAAAAAAATTACTGAAATTTCCACAATTATTCACTGAATAATTGCATAAATGTATGCAATTATTCAGCAACTTAGAACCTAATTTACAATCTTTTTTTAGGGAGGAGTTTTCATGTATTTAGTTTGATTTTAAGGACCTGAGCCTAATATTCACTTTTTTTAATTTATAAGTTTATACATACATATAACCAAACTAATTTGTGACAACACTAATATATATCAAAATCGTCACCTAACTAACAATATAATAATAATATATACGTACAAAATATTATTAAGAAATTATAAACTATAATTCAATGGAAATCATATCTAAGAGCCAAAGCCTTGAAGCAAACCTTGAAAGGATGAACTCTTTCTTTTGAAACCTTTCCCGATTCGGCAGATTGCTAGTTCATGAACCGTTGAACTTCACCTATCAAATAATAGTGAATTGATTTGATTTGAGCTTTGGATATTAGAAAGATGGAAGAGGGTAGGTTGGTCAGCAAAGGAACATGAATGGAAGCTCCAAAAAGAACCTTTAACAAATGGAGGAAAAGATATTTAAATAGAGGAAGGAAAGGATAAAGTTTAGGATCATATCTTTTACTCAATCTCCTTCCATCTCAGCCACACATTTTCACTCCTCTTTAGCTTATCAACTAGCAACCTCTAACCATTTATTCCAACCAACCCTATCAGCCCCATGTTAGGCTAAACCCATTTAAAGCCTGAACGAATATTTTGCATTTTAAATCTAACTTAAAACGCTTGTCGATATCCTATATCAACTCATGTATTTATAACTTTTATAAATACATTTAATACTCATCTATCCAATCAAAATCAAATTTATAAATATTATTTCATAAATATTATTTAATTTAACCAATTTATAATAATTATAAACTAATAAAATCATTTGGTCAAAGGATTGGTCAGCGATTAATATCGGACTATTTGAATATTAACGTTTACACGTCACTTAGTAGGTGGTGTAGCATTTTCGGCCAAATTTATCACTTACTTGGTTTCGATATAATCCAATTTCACTTTGTTAAGCGTTACCCGGTTGTGACTTTTATTTTACACCAATTCTTGTCAAAACTATATCACTTAGGACCGGTGGAATTTAGTAATGGTCAAAATTCCAATATCAACCATATTCAACTCTATAGTCCAAACACAAAGTCCTTGGTTCAATAATAACAATTATTATTAGCTGAAATGCTCTGACCAGAGACTTTGACTTTGAATTGCTTAAGTTGACCGTGATACTAACCCCATATAACTGAGGAGACGAATCCCCTTTTGAACAGTGCTTCACTTCCAATATTTCCATTTGACCCAACTATAGTCACTCGATGGACGCTGTTTTAATATTTGACTATAATCAAAGTAGAGCTTTCATATTGAAGATCCATGGTATTCTCAAGTCGAGAGAACTATTTAAATCAGTCGCATCGATATTTTCTGTTTGACCGATATTAACCAACATAAAACTATTAAGAGGTTCATTCCATAGTTATCCAATAACTATAAGTACATAACCCCTGGGTGCCTCCAGTTGTCATGAGTAATACACCGCCTAATATTTAGAGAGCATTACATATTCTAGTATTAACGGATACATCGATATCTGTCTCAATGCATCTTGAATAGGAACATTTAAAATGATATATTTGTTTTCAATGTGATAAATTACTCACGGTTACAACACTTTGTAACTACTATCACAAAACATACCATTTATGGATTTTCTATTAAATATATTTTTAATTAATATAACACATTATATCAAGTATATAATAGAAATATAACATCTTTTATTTCAAACAAGATTGGTTATCAAGTTAGATATATGTAACAAATTACATAATTTCCCCTAGAGCATACCCCTAACTCTATCAATCTCCCACTTGCACTTGGGATCAATTATGGAATCTTATTATAATTTCTCCAATTAGTTTTCTCAAAACCAATTACATCAATCCCTCGGTGAATAGGTATGTTAATATGTTTCAATAATCTATTTTATCGATCAACTCTATCCAATACTGATAAACTACCTTTATCATGTGGAACAATTTGGAGTATGTCTCTCAACTTCCAGTGAGCTCTATATTCTGTTATGAACTATATTGTGACAATGTTTTGAGATTCTCAACATTTAGAACCACCCTCTACCCAGTTATAAATTTATGCATTTATATTTATATACATTACTTTATTGCGACACTATTCAAGACAGTGTACTTAGCGTTTTTCATTTCATCAGCCATGGTCTTTCAATTGGAACATTTTCAACTTAAAGATTCTTGACTTGAATTTATTATTGGCATATAATACTCAATATCACTTATGAAAATTTGATTCCAAACACTCCTTCATATCGTTATTTCCATAAACAATTCTCTAGTATTTTGTAAATACACGGGAACACATCAAACAACCATTTAGTGATATCAATTTGGATTTGATATTTGCTTCATGTATCAAATACATAAGCAAATTATTATATCATAGACAACATAACATGTATAATAATTTTTTTTGCTAATGCATAAGGAATCTATCTTACATGTTCCGTATTAAACATTTTAAAAAGGTGTTCTAGCATATCGTTTTGGGACATTCCTAATATCTTTTATACTACTATAAAGACATCATTTACATATCCAACATCGAATATTAAAACAACTAAAACTGATTTTAACACAAGTACATCGTTAACAATCAGCGCTGTGTTGTTCACTTATGATTTAGAAATATCTATATACTTTTTTTAACTTTCTTTCTTATGAGCCCGCGCTTCCTTTTCATTTTGATTGACAATCAAACTATTCGATATTCTCATCAATACATTCAATTGATGCTCGTCGAATGACACTTTCGTATCTGTTCTTGAATCATATCCAAAAACTCATAAAACCAATATCACTTCCATTGACTTTGAGACACTTTCGTTATTATGTGTAAATAGTTTACACTAAATCATTATTTAGAATTTTCTGTTTCAACACATACGTACCAAAACATAAAGTTATAGTAAGTGCCAATTTTTGTGAGTAAAATCCGAACCTATTTAAGCACATCGAATGGTGAATCTATTACGTTAATTTCAATATATGAAATTTACAGTATTATTCTTATCAATATGCCTTATTATATTCTAACTGCAATTGTCTTTCCCTTAAAGACACATTTGCGGCCAAAAGGATCATATCCTTTCGGATACAACTATCAAAATCAAATTTTGACACTGTAGTTGGAATCTATTTCGGATTTGCACATCGTACCATATCATAGAGTCAATACTCTTAATAGTATAATTAAACGCTATATAATTAAACAATTGAGGAATATTGATTCTTAACATTGACAAAAAACTCATAGTTTTTCTTTAATGTACAAGTATACTCATTAGACGTTCTAATGTATTTGTGTTCATTTCGGTTTGGTCACTTTTATTTCATTCTTTGTGATAAGTTTTATCCATGGATTATATCCACGTCCATTTTACATCCAATAATTTCTCAAAGAAATTCCTTCGCTACAAAGTTGGTATTTCTTGAAATAACAATTGTTTCTCAGTGCAACAGAACATGCAGTCATAAACATGTTACGAATTTCTTTATACAAAACTGATTTTGCATTTGTTTACAATATATTTATGTTCACAACATAGATCAGTCATCCAATGACTATTGTAACCAAACTTCTTTTAGGCGATTCATACAAGATCCCTTATAAAAAATTATCACATGCAGACTTTCGACTTACAAAACTGGTCAAGTCTTTGGTCTAGGATATGTTGGGGTTTCTTATAAACCCTTATCTCATATGATATTATAAACTATTATTTAGATGGAATAATATTAACCTTGTGTACTATATTTAAGTACGTGACCTTATAGAAAGAAGTTAACTCAACTTCGCTCATAATTAATTGTACTTTGTCCAACAAAGTTCAATTACTCCTTATCGATACATCATTATGTATCATAGGGAGGAGTGACCTTTTGAGACAAAATCTTTATTTTGTTTCGATACATATGGAACTCCTTCCAATATACTCACCCATTCGATCAAATCGAATCATTTCTATCGTTGTTACATTATTTACTTCCATTTTATATTACATGATCTTATCTTATACTTATATATGTGTATCGAATACACATGTCCATGCTGTGATGACTCATTGGTCAATATAATGAAGTACGTGGAAATATTTTGGTGTTAATAGACTTATGATTGCATATGTCTATATATCAATCCAAAGAGTTCATCACCTCCTATGACGTTCCCACTAAATAAGTGCATTGACATTGAATATTTGAGATATAATTAACTAGTACCATATGATTCAGAATCATATAATAAAAATTATGGCTTAGTCTATAGTTTCAAATAATTGTAAATAATTTTAGATACTTCAGTATTTTCAATTATATCACTTTTGTTATGAAAACAATACCACATTAAAGTTTTATTTCATAATGAATATTCATAATATTTATACTGAAATATAACTATGTCTATTTTTCAATCGACATTGAAAAGTAATCATTATTTCATAAATAATGTTCTGTACCTTTGCGAAAACAATTTCATAACCTAATGCAATCAATAAGTGTTATATGACATATTCCCATTATTTTCGCCATTACTATAATAGCGTACAGAATTTGGAGGTCCATTATTCACTTAATATAGATTATTTATTTCATACACTACAGCTAGTTTATAGCGGAGAGTTCTTTGATCAGATATCTTGAACTCAAATAAATTAGTCTAAAAGAAAACAATTTTCTATATGAAAATACATTTCGGAATAGAAATCATATTTCTTATTCCAATATTAAGTAACAATTATTATTTTACAATTCTCATTTTCGATTATTCTTTATGAAGCAGAAGTGACTATTTACTATCTTTATCCCAACCATACCTTAAATCACATCTACATTTGTACACTCGTTTTTCTTTTTGAATGGTCTAACCATTCGAAATAAATCCCTTACCATAATATCATAATGAACCCTTTACAAAAGCGCACTTGATTATCCTTAACATTTAAGGACATCAAATATGTTGCACTTTGCATAAACAGATCAAACTGAGGTTTCAGTGATTGAGTACTTAGATATATATTGTAGTTTTGTTCTTGTGTTACATTTAACATAATTCGATCCTTTTATAATCAATCAAATTGAATAATCAATCTCACAGTACTGTTTATTGGCTTATTTCAAATGAACTAACTTCATCGAAGTACTGTATATTACAAACAATGACCATTCCCTATATAACACATAAATGCGATAGTATATGGATCAAATATCCATAATCTTGTATTGCTTTAGATTTCGAAACTCATAGCATGCAATACATGGTCTCAATTAAATAAACGTGTATGCGACTAAATTACGAATGTATTTTGTAGTTGTAAAATCAGGTGCTTGCATGGGTATTGAAACATTAACATGCAAGAAGCTTTTATTAGTAAGTATATATTATATTTCTATTTGTTAATTTTCAATTCATTTCATTTGTATATTTTATTTGATAAACGTTTTATCAAGTATATTAAATGCACAACTTTATTAATGTAGATTATTATAATATTATATAGCATATGTTCTTACAACATTAGAAATAATTGTTATCATTTCATTTTTCTAATAAGGCTCTCACTTGTCTTTTATGTTTCAAAAAACCCTAAGCGAAACTTAGAAGTCTTTCGACTTCAGTAGTGGGTGTTAGGACTTGTTTGTCTTAGGATTTTGACCTTGAGTTTGCTTAACAATTCATAGCCCCACAAATGATGGATAACTGCTTATCGGTTATATCACATTTAACTCCTAACATATGGTTCCTTGTCCTAATCTCATTTCGACCTTGAGTTTGCTCAACAAATCGAAATGAAATTATTCACTTGCAACTACATATCGCGACGGCCTAAGTATAGTATATGTACCTTGAGTTTGCTCAACAAGTACATATAGTTATCTTACCTCGTCTATTCAACATATTAATAATACTACACATTACATCCCTATCTTGAGTTTGCTTAACAACTAAGGAGTATGCAAGTAATTTATTAATACATATATATATGGTAGAGGACAACATTATATTGAAGATTCATAATCTTCAGTATATTATATTGAGTGATATCGACTTATGGAATAAAGTATTTCTTATGAAATACTCTCATGATTCAAGTATTGGACACATCAGAAATCACTATATACATACATTTACATATGTATTTATTCGTTAAGTCTATTTTGGGTTTCTTTAATGTTCCACCTTTAGTTTATACATTCATATTATATAAGTTTTATTATTGTATGACTTTTATATTTCATATACTTGTATAATACCCTTATGTATAATATTATATTAATTAAATCTTATTTAATTAATTTTTAATTAATTAACATTTTAATTAATTTTATATTATTTTAATATAACATTTATATTAAATATTTATTACATATTATAACCTTTACAATATTACACACATATCTTATATATATGCATATTCATTTAATTAATTAACCTTTATTTAATTTATTTAATCAATTATCCTTTAATTAATTTATTTAATTAGATAACTTTAACTAAATTATATTAATTTCAAAATTCAATTCATATACATATATGTATACTTATGTTATTTTAAACCTTTTAAAATAGCATAACATATATCAGTATATATGATATATGTATACATTTATTAATTAACTTATTTAACTAATTTATTTTATTAATCTTATTGATAAATTATAAAATTTTGAAATTAATATTTATTTTCAAACATTTTGAAAATTTTTATCATATTATAACTTTCATAATATTTGAATATCATATTTTAAATTAAACTTTTAAATTTAAAACACTATATTTTAATTTTCAAACAATTTTGAAAATTAGTTTAAGGCTTAATTCAAATTTGGGCCTTTTATATTAAGAACAACTTTTAGGCTGTAAGCTTAATAGTTAACCCTAACGTGACTAATTTAGAACACATAGGCTATTAGGCTTCATTACTATTTTTTTAACTAGGTCAGCCCACAGCAGAAGTTATGGGTGAATTTCAAAGAAATTTACCCTAATGCATCTTTATTGGGCTTATGAAGTCTAATTTATTAAGAAGATTTCTGAATTTTATTTCAATAAAATCTTTTATTTTATTTAAATTTATAAATTATATAGTTTATTTAATTTATATATTAATACATATAAATATACACATATGTATATGTATGTACATGTTTAACATGCTAACCCTAAACATGCTAACCCATGCAAGGTATAACATGTCCGTGTATATAGATATTGGAATTTACATCACAATGGACGTGTTAGCTCATCTGATATGTTATGTATGTTGTCTAAATATATGTATGTATATAAACTATTAATTATATATAAAATATTATATACATATAAATCTGTTACCCGATTGCTCGGCCCGGCCACTAGATACTAGTTGTAGAGGTTCTGATGGGATAAAAATGATACTCGAGCCAGAGGAAGGTTGGAAAATGTAAAAGGTTGGCTCGAATTAAGAGGTTTAGCATATGTACATGTCATTTGGTACGAAAGCATGGCTCGACCAGTATACATGGTTCGGCATGCAAGAGCCGTTCGACCTGGATACATCGTCCGGTTTGAAGATGTGGTCCGGCCTGAGTACACGGGTCGGCCTACATGCATGGTTCGGCCTGGTGTGGTGATGTATGTCGCTCGGTGGGAAGAAAAGTGTTAGAAGGGACTTAACGCACGTCGTTCGACCGCATTCGTTCGGCTAACATGGCTTGGTATTTCTCGTTCGGTCTGTATGGTCCGGTGTATATCGCTCGGCCAGCATTGGGAGGCCAAGTGGTTCGATCGGGATGGAGGAGCCGTTGTCATCCGGACGAGGTTGTTTTGGCACGAGCGTTAGATTTAGTTGTTGCAAAGCAAGATGAGGGATTTAACTGATTCGCGGAAGTCGACATCAGATTGAGGAATTCAGCATTGCTTCACTTCGAGTTCAGCCGCGGGTTACTCCGAGTCCTTTGAGAGCTCGCTTCGAGTCAATCACCCGATAACCACCTTCGACCACCCTGGATCGGCATCTGTCGTTCGGCGTGTCTTGTTCGGCATACCTGGCTCGGTGTTCAAAAGTCACCTGCTACAGGCCGAAGTACCTTGTTCCTGGGCCCATGGAGGAAGTCCAGCCTATCTTCGTCTATAAATAGAGGGGGAGGGGCACAGTGAAAAGGGACCTTTTTTCGACAACTCCGGGGAGACTCTGCCATTTCGAAGACTCATCTATTTTCGATCCAAACTTGTAATCAAGTTGTTAGTGCACAGATTGTATCTGTATCCAATAATTTGAAGAAGCAATAAAGATAAAACTCAAAGTGGACGTAGGCAGTTACGCCGAACCACTATAATTCTGGTGTTCTTGTTTCTATAGTTAATTTGCATACATTCCTTAATTTTAATTTTCTATCTTCATTAATCTCTCTACACAAATCCTTTCTTGGGTGTTAGTGACCAATTTTGGTGCTAACATTTTGGTGCTTTCACTGAGAACCGCATTCTCAGGCTGTTAGGATCTCCTTTGTTGCTACTGGATTGAGGAAATCCCCCGAAGAAGATCCGAGTTCGTTCGTAAGAAGTCCATTGATTCTACTCAGAGTTCCAACCGATAACTCTACAATGGGAAGACCACGTACTAGATCAGCCTCCCACAGTGCAGATGTCAATGAGACCGCTAGCGTCCAACAAGTAGGACCTAACAATCAACAAGTTAATTTGAGCGCAAGGACCATCACCGCCCAAAACCAAACGGAAGCTGTCACCGGGACAGAGTTCAACGAGCTGATGAGAGAACTCATGGAAAGTAGGAGACAGCTTAACGAGCAGATTCAAGCTAACGCCAACCTCATGACTTAACTTACTCAACAACAGCATCAGAATGCTGGAGGAAGTCTCGCTTCCTACTCCTCGTCCGACAGCTCTGCTTCATCTGATGAACATCCCAGGTGTAGACGCCGTAGAACTGAAACAACGCAAACAGGTGCAGTGCACCAGGGAAATCGCGCTCAATTGAAACAGTAAACTTAGGATCTGGAGCACGGGTGGAAGCTGGACGATTGGCTCACCAAGGTCATGACGAAGTAGGTCCCCGGGATACACATTTGGTAGAACGCCAATAGAGGAGGTACCAATCGGAACGGTCTAGCAGGACGGATTCCAACTTGCCATCCTCCATACAAACCCCAGACCTATCAGCCATGGTCAGACAGTTGATGAGGGAAAATCAAGGTTTAACTAATGATGATTGGGGCGTATCTAGGAGTCATACTCCGTTCAGAAATGCTATCCTACAAGCTGAGTATCCCAAGAAGTTTAATATGCCGACTATCCCGGCCTACGTGGGGAAGACTGATCCCCGACAACATGTAATGAGGTATGGGTGGATAATGGATTCAGCTAGGGCGAATGATGCAACTAAATGTAGTTGTTTCCCAATAACCTTATCTGGAATCGCTACCATGTGGTTTACCCGACTTCCTCCACGGTCTTTCTCCAATTTTGATGAATTAGCGACGAAATTTGTGGAGCAGTTCAGGATTCATGCCACTCATCCCAAGGATGTTATGTCCTTGTCTAGTGTAATTCAGGCCCCAGGGGAATCGTTAAAGGAGTACTTACAAAGATTCCACGTTGCTGCTACTGAAGTTAGCAACCCAAATGACCATGCCATTTTAATGACCGTAATGCGAGGAGTAGATCCAGATTCAGAGTTTGGTGATTGGCTGGCAGGAAAGCCTTCGGCTATGCTGGAACGTTTTTATTCAAAGGCGCACCAATTTATAAGAAGGGAGGAAGCCAGGTGGACGAGGCGAGATAATGCACCAGGACTCGGCAAGGAGACTGTGCAAAGCAACATTGCTGTAAAACAATCTGGTGACAACTCTGGAAAAGTCCAGGTCAATGTTCAAAACAAGCCTGAGCAGTCAAAAGGATCCGGAGGAGGAAATTCCAGAAAGGAAAGGAAGCCGGAAAGTGGAAACCAAGGATCCTAACTTACAATGAATACACTCCTCTGAATGCATCTCTGGAAAATATTTACCTATCGACCTGTAATACTTTCCAATATCGAAAGCCACACCCAAAAGAGTCCACCGAAGAGCAAAAGTGGACTGGGAAGTATTGCCACTTCTATGAGACTTATGGGCACAATATCGGGGATTGTAGGCACCTCCATGATGAGATTGAAAAGCTGATTCGATAGAAAAAGTTACAGGAGTTTGTAAAGAACCCTCAGGAAGGTGGACAGGGGACATCCGACCACAATCGCGGACATGCCCCACGACGGTCTGAGGAACCCATTCGGACTAGAGGTAGATTAGTTATAAACACGATAGTCGGTGGGCCTCACCCTGCAGACAAGAATTGGCAAGAAATGGAGTGTTATGCTAGTTCCTTAAAGCATGCAGGTTTTGAATGTTGTTCAAACACGGAAGATGGAACTCCGACTAAGCAACAGCGAATGATGACGGATGATATAGTGCTCAGAAGTAGAGATGCCGATCAGGTGGAGGCACATACCATTGACCCGATGGTCATCTCGGCCACTATTGGGCCAGTGTTTGTGAGAAGAACACTGATTGACTGTGGAAGTTCTGTTAACATCCTCTTCAAAAAGACATACGACCAGATGAAGATGGAGACAAAGGATCTAAAACCATCCAAAGCCCGCATTTATGGCTTTAATGTGTGGCTACTGATGCAGTGGGTTTTGTTGAATTGCCAGTTGAACTTGGAGAAGGTGAACGTAGGAGGGTGCGGATCCTACCGTTCATCGTTTTGGATGTCGATTCTCCGTATAATGTGTTTCTAGGTCGACCGGCCCTGGCAGAGTTTAGGGCAGCTTTGGCCTCGTGGTGTTTAACCTTGAAATTTCCGACGGATAAAGGAGTTGGTGTTGTGCATGGCGATCAGGCGACTGGTCGTGCGTGTTATGTGGCTGAATTGAGAAAGTCCTAGCAAAGAGAGAAAGGAAAGGTTGTGGACAACTCCATCCGCATCCGAGTCACTGAAGATTGACAAGTAATGCCCGAGCCTTGGCTCGGGCAACATGATTGGATCTATAGAGATATAGATCCGAGGGACGATGATGAGGAACCCGAGGAGGCAA
Organism: Allium fistulosum; assembly: GCA_030737815.1. Classification (NCBI taxonomy): domain Eukaryota; kingdom Viridiplantae; phylum Streptophyta; class Magnoliopsida; order Asparagales; family Amaryllidaceae; genus Allium; species Allium fistulosum. The sequence continues at coordinate 414,612,236 of CM060906.1, forward strand.
AAGCAGCACCGGGTGAACTAGAGATTGACATTCCAGTCAGCCACGATGACCCATCCCGGGTACTTAAGATTGGATCACAACTCAACCCCTCGATGATCGAGGATCTTACTGATTTCCTCCGAGCGAATCTGGATGTCTTCGCTTGGACACATTCTGATATGTGTGGGATTTCTCCCTCTATTGCGAGTCATATGTTAAACATAGACCTGAAATACGTGCCGGTGAAGCAAAAAAGGAAAGGCATGGACCCGGAGAGGTCCGCTACTCTCAGAGAGGAGGTGGACAAACTCAAAGCCAATGGGTTCGTCCGCGACGCCCTCTACCCAGAATGGGTCTCTAACCCCGTACTAGTGAGAAAAGCGAATGGGAAATGGAGGACCTACATGGATTACTCAGAGTTGAATAAAGCATGCCCTAAGGATAGTTTCCCTTTACCCAGAATTGATCAGCTGGTCGACTCAACAGTAGGACATGAGTTATTATCATTTATAGATGCGTACTCGGGATATAATCAAATCCCGATGCACATTCCAGATTAGGAACATACTAGTTTTGTCACAGACGTTGGACTGTACTGTTATGTAGTGATGCCTTTCGGATCGAAAAATGCAGGAGCAACTTATCAACATCTGGTGAATCAAATGTTTAAAGACCAAATTGGTAGGATGATGGAAGTCTATGTGGATGACATGCTCGTGAAGTCACGGCAGTCAAACGACTACATACAAGACTTGGTGGAGATGTTTGATATACTCAGACACTACGGGATGAAAATCAATCCCTTGAAGTGTTCTTTTGGTGTTGCGACCGTGAAGTTTTTGGGTTTTATCATCAATGCATGGGGAATTGAAGCTAACCCAAAAAAGATTCAGGCTATTCGAGACATACAAGTGCCCAGAACCATAAAGCAAGTACAAAGCATGAATGGAAAAGTGGTCGCGCTAAGTCGGTTCATATCCAGAGCGACGGATAAGTGCATTCCCTTCTTCGATGTAATAAAGAAAGGGAAGAGAAATTTTGAATGGACTCCGAACTGCGATAACGCATTTTGGGCTATGGTAAGACATTTGGAAAGTCCCTCGGTGCTGTCGAAGCCTATAGACCATGAAGTGTTGTATGTATTCTTGGCCATGTCTCAACATGCCATCAGTACAGCTTTGGTTCGTGAGGAGGACTGAGTTCAAAAGTCGGTGTACTATGTCAGTAAACGTTTAACGGGAGAAGAAAGAAATTATCCTAAAATTGTGAAGCTAGCCTACTGCTTGGTGATTGCATCACGCAAGCTTCGTCCATATTTTCAGGCACATCCGATCAGTGTTTATACCGATCAACCTTTGCGACAGGTACTCCAATGACCAGAGACCTCAGTTAGGTTACTGAAATGGAATATTGAGTTGAGTCAATTGGATATTACCTACCTGCCACGGAGGGCTATCCAAGGGCAGGCGCTAGCAGACTTCATCGCAGAATTCACCATATCAGACGAACCAAACAGTGATGATGTTATTCCCTCCATTCAATGGAAACTATACTCCGATGGGGCATCCAATGACCATTTCTCTGGGGCTGGAGTCATTTTTGTAACCCCTGAAAATTGATCAATTTGTTATGCCTTGAAACTTAATTTCCCAGCTACAAATAACGAAGCTGAGTATGAAGCACTGCTTGTTGGCTTAAAACTTATCAGGGAACTCAGAGTATGATCGGTCGAGATCTTTTGTGACTCACAATTGGTGGTATACCAAGTACGAGGAGATTATCAAGCAAAGGGGCAGAGGCTCGCTCCATACCTCGCTCGGGTTCAAGAACTGTTGGCAGACCTTGAATATTACGGTATTTCGCACGTCCCGCGTGAACAAAACAGGGAAGCTGATTCATTGGCAAAATTCGCAAGTACTGGCGATGCATAGCAGATGGGCTTAGTTCCCGTCGGAGTTTTGCAAATTTCGAGTATAAACGAGATGGAAGTAGATTTTGTGCTAGAAACAGAAATTGAAAGGGAGTCATGGATAACCCCATTCAAACCATACTTACTATATGGGACTTTGCCCGATAGAAAGAACGAAAGACGACAAGTCATTCGCAAAGCTTCACAATATATATTGTAGGGCGGAACAATGTATCAGAGGGGATTCTCGGTTCCCTTGCTTTGGTGCATCGCCCACGACGAGATAAAACGAGTCTTGAGGGAAGTTCACGAAGTAGAATGTAGTGACCATACTTAGAGGTAGACCCTAGCAAAAAAGATCCTTCGCTATGGATACTATTGGCCGACTGTAAATCGGGATGCTGTGGACTACGTAAGAAGATGTGACAAATGTCAAAAGTATGCGAAAATCCCGAGAGCTCCGCCAACCGAACTCACACAAATGGTTAGTCCCTGGCCATTTGCAATTTGGGGGATCGATATAATCGGTTCCTTACCAATTTCCAAAGGTGGTGCAAAATATGCAATTGTTGCGGTCGATTACTTTACCAAGTGGGCAGAAGCAGAGCCTTTAGCTACGATCACCACCAAAAAGGTGATTAATTTCGTTGTACGAAACATCATATGCCATTTCGGCCTCCCACGAACTATCATTACGGACAACGGAACTCAATTTGAAAGTAGGGAGTTCAAAGAATTCTGCCAAAAGTATCACATTGAGAAAAAGTTTTCAGCGGTTGCTCACCCCAAAGTGAATGGACAAGTTAAAGCTGTAAATAAAATAATCAAGTCAATATTGAAGAAACGCTTGGAGAAGGCTAGAGGTAAGTGGGTGGATGAGCTTCCGACAGCGCTTTGGGCTTACAGAACCACCCACAAGTCCATGACTGGCCATACTCCATTCACCTTGGCATACGACACTGAAGTTGTGATACCCGTGGAACTTGAAGTTCCTTCCCATCGGGTAACTTATTATGACCCCAAGACAAATCAGAATCTCTTATTGGAATCGCTAGACTTTGTTGACGAAAAACGTGAAGAAGCTGATTTAAGAGCAGCCGCACATAGGCACCGAGTTGCTCGATATTATAATCAAAAGGTTCGACCGAGAATTTTCGATGTGGGTGATCTCGTTCTGAAGCGAGTCTTTCCGACCCCATCACATCTGAATCCCACATGGGAAGGTCCGTATGTCATCGAACGGAGGCTTGGAGAAGGAATTTCAAGCTAGCGACCGTAGATGGCGTGACACTTCCCCGCGTATGGAATAGCGAGCATTTGCATAGTTTATTTCCTTTACATTTTAGTTGCAATTATTTCTAGTGTATGTTCATTTTGCTGTTCTTAGTTTTTAGCATGTAATAAGACAATTCAGTTTGTTTCCATTTGTCGTGATCAATAAAGGCTTGAAGCCGTCTTTTCCATGAACTATTGATGTTTCCATATGTTACAGTTCTATGACAGAAATTAAATTACGTTATTCTATCTGGTGCATGAACGCGCGCCCAAACTTAAAAATCTCCAAGTTCCCAGAGTGCGGACTAGAGTATAAATGACTTAAAAAATCTCTAAGTCCCAGAGTGCGGACTAGAGTACTCTGAGTCCCCAGAGTGCGGACTAGAGTATAAACGACTTAAAAAATCTCTAAGTCCCCAGAGTGCGGACTATAGTACTCTGAGTCCCCAGAGTGTGGACTAGAGTATAAACGACTTTAAAAACCTCTAATTCCCCGGAGTGCGGACTAGAGTACTCTGAGTCCCCAAAGTGCGGACTAGAGTATAAACGACTTAAAAAATCTCTAAGTCCCCGGAGTGTGGACTAGAGTACTCTGAGTCCCCAGAGTGCGGAGTAGAGTATAAACGACTTAAAAAAATCTCTAAGTCCCTGGAGTGTGGACTAGAGTACTCTGAGTCCCCAGAGTGCGGACTAGAGTATAAACGACTTAAAAAATCTCTAAGTCCCCAGAGTGTGGACTAGAGTACTCTGAGTCCCCAGAGTGCGGACTAGAGTATAAACGACTTAAAAAATCTCTAAGTCCCCAGAGTGCGGACTAGAGTATAAACGACTTAAAAAATCTCTAAGTCCCCGGAGTGCGGACTAGAGTACTCTGAGTCCCTAGAGTGCGGACTAGAGTATAAACGACTTAAAAAATCTCTAAGTCCCCGGAGTGCGGACTAGACTACTCTGAGTCCCCAGAGTGCGGACTAGAGTATAAACGACTTAAAAAATCTCTAAGTCCCCGGAGTGCGGACTAGAGTACTCTGAGTCCCCAGAGTGAGGACTAGAGTATAAACGACTTAAAAAATTTCTAATTCCTTAGAGTGCGGACTAGAGTACTCTGAGTCCCTAGAGTGCGGACTAGAGTATAAACGACTTAAAAAATCTCTAGGTCCCCAGAGTGCGGACTAGAGTACTCTGAATCCTCAGAGTGCGGACTAGAGTATAAACGACTCAAAAATCTCTAAGTCCCCAGAGTGCGGACTAGAGTACTCTGAGTCCCTAGAATGCGGACTAGAATATAAACGATTCAACCTAATAGCTCAGCCTTTGGAGCACAGGCTAAAATATAAGCGATTTAGAAATCTCCGAGTCATGCAGAAATAAACGAGAGTTTAAGTAATCCACACAACCTTGGATTTCAGATACGAGATGGGTGGTGAAGCTAAGTAGCAAAGATCATCAAAAAACAAAATTTTATTTACTAATCGAAAATTCATTTTCACTACAACTTCTCCCGAACCCGGAGCAAAAAATCTATTTACAACGACTGCGAGAATAAATAGAGATAATTACATAATCCAGGCTTATTCGCGTTGAGCCAGGCATGATAGCTACTTTTTTGACTTCTTCTTCTTCCTCGGTTTCCTTGAAGACTCCTCCCCCAAGCGTTTTTTCCTAGACGTCTTTCTTGCTAGGGAAGTAGTGCCTGGGGAAGGAAGAGGGACTTCCTATGGCGAGGATCCACCGGGGAGTATAACCTTCAAGGGCCTGTTCAATGGATCATCAAGTTCCACCACCCGAGGCTCAATCTTAATCTCAGCTTTCTTCTTCTTTTCTTCTATTATTTGCTCTGCCATGCTCGATTTTGAAGTGTGTTCAGAGGCGCCCATAATCTCAACTTCATCATGTTCCTCCACGTGCGATAAATTTTCAGATTTGTCTTCATCGAGCGCCCCGATCACTTGTGCGTCGGGTCCGAGGGTCTCTCTAGTCTGAGTTGCCTCTCCCGTTTTCCCCTCCTTTTCTGCGGCAGCATCGCTCCTTGAAGTTGGTTCGGGGTCAAAATGGCCTGCACGAAATCGTAAGAGACAAATGTTAGGATACATTTATTATTAGCCAAAAGCGATGGCTCTTTGAACTCTAAAAAAAACTATGTATCAGTTTATGGCTGACTCTCAACGGTTCGGGGAGTTTCACCTTCCGGAATAGGAGATAGAGCGTGAATATCAAGTCCAAGCTTCTCTGGGTCATAGCCAATATGCTGCTCGAAGGGATCGAGTGGTGAGCGACCAGTCGGCTGAATAGGAGGGGGAACTGAGAACTCGGTTCCGGATGGACCGGCGGTGTCATTTTTTCTTTTTGATGAGGAAGAGTCCCTTCTGTAAAGGGCCTTTGCCGCAGATAGGTCAGTGCACTCATTCTCGTGAAGTATTTCCATCACAAGAGACTCCTCATCCACCTCTTCAGTTCCAAATTCGACCTTTTTAATTTTTATCAAAGTGTCCCATGCTTCGACCAAAGATTCAAGGTAACCCTCGCCAGGAAAAGTTAGGTCACGATGCATGAGAACTCAAGCGTTATACTCGGCTATGAGTGGATCAAACATGCACTTAATTTCCTCCCTACCAGCCTCAGTGGCCGCCTCGAGGCGAGAATCGATTTCTGAGAGCGCCATCCTTTTTACCTCTTCACGGGCCGCATCCTTCAGCGCTTCAACTTTGTAAATCTCCTCATCAAGCTTTGCTTTTAAAAGTCGTGTGGAGACAATCTCGTCATAATATCGTTGTGACTCTTCTTGGGCTGCAGTTTTTTCTTCTTTTTCTTTAAGGAGTAGCTCCTCCATTTCTTTAACTCGCTGAGCGAGAGCATTCTTCTCTTTTTGGATGGAATCCTTCTCTAAGGCTAAAGCACCACAGCATTGAACCGCCTCATCAATTTCCTTTTTTGCGCGGCTTCCAGATGATCAACTGCTTCGGCTGTGTCTTTAGCGGTTTTTTTAAGCAGCTTTAAGCTGAGATTTATACAAGGAAAGCTCTTTATCCTGTGTTTTGATAATCTCTTTGTCGTGGATAGCTTTGAGTTTCAAGCGATCGATTTCATGCTGACGTTCCACCGAAACTTCTGAAACTTTTTCCATTAAATGAACGAATGCGTCGTGTTGGACGTAGACATCATTATTACAAGTAATGGCACTTTGTTTAACGTGCCCCGGAATAGGATGGATCGTCGGAAGAAACTTTAGTTCATCAAAGCATATTTATGTAAATGTGGTTTTAAGCTTAGCTAGCTTTTCTGCTATCGATAGATCATGTGCAAGGCTGGAGGAAGTTTGTTTAGTCGAAACAACAGATTTCTTGTGAAGCTCACGGGACTGCCTAGTGCTTGATGAACCAGAACATTGATCACGAGGAGCTTCAGATTGAGACCCCCTTTGAGCAGATTTATCCCTGCTATGCTCTGGTTGAGGAAGAGGATCGTTGGGGTAGGAAGAGTGGCTATAAGTTTTCCTTCGAGACGATGAATCTCGAAGATGATAGTCTCTGTCGCTGTTGTCATCTCTATCTCGGCGTTTTCCGGGCCCTGAGCCTCAGCTAGAGTGATGAAAGATAGAGGAACCGCAAAGGCGGTTGAAGCCGTGTGAGCTTCCCATGTCACCTGCATAGAAATCGAGTGAAAACAAGTTAGAGATGATCATATGATGGCTAAAACTTAAGTGTGGGATGGAGAGTGAGTGTTAGAGTGTGTCCTAGTGTTTCCCCCCAACAGACTAGTTTCTTTAGCTTTACTAATCAGAGTTTTTTCTCCCTGGTGATGGGCTTGAACGCCTTCGTCACCTCTCATGGGCGACTGAAGTTTTATGGCTTCAGGGTCGTCGAAGCCGTAATTAAGCAAGTCATCGGGAATGGTGAGGTCTGATAAGCCTTTTAGTGAACCCTCTAAGTGTTGTGGAGATGGCTCTTTCTCCATCAGAGTAATTGTGATCTTCGAGGTTCCGCTCACTGTTTTCTTCCTTAGTTTGTAGGCTAGTTTTTTTTGCCCCTTTGATGGGGGAGGTGGTTCATCGATGCCAGGTGCGTCGATCACCGGTTCTGAGAGAGGACTTATATGCTCGTCGGACGCTCCAGAAACCCCGGCCTCTCTAATCTCACCTTCCTCGGGCATGTCGGAGGCTCCGCCTGTAGGGGCACCGAAGACCCAGCCTGTTCTTTACCCTTCTCCACCATGGGTTTGGTTGTAGTGGCGCTCGATGGGAGACTAGTTCGGAAACCCTCCGCCAATAGCCTAAACTTTCAAAGTGACTCATTGGAAATTACGACTTTGATCTCCCGGTCCTTCACGGGAGTAGTACGAATGGCCTCGACGGCTTTAGAATACCTCACACCTTCGGGACGTGGGCCGATGCCTGCAAAAGACCGAAGGAAGTTTAGAAAAAAAAATGCACTTCATGCCTCAGGTAAATAACGAGTCCGGAAATAGAACTTACTCCCTTCCAACCATCTTCTCACAAAGCCAGTGGGGCAGCACACGTAGAACCACTCCTGCTTATATTGGGAGAATTTACTCCATGCCCCCGTCAGGATCTGACACTTAGAGTGCGGCTCAAGGAATATGAAAGAAGGGATGTCAGATCGTCTTTTGAATTGATAAATGTAGCGAATATCCTCGAGAGTGGGGAGCCTGGATAAGATGCTCATAAAGAGAATGCATGTGCCATGGAGAAATGCGTGACTGTTAGGGTGAAGCTGTGCTGGAGCAATCCCAATGATGGTAGCACCTCTCGAAGAAATGAGTTGAACGGCGGCACACTCCCAACCCAGCACACGAATTTGCTACAAGTTGTATATCTAGCTGGGGCCAGGTGGGGACGATCTTGTCTCGATTGGAATAATACGTCGTCAAAAGGGATTCCGTGGATTGAACATAGCCGGCGAAGGGCGGTTTCATTGATTCTTGAAGCTTGAGAATCAGTTGGGTTGTCCAGGATGATTGCTCCATCTATAGCATCAGGTGCCGGGCCAATAGTTACAGCAGATGGATCCAGAATACCCTACGTGGAGGTCGTCGGTGGGTCCGAAGTACCAACTACCTCCCGCTTATCAGAAACTGTAGCAGAGCTCGACTTTTTGGACATCTTTAAATAGCAATGAATATGGAAAAAGTCATGTTTGAACTATAATTGAAAGACAATCAATATTAGAAATAACGACAAAAATATTCCCCCCGTGTGGTGTGTGGACTAGTGCAATCGTTCAAACATGAGTATAAAAGAATTAAAGCTTTAAAAACCGATGGAGTGTGGTTGAGCGCTAAGCTATTTCTTCGAAGACCGTCATCGCTGACCGTCCCCGAGAGCTTGTCCTATGATCGGTAGTAGGGATCCTGGAATTGGGCATTGACATCATATGTTGAAGGCTGTTATTTACTTTGGCTAATTTGAATACATGTTTACATGTTGTTAAAACCGTGAAGTTGGTAGTCCAAATCGGCTATATATGCTCACATGCTTAAGTTCTTGTCATTGTTCGTTGTTCTACGGTTAGGCGTGGGAGTATGCAATCTTGACATATGCTGTGTTCAAGTGGAGATGGTCTCGAATTATCAGTGCCGAACCTAAGGCCTAAGGCCGATCGTATCTCTAAGCCTACATACCGAACGGCTTATCTACAAGCTATCGAGCGGCCTCCCTACCGATCCTCTATCCTTAACAACCGAACGGCCCTACTCTAACTTTGACCGACCCACTTTCCTAATTCCTTACCGTCCTGTGCTCTCCCTCAGGGCCGAACGACACTCTGGACCAGAGACACCGACCCACTCGCTCACCTCCATCTCACTTCCTCAAATCACCTAAACACTCTCCTAGGTGCCCACGGAATGACACTCTCATTCGTACACTACCCCCACTAGAGACCTAGCGGCTAGTAGGCTTCAACCCAACCTATTGACTCGGTATTGGCACTCAGCCTACACTTTCTAAACTTACTAACTCATGCCGACCAACTTCTACTTCCTTCTCCCTCGTTCCCTATTAGCTGAGCTACATCGTACCAGATCACCAAACCAACTCTACTTCAATAACCTAACAACCACACTTCCTCACTCGGTGGCCCAACAGGAGCCTGCGTCCTAGAGACCACCAGCATCCTTTTCCTTTCTCCTCTCCATCTCATCGGTCTCAAAATCAGTCAAAACTGTATCAAGTTCTAACCCTAAGGCATGCTTTAACCTCAGATTTGTCTTCCTCCTCTATATGACTCCCACCGTCCGTAATCTAAAGAAAATTCGTGAATTCAAATTTCGTACAAAACCCCTAAATTGGGAAAGTCGATCGAATTAGAAGTTCATACCTATGAGAATGAATCGAAGCTTAGGGAACTGCTTGATTTGGGATTGAAATTCGTTTATACTCGTTATCGGGGGAAGTTGTGGAGCAAACGTACTGGATTCAGGAAGAGAGAGGAAGATTGAGGAGGTGGCAGGAGTTCGGGGGAAGGTAAGTTAAAAAGTCCTGTAGAGTTGAAGTGAAAGTAGAGGGAATAAGAGGAGAAGTGTTGGCTTTTATATGGAGAAGGGGAGGTGAACATGAATTAGCCAGTGGACTCGGTCAAAGTATCTCACTAGGTCGGTGAACAATCATACCAAGCGGCAATGAGTATGCCGAACGAGTGGTCCGACGTGTGTACGTCGACTGAAACGCACCAAAGATGATAGCAAAATGGAGAATCAGATCCCACCTGATAGTATAAGAAGAGTGGGGGGCATGGATTGCTTATGGTTCAAAGCGCATCATGATGACTCTCATAGTACGCTTTGGGGGGCAAATGTTACCCGGTTGCTCGGCCTGGCTACTTGATACTAGTTGTAGAGGTTCTGATGGGATAAAAATGATACTCGAGCCAGAGGATGGTTGGAAAATGTAAAAGGTTGGCTCGAATTGAGAGGTTTAGTATATGTACATGTCATTCGGTACGAAAGCATGGCTCGGCCATTATACATGGTTCGGCATGCAAGAGCTGTTCGGCCTGGATACATCATCCGGTTTGAATATGTGGTCCGACCTGAGTACACGGGTCGACCTACATGCATGGTCCGGCCTGGTGTGGTGATGTATGCCACTCGGTGGAAAGAAAAGTGTTAGAAGGGACTCAACGCACGTCGCTCGGCCGCCTTCTTCGATTAACATGGCTCGGTATTTCTCGTTCGGTCTGTATGGTCCGGTGTATATCGCTCGGCCAGGATTGGGAGGCCAAGTGGTTCGGTCGGGATGGAGGAGTCGTTGTCATCTGGGCGAGGTTGTTTCGGCACGAGCGTTCGATTTAGTTGTTGCAAAGCAAGATGAGGGATTTAACTGATTCGCGGAAGTCGACATCAGATTGAGGAATTCGGCATTGCTTTACTTCGAGTTCAGCCGCGGGTTACTTCGAGTCCTTTGAGAGCTCGCTTCGAGTCAATCACCCGATAACCACCGTTCAACCACCCTGGATCGGCATCTGTCGTTCGGCGTGTCTCGTTCGGCATACCTGGCTCGGTGTGCAGAAGTCGCCTGCTACGGGCCGAAGTACCTTGTTCCTGGGCCCATGGAGGAAGTCCGGCCTATCTTCGTCTATAAATAGAGGGGGAGGGGCGTAGTGAAAGGGAACCTTTTTTCTAGGGGTGGGCGCGGGTCGGTTTGGTGCGGTTTGAAGTCCAAACCGCTTCTGCACCGCATCAAACGGTTAATAAAAAATACAAACCATTATACTAATCTTTTAAACGGTTCGGTTTTGGTTCGGTTTGAATGTAATACGGTTCGGTTTCGGTCCGGTCTGGTTTGAACCCATATTAAATATGAAATAAGAGAATTGCTTCCATCAACAATCAATTTACGAAGGCAACTGTGTGAAGCTTTTACACTTAAATGTTAAAACATGCAGTGTTACACTGAAATGAAAGATTAGTTCTTAACTGTATGAATATTTCAATTTGACATTTAGCTACAAGGGAGATTTTTTTGGTAGATTAACCAAACATCAACATTAATCAATACATAATCATAAAAAAAATGACTAGAATAAGATTATAATTAGCATTTATCCAAAAAAAATGAGATGGAAAATATTATACCAAAACTATAACTTCTTCCTTTATGACAGCGAATATTATTAATATAATAACATACACTAAAAATTGAATATACATCGTTAGAATCTAAAATAAGATAGGAGTTGCTTATATTTTTATCATAAGATCACTAGTGTAAATATTCGGTTCGGTCCGGTTTAATATGGTTGGTTCAATCGTCCAAACCGCAACCGAACCGTATCGATGCGGGTCGGTCCGGTTTGAGGAATTTGCTTTGGTTAGAAGATTCGGTGCGGGTTTCTGCACCGTTTTTGCGGTTCGGTGCGGGCGGTTTCCGTATAGCGGTGCAGTTTATGCCCACCCCTACTTTTTTCGACAACTCCGGGAAGACTCTGCCATTTCGAAGACTCAACTATTTTCGATCCAAACTTGTAATCAAGTCATTAGTGTACGGACTGTATTCAATAATTTGAAGAAGCAATAAAGATAAAACTCAAAGTGGACGTAGGAAGTTACGCCGAACCACTATAATTCTGGTGTTCTTGTTTCTATAGTTAATTTTGCATGCATTCCTCTATTTTAATTTTCTATCTTCATTAATCTCTCTACACAAATCCCTTCTTGGGTGTTAGTGACCAATTTTGGTGCTAACAAAATCTATATGTTAAGATTGTTTAAATAATTTTATATAAATGTAATATATATATATATATACGTATATATATATACATAAAATTTATAAATGAAATGTTAATAATATGTATGTGCATATTATTATAATATGTCAATTTAAATATAAATAAGTTATTTAAATAAAATAATATATGTATATATTTACATAATTTTTTATAAAATCATGAATAATATGTACCAATATACATAACGATAAAATAATTTTTTATTTATTTAAAATAACACACACACATAAATATAGTTATAATATTTCTTTTGAAAATTAAATATAGTTATAATATATAAATATATATATATATATATATGCATATATTAATTTAACAAAATTAATTTTTTTTAAATTCCAGATTGTTTAGACAACAGAAAAAATTATTATTAATTTTATTATTTTAAAATATATTATTCATTAAATATTCATTCAAAATTAAATTAAATATTAATAAAAAATTACTTTCTAAACATTTTTTCAAATTAAACTTCAATTAAATCATATATGATATTTTGAAGGATGAAAAAAATTTCACGTTTTTTTCGACCAAATTTTATTTGTTATTAATTTATTAATTTTCAACCTACTATAATAATAATTTTTAAAAATAGAAAATATAATTTCTTTTTTAAATTTTATTTTCTAGCTAAGAGCTTATTTTATTAATTTTATAAAATTTTAAAAATAATTTTCGTAACATATTTTATTTTATATGATTTATCTATGTAGTACATTGATTTAAATAATATTACATAGTTATAAATGATTATAAAAATTATTTTTTTGCTATTGAAAATTATTGTTGCTATATAGATATATGTATAAAATTATATGGTCAATTTTAACCATTTAATCATATTGTAATTAAATATAAACCATATATGTATAATCAAATAATATATTCTTTTGAAAATTTTAATTAAAATAATATATATATATAATAGGTGGTTGTATAGATTTGATATAAAAAATTGATTTTTTTTAATTTATAAGTCTATACATATATATAACCAAACTAACTTATGATAACATTAATACATATCATAATCGTCACCTAACAAACAATATAACAATAATATTTACATAATGAAATATTATTCGAAAGATTATAAACTATAATTCAATGAAATCATACCTAAGAGCTAAAAGCCATAAAGCACGCCTTGAAAGGATGAACTCTCACCTTTAAAACCTTTCCCAATTAGGCAAATTGCTAGTCCTTAAACCATTGACCTTCAGCTATCGGATAACAATTGAATTGATTTGATTTGAGCTTAGGATATTAATGAGATAGGAGAGGGTAGGCTGGTCAGCAAAGGAATATAAGTGGAGGCTCCAAAAAGAACCCTCGTCAAATGAATGAAAAGATGTTTAAATAGAGGAAGGAAAGGAGAGAGTTTAGGATCGTATCTTTTACTAAATCTCCTTCCATTTTAGCCATTCATTTTCACTCCTCTTTAGCCCTCAACTAGCAGCCACTAACCCCTTTTTCCAGTCGATCCTATCAGCTCCATTTGGACTATAAACTCATTTAGAGTATGAACGGATATTTTTCATTGTAAATCTAATTTAAAACGCTTATCGATATCGCATATCGATTAATGTATTTATAACTTTTATAAATACATTTAATATTCATCTATCAAATCAAAATCAAATTTATAAATAATATTTAATTTAACTAATTTATAACAATTATAAACTAATTAAATCATTTGGTCAAAGGAGAATTCATCGTTTCGGTTGTGTGACCCGTCAGGTGTAAATTTGGTTAGCGGTTAATATCAAACTATTTGAATATTAACGTTTACACATCACTTAGTAGGTGGTGTAACATTTTTGGCCAAATTTATCAAATACTTGGTTTCGATATAATCCAATTTCACTTTGTTAAGCGTTACCCGATTGTGACTTCTATTTTACACCAATTCTCTTCATCAAAACTATATCACTTTGGACTTGTGAAATTTGGTAATGGTCAAAATTCCAACATCAACCATATTCAACTCTATAGTCCAAACATAAAGTCCTTGGTTCAATAATAAAAAAATTTCTTAATCTAAATGCTCTGGCCAGAGACTTTGACTTTGAGTTGCTTGAGTTGACCGTGATACTAACCCCATATAACTAAGGAGACGAATCCTCTCTTAAAAAGTGCTTCACTTCCAATACTTCCACTCGATTCAATTATAGTCACTCGATGGACACCGCACTATGATTTGACCATAATCAAAGCGGATCTTTCATATTGAAGATCCAAAGTATTCTCAAGTCGAGGGAATTATGTAAATCAATCACATCGATCTTTTCTGTTTGATTTTGGTTATATTAACAAACAGAAAACTATCGAGTGACTTGTTTCATAGTTATCAAATAACTATCAGTACATAACCCCTAGCAGTCATGAGTAATACACTGTCCAACATTTGGAGAGTGTTGCGTTCTCTAGTCTCAATGGATACATCGATATCCAGTCTCGATGCACCTTGACTAGGAACATTTAAAATAGAATATTTATTCAATGTGATAAATTACTCATGGTTACAACACTTTAAAACTACTATCATAAAACATATCATTTATGAATTTTCTATTAAATATACTTTTAGTTAAACTAATTAATATAACACATTATATCAAGTATATAATAGAAAGAAAACACCTTTTATTTCGAACAAGATTGGTTATCTAGTTAGATATATATAACAAATCACATAATTACCCTTAAGGCATACCCCTAACTCTATCACCCAGATCTAACCATGGCTGAAAATTTCTTGGTGCAATGGTGGTCTAAAACTCCTAAACATATCTCTCGATCGTTGCAAGATCTAGTGATTAATTCTTTGAATCTAAGAATCCTTTCATTATTCAAGGTGTTTCTCTTGGCTACTTCTCATGGCAACCATCTATTTTATTTATATACAAATTTATCATGTGTAAAGATCCGTCTTTTCGATCCTCAGAAGTCGACGTTAATACATCTGCAGTATTCACGTACCAAACATCCAAGTGTTGAAAAGACAGATTGTCGGGGTGAAAGAAAGAAAAGACAAAACAGAATCTCACAACATGATGAGTAATATATAATATACAAATGATCTTTACAAAAAAACTATGATATACATACATAAATCAGAGTAACTAACCTATCATCAACATGGACAGTTAAAACAACATGTCCTCACAATTGTTGATAGATACAATAAGAAAGTACAATGGAAATAAAAGAAAATACGGGAATACGTCTTAGAAGCATCTTGCTCGTCTCCTGAAGTTCCAAGTGTCCGGCTAAATTTGGAAAATATGCTCGGGCTGACCCGAGCATTATAAGAAAACAATGTCATGTTCGGTCTGGTAAACCGGCATGGGAAACACAATCAATAAGATATTTAATATTATAAAACCTTTCAAAATAAATGTATCTCGTAAGACCACGCCGCACATAAACACGAACGGGTTTTTACCTTACGATAACCAAATCATTTATTTTATAAAATCTAGTGATATTACAGTAATGTCTAGGGTTGAAAGTAAATATATAAAATAGCCGGAATGCTTGCATCTCAAATTCCAACATAGTTGGGCATAACTAAGTCCGTAAAGGCATGTATTGGAGATTGGATTCCATTATGACAAGGTAAGGGACTACCTTCCATATAGTACACCTCTAGATAAAATGTACCAAGGTCTACAAGAACATCTTGCACCCCTACGAACATAGAGCCAGCCTGCCCTTTTAAAATGATAAGTCGGATTACATCATCCCTCAGGAATCGGGCTATAAACATTGCCCGATGATCGCCTACGTGCACACCAAAATCCATAAAATTGAATCTAGATCAAGGAACGATGCTCCTAATGGTAGCGCACCACATATCTCTATGAGCATCTCCTATTTTAGCCATTACTAGGTTGTAAGGCTTGTGAGGTTATGATTTTACCTTTCCTTCCTGGCAATTCCCACTTGGAATGCTAACAATGCCTTCCAGGAAATAATCCAATGCTAGCATTTATCCATACAAGTTATTTAGGATATGAACAAGCTGAAGGCACTGCATCTACCATATCCATTTGGAATCAGCCTTAGGATTCGTAGCAAGTAGCCCTTGCACTTCAAAGAACACCGTTTTCGATTTCTGTCATCTCGAACATCTTCCAAAGCATAGACCGTGCATATGTTTTTGGAGTGGTTATGTTTTCAAGTCATCTCATATAAGTACACTTTCTCGCTTACTGGTTGCTTCAAAACAAATCGATGGTTTTCGGTAAACTCAACTCCAGTTTTTTTGGAAATAATCGAGCCATTTAAGCGGACATATTACCTGTAACAACCCACCCTTTCGACCCCCGAATGTCGACACTAATACATCCATGGTATTCGTGTGACGATTATCCAAGTGCCGAAAGAAAGAATTGTTAGGGTAAAATAAAAGGAAAAAAATAGAACAAGAAAGAAGAGAACACAATATCAGAATCTCACAGTGGAACGATAACGTATAATATCAAAGGAACAGTCCAAAGGGTTACTCCGATATAGAAATCTCGGAGTTACAAAACCTAAGTACCATCATTAGCCTGGGTAGTTTCAACAATCTATCCTCACAGATGCTGATATGTACAATATAGTAAAGCTGCAGAAATAGGAAAACTATAGTAGGTGAGACATCCAGCTCGTCTTCTTGAGCTCAAAAGAACATCAACGAAAACCTGCCTTTCTCAGATTACTCAAAAGAGCACGTGAGGAATTTAGGGAAAACAAAAACCAAGTGTCAAACATAAGTCTAGTATGAGAAACTCAAGAAATATATGTACAACATATAACAGTACTTTTGAGACCGCATGGAATGCCATAACGGATATCCCCTCAAAAGAACCACCATCTAATAGGTACACAAGGTGATGAAACAGATAATGTCTAGGGTGTAGAATATAAATATTATAACATAGCTATAATAGTTACATTGGTTACATTCAACGTCATATTAGGAGTATAATCAAATCCAATAAGGAACGTTTGCATAATGGATTTTCCATAGAGAACTCTCCGATGGAGCCGTATCTGAACTCCATCTACAAGGATCAGAAAACACCTTCTGAGCGTCGTATATTTTTAAATAAAATATTCCATAAGGTAAACACAAAGGCCCACGCCTGAAAATAAACATGAACAACATGAACCAAATACCATCAACTCCCAAGCGCAACATTGACATGCATACTCTAGATCTGGAGTTGACGGTATCCTGTCGTGGGACTGCAGAACCTCAGATTATGCATCCTACTTTGTCTTTAGCCCTTTCTGATGTCGAGGTTACTTTCGACATCTTTCACATAAGCCTTCATCACTCAAACAGAACACGAATCCCAAATTGGATCCTCACATCTCGAACAGATCACGAAACCAAACATGGATTCCAACATCTCAACAGACCTCGGAATCACACATGGATTCCCAAATCTCGAACAGGTCACAAACAACTACATGTGTTCGAGCATCTTAAATAGATCTCGAATGTCCACATAGATCTTTGTATCTCGAACAGATCAACTTTTAAGAGATAGAACCCGTATCATAGCCTTGAAGTGGTTTTCGATAAGTAAAACACTTACTAATCCCAATCTCTCCAAGTCCGGATTGATGAATTTGGTCATTCAATGATAATAAGAACGATTGCATATGGAAACCAAGTCTCGTATACTTATCGCGTTTTCGAAATTTTCCTCTCACGCTATCCCTCGATCAAGAGTGAAGCCGGTAGGTTAGAGCTCTATTGCTCATATCCCTACACGAACATCAGTCTTAATTCTAATAGATAGACAAGCCTACTTCATCGGTTATTAGTGCTAAGTATACGACTAAATGTTTTCCATAAACGAGTAAACATACAAAGCACGATCAAGTCAAACAAAGCACGATTAAGTCATATAGGCGACTTCTAATCCTGTTTAATTAATCTTTTATTAATTAAAACCTCTTTTATTAATAAAAATTCTTTTATCTAATAAAACATTATTTATCATTTCCGACTATTCATTTGTACTCTTTTAGATACTTCAAAAAGTATTCATATACTTATCTCAAATGGTATAAGTATATTCACAAATCATTAACACAACTTCTTACTTTAAACCTTTGCTTTTTTTATGTTTTTCAAAATGATTCCTTACTTATAATTTTTTTAAATATCCATTTTAAGGATCTAAGTACTTTCACAAATCCATTCACAATTTAAGACTAATGTTACTTAAACATTGTCACTACAAACCCAAAACCATTTTGCGTTTGCTTATATTTAAAACATTCATTTAAAGATCTATTTACATTCATAAGTACAATCAAAGAGGGTTAAAGACAAATGTTATTAACACATTGTCACAACAAACCCAGAACCATTTCACTTATGCTTATCTTAAAAACATTCTTTTGAAAGATCTATTTACATTTATAAGTATAATCAAAGAGGGTTAAAGATGAATGTTATTAACACATTGTCATAACAAACCCAAAATAATTTAACTTCTATTATCTTTAAAACATTCTTTTTAAAGATCTATGTTAATATCTGGTTAAGTTCGATAGTCGACTAATCGATTATCTAATTAAAACAGTTGCTTATACAAATCAATATTTGTATACTTAACTCGTTTCTGACATTCCCAACTTAACTGTTCCTCATTCAAGAGGAAAGCCAGGCAGGTTAGAACTCTATTGCTCCATCCCTACTTGACACCCGTTTTTAACACTCAGAAATAGATAAACCTACGTCATCGGCTTTTAGTGTTATGTTTAGTATTAATGGTTTCCATAAACAAGGAACAAACAATCCTGTTAACCCATTTCCGACATTCCCGACTTAACTATTCCTCATTCAAGAGGGAAGCCTGGTAGGTTAGAGCGCTATTGCTCTGTCCCTACTTGACATCAATCTTTAACCCTCAGAAATAGATAAGCCTACTTCATCGCCTTTTAGCATTAAGCAAAGTTCATTACTTTTTTTAAACAAGTAAGTAAACAACAAGATTAACACGTTTTCGACATTTCAACTTATATTGTTCCTCATTCAAGAGCGAAACTAGGTAATTTTGGGCACTGGTTGCTCCAAGCCTTGCCTAGACACCTCATTCTTGAATCTCACAATCAGACAAGTTTTCTCGTCGGCTTTTAGTGTTAAGCCTAGTCAATCACCTTTGTCAAAACTTATATATATAAAACAATATTTTATACATAGTTGTAAATAGGTTGTAAATATCTATGTAAAATATTACTTGAAAATAACTAATTTTGGGAGTTTGAGTTAAAAACATGTTTTACATTTTGCAGCACTTTACTTTCAAAATTCGTAAATAATCATTAAAACTATATTTAAACTTCTACTCTTTTTTTCATACTCAAATACATTTTCTAAGAACTACCATAGAAAGATTTTATAAAAAAAGAATTTAGAAACCATTTAAATCATGAAAAAACAATCCAAAACGTCTCATTTTAAACACTTAAAACCATAAGCGTTTTACTGCAGCATTTATAAGTGCCGTTAAAAGTCCTTATTAAAATAACATTGAAAAGCGCCATATTTACGACTAGTTTTAACCACTTGAACAAATGACTGAAGACTTGAAATTTTTATAGTAAGTACTATTATTATGGTACTTGAAAAACATGGAAAGAAATCCTTAAGAATATCTTTTCATTTATTTATGAAAATTCTTGAAAACAAAGGATTTCGAAGTGCACTTATAACGACTATTCTCGTTTAAAACACTTTCAAACTTATTTCAATTTAACACACGAGTTAAACAACCATTTAAACATCAAATCAAGGCCACGTGACATGTTTATAAGAGGATAATAAAAATGAGCTTATACAATATAAAGTTGTCATTTGATTTCAAAAGCAAGAGATGTCTAAAGTTTATAACTTTAATTTGTTAATGTCACTTTAACTTTATACTTTGCACAAAACATATATATACACAATAAATACTTAAGAGATAGTGATATAACTCACTTAGATCTATGCCTAAGTTAAGCACAAAGCCATAAGAACCAAAGAACAACCTTCTTCCATCAACACAAGCCTAAAGGTCCAACCATTAGCACTTCCAAACCAAAGCTACCTTCCTCCTCCTCCTCCTCCATGCTCACGGTGCATCCAAGATTCCCATCTTCCTCTCACCTCCTCCTACTTCTTACTTGCTAACAATGCTTCCCATGATGTCTTAGGCCCAAAGCCAAAGTTTATAGGAGATTAGAGAAGGTTTGGTTAACTTTTGAAAAAGTTTGAGAGTAATGAGTGGATTAGTGCTTAGGAATTTCCACCATTTTCAACCCTCCTACTTCATCTCAAGCTTTCTAAATTTGTGATTATTAAGTGAACCCCTCCCCTCTATTTATAGGCTTAAAATAGTGAAGCATAAGTTTGCTCTCACTACTTGGAAGGCTTACCTTCCATCACATCTACTTTATCATATGCTTAACACTTAAGCATTTCCATTTATGCACACTTCCCCTTTTGTCACTTCTCCTTTAGGATAATTAACACTATTCCCTTACCATGATAATATCTCTTATCCATTAGAACATTTTAGAACCTTCCAAGCTCAATGAAGAGGTGTGCGTGTTAATTAGTTGCTAATGTATTCATTTGATCATTAGCTTAAGAGTTAAATGTTTCCTTATTTGCTCATTTTTCTTTTTTGCTCATTTTTAATATATCTTATGACTTCATCACATTTAGTTAGCCACAAACATGAAAATATTTTTAGTTGCTAATTACCTCCTTAGTGATTATTTATATATGCACAAAAAGTTCGAACAACTTTTGTTGAGAAAAAAACTGTTTATCGATAAAATGATTTTCGGTCATATCATCGATATTTTTTCAAAGAATATATTTTTGTAAACATTTTTCCAAAACAAGTTTACTATCATTACTTATGATTTAGAAGGGGGTTAAGAAGCTTACTAAATCATTTTAATAACATTTAATCCAAGATTCAAATATTTAAATAATTCAGATATTTAAATACGAGGTGTCCGAAATTTTGGGTCATTATATTCTCCCACACTTATAATATTTCGTCCTCGAAATTCTGACAAGAGCAACCAAAGTAGCACTCACATAGTAATAAGTAATAGTATTAAATCACCAGTAAACAAAACTCATGGTTTGCTCAAGTTCAAAATCCTCTCATTGCACAAGGATGATAAACAACCTACTAAGCGTACTGTACGCTCACCAGCCTCGGGTAATTACTTAGTAGCCAATTCATGCTACCTCATAACAAATCAAAGATTCATTGCCCAAACTCTCCATAAGCTAACAAAACATAGTATGCAAATATAGTAAAGCTTGTACACTACACATGGACCATCAGTATGCAATAACAATTCCGATCACTTGCTTCATCACTTAAATTTCACTTCCTAACTAATATAGATCACTTGGCCTCTCTAGTGAAGACTCCGATTAGGTCGCTTAATTAGAAACCTCCATTATGCTGATATAGCCATATACTATGATAGAAAACTTTAGGATCTTATCAGGAATCCATATCAAGTGTTCACCGATAAGAATCTAGTGAAAATTCCTTGTTCGGACCAATGCAAACCACCTCGAAATCATGTATTCGAACACTGGATCAAGAACTATTATGCGAATAAAACAATCTACGTACAACTTACGTACTTATCTATTGGTTTCTTAACAACACCAATCCTTTATAATCACATTCTTTTATCCAACTAGTATGTCATTCAATACTAAAATCATTTCATAAATCATAACTTCAAGTTTATAAACTTTATACAACTTATGTTTATACTCATATAATACTCCATTACATCCTAAGAGTATATACAAAACATCAAATTCATTTTACTTAACAAGCATGTTTAACCAATTCAAAACTTGTTTTAACTTACTATCTTCTTAATTCAAGTGTTATAAACTCATTTTTATATTTTCACAAAATACTTAGTTTCAAATTCTATAACAATTCGGAAGTTTCCAACTGTCCAAAATATTTGAAAATCCCATTTCATTTTAACAAATGAAAACTACCAAACAACATATCATAATGTGATGCTCATATCATACAATCCTAATGCATGGATACATGTGTCCATAAAATAACTTAATAAATTTCAATAATTTATTATACACACTTTACCCAGAAAGGGAAACCTATAAAGTTAACTTTTATTTTGGGCTAAGCCACTACCACTCGAGCACCCTAGATAGTATACATATAAACTTTTCTACATTAAAAAGTTCATATCAAATTCTTTCCAAAGAAAAATTTGGAACTAACACCGGGTTTTATTTCAAATCATTTTGATAATAATATATACATATATCTTCTGTATAACAAATCATACTTTTGAAATTAAATCGAAATCAGTTTTACTAAAACAACCCTGTAGCATCCCCCACTTAGAAACCCTAAAATGAATGCCAATGATGTTGCATCATCACTAAAATTATTTTCAAGTGATAGTAGTGAGTTCAGTGCATCCAATTCATGCCTTTTGGACTTAACCAAAATCATTTCAAAATGGTATCAAATACTTCATAAATATTACTAAGTACCGTGATCCCAATTTCCTAAATACTTACTTTCAAATAATACTACTATTGTTTTTCCAAAATCTTGAAAAACATTTTCAAAGACACCGGAATTTAAATTCTCAAAAATATCAATCAAATCCTTATTGTTTATAAATCATGTTTTATAAACCATACTTATATAAAATCACTTTCTTATATATAATCCTTTCACAAATTTTTATTTACTAAATATCTTATCTTGCTCAAATTAATTATAAACAACTTTTACTAAATTTAACTTTTATAAGAGTTAACTTTTTAACCCAATATTATCGCCGAACGCCTATAGTCAAATTATGGACAAAAATTCACAAGGTGTTCATTTCAATGCTCCCATAATTTACTATTTACCCAACACATGCAGTAAAAAGGTAAAAGTGCCCATAAACTGGTCGAGCACAAATCAACAATCAACAAATGATAGTTAATGCCCATAAACTAGCCGAGCATAACTAATCTAATTAACAAGGGATAATAGATAAACATCATTAACCCCTACATTAATTAAACTATACTTTGACAATTCACTTATATAAGCTACCTTATATAAGATCTTTAATTTTCATAGTTATAATTACTATTAAGGTATTGATTATAATTTTCACAGTTATAAGATCTTCAATTTTACCACTAATATATCCATAGTATTCATGTGCTGAGCATCCAAGTGCCGGAAGGATGAATTATTAGGGTAAAATAAAAAGAAAAAGAAATAGAGAAAGGAAGAAGAGAACACATTATTAGATTCTCACAGCACAACGATAACATACAATATCAAAAAAAAATTACAAAGGGTTACTCCAATATAAAAATCTCAAGTTACAAAACCTGAGTACCATCATCAATCTGGACAGTTATAACAACATATCCTCATAAATGTTGATATGTACAATATAGCAATGTAGTGGAAATGGGAATACTATAATAGGTGAGATATCCAACTCGTCTTCTCGAGCTCCAAAGAACATCAACGAAAACCAGCCTTTTGCAGACTACTCAAAAGAGCACGCGAGGAATTTACGGAAAACAAAAACCAAGCGTCAGACATAAGTCTGGTATGAGAAACTCAAGAAATATGTTTACATCATATAACAGTACTTTTGAGACCGTATGGAATGCCATAACGGATATCCCCTCAAATGAACCACCATCTAATAGGTACACAAGGTGATATAACCGATAATGTCTAGGATGTATAACATAAGGAAAACACAAAGACCCAACGCCCGAACATAAATATAAACAATGTGAACCAAATACCATCAACTCCCGCACGCAACATCGATAAGCATACTCTAGATCTGGAGTTGACAATATCCTATCATGGGACTGTAAAACCTAGATTGAGCATCCTACTCTGTCTTTAGCCACTTTCGATGTCGAGGTTACGTTCGGCATCTTTCACATGAGTCTTCATCACTCGAATAGAACACAAATCCCAAATTGGAACATCACACCTCGAACAGATCACGAAACCACACATGGATTCTAATATCTCAATAGATCTCAGAATCACACATGGATTCCTACATCTCGAACATATCACGAACAACTACATGTGTTCGAGCATCTTAAACAGATCTCCAATCTCCACATAGATCCATGTATCTCGATCAGATCCACTTTCAAGAGATAGAACATGTATCTCAGCCTTGAAGTGGTTTTCAGTAAATAGAACACTTACCGATCCTGGTCTCTTCAAGACTGAATCGACGAATTTGGTCATTCATTGATAATGAGAACGATCGCATATGGAAACCAAGTCTCGTATACTTATCATGTTTTCAATATTTTCCTTCCATACTATCCCTCTATCAAGAGTGAGAGCTCTATTGCTTATATCTTTACACGAACATCGGTCTTAATTCCAATAGATAGACAAGCCTACTTTATTGACTTTTAGTGCAAAGTATACGGCTAATTTTTTTTCAATAAACGAGTAAACATACAAAGCACGATCAAATCAAACAAAGCACGATTATGTCATAGAGGCGACTTCTAGTCCTTTTTTTTAATTAGTCTTTTATTAATTAAAACCTCTTTTATTAGTAAAACTTCTTTGATTTAATAAAACATTATTTATCAATTCCTACTATTCATTTGTGCTCTTTTCAATACTTCAAAAAGTATTCGTATACTTATCCCAAATGGTATGAGTATATTCACAAATCATTAACAAGATTTCTTGCTTTAAACCTTTGCTTTTTCTAACTTTTTCAAAAAGATTCCTTACTTATAATTTCCTTCAAAATATCCATTTTAAGGATTTAAGTACTTTCACAAATCCATTCAAAAAGGTTTAAGACTAATGTTACTTAAACATCATCACTACAAAACCAAAACCATTTTGCTTTTGCTTACCTTTAAAACATTCTTTTAAAGTTCTATTTACGTTCATAAGTACAATCAAAGAGGGTTAAAGACAAATGTTACTAACATGTCACAACAAATCCAAAACCATTTCACTCATGCTTATCTTTAATACATTCTTTTTAAAGATCTATTTACATTTATAAGTATAATCAAAGAGGGTTAAAGACGTATGTTATTAACATATTATCATAACAAACCCAAAACCATTTCACTTGTGCTTATCTTTAAAACATTCTTTTAAAGATCTATGTTAATGTCTGGTTAAGTTCGATAGTCGACTAATCGATTATCTAGTTAAAACAATTGCTTATACAAATTAATGTTTGTATACTTAACTCTTTTCCGACATTCCCGACTTAACTGTTCCTCGTTCAAGAGGGAAGCCCGGTAGGCAAGAGCTCCATTACTGTATCCCTACTCAACATCAATCTTTAACTCTCAGAAATAGATAAACCTACTATGTCGACTTTTAGTGTTAAGTGTAGTATTAATGATTTCCATAGACAAGTAACAAATAATCTTGTTAACCCATTTCCGGCATTCCCTACTTAAATAGTCCTCGTTCAAGAGGGATGCCCGGTAGGTTAGAGTGCTATTGCTTTGTCCCTACTCAACATCAATCTTTAACTCCCAGAAATAGATAATCCAACTTCGTCGACTTTTAGTGTTAAGCAAAGTTAGTTACTTATTTTAAACAAATAAGTAAACAACAAAATTAACACGTTTTCGAAATTTCAACTTATAATTCTCCTCATTCAAGAGTGAAGCCTGGTTAGTTTGGGCACTGGTTGTTCCAAGCCTTGCCTAGGCACCTCATTCTTGAATCTCACAAACATACAAGTTTACGTGTCGGCTTTTAGTGTTAAACCTAGTCAATCACCTCTGTCAAAACTTATAAATATAAAATAATACTTTAGATATACATTTAAATAGGTTTTAAATATCAATGTAAAATATTACTTAAAAATAACTAATTTAAAAGTTTGATTTAAAAACATGTTTTACAATTTGCAGCATTTTACTTTCAAAATTCGTAAATAATCAATAAACTATATCTAAACTACTACTCTTTTTTTCATATTTAAATACATTTTATAAGAACTTCCATAGGAATATTTTATAAAGAAAACAATTTAGAAACCATTTAAATAAATAAAAAAAACCAAAACGTCGCATTTTAAACACTTAAAACCATAACCGACTTACTGCAGCATTTATAAGTGCTGAAAGTCCTTGTTAAAACAACATTGAAAAACACCATCTTTGCGACTAGTTTTAACCACTTAAACAAATGATATAAGACTTGAAATTTTTATAATAAGTAATACTATTATGATACTTGAAAACCATGGAAATAAATCCCTAAGAATATTTTTCCATTTATTTATAAAAATTATCGAAAACAAGGGATTCCGTTGTGCACTTATAACGACTATTCTCGTTTAAAACACATTCAAACTTACTTCAATTTGACACATGAGTTAAACAACCATTTAAACATTAAGTCAAGGCCACACCACATGTTTAAAAGGGTAATAAAAGTGAGGTTATATAATATAAAGTTGTCATTTTTCTTTCAAAAACAAGAGGGGTCTAAAGTTTATAACTTTAATTTATTAATGTCACTTTAATTTTATACTTTTCACACAACATAAGTATACACAATATATACTGAAGAGATAGTGAGATAACTTAGTTAGATCCGTGCCTCACCTAAGCACAAAGCCATAAGAATAAAAAAAACCTCATTCCATGAACACAAGCCTAAAGGTCCTACCTTTAGCACTACCAAACCAAAGCCACCTTCCTCCTCCTCCATGCTCACGACCTATCCAAGCTCCCCCTCTTTTTCTCACCTAAGCATGCTTCCCATGATTTCTTAGGCCCAAAGCCAAAGTCTAAAAGAGATTAGAGAAGATTTGGTTAACTTTTGAAAAAGTTAGAGAGTAATTTGTGAATTAGTGCTTAAGCACTTCCCCCATTTTCAACCCACCTACTTCATCTCAAGCTTTGTGAATTTGTGATTATTAAGTGAACCCCTCCCCTCTATTTATAGGCTTCAAATGGTGAAGCATAAGCTTGCACTCACCCCCCTTGGAAGGCTTACCTCCCATCACATCTACTTTATCATATGCTTAACACTTAAGCATTTCCATTTATGCATGCTTCTTCTTTATGTCACTTCTCCTTTAGGCTAATTACCATTATACCCTTACCATGATAATATCCCTTATCCATTAGAACATTCTGGAACCACCCAAGTTCAATGAAGAGGTGTGTGTGTTAATTAGTGCTAATGTGTTTATTTGATCATTAGCTTAAGAGTTAAATGTTTTCTTATTTGCTCATTTTCCTTTTTTGCTCATTTTTAAAATATCTTATGACATCATCACATTTAGTTAGCCATAAACATGAAAATATTTTTATTTTCTAATTACCTCTTTAGTGATTAATTGATATGTACAAAAAGTTCGAACAACTTTTGTTGAGAAAAAAGCTGTTTATCGATAAAATGATTTTCGGTCACATCATCGATATTTTCCAAAGAATATATTTTTGTGAACATTTTTTCAAAACAAGTTTACCATCATTACTTATGATTTAAAAGGGGGATAAGAAGATTAGTAAATCATTTTAATAACATTTAATCCAAGATTCTAATATTTAAATAATTCAGATATTTAAATACGAAGTGTTCGAAATTCCGAATCATTACATTTCCTTATCATTTATCCTAGGAGAACAAAACGAGATTTATATTCATAGTATAGTATCATCGAAGATGCTGTGCCATATAACTCCCAAGTTCATCCTAGATATTTCTAGAGTTACATTTTGGCCAATATTTTGATAGTCGGTTATTTAACTATCAAATAAACAAATAATCAA
This sequence comes from Allium fistulosum, assembly GCA_030737815.1. Lineage (NCBI taxonomy): Eukaryota > Viridiplantae > Streptophyta > Magnoliopsida > Asparagales > Amaryllidaceae > Allium > Allium fistulosum. The sequence continues at coordinate 414,640,002 of CM060906.1, forward strand.
ACATAGATTAAATTCCATGTGGGATCCACTAAGCCTCTATTGATTAATCTTTCATTAATTAGATCTCTTATTTAATTCAAAATATCTTCACAAAAGATATATTCAATAACCTCTTATTATACTTTTATTGCTTAGAAAATATATCCATATACTTATCTCAACGGTATAAGTATATTAACAAAACTTAAGGAAGATTTCCTTTTTTCCAATTCATATTTAAGTGGGCCAAAAACAAATATCATTTAAAACATTATCTACTACCAACCAAACCCCTATCCTTCAGTGTCAAGTATGAAAAGAATTTTCCCATGCCACCATAATTAAGAAGGATTATTTATCAAAATCGAACCTCGAACCTTTTATAAGATTCTCTTTTTATAAGCTCATTTCATAATTACACATCCTACTATAAATATCCAAATTAATTTATAAAACTTCCTTTCTAATGAATAAACTCTTTATAAAAAGAAAAACCTTTATAAAACTCCTTTGTAAAAATACTTTTTAAAAAATCCTTTTATAAATCGAAAACTTAATTTATTAAACTTATATTAAGTAAAATTCCTTTGATAAAACAATTTATTATTTATAAACACCTTTATTAAATTAATTCACTTTAAACACCATAAATACATAATTAATTAACTTTAAAACATCATTAATAATATAATTAAATAACTTTAAACATCCTTAATAAAATAATTAATTAACTTAACCCTTCAGTAATAAAATAATTAATTTTCTTAAACCATAATCAAACCAATTAATTAACTTTAAACAACATTAATAATATAACTAAATATCTCTAAAAATATTAATAAAATAATTAATTAACTTAAACTTTATTAATAAAATAATTAAAATCATTTTATACTCAAAATAAACACAGCCTTAACTTGTTATAAAATTAAACTTAATTTAAATCCATAATCTTTCAGATTCAGAGAGAGGCTTGGCGACCACAATGACACTTAAACAAGCTACCACTTATTTCAAGTTCATTATTTCCAGTCATATCACTGATATTTACATACGCAACACATATGTGAATAAAATCCATAATTAACAAACCGATAGATAACAAATCATTCATCTAAGTCAACTAATATATAAATAGGTGTTCAAATTAATAAAATAGCAGAACGGGAATTTATTCTGCTAAAGAATGGTGTTTTATTCTGCTAATGGAAAGTCGGTGATAAAATATAATTAACTAACTACGTAATTATTTTCTACCACTATTAATTCATCGATAATTTACACTTTAACAATTCTAAAAAATAATTGTACTAAGGTGTTCTATTAATCAATACTAATCAACGATCGAAACCCGTGGGTTAAACGGATCTAAAATGAGCGTGTTTTTTGATTTCAAAGTTTTAACTATTTAAATTAAAAAAACTAAATTTACTTAAACACTTTACCCACTACTCCAATCTCTACCCGACCTAAGTCACCAAGCCTAAACCCAAAACAAAGCTCCTTCTCCAAACATATATTAACAGATTCAAGCTAGAAAATCAGTTTGCCAAATTCAAATTCCTAGTGCCAAACCTGTGCAGGCTCGTACACGTACACGCCACTGTCCACCTTCGATCGCTACACCAACCACCCCCACAAACTCCCTTGGCCTCATGCGACTCATCTGTCTCACCACCATGACCTCCAATGGCCTCGATCAAAATCCGATCACCAACCACCACCGTCGTGGCCCATTAGTCGCTGCTTTACCACCATTGAGACCGTGACCCCTTGCCTCGCCACCCAACGAACTACGATCCCACTCGACACCTCCTCCTACCGCCAGCAAGCCCAGAGACGAGAATAAAACCAAAACCCCCCTTAAACCCTAACTTGACCTCGACCCAACAACTTCTATCACCAATTACCCCACGACCACCACCACCATCTCCCAAGGTTAACTCTTGCACCACCGCCTCACCTCCAGTTAACCACGCCACCAGAATTTCCTAAATGATCAATAATCGATCATCTAACCACCACAACCCACCACACCCTCTAAAATCATGAGACTGGCTTCATAAATCACGATTTCCTGCTATGAACATGACAGTATAATCCGCTCGTCAAATCAAGCTCGTCGAAGAAACTAACATTACTTGACTCCTTAATGTAATCGACCAATATCTATCTCACCACTTGATGAAAAAACCCTAGACAATTTAAAAAACTAGAGACCATACCCTACAACTTTACAGTTGAAACCCTTGGCTAGTTTTGAACTGGGAAGGAGAGTTGATTTTTGAAGGTGAGATGGAGGAAGTTTTTACTTCATTTTCAAAGAATAGGAAAGGAAGAATAGATGGAATAGTGTCTGTATGTGTATGTTTTTATTTACAGTAAGCATACTCCTTTATTCCAAAGAAAATATCAATAAAAATATAATCTTTAAAACAATTAATTAACATGTGATTCAAATAAAAATCACAATCCAACCTACAAATAAAATTTCACAACGTTCCTTTCACTAAAATATTTAAACAAGATTTAAATATCTCACAACATTTATTAATTCCAAAAGTATGTAACAAGAGTTGGTGTTCTCACCTTTCAAATTTGTTGAAAATGCAAAAAAAAAAATCTAAGCTTTTATCCTACCAACCGACCCCAAATCAATTACACAGCTTAATTCAAACTTTAAGCTTTTAAAGAGAAGATTTTCTTTTATAAAAAGTATAAGAGGATGAAAAGAGAAGTTAGAAAGTATAGCAATGAAAATGAAGAGTAAAAATGAAAATGAGATCAACTTACTTCTATAAATGAATGAAATGGGTTAAAAGACAATACTACCTTTACTTACATTTTCTTTCTTCCCATCATTTCAAAGCCACCAAAATGTCAACCATATGAAAATATAATGGGTCTTAGAATGATCCATGTACCTTAGTTCATTTTCACACTTAAGAAATCACGAAATGTTAATTCAAACTTCATACCCATCACTTCATATTTACTTTATTATATTTCATATTTTTTAATATTATTATTATTATTATTATTTATTTTCACATTTAAAAAAAATTCATAACATACAAAGTCACTTTATTGTTGTTTTATAGTACATAAAAAGGTATAACATCTTTCTACAACTTGTCGTTCGATAAAAAGCTGAAAATCCAAAAAAACGTATTCGGTCACATTTTCTGTTTTTCATCAAGCTTTCTATTTTTGTAAATAAAATTCAAAAATGAATTTTCTACCATTAGTTACTAAAATAGGGTTATTTAATTATTAAAACCCTTAATTGAATATTTAAAATAAAATAGATATTCACAAATCAAAGCGAAAAAATACTGGGTCGTTACATCATGTCTGCATGCTTTAAATCCTCCACCTTTTGTATCTCTTTAACCTGTATCAATTTTAGAATATGATTTGGATCTCTATTTCTTCCCTTGAATCGGTTCTATTCCCATCTTCCTAATATGTTTTAACATCTCCCTGTCCTTCTTATCTATTTTTCATATGTTTTCTAAGTTAATAATTTTAGATTCATTACTACATTTATTTACTTTTCATATTGGGTGTTTAATTTAGGTTTGAATCTCATTATCAATAATTTTATATGCCTAAGTCTTTTGCTTCATTTTTATTTTAGAAGTTAGTGTTTGAACGATTTATTTATTTATTTGCAAACAATTTTATTAATATATTAAGTTTCATATTATAAAGTTGAGAATTGAATGCATCTACTACAAGTTGGTTTGAAAAAAAATTGGTTATTATTTACATAAAAAAGTTAATTTAAAATTCATAAGTGGTTCTTCAAAAAAAACTTTAAGACTTTTGATTTCTTTATTACATTAACAACCGGATCTAAACTAGATTAATTTTATTGTTTGAAGGTATGTCTTTTAAATTACAAACTAGTTGGATATATTTAGTACATGTTTTATTATAAAATATTTATTTTAATTACTGTATCATTAATAATATGTTCGTTCTTAATTCAAGGTCTACAAAATGGTATTTTATGTAAAATATTGTAATTTTGTTGTACAAACAAAGTCTATCCTAATGTAAACAAGTATACATATTTATGTGCGTATGTGTGTACACAAACACACTAAATAAATCTTATTTTTAAAAATATTTTGGATGACAAGTGCATATATAAGGAGGAAATGTGTCCATTGTGGTGTAAATCCCTTCACCTAAATAACGTTTGCTTTAACTATGTACACTTCCTATATGCTACACTTGCACTTTCACACATGGATGCATTTGATGCGCTCATTACAACATACATACAGCCTAAAATTAAATTTAAACTAATTTTAATCAAAAGGGATAAAATGAAGATTTTATTCAAAAATTTTGATTTGATCTAAAATCCGTTTAGGCTTCATAGACTTAACTAAGATCAAAATGGAAAAAAAATTACCTATTTAACTTGCTTCCGACCGGCCTATTCCAATAGTGGTATCAGAGCCAAATACTATATGTCATCTAAATTAGTCATGTTTAGGCCAATTAATTAAGCTTACCCATATATTAGGGTGTCTAAAAAAGTATTGACTAGGCTAGGTTCGGGTAATCAAGTACCCTACACTACCTGACTATCAGCCTAAAACGAAAGGTGAAGTGAGCCCAAAAGTTATCCCTAATAGAAAATGCCCAATTTAAATTTGGGCCTTGGGCTAATTTTCAAAATCTGTTTTGATATAACAAAAAGGTTAATTTAGAAGGTTAAATTTCAAATAAGAAAATATTATAAATGTTATAATATGTTTTTCAAAATTTTATTCAAAAGTTGTAAATAAAATTTCAAAACTAACTATTTATTAATTAGATTAAAACATTAAATAAATTAAATAACTTAATTAAATAGTTATTTAATTAAATCATATATAACATATATGATGATATGTGTCCTAAATTATTTAAGGTAATGGAAGTATATATGAATTTTTTTAAAATTAAAATCGTTTAATTAATAACTTAATTAAATGTTAATTAATAAATAAAATAAAACACATATATTAAGATATATGTGTATAACTATAAGTGTTATAGTATTCATATTCAACATAAATGTTTAACCGAGTAATATAAAACTAATTAGTTAACTAATTAATTTAATTAATAATATTAATTAAGATCACATAAGATTATTATATAAGTTAATTAAATTATAAAAGTTATATAATAATCAAAACTTATATAGTATGAATGTATCATAAAAGGTGGAACAATAAGAACCCTAATTAGATTTAAGGAATAAATACATACGTATAGTTCGTATGTCGTGATTTGAAATATGTCCAACACTTGAATAATGATGGTATTTCAAAAGAAATACATTATTTTGTAAGTCAATACCACTCAATTAAATATATTAAAGATTATGAATCTTTAATATAAAGTTGTCCTCTAAAATTTATATATTAATAGATTACTTGCATATTCGTTAGTTGTTCATATTCCTCAAGCTAAGGATGTTATGTGTAGTACGATTAATATATTAAAAATGAGGTAAGATATATATACATATTTGTTGATATTCCTCGAGGTATGTACATTTACCTAGGCCGCCGCAAAATGGTAGGTATGGGTGAATAATCTCTTTTGATTTGTTGATATTCCTTAAAGAACCATGGGTTAGGAGTTATATATATCATACAACCGATAATGTGTTATCCATCATTTGTAGGAGTATATTTATTGATATTCCTCATGGTCGGAATCTCAAGGCAAACGAGTCCTAACACCCACTTATTAAGTCGAAAGGCGTCTATGTTTTATCTTAGGGTTTTGAGAAATATAAAAGGATAGTGGGAGCTTATTAGTAAATTGAAATGTAGTGTTTAATCTTACAAATATTCTAAGAACATCTACTATGAATAATCTCCTAATCTATTAAATTAAAATTTGCAATAAATATCTACACCCAAGCTATTTTCCAAAAATGACAAACACAACGAACTTAACTACGTTGACTAGTTAGGGGAAATAAAGTTAGTACTAACATATGAACATCTATGGTCATTTATAACCGAACTTCCAAAGGTAAAACCCATTGATAATTTGGACATAGAATTATACATAGCCTATAACAATTGGGTCGCGGACCTTGAGATCGTCGAAGTTTACGTGCTGTTTACATTAGACAAACCGTTATAGTGATAACATGAAAACATGAATGTCCATCAAATTTTCAATAGCCTTGAAGCTTTGTTTAGGGAACAATATCATTTTTCAAGGTATGAACTTATAAAAAAAACGTTTAATACGAAAATGACGAAGGGCATGAAAGTGGATGAGTAGGTTCAAATAATGAAAGGCTATACTAATAGACTTTCTTAGTTGGAGATGACAATAGGAAATGAGTTATAAGTGGATCTGATCCTAGGTTCTCTTACTCCTCAGTTTGAGCCATTCATGGTTCATATTAAACTATAATATGAACTAGTTGAACGTAAGTCTCATAGAGCTCCACAATATATTAAGGTCGGCCGAGTCCTTTTCCAAGGATTAGGGTGCGATACTCTCGGCTAAGGGGAACACATCATCTTTAATTCAAAGAAGTGGAAGAGGGTTAATAAAAAAGACTCTCCATTTGATAGTGGTGAATGTCATCATTGTCACAGGAAGAGTCACTGGAAATAGAACTATCCGTAGTACTTAAAGACAAAGAGAAGAAAGAAAATAGTTCTACTACTCCCACAAGAATATTTATGATTCAAAATAGTTTTGCAATCAATAAATTATCTTGGCTTTTAGATACTGGATCTGGAACTCACATCTATAATTCGCTATAGGGACTTAGGAACAGACGTCATGTGGAGAGGACAAGATAAGGCTTCAAGTTTCTGATGGATCTCTAGTAGATGCTACAACAGATGGAGATTTTTATTTAAATTTTACAAATGGATTAGTTTTAATATTAAATAATTACTATTATGTAAGAGACTTTATCTATGGTATTTTTTATGTTCCTAGATTATCTGAGACTAGTTATATATTTCATTATGCTAATAATGTTATGGACATTACGTTGAATGGTAGTAAAGTCTACAATGGTACTTTGGATAATTGCATTTATGCGATTCATTCTAATTATGTATTTGCTGTGAGTAACTCTTCTAATGTTGACATAATTAATAACTATCTTTAGCATTGTAGGTTAGGTCATATAAGTAAGAAACGACTACACAAATTGAAAACAGAAGTGTAATAATCTGCAATTTTTACGACATGATATTTAAATAATTAATTTAAATACTAGATCGTTAATTAATTAAAGGTCTAAAATATGACTTTTCTCATATGGTCGAATTAGTACTTGAGACCACTTTAACCAAATCTAGATTGACATTATGAATCAAAATGGGTATAAATATCGCAATATTTGGAATCACGTTATTTTTACGATTTATATATCGTTATAAGTATTTTATAAAAATACATGCATAGTCGGGTCCAGTGGAATCTTGACTGGCGGGTTATGTTTCTAGAATGAGGACTTCATTATGACGTATAGTTGAAGAATTTTCGGAATTAGGCTATCCTGTAACACCCCGTAAAAATTAATAAGAAATTAATTAATTAACTATAATAAGGTAAAAAATGAAAATTTTCAAAGTTTGACCATGAAAGTTAAGTTGTTGCGTTTGTGGCGATTTTCAGATCAATTTTGATACATAGAGTTTTGAGAAGAAGCTCAGATAAAAAAGTTATCGACATTTAAAGTTTATGGATTCAAATTAATTCAAATGGAATTCAATCCAAATAAACAATTGATGATAAAGTCTAAAATTCAAAAATTAACGGTAGTTAGACTTGGAGATTAAGTAAACATTAAAATAAAGTTAACGTTAATATTAACTGAGGAATAAATAATAAATCAAACTGTAACAAATAAATGTTCCCAAATTAACACTATCGATCGACCACCTAGGTTGGAACAATTGACCGGTGATCATAGTGGCGACTAGGGTTTTTAACATCATGAATGGTCTGGATTTATTATTTTAAACCGACTTAAATCCAACAGTGTTGGTGCTTTCTAACCACTGTAAATAAGAGCCTAACCCCCTCACTTTTTCTCACAAATTATTTTGGGAACTTAGCGAAACTCCGTTTGTCTCTCTCTTCAAAGATTCATAAAATTCCCTAGGGTTTCAGGTAAGAAATTTTAGGTGTTTATTTTCAATTTCTAAATTTATTCTCCTCTAATCCCTAAATTTTTGAATCTAATTCATATTCAATTCTCTTGTATATTTCTAAAAGGAGAGATCTGTAAGAGATTAAAGTGGGCATAAACAAATCCAAAAGGAAGAGCTAAGAACTTTTATGAGTGGGATCTTAGTCTTTCTAATTTAAGTAATTGTATAGTATAACTTGGATTTGAAATATGACTTGGAGGATTTTGTTTGTGAAATATCACACCAAAACCCCAAAATTTCCTTAGCAAAATGCCATTCTTTAAGTTAGAATCTCAATTATTCTGTATTAAAATAGTGGAATTAGGTAGTTATTGTAATGTTAATGTTTTACATTTATTCCACTTCTTACCTTTTTATTTGGATCTAAATAATGGTTTTGAAAAGAAATAAGTGAGGAAACGGTATGTAAGGTTCAGGTTCTTTTATTCATAGTTTGCATCGCATATTTCCATAATTTAAATGGAAATTCCCTTTTTCATTCTTATATAAAGAAGTTGAATAAAGCATAAAAGGATTTGAATTTCAAATTCTATTAATATTGATTCTACTATTTTAATATAAAATAAATTTGGTATGGATTCTACTTTTATACAAGTCTATTGTTGAATTCGGAATGTTGGATATGTGGTATGTTTGTTGATATGGCATTGGACTTATATATATTTGAATTTTTGACATTTAAACGATTAGTTTAGGGCATAATCTTTGCATGCTTAGAAATATTTTAGGAATGTGTGTGTGTGTATTGGCATATAAACAATGTATAATTAATAGCATATTAATTATGTAGTAAATAGTTATTAATTAGTACTAAATCCCCTTTAGGAAAGAAATTGATAGTTAAGGAAAAATAAGGGCTTTCTTGATAAGGCCGTGATAGGGAATGCAGTGAGGTGTATGATAATATGTTAAGTGCGTGTAGATTACGACTAAGTTATAAGGATACGAGGTCAGTCAAAAGCGCGTGGAAGTCTATCTGGATAATCTGGCTACCAACAGTGTGACTTTGGAACTGATATGAGACATCACATGTAATAAGTACCCATAGAGGATGTGATGTTAGTCCTAAATTCTGTAGGGTAAACCTTCTCAACTAATCTGGCTACCAGTACCTACGGATAGTCAGATTAATGTAAGACTTCATAGCTTAGGTTACAAGTCATAATACTTAGGACCTACTTCGGGGTCGAAGGTAGTAAGTGGATAATTGGTGGCTTGCCTCCTCCCTATTTAGGATGTATTAAATGGTCAAGGTTAATAGTTAGGCATGGTAGAGAATATCTCTAGAAGGGTAGGCTTTGGGTTTGAGGTACTAAGTAGCTATTATAGGGTCCGCCTCTCCCACAAAGAAGTACTAAGTAGGAAGATGAGATTCCGTGTGATGTTAGCTAGATAGTATCGAAAAGAAGTCCACATTGGGATAGGTAGTAAAATGACTGGAACTGCCTAAAATGAGGTATTAAATGGTTAGAGTCTACCTAGTTCCTATTGAAAATGTAATAAGTGACTTAGGTACAATCACTTACATTGTTAGGACATTATTGATGGTAGATGCATATGACTGGGAATGGCTTTTGCCTACAGTTGAGGATACGTTATTAGGTTGAAAGGATATGGGTTTTAAAATGGGAATGGAAAAGCCTTAGGGCTTGTAATGGGAATACAATATAGTTAGGATGCGTAAGACCTATTCTTATTTAAATTATACTACCCAAGTACTATTATAGAAAGGCTCTGGATTTCTGTTCACCGGACATTGTTGTTCCGACTCTCTCCTCGTTACAACACAGGTTAGAGAAGGTGATGCAGATTATGAAGGCGAAGGCGATGAGGGGACTTGTAGCGGTTATATGTTTATCTACTTATGTTGTACTTTATATTTTTGATGTAGCAATTTAAAAAATTTGATGTATTTTGAGATATTACACTATGGATATTTGGTGTTGTTATGTGGTATTATGTTGTATTTTTCTGACATTTAAATTTTAAATAAAATAGGTACTATTTTTGATATTATATTTTATCCTTCCGTTGTGAGATTCTGAATGTGTAGATAGATAACTCTGTGTATTATTATTTATATCACTTTTACCAACCAACAGCCAGCTTTAGAATGGATCTTAGATTCGATGGGCCTTTTCTGGATCAAAAATTAGGCCCGTTTTGAGGCAGGTTGTTACATTTGGTATCAGATCTTAGGTTACCCGATCAATGGAGATAGGTATAAGTATGAGTGGCATACTTGTTTAAAAGTATTTTTCAAAAATCTTACTATATATATACACACTTATTTTAAACATACGCCTAACCAAATAAATTTTGACTATAGAAGTAGCTGCGACCATATTCCTAAAGGATGGACGAAGCAACTATGTGTTGGGCCAATAAATAGAGTTAAATGTATTCACCTACCCCGATTTCTCCGTGGAGTGTAGGTTGTATCACTAGGCATTTACCAAGAAGAGCATGACCATGACATATAGAAGCACCTCAGAAGTTGAATAGTACTTGACCCCTTTGTTAGACCTAGATTGCCTTATGATTGCAGATTTTGATGGATTATTGATTGAAGATATACATGTCACCCAAACAGATAAGAGATAAGAAACTATATGTTGCAAGTGTCTAGAAGTAAGGAATGATAGGAGTAAGCAAGATGTGAAGGAGTGGTGCAAGTTCCCGCAAAAAGGTATGCACTAATAACCACTAGAAGATAGCCAAACGTTTGATGAAGAAGAGTTACGAAGGAGTAGGAAGAAGGAAAGTCCTTTAAAAAGGTCAAGTTAGGTAGAAAAGGGAAATTTTTCATGGCTCCTTTTTGGAGACCAAACAATTTTTGAATTTGATTAAAAAAGGTTTCTAAGTTTATATTTTCAAAGGTAAAGTTTTCGGATTAGCTACTTCATGATTGTGAAATTTTAGTTTTATAAAGAATGGTGAAAACCAAACAAATTTTTTTCATGTAGTAAAGGTTTTAGTATATGAATAACATAGGAGTATTATGTACAACCTGATCTGGAAATTTGAAATCGGTTCCAAATATTTAATTGTGGAATGTTGGTAAAGTTGTAAAGATATTCCAGATTTATAATTGGGTTATAAATTAGGTCGCCCCAGTTCACTTGAAATGCGAGTTTCTCTGTTTTGATATATTTGGAGCGAGTGTCGTGATTTGCATAAATTCTCCAATTTCAAAATACGTATAAAAGCATGTTATTTGAATTAACAAATGATATACCAAAAAAGGAAAGAGATGTGTAAAATATAGATATTCTTTTCCATAGTTAACGCTGTCTATTTCAACAAATAATTCCTTGTAACTTCAAATGAAGCAAAGATCTCACTTTTGGTTAATTTATGATTTTTTTTAACGGAAACCCTTTTTAAAAGGATAGTCCTGATAAATTGAAATGTGGAAAGAAATGTTCTAGTTTAGAAATTAATAACTAGAAATAAGAAATACACACACACATATAACCGTGCTCAATTTTAAAAATAAAAATATATAAATAGCATAATTTATTATGATATTCGTATTAGTTATTAACAGCATAGTAATTATAGGACTATGATTTATGGACATTAATTACAGATTTAATGGGTAATAAATTTGTAATTAATAGAAAGTTAAAAGGAATTATGTAACGATCGGGATTTCAACCCCCGAAAATCGACACTAATACATCCACTGTATTGCGTGCCAAGCAATCGAATGCCGAAAAACCCGATAGTTAGGGGAAAAAGAAAGAAGGAAGAAGATAAGAAGAAAACTAAACAACACAGAATCTCACAGCGGAATGAATAATCTATAATATACATCAAATCTTTACACCAAACAAACTATAATATATGTATATATAAAACATCAATCAGAGTATACTAACCTATTTCAGCCTGGACAGTTATAATAGCCTGCCCTCGCAATTGCTGATAAATACAACAACGAATACAGCGGAAAAATAACAATCCACGTGAGTACGTCTCGGGGCCCCCAACTCGTCTCCTGAAGCTCTAAAGCATCCAACTAAATCTGTAATATGCTCGGTCTGACCCGAGCATTAAAATAAAATAACACCCGATTCAGTCTGGAAAACCAGCGTGAGAAAACACACCGAACTGGATTTTAAAGTTATAAAAAAATTTTGGAATCAAAATATCCCGTAAGACCACGCTGCGCATAAACACAGACGAGTTTTTACCTTACGATAACCAAAACCCTTTCTGTAGAAAATCCTTTGATATTATAATAATGTCTAAGGGTGAAAATTATAATAATCAAGTAGCTGTGATGCTCGTGAGTGTACATCACAACAATACTAGGCATATAATCGAAAACCGTTAAGGCTTGTTCGCTAATTGTGTAGGATTCCATGGAGATGCCCTCAGTACTTCGAGGACGGTCCTCCTGCACAAGGATTAAAGATATCCTTCCAAAGCAGCATACATCCCTAGTGATGTACCATAAGAAAAACATAGCTGGTCTCGTTAAGACCGAATGCATCGCCCAATGCATGCATAACAACTATAAGTAATGTCTATGAGGAGCCAACTGCATCCTATGGGTTTGCCAACCCTACTGGCCATGCATCCTACCTCTGGTTTTAGCCATTACCGCAGCTGAGGCTACGTCCGACGCTCCAGCTTACGCACCGTCACCCAATAGATTACGGAATCCCATATGGATTCCCATACACCAACGATCTCGGAACCACACATGGATTCCAACATTTTAATATATGTCATGAAATTCCTCCATGGAACCGTGTATGGTTTTGGAGTGGTCACGGTTTTCAAGTCATCTCTTACGAGTACACTCTTCCGTTTCCTTGGCGCTCCAAAATCCAATCGTTGATTTTACGGAATGCTCAATATCTGTTCTTTAGGAAATAATCCGACAATACACAAAAGCGGGGATCACCCCCTAACCGTTTAGTTGGACGGATCTCGTCATCATTTGTCCTAGAAGAACGAAACGAGTTTATACGTACAGTATAGCACCACCGACGGTAACTGTACCATATAATCCCCGTGTTTCTCCTAGATATTAACCGAGTTAAATTCCTCGGTGTTAAGTAGGAAATATTTCTGTAACACCAAAATTAAGAAGGATTACATAGGCCAAGATTTAATAGTCGGTTATTTAACTATCAACAAACACACATTCAAAACAAAGATTTATTCCATAGGGAAAAACAACATCGGTTAAGCACATAAGCAACCACTAGCCTCCTTTTAATAAATCTTTCATTCGTTTAAAAACACTTTATAAATTACTTGTACCAAAATACTTTTACAAAGGTATACCCACAAATCCCTATATTTTCAGTACTTAGAAAATATTCATATACTTATCTCAATGGTATAAGTATATTTATAAAATTGGGAAAGATTTTTCTTTTATTTGATTCTCAAATCATTTATAAATTCCTTACAATTCTCCAAAAACATTTATAGTCCCTTTATAAAAATTTAATCACCTATAAACTCTTTGTACATTTAGAAAATCGTCTATAAACCCTTTATAAATCCATAAAACCATTTATAAAACCTTTTTTTATCAATCTATAAACCCGTTTCTAAAACTCGTTTATAAATATCTAACCATTTATAAGCTTTTTACCCCTTGTAAATAATCTTCCCTTAAGTCTTCAAACCATTTTATAAACTTCCCTTATATACTCCAAGTTCGGTTACAAAACTCCATTTATGAGTCTCGAACACATTTATAACAAATAAAGATAATTTACTTCTAAATAGTATTATATGGAAATAATTATTAAAATTAAATATTGTGAATAAATAAATAATTATTATAAATCTTACAAACATCTTAAAATAATAATTAATCATTTCAAAAACAATAACAATTAATCTTTACCCTGATTATAAATAATAATTTATTTTCAAAACCTTATTAATAAATATTATTATTAATTTCAAACCATAATTATTCTTGAAATAATTAACCTTTCAAAATATTATCATTTTGATAAATAACTTTTAAAAAATATTAAATATAATTAAATAACTTTCAAAAAATATTAATATAATTAAATAACTTTTAAAAAATATTAATATAATTAAATAACTTAAAAAAATATTAATAATTAAATAATTTTAAAATAATATTAATAACTAAATAATTTTAAAACAATATTAATAATGAAATAATTTTAAAATAATATATTTTTGAAACCCAATTTTCGAATTTAAAATCATTTCCCCAATTCCAACTCAAAGGTGATTTATAGCATTTCAAAATACTAATTTAAGGCCAATAGCTACCCAATGCCTAACCAATATCGATATTGATTTTCTCTCACTGCTAGGTTTTAGTTTTCAAACGTATAACAATGTTATAACCATAGTGTCCACAATCAGGTTCTTTTTCCAATAATCCATATAAAAGAAATATTAAACAATTCAACAATAGCAAGGAATCCCGTTGGATCCCACCAACCTATCCCCCTGCATCATAGATCATATATATCAGCATTTATATATGTATATAAAATCAACATTAGTGAGGAATCCTATTGAATCCCTCCGACCTGCTTTTCCTGCATCACAAACGTTATATAATCATAAAATATAAATCAACCGCTTCGAGGCGGGATTCGTATACAAAGGGTCAACCGCTTCGAGGCGGGATCCGACCTTCTTTTCCTACATCACAAACGTTACATAATCATAAAATATAAATCAATCGCTTCGAGGTGGGATTCGTATACAATGGGTCATCCGCACTTACATGGAAACGTAATAGGGTCTCATCGCTCTAGGGGCGGGAATATATCAAAATACTAATAAATATAGTAATTCATCCAAACAATCATTCAACAATTTTTAGCAACTACATATCATACTAGTTAACTAAAAAAGGTGAGTTTAACTCACTGAAAATTTTCTGTTTTCATCGAGGTGTTCTAGTTTGGAACTAAAATCGAACGACGTCCGATTTTAGCCCAAATTTCAACAGTCTCCGAATTCGTCCGAACTAGTTCCATTGCGAAGCTTTTATTGTTACGAGCACAACACAAAAATTTGTGCTTCAATTGGACCTCGTATGAGAGAGTTATACAAATTTTAAGTTACACGATTTAATTAAATACTCTAATATACTTAATTTTCAAATTAATTACCCCTACCACCTTTCTTCCCCAATACAATTCATCTTCCTGTGCATGCAAGATAATGGCTCCATGGCAGTGCATGTGCACCGCTTATATGCCCAACCATCCAACTACCCGAGACCACCAACGCACTCGCCTTCCCTCCCTCGTTTGATTGCACACCATCCCTTTAGCTCCGATCGCCCAACGCAAAACACAACACGGCCCCTCCTCCTTCGCCACTGTAGCGACGCGAATCGCCTCATCTCACCGCATGCTACCAAACTCGCCTCCCTAGTTGCTACTTTTCATGCTCATTTAGAATCTACCCTCCAATCCATCGATCGACGCCTAAATCTACAGAAATTTCCAACCCTAGTTTTTGATTTTGCCAAAACCCATTCTGTAAATGTCGCATTCCCATTTCCAGCATCCAAGCTCAATGAAATATATGTATACATGTATATTTACTTATAACAAATCCAAGACTTACCTCTTTTATTTCTTTTGAATTTTATTCTATTTGATTTTGATTT
The DNA here is from genome assembly GCA_030737815.1 of Allium fistulosum. Taxonomy (NCBI): domain Eukaryota; kingdom Viridiplantae; phylum Streptophyta; class Magnoliopsida; order Asparagales; family Amaryllidaceae; genus Allium; species Allium fistulosum. The sequence goes on from CM060906.1 coordinate 414,655,839, forward strand.
CTAAGTTTTATGAAAACTTTTTTTTTCTTGTTTACAAAGTATGGAACATATAAATAAAAGAGGAGAAAATATGGAGTATGGGCCTTAGTACTTGGGTGGGTATGGCTTGGTGATGGAATGCATAGTGTAGGGTATGGTAATTATATATACATATATATTATTTAAAAATTAAAATATCAAGCTATAAAACGTCTGAAAAACTCGAACTCCAAATGAGGCGTGCCACCTGGCATTCTATATGTTATACCTCTATTTCAAATACAATGGAATTTGTTTCGAGACCTAATTCGATCGTATGTAGAAGATAGCTTTTCAAACCCAATTATATTATATAATTTCTGGCGTTTTGATCTCGCACGACCAAACGATACGTCTGATTGCCACGAAAATAGTCGGCATATAATAACTCATTATTATGGATCTAATGACACTGGTTTCGTCGAAATCCGAGACAGTGCCCCGGAAGGCTATTTTTATATGTTAATTAAAACGAGTTATTTTCAAAATCAGTTAAATCACTTTTAAATCCAATTTAAAAGTTTTACTATCTTCATTCTTATTAAATAGAATTTAAATAAGCTTTGAAATTATTTTTATCCAACTTAAAACCCAAGATTCAATTATTTAAAAAAATTCAATTACTAAATTCAACAATTAAATTATCCAATAAATCGTTATATTTGAAATTCAAGTTATTTAACTTATAAAATTAACTTTTCAATATTTAAATTTAATTAAATATTCCAATTTCAAATAACTAAAATTCTGGGTTGTTACATTTTTCCCCCTTAAAAGAATTTCGTCCCCGAAATTTCCAAGGTAAGAAAAATGCCCAAACCCATTGCTTATTAAAACTAATTAATTGAAATAGATTACCAAATACTTTTAAGTCTTTAACTTTCAAACATCAATTTGTTGTAACTTCATTATCACCTTTCCTAAGCCATTAATTCATTCATAGATTCCAATTAATATCATTCCATTTAATTTTTTCAAGTTATAATTCAAAATCAAATTTTAGTTGTCAAAATTTTCTTCAAAATTTTCTAACTCTTAAATTTTCGGAAAATTTCACCAGCGTCTTCTTTGCACGGCTTGATCGAAACAACTACAAATTGCCACTATGGGACCAAACCAACAAAAGAAAACAAAAGCCAAGCGACTTAATCATAAAACCATCAAATCAAATAATGATTTAAACATGTATCTTTTAGTTGGCAACCAAATTTTACTTATGAAATCAAAGGCGTCCAATTAGCTCATGCTTTTATACTTGTATCTTATTTACCAATGATATCCAATCATATAATTCATAATCATATTACTTTGCATTTTCAATTATCAACATTTGTTTCACTAAAACCCGTAGGATGTACATATATCGTCCATACGCAATATCAAATCAGATCGCTCGCTCGATCACACAATTCAACTTCCGAACTAGTATCATTCACAGGACCACTCTAGTGCGGACTCAGATCCGGTTCCTTGATTAGAAACTGCCATTCTCCTTGCATAGCCATATACTATGACAGAGAATTCCATAATCAATCAAAAATCCATATCCAGTATTCGCCGTCAAGAATCGAGTGAAAAATTCCAACTCGAATTGATGTAAATCATCTCCAAACCATGTACTCGAATCTGGATCAAACCATTATGCGAATAGAAAAATATACGTACAACTTAAGTATTTATTTAATTTGATTTCTTAGTTATCCCAAATTGTTTTTATTCACATTCATTTCATTCTCGTTCACTTTTATTCACATTCAATTGATCTATATTCAATTATTCACATTGCTTTATTATCATTCAATTTTCTTCCTAGTATATTCTTTCAATATTGATATCATTTAAGAACTATTCCATCAAATTTTACGTTTAAAACATTTCACTCCATACTAAATGTAACAATCCGCCTTTCTTACACCCAAAGACGACATTTAATACATCCTGGGTATTCATGTGCCGATCATCTAAGTGTCCGAAAAATAGGTCGTGGGGTAAAGAAAATAAAAGACAAAGGAAACAAATACATATTCTTCTCACAAACCACAGAGTTACATATACATCATCACAAAATAGTACATATGGTTACTCCAAAATGTTATATCAAAGTTACAACAAGTACTATTCCCAAAAAGGATAGCTATATCAGCCTGCCTAAATTACTAATACATAATGTATAGTCACGGCGGAAATAAACATAACTACTAGATATGGTGAAAGCTTCTGCTCCATACTGCTTCCCAAAATGCTCTACAGAAACTCGACTACTTGGCTACTTATAAAAATTTGAGTACCTAAGAGTTTAAAGGAAAGAAATAAAACTCCAAGTCAGACATGGGTCTGGTGTGAGTAAATCATATGTTTAACTTTATAAAAACCTTCAAATAAAAGGTATCTCGTAAGAACACGCCGCACATAAACACGGATGGGTTTTTACCTTACAATAACCAAAACATTTCTACATAAAATCCTATGACATTATCATAATGTCTACGTTTAAAATAAATATGGAATCATAGCCGAAATTGTTACATTAAAATTCCAGCAAAATAGTTATAAAATCAAGTGCGAAGGCTCATATTGAAAAATGGATTCCAACTATGGAAGGGTAAGGGTCTACCCACCGAATCCGTACACCTCTAGATAAAATGTACGGGAGGCCACAACGCATTGCACCTTTGCTACTCAAGACCGTCCCTACCCCTTACAGGGTTTCACCGAATATGATCACCACTTGGTTGCGATCAACAACCATAAAAAGAGATCCCGAAGCATACATAAACCGAAGATATCACTCTAGATTTGGCGATGATCATACCCTAATGGGAGCGACCCACATAGCCCCGTTGCACGTCCCTTCTTCAATCATTTTCCCGGTTGACGAGGCTTGAGGCTACGATTACCTTTTTATATAGCAACCATCTTGAAATGCCAACACTACCCTCCAGGCAACCAATGCAATGCTAGAATTAATAAATATAAGTTATTCGGGATCGAACAAACATTCAACATTTACTATCTTCCTTTTTGGAATCACCCTTAGGCAAAATAGTACAGCTTCATAACATACTTCATAACAATCCATCACGAACTTTATTAGTTTGGAGTGGTTCAGATAAATTTTACTTATCCGAAACCGATGTCTCCAAACTAAGCGACAATTCTCGGCTAACACAATTATGGTTCTTTTAGAAGTATATAATCAGTATTTGAGTCCTCGGCGTGGAACCCTTATACACACAACATACTTCTTGAGTTAAAACAGGACAAGTTATAAATAGTGGACAATCCGCTACTTAGGGAAATTATACAGAGTTCGCATATGGATAACCATATACTTAATTTAAATATGACCCATTGATAGGAATTAACCCTCCCATATCCATCGCGTTTCCGATATTTCGGCCTATCTCTATCCCTCGCCTAGAAATAAATTCTAGATCTCACAAATAGAGGATCGGCCTACTCATCGGCTTTTAGAGCTTACTATGGGTTGACGTACTTCCCATAAATATGCCATCACATTAACATTGGTTTCATATTTGTTTGTGGTTACTTAAGGGTAATCGACAAAGAAATCCCTTGATTTAAAACATTTTTGAAAAAGAAAGACAGTCTTAAAACAAATTGATATTTTGAAACAAAAATGATTTTTAAATTAAAAACCTTTATTAATTTATTAACTAACAAATTAAACCTTTATTAAATAATAACTAAATCTTAATTAAGTCTTAATTAACATCTTAATTAAATTTAAATTAATCAATAATTAATTAATAATTAATTAAATCCCTTCAATAAAAATTAATTAATAATTAATCTTTTATAAATAATTAAAATAATTAATAATTAATTATTAATTAAATAATAATTAACTTTAATTAGTTAACTAATTAAAATTAAATTAATTAATTAATACTTAAGTATTAATTAAATTTATTAACCAATAATTAAGTACTAATTACTTAATTAATCAATTAAATAATAATTTATTAAAAAATAATCAATTAAATAATAATTACCTTTTTAATTACTTAATATAAGTTTTAAAACATTTTGCAAAAAGATTTCTAAATGAAAACATCTTTAGATTCCAAAAAGAGTTTGATTCTTCGAACTGCACATGTAGCGACTATCGCTATAAGACATGTAATTTTTAAAAACTTGAAATTTCATTTTCGAAGTCTTTTCCAACTCTAACTCTTGGAAAACTTTACTAAAACATAAAGCTATGTTTCTTGAAAACTAAAGCAAGTTTTAAATTCGAAAATATCTTGAAATTTTAAAACCAGAAATTATAGTTTTTATACCAGAGATTCCATGTCACTTAAGTTAGCAAAAGTGCCAACTTCCTTAGCATACAATCATTTATTCAACATCATAGCATACATAATTACATCACACTCATATCATAATACAAATCATGTCATAACCAACATATACAAGTAAGGATTATAACTTGCAACTAACTTGACATTTCAATTCTCAAATTCCAAACTATTTGTCATCTCATCCAAACACATACACATATATCCAAGCTAACACAATTTATATCCAACCAACATCATATTTTTACAACAAATCAAGCATATATTTAAGTTATAAAACTTTGTTAAGTGTTAGATCTTTACTCACCAAAAGTCGACAAAACTAAGCTAACTTTTCCTCTAACTCGAACACGGCCTAGGCCTTTGCTTCTAGCTTGAAAAAAATGAAGACTTTAAGTGGTTTATAGCCACAAAAGGTTTGGCCCTAGGCAATTTGGGTTCGGCCTTAGCAATATAAGGTGGAAGTGGACTTTATTTTTGGAGAGGAAGTGAAGTAGATGATGAAGAAGTGTTTTTAGGAGCTTTGGAAGGAATTAAAATGGAAATCTAAGGCTTTTTTAAAATTTGAAATATATTAGAAAGCCATGAAATACTTTCTTAAGAGCTTAGGAATTTTGGAAATGAAGATAAGAATGACTAAAAGGAAAATAAATTAAGAAATTTTGCTTTTATAATATGTTAACAAGTTAATTTACTAAAATACCCTATGTACTTTACCCCCTCTCACACTTTGCCACCTCACTTCTTTTGTCCCCATCCTTTTAAATTAAAGCCAACATGCATTATTACCTAAGTGCTTCATGTTTCTAAAGATATGACAAGTAATGTCACTTTCATTTACATTTACATTTTGTTTTTTTAACATTTACATAAAAAGTCATATCATATATTTTATATTTCTTAAGTTAATATATATATTTATATATTACAAATCCTAACTCATTTATAAAAGCGTGTGTATGTGTTACAAAAATGTGCACAAAGTTTTCCGACAACTTTTCGACACCTAAAAGTCGAAAATTCGAAAAACGAATTCCGGGCACATTTTCTATTTTTTTTAACTAATTATTTTAGTAAAAAAAAGTGAAAATGATTTCATCAGCATTTATAATTATTTAAAAGATTTTTATTTTCATTATAATATTTATTATTTGAATATTTAAAATTAATTAAATATTTGCAAATCAAAGTAGTGAAATTTTAGGCCGTTACAGAAACTATTTCACCATCTTTAGTAATTTAAAAGGAGTTCATTTGAGTTAAAAAATCCATTAATTAGTTAATAAAAATATATTTAAATATTCATTATTAAGGTAATTAAATTCTAGGTCATTACACTTTCCCACCTTAAAAGAATTTCGTCCCGAAATTTGCATATAAGAAGATAACTCAATTACTTGAAAAGCTATATATTCGTATCATAAATCACATACAAAAGACATACACTAAACATCCATAGCAAATAATGCTTAAAATATACATACAAACAAACAACTAGTTATTCTAACATTAACTCAGGATAGACCTCCTTCATATGGTATACAGACTCCCATGTGTAGTCTCTAGGATCCTCACTCCATTGAATTTTAACTAACTACACTACCTTATTGCGCAACCGCTTCTCATCCTGATCTACAATATAGACTGGATGTCTAACCACGGACAAGCCTGGCTCCACTTCCAGATCCTCCAGCTCAGATGGCTCTACAATCAAGGTCGAATCATGCACAAATTTTCTTAAATGCGACACATGGAATACATTATGAACACCTGCCATTATCTCCGGCAACTCAACCTTATAAGCAAGAGACCCAATCCTTTCAAGAATACAGAAAGGTCCAACATACCTTGGGGCTAACTTCCCAGCTTTCCCAAATCTAACAGCTTCTCTAATTGGTGAAATCTTAATGAACACAAGATCTCCAACATCAAATTCCAAATCTCTTCGTCTCCTATCAACATAACTCTTCTGGCGATCTTGGGCTACCTTCATCCTTTTCTTAATCACTGCAACTTTCTCCGTCGCCTCTCGAATCACATCTGGCCCAAGAACTAGAATATCTCCAAACTCTATCCAACATGCTGGAGACTTTCATGGACGTCCATAAAGAGCTTCATAAGGTGCTATACCGACGCTTTCTTGGAAGCTATTGTTATAGGCGAATTCCACTAGATGTAGATGATCTTCCCAAGACCCTCCAAAATCCAAGATGCAGGCCTTCAACATATCTTCCAAGATGCGGTTAACCATCTCAGTTTGTCCATCGGTTTGAGGGTGGTTGGCAGTGCTCAGACTCAGCTTTGTTCCCAATGCAACTTGCAACGCCTCCCAAAACTGACTAGTGAAGATGGTATCTCGATCACTTACAATACTCACTGGGACTCCGTGCAATCGAACAATCCCTCATACAAAATTTCCGCCAAAGAAGATGTAGTTCTTGTCGACTTTACTGGGATAAAATGAGCACTCTTCGTTAGCCGATCCACGATAACCCACACACCTTCATTTCCTTTTCTAGATCTTAGAAACCCCCGGGTGGATACTTAATTTGGATCAATGACATTCCAATAAAACTTCTTGTCTAAGTCCATCGACATTAGGGACGCAGATCCTCCCCTTAAAACGTAGTATGCCTCGATTATCTATCTCAAAACTTGCACATAGACCCTCCTCAACATCCTTGATGATCTTCCTTAAACGCTCATCCTCCCTTTGCTTACTAGTAATCCTTTCCAAAAGAGTTGGGTTTAACTTCCAAGAATGCCAAAACTGCATTCCTACTAAGAGTGTCCGCCACAACATTTTCTTTTCCTGGCGTGTAGAGAATATCTAAGTCGTAGGCTGCTAGGAACTCCAACCATCGACATTGCCTTAGGTCCAGATCCTTCTGAGTGAAAAGGTACTTCAGAGACTTGTGATCTGTGAAGAGTTCAAACTTTTCACCTATTTAAAGAAGGAAATTACTAACTAGGATCCCTAAAGACTATAAATAAATAAAAGACGAAAAGAAGGATTCTTACCCAGCAAGTAATGCCTCCACATCTTTAACGCAAATATTATGGCTAACAGCTCCAAGTCACGTGTTGCATAATTCTTCTAGTGAGGTTTAACTGTTTACTTGCATAGGCTATAACCTTTCCATGTTGTATCAACACTGCACCCAAACCAACTCTACATGCGTCCGTATAAATGGTTAACCCTTCTCCTCCATCAATAATAGCCAAAACAGGTGCACTGGTCTATCTCTCCTTTAACTCGAGAAATGCACTCTCACACTTCGGAGTCCACTCGAATTTAACATCCTACTTTGTTAGCTTGGTTAGGTGAGCGACAACCTTGGAGTAATCCTTTATGAACTTCCTATAATAGACCGCCATCCCTAAAAAGCTTCTCACCTCAATAGGAGTTTGAGGTCTTTTGAAATCCTGTACAGCAGCTACCTTAGCCGGATCAACTGAGATGCTATCACCCGATACAGTATGTCCTAGGAATCTCACTTTTGATTACCAAAAGTGGCACTTAGAAAACTTATCTTTAAGAACGTTTTTCCTTAACGTTTCCAACACAACTTCCAAATGGTGTTTGTGCTCTTCCTCGGTTTTTGAGTAGATAAGAACGTCGTCGATGAAAACCAACACGAATTTATTCAACACATTCCTAAAAATTCAATTCATAAGATCAACAAAGAATGCAGGCGCATTGGTTAGCCGAAAGGCATAACCAACCACTCATAGAAAAGGTCTGGACCTCTAAAAGCAGTTAAGGGTATACTATCCTCCGCTACACTTAACTGATGGAAACCTGTAGCAAGGTCTAATTGGGAGAATACTCTAGCTCCATGAAGTTGGTCAAACATATCATCTATGCGAGGTAAAGGGTATTTATTTCAAATGGTCTATTTGTTTAATTCCCTATAATCCACACACAATCTTAACAAACCATCAGACTTAGCTACAAAAACTACAGCCGATCCCCAATTCGAACGGCTCTGTCAAATCAATCATCCTCTTAACAAATCATCGGTTTGATTTATTAGCTCTTGCTTCTCTCTCGGGGCCATTCTACGCAGGGGTTGAATGATAGGTTTCACACCGGGAACTAAATCAATTTGAAATTCAATTTCCCTATGGGGAGGCAAACTGCTAACCGGCCCAACAATATCAAGAAATTTTTTAACAACTTCTATCGATCCTAACTCTTCATGGGATGATTCTAAAGAATAAAGGAAACTACTCATTCATTTATAAGGCTTCTTACAAACTATCTTTTCCAGCACCTTTTCGGAGTTGGGTTTCAATACTACCCTTGTCTTAGGGCAATCAGAATAACTCCATATTTCGACAACCAATCCATACCCAGTATCACATCAAACCCCTTAAAATCCAAGACAAATAGGTCACAAAAGAGGCGATGTTTTCGGAAATCAATTTGTACTCTTTCACAAATCAAGCATAAATTAGTTATACCACCTACGGGGTTGGACACACAAATAGGGGTTCCTACAAATTCTGGAATAAGTTGTAACCTATCTACCAATTCTTTAGAGACAAAACTATGAGAAGCTCCAGTGTCAAACAAAATATGAACTAAAATACCATTTATAAGTAAAGCACCATCCAAGACTCCCTTCCCTTTAACATCTTCAGAGGTTGAGGGCTCATCCTTGATTGCATAAACTTTAATCTGTTGACCCTTCTTCAATAGTGGGCAATCCTTAACTATGTGTCCAGGCTGGTGGAGATTATAGCAGAGCGTCTTTTGGACCATTAGAGAGATAGCCTTCGCTTGCTGACAATGTGGTGAAATGTGCCCCTTTTTATTACACTTGAAACATGTAACGTCCTTGAACTTGTCTCCTTGATTTCCTCCTATTGGTTTTCCCTTTCCCTGCTTCTTCTTCCAATTTGGAATAAACTTCCTTTTATTAGGGTTAATGGTACCGCCATTAGGTGTTGCTGCTGGTTTCTTATCCTAAAGTACTTCATACCTTAAGGCCATATCTACCAAATCTACAAATGATTCCTTCACATGTGCGGTCATCTTTTCATGGAATTCTTCTCTTATACCCAATACGAACATCTCATTTTTCTTTAATGGTGTGTCAATGAGTCCAAGGCCAAAATGAGATAGTTCATTAAACTTCGTCTCATATTCCGCCACTGATAGGTCTCCTTGCTTGAGATCCATGAAAATTCTATATAATCGTGTTTTGCTTGTAGCTGGCATGAATTGGTCTTCGAATACTTCTTTGAATCTAGCTCATGAGAACTCATCTTCTAGAACATTTGCGGTGACAGAATCCTACCATGCAGTTGCACACTCTTGTAATTGCCATGATGCCAAGAACTGTTTCTGATCATCAGAAATTCCTAAACCTTTGAAAATCTTCTCACATGACCGTAGCTAATCTTGTACTTCAATGATGGATTCGGTACCCTTGAAAGGTTTTCCTTCTAAATTTGTGTAGTCCTTACATAGAGTTGCGAAGTTTACTCGAGGCTGCATTGGAGCTATTATCTCAACAGCTATTCCACCCCTTCCAACATTCGGGGTTCTTTCATTTGTGGTCGTTGTGCTACTGTTTCCCCTTCCTCATTCCCTTCTCGTACTCATTCTTCCTACTTGAATAAATTAAGATGTCTTTAGAATACATGGATGGGATTAACTTAGGAAATTGAGCATAAAACCAAAAATAAAAATGCTGATCAGAACAACATGGAAACGCACTCTCAAATACTGAACTCATTCTAGGGTACTACTAACCCTATCTCTAATGAGTCAACCTCAACCAAGGCCTAGGTATTCGCTCAACCTAAGCTCTGATACCACGTGTAACGATCTGCCTTTCATACACCTAAAGACGACACTTAATACATCCTGGGTATTCATGTGCCGATCATCTAAGTGTCCAAAAAACAAGTCGTGGGGTAAAGAAAATAAAAAACAAAGGAAACAAATACAAATTCTTCTCATAAACCACAGAGTTACATATACATCATCACAGAATAGTACATATGGTTACTCCAAAATGTTACATCAAAGTTACAACAAGTACTATTCCAAAAAAGGATAGCTATATCAGCCTGCCTAAATTAGTAAAACATAATGTACAGTCACAGCGGAAATAAACATAACTACTAGATATAGTGAAAGCTTCTGCTCCATACTGCTTCCTAAAATGCTCTAAAGAAACCTGACTACTTGGCTACTGATAAAAATTTGAGTACCCAAGAGTTTAAAGGAAAGAAATAAAACTCCGGGTCAGACATGGGTCTGGTTTGAGTAAATCATATGTTTAACTTTAAAAAAACCTTCAAATAAAAGGTATCTCGTAGGACCACGCTACACATAAACATGGACGGTTTTTTACCTTACAATAACCAAAATAATTCTATATAAAATCCTCTAATATTATCATAATGTCTAGGTTTAAAATAAATATGGAATCATAGCCAAAATTGTTACATTATTAAATTCCAGCAAAATAGTTATAAAATCAAGTGCGAACGCTTGTATTGAAAAATGGGTTCCAACAATGAAAGGGTAAGGGTCTACCTACCAAATCCGTACACCTCTGGATAAAATGTACGGGAGGCCACAATGCACTGCACCTCTGCTACTCAGGACTGGCCCTACCCCTTACTGAGTAGCATCGAATATGATCACCACTTAGTTGCGATCAACAACCATAAAAAGGGATCTCGAAGCATACGTAAACCGAAGATATCGCTCTATATTTGGCAATGATCATACCCTAATGGGAGCGACCCACATAGCCCTGTTACACGTCCCTGCTTTAGTCATTTTCCCAGTTGATGAGGCTTGAGGCTACGATTACCTTTTTATATAGCAACCATCTTGGAATGCCAACACTACCCTCTAGGCAACTAATGCAATGCTAACATTCATCCATACAAGTTGTTCTGGGATCAAACAAACATTCAGCATTTACTATCTTCCATTTTGGAATCACCCTCAGGAATAACAGTATAGCTTCATAACATACTTCATAAAAATCCATCACGAATGTTATTAGTTTGGAGTGGTTCGGATAAATTTTACTTATCCGAAACCGATGCCTCCAAACTAAGAAACAATTCCCAGCTAACTCAATTCCGATTCTTTTGGAAGTATATAATCAGAATTTGAGTCCTCACAGTGGAACTCTAATATACATAACATACTTCCTGAGTTAAAACAGGTCAAGTTATAAATAGTGGACAATCTGCTACTTAGGGAAATTATACAAAGTTTGCATATGGATAACCATATACTAAATTTAAACATGACGCATTAATAGGAATTAACCCTCCTATGTCCATCACGTTTCCGATATTTCGGCCTTACTCTATCCCTCATCTAGAAATAAATTTTAGATCTCACAAATAGAGGATCAGCCTACTTATCGGCTTTTAGTGCTTACTATGGGTTGACTTACTTCCTATAAATATGCCATCACATTAACATTGGTTTCATATTTGTTTGAGGTTACTTAAGGGTAATCGACAAAGAAATCCCTTGATTTAAAACATTTTTGAAAAAGAAAGACAGTCTAAAAACAAACTGATATTTTGAAAAAAAAATGATTTTTAAATTAAAAACCCTTATTAATTGATTAAATAACATATTAAACCTTTATTAAATAATAATTAAATCTTAATTAAGTCTTAATTAACATCTTAATTAAATTTAAATTAATCAATAATTAATTAATACTTAATTAAATCCCTTTAATAAAAATTAATTAATAATTAATCTTTAATAGATACTTTAAAACAATTAAGAATTAATTATTAATTAAATAATAATTAAATTTAATTAGTTAACTAATTTAAATTAAATTAATTGATTAACACTTAAGTATTAATCACCTTTATTAACCAATAATTAAATACTAATTACTTAATTAATTAATTAATTAATTGTTAAAAAAATAATCAATTAAATAATAATTACCTTTTTAATTACTTAATATAAGTTTTAAAACATTTTGCAAAAAGATTTCTAAGTGAAAACATCTTTAGATTCCAAAAAGTATTCGATTCTTCGAACTGCACATATAGCGACTATCGCCATACGACACGGGATTTTTAAAAACTTGAAATTTTATTTTCGAAGTCTTTTCCAAGTCTAACTCTTGGAAAACTTTACTAAAACATAAAGCTATGTTTCTTGAAAACTAAAGCAAGTTTTAAATTCGGAAATATCTTGGAATTTTAAAACCAAAAATTATAGTTTTTATACAAGAGATTCCATGTCACTTAAGTTAGCAAAAGTGCCAACTTCCTTAGCATACAATCATTTATTCAACATCATAGCATACATAATTACATCACACCCATATCACAACACAAAATCATGTCATATCCAACATATACAAGTAAGGATTATAACTTGCAACTAACTTGACATTTCAATTCTCAAATTCCAAACTATTTGTCATCTCATCCAAACACATACACATATATCCAAGCTAACACAATTTATATCCAAACAACATCATATTTTTATAACAAATCAAGCATATATTTAAGTTATAAAACTTTGTTAAGTGTTAGACCTTTACTCATCAAAAGTCGACAAAACTAAGCTAACTTTTCCTATAACTCGAACACGGTCTAGGCCTTTGCTTCTAGCTTGAAAAAAATGAAGTCTTTAAGTGGTTTGTGGCCACAAAAGGTTCGGCCCTAGGCAATTTGGGTTCGGCCTTGGCAATATAAGGTGGAAGTGGACTTGATTTTTGGAAAGGAAGTGAAGTAGATGATGAAGAAGTGTTTTTAGGAGCTTTGGAAGGAATTAAAGTGGAAATCTAAGGCTTTTTAAAACCTTGAAATATATTCAGAAGCCATGAAATACTTTCTTAAGAGCTTAGGAATTTTGGAAATGAAGATAAGAATGAGAAAAATGAAAATAAGTTAAGAAATTTTGCTTTTATAATATGTTAACAAGTTAATTTACTAAAATACCCTATGTACTTTACCCCCCTCTCACACTTTGCCACCTCACTTCTCTTGCCCCCATTCCTTCAAATCAAAGCCAACATGTATTTATTACCTAAGTACTTCATGTTTCTAAAGATATGACAAGTAATGCCACTTTCATTTACATTTACATTTTTTTAACATTTACATAAAAAGTCATATCATATATTTTATATTTCTCAAGGTAATATATACATTTATATATTACAAATCCTAACTCATTTATAAAAGTGTGTGTATGTGTTACAAAAATGTGCACAACATTTTCCGACAACTTTTCGACACCTAAAAGTCGAAAATTTGAAAAACGATTTCCGAGCACATTTTCTATTATTCTTTGAACTAATTATTTTAGGAAACAAAATTTGAAAATGATTTCATCATCATTAATAATTATTTAAAAGAGTTTTATTTTCATTATAATATCTATTATTTAAAAGCAGTGAAATTCCAGGCCGTTACAGAAAATATTTCACCATCCTTAGTTATTATTTAAAAGGAGTTTATTTGAGTTATAAAATCCATTAATTAGTTAATAAAAATATAGTTAAATATTCATTATTAAGGTAATTAAATTCTAGGTCATTACACTAAATTCATTTATGAATCATTTCATAAAATTTTACTCAAGTTTATAAACATTTCATTCAACTCCTCTCATGTTTATTACCACTTCATAACTTAAGTCCATATCTTATTCAATTTTATTTAATTTATTTCATTATTCAATTCTATCAACAACATTTCAAAACATATCCAATTCACTAAATTTTATTAATTAGCTCATTTCATTAATCCATTTCTAATCACCAATTCCATTTCCAAAAATTATTTCGTTCAACCCCACTCATGTTAAATTTCTTTCCAAAATTCATTTTATTTAACTTAAGTTAAATTTCATCCCATGGTTCAATTTCAAATTTACCTTTCTTAACATTCACATTTAACAATTTAAACATTGTTTTAACTTAAGAATTCTCAAATTTTGTAAGTTATCAAACTTATTTTCTCATATTTTCATAACAGGAAAATAGGCACAGGGAAGAAGTTGCAAAAAAAATTATTCTCAAGGACAACAAGTTTACTTTTTAGTCCAAAGGAAACTTTTTAGTGTAAACAGTAAATGATAGTTACAACTATCATTCTGTGATTTACACTAAAAAGTGTCCTTCAACCTAAAAACAAACTTCTTGTCTCTGTAACTAAATTTTTCTCCAACTTTTTCCTTAAGCCTAAAAAGCCCTTTTCATAAAATACTTAAATGAAACTTTCCAGAGTTTAAACACCTTGTTTTTATTTATTTCAAATCAATTTGAAATCATATAATATAATCCCCTTGGTATATCAAATCATTCTTTTGAATTTTAAAATCAAAACTAGTTTTACTAAAACAAACCTCCAATGGTAGCAATTCCTCTCTTGGAAACCCAAAAATAAACGTTGATGATGCTGCAGTCACCATCGAAATTATTTTCCAACGACCGAAGTGAGTTCAGTTATTTCTATCTCTTTTAAATCCTTTCAATATTTCCATTCAAAATATTTTGAAATAGTACTATTATTATTTTCGAAAACTTTTGAAAAACAATTTTCAAAATCAACGGAATTTAAATTCTCAAATTCTTAGTTTTTATATTCTTTCTAAACTGCTTTTATAAATCATATTTATAATATACCTATGAAATTTCATTTCCTTTCCATCTATAAATCATATATTTATGTACTTTCACATTGGTTATATAAAATCATTTTATGAATTGTTTATCTTGTTTGCATTATAATAATAATAACTTTTATTCGATCACAAACAACAAACAACAAACAACAAATGATAATAATCAAATATTATCATTCTCTAACTATCAAGCACACCACATATGCTACTTAATTTTTTAAAATTATTCCTTTATATAAAAAATATAATCAAGGTAAAATTATTTCATTTACCCAATTTCAAAACAATACCATGTCAAATTGTTCTGCTCAAGTGTTTAGAGATCCCTATCAACAACGTTAATTTCTCGTATTGACTGAATCCATAAGCCAATTAACAAATCAATCAACATAATATAAAATAATTTTTTTATATCACTAAAAATACACGCTCATACACACACACACTCAAACTCATCCTAGAGTGCTACTGACCTTATCTCTAATGAGTGCTCCACCAAAGCCAAGGTTCTCTCTTAACCTTCAGCTCTGATACCAAATGTAACGACTAGGATTTTCGACCCCTAAAAACCGACACTAATACATCCACTGTATTGCATGCCGAGCAATCGAATACCGAAAAACCTGATTGTTAGGGGAAAAAGAAAGAAGGAAGAAGATAAGAAGAAAACTAATCAACATAGAATCTCACAGCTGAACGAATAATCTACAATATACATCAAATCTTTACACCAAACAAACTGTAATATATCTATATACAAAACATCAATCGAAGTATACTAACCTATTTCAGCCTAGACAGTTATAACCGCCTGTCTTCACAATTGCTGATAAATACAACAACGAATACAGCGAAAAAATAACTATCTAGGTGAATATATCTCGGGGCCCCCAGCTCGTCTCTTGAAGCTCCAAAGCATCCAACTAAATCTATAATATGCTCGGCCTGACCCGAGCATTATAATAAAATAACACCCGAGTCAGTCTGGAAAACCAACGTGAGAAAACACACCCAACTGGATTTTAAAATTATAAAAAATCTTTCACACATAAACACAGATGGATTTTTACCTTATGATAACTAAAACCCTTTCTATAGAAAATCCATTGAAATTATAATAATGTATAAGGGTGAAAATAATAATAATCAAGTAGCTGTGATGCTCATGAGTGTACATCACAACAATACTAGGCATATAATCGAAAACTGATAAGGCTCGTTCGCTCATTGTGTAGGATTCCATAGAGGTTCCCTCAGTACTTCGAGAACGGTCTTCTTGCACAAGGATAAAAGATAATCCTACCGAAGCGGCATACATCCCTAGTAATGAACCATAGGAAAAACATAGCCGGTCTCGCTAAGACCGAATGCAGCACCCTATGCATGCATAACAACTGTAAGTAATGTCTAAGAGGAGCCGACTGCATCCTATGGGTTTGCCAATCCTACTGGTCATGCCTCCATCTTTGGTTTTAGCTATTACCGCTAATGTGGCTACGTCCGGTGCTCTAGCTTACGCACCGCCACCAAATAGATTACGGAGTCCCACATGGATTCCCATACCCCAATGGTCTCGGAACCACACATGGATTCCAACATTTTAATATATGACATGAAACTCCTCCATAGAACCGTATATGGTTTTGGAGTGGTCATGGTTTTTGAGTCATCTCTTACGATTACACTCTTTCGTTTCCCTAGCGCTCCAAAATCCAATCGTCGATTTTCCGGAATGCTCAATACTAGTTCTTTAGGAAATAATCTGATAATACACAAGAGCAGGGATCACCCCTTAATTGTTTAAGTGGACGGATCTCCTCATCATTTGTCCTAGAAGAACGAAACGAGTTTATACGTACAGTATAGCACCACCGACGGTAACTGTACCGTATAATCCCTGTGTTTCTCCTAGATATTTCCCGAGTTATAATCCTTCAGTGTTAGGTAGGAAATATTTCCGTACCACCAAAATTAAGAAGGATTACATATTTAGGCCAAGATTTGATAGTCAGTTATTTATCTATCAACAAACACACATTAAAAACAAAGATTTATTCCATAGGGAAAAACAACATCGGTTAAGCACATAAGCAACCACTAGCCTCCTTTTAATAAATCTTTCATTCATTTAAAAACACTTTGTAAATTACTTGTACCAAAATACTTTTACAAAGGTATACCCAAAAATCCCTATATTTTCAGTACTTAGAAAATATTCATATACTTATCTTAATGGTGTAAGTATATTTACAAAATTGGGAAAGATTTTTCTTTTTATTCGATTCTCAAATCATTTATAAATTCCTTACAATTCTCCAAAACCATTTATAATCCCTTTATAAAAATTTAATCACCTATAAACTCTTTGTACATTTCGAAAATCATTTATAAACCCTTTATAGATCCATAAAACCATTTATAAAATCTTTTTTTATAAATCTATAAACCCATTTCGAAAACTCGTTTATAAATATCTAACCATTTATAAGATTTTTCCCCTTGTAAAAAATCTTCCTTTAACCTTTCAAAATATTGTCATTTTGATAAATAACTTTAAAACAATATTAACATGATATATAACTTTAAAACAATATTAATAATTAAATAATTTTAAAACAATATTAATAATTAAATAATTTTATAATAATATTTTTTCGAAACCCAATTTTCGGATTTAAAATCATTTCCCGTCTCAGATCCAATTCCAACTCAAAGGCGATTTATAGTATTTCAAAATACTAATTTAATGCCAATAGCTACCCAACGCCTAACCAATATCGATATTGATTTTCAATCACTACTGGGTTTTAGTTTTCAAACGTATAACAATGTTATAACTACAGCGTACATAATCAGGTTCATTTTTCAATAATCCATATAAAAGAAATATTATTGAAACAATTCAACAATAGTGAGGAATCCTGTTGGATCCCTCCAACCTGTCCCCCTGCATCACAGCTCATATATATACATATATATATATATGCATATATATATATACATATATATATGCATATATATATACATATATATATACATATATATATCAACATATATATATATACATATATATATATCAACATATATATATATACATATATATATCAACATATATATATGTAAATAAAATCAACATTGTTGAGGAATCCTGTTGGATCCCTTCGACCTGCTTTTCCTGCCTCATAAACGTTATACAATCATAAAATATAAATCAACCGCTTCGAGGC
This sequence comes from Allium fistulosum, assembly GCA_030737815.1. Taxonomy (NCBI): domain Eukaryota; kingdom Viridiplantae; phylum Streptophyta; class Magnoliopsida; order Asparagales; family Amaryllidaceae; genus Allium; species Allium fistulosum. Next base: position 414,674,063 of record CM060906.1, read on the forward strand.
GGGATTCATATACAAAGGGTCATTTGCTCTTACACGGGAACTTAATAGGGTCTCATCCACTCCAGAGGTGGGAATATATCAAAATACTAATAAATATAGTAATTCATCCAAATAATCATTCAACAATTTTTATCAACTATATCATACCTGTTAACCAAAAAGGTGCTCACCGAAATTTTTCTATTGTCATCGTGGTGTTCCGGTTTGGAACTAAAACCGAACATCCAAATTTATATAGTCTCCGAATTCATTCGAACTATTTTCATTGCGAAGCTTTCATCGTTATGAGGGAAACACAAAAATCCGCACCTCGATTGGACCTCGTATGAGAGAGTTATACAAATTTTAAGTTAATCGATTTAATTAAATAATCTAATATACTTAATTTTCAAATTAATTACAACAATACCCCTACCCCCTTTCTTCCCCAATGCAATTCATCTTCCTGTGCATGCAAGATAACGGCGCCATGGCCATGCACGTGCATTGCCTATATGCCTAACCATCCAACGACCCGAGACCACCAACGCACTCAACTTCCCTTCCTCGTCCGATTACACACCATCCTCTTAGCTCCAGTCACCTCAACCAAAATGCGACACTCCCCCTCCTCCTTCGCCACTATAGTGACGTGAATCGCCTTGCCTCACTGCGCGCTACCAAACTTGCCTCCCTAGGTGCTGCTCTTCATGCTCATTTCGAATCTACCCTCCAATCCATCGATCGACGCCTAAATCTACAGAAATTTCCAACCCTAGTTTTTGATTTTGCCAAAAACCTATTACTGTAAATGTTGCATTCCCATTTCCAGCAGCCGAGCTTAGTGAAATATATGTATACATGTAGATTTACTTATGACAAATCCAAGACTCACCTCTTTTATTTCTTTTGAATTTTATTCTATTAGATTTTATTTTTAAGTTTTTTGAAAACTTTTTTTCTTGTTTACAAAGTACTGAATAAATAAAAAAGGAGAAAACATGGAGTGTGGGCCGTAGTATTTTGGTGGGTTTGGCATGGTGATGGAATGCATAGTGTAGGGTATGGATATGGTAATTGTATATACATTTAAAATTTAAAATATCAAGCTATAAACATCCGAAAAACTCAAACTCCAAATGAGGCATGCCACCTAGCGTTTTATATGTTATACCCCTATTTCGAATACAATGGAACTTGTTTTGAGACCTAATTCGATCGTATGCAGAAGATAGCTTTTCAAACCCAATTATATTATATAATTTTCGAAATTAATTTATACGCGTTTCGATCTTGCACGACCAAAAGATACGTCCGATTGCTACGAAAATCATTGGCATACAACAACTCATTATTACGGGTCCAATGACACTGGTTTCGCCGATATCTGGGACAGTGCCCCGGAAGGCTATTTTTATATGTTAATTAAAAAGAGTTATTTTCAAAATCAGTTAAATCATTTCTTAATCCAATTTAGAAGTTTTACTATCTTCATTCTTATTAAATAGAATTTAAATAAGCTTTGAAATTATTTTTATCTAAATTAGAACCCAACATTCAATTATTTAAACAATTTCAATTATAAAATTCAACAATTAAATTATCCAATAAATTGTTATATTTGAAATTCAAGTTATTTAACTTATAAAATTAAATTTTCAATATTTAAATATAATAAAATATTCCAATTTAAAATGACTAAAATTCTGGGTTGTTACAAATTAAATGGGGACTGATTAGGGAATTTAATACGACATTTATGGGGATGCACAACTTATCCCATAATCGGGTATATTAACTAAAGTAATAGATGGACCGCATTTATTAGAAACCATGGAGGAGAATTAAAGAAGATGGATGATAGTGGAATGACATACTACGAATGTCCATCTAAATTTATTAAGGAGTGTCAGGACGATAACATCAGTAACACCAACTGATGATGAATGGTAGCTTCGAGCAAAATTTTCTTTTAATATTTTTGGGTTGTAATCGCTAGTTGTCTCCCTTAGGTTATTGGAAAAGCGTACGATATGTTATACGATATGTTCCTATTTTATCATTGGGATGATTTTAGGAATGGGCTTAGACAGCTAGATAAATATATACATATTGATAAATAGAGCAGATAAGAAAATTTCATAAGGACACTTAATTAGCGGTAAATTATAGGTAAAACTGGAAGTTATTAAGGAAATTAGGTTAGTAACTAGAAATAAAGAATGCATCAAATCCCAAAAACTTTAGGATTTTGAGAAAAATAAATTTTAGCTTGTAGAGTGTCACCATTCAAGGATTACCATTCACCCTAGAAGTGATAAGATGTACAGAGATATGTAGCAAATTTTCTAAGGGCCAAGGATGAAGAAGAAGGTTGCTGAATTTGTTTCTAAATGTTTGAAGTAAAAAAGGATAAAGGATAAGCAAGGGAAGCTCAGAGAATTCCTATTGTCGTTAGAGGTTTCGACTTGGAAATGAGAGCATATATCGATGGATTTCATAGATGGGTTACCTAGAGCCAATGAATCAATGAAGCAACTTGGATCATAATGGATAGACTCGCTAAATGTGCCCATTTTATTCCCCGTAGAAGCAATAGGACTGTGTCATCTTTAGCATAAGTTTACATCAACGAGGTGGTTCAACTTCACGGAATTTCGATTATCATTGTTATTGATAGGGACCCCTTATTTACTAGCAAAATTTGGAGGTGTTTGTAGACAGCTTTAGGAACTTTGTTGAACCTTAGTACTGCTTACCACCCACAGACCAACGAACAAACTGAAAGGGTAAATAAGATCTAGGAAGATTTGTTCAGATCTTGCATCATGGACTTTGGAGGGCATTGGGAGCAGCACTAACCTTTAGTTGAATTTGCGTATAATAATAGTCATCAAGCGACAATTGGCATGATACCCTTTGAAGCGCTTTATGGAAGACCATGCAAATCGCTCAATTATTGGAGGGAAACCACCGAAAAAAATTTACTCGGACCATATTTAATTCGTAAGACTTCAGAAAAGCCAGAATTGGTTAGGCAACGAATGAAGGCCACACAAGACCGTCAGAAATCCTATGTTGACAAGCGAGGAAAGGAGTTGGAATTTGAGGTAGGGGACACGGTGTTTGTTAAAGTTTTCCTTTTAAAGAAGGTTGCAAGATTTAGAAACTCGAAAAAGTTGGCACCAAGATATATTTGGCCTTTCCCAATTTTAGAAAGGATAGGAAGACTTGCTTATCATGTGGAGCAACCTGATAAGTTGGCAGGAATCCATGATTTTTTCATTTTTCACACTTGAGGAAATGCCTTCAAAGCACAGCCACCATGGTAGAGCCTGATCAGTTAGGAGACATTGAGATGAAGCTGGTAGCATCCCGTGCCATCGCATTCATTATAGAGCATGGAACTAGAAAGCTTTGCAATAAAGAAGTTAGGCCAGTTCGAGTATAATAGGGATAAAATCCTGCGAAAAGCGCATGCGAAACTATGGAAAAGATGAGGACTTCTCATCCTAAGCTTTACTCTGGCAAACATTTTTCTCTTCAAAATTAGGTTTTGGTTGCATTATGGTTGCTAGATTGAATGGTAGGGGATGGTTGCCACACTTTTTACTATCATTTTTACATTTTTTGTAGAACTTTATGCATGTTTGGGGGGCTTGCATACATGCCTATATTTCATGACTTTGCATTCACGTAGGATTGAACTCACTTATAGTATGTCTGCATACATAATTACATTGCACTTCTGGTTAAGTAGACGGTTGTGTAGATAACTTGGTTGTGTAACATAGATGCTTAGTGCGTGTTACGTTATCCGTTTGTTTGGAATTTCAGGGATGAAATCCTTTTTAAGAGGGGAGAATGTAACAGCACGTAAAATTTAATAAGAAATTAAATAAATAAATTAGATAACGCTAAAAATGGAAATTTTGTAAATATTAGAATTTGGCCATGAAAGTTGCATCGTTGTGTTCATGGTGAGCTTCTAATCAATTTTCATATATAAATTGTAAAAATAAATCTCAAACGAAAAAGCTATTGGCATTTGAATTTTTGGATTCAAATTAGTTCAAATGGAATTCAAATTCAAATAAATAGTTAATGCTAAAGTTTGAAATTCAAAAATTAACGGTAGTTAGACATAAGGGTTAAGTAAACATTAAAATTAAAGTTAATGTTAATATTAATTAAAGAATTAAGTAATAAATCAGACGGCAACTAATAAATGTTCCCAAATTAACACTATCGGTCGACCACCTACCTTAGGGCGGTCGATCGCTAGCGGTCGACGGCCTAGGTAGGAGCGATCGACCATCAATCGTAGTGGCGGCTAGAGTTTTTTAAACCATGAACTATTTAAATTTTATTATTTTAACTGACTTAAATCCGATGTTTCCGGTGCTTTCTAACCACTATAAACAAGAGTCTAGCCCCATCACATTCATTCACAAATAATTTTGGGAACTTAGCGAAACTTTATCGGTCTCTCTCTTCAAAGACTCAAAAAACATTCTAAGGTTTCAGGTAGGAATTTTAGGTGTTTATTTTTCCATTTCTAATTCTATTCTCATCAAATTCCTAAATTTCTAAATCTAATTCAAATATAATTCGCTTATTGTATATTTCTAAAAGGCGAGATCAGTATGAGATTAAAGCGAGCGTAAACAAATCCAAAAGGAAGAACTAAGGACTATTGTGAGTGGAAATCGTAGTCTTTCTTTTTTAATAATTGTATAGTATAACCTGGATTTGATATATGCCTTTAGGAATTTTATTCACGAAAACAATACACTAAAACTCCAAAATTCTCCTAAAGCGAAATATTAATCCTTAAGTTAGAATCTCAATTATTCTGTATTAAAATAGTGGAATTGTGTAGTTATTGCAGTTTTAATGTTTTACATTCTATTCCACTTCTTACCTTTTTCTTTGGACCTGGTAAAGGGTTTTGAAAGAAAACAAGTTAGGAAATGATGTATAAGGTATAGATTCTTTTATTCGTAATTTACACTGCCTGATTTCGTAATTTAGGTGGAAATTCCCTTTTTCATTCTTATGTGTAGAAGTTGAATAGAGCGTAAAAGGATTTGAATTGCAAATTCTATTAATATTGATTCTACTATTTTAGTATTAATCAAGTTTGGTATGGATTCTACTTTTATACAGGACTATTGTTGAATTGAGAATGTTGGATCTATGGTATGTTTGTTGATATGGAATTGGACTGGTATAAGTTTGAAGTTTTGACATTTAAATGATTAGTTTAGGATGCAATCTTCACACGGTTAGAAATATTTTAGGCACGTGTGTGTGTGTGTGTATTAGCATATAAATAATGTATAATTAATATCGTGTTAATTGCTTGGTAAATAGGTTATTAATTAGTATTAAATACCCTTTAGGAAAGAAATTGATAATTAAGGTAAAATAAAAGTTTCCTTATAAGGCCTTAATAGGGAATGCAGTGAGGTGCATGCTAGTATGTTAAATGAGCGTTGATTATGACTAAGTTATAGCGACACAAGATCAGTCAAAAGCACATGGAAGTCTGCCCAGCTAATCTAGCTACAAGTAATGTGGCTTTCGGGCTGATGTGAGATATCACCTATAATAAGTACGCACCAACGACACGGGGTTAGTCCTAAATTATGTAGGGTAAACCTGGCAGCTAATTTGGCTACTAGTACCTACGAATAGTCGGACTATTGTGAGACGTCATAGTTTGGGTTACGGGTCATAATATGCAGGACCCGCTTTGGGGTCGAAGGTAGTAAGTGGCTGATTAAGGGCTCGTCTCCTCCCTATTTAGGAAGTATTAAGTGGTTAGGGTTAGTGGTTATGCTGTTCGAGGCAGAGCGGAGCGTTGGGCTCTAAGGTTGGCTTTAGAGTCCAGGCGGAGCTTGGACGAAAATTGGCATTTGTCACATATATTTGCACAAACAATATTCACGTTAAATAATTACAAAAATTACTAAATATTTATTAAACTATATTGAATTGATTAGATGATCACTACATATTAGTTTATTATAAGATATATATATATATATATGTATGTATGTATATATGTATGTGTGTGTATGTCTATATATATAGACACACACACACATGTAAATATTTTGTCTATCAAGTACTTTTATAATTTGTAGAAGCAACAAATTTTATATTACTGAAGTTTGTGTTATGGCAGTAGCTGAATATTTATATACCAAATAATCTTAAAAAACTCAAGTATAATATTAATAAATAATATAAATTTTAATTTATAATTAATTATTTTTTGTTTGATTAAGAAATTATTTTCATGTAACCTAAAAGACTAACAAAATTAAAAAAATAAGAAACCAGTAAAGTCGAATTTCAAAGAAGAAAGAATTAAAGGGAAATTTTTATTCTCAAATCAAATATAAAGAAAAATTGTTATTATTTACTAACTGATTGTTTATATACTTTAAAACAGATATAGAAAAATGATTCAAGCATTGAAATTCTTGAAATACAAAGATTTATAGTAAATAGAAAAGTAACCGGATGATTTTATTCTAAATGTATTTAATTTAGCCAAGTAAATAAATAAAGTTATACTAAAAGCTCCTATTTTCTGGCATCTCAACAAAAACTCAGCTCTCAAATGGCACCTCAGACAAAGAACGTAATAAAGCGCTATTATAAAAAGGTAGGGCATTAAAATTGCAAAAATAAGACTAATCGACGCTCAGCGGCGCCCTTGACAACATAGGTTAGCAGTTAGAGACTGTAGAGGATATCTCAGGAAGGGTCTGCTTCGGGTTTGAGGTATTAGGTTGCTATTATAGGGTTCGCCTCTTCTATAAAGATGTAATAAGGGTTTGAAGGTAATTTTGTGCTTGTGAAGTTCCCTTAATGCTAACCGCATAAGGGAAGAACTACTAAGATTGTCCGAAGTGAATGCTTGGAAATTTTAGGTCAATCGGGTTACATTGTCATGCTCATAGGAATTTTGGGGGACGAACATCTTTTAAGGAAGAGTGAATGTAACAACTCGCATTTTTTTATAATAGGATATTTAAATAATTAATTTAATTTATGAATCGTTAATTAATTAAAGGTTCAAAATATGACTTTTTGCATACGGTCGAATTAGGACTCGAGTCCACTTCCATTGAGTCTGGATCGACGCATCGAATCAAAATAGGTATAAATATCGATATATTTGGAGTCAGGGTATTTTTATGATTTAGGTATTTTCATAAGTATTTTATAAAAATAGATGCATAGTCGGGTCCAGTGGGATCTCGACTGCAGCTTATGTTTTTAGAATAAAGACTTCGGTATGAGATGTCCGGTTGAAGAATTTTTGGAATCGGGCTATCAAATGGCCAAAACAACAACAAAATGCATGGAATTGTCATTCTGGAGTGTTATTTTAGGTAGCAACGAAATTTATACCATTAGGACTGAAAAAATGATATGTGCACCGATGAGTATTGTAGCGATCCGATGTACCGTGTGACCATATGAGCCTGAAACGTGTGGCGATTTATTTGAGAAATTAAATACACATACACTCTCCAACTTTCCAACACTCTGACTCCTCCATATAATATCTTCTCCCCCTTATTTCAGAAAACACAAAAAAGGCCTCCTCCTCCTTGAATAAAATCACGAGCATTGGCGATCGGGTGGACAAACGGTGGGTGGCATGGCACTCCACTAAGCGAGACAAACGACAAGGTACTCGTTTTGGCCAATGCGATGGCGATTTGGTGGAAGGGACTATTTAGGGTTCGGGTTCGATGGCGTTTGGAGGAGTTGAGCAAGAATGAGTGTAGCATAGTGTTTCTCTTCCAAAGACGAGTAGGTTGGAGCTAGTCGGAGGAAGCGCAATCATCTAAATCAATTCGTGACGTTGGCCTGACGAGGGGTGGTTTGGGTGTCATGATTTACTATGGGGGACCGGAGGCCTTTTTTGTGGTGCGGATAGGCTTGGCTCATGAAGAAGAAGTCAATGGTGGTGATTAGATGCTCTTCGATGGCCCATGGCGATGGTGTCATGCTGAGACAGTGGGCTATTAATGGGGAGTGCGAATTCGAAATTTGGGGGAAGGAAGAAGGATTAAGAGGATTAATTAAGGTGGTTAATTTATTAATTATTTAAATTAATCTCATTTCGTATTTAGTTCATATATTTTGTATACATGGTCACATCGAGATGTGGTCTTTACCATTGTACTCGTAGTGAGATTATCTATGACATAGTACGGGCTTAGACTATATTCGGTCACCTGGGGATTTACAGCTTAGGTGAGTGGAGTTATAACTTTGAATTTATATTTTAGTATAAATCCGCATAATTATATATGTTGAAAAATACCTAGAAGAGGTAGAATAACACACACACAGATATATATACATATATATATATATACATATATATACATATATATATATATATATTGTAGCAACCCATACCTCCATGGGCCTAAATTTCAACAAAAATCGAAATTCAAGTCCATCAAAGCACAAATCCTTGGATTTGGTACCTGCAAATAAGCATGAGCATTATCAGAGATTGATAGAAATCTAAAATCACAGAGGAAACAATAATAGGATAAAAATACATATATGACTACTACCTTGGAATTAGTGGTATTCCTTGGATAGCAGATTGTCACGTCAGCATCGAGCATGAGAGAAAAAAGACTCTCCAACAACGATGCACATCCAGCTCCAATGACCTATTACTCTAAATTCTATCCTATGGGTTATAATGAGGAAAGGGTCAGAACAACGTTCTGGTGACTGGAAAATATATAAACAGTCCATAATATAAACTTATACTGATTGGTTTCCATTTAATTGTTATGTCCATTAAGGTTAGCAATTCTAATCTTACCTTGCATTGCACACACAATCACCTACTTACCCCTTCCCAAGGTACGAAATACTAATAAAGCCATATTAACCACCCAATACTTCCTAATCTATTAGCCACCTAGTACTTCTAAATATGAAGTGGGCTTCTATAATACTTTTAAAAAGAGAAATAGGCAGACTCTGCCATTTAAGACCTTAATCAAGGTAGACATCGTCATTTAAAAGCTATTCCCAAGGTTGTTTCCTAACAATGTTGTCAATGGTCTACGGGTCCTAGCTACAAGACCTCTAACCACTTTTAAGGCTTTAAACATTTAATGTCCAACTATTACCACATCTATCGCCGATAAAATCTTAGCCATGTAATAAACGATACCCAAGCCACTTAATACCTATTATTAGAAAATAGGCAGACTCTGATCATTTAAGACCTTAACTAAGGCAGACCCTATCATTTAAGACCTATCCCCAAGGCATGCTCCTAAATGGTACTATTATTATTATAGGCTTAGCAATGTAAGAGACTGTACTGAATTCGCTTAATACTTCCAAGTAGAAAATAGGCAGACCCCATCATTTAATACCTATTTCCAGAAGCGTGCTCCTCAATGGTACTATCTAGCTATCATTGCTTGGAAATCTCATTGTGCTACTTAATACTTATTTTATAGGAAAGTGGAGAACCCAACAGTCACTTAAGACCCCAAACCTGAAGTGAACCCTTCCCGAGATATCCACTCTCCCTCTTTAATTATAAATATGGCATCTCATTAGGTTACTTCTTTCGGTAGGGAGGCGGACCCTTCAGCCATTTAAGACCTCAACACTGAAGTAAACCATTTTTTAGAAACATCCTTATTTATTTATTTGTAATCTCACTAGGTTACTTAATACTTCCATTTAGGAGAGAGATGGACCCTTCAGCCACTTAAGACCTCAAACCAGAAGTGAACCCCATGGAGATATCCCTCACTACTCCTAATTCCAAATTTGGACCATTTAATACTTTCTAATTAAGAAAGCAAGCCCAATCTCTCATGTCTTCACAGGTCCTAAGATTAGTGATATCTCACATCAGTAATAAGTACATCCGACTGTTGGTAGCCTCAAATAAAGGGCAGTCTTCCCTTTAGTGTCTCACTGACCTCGCATCATTAACCCACTAAGTCTAATTAACCATCCTAAGAGTTTATTTATATTATCGTAGGTAGACATTGGACATAGCTTACTAATTCCCTTTTTATTTAAGGTAATAAGATTTACCTTAATTATTTATCTATCCATAAATCCTCGCTTAATGCTCATAAATGTCAATTTGTCCATAAAATCCTAATAGACATTTCCTAAGGCATTTATCTATGATTACTAATTTCAAATTAGTAACCTTTTATATCTATTCCATTTTTATCAATCTCATTAACCCATTTACCCTATCAATTTATTACAACTCCCATATTTGTCACCATTTATTGGAGTTACAACCTTTTAAATTCTTTTCCCATTAGTTAATTATCCTTAACGCGAATATTACGTGCAAGTGTCATTATTAGATTTTTATTTAATTATTATAAGCGTAATAATTATGTACAAATATCTAGTTTTATCAAATATGTTCTATATATATATATATATCTTCACTAGAATATTCTTTTCCATGTTAAATTGTTGGCATCATATCTAAAAAGATTATCCGCTATAATTTCCATAAATTAGTCTAAAACAAAAGATTTAACTTTAAAATATAAAAGATTACATCCTTTGAAATTACAAGGAATAATCATTTCTTTTTATTACTGAAATAGACAGTGTAAACTACAATGCATTCATACTTTACACATCTCTTTCTATTTCTATTTGCATCTATTCCTTGTTAGATCAAACGCTATATCTTTCTAAAAGGGAAATAAATCAAACTAATTTACTAATATCAAACGGATCTAAATTCCAACAATTCCAAATAAAGAAAAGTTTATATTCTAACAGGATTAGGGTAATAATCCAAATTTATAACATTATTATACAACCTATTTCAGATCTGGAATAAATTTCATTCTTTTGGGACTGATTTCCTGATCACGTTATATACAATGCTAAATAAATTCAAAAACAAGAATATGTAGGCGATATTCATTATATTCAGATCATATTCAATTGTTGCCTATAACTCACATATACAATTTTCCAATTAGGCATAAAAATCAAATAAACACCAATGGGATAATTTTCATATTATAACAATCTATAAAATTTTCCACTCACATTTTAAAAGCGATCCAAGTCTCTAGATCTGAAGTAGAACATTTGATTCATCTCCAAATCCTTTTTAATCCAAGATATATATATATAAAAGGCTATATACATACATTAGAATTACATATTTGGAAATAGATTTGGGATAGGGAGAGAAAATAGATACAAATATATATAAATATATAGATTACCTCAAATACACATATGGTTGATTCTCTTCTCTTCTCTTCTCATTTTATTAGATTTCTACTCTTCACCATTTTGTATGAATATAGATACAATATCTTAACTTTATAATTTAGAAAGAAAGTGGAGAAGAATAAATGGCAGAGCTTCGCTACTGCCTCCATAAAAATATGAGAAGAAAAGGAAGGGCTAGGCCTGAATTTACAGGCGCTAGAATTAACCAAAACCATTAGATCGAAATATATTAAATTCGGGTCGTTACGGCCTAGGTTTATTGGAGCAACCAGGTCACCACCGGTCGACCGCCCCTGGGTCACCGGCCGATCGCTGGGGGTCGACCATCCCTAATAATGGGTCGGCCTGTGGGCTCGGGTAATTAATATAAAACATTAACTTTTCTCATTTAACTATTTTCATTTCAAATTCATTTTTCATCCGTAACTTCTTCGTTTGGACTCCGATCGCAAATTCCAAATATAAAAGTTGCTTAGAATTTCGCCATGACACAATGGTGCAGATTTCATGGTCGAATTCCATCGTTTGCACAAATTCAATTTTCGGAGCATAATTAATTAGCTAACTAACTAATTAAATAACTAATGCCAAATTACGGAGTGTTAATATATATAGGTAATTATTCCCTTGTTTGATTGAATTGGTAAAGTAGATATTTAGGGTAATTGATTAAGATACCATATATATATAGGTATTGTGTTCTATTCGTATTGAATAGAATTAGATGGGTTGATATTAATTCATAACATGGTTATAAATAAATTAAACCCTAATTTGTAGTTATATTAGTGGTAGGAATATTGTTATATATTTTATTACTAATCGAAGGTTAAAAGTATGGCCTTTGAAATAAGTTGTAAGGCTAAAATAATTGTTTAGGTGAGTTAATCTTATATTAAAATGGCTTTGAAGTTTATCTAGCCTTGGTATTGGTTTACTATAGTGTAATCAATAATCAACTAACTAGTGAATTTTTATAAAGGTGATGTGAAAAGTTAGAAATTACAAAAAAAGTATTGTATTATTTAATAAGGGGGATTGAGGTTAAATAAACCGAAATATTGTTATAACAAGATTTATGAACTTCTGAACCTAAGAAATGGTTTGTGACATATGAGTAAACTTACACATACACACACAAAGGAGCTATATAGTATTTTGAGGCCTTATTAATATTTAAACTTAATTTTAATAGAAGGATTAAATGATATTAAGCTATAATAGTATTGATTCGATAAGAATATTATTTTGTAAATTAAGTTTGAGACTTCTATAAAACAATATGAAGAATATATAATTGTTAGATTGGTCATCTAAGTAAGATGCATTTTTTGAATTAATTATATGATTGTATGTGTGAATTTTTATTTATATTGATATGGTAGATCTATTGCTTTAGTTGTGTACTGCCTTCGTGTTTGTAAATGTGCACGATATGTGCTTATTAGTTCCATATAGTTAGATTGGTTATACACATACACACCTACATTAGGTTTATGTGATTTATATATGTCTATATGTATAAAAACAGATCTAGTATTCTCCCTCCTTCTACTAGTGATCATTGCCCTATCCTTGTAAACTTAATTGAAAAATGTATTAAGGATAAGGGTAAACCATTCAGATATGCTAATTACTGGCATGAACTAGATGGATACACTTAGGCTTTACAAATAACTGATATATCTCTGGAGGAGGGGACCCAGTGTTATAAATTGGTCCAACTACTCAAGGCTGCTAAGAATAAGCTTAAAGAATGGAACAGATGTAGACTAAAAGTCTAATCAAATTTCTACATTATAGCAACATTGTGAGGATCTTCTGCTCATGATAGATAATGGAACTGCTAATGAAGACGCATGGAGAGAATATTACCAAACTCGGGGGAAATTAAAGGAGGCTCTCAAGATAAAGGCAACTGAGCTCAAGCAAAAAGCTAAAGAAAAATGGATTACTGAAGGGGATGAGTGCACTAAATTTTTTTACACTAAAATGGCAATTCGTAATAACACTAATAACAACTTTCAGCTTCTTGACCAGGATGGCAATGCGATAACTAATATAACAAATATTGAGGGACAAGCTATCAAATGCTACACTGATATGTTTAATGGTGAAGTCAGTACTAACTTACCAGATATTCAATGCAGAAGGCAGGTTAACTCCAGAGGCAGAAGATTGCTGTCCAGACAAATTACAGAAGTGGATGTGTGGGAAGCCTTGCACTCCATCCATATTGACTCCAGCCCAGGTCCCGATGGACTCGTCTCTAAGTTCTTCCTCATCCATTGGGCTGACCTGAAAGACATTATCATATCAGCAATGCAAGACATCTTTCAATGTGGTAAATTTGTTAAAGAAATCAATCACACCTTCATTTGCCTTATTCCTAAAAGGGACAATCCATCAAAAATTAAAGACTACCGACCTATTGCATGCTGCAACATGATATGTAAAATTCTAAGCAAGATTTTATGCAATAGAATGAAACTCATTTTTACCTGATCTCATCTCTGAGTGTCAAAGTGCATTTATCAAGGGTGGAAGTATTTTTGAAAATTCACTCATGGCACATGAATTGGTTAGGAACTTCAATAAACCAGAGGCTAACAAACTTTGTCTAAAGGTTGACATCCACAAAGCATATGATAAAATTAACAAGCATTTTATCATTCATATACTTACTTTTATGGAGTTCCCAACAAAGTTTGTGAACATTATAAAAGAATGCATCTCTACTCCTACCTTCTCTATCCTGATTAATGGCATACCCAAAGGTTTTATAGGCTCCAATAAAGGTATCAAGCAAGGTGACCCTCTCTCCCCCTACTTGTTTGCAATTGCTATGGAGTATTTTTCGCTACAAATGGAGCTGGCTATTCATCACAAGCTTATTCAGCCTATTTTTAACCTCCGGCCTATTGTGAGTCACATACTTTATGCAGATGACTTGCTTATCTGTATAAAATCCAGCTGTGTATCAACTACAGCAGTTAAAGATATTTTTCTTAAACTGGAAGGATATGCTGGACTAAAAGTGAACGAACATAAAACCAAATGTTATTTTAACAAATCCTGTAAGAGAAAAGCTGAAGTTTTGGACATCTTAAATGTGAAAGAAGGTACACTCACTATAATATATTTAGGTGTTCCTCTCTCTTCTAATAAGATCACTGACAGAGAGTGTGCAGTTTTGATATCTACTATTAGAGAAAGATTACATGGTTGGAGTTCCAACCTTTTATCTCTTGCTGGTCGAATTGAATTGGTTCATACTGTTATTCATTCTAAAGTTAATTTCTGGCTGCAAACATTTCAACTGCCTGATGCATCCATACACAAAATTGAAAAAGTTTGTGCAGACTTCATATGGAAGGGTGGTCTCCATAAGATTAAATTTGAAAAATTATGTAGACCCAAAGATGAAGGAGGTGTGGGACTTAGAAGACTCAAAGACATGATATTGGTTTATACCTTGAAACAAGCTTGGAGAATAATCAATGGCAAGGGTTTATGGGGAAGATGGATGAGACAAAGGAATATTAAATGCAACTTTTGACAAATGTCTATAGATAACAATGCATCAGCTAACTGGAAAGCAATTTTGAGAGTAAGAAACATATTAGCCTTATGTTGTATTCGTGAAATTGCTACATGGAGGGACACTGACCTGTGGAGAGACCCCTAGATTCAAGGAGAATCCCTTATTGATATTCTGGGTCTTAATACATTTTTTGATTTTGGCTGCCCTGATAAAAGTGTCCAAGATGTGATTAATAACAACTTTTGGAATTGCTCCTCCTTACCAGTTAATCAAACTAAGAAACAACAAATTCAATTCATGCCAATTCTTAGTGGGAGAGATAATGATATATAGGTATGGAAACCTACAGAAAATGATTTCTCTACAAAATCTGCATGGAATGAGCTAAGGCAAAACGACAGTAAGGTCTTGTGGAGCAAAATAATATGGGACCATGTCAACAACCCGAAAATGGCATTCACTGCTTACAAAGCATGTTGAGAAGACTACCTACAAGAGACAGGCTATCAAAATGGGGAGTGATAAATGACACTGACTGTGCTTTATGCAATCAAGCTGCCGAATCACATGAACATTTGTCCTTTGAGTGTAATTACTCAAAATCGATGTGGAATTCATGTAAAAATATGATTAATTCCCCCATTCAGTCAAGTAAATTGGAGGAAGAGGTTAATTACCTGATCCAACGAGGATACAACAAAGATCTGGAAACCAAGTTGAGTAAAATCGCCATTACTGTAACTGTTTGGAGCATTTGGAAGGAAAGGAACCGCCGCGTGTTTCAGAACAAACAAAGAAAGCCATCTGAAGTCAGTAAACTAGTGTGTGGAGACATGCAACTAGTACAAAGGAGGATCAAAAACTATTCTCTTACCAAGCAAGGACAAGATGTAGCTCGAAATATAGGAGCGGATCTGTGCTCTCCATCGGCAGGAAACACAAGTACAAGCTATCAATTCCAGCCGCCATGACCGTGAGCTCGAATGAAGAAGAAGATGAAAGTCGCGTTATTTTTGGAATGAGCTAGATTATTCTTTGTGTCGGTAAAAAGTTGTTTATGTAAGCTTATTGTATTGGGCCGAATATGGGCTGACGCTTTTGTGCTTTCATGCCTAATAAATTTTTTACCCATTTCCAAAAAAAATAGTTCTAGTATACCCGAGTTGGGGCTACTTAGAGATGCATGGAATATTATATATATATATATATATATATATTCGATTTAAAGCATTTATATATAGTTTCGATATGTCCAACTTAGGGCTACCGACTGGTGCATGAAATCCATTGTACCGTTGAAGCCCATAACCTGCAGACGTGGTCCCAGAGTAGGGGCAGAGAGATATTGAGACGCCAGCCTAGAGTAGGTAATATACCATTCTATAGTACTATTAGGCACTGCGACAAGACCTGCATGCCAACTTCTTTTGAGGTGTTGATCTTTAAGGGAGTCCACAATATAGTTGTTACTCCTAATGGTCTCTTTGGTAGCAAATGGCAATTTGTAATGATTTATCGATACAAAATTAAAGCGTATGTATAGTTCGGTATGTCTGACCTAAGGTTACCGAATAGTGGATGAAGTATATTTATAGATATATAAATATGTGGTTCAAGATATATATATATATCTGTGTGTGTGATGCACGATTTGGGTGATTTATATATATTGGTTTGGTATGCCTAACTTATGGAAACCGAGCAGTGCG
The DNA here is from genome assembly GCA_030737815.1 of Allium fistulosum. NCBI lineage: Eukaryota > Viridiplantae > Streptophyta > Magnoliopsida > Asparagales > Amaryllidaceae > Allium > Allium fistulosum. The sequence goes on from CM060906.1 coordinate 414,690,605, forward strand.
AGGCACTTCGAGAACAAATCACAATCCTTATGGGGACGATGATACTTTGGTGTGGTGGGGTTTAGCATTTACATATATTTCTGGTATGTCGGTATAGACAATCAAAAGGAAAGGACGTCGGTGAGGGAATCCACTATACCATTGAGGTGCACGACTTGTGGACGTGGTCCCAGAGTAGGGGTAGAGAGAGATTGGAATGCCAGTCTAAAGTAGGTAATATACTGTTCCATAGTATGATTGGGTGCTACGACGGGACTTACGGGCCAAATTCTTTTAAGGTGTTGGTTTTCAGAGGAGTCTACAAGTTAGATGTGGCTCTCAATAGGTCTCTTTGGTAGTTAATGGCAATTCAGGATAAGTATCGGTTATAGATATCTGTATTTCGGTTTTTGGCATGGAGATGCTATGTTAGCAGCATTGTTATATTGTTGCATTTATATTCCATTTCAGATGCTTCGATACAGATCATTGAATTGATTGGTGTCCGTAGTAGACTCCACCCATCAGTAATAATGGGTATCAATTTAGTCACTATTTTTCATTTACTGTTATGGTGTTTGCAACATACTAGTTGGTTGTTAGTATTATTGTAATATCTGAATTGCCCCTGCATTTGTATATTGGGTTACCACTGTCACGGTATACTGTTATGTATCAGTCACACTATATTAGTTGTGTTGATTCATTAATGACAGGAGAAGAGTTGGTTGTGGTATGATTCTCTACCTTTGAGTTGGGTTTACTTTACTTCTTTATGGGTAGCTTGGATTATCTCTGAGTCACGTTTGGGGAGAGGACCGGCTGTACTTTTGTAGTTTCTTGTTTATTTGTAAATGGTTTTGGCATACAATATTTTGAGAGAGTTCCCCTCATACTAGGATTTATTTTTGACCCACATTATGTCTTTTTCATTGTATTATGACTACTCTCGGGTACTTGATTGAGTAGTTTGGGAACCAATGCTTTTGGGGATATGCTCTCAGGATAGCTAAAGTATATTTCGAGGACAAGTCGATACTTTGGATATATACTTGATGTTGTGGCAGTACATGACATATATGCTATTCATATATGAGATTTGTTGTATCAGATATGGTATTGTGATTTTCTATATAGATATATCAGTTACTCCCATTAGTACAGTATAGTCTCTTATACACTGTTTACCTATTATGCTCATATATATTCAGTATATTATATATTATCAGTCTGTTGTGAGATTCAATCGCTGAGCCGTGGTGGGTGTTCTATTTTTTTTATTTACCCTAATAAACTGTCTTTTGTGGTATTCGAGAGTTATGTGTTGTCATTTGACGTTGATTCAGGATATTACGAAGGGCAGGCCATTACACAAAGTTTTTCTACCATCACTTAATTCCGAATCATTTGATAAGTTTGAGTCGTATCTCAAAGGAAAAATGACCAATCACCATTTAGTGGGAGCAATGAGAGAGTTAATAACTATTGGGTCTCGTACAAAGTGATGTATGTGGTCTGATGCTTACAGTTACCAAAAATAATTCATCTTATTCTGTAACCTTTATGGATGATTTCTTGAGACTAGGGTATGCGTATCTTATGAAGAAAAAATCTGAATCTGTGAGAAATTCATAAAATATAAACTAGGTCTAAAATTAGACGAACCATTAGATTAATATACTTCGATCTAATCGAGGAGGTAAGTATGATGGATAAGTTATTTAACAATACTTGTAAAATAAAAGGATTAACTCTCTGGTTACTCCACCATGTATTCTTTAACATAATGGTCAGTGTTCCATAGCAAAGGAACCGAATTCTATTACATATAGTTTGTTTCACGACGAGTAAAGCCCGGTTACCTCTGTCCTATAGGGTCTATGCGCCAGAAACCGCAGCGCATATGTTGAATTTGATACCCACGAAATATGTTCATATGATACCATACAAGATGTGGCATATGAAGAAACCCCACCTCAAACATTTGAAGGTGTGGGGTTGTCCAGCTTATACTATATTCAAAACCATTTAATACTTCACATAAGGGAAAAAGGTGGGCCCTCAAACAACCACTTAATACCTTCATCCCCGAAGCGGGTTTTCCCATAATCAGTAAACCATAACTATCGTTATTAATGTCTACCAATGCGAGAGATAGAACCCAAAACACTTAATACCTTTTAATAAAAAATAGGTAGACTCTTACCATTTAAGACCTTAATTGAGCTAGACCCGCATCATTTAATATCTATTCCTAAGATAGGCTCCACACAGGTCTCTACTAGTTGACATTACATGGAAATCTCCTCAGACACTTAATACTTCCTATTGAAGCTGGCCTTTCCGAGATATCCTTAATCATGCCTATACCCAATCCCAACCATTTAATACTTCATATAAGGGAAAGAGGCAGGTCTTCAAACAACCACTTAATACTTGCAATTCCCTAAAGCGGGTCCTTTGTATTATGACCCGTACCCATGGAGACGTCTCACATTAGTCTGACTATTCTAGGAAATGGTAGCCAAATTAGCTGGACAGATTTACCCTATAGAATTGGGACTAATCCCACGCCATTCGTAGATACTTATTATAGGCGATGACTTACATTAGCCCTAAAGTCACACAGTTGGTAGCCGGATTAGCTGGACAGACTTCTGTGTGCTTTTGACCTCGCATCCCTATAACTTGGTCATATTTCATAATACTCTCTAAGTGTATTATCGCACATCTCACCGTATTCATTAATTAAGCCCTATAACAAATCCTTCTTATTTCACCTAATTAATTACTCTCCCAAGGGGGATTTAAATGACAATTATTAACTTAATTAACTAAGCAATTAACACATTACAATTGTATGTTATTTACACTAGTTTATATACATAAGTACACATTTTTTAATTTTTAGGCATGCGGAGATTATGCCCTAAGCTAACGTTCAAATATTAAATTTTCCAATGTTATATAAGTCTCATTTCCACAATAGCATTTTTACCATAAACCCAATATTCTAAAATCAAATCAGTAGACTTGTACTTAAAATCCAATATCAACTTATTTTATATTAAAATAATAGAATAAAACAACAGTAATAGAAACTTACAATTTCATAGGTCTTAGACTTTATTCAATTCCTTTTTACATAAAATTAGACAAGAGAATTTATATTCAATTTGTAGAAATAGGTAGTGCAAACTACGAGTGAGAATTCGTACATTACACACCATTTCTAAATCAAATTTCTTAATCAAATCCGAATAAAAGGATAAGAAGTGGAATAAAAGGTAAAAAAACATATATTGCAGCAAAACTTCATCATTTTAATACAAAAAAAATTAAGATTCCAACTTAAGAATTGACATTTCAGTTTGGGAGAAAATTGGGGATTTTTGTTACGCTGTTTTCATAATCCAAAACTCTCCAAGGTATATATCAAATCCAAACTACACTATTTAATTACTAAAATAGGAAAACTAAGATTTCCACTCATAGAGGTCCTTAGCTTTACATTCTCTTGGATTTTACATGCCTTCAATGAACCCTTTCAAATCTTTTCTTTGACATATACAACAAGGGATTTGTATATACGTTAGATTCAAAAAAATTAAAGGTTTGGAGGAGAAGAGATTGAGAAACAAATAATAAATAAAATAGACATATAGGATTTCTTACCTAAAACCCCAATGGAGTTTTCTGAATCAAAGAAGAGACGAGCTGATAGAGTTTCGCTAGTATTCCCAAAATATTTTGTGTAACTACAAAAAGAAAATCCATATCTTATACAACTCTTTCCCTTTTTGATACAACCCTTGTTAATTAAATAATGTGCTTTTATACATATTTTGGAATTGGATGATTTATGGAAATTTCACGAAAACTACTCCAAATCAAAATATAGAAATTCACATTCTATGGGCAACCTAATTTACAACCCAACTACAGTTCTAGAATTTCTTAACAGCTTTACAACCTTTTACAAATAAATGTTTGGGACTGATTTCAAATTTTTAGATCAATTGTACATACTATTCCCATTTTATTCATATACTAAAACTTTTAACTTGTCTTATCTAGGTGGTGATCCCTATCTACTCAATATTAAAAAATTTGGTTTAGTTCCAAACATTCCTTATAAAACTAAAATTTCACAACCATGAAGTGCCAAATCCAAAATCTTTATCTTTGCAAATATAAACTAAGAAACCTCTATCAAGAATTCAAAATTGCTTAGTTCCAAAAAGGAGTAAAGTAATTTTCCTTCTCAAATAATTTCTACAACAAAGATTTGTTCTTTTAAAAGTTGGATTTTCATTCATAATATTAAAAAATTTCTTGGTTTTCAAAAAGGAATCATGAAAAACTTCCCTTTTTAATGACTTCCTATAATAAAGACCTACTTCTTTTGAAAGTAGGATTTTTAACCTAAAACATTTAAAAACTCAATTATCATACTAAATAATCATTCATTTCAATTTTTTCAAAAATAGCTTGCATGACTTTAAACAGTGAAAAATGTAGTAGACAATGGTAACTTCCATTCTATTATTTGCCTCTTATATTATTTCTAACTAAGTCATTGATCATACTTTATATAAATCCCTAATCCCATTATTATTTATCTAAGCTATTATTCTCCGTAATTCCTTATACAAGAATGTTCCCCTTACCTACCTTATCGAGCATTCTTAACCTTCCATTCTTTCTATCCTATTTCAGTCAAGTGTTGTTTCCATTTATACACCCTTTTAAAAGAATTTTAAGGAAAATAACTTTCAATTATATAAGGTTTGGAAAATTATCAAGTGTAATCTACGTTCTACTTTACTTTTATTTTAAAAACGAAAAGTCCCTTTATCAAAAATCTTTAGACCAAAAACTTTGGTTCAATAAATTTTAACTAAGAATTTCAAGAATGCAAAAATCCTTGTTAAGTTAAACTTTTCAACTCGACTAATTTGTAAATTATGAATTTCCAATTTTTCTTGCTCTTTCGAAATAGCAAACTCCAAATTTATAAAGTGAGAAAAATCATTGGGTCCAATATATGCTATATTTATTTCAAAAACGAAGAATCTAGAAATTGAGATATGTTCAACTCAACTGATTAAAATGTCAAAAATAAAAAGCCCCTTTTTCTACTCTTTAAATCATCAAATTTACGATTTTCATTTTATAAAGTTTACCCACCATTTTTTTAAATGTTCCACCACTTTTAAAGTTACACTCACTTTCCAAACTTTTCACAAAACAATTGGTAGTGTATTCCCAAACCCGATTAAAATCACTTTCTTCCAAAAAAATCCACTTATGATACATAAGATCTTCGTTTAATAATCCTTTGACAATCACCTTCAAAATAGTTAAAGGAATTTTCAAAAATCTTTTTGTCAAATTATTTCTCATGAGGTTGGGTTTTAGCAATTGACATTAATTGTTCATTCTTTTGAACTTTCCTACTCAACCCTTTAAGATCTGGTTATCTTCTTGTGGTGATTAATGTGTACCTTCTTATGGAAGCTTGTTTCACTCCTTTACATCTTTCCTCCAGATATAAACAAATATATTGCCCTGTAACATTTAATTACTACCTAACATGTGATTCACTATTTCTATAAATGTCAATTGTCTGTGATACATGGTTATAATTCTAACAGACATTTCTTTAAGATAGTCATTTATTCATTCTAATTTTACCTATTATGCCTTCCCTATCTCTCTAGAACTAGTTTATTTATATCTCTATAAATCCTTGCAACTCCTTATTTATTCCACATTTATTTCCTTATTAATTTTGGAGTTGCAACTTTTTCCATTTACATTTTCTATCCCTATTATTTATAAGGTGACTTATATAAATATTCTAATTACATCTAATGTGAACACTGACGGGTATTATGCTTATAGAGTTCGCAATTATAAGAAAATCTAGGTCAATAAAGAAGTCAAGTACCATTCAGCTTCTAGGGTGCTTCCAAATGTCATGCTCATGTTCTTCTTAGTCGACTCCTTATGATATGATCTCCACCCCGTGGATAATTGGGACAGGAGTATAAATTTAACTCTACTTATTTTTTCCAACTCATAGTTGGTTTTCCCATCCTTTTAGAATATAGTCGCAGCTACCTCTATAGTTGGAATTTATAAATTTAGACGTATCTTCAAAATAAGTATATATATTTATATATAGTAGGGTTTTTGAAAAATACTTTTCAAAAATAACAAATACGCCACTCATACACTTTCCCCATTGGTAACCTAAGCTCTGATACCAAATGTAACAACCCGCCCTGAAACAGGCCCAAATCCCAACCCAAAAAAGTCCCATCGAAATTTAGACCCACTCCAAAGTTGGGTGTTGGTTTGTAAAAAGAACAATGTAGAGCTATTTATCTACTCATTCAGAACTCATAGCGGAAGGATAAAATATATTAGCATAAATATTACCCATTTTATTTCAAATTTCAAACGTCATAAAACAAAACCATAGTATAATGTCAGCAATAACTGTTACATCCTCTTGTTCCAAAATACATTTTTAAACTTCAAATAGGTACATCAGAAAATAACATAAACAGATAAATAGACTGCTGCCACAAGCTTCTTTAATCGTCATCTCCATCTTGATCGTCGTCTCCTTTCCTAACCAGTGTTGTAATGAGGAGGGAGTCGGAACAATAATGTCCGTTGAATAGAAAATCTCGAGCCATTCTATATTAGTACTTAGGCAGTATAATTTAAATAAGAATATGTCTTTTGCATTTTAAGCTATATTCAAAACCACTTAATACTTCATACAAGGGAAAAGGGCAGGCCCTCAAAACAACCACTTATTACCTACAATCCCCAAAGCAGGTTTTCCCATAATTAATAACCCATAACTATCATTATTAATGTCTACCAATATGAGAGATACAACCCAAGCCACTTAATACTTTTATTAGAAAATAGGAAGACTTTGACCATTTAAGACGTTAATTTAGGTTGGCCCTATCATTTAATACCTATTCCCAAGGCGGACACTACACAGGTCTTTATTTAGCTGACATTGCAGGGAAATCTCTTCAGACACTCAATACTTCCTATTGGAGCAGACCTTTCCGAGATGTCCTTAATCCTGCCTAAACACAACCCCGACCATTTAATACTTCATATAAAGGAAAGAGGCAGGTTCTCAAACAAACACTTAATACTTCAATTCCCCGAAGCAGGTCTTTCGTATTAGTACCCATACCCACGGAAACGTCTCACATTAGTCCAACTATTCATAGGAACCGGTGGCTGTTTAGCTAGGCACATTTATCCTAAAGAATTGGGACTAACCTTATGTCATCCATAGTTACTTATTATAGGAGATGTCTCACATCAGCCCCAAAGTCACACTGCTGGTAGCCGGATTAACTAGACAGACTTCTGTATGCTTTTGACTGACCTCGTATCCCTATAGCTTAGTCATATTTCACAACACTCTTTAAGTGTATTATCACACATCTCGCCGTATTCATTAATTAGGCCTTATAAGAATTCCTTCTTATTTCGTCTAATTAATTACCCTTCTAAAGGGGATTTAAATGACAATTATTAACCTAATTAACTATGCAATTAATACATTACAATTATATGTTATTTACGCTAGTTTTTTGTGTGTGTGTATAAGTACACATTTATTAATTTTTAGGCATGTGGAGATTATGCCCCAAACTAACGTTCAAATGTCAAATCTTCCAATGTTATACAAGTTGCATTTCCACAATAGCATTTTTATCTTAAATCCAATATTCCAAAATCAAATCAATAAACTTGTACTTAGAATCCAAATCCAACTTATTTTATATTAAAATAGAGGAATAAAACAAATATAATGGAAACTTACAATTTAATAAGTCTTATGCATTATTCAACTCCTTTTTACATAAAATTAGACAAGAGAATTTTTATTCAATTTGTAGAAATAGGCAGTGCAAACTACGAGTAAGAATTCGTATTTTACACACCATTTCAAAATCAAATCCGAAGAAAAATGTAACAACCCTGATTTTGGAGATTACCTATTAATATTAAATTATAACTGGTTATAATTTAATATTGTAAATTTAAATTAAAATTGGAGATTTTATATTGTTTATTTGGAATAAACAATGAATTATGGAATTAAATTGTGAAAATAAATTTTGGAACTTTATTTTATTTTGTTTGGGTTGATAATAGATGGAAAATGTGTTTTATTTAGTGAAAATGCAATAATTTCATTAATTATTGCCAATTAACTCTTTTAATAATTTTTAAAAGAGGTATTTGATTTTTAAAGGCTGTTTATTTAAATAAAAAGATGGAATTTGGTGTAAAATGAGTTTTAATTATAAATTTGAGTTTAGAATGGTTAGTTATATTTTTCTAAGCAAGAAAAATATTTTTGTTGAATTTTAGAAGTTAAAAATATAGACTTTTGCATTTATTTGTGAAAATAGAGCATTTATCGACGTATTCAATAGATATTTAAGATAAGGCTATAGATGGTCGCTCCTAACCAGCCCTATTCTCTGCATTAGCAGACAGCATTACCCAGTAATACTCTTTGTTAATGTGGGTCTCAGGGTGGGGCGTCACAAAAAAGGATAAGAAGTGGAATAAAAGGTAAAACACATATATTGCAGCAAAACTTTATTATTTTAATACAAAACAATTAAGATTCCAACTTAAGAAATGACATTTCGTTTTGGGAGAATTTTGGAGATTTTGCCTACTATGTTTTCATAATCCAAAACTCTCCAAGGAATATATCAAATCCAAACTATACTATTCAATTACTAAAATAGAAAAGCTAAGATTTCCACTCATAGAGGTCCTTAGCTTTGCATTCTCTTGGATTTGACATGCCTTCAATGAACCCTTTTAAATCTCTTCTTTGACATATACAACAAGGGATTTGTATATACGTTAGATTCAAAAAATTAAAGGTTTGGAGGAGAAGAGATTAAGAAATAAAAAATAAACAAAATAGATGTATAGGGTTTCTTACCTAAAACCCTAATGGAGTTTTCTGAATCTATGAAGAGACGAGCCGATAGAGCTTCGCTATTATGAATAAAGGTAAGGAGGCTATGCTCTTTTTTATAGTGGTTGGAATGCACCAAAACTGTTAGATTTAAGTCGGTTTAAAATTATAAAATCTGATACATTATATTAAATTAAACCCTAACCGCCACTTATAGGCAGTGGTCGACTGCCACCTTCCACCAGCCAACCTCTAATGATTGATCGGTCGTGGTAAAGGGGTCGACCGCTCCCTCTAATTTAGGGATGATAAAACCGTTGTCGTTATTAGTTTATTTTCTTCCTTAATTAATATTTAATGTTAACATTAACTTTAACGTTTACTTAACCCCCAAGTATATTAATCATTAACTTTTGAATTTCAAATTTAGGAATTAATTATTTATTTGAATTTGAATTCTATTTAAATTGTTTAAATTCGAAAACTTCAAGCGCCCTTAACTACTTCGTTTGTGGTTCATTTTCAGTATATTATATATGAATTTTGCCATGAACGCAACGACAAAACTTTTATGGTCAAATTCCAACTTTTGCAAAATTTACACTTTTACCTCTATCTTATTTAAATTAATTTATCTAATCTATTTATTTATGGTGGATTTTACAGGATTTACATTCGATGTATGAAAATAAATTATGGACTTTGGCTGGTATACCCAAACGAATAAAATCCATCAGATGTAAATGGATTTTTAAGAAAAAGCTAAATGTAGATGGATAAGTGGAGATTTACAAAGCAAGGTTAGTTCCAAATGGATTTCATCAAATTCAAGGAGTTTACTATGACGAAACCTTTTTGCCTATAGCAATGCAAGTCCATTTGGATAATGCGAACTGTTGCTGCATTCTATGACTATGAAATATGGCAAAAGGACGTATAGACGGCATTTCTAAATAGTGATTTTGAAGTGACGATCTATATGTCTCGGCCCAAGAGTTGTGAGGTTAGTGGGAGTGAGGACAAGGCTTGCAAACTAAAGACCTTTTATGGACTTAAATAAGCTTCAATGAGTGGGAATAAGTGTTTTGATAAAGTAATCATATAGTTTGGTTTTTATCAGAACATAGAGGAAGTGCGCATATACCGAAAGGAACAAGGAAGTGCTATCATGTTCTTAATTTTATACATTGATGATCTACTATTGATTGACACTAAAATTTCGTCATTGCAACCAATGAAAGCTTGACTTTCTAAGAATTTCTCCATAAATGATATGGAAGAAGCAGCCTATATACTAAGTATAAAGATCTATAAAGAAAGATCTAAGAGGTTGTTAGGATTGTCCCAGTCCCTGCACATAAACACTATACTTAAAAAGGTTCAAAATAGAGAACTACAATCGCTGGAATCATCCTTTCTAAGATAGTGAAGTGATATTTTGGAGAAGAAGGGAGGAACTGGATGGTGATGGTTGTTTTCTTTAGCAGTGTGATGCTGAGGTGAATGAAGGTGTTTGTATATGAAGTGGTTGAAGTGTGGTAAGTGGATTATGTAAGAGGTGAAGAGATGGTGCAGGTACTATATTGAAGGAAGCAGGTTTGGCAAGGTGTTGGAGGAGGATGTATTGTGGTGTAGTTGTTTTGATGAGTGCTGCAGTGATGAGGTTGCTATGTTTGGATGGTTAAAGTGATGTATGGATGCAGGAGGAGAGTGGATGGTATATGATGGCAGGGACTTAGGAGTTGATTGTGTGGTATTTTCTATTGGCAGAGGAAGTGTTGCAGGCGAGTTGGTAAGTGAGGAAGATGGTGGTGGTATGGAGTTTGGAATGAGTGTAGGGAAGTGCAGTTTTAGAACAATTTCGATAATGGAGTTCTGGTGCAGATGACAATATAGATAATGAAGTGAATAGAGTAGATGAAAATGTAATGTTGTATTCCCTTAAAATGCAATGAACATTAACTGTAATAACAATGTTATGAACTTCACACAAGAATATCATGCTAATAAATGTTTGTATCATTGAATAGAAATATCCCAAAACAAAAATGCAATTCTCAAAACAGAGAACAGATGACGACACAAAACAGATAATAAAATGTAACAAATGAACTATTGAAAATGAAATGCACATATTCTTTTTTTTTATCAAGCTAAGAAATACTAAATGAAAATAAAATGAGAAAAAGCTGCAGCTAAAAAAAATTTAAACAAATTATCAACAACAGATAGTGCACAGTGAATGCCTAAGTTGTCAATAATAGAGATTACTGAAAATGCAATGAATTTTTTTTTGAAAAATATCATAAAATAAAACAAAAATAATTCAAAGAGTAAAATTAAAATTAAATGCTTTTCCCCGGTAACGGCGCTAAAAACTTGTTAAAACGATGGATTTTCTATCGATTAGAAAACTATCGAAAAATATAATCGTTATAAAAACCGCAAGTGCATGACGTACGATCGTAGTACGTACGTGAGTACGGTTCAATCCACAAGGAAAGAATTAAATTCTAATATTACTCAACCAAATCAACCCAAAGTTTTTGAAGTTGTTTTAAACTAAAAAATTGTAGAAAATAAACTAGAGCAAAAGTGAATAAAACCAGAAGATTAAGGAACAATTTAGAGGCAAATCCACTTCCAACCATTTATATAAATCAACACAAAATTCATTTATAATCTCTCGTTAAAATATTAAGTAGAAATGATTGATGTGTTTATTATAAGTATGGTTTATTTGTGCTATTAATTAGCACAGCTTAAACCATCAAACTCTAACACACCATTCAAACCCACTTGTCAATTCTCATGAAAATGACATGAAATTAAAAATAAAATCTATTTTAAGCATGATCTATTTACTATGAACTAGTAACATAGACCATCAAATTTTGATTCTAGTTTTACTTTCATCATCAAAATCACTTAGGCAAATGATCAAATAGTTTATGTTATTCGGATTAAGCATAGCTTATTTGAGATGTCAACATATACTATCAAATTCACTAAAAGAAAAACATAAACCACCATCATTCATAATTTCCATTAAGCACAAAAGAGAGATCATAAATGAAATCATTATGTTAATTTAATATGTTTCATGAGAGCTTCATTACCCCTAAATTGGAGGGGTTTAGCTACTCATATTTGAATACATCTTAACATAAAGTGATTTCAACATAAAAAACAAGGACAATGAGAGCTAACTACTTGCATTAAATAAAACTAAACTAATTGCAAAAATTAAATCTATGCTACTAATATTAAACAAGAGAGTATAAAGTAAACAAGAGGGCATATAAATAAAAAAAGCAATAAAAGAAAGCATGAAATAAAAATTGCATGAAAGTAAAGAACAAGGCTAAGAAGGCATTAAAGAGATATTTTATTGTGAAAATTAGGCCCACGTCCCTAAAATCAAATTTAATAGTCCAAAACTCCTTCCATTTTAAACTTGTAAATTCGGTCCCTATTTTTTTGTACAATATTTTGTTTCCTTAGTTACCCTCGTTTATTTCATGTCGATTATTCTCATGTGATTGTATTGGCGATCAAGATTTGAAATGTTCGTAGGGAAATCGGATTTAATTCGATCTACTGGTCGATTTTTTTTTTTGCGATTCATTATGGCTTCATCATCTTGCAGGTAAGCGCTAGATTTAATTTTCAATCGACTTTGTATTATTGTTTTTGCAATTTTTTGGTAATTTAGCAATGTTTTTTGTATAATTATGCATAGCAAGTATAAGTTATATTAAGTAATTCGAATAATATGATGTTTTTTGTTCAAAGAAATTTTATTTTTAATCTTGTATGTAAATGCAGAGTTGTATGCAGTTAAGTAAAATAACTGCGGACTATGCTGCAATTATTGTAAGGAATTGTATTCCTGGCTGTATTTATCAAAATCTTTAGTTATCTAAATAAATGTGTATTTTTCAGCAGTTATCGAGAATTATTGTAGAATTTTATGTGTGTTGATAACTGCATATGTAAAATGCAGTTAAAATTTGCATATGTAAAATGCAGTTGATCTTTTTAGTTTTTAACTGCATATGTAAAATGCAGTTAAAATTTGCATATGTAAAATGCAGTTGATCTTTTTAGTTTTTAACTGCATATGTAAAATGCAGTTAAAATTTGCATTTAACAGCTGTATTTATTAACTGCATATCAAGTATGCAGTTAAAAAACACATTTAACAGCTGCAATTTTTAACTGCATACAATATATGCAGTTAAAAATAATACAATTCATAACTTATATTAGATATGTATGCAAGTATAATAAGAATCTTATGAATTTTTAACTGCATAAGTGAAATGCACTTCAAAGTTTGCATGATTCAAGTGTATGTTTTAACTGCATATGTTATATGCTGTTAAAAATTGCATTTAACAAGTGCTATTTTTCACTGCATAACAAATAAGCAGTTAAAAATGGTGCAATTTGTAACTGCATAAGTGAAATGCAGTTAAAAATGCAGTTGTTCATAAATAATTGCAAACGTGTATGCAACTATTCATAATAATTGCATATATGTCAGCAAGTATAATAAAAATCTTATGACTTTTTAATTGCGTAAGTGAAATGCACTTAAAATTTGCATCATTTAATTGTATGTTTTAACTGCATATTTCATATGCAGTTAAAATTTGCATATAACAGTTGTAATTTTAAGATGCATACCATACATGCATTTAAAAATGATGCAATCCTTAACTTCATAAGTGAAATGCATTTAAAAATGCAATTGTTAATAGTAGTTGCAAAGATGTATGCAACTATTCATAATAATTGCATATATGTCTGCAACTTTTCAATAAAATTGCATATAACTAGAAATAATCAACATATCTGCATATAGATGAGAAAATATTTGCTGAAATTTTTTTGCATTTTTATTTTTATAATTAGATGCTTCACTGTAAATGTCAACAATATTTTTGCAGTGTTTTATGCATTTATTTTCAATATTTGCAGATTTGACTGCAAAAACTGTACCACAATGTTGGTTTGCAATAATTGCAGATTTGTCTGCAAATACTAAATATAGTCGCATATATGGCTGCAATTAATGTATATAATTGCATAGAAGGGTGCAGTTATATAAAACTTCTACTACTATAAACAATTTGCAGAAAATTCTATATTAATTCAGAATATTGTGTATTAATTTGGGAAAATATGTTTAAATTTTGATGTAACTATTTCGATGCATTAAATTAGGCATAATATTGTTTGTATGTGATTGTTTTTGAGCTTTTCTAACAAATATATGCAAATTTTATCAAATTTAATTATTAAAATAGAATAAAAATTGAAATAACGAAATTTCTTAATAGATATCCTTCGATTTTCTGATTTCTGTTGTTTTCATCTTCTGAATCTCAACTTTCTTCAGTTCTGGACTCGATTCAGACATCAATTTTTGAAGTAGCAACTAATTCCGATTTATAATTCAGGCGATTAGGTGTTTTCTTTTAAGATGTTAATCGATGAAAAGAATTTGAAGGGTTCTGTGTTTTGTTCGGAGAAGACGTAAGGGTATTTAGGGAAATCTTTTTGTCGCATTTAAAAATAAGGATGGAAAACTTATAATTAAAACGGAGGAATGTTTTGTGTATTTTCAAACCTATCATAAATTTTGTGCTACAACTTGCATAAAAAAAAGATGGTTACATGAAACATAAGAAGTATTTATACATGCTTAAAACCCTAATTCATATTTTAGGCGACTACCAAAAATGCCCTTAAGAGAGTGTAACCTCCAAGCAATCATTAGGGAATTAATTAATCCCCACTAACATGCCTTTAAGTCTCCATTAACATATTCTTTTAAGGGGGAATTAATTTAAAGGACAAAAATTTGTATATTTTTAGCCTCAAGGACACGACTTCAATATTTTACCCACAAGGACAAACATTCTCCTAAAAATTATTTATAAAGACAAACATTCTTTCAAAATTATTCATAAGGACAAATATTTTTTCAAAACTGCTACCGAATTAAAAACTGATACCTAAAAACTGCTACCGATAACTACAAATTGACACCTAAAAACTTAAAAACCGATACCTAAAGAAAGTTGTCCTTCAGGCTAAAATACTGAAGGTCTGTCCTTACGGCTAAAATGCTGAGAAATTTTGTCCTTGACAATAATTTCCTGTTCTTTTAATTACAGACAATTAGTTAGTGGGTATGTGGGCTCCTCCATGTTGCATGAATTCTTTTATTTCCCTTCTTCATTAGCTTTCAACATATGTGCATGCATACATCCATTAAACCTCTTCATATTTACACTATGTTTCCTACAAATAAAAATAAAAATGTGCAAATAAATTTTCTCAAAATTAATTCATACAAATTACCATTTTGCCTTAAAATGAAGATGAATGAATGATGATTCGAAAACAATTTAGATTTTGGTTTAAACATGTAAAATACCCTAATATGCTCATTTATTTTAATAAAAGAAGATTAAATATGGGAGTGAAAATATACACTTTTACATACACATCAATATAACGCTACAATTCAACACTACTCCAATTCAATACATGAGCAACTCTACAGCTGCACTCCTATTTATCACTATAGATTCATGAAATGTTTCATGAGCTAGCCTGAACTTCATAAATGTTGTAGCCATACAGACTTTCAAGCTTTCTAGATATATTTGTGCTTTGGATCTACAACTTATGTCCTGAACAAATGTCGTGCATATATCACTGACAATTCAGCATAGGATTTCTTAAGATTGTGTTTTATTCATGAGTTGCTAAGCACGTCGTATCAGCTAGTTTACCATTTAATTTACCTATTCTGCTATCCCTATTTCATGCCTAGTTCATGTTATGCAGATACATAATACATGTGCATTGTTATGGTAGTTCAGTGCGGTATAACTATTTGTATTTTCATTTTAGTCATGTCCTATTATATCATCTCAGCGTGTAATTTAAGCATAGCCTAGGAATTGTAATCTTAATGGTTTGATGCTTTTATTCGGTCATCAATCTGATGATCTTATAATATAGGATCATTTTTGAATAAAATAGATATGTAATATGCATTGTACTGTCAACTACCAGGCTTGTTGGAAGCATGATTTTCTATATAGCAATAAATAATTTTGAGTGCTCTCCTCCATTAGAGGATCACTCCTGCAATAAAAAAACTCACTCGAATACAAACTTCATTAGAAATTCGTTTGTGGTCATCATTATGAATTATAAAACATCAATAATGCATAAATCTAAAAATTATTATTTTTATAGCCATAAATCCCTATTCTTAAATATTATGGACAATCCGCCATTCCAGATCTATTATGGCTTAAATTAGTATGACTCTCATCTAAATATTCATTATTTTCACCCACTTTCAGTCTCCACAGAGAGTCTATAGTGCACAAGATCATTCCATAATAGGTTTCTTAATTCCTTATTATTTTATATCAATATTAATAAGCTTAACAAATGAAACTGAAACAACACTTAACCCAATTATCGACTTAGTGAGTAAATTTTGTTTCAAAATAAATTCTATTCAATATTAAACTTTAAAATAAAGGATCTTAAACTTCAATAAGTTAAACAATAATCAAGCTATATGCTAATAAACATCAAACTGAAAACTTTTTTTTAGAAACAGGTACTTTATTTACACAAGAAAAAACATATACTTCCATGATATACCTCATTAAAACCTGATAACCCCCTAACCTAGATGGGTGCCTTATCAGGGAAAAGAGTACATATCATATCCATATATTAACATTACAAAAGAGACAGGGGCAGTTGTCCAAGTTGTCAAGTAGATGGAAGAGTAACAAAAGGAAACACACTCAAAATCACCTAAATGCAAGACAACTTGAAGCAACAAACAAACTTACACAAAAACAAATAAAAATGGGAAACACGTGTAAACACGCAAAACATCAAACTGGGACTTAGTGATATGGAGGGACACTCCATAAGCCACACCGATATGGAGAGAGAAAGCCAAAATCACTTTACTAAAATGGAGCCGAAAAGAAAATTCTTCAGCCATAATGGCGATGTGCATCGAATTTACCTTAACCGATACCCCTCATCTCGATCTGAACGATAATGAAATATTTGCTGTCATAATGGTGATAACGCAATGGCTTACGACCCAACCAAACATTCTCACATGTTCCTTCATCGCCACCATTCTCCCTCCCAGCTTCCTCAAGCTCGACCCACACATGTCAAAATCCATGCATCACTTCTCAAAACATGCACATGTGTCGAGCGCATGTTTTGCATGTGAGGTTAAGAATTTCGGTGGAATAGAAACTGTGTTGGATGCGGAGGTGGTCGAGCTCTGATGTGGGCCGAAGGTCGAATTCGAATCGGATAGGAGGCCATGGGGTGATTGATGTTTGGAATTTTAAACAAAAACAATAACATACAGAAATTATACAAAATTACAGGGCATTATTAACGAATTCAAAATTGGTTATGCGGTAAGCCGAATTTAAGTCTGAAATTTGATGGGGTATGCTGAGTTTAGGTCTGAAATTCAATAGGGTGTGTCGAATGTAGCATAAAAAAATATTTTGCTGGGTGTGTATCGAATTTTATTTTCTATCTTGTCCTCTTATATCCACTTTTTGTTTTTGAGTATCAGTAACAACCAAATTATAAATAAGGTGCAAAGAATTAAGGAGTTTCGTGAAACCCTAGGATCAAATTTGAAAAAAGAATGACTTAGGGCTTTGGAGAATGGCCATGATAAAGAAAATTTCAATTAAAGAGCGGTCAATCAAAAAAATTAATTGAGCCCAACTATAAATTTTGCTACCGGACTTTCTTGGTCTTTAATGTTAGTTCTATTTTATTTTTGTTTCGATAAAAGTAGTATTGTAACTAGAGTTCAAATGCATTTTATTAAATATCTTTCTTTGGAATTTAATATTATTTATCAATTATTAACTTAATTAATATGAATTATTAATTTTTTACAAGTTATTAATAATTTTTATTATAAATAAATCCAAAACTAAAAATCAAAAATTAATTATTTTGTTATTATTTATCCTTATATGCACATTTCTACAACCTATAAATTATACTTAATTTGGTTATAGGTTATTTACGTGGTTAAATTGGTTAAATGTTTACTGTTATTTTAAAGCTTTTTTACTGATTTCTTGGAACTCTATTAATTATTTAATTTGCTACAAAATGTTAAATCTATGAAATTTTATACAAATAATTTCGAAATTGTTAAACATTATTCAAATAGTAGGAAAACCCATTTTTCTCACTTTTTATACTTCTTCAAATTTTTGCACGATTGGTTATAACGAACATTAAAATATCCGAGCGAAAACCTTTGTGTCTACTTAGAATTTCATTTATTTTGAAAAAAAGATCTTTGAAAGTGGTTACACAATCATTTAAAATTTACGAGTAAGACAGCTATAAATAAGTGTTGTTATAAATAAATATTTACAATATTCAAATCTAAAAAGTTGTTATAGACCCCTATTATAGCTAGCGAAAAGAAACTGTTGCTAAAAATAAGTTTATTACAACTTTTCAACAAGATAGTTGCTAAAAACCTTATTACACTATGAACTTTGTAGATGAAAAGTTATAATAGGGTAATTTTGTTATAGTGGAAATTCTTATTCTAAAAATACAGCATGTCGAGAAATAATAACCTTTTATTCTTTGATACTAAAGAAAACATGCCCTATTGAATTCTTGGGATATTCTATTAATTTACCTAATATCGATCTTGCCTCAAGTTTATGTGGACCGATGTTCTTGACGTAGATTGGACAACCTCACACCTTCAAATACTTGAGTTGGGGTTTCTACCCACACCACATCTCATATGGTCTTAGACACAGATTTAGAAGGCATCAAACTCAACATATGCGATGCTGTTTCCAACGCATATCCCTAACGGGAAAGAGATAAGTCATTTTTACTCATCATGAAATGAACCATCTGATAGGGTTTGATTCCTTCTTTTTAAAACACCGTAGTGTTACATAGTATAGGGCAGAGTAACCGAGTGATAATTCCATTATCTTTTTAGTACCATTGGAGAACATAATCACCTCTTCGATGAGATCAAAGTATTTTAATCATATGGTTTGCTTGATTTTCAACTTCATTCTTGTATCTTTTAAATTTCTCATGGACATCGAATTCATTCTTTATAAGATAAACATATCCTAATCTCCAGAAATCATCAGTAAAAGTTACAAAATAAGAAGAATTACCTTTGGTAACTATAGGCATTGGGCCACATACATCGGTATGTATAGGACCCAAGAGTTCATCAACTCTATCATTGCATCCACTAAAAGGTTGCTTGGTTATTTTTCCCTTTAGACATGAATCACAAGTATCAAATGATTAGAATTAAATGATGGTAGAAAACCTTCAGTTTTTAATTTGTGCAGTCATTTATCAATGATATGACCAAGTCTATTGTAACAACCCGCAAATTCATCACTTCAGAATTTTTTGAAATATTCAAATATAATATATTTTAACATAAATAATAGTGTTTTGAACAATATTTAATATTGCTAATCTTATTTTGAATAAACTTTGACAAAAATATATACTTTGGAAGATATATCGATAAAATGACCGAAAATCGTTTTATTAATAAACAGTCCTTAGACCATCCGACATCGTGCATAGAGCTGGATAAATACACTGATTTATGTATATGAGTGAGAATATATAATAAAATTATTTATTTTATTTTTAAAAACAAAATATCTTTATGACATCATCAATGATATCACTATTTTGGAATAAATGATTTTTGAATTTAAATTGAGTTTAAATGATTTAATAATTACTTTAATTATTAAATAAGCCCTTTTAATTATTATATAATGATAAAAAATATTATTATCAAACTTTGTTTACAAATATATATATATATATAATAAGAAGTGAAAATATGATCGAAAATTGAAATCGGAATCTGTAACGATTTAACGTAGAAAAGTTGTACAACATTGTGAATCAGGTGCGATATATATATATATATATATATATATATATATTTCACATACATGTACATATACATGAATATGTTCACATGTGCATGAACACATATATACATACAAATATACTTTTACATTTAAATATATATACATTACAAAATATCAAAATATTTTCCTAAAAACTTAACACTTAATACAGCTGAACATGATGAGGTAGGAAGGGAGTGGGGTGGTATGCAAATGGTGATGTTTTTGTGTAGAAATATCATGATATTTACATCCTTACTTTTGCCTATAAATAGCACCCATCTCTCTTCACTTCATTTCTTCATAAAATTCCTTAAGCTTCTTCAATTCTTATACTCCACTTTAATGGCCTCTTGCCTAAAAAAATTATGGAAAAAGTTGTTGAAAAAAGAAATTAAAATTATATAGTAAGTATATATTATCAAAACTCGTCAAAACCAAAGCAAATCCTCTCTTTCTCACCTCTACAAACCATGGACATACCTTCCACGAACCAAGGTCGAGCCCACCTCCATTAGCAAGCATAGGCCGAGCCTTTCTAAAGGTCCAAGGCTCGATTCCATAGGCTCCAGTGCGATCGTAGCGGAGCTATAGCCATTTTAAAGTTAGTCCGATCGAAAAAACAAGAAACAATATTTATATATATAAATTGATGACGTGACATGATTTCTAAGGTTGTTTACTATGTTTGACCATCAAGTTTGGATGTTGATTATGTGTTTAATTATGATGTTGAAATGATTCACGTTTAATACACGTCGAAATCACAAAGAAAATCACTTTCCTTTAATAAATGAAATAGTGTATATGAGATTGTTAGAAGTCTTTAAAATGGTTTAAACTGATTTATAAATGTTTTATAAACACTAAAATCCAACTTGGTGAAGTTTTGACAAGTTGTGAAAATTGAGTCAAAAATAGGCGCGTCGTGTAACGGTAGTTCGCGATTTCGCGTCATAGAAAGTTAAATCCATTTGTATGGTGGATTCGGAGTCGGAATTCTTTATAATAAGAATTTTTCAACTCTTATAATCATAGTTTTCAAAAAAAGAAAAGGATCAAGATTTTGTTAGTAGGTTTTGAAATATGAGCAAATCTAGTTTTCAAAATAATCGCGGTTTGGCAGTTCGGAAACCAAAGTGACAATTTCTTTAAAACGAATATTTTTAATTCTTTAAAAATATGGAATAAATTCTATAAATATTTTTAAATATTTTAAACTAGATTTGAGTTATAAAATTCATTTCTAAATGATCGAAAAGTTGTTTTGATCAACTAAGCCTTGAAAGCGCTATTCGCAGCACTTTTAATAACTTTTAAAATATGGCTTTAAACTTAAGTATTCTTTCCCAAATCTTCTATAAATATTTTTAAATAAATAATTAAGGATTTTAAAATTATTTGAAGGTTTTATAATTTATTTAAAAAGTATAAATAAATGATTCAAAGAAAAGTTGTTAAAATCAAGTGATTTAACCTTGGCTCTAAAAGCAGATGAGTATACTAGATTTTTCTGTTCGTGAGATCCGGATGTAAGATGATTAAACTAAGGAGAAGTTCAAGAGCAACTGGTGCCCTGGCTGATCTGGCCTTTTTCCTGAGCGAGAAATAGATTAGGTCGAAATGTCAAAAACGAGACAAGTATAAAAGATTTAATTTTCCAATTTAAACAACTTGAATTGGGTAGAAATAATCTTCTTACACTTGTATTAAATTCCAAGGAGGGAACCCGTACTATCCGTGTGAATTTGAAAGGTGATTTCACCGTTATTCAACGGATTGTAAAGGTTGAATATGAAAATTGATGTTGAGTAGAATTAGTATAATTTATATCAACCCTTTTTACTTAATAAAGTTTTGCAATATGATTTATGATAAATGATTTCAATTTGGTATTTCCAAAGTTAAAAGAGAGGTTTAATGATTCTGTATATACCAGAAATAAATGTGTTCAAGATATATATCTCTAGAAGATATTTTTGACAAAAAGAAAGTAATTAATCAAATGAGAAGCACCTATTTACTTAACATCTTTTTATTGATGATTGGTTCGAAGGAACCGGGGTCAGATTTGAGTGAGTCTTATTCGAAAACCACCACAGACCAATTTATATATTCGAAGTGAAGACTTGGAATGATAATAAATGAATGAAGGGTTGTTTGTCACTGACCCTCGGGAGAAATTTCCCATATCATATATATGTGGTAGTAGTATCTCCATCCGATGTCCATTGCAAGGGTTTCTTACTACTAAATTTAGGGATGATTCTTGACATGATGTGGTAGGAGAGTTCCTTCAGTTTGTCTTGTTCATAGACAACTTCTATGGACGAATGTGTGACATTGAATTTCTAACATACACGTATATTGATTTTTACGAACGTACATCTGTTTGATAGTGTAGGAAGTAACTCTCCTATACTTAACACTCTTCTCTGAGACGTACGAGCTCAGAGGTTGTAAATTTGTAGAAATCAATTGTGTGTGATGGAATTGGCAATGTGGCATTCAAAATGAATGTGCTATGAGAAAGGTAATCGTTGCCTCGGGTCTCATCACCCGAAAATGGCTTAAAAAAGGCTTGTTGTAAGGCTATGTAGTTCACAACCATTAGGGTATGGTCATCACCTTTCTAGATTACTCTATATATGTCGAGTATGTTAGGTATGATATGGGATCCCGGATAGGTCGTTCATGACTGGGGTGATGTCATATTCGGTTTTATCCACCACCAAGATGGGTCTGCGGGTAGGCCGGTCTTGCCAGGTGCTGAGGTTTCAAAAGTTGTTGATCCTCGGTACATCCCACTGGAGATGTACTGTACGGAAGGTAGTTCCTTACCTCCCATTGTAGGAAATCCATTCTCCAATAAGTGCCTTCGGACTTTATTGTAGAACCTAGTATACTGAAATTTAATAATGTAACAATTTCGGCAAGATTATGTACCTTTACTTGAAGAGTGTTTTTAAAAGAATGTCATTAAAAATGATATTACTAGATTTTGCGTAGTAAAAGTTTTGGTTGTCATAAAGTAAAAACTCATTCTGTGTTTATGTACGGCGTGGTCTTATTAGATACCCTTTGTTTTCAAATAACCGTATTTTGAGTTTCTTATACCCTTCCTGATGTGCATGTAAAAGTGTATATTTATACTCTCATATTTAATCTTCTTTTATTAAAATAAATGAGCATATTAGGGTATTTTACATATTTTAACCAAAATCTAAAATGTTTTCAAAACATCATTCATTCATCTTCATTCGGGGGCAAAATGGTAATTTTGTATATGAATTAATTTTGAGAAAATTTATTTGCACATTTTTATTTTTATTTGTAGGAAATTGAGTGCAAATTGGATGGAGCTTCATTAATATATGCATGCACAAATATTCAAAGCTAAAGAATACTGGGAATAAAAGAATTCATGCAAATGGAGGAGCCCACATGCCCACTAACTAATGGACCATAATTAAAAGCACATGGACACGTTAATGGAGATTTAAAGGCAAAAGCACATGTTAGTGGAGATTAATTATTTCCCTAATGATTACTTGGAGGTTACACAATCTCGAGGTATTTTTGGTAGTCCCCTAAAAATGGAATTAGGGTTTTAGGCATATATAAATACCCCTTATGTTTCATGTAATGATCTCCCTTCTCTTTTATGCAAAATTGTAGCACAAAATTAATGTTAAATAAAATATCTCTTTAATGGCTTCTTAGCCTTGTTCTTTACTTTCATGCACTTTCTTTTCATGCTTTCTTTAATGCTAATTTATTTCATGCTCTTTTATTTAGTTTCTGCTTCTTTATTTAATGTTAGTAGTTAGTTTTAATTTATGCAATTAGTTTAGTTTCATTTCATGCAAGAAGTTAACTCTCTTTTCTTTTGGTTAGCTCTCATTTTCCTTACTTTTTATGTTCAAATCATTTTGTATTAACTTGAATTCAATTATGAGAAGCTAAACCCCTTCAATTTAGGGGTAATAAAGCCCTCATGAATCATACTAAATCAACATAAAATGGTTGCATTTGTAGTCTCTTGTTTTGTGCTTAATGGAAATCAAGAATGATGGTAGTTTATGTTTCTTTTTTTAGTGAATTTGATAGTTTATGTTGACATCTCAAATAGATTGTGCTTAATCCTATATAAACATAAACTATTTGATCATTTGCCTAAGTGATTTTGATAATGAAAGTCAAACTAGAATCAAAATTTGATGATCTATGTAACTAGTTCATAGTAAATAGATCATGCTTAAAAAAGATTTTATTTCTAATTTCATGATCATTTTCATGAGATTTTAGAAGTGAGTTTGAATGGTGTGCTAGAGTTTGATGGTTTAAGTTGTGCTAATTAATAGCACAAATAAGCCATGCTTATAATAAACACATAATTAATTTCTACTTAAAAATAAATGAGAGGCTATGGATATATTTTTTGTTTGATTTATATGAATGATTGAAAGTGAATTTACCTCTAAATTGCTCCTTAATCTCATAGTTTTATTCACTTTTGCTCTAGTTTGTTTTCTACAATTTTCTTAATTTAAAACAATTTCAAAACCTTGTTAAATATGATTGAGTAATATTAGAATTTAATTCTTTCCCTATGGATTGATCCGTACTCGCATACGTACTAGGATTGTACGCTGTGCGCTTGCGATTTTATAACGATTAAGTTCGACGGTATTCTAATCGATAGAATTTTCCATTGTTCAACATCCCATGACTGACTCAGAGTTTATTTTTTACCCCTTAAACTCTAGATGCCCTATTTTTTCGGGCAGCCAAGTAGTTAGGTAGCATGGAACATTTTGGGAGAAGCTCGAAGCATTTTGGATGGAGCATGAAGATGGAGGATCCTATATCGATAGTAATCTATTTCTAATTCCACTGTATTTTTTATTAAGTATCTACCAGCATTTGTGAGGATAAACAGTTATAACTATCCTAAGTGGATTAGTACTTACCAGTACTCTGATGGAGCAATTTAGTGTACTTGCATGTACTACTCATATGTATAATTAAATGTTGAATGTGATGTGAGATCCTTTTTTTTTCTTCTATCTTTATTTTCTTTACCTCTTGATAATCTGCCTTTCTGGCACTTGGATTTGCGGCACGTAAATACCAAGGATGTATTAGTGTCAATTTCCGAGGGTCGAGGAGGCAGGTCATCACATTTGGTATCATAGCTCATGGTTGAGCAAATACTTAAGCCTGAATGGGGTCAACTCATTAGAGATAGGGTTAGTAATGCCCTAGAATGAGTTTACTTAGAGAGAGCGCATATTTGAAATTTCATCCGAATAAGTATATTCGAGTTTATACTCAATTCCTAAGACTTTGCGTAGACTATCGAGACCTAAATAAGCAAACGATTAAGAACAAGTATCCTTTACCTCATATTGATGACTTGTTTGATCGACTTTATGGTGCTCGAATATTCTCCGAAATGGACCTAGCTATAGGATTCTATCAATTAAGGATAGCAGAAGATTGCACTCCTTTAATTGCATTTAGAGACCAAATGATTTCTACTAGTGGTTAGTTATACCTTTTGGGCTAACCAATGCTTCCGCTTATTTTGTGGACCTTATGAATAGAGTATTTAGAGACGTGCTCCACAAATTCGTGTTGGTTTTTATTGATGATATTCTTATATATTCAAAGACTAAAGAAGAACACGAAAGGCATTTAGAGATTGTACTAGAAATATTGAGGAATGTGCTGAAGGTTAAGTTCTCAAAATGCAACTTCTGGGAAAAAAAGATAAGGTTCTTTGGACATGTTGTGTTAAAGGAAGGAATCTCAGTTGATCCCAGAAAAATTACAGCCATTCTAGATTGGAAGCAACCATAGACTTCGAAGGATATTCGCAGCTTCTTAGGATTAGCAGAATACTATCGAAGAATTATTCAGGACTTCTCCAAGATTTCTCATCACTTAATGAAGTTGACTATGAAGGAAGTTAAATTTGAATGGACGCCGAAATGTGAAGAAGAATTCCAGGAACTTAAGAAAAGGTTAACTACTGCTCCAGTCCTGACTATTATTAATGAAAGCGGCGATTTAACTGTTTATACGGATGCTTGTGGTGAAGGAGTGGGCGGGGTATTGATGCAACATGGAAAGGTTATCACATATGCTAGTAGGAAGTTAAAGACGCACGAGCTAAATTATGCAACACACGACTTAGAACTATTATCTGTTGTGTTCACACTAAAGATTTGGAGACATTATTTACTAGGTAAGAATTTCTCATGGTTTATTTCAATAAACTTTGTTTAACCTCGGTAAATAATATTCCTTCTTTAAATATGTGAGAAGTTCGAACTCTTTACGGACCATAAATCTTTGAAGTATCTTTCCACTCAGAAGGACTTATATATAAGATAGGCGCATTGGCTAGAATTTCTCGCATCATTAGATATTCTATATACGCCTGAGAAAGACAATGTGGTAACATATGCATTAAGCAGAAAACATGCGGTTATAGCTTATTTGATAGTACATCCAACTTTGATTAACTGTATAAAAGAGAATCGGCTCAGTGATCCGTTTTTCCAAAGATGGTCAAAGCAGTAGAGAAAAACAAAGTGCTAAGAATATGGATATGATTCAAGGTGGATGATCAAGGAATATTAAGGATGAACGGAAGAGTATGCGTCCCAAATGTTGGCGGGATAAGGCAAGAAGTTTTAACAAAATGTCATAATTTTCGACTTTTAGTACATCCCGGAGTTACCAAAATGTATCGAGATATGAATAAGACTTTTGGTAGGATGGTATGAAGAGGGATATCACTATCCATATTAGTAGATGTGCAAATTTTCAATAGATCAAAAGAGATCAGCAAAAGACTGATAGGTTACTTCAACCTCTTGAAATTCTGACTTGGAAATGGGACCAAATGTCGATGAATTTCATCGACGGCTTACCTCGATCAAAAAAGGGAAATGAAGGCATTTGGGTAATCGTAGACCGATTGACCAAAAGCGCACACTTTATCCTAGTAAAGCCAACAAGAACAGCTGCAAGTTTTGCGGAAATATACATGAGGAAAATAGTTCGATTGCATGGTGTCCCGTGCAGTATAGTCAGTGATTGAGACCTAATCTTTACCAGTAAGTTTTGGGATGCATTACAAATAGCTTTGGAAATGAAGTTGAGTGTAAGCACCGCATACCATCCCTAGACCGACCAGCAAACTGGAAGGGCAAATCGAGTATTGGAAGCTCTTCTGAGAGCTTGTATCTTAGATTTTGGAGGTTCATAGGAAAAATATTTTCATATTGTGGAATTCTCCTACAATAAAAGTTATCAGGCAAGTGTTGGCATGGCACCGCATGATGCTTTATATAGTCGTCTATGTAGATCCCCAACATATTGGATTGAAACCGAAGATCGGCTAGTACTTGGTCTTGATATGATTCGAGAAGCCTCAGAAAAGGTAAATTTAATTAGAAAGAAGATGAAAGAAGCTCGGAGCAAGTAGAAGACTTATGCTGATCAAAGGCGTAGAAATTTGGAATTCTCAATTAGAGATTTTGTATTCTTGAAAGTCTCTCCGATGAGAGGAGTGGTAAGATTTGGTCGGGCAAGGAAGTTAGCACCTCAATTTATTGGACCTTTTCCCATTCTTGAGCAGATTGGTCCATTAGCTTATGTGTGAAATTGGCCGAAAGGTTGTCTGGTGTGCATAATGTCATGCACGTATCCCATCTACGGAAATATGTGCATGATCCAGAATAGATTATAGAAACAGCTGCCCAGGAAGATTTAAAATAGAACCAAATTTGGCAGTTATCAGACGACCAGTTCGAATCGTGGATCATGATGAGAAGCGATTAAGAAAAAAGGTGGTAAGGTTGGTTAAAGTTCAATGGAGTGGTGATGCCAGGACTAGACATGGGAAATAGAAGATAGAATAAGGAAAGCTTATCCTAAGTTAAGGATTGATGTATAGTTTGCATGTGGTATCGAGATAGTGTACCCACCGCCTATGATGTGGTCACTTATCATATCTTGTTTATATACCCCTTGTCAAATATATATTCCTTTTCGAGTCAATTTCTTCTTATCCTAAATTTCGAGGACAAAATTCTTTTAAGAGGGAAGTATGTAACGACCCGTAAATTCATCACTTCAAATTTTTTTTGAAATATTCAGATATAAGATATTTTAACATAAATAATAGTGTTTTGAACAATATTTAATATTGGTAATTTTATTTTGAATAAACATTTACAAAAATATATACTTTGGAAGATATATCGATAAAATGACTGAAAACTGTTTTATCAATAAACAACTCTTAGACCATCTAACATCGTGCATGAAGTTGGATACATACACTGATTTATGTATATGAGTCAGAATATGTAATAAAATTATTTATTTTATTTTTGAAAATAAAATCTGTTTATAACAACATCAATTATATCGCTATTTGGAATAAATGATTTTTGAATTTAAATCGAGTTTAAATGATTTAATAATTCTTTTAGTTATTAAATAAGCCCTTTTAATTATTATATAATGATAGAAATATTATTATCAAACTTTTTTTACAAATATATATTAAATATGAAGTGAAAATACAACCGAAAATCAAAATCAAAATCTGTAACGATTCAACGTAGAAAAGTTGTGCAACATTGTTAATCATTTGAGATATACCTATACACACATACATGTACATATACATTAACAAATTCACATGCATATGAACACACACATACATACAAATATGCTTATATATTTAAATATTATACATTACAAAATATCAAGATATTTTCCTAAAAACTTAACACTTAAGAAAACCAAAGTCAACCTCATTTACCCAAAGTACAAGCACATGGGTACACACACATGTGGGGATAGACGGCCGAACATGATGAGGTAGGAGAGGAGTGGGATGGTAAGCAAATGGTGATGTATTTGTGTAGAAATATCATGATATTTACATCCTCGCTTTTGTCTATAAATAGCACCCATTACTCTTCACTTCATTCACTTCATTTCTTCATAAAATTCCAAAGGTTCTTCACTTCTTATAATCCGCTTTAATGGCCTCTTGCCTAAGAAAAATTATGGCAAAAATTATTGCAAAAATAAATTAAAATTATATAGTAAGAATGTATTATCAAAACTCGTTAAAACCAAAGCAAATCCACTCTTTCTCACCTCTCCAATCCACGGCCACACCTTCCAACAACCAAGGTAGAGCCCACCTTCATTAGCAAGCATGGGCCGAGCCTTCCCAAAGGTCCATGGCTCGATTCCATAGGCTCTAGTGCGATCGTAGTGGAGCTGTAGCCGTTTTAAAGTTAGTACGATCGAAAAACAAGTGAGAAACTCTATTTATATATATATATTGATGACGTGATATGATTGCTATGGTTGTTCATTATGTTTGATCATTAAGTTTTGATGTTGATTATATGTTTAATTTTGACGTTGAAATGATTCACGTTTAATACACGTCGAATTTCACAAAGGAAATCACTTTTCTTTAATAAATGAAATGGTATATATGAGATTGTTAAACCTCTTTAAAATGGTTTAGAATGATGTATAAGTGTTTTATAAATACTATAATCCAATTTGGTGAAGTTTTGATAAGTTATGAAAATTGAGTCAAAAATAGGCGCTTCGCGTAACGGTAGTTTGCAATTTCGCATCGTAGAAAGTTAAATCCATTTATACGATGGATTCGGAGTCGAAATTCTTTGTAGTAAGAATTTTCCAAACTCTTATAATAATAGTTTTCAAAAAAGAAAATGATCGAGATTTCGTTTAGTAGATTTTGAAATATGAGCAAATCAAGTTTTAAAATAGTCGCAGTTTGGTAGTTCGGAAACTGAAGCGACAAATTCTTTAAAACGGATATTTTTAATTCTTTAGAAATATGGAATAAATTCTATAAATATTTTAAAATGCTTTAAAAGATTTTGAGTTATAAAAATGAATTTCTAAATGATCGAAAAGTTATTTTGATCAAATAAGCCTTAAAAGCAATATTCGCAGCACTATTCGCAGCACTTTTTGCAGCACTTTTAATAAGTTTTAAAATATGGCTTTAAACTTAATTATTCTTACCCAAATCTTTTATAAACGTTTTTAAATAATTAATTAATGATTTTACAGATGATTTGAAGGTTTTATAATTTATTTCAAAAGGTTTAAATAAATGATTTAAAGAAAAGCTATTAAAAATCATGTGATTTAATATTGGCTCTAAAAGCCGATGAGTATACTGGATTTTTCTATTCATGAGATCTGGATGTGAGGTTCTTAAACTATATATATGTTCAAGAGAAACCAGTGCCCTGGCTCACCTGGCCTTTTTCCTGGGTGAGGAATAGATAAGGTCGAAATGTTGGAAATGAGACAAGTATAAAAGATTTAATTTCCCAATTTGAATAACTTGGATTGTATAGAAATAATCTTCTTACATTTATTATCAAATTCCGAGGAGAAAACCCATACTATCCGTGTGAATTTAGAAGGTGATTTCACCGTTATTCGACGGATAGTAAAGATTGAACAGGGAAATTGATGTTGAGTAGAATTAATATAATTTCTATCGACCCTTTTTACTCAATAAGGTTTTGCAATATGATTTATGAGAAACGATTTGTAACGACCCGATATTTTCAACCATTCGCATCCATTATAAGTGTATAGGTAGACACTCATGTCGGAATTGAATTGCTCAAGATACCGCATTGTAAATAAAATTTGGCAAATCTCAGAATATACAGTAAATAAATATAATCACAGATCACAGACACAGAGTAAAATAATGCAGCGGAAGTAAAAGAAATAGTAGTTCATGAAGCTACTATGTAATATATCAGAGTTAAATAAGATACAATAGAAGAAATAAAGTACAACAGAAGTCTCAATACAATAACCAAGTACAAGCTGAGTAGAACAACGGAACAGAAATAGATAGGAACAGACAAGTAGACAATCTCCAGCGATTCAAATCTCCGAGAGAGTGGAAATCCAAATTTGTGAATAACTCAGGCTGACCCGAGCGTAAAGCAAAACATAAAACACTCGAGTCAGGACAATATATACTTATATAATGTAAACCAACTCAAGTGAACTGTAATAAAGGTACAAGTAACTTAAAGAATGCTTGGGATCGCCCATTCTTTAAAGATCCATTAAACTATTTACTATGTAGTAATATACGCTATATACAGTAGTGTCTAATTAGTAAAGTATAATCATATAGAAAATAGCGTTAAGGGGATGGTGAACCTTAATGCGGTCGGATCTTTAAACCAAAATCGTAGTGGGCTCGATATGGTAGGTGACACGGCACACAAGGCAATGCCAGGGTAGATATACCAATTACACACACGGGCTGATGGAAACGCATAGCAGCCACTACCGCTCCACCTCGAACAACACTCCCAAATCAAGGGTGCGCACCAAATCAATCACAAGTAATAGAATGGTATCGAAGAAGTGTGTCCGATAAGAGGTGCTACCTTACTGGTCCGAGATCGCTCCTATTTTAGCCACCTTATGCCAACTCACGGGAGTTGGGTCCACGTATATACCTTAGGATCGTCGCCACCATCCTACTTCATTCTGGAAACTCCACCGCGTACACGGTTGTCAAAGTGGTTTTCGGTATCGACAAAGAGTATGTCCATATCCGATCCCGGTCTCTTTAACAACCAATCGTTATTATAACCCGTGGTTATAATTTAAAACAGTTTATACTTCAAAATAGAATATCATTTCAAATCCAAATCCTTATCAAAATAAAGATTAAATCAATTCCAAACCATTTCAATATAATTAAAATATCATATCATTTCAAAACTTCATTTCAAATCATTTCAATATATCAAAATATCATATCTTTCCATAACTTCATTTCAAATCATTTTAATATATCAAAATATCAAATCTTTCCAAAACTTCATTTCAAATCATTTTTATATACCCAAAATATCATTTGAGTTCAAATCTAAATATTCAACTTTAAATACTTTTTAAATTCAAAGATATCATTCATTTATTATCATTTCAAGTCACCTTTTAAATAGTTTATATTTCAATCAAAATAATTCATCTAAACCATTTAAAAGTGTAAGTATTATATTTCAAATCAAGTATTCAATTTCCAAAGTTTCAATTCAATTAAATCATTTATTTCAATTAAATTTCCATAGACCATTTCAAATCTTATAAATTTCAAATATAGATTTAATCCACAAAATAACTATTCAAACTATAAAATAAATTCCAAAGCTTTATTATCCTATATTTCATAAGTCCAATATCTTTTAAATAGATTCAAATTACAAGTAAACCAAATGTTTTTCATACTAATATAAACTTCAATTATTCATTCCAAGATTTAATATCATTTCAAATTCATTTCAAAATATCATTTCAAAACATCATTTATTTAATTTAAATTTAAATACCATTTAATCACATTTCAAAATAGTTGTATTTCCTAAATTAACTATTCCATTTAAATCATTTAAAGTCAATTCATTATATTTAATAATTAAATATTTTATTTTCAAAATTTAATCTTTTTCAAAGATCACTTATTCATTTGAATTTATTAAACAAAGAAAATTCAATTTTCGCAGCTCTTAGAAAATGCAACGAAATATTATGTTTAAAAACAGTTCATTAACAAAAGACGGCATTTAAAATGCTGTAATATTTTACTTTAGTTTCAATTAAAATCTTAGTTAAATTTAACCACTATATCACTAACAAAGTGCTATAATAATCCTTAGTTCAAATTTGTTACTTGGTTCATTTAAAACAACTACAGCATTTTCCAATGCTGTAATATCTTTACATTACATTTCAAAAATGCTGTCAAATCAAATTCAGAGTTTTATTTACCATTTCACACATAATTAACTTTTAATATAAATCATTTTAAATTATAAAAGCATATATTTTCACATTTTAAAAACAATCATTTAAATACCTTTATTTCTATGATTTTATAAAGTCAAATTTCCATACAAAAAACCAAATTAAATAACAATTAAATTTCATTTCTTTAATTAAATTCTTAACTTAACAACTAAGTTTAGATTTCCAAAATATAACTTATTTCCATTTATTTTACATAATTAAAATTTCACTTTTAAACAAATTTCACAAAATTCAATTTAAGTTATACTTCCAAATTCAGCTTAACTATTCATTTATTTCATATTTTAAGTAATACAAAATCATTAACATTTTTAAAATTATTATTACTTGATAAAAATCATTAAATTCATCCTTTAAATCAAATTTGTCATATATTCATACTTTACATAAATTCCATTTATAAATAAAATCATAAATTTCAAAATTTACTTATATTTCAAATTCTACTTCACCATTTACTTAATTCATTATTTAATTTATAGAAAATCACTAATATTTCTATAAAAGTCATTTTAATTAAATTTAAATCAAAATATTATACATTTTACAATTTAAAATATTTTTCAAACATTTTAGAAAAATATTATATAAGCCACGGGTCTGTATATAGTTTTCTAACCTAGGTCAAGTGATACGGATATATATCATTTCAATCCGCAGTTTACAAAGAAAAACCGGGTTCTATCATTTCAAACCCGCAATCCCAAGTTAAATGAATGAATTTGAAAACCGCTCAGGCCTATCATTTCAGCCTATAACGATATTCCCTTATTCTAAAGTCCGTTCGGGTATGTATCATTTCAACCCATAGTGATTCTAGTCTATAGGGAACTTGCAATGGTGATAACAGATATAAATAACAGAATAGCATGAAATAACAGTAACATATGATATAACAGGTGTAATAAAAGGTGTGAACATCATATGATAATAATATAAGCATATATAACATGATGATATACATTACAGATTCAAATGGTGTCGGTTTATCAGTTATATAGGTACATATTGTCTAGTGAGAATAAATCACCTGTATTGAGCTGGAGATTACAACCAAGGCACACAACACAAACACAATAAAGGCACGACAACTCGAATACAACTTGAAAGTGGAGAGCCAAAGCTAATAGCCTTGAATACATTTATACAAAACAATACAATTTATATAAGTTTCAAAACAATTCAACACTAGACAATGTTAGAAATCAATGCCCAAAACCAAGATAAATGTTTTGCACTTGTTCTCAACTTCACATACTTCAGTTATGGACTGAAATAGCACAGCAAAGGCATGAATTAAGGTCTGGTTTGGGTCCCTATAGGGTTGGCCTAGCATGGGTTTGATGGTGAAGAGAGGTATAGGTGCAACAAATCTACACTATAAGGCAAATACAAGGCAAAAATCAACATTTCAAGGCTATGAATGGGTTCGACCAGAGGCTATGTGGGTAAGGCCTGATGTCCAGATGGTGGTGGATGATGTGGCAGAGGGTGGAGGTCAGGTCAGAGGTGGTGGTGGTGGAGGAAGTGGCGGCTAAAGGTGGTAGAAGGTGATGTTGCAATTCTAGGCTTGGTTTGCATAGTATGTGATGGTTTTGTGCATTTTGGTGGTAAGGCTTCCCTTGGGGTTGCTCGACCTGATGGGGTGGAGGACTGGAGGGGGTGATGATCAGAGAATGAGGTGGTGGAGGTCGGCCAAGGGCTGGTGGAGGAAGAGCCAAGCAAATCTATTGAGAACAAGAGCAAAACAACATAAAAAAAATCAAGAAAAACGAGATAAGAAGAAGAAAGTTTTACCCAAAAATTTCTCAAGCAATGGAGGTCGGCTATTTTGGTGAATGAGATGTTTTGTTTACGAAAATGAAGTGAAAAATGATCAGCTGAAAGAAAGAAAGAGGTCGGCCAAAAGAAATGAATGCAAGAGTTAAGAAAATGAAGAGACGGGAAAACAAAAGGACAAAAGCAACTAAAGAGACACAAACCTTTTCAAATTTCTTTTATATATATTTGTAATTTATAAATACATATAAAAACTGAGAAATAAATATAACAACTCAGAAATAAAAATAAATATATAAAATAAATAATTAAATTTTGAATAAATAGAATTTAAATTAAGAAAATGGCTTAAAATGCAAACAAGGCTTTAAAAATTAGAAATAACTTCAGTACACTTTGGAAAAATATATTTTAATTTAAATACATGTAGAATGAATATAAATAAAGTAAAAACAGCAAATAAAAGTGAATGCATAAAATAAATAAATAAATTTTAATTATATATAATTAAATTAAGAAAATAGCAAAGAAAATGGAAACTAGGTTTCAAAAATTGAAATAAATTCAAGTAAACTTTAGAAAAATTATACTATCACTTTAAAATTATTAAAAGATAAAAATATACATAAAATAACATATTAACACATATTAAAATAAAATATGAAAAAGAAAATATAATTTATACAATTTAAAATATCAAAATTGCAAAATAAAACAAATTGCACTCAATATTGAAATATACATAACTTTTACAGTTTAACTCCGTTTTCAACGAAACAAAAGGCAGTATTCAAGTTATTACATCTATTTTCATAATAAAAGATAAAGTTTAAGATTTTATATAATTTATATTTGAAGTTTAAAAGTCAAAGATTGAACAGTTTGACTAGAATTTCACTTTTTAGTGAAATATCTAATTTATACTAGTTTGAAACTATAATTCACTTAATAAT
This sequence comes from Allium fistulosum, assembly GCA_030737815.1. NCBI lineage: Eukaryota > Viridiplantae > Streptophyta > Magnoliopsida > Asparagales > Amaryllidaceae > Allium > Allium fistulosum. Next base: position 414,726,295 of record CM060906.1, read on the forward strand.
CATCATTTATATATAAAAATGAAATGTTTGAAATAAAATAAGTTTAAAATAATTTAAAATAAAAATAAAGTCAAAATTAAAATATATGCAAAAATCTAGGGTTGTTACACGATTTCAATTTAGTATTTCCAAAGTTAAAAGAGAGGTCTAATGATTCCATATGTACCAGAAAGAAATGTTTTAAAGATATATATATATATATATATATATATCTCCAGAAGATATTTTGATAAAAAAAGTAATTAATCAAATGATATGCACATATTTACTTAACATCTTTTTATCGATGATTGGTTCGAAGGAACCGAGGTCAGATTTGAGTGATTTTTATTCGAAAACCACCACGAACCAATTTATGCATTCGAAGTAAATACTTAAAATGATAATAAATGAATGAAGTGCTGCTTGTCACTTACCCTCAGAGAAAATTTCCCATGTCATACATATGTGGTGGTAGTATCTTCATTTGATCTTGGATGTAAGGGCTGCTCGCTACTAATCCTAAGGATGATTCCCGACAGGATGTGGTAGGAGAGTTCTTTCGGTTTGTCCTATTCCTGGACAACTTGTATAAACGAATGTCTGACATTGCATTTCCAACATACACGTACATTGATTTTTACGAACGTACATCTGTTTGGTATTGTAGGAAGTAACTCTCCTATACTTAACACCCTTCTTTGAGATGTACGAGCTCAGAGGTTGTACATTTTTGGAAATCAATGGTGTGTGATGGAATTGGCAATGTGACATTCAAAGTGAATGTGCTATGAGAAAGGTAATCATTATCTCAGGCCTCATCACCCGGAAATGGCTTAAACAGGGCATGCCCTAAGGCTATGTGGTTCGTAACCATTAGGGTATGGTCATCACCTTTGCAGATTACTCTATATAGGTCGAGCATGTTGTGTATGCTATGGGATCCCGGATAGATCGATTATGATTGAGGTGATGTCATATTCGGTTCTATCCGCTCCCAAGATGGGTCTGTCGGTAGGTCGGTCTTGCCAGGTGCAGAGGTTTCAAAAGTTGTAGATTCTCGGTACAACCCTCTATCAATGTACTGTACGGAAGGTAGTTCCTTTGCCATTATATGGATACATTCTCCAATAAGTTCCTTCAAACTTGATTGTAGAGCCTAGTATGCTGGAATTTAATAATATAACAATTTCGGCTAAGATTATGTATATTTACTTGGAAGTGTTTTCAAAAGAATGTCATTAAAAATAATATTACTAGATTTTGCATAGTAAATATTTTAGTTATCATAAGGTAAAAATCCGTTCTATGTTTATGTGCGACGTGGTCTTATGAGATACCATTTATTTTCAAATAGTCGTATTTTGAGTTTTTCGTACTAGTCCCATGACTGATCCGGAGTTTATTTTCTTTCCTCTTAAACTTTGGATGCCCTATTTTTCCGGGCAGCCAAGTAGTTAGGTAGTATGGAACATTTTAGGAGAAGCTCGAAGCATTTTGGATGGAGCATGAACCTGAAGGGTCCTATGTAGATAGTCATCTATTTCTAATTCCGCTGTATTTTGTATTAATTATCAACCAGCACTTGTAAGGATAGGCAGTTATAACTATCCAAGCTGGATTAGTACTTACTAGTACTCTGATGGAGCAATTTGGAGTAATTGCATGTACTACTCATATGTATAATTAAATGTTGAACGCGATGTGAGATCCTTTTTTTGTCTTCTATCTTTATTTTCTTTACCCCATGATAATATACTTTTCCGACACTTGGATTTACGACATGTGAATACCGAGCATTTATTAATGTCGATTTCCGAAGGTCGAGGAGGTGGGTCGTCACATCAATAATGCCACAGATAATTATTATTAACGTCAACATTAGAAGAATTATCAACAACACAAATTCGACTAAGATTAAGTACATAAATTCCATTATCTAAAACACCATCATAATGTTATTTCCACCAAACATAATATTCATAATACCGTTATTATAATAAAAACCGAAAAAGATTTCAAACAATCTTGAAACAGATATAACACCGCAAATAATTTTCTTATACGACAAAAATTATTCACACTAAATCAAAACCATTAGGATAAAGTAAATGGTAGTCTCCTACCATAGTTGCATCTACAATAGATCCATCAGCAACTTCAAGCCTCATCTAACCTGTCGCCACATTCCATCGGCTCCTGAATCCCTGCAACGAATTACATATATGAGTCACAAATCCAATATTGAAAACCCAAGATAATTTATCAATTGCAAAACAATTTTGAAACATAAACATGTTAATACCTCGGTTATCGATTTTGATGATAACAACTTTAGTAACAATAATACATTCATATAAAATATAGATACTAATGTTTTTGTCAAGTTATATAGAATATAGTGCAGGATATTATACATATATTAATTTGAAGACTGTACAGTATAGAGACTCAAGAAATGGACATGAAGACTCATGAGTATAAAGATCAAGATATGAAGATCTCAAGACTATGGTAAAGTATATAGAGTCATAGAATATTGTTAAAGTCCCTGGTAGCAATCTTTGATCTCTACCTTCTCATTTTCTTATTCTTTATTTCTAAAAATAAAGTATATTTTTAAAATATTTTTAAAAATATTTTATAAAAGTTTTTTAAAGTTTAAAATATTTATAAACTATGTTTAAATTATTTTACAAAGTACCAAAATATTTTACAAAGCATAAGATTTCAAAACATTTTAATATAAACAAGTTTCCAAAATACACTAGCCTATGTCGACATATAGGCAGATGATATGTCGACATACACGTTGCTAATTTCAATTTCAAATTTGGAAATGAAGTGTCTATTCGTCGTAACTCTTCCCGAATGGATATGTCTGTTTATTCTCTACATATAGGGGGTTTCAAACGAATTTTTTAACAACCACTTTCTTATTACCTTCTCTCCTCTTACTTTGCTAAAATTTCTAGTGAAAATTTATTCAAAATTTCTCAAATTCAAACCAGAATCAATTAAATCTTCATTGTATTGATTCTCTATTATTTATTCTGTGATTCCAATCATCTCTCTCTCAATCAAAGGTCAAAGTGTTGTCCAAGAGGCTATAGGATCAGTTATAACCAAAGATCAAGAAACTGTCTTTGGAAAAACCATCAAACTCTAGTTGTATTTGTATGGGTGTGATTGTAGCCCGTTCAAATTAATTGGGTGTTCTTAGTGTCCTAGAAATCCAAGTGAGTGTGCTTATGTCCCGTCCAAATCAAGTGTGTACCCAGAGCTCGGAAAACCAGAAGGGTGTGTCTCGTAGCCTTGAAATCAAAATTGTATTGGGTTTGCCTTTTGCACGTTTAAAGATTGGCATTTGAAAATAAATTTGTACAAGCAATTGTACTAAACCGGATGTGGGGTAACTCCGAATTAGTATAAAAATTCCTGGTATGATCTCTCTAATTCTCTACTTTTTACTTTACTACATTTATACTTCTCTTTGTTTGCATCTGTGATTGTTCATTTTTGTGTTGATTAATAATAATATTGAAGTAATTTTAAAAAGATTCATAAAAATTAGAAAACACTATTCACCCCCTCTAGTGTTTAATTAGCCTTAAGATCCATAATTCTACAACCCACAAAACATACCAGCATGAGTGGTAGAATCATTCTCTTTCTTCCCTTCAACAAGTTTCAAGTAGTCCGGACAATTCTATTTCCAATACCCCTTCTTGTGAAAGTGATGACATTCACCCTAGTCATTACAAGCATTCTTTATACTCTTCCTATTAACATGATTTCTCTTCTTCAAACCACTCGAAGATAATGCCTTTCCTTTTATAGCGACCGCTGTCATTTGATCTTTGAATGAGCAATCAGCTGATCTCAACATATTAAGTGCCTCCATGAGGCTTGCATTCCTCTGGTTCATATCGTATTCAATATTAACGACTCAAACTATGGAGTGAGTGAGCCTAAGATAAAGTCTACATATAGCTCGTTGCTTATAGTAAAGTCTAGCTATGAAAGTCTATAACATAGCCTTTCATCAATAAGGTATATTCATTTACATGAGTACCCTTCATCATCTTCGTATTGGATAGTTTCTTAGTAATCTCGTACCTTGAGGAACGAGATTGCTCCGGACAAAAAGTTGCAAAACTATCGAAGATTTGATAGATAATCATGCTTTTGTGTTGTCTTTGCCATGTTATGTCTAAAGTAGGCATTATGTAAACTTGGGCTATTTCAAGATCTACTACAAATTTATTATAAGTAGTCCCCGATTCAGGAGTCGCATCTTCAATGGGGTTTTGTTTTGAAGGTTCTTATATAGATGACCATAAGCATTCATAATTTAGTGCTATTTCTATTGCCCTTAGCTAGTCAATGTAATTAGATCGCGAGCTTGTCATTTTCCAAAATAACTTTGGTATGGCCATTTTATGCAAATTTAGTTCGAGTATATTAGGACATTTTATACATAGAAATTGTTCTTATTTTATTAGTAAGGTTAAATATATTTATTTCGTTTGACTAATAAGCTCCTACTAGATTTTTATTTTTCTTAAAACCTAAAGAGAAATATAGAAGTCTTTTGACTTCTCTAGTGAGTGTTAGGACTTGTTTGCCCTGGGATTCTGACCTTGAGTTTGCTTGATAAATCATGGGCCCGCAAGCGATGGATAACACATTATTAGTTGTATTATATATAACTCCTAACCCATGGTCTTTGTCCTAATCTCACCTCAACCATGAGTTTGCTCAACAAACCAAAGGAGATTATTCACTCATATCTACCATTTCGTGACGGCCTAAGTATAATCTATGTATCTTGAGTTTTCTCAGGAAATACATGCATGCATCTTACCACATCTTTCAGTGTATTAATAATACTATACATAACATCCTTAGCTTGAGTTTGCTCAACAACTAAAGAGTATGCAAGTAATCTATTACTATATAAATGGCAGATGACACATATATATTAAAGATTCATATTCTTTAATACATTTATTGAGTGAAATTGACCTAAGGAGTAATGTAATTCTTATGAAATACCCTCATGATTTAAGTGCGAGACACATCCGAAATCACGGCCTACATATTATACGTATGTATTATTCCATAAACCTAATTTGGAATTCTTCTAGTTCCACTATATTTAATTAAATTATATTTAATTCAGCTTTAATTTTATAAATTACATCATATTTAATTAATTTGAATAATTGTTTAATTAACACTTTAAATAATTTAATTTAAACTTAAAAAATTTAACCGCATTCATCTTAAATAATTTTACAATGAATATTAACTATAAAATTTGTAGTAATTATATATACACATATATCATTATACATGTATGTTATTTATTAATTAACATTTAATTATTTTAATTAATTAACATAGTTTTAATTAAAATTAAATTTATTAATTTCAAAAAATTATTATTATATACCTTGAAGATTTTGAAGATAAACACACACATACCATTTTGTATGTTTTAATTTAGTTAGTTAAATTTTAATTAATCTAATTAATTAAGTAATTAAAATATTATTTAATTTATTAATTTTCAGCAAAACAAAATTTTGATTTTTTTTATAGCATTTATAAAATTTCATATATATTTTAAACTTAACTAACAAATCTAAAATATAATTTAAAATTTCAAAACAAATTTTAAAAACTAACCCGAGGCCCAAAATCAATTCGGGCATTTGCTTTTGGATAACCTTTGGGCTTACTTCTTCTTTCGGGACAAACCAACATTCGGGTAAGGCAGAGCACTTGGTTACCCAAACTTAACCTTATACACTATATTTCTAAACAATTTTCTAAATGGTAGGCGTTAATAAGTTAGCCATAATATTGCTAATTTAGACTACATAGGCTATCAACCTTTGATATATTAAAGGAGTCGGGCTAGGCTGCAACGGGTTAAATGAGCGAGTGAATTTCAAACAAATTCCATTATGGATCTTTGTTGTACCTATAAAGTCTAATTAATTTTAGATACAATCTAAAATTGCTTTAAATAAAATCTTATTTTATTTATTGATTTAATTAGATAAATAATTTGATTTTTGAATATAAATTTGAGTAGATCAACATATACTCATGTATTATGCACATGCAACATATAAATAATGTGTATGTTTATTGGTGTTGGAACATACGCTACAACAGACACATTGGCCCTTTATATACGTCTTTTATTGTCCATAGTTTATTTTGAAAATATATAAAATAATAATTATACATATATATTTAATTAAATTAATTTTGACTAATTCAATATATTAAAAATAAAATTAACATTTTGAAACTGCTTTGACTTAGGAAGAATACAAAATTAGATTTATGATTTTAAACAAATATCTATTTATATATTTTGAAATAAAATAATATATATATATATAATAACAATAAAATTTATTTCATATTCAAATATGTGTGTGTGTGTGTGTGTGTATATACGTATATTCAATTTTATAAAAATATATTTATCTATAAATAAAATAATATTATTATTAAAATAGATACATGCATTTATTATGTACTAATTATTTATTTTTGGTCATAAGGTCTTTTGAAATATTAAATTTTATTTTATTTTTTTAAATTTCCATGCCGAAATTTAAAATTAACTTTTAAACGTATATATATGTTTATATAAATATATATATATATATATATATTGTAACAACCGGGAATTTCGACCCTCGAAAATCGACATTAATACATTCACACTATTACATGCCGAGAAATCGAATGCTGGAAAACCCAGTTTTTAGAGAAAAAGAAAGAAGGAAGAAGATAAGAAGAAACTAAAACAACACAGAATCTCACAGCGGAATGAATAATCTATAATATACATCAATCTTTACACAAAACAAACTGTAGTGTATGTATATTCGAAACATCAATTAGAGTATATTATTTCAGCCTGGACAGTTATAACAGCTTGTACTTACAATTGCTGATAAATACAACAACGAAATACAGCGGAAAATAACTATTTACGTGAATACGTCTCTGGGCCTCCAACTCATCTCTTGAAGCTTCAAAGCATCCAAAATAATTTGTAATATGCTCGTCTGACCCCGAGCATTTTAATAAAATAACACCCGAGTCGGTTTGGAAAACCAGCATGAGAAAACACACCCAGTTGGATTTTTAAGTTACATAAAAACATTTGAAAATCAAAAGTATCTCGTAAGTCCACGCCGCATATAAACACGGACAGGTTTTTACCTTACGATAACCAAAACCATTTCATACGAAATTCTCTGATATTATAATAGGGTCTAGATACAAATACTTATTAATCTTAGCCGAAATTGTTACATTATTAAATTCTAACATACTATGTTCTACCATCAAAACAGTAAGGCACGTATTGGAGATTGGATTCCATACTATGACAAGGTAAGGAACTACCTTCCGAAGGTACATCTCTAGATAAATGCACCAGGGTCTGACAAGAACATCTTGTACCTCTGCCACACAAGACTAGCCTATCACTTGACTAGTAGTACCGAATATAATCATCCCTCCGTTAATGGGCCCCGAAGCATACAAATGAGAGATAATAACTGATCTAGATTTGGAATGACCATACCCTACTTAGGAGCTACCCACTTGGCCCTGCTGCATGCCCGATTTTTGTCATTTCCCGGTTAATGAGGTCCGAGGCTACGTTTTACCTTTTTATATAGCACTTCCCACTTGGAATGCTAATACTGCCTTCCAAGCAACAATGCAATATCAGCATTCATCCATACAAGTTCGTTCTGGGACTAAACGAAACACTTGAGAGCTTCGTCTCCAATTCCATCATCTTCAAGATGTCTTCACTTCGAAACGCATTTGTTGGATTGAAGTGGTTTCGGGTAACATACCCGATCCCGGTCTCTTCAAAACAACTATTCGATAATTTCCGGTAAACTCAACCCCGGTTCTTTAGGAAATAAGCAGTCAAAGATAAGAACGGAGATCACCTCCTAACCGTTAGTGGACAGATTTCCTTATCATTGTCCTAGGAGAACGAAACGAGATTTATACGCACAGTACAGCATCATCGGAGATGACTGTGCCATATAACTCGCGTGTTTCTTCTAGATATTTTCAAAGTTATGTTTGGGTCCAAATTCGATAGTCGGTTATTTAACTATCGAATAACAAACATTCAATCGGAGATTTATTTCATAGGGAAAAACCAATATTGGTTAAGCATATAAGCAATCACTGGCCTCCTTAAATAAATCTTTCGTAAATAAAACCATTTGTAAATTTTTTGTATAAAAATACTTTTACAAAGATATATCCACCGATTCCTATATTTTCAATACTTAGAAAATATCCATATACTTATCTCAACGGTATAAGTATATCTACAAACCGAGAGAGATTCCCTTTTTATTTGATTAAAAATCATTCATAAACTCCTTATAATTCTCTAAACTATTTATAAACCATTTTATAAATGGGGTTTTTAGGCTCAGGGAAAAAGATGGAGAAAAATTTAGTTTTAGGGACAAGAAGTTTATATTTTAGGCTGAAGGACAATTCTTAGTGTAAATCACAGAATGATAGTTGCAACTATCATTTTTTGTTAACACTATAAAGTGTCCTTCAGACTAAAAAACAAACTTGTTGTTTCTGAGACTAAATTTTTTTGCAACTTCTTCCCTGTACCTATTTTCCTATTTATAAAATTCCTTTTATAAATCTATAAACCTGTTTCTAAAATTCGTTTTATAAATATCTAACCATTTATAAAATTCTTTACCTTGTAAATAATCTTCCTTACGTCTCCAAACCATTTTATAAGCTCTTTTATAAAATCCAAAACTTTCAACTCTATTCATGGGTCCCAGAAAAAACATTTACAAATAATAATAATAAAATCCTTTTACTTCAAAACATCATTATATAACAATAATGATAAACCATAAACGTTATAAATAAATGAAAATTATTAATTGTAAAACTTCTTAAATAATAATTAACAATTTCAGAATGTTGTTTAAGAAAGGATAATAATTAATCTTCACCATTTTTAATAATGATTTATTTTCAAAACATTATTAATAACCCTTGTTATTAATTTCAAACCATAATTATTCTTAAAATAATTAACCTTTCAATTTATTACCCTTTTTATAATTTCTTAAAACATATTAACTATAAACAAATACATTTAAACAATATTAAAATAATTGAATACCTTTAAAATAATATTAATATAATTATATAACTTTAAAACAATTTTAATATAATTAAATGACTTTAAAATAATATTAATATAATTATATAACTTTAAAACAATTTTAATATAATTAAATAACTTTAAAATTATATTAATATAATTATATAACTTTAAAACAATTTTAATATAATTAACTAACTTTAAAATAATATTAATATAATTAAATAACCTTAAATTTATATTATTATAATTAAATAACTCTGAATTAATATTATTATAATTAAATAATTCAAAACAATATTAATATATTTAGTTAACTTAAAACAATATTAATATATTTAATTAGCTAATCCTTAAACAAAATATTTTCGAAACCTGATTTCAGGTTTAAAAATCGTTCTCATCTCAAAAACCAATTCCGACTTAGACGACAATCTATAGTATTTTTAAAATACTAATTTAAGGTCAATAGCCATCCAACACTTAACCAATATCGATATTGATTTTTTTATCATTAATGGATTTTATTTTCAAACCTATAACGATGTTATAATCATAGTGTCCACAATCAGGTTCATTTTTCAATAATCCATATAAAAGAAATATTATTGAAACAATTCAGTAATAGCGAGAATCACGTTGGATCCCTCCAACCTATTTCCATGCATCACAAACGTTATACAATCATAAAATATAAATCAACCGCTTCGAGGCGGGATTCGTATACAAATGGTCATCCACTCTTACATGGGAACGCAATAGGGTCTCATCCGCTCCAATAGGCGGGAATATATCCAAACCAACTAATAAGTGTAGTAATTCATCCAAAAAAACATTCAACACTTTTTATCAACTATATGTCATACTAGTTATCCAAAAAGTTAAGTTTAACTCACCGAAATTTCATTTCGCCGCCGAGGCGTTCCTGTTTGGAACTAAAATCGAACGACGTCCGATTTTAGCCCAAATTTCAACAGTCTCCAAATTCACTCAAACCAGTTCCATCATGAAGCTTTCTTCATTACGATCGCAACACAAATTTTTTTATCTCGATCGGACCTCGTATGAGAGAGTTGTGCAATTTATAAGTTATCGATTTAATTATAAAAATTAATATACCCAAATTTCAAAAGAATTACAAAATTGCCCTACCTCTATTTCATTTTCTTCGCCAAATCCATATTAACTGATACTCTATGCACCATTACCGTACACATCCCCTCGATGACATGAAGCTCCGCAACGCGAATCGAAAATCTGACCATTGCATTGAACTTCTCTTGTGAATCTCCACTTGCCCATACCAAATTCGTCGACTTCACCACACCCTCGTGAAACGCGATCTCGCCAATCTCTCATCGCTGCTATAGCTGTCTCCTCCCCTTCCAATGAACTGCGCCTCCCCTATCTTGGTGCCAAGGTGCTACACATTCTCATGATTCCAATTCCGAGCTTTGTTCGATCCCATTCCTCCTCGATTCCAAGCAATATCCAACCTTAGTTTTTCTTTTTACCAAAACCTATTACTGTCGAACCCAGGAACGAATGCCGCACCCTCTCAGACACATACCCAATGAAGATCGATCCATTTGCAACTCAAGGGAACTCATTTCACATTTTTATATATTTTAATTCCATTTGTTTCTGAATTTTTCAATGTTCGGCCATGTTCTTTTTTTGTGTTTTGTATACTGTAAATCTAAAAAGAAGAAGAGAGGGAGAAAGTGTTTAAATAAGTGATGGAGGCATGGCTAAGGTTATGGCATGGGTATGGGATGAGTATGGGGTACAGTGGTAAAGCATGGGCTGATATAAATTATAAATATATTATTTAAATTTAAATTATAAAGTTATAAAACGTCCGAAAATCTCAAACTCCAAACGAGACATGCCGCCCAACATTCTATATGCTATACCCCTATTTCGAATGCAATGGAACTTGTTTCGAGACCTAATTCGATCATATGCAGAAGATAGCTTTTGAACCCAATTATTATATTAAATTTTCAGTATTAAATTCTACGTGTTTCGATCTCGCACGACCAAACGATACGTTCGATGGCGACGAAAATCATCAGCATATAATAACTCACTATTACGGATCCAATGAAACTAATTTCGTCGAAATCCGAGACAGTGCCCCGGAAGGCTATTTTTATATGTTAATTAAAACGAATTATTTTAAAAACCAAATTAATTACTTTTAAATTTTATATCAAAAGTTTTATTATCTTCGTTCTTATTAAATAAAATTTAAACAAGCTTTGAAATCATTTTATCCAACTTAATACTCAAGATTCAATTATTTAAACAATTTCAACTATTAAATTCAACAATTAAATTATCCAATAAATCGCTATATTTGAAATTCAAGTTATTTAACCTATAAATTAACTTTTCAATATTTAAAATCAATTAAATATTCCAATTTCAAATGATTGTAAATTCTGGATCGTTACATATATATATAATGATTTTGAAATAAATTAGTGGTTATTTATTTAGGGAAATAATTTATGAAAAAACAAAAAATCCGAAAGCATGTGTATTTATTAGAATAATTTGTAGTCAATTGATATATGTAGTTTCATAAATTTATGTATTTAATATGTTATAAAATTATTTTACCTAATTAAAAATAGTTTATAAATCCAAAAATTATTTATTTATTTAAAAATCATGGTTGAAAACAATTTCATTATATTGTTGATATAAGTAATTTTTTTTATTAAACATTAATTTTTAACCAATAGCAAGCGATAGATTGGACGATATAGGTAAAAGTGATTTAGACGATTTGAAATTTGGGGTGCTACTTATTTTTGAAATGGTGTTAAATTTTGGATTTAATGGTTAAGTGTTTAATGAATTATCTCAAAATAAAATGAATTTTAATGCTTGTTTGATTTTTGAAAACAAGTATATATGATGTTTGATTCACCCTTGATAAGGATGAGTGTGCTTATTATGTCCAATTAATATTGATGTAACTGTGTTTTGTCACCTTTGGATCGATATGTTATGACCGAATTATTATTTGATGTAGTGTTTACTTTTCTTGTCTCGATAAGATATATTCTAATAAGTGATTAATATACATGGTGTGAATATTTTTATGTGTTTTTAATATGACGAAATAAATTTAAATTTGATGTAATGGATGTCTGCTTGGTGTTATGTGTGCTTTGTTTGGATTTTGATTGATAATGGTAAATATGATTTTATAAAAATAGTTTAAATTTTATAAAAGCAAGATTTTGATTTCTCGAAGAATTTAGAAATTTATTTATAAAAATACATCGAAGAGAAATATGAGTTTTGAAAAGAAGTTTGAAGACTTATACATACATACATATATATATATATATATATAATATGCGATCTAAACTATACTAACATGATGTAATATATAACCAAAATCGAGGTTAGATAATTATCTTATGAAGTAGCCTAATATTCACACCTTGAATGATCGAATAACTTCGTGATTGAATCGAGCCAATCATTGGATTTTGCTACGATTTAAAGACGAACACCACCTTGTATTAATTTGATTTGGTTTTATTTTATTTTTTACTATGGTGCCTTGATACTTGCAGCTGAAATGTTGAAGAGGATTAAGGCAAAATCAATGAATAGTGATGTATTTAAATTGTCATTTAAGTAGAGGTAAAAGTGGAGATATTTTCTCTTTCCTTTACACAATCTTTTGTTTGTCATTTCAAATCTCATTTGAACACTTAAACCTCCTTTCCTTGTACCCTAGGCTAGCCCTACTTAAGGCTATATGGGCCTTCAACAATTCCTCAACCCATTTAGTAATTAATCGATTAAAACCAAATTTAAATATTTATTGATATCATACATCAATACATACATATATAAATTTTATATATTCACTTTATTAAATAATAATGGCACCCAAAAAAATCAAATGAAATTTAATAATTAATATTTCATAAATATTAACTAATTTACAAACATAAGTTAATTAAATCGTGTGATATTTTGGAGTATTCATCATTACGGCCATGCGACTCAAATGTGCAAATTCAGTCAGCGATTAATACCAAACTATTCGAATATTAAATTTCACATGTCACCTTTGCTAGTGGTGTGATATTTTGGCCATATTTATCGCTTATTATCATTTCGGTAAAATCCAGTTTTATTATTTTAAGTAGTACCCAACAGTAACAATTATTTATATCAATTCTATTCATCAAAACTATATCACTTTAGGACTTATAGAATTTGGTTTTTGTCAAAACTCTAATAATCCACATTTAACTTGGTTAGTCTAAACACAAAATCCTTGATTAATTAATAGTAATTATTATTAACCATATTGTTTTAGCTAAAGATTTTAACTTCAAGTTGACTATGGTTAACCGTGATACTAACCTCACATAACTAAGGAGAAGAATTCTCTATTAAATTTTATTTTACTTCCAATGCTTTAACTCAGATCCAACTATAGCTGCTTGATGGTCGTCATGCTATGATTTAACTATAATCAAAATGAAGTGTCTACATTGAAGTTCAATGGTATTCTCAAGTCGAGAGAACTGTATAACATCAAAATTCTCAATTAAACCTTAGTTATATTAACCAACAAAAAAATTCTTGTGTGAGGTATTCTATGGTTATCCAATAACTATCAGTATGTAACCACTTGATGTCCCCAGAAGACATAAGTAATACACTGCTCAAAATTTGAAGAGTGTTATGTACACTAGTATCAAGGGATGTATCGATATCATGTCTCAAAACATCCTAACTATGAATATATAAAATAACACGTTATTTATATGTGATAAATCTCTCATGATTATAACATATTATAATTACTATCACGTAACATATCATTTATGTATTTTCTATTTAATATACTTGTTAACCCGCTTTTTAACCAAGTAGATTTCAAACCAAAATTAGAAGGCCAAAATGAAAACGAGATGAATGGATAACTTGGAAATATGGATAGAAGGATAAGATAGTGGAACTCAAGAAAAACCATCGCTTTTAGAGATAAGTAAACCAGTCAGAAATGAGAGGTTTCCTCTCAGTACCAAGAGGTTTTTCCTCCTACTTTTGTAATATAAACCCCACACACTTCAAACTCTACTCCAACTACTCGTCATCAAGTGCTTTCTCTAAGAATAGATGAGCGATTCTCAAGATTAATGTGAAGAAAGAAAAGAAAGCATAATAGTACAAGCGAATCATCGGAATCAACTCAAAGTCTATGGAAACGAGCTTAGAAAGCATCGAATTAAAGATAGAAAGGCAAGGCAAGTGAAAGAGTTGAGTTTTCACTAACAAAAAGCTCTTAGTACCAAGAAGAACCTCTCGATATTAAGAGGTCTTCTTTGGCCTTTGGGCTGGCGTGCTTCTTCCTGTACACTTGGACTTGCATCTAGACTTCATTCTACGTAGGCTTTTGAGTCTACTGGCAAGTTTCTCTATAAATATCAGCCCTATAGCAACTGAAGAAGGGATTCACATTCTGCATCTTCTTCACTTTTATTTTCTTCCCTAAATTTACTCTAAAAACTCCATTGTAAATCTGAGATCCACTAGATTGTGGTAAGATCTAATAAAATTAGTTGTAATTGGAGAGAAAACAACTAATAAAAAGATTAAAGTGGACGTAGGCCAGAGAATTTTCCGAATCGCTATAAAAATTATATCTCCTTTTTTGGTTTTACCTTTATTTTATTAGAATTGGTGCTTTCATATGATATTTGGGTGTAGGTGCCATTTTTGGCGTCAACATTCTGGTGCTTTGACTGAGGATGAGCTAGATTTCACAACATAAAGCTTGAATCTGGAGTTTGGAGAAGATGAAGAGACCTAACACTAGGTATATGATTGGAGGAAGTCAACCAAAGCATGGGGCAATCAGGAGGTGTTCTCAAATTCTAATCAGTCCATCTATATAACCAAAGAGGAAATGGAGAGAGTGACAAAGAAGATGTAAGATGGACTAATGAATCAACAACAAGAAACGCTGGAGGGATTTTTACAAAGGATGGGACAACTTGGAATAGCTAGAGCCGTTGGAATTCAGGACTAAGGACCAGGAATTAATGCAGGAACATCTGGAGTTAGAGCAGAACAAACTGGAACAGTGCCCCGATGACCAAGACCACTCAGTACCAACTAAAATCCTCTTGGTACCGAGAGAATTTTACATGGGGTAATGTTAAATTGGACTTAAGGAAAGCTAGGATGCCAAGAACAAATGACGATGGAGCAAGAAATGCAAGACAGAATGAAAGTGCACAACAACCGATGGAATATGTGCCATTAATTCTCTATAGGAATGGAGGACAGAATGAAACAAGAGGTGCGAATCAAAATGTAGATGTGCAACCAGAGGAGTATGCGCCATAATATGTGCGAGTTCCCCCACATGAGAGGGGGCAAAATGCAGCTAGTGGTCAAAGACTTCAATTAGACAACAACAACCGCATTGATGAAATGATCAGAAGGATAGTTAGAAACAGACCCCCAGACCAGAGTTTGGAGGACGTAAACAAGAATCCATTTACCTCTAACATTCGGAACGCGAGGAATCCTCCCAATTTCAAGCTTCCAACGTTGGAAATGTACGGTAGGTAGACGGATCCGACGGTCCATTTAATGAGATACATCTGACATATAGAGGTGTTGGATGCTTCTGAAGAGGTGATAGGATGGTGCTTCCCGCTATATCTGACAGTTTTGGCAGCAATGTGGTTTAGACGGTTAGAGAATGGATCCATAAGCACATGGATCAACTTGGTGAATCGATTCTTGAGATAGTTCAAAGTTCATATCTCTAAAATAAAGAACTTGATGACACTATCAAGTGTAAAGCAAAGGCCCAGAGAGACCTTGAGAAGCTATCTGATAAGATTCAATGCGCCAACCACTGTAGTCGATAAACCAGATCCATCAATAATATTAATGACGGCAGTGTCTGGAGTCGCAAGCAAGACCGACTTCAAAATTGCATTGGAAAGAGATCTACCAATGGATCTCGCAGAGTTTTACCATGAATTTGAAAGGTATCTACATAAAGAGGATGTTGAGGCTGATGATGCTGATATTAATGATGTGGATGGCGGAGGACTGCTTAGAGTAGGATATGGAAAAGATAAAGGGAAACGAAAAGCCGATAACGACTACGGAGAATCAAACTAGCAAAGGAGGGAATTGAAGTTCTCTTCCTACACTGATCTAACTGAAATCCCGAAGAGGATATACTTAGATACTAAGGGGTAGATTCCCTACCAAAGGCTAGCTAAGAGAGAACTCATTGATCGGAAGAGAAGGTCTAAAAAGTTTTGCATCTTCCATGAGCTGGACGAACATGAAATGAATGAGTGTCGACGCCGTCATGATCTGATAGAAGAGCTGGTTCAAAGCAACAAGCTATAACAGTACGTGAAGAACCGAACTGCAATGGTGCAGCCGGAGCAGCCACCATCTGCAGCGAAAGCATCAAGGAACGACTAAGGATCTGAGTCGAGGATGGTAATCCCATGATCTAGATGGACAAGAGTCGGGTTTGTTTGTCAAGCTTTCTTTTTGTTTTAGACAATAATAATCTCGAACCGCTTACACGTGTACAAGATCTTGATTGGTCTCTATGCACGATTTGAGTTGGATGCCCGAGAAGAATATATAAGTGATAATACCTCAGACCACTTACACGTGTATGAGATCTCGATCGGTCTCTAGGCACGCTCCGAGTTGGATGTTTAAGATGAATAATTAGGATTTTTGTTTGCTTGTTTGCTTTGATTTGAATATTTGATTTGTTGAAAAATCCACTTGAATGCGATGACTGATTGATCGTGGTAGTCCCATCCGGAGAGATAGGGCAGTGACCGCAAGGTGCAAGTTTCCTTATCGGAGAGCGAGTAGATGGATTTGTATAAAAAGTAAGTCCCCTCACTGTAACACCCCAGAAATTTAACATAAATGTAGACGGAAATTTAATAAGAAAATTAAATTAAACAAAAATAAGGACTTAAAAGCAAAATTTTCATAGACATTTGAATTTGGCTACGAAACTTGCACCATTCTATTTGTAGCGATTTTCCGGACGAGTTTCATATATAACACTTCGAAATCAGAGTTAGTATGGAGGGGTTATGGGCATTAGAACGAATTAGAAACTTAAAATTTAAAAATTCACAAAAACACATTGCCACCGGTCGACCCTTAAGGGTTTATGGTCGACCGGCAGCGGTTGACCCTGGCACGTGGGCGGTCAACCATGGTTCGACCAAATTGAGCATATCGATTTTTCGGGTTGTGAGATGAATGAACGTGATTCATCGCTTAGGAACGAAGGATGATATGTGTGAACCAGATTTTATAAAATTATTCCCTAAGCTAATCTAATGGCCTAAACTAAAACCCTACCCCTATAAATACTAAGCCGATGAAACCCTAATTCTCCATTAAACATTTACAGTAACTGAACTCTGCCCAATTCTTCTCTAAAACCGTAATTTCTAAAATTATAAAAATCAATTCAACCTAAGAGATTAAAGCAAGCAAATAAAGGCGGATCAAGGCGATCTAAAAAGGAGCTATCGATTTGGGTGCCAAATTCTTGAGTGCAAGCATTAGTAAGAGAAAACTCTAGAGGTGAGTGACTCAAATTTGATAAGTTGATTATTGTACTTAATTTAAACTATTGTAATTGAGTGGGATGTTAGCAAATCCTAAATTGAACATATTGATGTGTTAAACCCTAAGTTTGAAGTTAAAACCCTAGTTTTAAATTGTCGGTTAACTATTAATTGGAATTATCCATATACCCCTTTTCTCTTTTGAAATTAAAAACCCTAAATCAACAAACCCTAAATTCAATCGCAAACGGTTGATTAGACAATAATTAGGGTTCACAAATCACTATATGACTTGATGATTAACCTGTATAAACAATCGACATTATAAAATCACGAGACTCCAAATTTTTACTCATGACTGGTCGACCTGGAAACCCTAGCAGTCTACCGGTATAGTCAACCGTTGGGTATAGGCCGTCGACCATCCTATTAAAAACTGACAACCTAAACCTCGGCCTAAGGCCCAAAATTTATAAATAAAAATTATATGAAACGGGAATTAGTGTGGGCCTATTCGAGGGCAATTAGATGCATGTTAGGACTTGTAGGGAAGCTATTTCCCTAGAAGCGGACGTTAGGTTAAGCCGGTGTTGGGTAAATGTTGTTTACCTAATTTAGGTTAGAGGCGATGTACTTTCGCAATGGGCGCTCATAGGAGGTTCCAATGATGGACGTACAGCTGGCGTGGATGCCTGATTGAGTGAGTCTGGCACAACGAGAGGTCCTAGACTCCTAGTATTCACAAATTCCTGGTGCACATGATACAATTAGAGAGGAGGACTAGGAGCATGAAATAAGAGGTCAACACTATGATCGAGAGGTGAAAGCAAATGCAGACGATGAGACATCGCGATAAGTTAGCATTTTGGGTTCCTTCTCTCCAAGCATAGTGAGGGGAACGATCATAGTAGCCTGATGGTGGTGATAGCAATGGAAGTTTATGTCCACAGTAGCCTAATGGTGGTGTCTCATTGTTAGTAGACAAGAGAGCGATGTTTTACACATTGAGTAGCTCTAGAAACGGTGGCCGATCATTAGACATGAAATATGATCCTTAGTTCGATTCATTGAATTAGTCTATACAATCCATAATGTAGGAATCTACTAGATAAGAACCCTTAGGTAAAGGCCTTAGGAATTCACGAACACTTGTATCACAACCTATACCATTTAGAGTAGTATTAAAGTAACTGCATATGATCGTCATATTAAACTTATACTCATTCACCAGACTTTATGTCTGACCCATTCTCTTTCTTTATTTTTCCCCACCACAGGTGACAGGGCAGTATATGACTAGCCCATTCTAAATACTTGGAGAGTCGAGCTTATATTCGGAGTCTGCTTTTATCCTATTTTACTCTCCATGTATTATTCTAGCTTATCATTACATTTTTGCTTCATGCATCAGACTTGAGTGATATTTTATTATATACTCTGTATTAAATCACAACAGATACCTTTTTTGAGACTATGACTTGATATTTTCTGAGATTTATGTTTTTTTGTGATATATACATGTTTATTTCCTTCCGTTGTGAGATTTGAAAATATAGTATATCTTAGATTATATCTGATTATACTAGTCTCTCTGACGTGAAATATTTAGACCCCGACGATCCGCATTTTTCGGGATGGCGTGAGTCCGAAAGTCACACTAGGCTTTGGATCGACGTGTCGGAAGGTGCAGATTGTCGCACTCACCAGAGAGTGAGCGGATGAGCTTGCTTGGTTGTTGGGTCCCCTCGCCGAATAGCGAGCGAATTGGGCTCAGTAAGGATATGGAGAGATCAAAAGTAGGTCCCCTCACCAGAGAGTGAACGAATGAGCTTGCTTGGTCGTTGGGTTCCATCATCGGAGAGCGAGCAAATGGGCTCGGCAAGGATTGTAGAGATCAAACCCTAGATTGGATGATAAAAGGTCCGGAGAGATTTGAAAGATAAACGATCCAGAGAGATCAAATCCTAGATTGGATACTAAAGGATTCGAAGAGATCGAGCCCTGGAACAGATGTTGATTTGATAAAAGGAGCTAAAGCCTTGTAATCGGAATGAGATGAATAAATCTCGGACGTACACGAGATGATTTTGATATACAAAATGATACCTTTGGATAAGGGACAGGATTGATCATGATTTGTGGCTGACACTTAAGCAAGGACTGAAGTCTAGAGCTATAATAGGTCTATAACAACCTTTGGTTTGCAAAAGAATCCGAAGGAGTTGGACAATTCACCAAGATCGAGATCAATGGATGGATGGAGAGCTCAACTACCAAAAATTGACTGCTGTTGGAACTTGTTCTTGAACAAAGCACACCTTACATTTGAAAGGCATACTTTGGGGGGGCAAATGTTAACCCACTTTTTAACTAAGCATATTTCAAATCAGAATTAGAAGGCCAAAATGAAGACGAGATGAATCAAGAGCTTGGAAATATGGCTAGAAGAATAAGATAGTGGAACTCAAGAAAAACCATCGCTTTTGGAGCTAAGGAAACTAGTCGGTATCAAAGGTTCCCTCTCGGCATTAAGAGGCTTTTCCTTCTACTTTGGCATTATAAACCTCATACACTTCATACTCTACTCCAACTACTCATCATCCAAGTGCTTTCTCGGAGAATAGACGAGCAATTCTCAAGATTGATGAGAAGAAAGCAGAATAGTACAAGCGATATCAAGTAAATCATCGGAATCAAATCAAAGTCTATGAAAAAGAGCTTAGAAAGCATCAAATTAAAGATATAAAGGCTATGCAAGTGAAAGAGTTGAGTTTTCACCAACAAAAAGCTCTTGGTACCGAGAAGTCTTCTTTGAACTTTGGGCTGGCGTGCTTCTTCATGTACACTTGGACTTGCATCTGGACTTTATTCTATGTGGGCTTTTGAGCCTACTGGTGAGTTTTTCTATAAATACCAGCCTTATAACAACTGAAGAAGGGATTCACATTCTGCATCCTCTTCAGTCTTATCTCATTCCCTAAATATACTCTAGAAACTCCATTGTAAATATGAGATTCACTATATTGTGGTCAGATCTAATAAAATTAGTTGTAATGCGGAGAAAAAACGACTAATAAAAAGATTAAAGTGAACGTAGGTCGGAGAATTTGCTGAACTGCTATAAAAATTGTGTCTTTTTTTCTGCTTTTACTTTTATTTTATAAGAATTGGTGCTTTCATCTGATATTTGAGTGTTGGTGTCATTTTTGGCATTTACAATAGTTTAATTAAATAATTAATTAACATATCACAGCATGACAAATATATAATAGAAAGAAAAAACAACTTTTATTTCGAATGAGATTTTATTACAAACTAATAATTTATAATAAATTATAAAATTGTCTCTAGGGCGTATCCTAACACTATCATAAATTATATACCTATTTACATAATCATCCATAATGTACAACATTAACTCTATCAGGTGCCGGCGATCATGAATAAATCATCGTCCATTGTATGAAGAACATTACATGCATCTATCTCTACAGGTATATTAATATTCTTTTCTCCGAACACCATGATTAGGTATATTTAAGAACTAGTATTTATTTGTAAGATTCAATACTTGTGGTTATGAACACATTTCACAATTACGATCAACTAAACAGGGATTTCCGCTTGTATGTATTTATCACACTTAAATACATTACTTCTACCATAATATAATAATATATACTATATAAATTAAAATCAAAAGCTTACTTTATTTCGAATAAAATTCATTATAAGAGTTAAATTATATAATAAAATTACTTAATTATACATATGACACAAGCTGAACTATTTCAAATCCAATATGCACCGCCATAACCGTATTCACCAAAAAGTTGTTCACCAACACTTATCTGCCTCCATTAACCTTAGTCGTCTTCTGTATTGGTTGAACCAAAACATCTTTGCTCAATCGCTAAGATTGAAACGTAGATTTGAAATTATAACAACAACGGATGTTTAGTTGATTATTAACAAAAGCTTGACGTTACGACTAAGAGGGAAAAAAGTTGCTGTGTTGGAAGCGATTTTTGTTCAAAATTTGTAGCTTGTGTCTATTTTTTCACATTTATTTTAATGCTATAATTTTTTTCTGTGTTGTTAAGGGCATTTTATTTTCCTCTTTCTAATACCGTTGTTGAAAAATACCATTAAATTTCACACTATACTCCTTTTAATACCGTACTTTTTAAGAAACTATCAAAAATATTATTTTTGACTCTTTTTTGCATGACAAACAGTCGCTGATCAATACCATTTTACACGACGAACAATCACCGAACAACAGTAATTCGATGCTTGATGGCCGTGAAAAACAGTGTTGGTTGGTCATTGTTCGCCGTATAAACCGATTTTACGTGATAATTGATTGTCATGTAAAATGACTTTGGTCTCCTGAAGCCCATAAGATTTATTTGGTTTATTATTTGCATGTACATCGTTAGAAAGAGAGAAATTGTGCGCTAGGCTAAAAACACACTTCTAATTCGTAAAATGCCAACGATAACCCTGCGTCTATCCACGTTATCTGTTATCCCCTCGTCTCAGATATCACTTCAAACCAACCCAATTCTTCTTGGAGAAAAATGGCTGCAACAGCAGCAATTGCCAGCTTCCTCCCCTCTCCTTCCCTTCTCGGATCCTCCTCCTCATCCAAATATCCAAAACCTATCACCCGTTTCACCCCCAAAACCCAAACCCTAATCTACTCCCAACAAAAGCAACAAGAGTCATCATCCCCTGTCATCCCCTTGTCTCAGCGCTGGATGTACGAAGAATCCGAAATCAACGGACCTGTAAGTACATCTTCAACTTTGTACCTCTATCGCCTAATTGAATTATTCTAAGCAGTTACCACTATCGTTTTTTACTGCAGGATATCTGGAATAATACATGGTACCCAAAAGCTGCGGACCACGTTACTACGGCAAAAACATGGTACATTGTGGATGCAACGGATTTGATTCTTGGAAGGATGGCTTCTACTATCGCTATACATATTAGGGGAAAGAATCTTGTTACTTACACTCCTAGTGTTGATATGGGTGCATTTGTTATAGTGGTAACATTCTTGAATTTTATACAGTTTAAATATCTGTGTTGGTTTTGCAATCATATTAGTATTGTTTACACATGGACATGTTTAGTTATGTTGAGTTAAGAGTAACAAGGCAATTTTAATTTTACAAGGTTTTGTGCATATCATACATCTTCTATTTTGATGTAGCAACTATCATGCAAGGTAATACTTTGACTGAAGTTAACACCATTGAACTTATAGGTGGTTTGCTACTTCGTAAACTGCGGGGTTTTAATCGTTTTCGATGATATATGCAGTGCTGAAATGTAATTAGGCATAGCATTTTATTTTTCTATGTATTTCAAACAATGAGTTGAGCGAATTGTTGATCCGTCACATTTTTATTTATGTGCCTACAGTAGAGTTGGGGTCTCGTTTAGTTTTATTGTCAACAAATGTAGTGTCTATTATATGATTTACATGTGACATATTCTTACTTAT
Source organism: Allium fistulosum (assembly GCA_030737815.1). NCBI lineage: Eukaryota > Viridiplantae > Streptophyta > Magnoliopsida > Asparagales > Amaryllidaceae > Allium > Allium fistulosum. The sequence continues at coordinate 414,749,639 of CM060906.1, forward strand.
TTGAATAACTTTATTATTATCCATGATTGTTGCTTGTTTGTACTTGAAAATATATAGCTTAGAACATCTCCAGCAGGATCAATTTGTTGGAAAATGGAGGAAACTCCCATTATTTTCAATTCCTCATGCTCCCGCAGCCTAGTTGAGCGTGAGGAAGAAGGAAAAGTGGGGGTTTCTCTCATTTTATTTTTTGCTTAGAGCATCTCCAGCGTGATCAATTATGCCTTAAATGGTTTTTAGAGAACCATTTAAGAAAAATACAGGGTTTTTGAAACCAATATAACTCTATAAATGTTTTTATGAACACCGTTTATATATATATATATATATTCCTTTCAGTTTCAAAAAAAAAAAATTCCTTGAAAAAGAGGACAATTCTTCTCACTCGCTGCTGGAAAAGTGGGAGAAATTCACGCTTATTTTCTTGCTCTTTCTCCTAAAAGTCGCCACCCTCTTGGAAATGCTCTTACACCAGTTTTGTAGTCTGACAGAGTACCTTGGCATGGTAAAAGCTACTATTACTATTAACCACCATAAATTCATCCTTCACATCATATAAATTTGGTGGAATGCACCTTAAAACACCAGTGTGTTTGGTGCAACATATATAATTTAATAGTCAATATGATACCAAACGCAGGTGAATGCTGAAAAAGTTGCAGTTTCAGGCAAGAAGCGGACTCAAAAATTGTACAGGAGACATTCAGGGAGGCCAGGAGGTATGAAAGTGGAAACATTTGATCAGCTTCAACAAAGGATACCTGAAAGAATTATTGAACACGCTGTTCGAGGCATGCTTCCAAAAGGAAGGGTAAGATATTTATCTACCATTATATATGTTGCTTGCACAATGTACTGCAGCAATTTAACCAGTTCCATTATTTTTAAATCAAACTTAAAATAAAAGAATTATTTCGATTCAAACATATGTTTCTCTACATGCCTATATTCATCCTTTATCATATATTTATTAATTTTTGAGGTAATATTCAATCATACTATACATACTTTGGATAATTAGCAAAAGGGATATATTACCGTCGTTGGGATTCGACCCTTGTGCATTTTTTTGTGTGGATCTCTATGTTGTGGCGAAATGACCTATTTGTTGGGATATGATTTTTCATTTATCTCTTTTTAAAAATTAAATACAATAATAGAATCCTATGTGACACTCCCTATATTTGGTTGCAAACATGGAATATCTTAGATGAATTAATATATGTTGGAAACAGTGAAGTTTCAACCAATTAAGAAAAATTGTATCATCTCAGGCTCCTGTCAAGAAGTGTGAAGTTAGCATTTCTCCTATCTTATTATCATATGTTAGAAGTTAGTAGAGAGAGAGAATAAACGGTAAAACTCAAAAAAAAAACTACGTTGTTTTATTAACTTGACAAACTTTAAATAGAAATATAAAATAACAAACTACTTTCTAAACTTTTTGGCACTAACTTATTTGTTGGTCAATAAACTAGGAAACATATCTTAGACTTATCCCTAAACATGTGCTAACTTTAGCACTCTCTCTTAAACTGAATATGGGTTGAATATTCAGTTTACAACTCATAAATGCTAACTTACAATGAACCGTGTTCTCAATTTCTTCATTGTCTTGCATAGAAGAACTTTGTCACAACTTTCATCCCTACCTGGTTGAGTATGTTCAACTGTTTCACGTTGATTGGTTCTTCATTCATTAACCATCAACAAATATTCTTGGTTTCTTTTGAAGGACTTACGGACCTTTGCTCATGAGGTCATCCTTTGATACTGTTGTATTTGTCATCTTCCCAACAAGCTCGAGTTGCGGGGCTGTCCTTATTTGCTTGTTGGATGACATGAAACCATATCTACTTCACTCACAGGTTTTACCTACTGCACTTGTAGGTTTTCACTTCAAACAGTTCTCTTGAGCACTCCACAAATGTCCAACCCTATAAACGGCGTTCTACACATTGTCGTCTTCAACTATTTCTTCTAACACCATCTGAACCCAAAACACATCGTCATCACTGCATATACCCTATTCATACCACTACCTTCAGCATCCATACCATCCACACTTCATTGCAATTGTAAACTCTCACAATTCAACAACTCATCACTGCTCACAAAACTCAACTTCACCTCAACAAGTACCTCAACAAGCAACTTCAGCATGCCAACGATAGGTTTTCAAAGAGCCAAAAGTAGCTCCATTTTTTGAAATCCAGATCGAACTTCATTATCACTCAGACTTCACCAATGCAGCAAACATCGCGACCAACTTCATCGGCATTCAGATTCTATCTGGCTATATTCACTTTCAGATTCATCTCGATTAGCACACAAATTGCCATACCTTTCTCTCTTATTGCCAAAATCAAAAAAAGGATAACCGCAGAGGTTAATTCATTTTTGCAACCATCTCCAGACTCACTACTTAAAATGACACAAGGAATCTTAGAGGAAGCATGACAAATAAGCAAAATTCGTCCAGATCAGACAACGATCATCACCCAACAGTTTTCTACAACCAAACATATACCAGAATGCTACCATTTTCACCGACCAAGCAACCACTTCACGTCATTTTCATCCACCAAAGCAAACAAACAAAGCCACAATACTTCATCTCTAACAATATTTCATCTCCAACAGCAACACAACGATCACCTCAGGCAACAACAATTTTGATTGTCTCAATAGCAATCTCAAACCAAACAATCAACTCTCCGACAACCGGTCATCACACAACAACTCTATACAACAACTTTGACATCTTTACCAAATCCTTTCTAGATCAATCAACACAATCACTAGGCCAAAATTATACATTATACACCACTGCCAACATCTAAAGCCAAACAACTATCAACTCAACATCAGAAATTATCACACGAGTTTTTCCTCAGCTAGCCAGCACCATATTAATGTATCACGAACCGAAACCATCAACATCATAAACTCGATCAAGTTTTATGTTTCAGATCTAAGCCACATCTTCTTTGAGCTTCTTTCCAGATCTGGCAACTTCAGACCAGACAACAACTACAGATCTCGGCATCATTAATCAGACTCGTTCAGACCACACCAAACGATCAAAATCTTCAAACGCGAGCAAGCATCAGGCCGACGACGAGTAGCTTCTAAATCGAACAGCCATCTTCAGATCCAAGCGACGACATCGAGGTATTTAGATCTCAACCAATCCATCAACTTCAACAAACCAGAATACAACCGTCGAGCATCACAAGTGCTTCATCAAACACCAAAACTAGATCTTGTCAAGCCACTCAGCGACAACTCTGGCACGACACCACTGCAGATCCAATTGAGGACGCAAGCACCCAAAGGAACTTGAGGAAGATAGAATTATATTGGGGTTTTTTCTTCTTTAAACACTCGCGCACTTGTTTTCTCAGCTAGAGGTGTTAATTTTGTACGAGTGTCCGTTGTCCGGCTCGGTTTGAAGTCAAATTTTATCCACCCATGTTCGTCTGTTTTTCATTTAGGACACGAATTAGAACAAGAAAATTTATACAATATTTCGTCGAATTGTCCGATGAATTTTCTATTGTTCGTACATCGTCCGTCCGTTGTCCGGCTCGTACAAAGAGCGTCCGAGCCAACGCCTCGTCCGGCCCGTGTCCGTCCGAAATTCTTATAGGACAAGACACGAACACTCCTATGTCAGGTCCGGTCCGCACGATTAACAACCTTATTCTCGGCCCTCTGGATCCAATCTCTACCCTCTCTCTCTAACCTAGCTTCGATACCATGTTAGAATTTAGTAGAGAGATTAAACCAAGGTTTGAGAACTCGGTTTCGGTGTCGGTTTCGTTCATTTGATTTTTTTTAGTTTCAGACGGTTTCGAAAATTTCGGAAGTTTTGGTTTTTGTTTCAGTTTCGGTCCCGATTACGGTTTACAATGGTTTGTTAATGAAAATTTAATAATGGCCGATGTAAATAATAATAATATAAAAGGGGTTCATGCACACATAATTCACTAATACTCTAAACTAAATTAAATGAATAAAATAGTCCAGCCCAGCTTATCTAATCACCTTCATCCCTAATTAAATAAAATTAATTCATTTTAAAACCCAAGTTCACTCTATATTTCAATCAGCCCACTTTCTCTTCAACCCTCATTTACAAAACCCTCATTTACAAAACGCATCGACTCACAAATGAAGAAAGGGAAGAAAAAAAAACTGAACATCAAAGAACGAAAGGCGGAAAGCAAAAAAAAAAAAAATTCAAAATTCACCCGCGATTGCGAACATATACTCGATTTTCCTTCTGCGAAGTCGAAGTACCTTTGCGGCATCGAAGCTTGCTCGATTTTGGGCGAACAACAAAGGTTTACTTTTTTTTGTGCCTTTTCTATTGTTGATTCCGAGTGTGATTTTTGATTTCTGATTTTTTATTGTGGCTCTCCTATTCTTCTTCTGATTTAACAATTCCGTGTGTGAATTTTATTTTTCCGATTTTTCTTTAATTGTTTGAGCGGGATGGGATTTTGTCCTAATCCCGTCCCGTCACCGGCCGGAACCGGTACGAGTTGGTCGGAATCTCGTGGTTCCGGCAGGAACCTCAAACCATGGATTAAATGGTAAAACCCAAAAGAACTACATTGTTTTATTAACTTGATTGTTAAAAATGATTACAGTCGATGTTCTTTGAATAGAAATATAGAATAACAAACTACTTCCTAGTTAGATGGCATAGAACAACCCTTGCAAATTGTAGATGCTATAGTACATACAAAACACAAAAGACTGTTTTATCGTGTCTTTACGTACTACTGGCATAAAATATCTGAAACTTGCTCAGGAAATTTTTATAACCTTTGAGTGAATAAGGTGGCAGTAAAATTGAAACCTTGCATTTCATCCGAAGTTGTGAAGATGCCCCCTTGTCAACAAAAAAACAACCACGCTAAACTAGGCTGAGTAAAGACTGGGTCAAAACAATTAGAAATGAATGTTTGATCTTAATAATACAGGGAGTTTTACTGTGGATTTTATTTTAAAATCATTGCTTAAGATTAAAAAAGTTAGCGAGTAAGCTTGGTACTTGAGTAATGAAATAGTATTAATTCTAACAGCTGGCTATTGATGCAAAATTATAAAGCAGAATATCAATATGAAAGCTGGATGCACAGCTTTATGAGTTGTAAATTAACTGAAAATATATGTGATGCAGCTGGGTAGAACTCTATTTACGCACTTGAAAGTATACAAAGGGCCGGATCATCCACACAAGGCGCAACAACCTATTCCCCTTCCCATCAGAGATAAGAGAATACAAATAGACAAGTAAACTTGACATTTAAGTCACAAGGCCTCCGGTCGTATCTTGTTTTTTTGTTGCGATTGCTTAATTTCTGTATGTTGTGTATTATTTTTGTAGCTGCTTTTAGCTATATGGAGCTTGAACTGATCTTAATTTCATATTTCTTTTACGTGTCCAAAACTTCTGCAGATACACTGTTTAGTTTTATTTATGTTATTTATGATGATGATTGTGGTAGGTCGCGTCTGTACCTTGGAAGTCAATGTCCAACAAAAGGTCGGGGGTTTTTTTTTTTTTCCTTTTTCTGAAAAAATAGACCTCTTTTATAATTTATTTTACGTAAATAGAAGTTTTGAAAAAGGAAAAAAAAAACTGCAAACTTTTGCCAATGTGGTGCTCAGTTAACATTTTGTATCGTTTCAATTTCAATTGGTGTTGATGTAAATTTCGAAGAAAAGTTTAATTATATTGACTCGAATTATGGTCGGACAAAAATAAATATTTACACTTTCCCGATTGAAATTGCATCAACATAAATTTTAAATGAAAAAACATTTCATCAGCATAAATTTTCAATGAAAAAACTAGACAGGTCAATTTGAAATTGTACAAATTTAAAATCCTCACTCAGTGCTGGTGTAGAAATAAATAGATGTTTGTAATAACTTTTGAAATAAGATTGATTTTGTTATAAACTTAAAAGGAAGCTACAGTGGAAAAAAATTCATATGTATAAGAGAAATTAAAAAACAATTGATTAACCAATTGATAATCAAAATTTCCCTTTTTATATAAAAGAATTTAAAAATACACTATTGATAAACTAATTAGAAGTACATTATTTATTAATCTCAATTTCATTTTAATCTTGTCAGCTATAAATCATTAATCTTTCAGTTATAAATTAGCGAGTTTATGTCTCATGAAACCATTATATTCGTTTGAAATACCTTTTAGGAAACACGCTTTCATGGAACTTTAGTCTTTAGGTTTAGTTACTCGTAGTCAAGAAACTATCCACTTCGTTCTATGAGCCGAGAGAATCAAAGTTACCAATTTATTGGATACACAACCTGAAACTGCTCATTTCTTACTAGAGATAACCATGATATTGTAGAGTGTATCTATCGCATTCTTAAAAATAACGCTATATATATCGCATTTTTAGGTTAAAGCAATGAACCTACCTGAAACTGCTCATTTCTTACTAGAGATAACCATGATATTGTAGAGTGTATCTATCGCATTCTTAAAAATAACGCTATATATATCGCATTTTTAGGTTAAAGCAATGAACCTACCTGAAACTGCTCATTTCTTACTAGAGATAATAACCATGATATTGTAGAGTGTATCTATCGCATTCTTAAAAATAACGCTATATATATCGAGAGTGATCTTGTTCATCTTTTTTTCAAAGTGTGAACAAAAAACTCGACTTCTATTGGAGAAATTCATATATATGGTATATACGATCCACCAATTTCCTCCAATAAGAGGAAAGAGTTTTATTTACACTTCAAAAAAAGTCTGAACAAAATTGTATTGATATATATCTACGGTAAATGCAAAGAATCATTTTTTTAGCGAACTGTCATCTTGTTGTCTACGAGGCATGTTCTACGAGTCATGTCGGTTGCTATCGTCACATCCAGGTGAAAAGCACCAAAAAGTGAGTACTTGGCTTTAAAACAAAAGCAATCACCAGAGCGACGCGCATATCATTGCAGAAGGTATATAATATATATGAACATAACTAAACATGAATGATAGCACATAATGGTCAATAAGATAAAATATCAGAGTGAATGCAACGTCAATGACCGTACATAATAAAAGGTGGAAATATCCCATCTCTCATATGGTAGAATTGGTTATCCATTTTTAGTAAGATTTTTGGTCAAACGACTCAACTTAACCATGTTTGTTTTTACGTATATAAATGACATGTAGAAGAGGAGTAGGAGAAATCCTGCTCATTCCAAGGAAGGAAGGGATAAACGGTAAGAGTGTGGACACTCGATGAAATTTCTTAAAAGGATAAAAAAAAAAATTTATTTTCAATATTACATGTTAAAACCGTTTTTCGAATCGATCGCTTTTCATTCACTTAGCCTTTTCTATGCATTTTAATATAGGCCGTTGAAAACGCAATACGAACTCTTTTTAAACCAAACGCTACCTAAGATTTTGAGGAATAACGAATTAAAATGCAAAACAAAGAAAATCAAAGACAAATTTACATGGTACTGAATGTTAAGAAATCAAACATCCACGGGATAATCTATTGCTTTCTTTGTACTGTATAGATTTCTGGAATAAAAAACTAATAATTCTATCACTATTCGGACACCATTTCAAGTTATTTTTGTGTTCGTTGTTTTAATTATGCTTTAGTCCTCAGTCCATTTATACAAAATTAAAAGCACATGGATCAATGACGTCATTCTCTTAATGTGCACCTATTATTAGATTTCACCTCATGTCCTCCATCCAAATCTGTCAAGTCCTATATTTTGATGATAATGACAACACAAATATTTAAGACTTGCAGGTTTGAACACAAGGCATATGGAGCATGAACTCAACACGACAAAGGCAAAGGAGAAGAATGAAGAATCATAATATAAATCGGTAATGTGTTGTGTCTAGTATACTAAATATTTTGCTAAAATCCTTATTCACGAAATTCATCTTCATTTGATCATGTTAAGTTCAAAGATTTCTACTTAGTTTTTCCATATTTTTCTATAATTTTTAAACTCAACTTTTAAAACTGCAGTTCACCATCCAATTTAAGGTACGATTGATCGACCGGTTGTGCCCTAACTGGTTGACCGTTTATGCAATTCAAATGGATGTGTTTGAGCTGTACGAAAATTGATTTCTTAACCCTAAAACATTTGCAACTCTTGCTTCCTCCTCCTTAGAAATACACGACATTTGGTTTGCAAATTTTCACAACTATAAAAAGGTTCACTCTTTGATCATTTCACTCAACCTTTGCTCTTAATCTCTTATTCTTACTAAGCCTAAATTTTTATCACTGCTCATTCAATTCACAATGTACTCTTTGAGCATTTTTGTCCTAATAACTTTTGAGCATTAAGTTCAAAGTTTCATGTGGATTATAAGACTATTATACTCAAATTGGTAAGTCAGTGTTCGATGATATTGTTGAAATGGGCCAACATGCAGTAGGTTAAATGAACGAATTTCAAAAAGAATTATAATTTTAGATCTTATTGGGTCCATAAAATCTGAATTGATTTGGACCCAATCTAATTAAATTTTAAATAAAATTTTATTTCTATTTAACTAATTAATATAAATATTTGATTTGTTGATATATTTGATATATAAACTGTATATGTGTATCAAATACACATACACATGTAAATGCACGTACAATATATAATGTGTACATAGTTTAATATGCATATATATAAGTGCTTAAATTCACACCATAACAGACACATTAGCCTCTTGATATATGTATTTGCCGTCTTTTATTATTTAATATCGATATAATATAAAGTAAACCTATGTATGTGTATATATTCATATATGTATGTATGTATAACAAGTGTGTGTATATAAATTATGTATAAACTTAAATATAAAACATAAACCAATTTAAAATTCAATATTTAAAAATCTTTAAGAAAAATACAATTTGAATTAGATCTAGATTTAAAATAATATCTTATTTAAAGTTCAAATATTTTACATCTAGTTATATATACATATCTATGAGAAAAAAAATGTTTTATTTATTTTATTCGAAAGTACATAAAACTATATATATACTAAATAAGAGGCTACTAAATAATATAACATTCTAATATATATATATATATATATATATATATATATAATATTGTATAGTTAAACATTATATATATATATATTTTCGGTAATAAATAATATTGTCAAAATCAATTTTTTTAATATAATTTGTATAGATTAAAATTGTTTTTATTTTAATTTTAAATTTCCGTACGGATTTAAAATTGAATTTTTTTAATTATAATTTCCATATAAAATTTATTATATAATATACATACTTACATATATACATACGTGCATATTTTTTTTGAAAATGACATACATACATACATACATATGCATACATACATACATATATATATATATATATATTAACACATTATATTTTAAAACTTTTAAATTAATTAAAATTATTAATATATTTCGGTTTTAAATAAAATATATCAAAATAATTTTTGAGGTTTTTAGGCTTAAGGAAAAAGCTGAAAAAAAAATTAGTCTCACGGACAACAAATTTACTTTTTAGGCTGAAGGACACTTTCTAGTGCAAATCACAGAATGATAGTTGTAACTATCATTTTCTGTTTACACTAAAAATGTCCTTCAGACTAAAAAGCAAATTTGTTGTCTCTGAGACTAAATTTTTTAGCAACTTCTTCCCTGTGCCCATTTTCCTGATAATTTTTTCTAAACATACATATACATTCAAAAATGTATGTGACAATTACTTTGGCTAGTGGTGTGATAGTTTGGCTAAATTTACCGCTTACACAATTTTTGTAAAATCTAATTTTGCTATTTTAAACGGTCCCCGTATGTGACAATTACTTACACCAATTTTCTTCTTCAAATGGAATTTTATTTTGATCAAAATTCCAGTATCGTCCACATTCAACTTGTATAATCCAAATACAAAATCATTGGTTCAATAATAACTATTATTATTAACTGAACTACTATGGTTTGAGACTTTGACTTTGAGTTGGCTACAATTGACTGTGATACTAACCTCATATAACCGATAAGATTAGTTCTCTATTCAATAATGTTTCACTTCCAATGCTTCAACTCAGGCTCAAGTATAGTCATTTGGTATAAGACATGACATGTTTCAACTATAATCAAAGTGGAGCGTTCACATTGAAGTTTGATAATATTCTCAAGTCGAAAAAACTGTGTAATATTGTCACTTAGATATTCTCTGTTTGACCATAGTTATATTAATCAACTAAAGCCTATCGAGTGAGTCATTCTATAGTCATCCAATAACCATCAATACGTAACCCCTTGGTTCACCAAACAACCATTAGTAATATATTCCCCAACATTTGGAGAGTGTTACATGCTCTGGTCTCAACGGATGTATCGATATCCATTCTAGACACATCTTGACTAGGAATATTTAAAACGATATGTTTATTTTTATTGTGGTAAATTTCTCATGGTCATAACACATTATAACTACTATCACAAAATGTCATTTATGGATTTTCTATTGAATATTTTTGAATTAAATAAATAATTAATATAACACATTATAACAAGTATATAATATAAAGAAAAACACTTTTTATTTCGAACAAGATTTATTGAAAAATTAATAATTTACAGTAAATTACAGAATTACCGCTAGTGCATATTTCTAACTCTATCAGTCTCCCACTTGCACTTGGGGCCAATTATGGAATCTCAATCCCTTCCTTACTATTAGTTTGATGAGAACCGACCGAGCTAGTCCCTTCGCTAATGGATATGTTATGTTTTCCTTTGTATCTACTCTTTAAATCATGACTTCTTTCTTCTCGATAAAGATTCTAACTAGATGGAACTTTCAAAGAACGTGTCTCAATTTCTTATGTGCTCCAGTCTCCTTTGCGATCTGCATCGCCGTATTGTTGTCACAAAACAATGTCATTGGATTCTTCGTGTTGAAAATCACCTCTAGCTTACTTATAAGTTTACGCATCCAGATTGCTTCTTTAGCTGCTTAGTTGAGGGCAATGTACTCCGCCTCCATTATGGAATCAGCTACCATTTTCTGTTTGGAACTTTTCCAGCTAACAACCCCGCCATTTATAATCTGGCACCGACTTATTATTGTCGATATCACTTTGAAAGATAGAGTCTATATACCCCTTCATAAGGATGTCTCTATTCCCATACATAAAGAATAAGTCCTTAGTATTTTTCAAATACTTAAGTATACATTTTACGGCAGTCCAATGCTTTTCACCTGGGTTAGATTGGTATCGGCTTATGCATCATAATGCGTAGGCCACATCTAGTCTAGTACATAGAATAGCATACAATATGGAACTGATTGTCAACGCATATGATATTCCCTTCATAAGCTCTTTCTCCTCACCAGTTTGAGGAGAGTCCTTCTTACAAAGGATGATTTCATATTGCGTCGAAACATTTGCGCTCTTGGAACTCTTTATACTGAACTTTTTTAGTATGGTATCAATGTACTGGGATTGGGACAATCTCAGCAGCCTCTTAGATCTATCTTTATAGATCTTTATACCCAATATATAGGCCACTTCTCCTAAATTCTTCTTGGAGAAGTTCTTAAAAAGCCAAGCTTTCACTGATTGTAATAACGGAATATCATTGTCAATCAATAATAAGTCTCGATGTATAATACTAAGAACATGATAGCATTTCCTTTTTTCTTTCTATATACGCACGCATCCTCTGTTGTTTGATAAAAACCAAACTGTTTGATTACCTTATCAAAACACTTATTCCAACTCCTTGAAACTTGTTTAAGACCATAAATAGATCTTAACAACTTGCAAGTTTTGTCGTCACTCCTACTGACCTCGAAACCCTCGTGCTGCGACATAAAGACGATCTCTTCTAAATCACCATTTGGAAACACCATCTTTACATCCATATTTTGTAGTCGTAGAATGCAGCAACAACTAGCATTATCCGAATGGACTTAATCGTTGCTATAAGCGAAAACATTTCGTAATAATCAGCACCTTGAATTTAATGAAATTCTTTCGCAACAAGCTTTACTTTATAAGTCTTTACTTGTCCATTTGCATTTAGTTTTTTCTTACAAATCCATTTGGAGTCGATGGGTTTTATCCCTTCGGGTATGTCAGTCAAAGTCCATACTTTGTTTACACACATGGAAGCCATTTTAGATTTCAAAGCTCTAAGCCATAGTGCATAGTCTTTACTCTACGGTGCTTGTTAGAATGAAAGAGGAGTGTCATCATCTAAGACAGTCCTCTTTTTCACCGTCCACGAGAAAACCATAGTACCTCTTTGGTGCGCTAGATGCCTTATTATACCTTCTAATCGGTTGTGCGTTTTCATATACGGGTGAAGTTGGTCCTCCAACTGGTTCAACCTCCATGTTAGTTTCTCGGATCTTATCCAAATCTACAACTTTGCTGTTGATTTATTTTGATAGAAACCCCTTTCCAAATAAGCAACGTATATGGAAACAATAACCTTTTTTCCCCACTTTTGTAGAGAATATATCCCCTAGGGTTCTTAAGATATCCAATAAATATACATAAGGCTAATCTTGCCCTAAGTTTGTTGGGGCTGACATTATTGGGACAACCCCACACCTATAAATAATTAATATGGCGTTTCTTCCAGTACCACATCTCATATGGCATCTTAGGCATAGATTTTGTAAGTATCAAATTCAACATATGCATTGCGGTTTCTAATGCATATCCCTAATAGGAAAGAAAAAACTCAGCTTGGTATGTTTATGATAAACTCATAGGATACAAGTTGGAAGCAAATTAAATAACGTGCAAAAGAAAATAAAATTATTCGATTTGATCGAATAAGTGAGTATATTGGAAAGAGTTCCAAACGTACTTGAAATGAACAAGGATTCAATCTCAATAGCCACTCCTCCCTGGAATGCATTATGATGTGTCGATAAGGAGTAATCGAACCTTGTTGAACAAAGTACGATTAATTGAGAGTGAAGTTGAGTTAAATTCTTTCTATAAGGTCATGTAAGAGTAGTACACAAAGTTAAAATTAATTTCATCTAAAGAATAATTTACAAAATCATACAAGATAAAGCTTTATAAGAAACTCCAACATATCCTAGACCAAAGAGTTGGTAGATTGTGTAAGTCGAAAGACTACACGTAATAATTTTACACGAGGGATCTTGTATGAATCACCCCAAAAGAAGTTTGGAAATGATTGTCATTGGATGACCTATTCATGTTTTGAACATAAGTTTTGTAAACCAAAACCAAATCATTTTTATATATAGGACAATTCATAAAGTGTTTATGAATATCTATTCCGTTGCACTGAGAAGCAATTGCTGTTTCATGAAATATCGACTTCATAGCGAAGGAATTTCTTTGAGAAATTATTGATATTAAAATGGATTTGGATACGACCCAAAGATAAAACCGATTACGTGGGATGAAATGAAATTAATCCAATCTAAACAAACACGTCGCATTAAAGTGTCTAATAAGTATTCTTATACATTGAAGAGAAACTGAGTTTCTTATCAATGTTGAGAATAGATAATCCTCAGTTGTCAATTAAGTCATTAGTATTGACTCTATGATATGGTATGATTTACAAATCCGAAAAGGATTCCAAGTACATCATCAAAATGTGATTTTGGTAGTTGTACTTAAAGAGATATAATCCATCGACTGCAAATGTGTCTTCAAGAGAAAGTGTAACGACCCGTATTTTATGTAGGATCGTTTTCACCCTAGAGGGGGGAGGGTGAATAGGGTGTACTAATAATAATAGAAATTAATGCGGAAATAATAAAAATAATAACAGAAAGTAATGCAAATGAGATCACACACAAATTTACCCAGCTTCGGCAAAACCCTGCCTACGTGCTGCCCCCAAGGTTTATACTATAAATCAAGTAGTCAGATGTTTACACACATAAACTTGCGACACCCACTAATGACTAACCTAACTTTACGCTCAAAACCCTACGATAACTCAGCCACTGAGTTACGAATTCTCGAACTACACCACCGTAAATCGTAACCTAGTCACACGACTAGAGAGTTACACTATTTTAAAAGAAAATTACAAAATAAAATAAAACAACTAAACAAAACCCTAATTAATTAAAACTCTAAGCCCAAATTAAAATAGGTCCGACCCACTTAAATTACACAAGAAAAATAAGGACGTCTTCCTTTTCTCTTCAATTCGTATGCTCTGGCCGATCTTTCTTCGTTCCTCTTCAAAAAGTTATGGCTTCGTTCGATTGAAGCCACCGCTTTTAGAATTGATCGATTGAGGTGTGCTTTTGCTTCTGGTTGCTTCGTCAATCGATCTGCTTGAGTTGCTCTCGGTAGCTTCAATTGATTCGAGTTCGAATGACAAGAAATTAGTATGTGATTTATGCTTTATTTTACTTGTTGATTTGTTTGAACTCGAGATGATGATGTAGGAGTTTATAGGGAATAAAACCCTAAATTATCGTTCGTATATTTTCTATTTGAATTCTTCAATTTGCTATGCTTGGCCATTGATTTGTAATCGAACGTTGGTGATAAATTTGACTTGTTCATTTCGTTCACATGTTACTTCATATACACATGTTATATTCGAATTTCTTGAATTTCTTTGGGTCGGTTCCTATAACTTCGGTATTTGAATTTTTTGAGATAATTGACTTGGTTAATTAGTGTTTCATCTACAAGTTCCATTCTTTTCTGGCTTTGACTTGATGACTTCATTCAAACTGCTACCTTGTTCATTTCTTTGTATTCCTTTCACTTCGACCGATTCATTGACTCACGGCTTCATGAGTGATCTGCACTTTGAAGTTTGCATACATGTTGTTGTGTACTTGTGTAAATGTCTCTGATCTGTTGGTCTTCATGGGTTATGATATGTTCACACTGCTTTGACCATTCATGCTGGTGCAGTTTGTATTTATGCATGTAGTCTTGTTCACTTGAGTCTGGTTTGCTTTGCATATGAGCTTCATGTGTACTCGAGTCTCTTTGTTGTTGCAGTCTTGTTAGCCTTTGATTTGTGCACTATATATATACATGTATACAAGTGTGAACATGCATGTATATATGTATTCTGTGTTGAAGCTTTGCATTTTTGTTAGTGTAGACTTTTGAAGTCTTGTTAGCCCATGCTTAAACTGTTTACTTGAGTCTGTTATGTGTCATCTCTATTTTGGTCTGGTTCACCACTTTCTTTTAATTGCACTGGCCTGGTCTTGTTTTCACTTGAACACTTTGTTTTCATTCTGGTTCAATTTTGGTCTTTGACTGGTTGTAGTCATTTCATGTGTCAACTCCATGTATACTTGAGTTTGTCTCATTTTAGAGTGGTCTGGTTTCATTCTTGTTTGGTTTCCATCCACTTGTTGAGTTCATGAAGCTTGTACATACTGATCTGGTTTGGTTTTGCTCATGACCATTTCATTGAACATGTACACTCGAGTCTGTACTGTTCATTTGCTTTTTGTTCCATGGTTTGCATCCTTGTACTTGTGCTTGTACTTGATCATTCTGTGATGTTTTTTTTGTATTGCACCTGAGTTGAATCCAGCCTAGGCTTGGGTTTGACCTTATGCTCACCTGTCCCTGCAGTTTTAACAAGTAAGTGTATATCGGTGTGCACGGCCTTATGACATGTACAGTGATACACTGTGCATGTTACGAGCTGTTCGTGTAAGATGAATTCAAAAGAAACATGATGACGAACAACCCAAATAACTGAGGCAAACAGTATTTTTAAACACACACTTCATTGTACACTACAAAATATTTCTTTTTCAATTTTACTGCGTCAGTGTTTATTTTGCAGAATTCAGATGCGGGATACAAGCTGGAACAGAGTTGAAGATCAAATATGAGTGGTGAGTGAATGTAGTGAGGTGAAAATGTAAAGTGAAAATTGTTTTGTAATTGAAATTGAATTGTAATTGAAAATGTGTAAATGTAGTGAGAGCTTAAATTTGTACTATTCGAATTTGTAATAAAATATTTGTTTGAATAAAATATTTATTTGAATATGAATCCCGAGTTATTTATTTTATTAAACAAATATTTATTTAATTCCGTGGAAAAATAAAATAGTACAATAACAAATACATTTAAACGAATGTATATATATTTATTATCATCAAACAAAAATCATGTACTAGCATATTCTACATTTTCCATATCGGATGATCGTAAAATATTTTTATTAATTCGTATGAGATCATATGATTCTATAATTTTGGGATATGACTCTTAGGGATATTTTACACACTTATGATTTTTTTCAAATTTCTATGTGACCATTTTGACATTAAAAATCTTGTTCAGACTATAGCTTTTGATAGTAGTTGAATTAAGGTCTCAAACCAGATCCATTTCTTTAGGATGATGGTTTCCCATTCTGTAGAGTGATCATAATAGAAAAATGGACTTACGGTTAGAAAGTTATGCATGTTTTAAGTTTTTGAAGCTGTTGGAAAGGATTAATGTGTATTTAGTTAAGTCCATTAGTAAACTCATTAGTCTAATTAGAGAACTCTATAAATAGAGGGCTGGAGAGTCAAATTAAAACTTTTCACTCTCATTCTAAATCATGTCTAAACCTTAATTTGCCCTAGATTCATCCTAATTCATCCAAAATCACCCAAATTATTCTCTCAATCAAACCAGATTACGGATTAGAGATTAGATCCTCAATTAGAAGATAGAGAACATCAATTTGCTTGATTTGGAGTGCTTTTCTTTGCTGTTCAGATTAGATCTACACACAAATTGGTTGACTTTGGTAATTGGCGAGTAGTTTATGCCTTCTCACTATGCTATACATGTTTATATGGTAGAATAATAGGATATAACACGTTTTAAATTGATTTTGGCCATAAAACCTTTTCTAACTTTAATGAAATGTTAATCCATGTGTATGATATAGATTGATTAGAAATCACCTTGATTTATGTCCATATATGCATGCATATGTAGATCTATGTTAGAAATTTCCTTGTTTATCTTATTTTGATGGATTGCTAGTATGATTGGATGAAATTGCTTGTTATTCTATGTTTGGATGATATGATTTGATGTTGTTTGCTAGTGTTATGCATGCATAAAAAGATACGTCGGAGAATTGAGCAAATCAGAAGCTAAGTTGGTCGGAATTGGACGAAATTTAGTAGATGTGCTCTAGAGTATGGTGGGAAGACACATGATGAGTCGCAACTCAAATGGAGCTAAGTACATAATTCGGCTCCAAGTTATTCCTATAACTTGTTACCAAGTTATGGGAAAGGAGGCTATAACTTGATGGTTGACATGGATGGATAAAGCTTGGCTAGATGAGGTATTCCATTAGTTGGTATCGAGTTATCTCTAGAACTTAAAAGTGAGACTTTGGAATTGGGGTCAAGTTATCAGTGGATGAGTTGGCGTCCAAGGCACTGGAAGGGGAGTACTAGAGACATAGAAGAGGAATTAGCTTTTAGTTGGGTAATTGTATAACTTGGCACCGAGTTATACATATAACTCGATACCAAGCTATCATGGTGCATTATATGGGGTTGGAACTTCTAGGGACTGTTGTTGAGGTTCTGTAGATCGTGCTGGAGATGTTGGCTCATTCGTATCAGGTTGGATGACGATATAATAGCATGATGAAAAGCTATGGCCTTCGGACGTTGGCTCGTGTTGGGATTAGGTTTCGAAGATGGTGGCTCGTAAAGGAGTGAGCCGTATGAATGGGGAATGTGGATAGGTTGCTCATGAATAATGGAAACTGGATTAAGCAAGAAGAACTCGGTATCCAATTGGAGCAAAGGTGGGCTCGGGCATATGTGCCGAGGAATCATTGACGCTCAGAGAGTTTTCAATTGTACTCGAAGTAGGGGTATTGTAAGTGGGAACACCCATGGGTCAATGGAGGGACCTGTATACCTTGGACCTATAGCTTTGGGTCTAATGTCCAGCTTTGAGCTGCGAAGCACGTATCCAACTTTGGGCAGTGAGATACGAGAGTACAACAAAGAACCGGGATTTCCATTAGTCCCTGGCTTGAGGGTTATACGAGTTATCATATATTCAGAGCACAAGGAGTGATTGTTAGGATTGTTGGGGGATGTTATGGATGCTTTGGTTGTTTTCTTTAGTAGGCTATCACTCATAGGTATCATGGGAAGTAGGTATTGGAGATAGGAATACATAAAAGATTGATATCCTTTATTTGGTTTGTGGTATATCTTTATGATATTGTAGAGTAGTGTATTATAGTGTAATGCTAACTCTTTGGTTGTAGGGACATGTCAAGTATGGTTCCTGTACTCTTGTTCCTTACCATATTTAACTGTATAGTATTTTGAGACTCATTTACCACTCACACCAGAATGTTTTCTGTCCTAAGTTTTTATGCTTTGATTCTTATTATCTTGGGTACTCCTAAATGAGTAGACTAGATAACAGGTCTAGGTGATGCAGTAGCTGTTCGGAGGACGAGCTGGATGGAGCTATCTCGCATTATATACTTATATGGATTCCACGCTTATTTCGCTATACAGCATTGAGTAGCCTTAGCAGTGACTGCTTATACTTGTATTTAATAAAGTTATTGAGTTTGTTTCCATTGTATAAACTCTATGACAGTTGATGTATAACTGTGTGGATCTGTACTATGATGATTTATTCATATAGATATTATTGTCTCTTCTGTTATATCCATGATATTATATTTTATCTATGCAGTGTGAGATATGATAGGTTATATGCTATATTGGTTTATTTCAACCTTGATAATCGTCCTATATCACCCGGGCATGACTGTAGTGCACTATTTATATACTATTGATGCCGGTGGTATAGAGTGGTTGTCACAAAAAGACTAATGCAGTTGGAATATAATGAGTAACGTTGATAAAAATAACATCATAAATTTCAACTATTGAAATTTGTGTAATAGATTCATCATTACACATGCTTGATTTACTCATAAAATTATCGCACGGTATGACATTGTGTTTTGATACATATATGCTGAAATAGAAAAGTTCTAATTAATGTTTTAGAGTAGACTGTTTTCACATAACAACCAAAGTGTCTCGAAGTTAGTGATAGCGATATTGAATTTGTGGGTTTTTGGATATGATCCAAGAAATGACACGAAAGTGTCATCTATAAGCATCAGAATTGAGAAGTATTTTGATAGAAATATCAAATAGTTTGAATTTCAGTCAAAATGCAGAGGAAGTGTGTGTCCATAAGAATGAACAACTAAACAATACATAGATATTTCTAGGCTATAAGTAAACAACATACTGCTGATTGTTAACAATTACTTATGTTAAAATCAGTAATAGTTTGGTTGTTTAATACTTGAGAGTGGATTTCTAAATTGTATCTTTTATAATAAGTATAAACGATGTTGAGAATGTTCGAAATGATATGCAAAGACACCATATTAAAATACTTAATATGTAACATGTAAGGTGGATTCCTTATGTATTGGCAATAGGAATTATCATACATGTTGAATCCTCTACAATATCGTAATTTGCTTATGTATTTTGATGCATGAAGCAAATATTAAATCCGAACTAAGACCACTAAATGGTAGTTTAGAGTGTTCTCGAGTATTTACGAAATATTAGAAATTGTTTATAGAAACAACGAACTCTTTATGAAAAAGTGTTTGGACGGAACTTCATAAGTGCTATCGAGTATAATATGTTGATATTAAATTCATGTTCAAACGTTAATTAAGAAACTTTAAGTTGGAAATGTTCCAAATGAAAGGTTATGGCTGATTCAACGAAAGGCTAAGTAAATCACCTTGAATAGCGCCGTAATAAAGGCAATGTATATAAATATAAATGCACAAATTTATAACTGAGCTAGAGGTGATTCCAAGTATTAAGAATACTACATTGTAACAACCCTGTATTTTGGGATTATTTTAATTATATATTTTAATTACTTTAATTTAATTTCCTGATTTGAAAACTTTATTTTATTTATTTAATTTAGATAATTTTGTTATTTTAAATATAAATTGTGTTTTGAATGTGAATTTAAAATTTCAAACATGAATAAACAAGATATTTTCCAGAAATGTGAATTTTGGTCAATATGGTCAAACTTTGGCTTTTAATTTAAAATTTTAAAAGTTTGAAATTTTGAATTTTATCTTTTATTATGAAGTAAATAAAATTTTAAGAATACTGCTTTTCGTTTCGTTGAAATCTGATTTATAATGTGAAAGTTATGCCCTTTTAAATATTGTGTGTAATTTGCTGTATTTAACAAAATTGTTTATTTTAAATTATATAAATAATATTTTATTTGGTCATGTAATGTTCTAATATGGGTAAAATAACTTGTTATGTATATATTTTGGTTTTAAAACATTTTTTAAAGTGTAATCGACATTTTCCAATGTCAGTTGTATTCTGTTTATAATTTCTAATTTCCAGTTTCATTTAATTAAAGAAATTCTTTATTTATTTTCTATTTTCTTAAAACCTTATTTTATTTTCATTTCCACTTTAATTTTTTCAGCATTTATTTTATTTACTTGACTTTTTATTTGTTTAAAAGTGTTGTTATAATTTTTAAATGTTTATTGTACATTGTTTATATTTTAAATGCTAGTTTCAATATATTAGCTATTTTCTTAATTATTTTCTATTTTACTTAAATTATTTATTTATTTTCCTTTTCACTTTATTTGGTTCAGCTTTTTATTTTTATTTACTGAAATTTATTTGCTTTATTTTGATTAAAAGAAATAGAAATACAAAGAGACATAAACCTTTCGTATACCCTAGCCCTTTCACCTTCTTGCCTTTTCATTTCAACTACCACTTGCATTCAATTTTTGGCCGACTCATCCCATTGCTTCAGCCGCATCTCTTTTCATTTTTCACGCACAAACAAAAGCTTCTCATCTCACAAAAAGTCACGACCATTTCTGAAGCAAAGAGGTTTGGGAATTTTCTTCTTCTTTCTACTTGATTTCTTCTTGTTTTTGCTTTGATTCTTGCACTTGCCTTCACCTTTGTAGCTCAACCCTTGCTCCTCCTTCACCATGGCCGCCTCCACCACCACCACATCAGGCCACCATATCCTCCAGCCCACTGACCATCCATAGCCGTGGCCATATATGATGAAGATCCACCAAAAATATGAGCAAACTCCACCTAAACTTGCATAGCCTAGCACCTATTGCCTTCACCACTCCAACCACCACCTTGGCCGCCACTTGCACCACCTGCTCCAGCCACTTCCTGACCTGACACCACCTACCACACCACCTCTTGACCCCACCAGGCCTGGTCGTGCCCATACCTGCCTTGGCCGTGGCTTGTAGTTGTATAGAAACCTTGTTTGTTGCCTTGTACTTGTAGTTTCATGCATCACCACCTTTCACACCATCATATCCATGCCAACCCATATGAACCCAAACCTGATCCAAATCCACACCTTAACCATGTATTTTCAACCTATGACCGAGCCTAGGGGTGGTTGAAAGCAAGTGCAAGTGAATTTGGTGACTTGTTGTGCATGTATCTCTTGTGTTGTTTAATTTTGTTTAAGTGTATATTCATGTTGTATATTTGTTTTGTTTGATATATGACAAGACAAATATCTTGGTTCTCTCCACTCAAATCAAGGGTCGTGCCATATCGTGCTTTCTGGAATTCGTTGTGCCATTTGATTTGCAAACTTCAGCTTAAAAAAGGTGAGTAAATCTCACACGACATTTATACTTATACAAATGTGAAGCGACAACAATTGAATGTGTAGAATATTATGATATGTTATAACTGCCTGTGATGATTTAATTATATGATGTTAAACCTGTTAATTTACTTGTCATCTCATCTGTTACTGTTATATATTGTATACTGTTCATTTTATATCTGTTTATCACACTGCAAGTTCCATGTAGATTAGATTCACTATGGGTTGAAATGATACATACCCGAACGGACTTTAGAATAGGGAAAAATCATTATGGGCTGAAATGATAGGCCTGAACGATTTTTATTTATTTTATTTTAACTTGGAATTGCGGGTTTGAAATGATAGAACCCGGATTTTTGCTTTTTAAACTGCGGACTGAAATGATACATATCCGTATCACTTGACCTAGGTTAGAAAACTATATACAGGCCCGTGGTTATTTTATAAAGTATTTTAAATATTTTAAATATTTTAAAAGTGTAAAATTATGAAAATTTGATTTAAATTGGATTTTTAATGTTTAAATAAAGAAATTTGGATTTTTCTAGAAGTTAAAAATGTAATTTAAAATGAATGGTAAAAGTGAATTTTTGAAATATAACTTAAGTTTGGAAATTTGGAATTTTGGTATTAAAATGATATTTAAGTTATATAAATAAATGGAAATTTAATTATATTTGGAAATGGGTAAATATGATAATTTGATTTGAATTTGAATTTAAATGATTTAATAAAGGGTTATTGAGTTTTCTATGTATTAAAATGGTTAAATAAATGAATGCTTAAAAGTGTAATTTTAAAAATATAACTTGACTTGGAAATGTGAATTTGGTTTTTATTAAAGGTTTAAGTTAATTAAATAAAATTGAAAATTTAGTTTAATTTGTGAAATGGAAATAAAATATAAGTGTTAAGTTTATTTGTTAAAAATGTGAAGAAAAGAAAATTGTACATTTGGATTTGTTAAGTAAAATTATTGGAAATTTGGATTTTACTGTAAATGGTTCTTATAAAAATCATAAATTAAAAGAGTAATTTTAATGAACATTTTTTAATGTTCAAATATGATTTTGATAATGTTTAAAAAGTTTAATATTGAAGGTTATTATTTGCTGGAAAATACACTAAAATCTGGAAATTACTTTTTATAGCATTCAAAAATGTTATGATTTCTATAAATGAACTAAAACTTAAATAAGAGGCTATTACAGCAGTTCTGTAATGCTGTAGTTGCTGAAGTAAATTAAAAGCTAAAAAAACTTGATAAAGGCCTATTACAGCAGTTCTGTAATTGCTGTAGTGGTCTGCTGTCTTTGCTGAATTTAATGAAACCCTTTAATTTGAAACCTGAGCTATTACAGCATTTCTGGAAATGCTGTCTTTGCTGTTTTAAATTAAATTTCAGCTAAAAATGAGATTTAACAGCATTTTTAAATGCTGTCTTTGCTGAATTAAAATGTTTTCAACTATAACTTATAACAGCTTTTTCTGAATGCTGTGAAAGGCTGAAATTTTCAATGTTTATGGTTTTTAACTTAGTAAATGAACTCAGAATAGTTTAAAACTTTGGAAATTGAATACTTGTTTTGAAAGTATAATAATTACACTTTTAAATAGTTTAGATGAATTATTTTGATTGAAATATAAACTATTTGAAGGTGACTTGAAATGATAATAAATGAATGATATCTTTGAATTTAAAAGGTATTTAAAGTTGAATATTTGGATTTGATCTCAAATAAATGATTTGAAATGAAGTTTTGAAAGGATATGATATTTTGATATATTGAAATGATTTGAAATGAAGTTTTGAAATAATATGATATTTTAAATATATTGAAATGGTTTGAAATTGATTTAATCTTTATTTTGATAAAGATTTGGATTTGAAATGATATTCTATTTTGAAGTATAAAATATTATTTTAAAATTATAACCACGGGTTATAATAACGATTGGTCGTTAAAGAGATCGGGATCGGATATGGACATACTCTCCGTCGATACCGAAAACCACTTTGACAACTGTGTACGCGGTGGAGTTTCCAGAATGAAGTAGGATGGTGGCGACGATCCTAAGGTATATACGTGGACCCAACTCCCGTGAGTTGGCATAAAGTGGCTAAAACAGGAGCGATTGACGGGCCAATGAGGTAGCACCTCTGATCGGACACACTTCTTCGATACCATTCTATTACTTTGTGATTGATTGGGTGCACCCCTTGATTTGGGAGTGTTGTTCGAGGTGGGCGGTAGTGGCTGCTATGCGTCACCACCAGCCCGTATGCGTAATTGGTATATCTACCCTGGCATTGCCTAGTTGTGCCGTGTCACTTACCATAGCGAGCTTTACTACGAGTTGTGATTTCTCCCGTAGCCTGTGGAGTATCGAAGGTAGCCCCCATTTTGGGAGTATGCTAATACTGGATAGACTACTGGGACTATTACGTGTTAGGGTGAGTTCAAATTAAATGTAAAGCCCTAATGCTATTTTAAAGTATGTTTATTTTATATTAGACATTATTATAATAGCAATATTACTACATAGTAAATAGTTTAACGGATCCTTAAAGAATGGGCGATCCCAAGCATTCTTTAAGTTACTTGTACCTTTATTACAGTTCACTTGAGTTGGTTTACATTGTATAAGTATGTATGTCCTGACTCGAGTGTTTTGTGTGTTTCTTTACGCTCGGGTCAGACTGAGTGATACAACATTTGAGACTCACCTTTGGAGCTGGAGTTTTGCTTTGAAGATCCAGATATCTATTCGTTTTGTTATCCAGTTGATTCCAGTTGTATTCTGAGTTGTACCTGGTTATCATACTGTTACTCCTGTTGTATCTTGGTATTCCTATTGTATCTTACTTAACTCTGATGTATTTATATAGTAGCTTCATTAACTACTATTTCTTTGTTTCCGCTGCATTATATTACTCTGTGTCTGTGATCTGTGATTATTTATTTACTGTATATTCTGAGTTTGCCAAATATAAATTAACAATTCGGTATTTTGAATTATTCAAGTCAGACATGTGTGGTTTTATTGTCAATTTGAATGGTCCAAAATAGCGGGTCGTTACATACATTATTGTTATATGATAACAATGTAATAATAAGAGCCCATTAGAAGTCGAGAAACATACTCTGAATAGTTCAACATGATAAGATAGTTTATTAACA
Source organism: Allium fistulosum (assembly GCA_030737815.1). Classification (NCBI taxonomy): domain Eukaryota; kingdom Viridiplantae; phylum Streptophyta; class Magnoliopsida; order Asparagales; family Amaryllidaceae; genus Allium; species Allium fistulosum. The sequence continues at coordinate 414,774,610 of CM060906.1, forward strand.
TCGAAGAGTTGATTGAGATAATAGTTAATTAAACTAACATAGAAGATCCATTCACGAAGGGTCCAACTCGATCAGTTCTCATCAAACTGATTGAAGAGATGAGAGAGAGATTCCATAATCGACTCCAAGTGCAAATGGGAGATTGATAGAATTAGGGGTATGCCCTATGGGCAACTATGTAATTTGTTACACATATCTAACTTGATAACCAATTTTGTTTGAAAGAAAATGTGTTTTCTTTCTATTATACTTGATATAATATGTTATATTAATTAATAAATTAAATCAAAAGTGTATTTAATAATTAAAATCCATAAATGGTATGCTTGTGATGTGGTGACAAATTGTTGTAACCAAGAGTAATTTATCACATTGAATTAAACATACCGTTTTAAATATTCCTAGTCAAGATGTATCGTAATTGGATATCAATACATCCAATGAGACTAGAGTATGTAACGCTCTCCAATATTATGCAGTGTATTACTCATGATTGTTGGGGGCACTAAGGGGTTACATAGTGATAGTTATTAGATAACTATGAAATGACTCACTCGATAGTTTTCTATTCGATATAACTAAGGTCAAACAGAAAATATCAATGTGACAAACTTACATAGTTCTTGTGACAAGAATACCGTTGACCTTCAATGTGAAAGCTCCGCTTTGATTATAGTTAAATCGTAGCACGACGTCCATCGAACGACTATATTTATGACGAGTGGAAACATTGGAAGTGAAACACTATTTAAGAGAGGATCCGTCTTCTCTTCATATGATGTTAGTATCATGATCAATTGAAATCAACTCAAAGTCATAGTCTCTGACCAAAGCAGTTCGGTTAATAATAATTGTTATTATTGAAACAAGGACTTTTGCATTTAGACTATAAAGTTGAATGTGGACGATATAGAATTTTGACCATTTCCAAATTTCATAAGTTCCAATATGATATAGTTTTGACGAAAAGAATTAGTATAAATAATTGTCACTTCCAGGTATCGCTTATAATAAGTAAAATTAGATTTCAGCAAAAGATGTGTAAGCGATAAATTCAGCCAAAATGTCACATCAGTGGTTAAGGTGATGTATGAACGTTAATATGCAAATTGTTCAATATTAATCGCTCGTTGAATTTACATCTTTGAGTCGCATAACCGTAATGATGAATACTCTAAATAAACCACGCGATTTAATTAAATCATAACCGTTGTAAATTAATTATTATTTCTAAAATATCGATTATTATATTATATTTGATTTGTTTGTATACTATTAGCATTTAATAAAGTGCATAAATAAAAGTTATAAACACGCATATTGATATACAATATCGATAGATTGCTTAAATTAGATTTAAATGAAATAAATGCTGAATGGGTTTGGGATCATATGAGGCCTATGTTGCCTCTATGTTTGGCCGGCCACAAAAGAAGAGGAAATGATAAGTTTTGAATTAATAAATAAAATAAAAGAATAATATAAAGAAGAAAAAAGGTCTCTTTAATTGGACAATGATTACTTTATTTATTTCATTATTTTCATAACCTTCTAGCTATTCATTCATTTCAATATCTTTCCGGTTCTCTCCTCCTCTCTAATGGCTGAAATTTTGAGAGCTCTCATGGCAAAAACTATTCCAAAACAAATATAAATCAAATTATTTCATTAAAAGTGGTTTATCCTTCTTGATCCTTGTTAAATCTATAGCATGATTTCTGAATATAGGAGCTTTAATTCATTGTTCAAGGTGCGATTTATTGGCTACATCCAAAGATAATTCTCTTATTTAAGTTCACATATGCATTTATATCATTGATACAATTAGACTTTGTATGATTCATCTCATGTTTAAATTACTCATCTTACCATATGTAAATTAAGCCTCCCTTGTGTTTATTTTGATTAAAACATGTTTATTGTATTGTTTTGATTCAAATCTATGTTTGTTCATCATCTCCATTTAATATACGTTGTTGATAAATTGATATGATTTGAATCCCATATTACTTTTGATAACTTGTTATTATTCTCTGTATTGTTTAGATTTGTAAGTTTTTATCACAAATTTACACATGCCTATTTTGTTCAAATTTCTTTTATTTTGTTTTCAAAAATTTGTGAAATTGAAAGCTAATTTTTAATGTGATTTTTTTATATAATTGAATAACATTTACATACATAAATGCAAATGAATTGTATATGTTATCTACTGTTCTTTGAAATTAATCTTTAATTTCATGTAGTAAATGCTTGAATATATTTATTTCAATCCTTGCCAAATAAAACTTTGTTTAACATTAATGAATGGACTTTAGTGCAAATTCTAATTCTTTGTGTTTTTCTATATTTAAAGTCATTATGTAAAGTCCTAAACTATTGTTCATTATTAAATTAAAAGTTTAATCAAAACTGTTAACGTTAAAATCAAAACTTATTTATATACATGTATATATACATATATCATATGCTACAATGTTTGAAAATATATGTTGTTTAGATCTAAATTATTAAATTGTAATAATCATGTAAATGGAAATATGCATGTGTAGTTTAATTCAATTTTGTAAGAGGATTTTTTGCAATAATGTAACCTTTTTGTCAAACCTTTCTTTAACCAATTATCATTAATGTTAACTTTGGATTTCAAATTATTTAAAACAATTAATAGGTTTTCACTATATATATATGTATGTACGTATGTATGTATATGTATATATCTATAATTATTATGGTTGTACGCATATATTTCATTGATAAAAACCTTGGAGAACAAAGGTACGTGCAAATTGGGTTGATAAGTTATAAATGTCATTTAATATTTTAAATATTACAATTAAAGAGAGAGAGAGAAACAAAAGGTTTCTCTCTCTTCATTATTGCCATATCTTCCCTTTATTAATTGCATATGTTAAGAGAGGGAAACAAAAGGTTTCTTCTCTAAATTAATTTATACATGTTTCATTTATGCATATATACACTACTTGTATACTGCACTTACGTTTCACGCAAATGAATGTATTTAATACATTCATTATAATACATACAAGTTTAAATTATATTTAAATATCCATTTTAACAATTTAAACAAAATAAGATTTTATTTAGAATTTTATTAGATTGGATCTAATTTACATTTAGACTACATAGACCCAATAGATCCAAATAGATTTTTTTTTGAAATCTACCTATTCACTCGCTTCCGACTGGCATGGTTCCAACACCCTTCAGCATATGCTTAGATTTGAGACATCTGCCCTACCACATTGTTCCACCTTGTCGAATGTGCCTACTCTAACTACCCTAGTCACATGCTTACACTTCCCACTAGAGGTACTCGATCAAATGCCTCGCATCATCGATTCGTCAAAGTTTAGAACAATTTACTTGGCTCTTAGGATTTCTTTGCACTTGATCCAAAGAAAACCACCATTTTCCCTATGCATGACCCGAAGTAAACTAGAGAAAATCCCACATCACCCGCTAATGACTAATCAAAATATTTTCTTTATCACCTCATTAGTTTTTCCAATGCACATCCCCTAGAAAGTTAACATTGGGAAACTGCCTCCTCATAAAATTATTAACATTAATTGACAAAATATCCTAACATACAATGTATACAATCATAGCAGGACAAATAACAAACAACCAACAATTAAGCATGTCGAAGCAAAACAAACAGTCAATGAAATATGAATTAAGCAAAAAGAATCAACTCAAAAATTCATAGCATAAACTAATGAACAACCATTATCAAACAAGTAAACAATAATAAAAAATTACAAATGGAATAATTTAATTCAAACAATTAATGTCATAGAACATAAAGCAATCGTAGTCAAATGAACGGTCAAATTAGTATAACCAATGTCAACAAGCAATAGAACAACCCAAGCAGTTCAACCGAAACGAATAAGTACTACTAAAGTAAAATATATGTATCCCATACATCAAAATGGGTAATGAAAACCACATATCCCTACTCTTTCTTTAAAAGGGAATAACTAAACATTCTTATAAAACTTAGGGGAAGCCTTGCAAAATAGGTATATTATTTTACATCATCATAATGGATTTTGGAAAAACTTAAAACTCACATCACCGGTCATCCCACATTCCATGCCACTAGTCTAGTTTTGCAATCTTCAAATAGATTTTTCCAAATAAAATTTCTTTCTAATAAATTATACTTCCAAAATTAGTTATTCAAGCCAAATATTTTACTTTTTGCAAAATTCACCTTTTAATCAAATCATTTCCATCCTTGCAAAATATTTTCAGAAAGTATTTAACAAGATATTTTTCAATAAGGCTTTTTCCAAAAAGAAGAATATTTGCATACATATTCTCAATAAGTCCTTTATGTAATTTTTCCTTAAAATTCTATACTTTTCCAATCAAAATCCTCTATCTAAAAAAATGTTTTTCCACCAAACATTGTTTATCAAAATAAATATTCTTCATATAAAAATTCTTAAAACTAAAATTAGCTTCCACACAAAAGCTTTTCAAATTTCAAGGGTGTTTTTTCAAACAAAGCACTTTTTCTCAAAAAAAATGTTCATCTTACTCTTTACTCAAAAAGATAGTTTTCAGAACATTCTCAAGAAAATATTCCAAATATTTTCTCTACTAAAATAAGTGGAAATTTATCACACGTCCTTATTTTAATTATTTTATAAAATATATCCCTCCCAATTTCCACTTATGTTTTACATCCCTCTTTCATTTTTCACGTTCGTCTTTATGTTTTTACCCTTCTATATACGTAATTTTGACTTCCTCTCAACAACTTCTATTTTTTTTCTAAAAATTTCAAATGGTAATTTCCATGGGATTTAGGTGTCGACTTTTGTTATATCTTGTTCGATTCGATCTTCAACTGCATCTCGTTCGAATATGGTTGCATCTCATTCGGATTTAACTGTATCTCGTTCGATTCAAATGGTATTTGTTATATCTCGTTTATTTTTTCCTTATCTCGATTAGTTTTTGTTACATCTCAATTTGTTTCAGCTTTTCATCTTCTTCTGCTTTACGTAAAAATATGAGTTCGAGGTTATTTTTTCGTAATTATTTTTGTTGTTTAATTTTTGATCTATGATTATGTTGAATTAAATTTTATTCATTTTCTTGTAGCTGCAATTTATTGTTAATGTTGTATTTTTTTAGTTGAACTTTATTGTTATGTATGATATGGAGGCAATTATTGATATGATATACATTTGTGTTTGTTGAATTTACTGTGTTTGTTATTGTTATCATTGTAATTAATTATAGTGCTCATGTAGTTATTGCTATAATTCATGTATGTTGTTGTTGAATTATATGATATTAATGGGATGTGGTAGAGAAGTTTTATGCAGGACATTGTTGTTATGGCAAATATTTGTCTGACAAATATTTGCCATAACAATATTTGTTTAGTAAATAATTGTTATGGTAGTTTTTACTATAACAATTTATTGTTATGTTGTACTTTTATTCTAACATTATATTTGTTTTTTTCAGGTTTAAGCCTGTTGATGTTCTTGTCGTTCTTCTATTGGGTAATGATACTTATAGTAGGCGTCTTGGTTTGAGTAATTGTGTATTGAGATTGAGAAATGATACTTATGAACGTTGGCCTGAGTTCACACCTGGTTCAATTGAATTGGTTTATGAAAGAGATGAAAAGAAAATAGTTATTGAAACTAATTCTGATTTGCATAGTATATTGTTGCTTGTTGCTCATAGCCGTGATGATTTTCTACTTGTTTTGGCTATATTTAAGCAGTGTAAAAGTATTTCGGCTGGTGTTGGTTCTTATAGTTCTTCATTTTTTGATTCTTTTGGTGAGTGTTGCTCATATACTTCTTTAATGGTTTGTTCTTCGGTTGATTCTAGTTCTACTTTGAAACGGTTGTTAAAAAATGATTTTAGCAATCCAGTATTTACTGGTGTTGGTCAAAGATTTATTGGTGGCGTTAAGGAGTTCCGATTATATCTTATGATATACCGTATTAAGAATGGTTATAAAGTTAATGTTTTTAAAAAATGATAGGGAACGAGCTATAGCTGTCTGTTACGGGAAGGTTGTACTTTTCACATTCATGCTTCTCGTAAGTCTAACCTCCCAGGATTTTTTGTTATCAAAACTATACAGCCTAATCATTCATGTGAAGCTGGTATTGTAGATGTTAACCATCCACCGGTTTCTAGCAAATTAGCTAAGAAGTTGGTTGTTGATTTTATTCGTTCAAATCCTCTTATGAAAACGAAAGATATTGTTCATTTATTTCATACCGGGTACAAATTATGTTAAATTACTATTTTGCTTATACGGGGAAAAGATTGACTTTGGAAGAAATACATGGCAATGATTTGCTTTCGTATCGTCATTTGAAATTTTTTTGTGAAACTTTGGTTGAGTGTAATCCTAGTAGTACTGTTGAACTTCAAGGTGATTCTGTTAGTCATGAATTTGAGAGGGTTTTTATTGGGTTTGAAACATGCAAATATGGATTTGATCATTGTCGTCCTTTGATTTTTTGGATGGAACTTTTATGAGAGGTGGAGGATAAGGTTATATTATGTCTGCTACGATTAAAAATGGTAATCAGGGTATGATTCAGTTCTGAAAATTATAATATAATTTATTTGTCTTTTATTTTGGTGAAATATTTAATGTCATATTTTTATAGCAAATATTTGCTTGTCAAATATTTTTCATTTATTTATGGCAAATATTTGCATGTCAAATATTTGCCATGTTTTTATGACAAATATTTAACATACCTGTGTTATTTCATTTTATTCGATATGTTTGTTTTCTATTTATTTTATTTGTTAAATTAGTATTATATATGCTATTTCATTTACTTGGCAAATTTTTTCGAATAGTTTAACCTTTTTGTTATATTGGATGATTTAGGTTGTTAAATATTGCAATGTCAAATATTTTACATATTCTTATGGAAAATATTTGACATACCTTTAATGTTGCAGTTTTTATATTCTATGCATTTAATTCTATTTTGATTATGTGACAAAAGCGTTCTTATTTCTTTTAGGATTTGCTCTCTGGCTTTTGGGATTGTATCTGGTGAAGATGAACCTAATTGGTATTGATTTTTGATGAAGCTTCGTGAAATGTTATTTCATGATGATCATTATTTCGCCTTTATATCTGATCAAAATCCTGGTCTTTTGCTTGCTGTTCCTTAATTTTATCCAGATTCAGCTCATGGTTTTTGTCAATATCATTTAAGTAATAATTTGAAGAGTTTTCTAACAAAAAAGTGTCCTCAAGGTTAAAAGAAATGGATTATTTCATTGTTTTATCAAGTTGATAATGCTGCTACAGTAGACGTATTTAATCAAGCTTTGTCTAAGTTTAAAAGTGCTGGTGGGGTTGAAGCATTGCATGGTTTTCCTTTTAAAAAGTTTGCTAATTTTTTTTTATTGGTAATCAATATGGGGAAATGAGTTTTAATTGTGCAGAAAGTTTTAATTTATGGATTTTAAAGGAAAGATATTTACCTATCACTACATGTTTAGATAGAATTTATTTGAAGCTCATGAAACTTATGTCGGATAGATGTGAGTTAAGTAAAACTTGGAATTGTCAATTGTGCCCTGTTATGGAGAAGTGTTTAAGGGATTTAAACCTTAAGGGTATTTAATTAAAAGTTAGTAGATCTACTATTGATGTTTATGAAGTTCAAGCAACTCGATCTTATCATGCAGATTTGAGTGTTCGCGATGTAGTTGTAACTTATGGTGGATTAATTGGTTTCCATGTGCTAATGCTATTAGATGTATTCTTGATTTTGATTTGGATGTTTATTCCTATATTGAGGACTATCTCAAAGTGTCCATTTTTCGAGTATCTTATTCTCATCTGATTCATCCACTTTTTAATTTTCAAATGGAAGATGTTTTACTTGAAGATGTTGAAGTTCCTTCTCCTAAGAGAAGACGTGGTGCAGGAAGGCCTCCTTCTTCTGAATGAATTAAGTCGGCTTGAGGGGTGAATAAGTACAAACGTTGTACTTTGTGTAAAAAATTGGGCCATAACAAAAGATCTTGTTTGTTATGAAATAAAGTATAATTTTTATACATTATTGGCTTTTTATTGTGAAGACTATTAATGTAACTTCATGCTTTGTTTTGTTGAATTAAATGTTTTATTTTGATAATTACTTATTTGTTTAGTTAGTAGTTAATTTTCTTTTATTGTTTAGTAACAGTCTGACAAATATTTGTCTAGATAATATTTATCAAGCTAATATTTGCTAGTGATATATTTAGTAGTTTATGTTTGCTAGTTATACATATGTGATGAATATATATGTTTTTAGTTGTTTTTGAATATAAGTTTGGTTAGCCATTATGATTATGTTAAAAATAGTTATTTTTTGTACTTGATCGTGATGTGTATTTGATTATCTTTTGCATCCATAAGTATATGATTATGTTTTATATCTTATTAGATTTTGCATTCACATGATTCCTATTACGTTCCACGCCAGCCAAATGTCTACCGGCGGATATTTGTCTAGCAAATATTTATCAGGAAAATGTTTGCCTGACAAATATTTGTTTTTTCTTTCACGATCATATTGCTTAACTATTGTTATTTTGTATACATGATTAGGTTTGACATTAATTAATATTCGGTTAGCTTTTTCATCCATACATACATGATTAGGTTTGACATTAACTAATATTCAATTGGCATCATCCATACATGCCCGATTAGGTTTGGCATTAGATTAGTTTTTGCATCCATACGTACCCGATTAAGTTTGGCACTTTGTTGAATTTTCATCCATATGTACCCGATTAGGTTTTCCATTTGGCTAGCATTTGCATCCATACATACCCAATTATGTTTGGCATTCGACTAGTTTTTGCATTCCATTGTATGCTTGGTCAAACAATGTATCTTGGCTATAGATCGATTTTCATAACCCGATTAGGTTTAGAATTCAGTTGGTTTTTGCATCTATATATACCTGACTAGGTTTGGCATTCGACTAGTTTTTGCTTCCATATATACCCGATTATGTTTAGCATTCGGTTGGCTTTTGCATTCCATGGTTTGCTTGGTTAAGCAATGTATCTTGGGTATAGATCAGTTTTCATATATACCCGATTAGGTTTGTCGTTCGGTTGGCTTTTGCATCCATATGTACCCGATTAGGTTTAGCATTTGGCTAGCTTTTGCATTTCATGGTTTGCTCGGTTAAACAATATATCTTGGATATAGATCAATTTTCGTATGTACCGATATAGTTTGGCATTCAGTTGACTTTTGCATTCATACGTACTCGATTAGATTTGGCATTCAGTTGGCTTTTGATCCATACATACCCGATTAGTTTTGGCATTCGATTGGCTTTTGCTTCCATACGTACCCGATTAGGTTTAGCATTCGGTTGGCTTTTGCATCCATGCGTACTCGACTAGATTTGACATTCAGTTGGCTTTTGCATTCCATGGTTTGCTCGGTTAAATAATAAATCTTAGGTATAGATCGTTCTTCATATGTAACCGATTAGGTTTAGCATTCGGTTGGCTTTTGCATTATCACGTACCCAATTAGGTTTGGCATTCGGTTGGCTTTTGATTAGGTTTGGCATTCGATCGGCTTGTGCATCGATACATACCTGATTAGGTTTGGCATTCGGTTGGCTTTTGCTTCCATACATACCCGATTAGGTTTGGCATTCAGTTGGCTTTTGCATCCATACATACCCGATTAGGTTTGGAATTCAATTGGCTTTTGCTTCCATATGTACCCGATTAGGTTTGGCATTTAGTTGGCTTTTTCATTTCATGGGCTTAATTAAACAATGTGTCTTCGGTATAGATTGGTTTACATATATACCCGATTAGGTTTGGCATTCGGTTGGCTTTTGCATCCATAAGTACCCAATTAGGTTTGACATTCTATTGGATTTTGCATCCATATGTACCCAATTAGGTTTGGCATTTGATTGGCATTTACATCCATACATACCCGATCAGGTTAGCTTTTGCATTCATATTTACATGATTAGTTTTGGTATGCACTTAGTTTTTGGATTCCAACATTGTATGCTTGGTTAAACGATATATCTTGGTTATGTATCCATAACCGAGCACATGACTGAACCCATGACCGAGCACCTGACCGAGTCCATGACCAAGCTCATGATTGGGCCCATAATCGAGCCCATAACTGAGCAAATGATCGAGCACATGACTAAGCCCATGACCAAGCCTATGACCCAATAATTGAGTCCACAACCGAGCATATAACCGAGCCTATGACCGAGCCCATGGCCGGGCTCATAACCGAGCCTATAACCGAGCGCATAATCAAACCCATAAGCAATTAGGTTTGGCATTCGATTGGCATTTGCATCTATATGTATCCAATTAGGTTTGGCATTTGGTTGGCTTTTTCATCCATGCATATCCAATTAAGTTTGGCAATTGTTTGGCATTTGGTTAGCCTTTATGTCCATATATACTCGATTAAGTTGTGCATCTATTTAGGTTTTACATTCGGTAATTTGTTTAGTTAATTATATTATGGTGTTGGCTATAACCTTGGTTAATCAATATTATAATATTTAAAGTCATTGCTTATATTGCTTGTGTAATTGTTGCCCAGCAAATATTTTCCAAATATTTGAGTTTAGTGTAGAGATTAAACAATATTATACTGTATGATAGTAACAAAATTTCATTTGACTATTGTACATTACATATTAGATAGAAAATATTATACATTACATCATGTTAAAAGTACGTAGCATTCAATATCCAACATAGTTGAGTTAAACATCAAATTTGTATATTACCCCAACCATATTTCTATATAGGACATTATAGTTCAGGCATTAAGTACTTTACATTACATTGTGATAAAAGTTTCTAATAATCATCCAAAAGTGTTTTTTAAACATTCAATATGTACAAGTAAGATTACATATCTAGCATCCATTATTTATCATCCAAGTTCTGATACTTTCAGCCATGTTATATAAACTATGATCATTTAACCGAAATTTCCTATATCTATACAATCTTTAATACATTTGACAGTGTCGGGTTCAGATTTCATGCCATGATCTTTGTCTATGACGATCTCATATAGGATGCGAGCTCTTAGTTTCTGCATTTCTTCATCTCCGTATAAATTTACTTTTCCTTCTATTTCTATGTTATTGGATAGGTCTTTCATATATCGTAAAACAAATATTGCATAATCAATTCTACATCAGTTTAAAAAAGTTTTTTTGATGTTATTAAATTTACTTTTATAAAATAAAATTTTATACTTACGAATAGTATTTTTGCGGTGGACAATTCACAAAGTTGATTGGTTGGTCTTGAAGTTCTGATGATTTTTCCCATTTTTGCATAAGTTGACTTCAGAACATCCATTATTCTATCTCTCTACGAAAAATAATCAAGTCAATTAAATGAATAAATATTTGTCACCGGACGAATATTTGATTGGCAAATATTTGTCCCTAGTAGTTATTAATACATTTGAAATTCAACATTATTTTTGATTGCTGTTTGTGTGGGCAGTCCAAGTTTTTTCTTCTTGGTCCTTAGGAATCATAATGTGTCCAAGTTTTGCCAACTGCATTGAACTCCAACAACGTATTGTGATTTTTATGATGTAGTGGTATTGATATTTTTCTGCAATTCATAGCTTCTTTTTCCAGCACTTTAACTACCAATGGTTCATATGTTAGTTTGTAGTCTTGAATTGTTAATACCTATGATTACATATTAATTAGCTTTCAAAATTTCAAATGATATTTATTTGCAATTTTAAGTATTTCATACCGCTGCATAGGATTTTAAGTATATGATGTTTCTGTGATTTGTCTTCAGTTTTACCATTGAGTACCGGTCTATAACCTGCATAGAAATTAGATTTTATATATTAGTTATGTTATTTTCAATTAATAATATTATATTGATTTATATACTATTGAGTCGATGAATCCATTGAATAGCCTGTCAGAACTATCAACTCCTCTTATTTCAGTGTCTTTGTCCAGGTTATAGTATGCATCTTTCTTATTTTAATAATAGGTAAAGTATATTGGTATGTATTATAGTAAGAAGGTTGGAATATAATATATGAACATTAATTATGGTTTGTGTTTGAAGTTGACACTTTGGTATGTGAATATTATTTAAACATTTGTTTTGCACATATATTCCTCGAAAACAATTGACTGGCAAATATTTACCATGCAAATGTTTGCTATTCAATTATTTATCGGGCAAATATTTGCTATGCATTCATACATTTTTTTATGTTTGTTTGTATATTTGCATTTCATGTTTTAATAAAATAAATTACGTATTTCCATCTGCTTCAAAAAAAGCATTAAGCTCGTGAATTTGTTCATTTGTGAGCCATGTTCTTCCAAACTTGCTTTTTTGAACCAATGTCTTCGCTTCTTCTTTTATTTCAGACCTATTGTGATCAGATACTATGCTTTGATTTGATATATTTTCAAGTTGAGGAGCTTCCTCATCTTTTTTGTCAATGTTGCTTTTATATGATTTCTTTTGGTATGGTCTTTTTTTCCGAGTTGGATATTTGATATATTCCAAACTTTAGTAAGCTCATTTCTTTTACTTCTACTTCTTTACAACAACAAAAGTCTTTTTAAACCCTAGATCAATTTGGGTAAAAGCTCTCATAATTGTAACTCATTTTGGATTAATAATAATGGAGAGATGCACGGATCCAATAAGGATTTCGATTATTGAGGAAGATCATTATGATCATTAGCTAGCATAATGATCCATTGCACATGATTCTCTCATATTCTCTTAACTTCTTTTTGTCTATACGAAACATTAAGATCGACTTGGATGTAAACATTCGAGACATATCACCATCGTAACCTATATCAAACGATGGAAAATAAGGATGGTGATGATGTTTCGACATTGATGAGTTTATAGAACTTAGGGATATCCAGGCCGATCTTATATAGAGTAAACTGAATGAAGCTTAAGCAACTACAAACTGAATCTGTTTTGAAAGGGTGGAATCCCTTTTGACTTGGTTGAAAGGGGTGTTCTGAAGGGAATCCAATTTGTAATTGGAAAGCGAATGTGTAAAAAGGAATCAGTTTGAAAGGGGTCTATCTTTGTTACCTGGAGATTTGACCAGGCAACTAGGTCGTTCAGCATTCAAAGGTCGACCGACATCGGAAGCCTCGTCCGGCATTCAGGCTCGTACGTCAATCAAAGGTCGTTCGGCATTCAGAGGTCGACCGGCATCGGAAGCCTCGTTCGGCATTCAAGCCTCGTCCAGCATCCAGGCTCGTACGTCAATCAAAGGTCGTTCAGCATTCAGCCTCGACCGGCATTCCAGCCTCGATCGGCATTCAATCCTCATCCGGCATTCAGGCTCGTACGTTAATCAAAGGTCGTTCGGCATTCAGAGGTCGGCCGGCATCGGAAGCCTCGTTCGGCATTCAAGCCTCGTCCGGCATTCAGGCTCGTTCGTCAACCAAAGGTTGTTCGGCATTCAGCCTCGACCGGCATTCCAGCCTCGATCGGCATTCCACCCTCGATCGACATTCCAGCCACGTTCGGCATTCCAGCCTCGATCGGCATTCCAACCTCGATCGGCATTCCAGCCACGTTCGACATTCCAGCCTCGTTCGGTAGTCCAGCCTCGATCGACATTCTAGCCTCGTTCGGCATTCCAGCCACGTTCGGCATCTCCCCTCGATCGGCATTAATCCTTGTTCAGCCTGCACTCTCCACTCAACACATTACCTCGATCGGCATAGAGATATCGTTCGTCATTTTGCCGTTCGGCATTTGTGGTTCGGCACGCAGAGGTTACTCACTTTAGGCTGAGATATCTGGCTACTAAGCCCACCAGTGAAGTCCAACCCATCTTCGTCTATAAATAGAGAGGCAGGGGCACAGTGAAAGGGACCTTTTTCTGAGAACACTGGGGAGACTCTGCCGCTTTCAAGGCTCATCCTTTTTACTTAGCAATTGCATTCAAGTAATTGGTGTACGAATTGTATCTGTAATCGATTATCAAGAAAATCAATAAAGATTAACTTCAAAGTGGACGTAGGCAATTACACCGAACCACTATAAATTTGGTGTTCTTGTTTCCCGCATTCAATTTAGCATATTGCTCTCTGTTCACATTTACTTTCTTCATTTATCTCTCTACACAATCTTTCTTAAAGAGGTTAGTGACCAATTTTGGTGCTAACACTTTGGTGCTTTCACCGAGAATCGAATTCTCAGGCCACAAGGATCTGCTTTGAAGCTACTGGATTGAATAAATCCCCCGAAGGAGATCCGAGTCATTCATAGGACGCCCGTCGATTCTACTCAGAGTTCTTACCAATAACTCTACAATGGGAAGACCACGTACCAGATCAGCCTCTCATAACGCGGACGCCCATGAGACCGCTAGCGTACAACAAGTGGGACCTAGCAATTAGCAAGCAAATCTGGGTGCAGGGACTACCGCCTAGGACCAAATGCAAGTTGTCACCAGAATAGAGTTCAACGACTTGATAAGAGAGCTCATGGAAAGCAGGAGACAACTTGGAGAGCAGATGCAAGCTAACGCCAATCTTATGGCTCAACTCACTCAACAACAGCATCAGAATGCTGGGGGTAGTCAAGCTCCTTACTCTTCATCTGACAGCTCGACTTCGTCCGATGAACCTCCCTAGGCGTAGACGCCGCAAGACTGAAACTACGCAGGCAGGTGCTGCCGATCGAACAACTGGGGATCATTTACACCTCGAAGACCGCAACCGAGCAGGAACGGGAAACTTAGGGGCTGGAGCGTAGGTGGAGGCTGGACGCCCGGCTCACCAAGATGCCAATGATGCCGAACCTCAAGATGCATGTCTGGCAGATCACCAACAGAGGAGGCATCAGCCTGATCAATCCCGTAGGACAGACTCCAACCTTCCATCTTCCATACAAACCCCAGACCTAACAGCTATGATCAGACAGTTGATGAAAGAGAATCAAGGCTCGTCGAATGATGATTGGGGGGTATCCAGGAGTCATACTCCGTTCACAGACACTGTCCTACAGGCTGAGTACCCCAGGAAGTTTAGCATGCCAACTATCCCGGCTTACGAAGGAAAGACTGATCCCAGGCAGCATGTGATGAGGTACGAATGGATAATGGATTCAGCTAGAGTGAATGATGCAACCAAGTGTAGATGCTTTCCAATAACTCTATCTAGGATCGCTACCATGTGGTTCACCCGACTTCCTCCGCGGTCTGTATCCAGTTTCGAGGAGTTGGCGAAGAAATTTATAGAACAGTTCAGAATACATACAACTCGTCCAAAGGACGTGATGTCTCTATCAAGTGTAATCCAAGCTCCTAAGGAGTCGTTGAAGGAGTATTTGCAGAGATTCCATGTTGCGGCTACTGAAGTTAGTAATCCCAATGACCACGCAATTCTTATGGCTGTGATGCGAGGTGTAGATCCGGATTCAGAGTTTGGAGATTGGCTAGCAGGAAAACCTCCAACTATGCTAGAGCGTTTTTACTCAAAGGCACATCAGTTCATAAGAAGAGAGTAAGTCAGGTGGATAAGGCGAGATAAGGCACCGGGGCCTATTCAGGAGACCATGAAAAGCAACATTGCTGTGAAGCAATCCGGAGACAACTCGGGGAAAGTTCAGGTCAATGTCCAGAACAAGCCCGGGCAATCTAAGGAATCCGAAGGAAGAAATCAGGGGAAGAAGAGAGAAGCGGGGAAATGGAAGCCGAGAATTCCAACCTACAACGAGTACACCCCACTAAATGCATCTCTTGAAAATATTTACCTATCAACTTGCAATACCTTTCAGTACAGAAAGCCGTGCCCAAAGGAGTCAACCGAGGAACAAAAGCGGACCGGGAAGTATTGCCGCTTTTATGAGACTTATGGGCACAATACTGAAGAGTGCAGACACCTACACGACGCTATAGAGAAGTTGATTAGGCAGAAAAAGTTACAGGAGTTTGTAAAGAATCCACAAGAAGGTGGACAGGGAACGCCCAATCCCGGTCGTGCACCAGCTCCACGTCACCCCGAGGAGCCTGCTCGGACCGTGGGTAGACTGGTCATAAACACGATCATCGGCGGACCTCACCCTGCAGATAAGAACTGGCAAGAAATGGAGCGGTATGCTAATTCCCTGAGGCATGCAGATTTTGAGTGTTGTTCCAACGTGGAGGATGGGACCCCCGCTAAACAGCTGCGCATGATGACAGACGATATAGTATTCAGGAGCAGAGATGCTGACCAGGTGGAGGCTCCCACCATTGACCCAATGGTCATATCTGCGACAATCGGGCCGGCTTTTGTGAAAAGAATTTTGATTGATTGTGGAAGTTCTATCAATATCATCTTCAAGAAGGATTATGACCAGATGAAGATGGAGATGAAGGATTTGAAGCCATCTAAAGCTCGTATACATGGATTTAATGGCGCAACGACTGATGTTGTGGGGTATGTTGAGTTGCCAGTTGAACTGGGGCAAGGTGAGCATATGAGGGTGCGAATCCTACCTTTCGTACTTTTGGATGTAAATTCTCCATACAATGTGTTTCTGGGTCGACCGGCCCTGGCTGAGTTTAGGGCAACATTGGCCCCGTGGTGTTTGACTTTAAAGTTTCCGACTGACAAAGAAGTAGGTGTTGTTCATGGCGACCAAGCGACCGGTCGTGCATGTTATGTGGCTGAGCTCCGAGAGGCCCAGCGGAGAGAGAAAGGAAAGGTTGCAGACAATTCCGTCCGCATTCAGAATACCGACAATTGACAAGTAATGCCCGAGCCCTGGCTCGGGCAAAATTCTCGAATCTTCAGAGACATAGATCCGAGAGACGACGATGAGGAACCCAGGGAAGAAAAAGCAGCACCGGCTGAACTGACGATTGACATTTCAGTCAGCCGAGATGATCCATCACGAGTACTGAAGATTGGATCACAACTCAGCCCCTCAATGACTGAAGACCTCAGTGATTTCCTCCGAGCGAATCTCGATGTTTTTGCTTGGACACATTCCGACATGTGCGGGATTTCTCCCGCTATTACGAGTCATATGTTGAACATAGACCCGAAGTACGTCCCAGTTAAGCAAAAGAGGAGAGGAATGGACCCGGAGAGGTCCGCTGCTCTCAGAGAGGAGGTGGACAAACTCAAAGCCAATGGGTTCGTCCGCGACGCCCTCTACCCTGAATGGGTATCAAACCCCGTGCTGGTGAAAAAGGCGAACAGAAAATGGAGAACCTGCGTAGATTATTTCGATTTGAACAAAGCATGCCCCGAGGACAGTTTCCCATTACCTAGAATTGATCAGTTGGTCGACTCCACTGCAGGACACGAGTTGTTGTCATTCATGGATGCGTACTCGGGATACAATCAGATCCCGATGCACATTCCGAACCAGGAACACACCAATTTCGTCACAGACGTTGGGCTATATTGCTATGTAGTAATGCCTTTCGGATTGAAAAATGCGGGGGCGACGTACCAACGTTTGGTAAATCGAATGTTTAAAGACCAGATTGGTAGAACAATGGAAGTATATGTGGATGACATGCTCGTGAAGTCACAACAGTCAAACGACCACATTCGAGACTTAGCAGAGATGTTTGACATACTCAGATATTATGGGATGAAGATCAACCCTCTGAAGTGTTCCTTCGGCGTTGCGTCGGCGAAGTTTTTGGGATTCATTGTTAATGCCCGGGGAATTGAAGCTAACCCGGAAAAGATTCAAGCTATTCGAGACGTACAAGTGCCCAGAACTATAAAACAGGTGCAAAGATTGAATGGAAAGGTGGCTGCGCTAAGTCGATTCATATCCAGAGCCACAGACAAGTGTATTCCCTTCTTCGATATAATAAAGAAAGAAAAGAGGAATTTCGAATGGACATCCAACTGTGAGGAAGCGTTCCGAGATCTGGTAAGGCATTTGGAAAGTCCTCCGGTGCTGTCGAAACCAGTGGACCACGAAATGCTGTACGTATACTTGGCCATATCCCCGCAAGCTATAAGTGCGGCTTTGGTCTGCGAGGAGGATCGAGTCCAAAAGCCGGTGTATTACGTTAGTAAATGGTTAACGGGGGCAGAAAGAAATTACCCTAAAATTGAGAAATTGGCTTATTGCTTGGTGATTGCATCATGTAAGCTGCGTCCATACTTTCAAGCACACTCAGTTAGTATCTATACCGATCAACCCCTGCGACAGGTACTCCAACGACCAGAAACTTCTGGAAGGATGTTAAAATGGAATATCGAGTTGAGTCAGTTCGATATTACCTACCTGCCACGAAGAGCCATACAAGGACAAGCATTAGCGGATTTCATCGCTGAGTTTACAGTATCAGACGAATCAGATGGTCACAGTGTCATTCCCCCCATTCAATGGAAATTGTACACCGATGGGGCATCAAACGACCGTTGCTCTGGGGCTGGTGTAGTTCTTGTAACTCCAGAAAATCGATCGATTTGTTATGCTTTGAAGCTCAATTTCCCAGCTACGAATAATGAAGCAGAATATGAAGCATTGATTGCTGGTTTAAAGCTTGTTGGAGAACTCGGGGTAAAATCAGTGTAAATCTTTTGTGACTCACAGCTGGTGGTGTACTAAGTGCGAGGAGATTACCAAGCAAGGGGACAAAAGCTTGCTCCGTACCTTGCTCTGGTTCAGGAACTATTGGCGAACTTTGAACATTATGACATTTCGCATGTCCCGCGTGAGCAGAACAAGGAAGCCGACTCGTTGGCCAAATTCGCAAGCACCGGCGATGCACAGCAGATGGGATTAGTTCCCGTCGAAACCTTACATGCTCCAAGCATAGATGTGATGGAAGTCGATTTTGTGTTGGAAACGAAAATCGAGAAGGAGTCGTGGATAATCCCATTCAAACAATACCTGCTAAACGGGACTTTGCCCGAAGGAAGAAGCAAAAGACGACAGGTCATTCGCAAAGCCGCACGATATGTAATGCAGGGAGGAGTAATGTATCGAAGGTGGTTCTCGGTTCCCTTACTACGGTGCATCGCCCATGATGAGGCGAAGCGGGTCTTGGAGGAGGTTCACGAAGGAGAATGTGGCGACCATACTGGGGGGCAGACACTAGCAAAAAAGATCCCCCGCTACAAATACTATTAGCCAACTGTGAATCGGGATGCTACAGACTATGTAAGAAAATGTGACAAGTGTCAAAGATACGCAAAAATCCCGAGAGCTCCATCAACGGAGCTCACGCAAATGGTTAGTCCTTGGCCGTTCGCAATCTGGGGAATCGACATAATCGGTTCTTTGCCTATATCCAAAGGTGGTGCAAAATACGCGATAGTTGCGGTCGACTACTTCACAAAATGGGCCGAGGCAGAGCCTTTAGCCACAATCACCTCCAAGAAGGTCATTAATTTCGTTGTACGAAACATTATATGCCGCTTTGGCCTCCCGCGAACCATCATTACAGACAACGGAACTCAATTTGAAAGTAGAGAATTCAAAGATTTCTGTTTAAAGTACGGCATTGAGAAAAAGTTCGCCGTCGTTGCTCATCTGAAGGCTAATGGACAAGTTGAAGCCGTGAACAAAATAATCAAGTCCATATTGAAGAAGCGTTTGGAAAAGGCTGGAAGCAAGTGGGTAGATGAACTTCCAACAGCGCTATGGGCTTATAGAACTACCCACAATTCCACGACTGGCCACACCCCATTCGCATTGGCATACGGCTCGGAAGCTGTTATACCCGTGGAGCTTGAAGTTCCATCGCATCGGGTGACACATTATGATCCTAGGACGAATCATGATCTCTTGTTGGAATCACTGGACTTCGTTGATGAAAAACGCGAAGAGGCTGAGTTAAGGGCGGCAGCATACAGGCACCGAGTTAAGCGATATTACAACGAAAAGGTCCGCCCAAGAATCTTTGATGTGGGTGATCTCGTTTTGAAATGAGTTTTCCCGGTACCATCACGTATGAATCCCAACTGGGAAGGTCCATATGTCATTGAGCGGAAGCTTGGAGAGGGAACTTTCAAGCTAGCGACCGTTGATGGCATGACACTCCCCCGAGCGTGGAACAGTGAACATTTGCGACGTTATTATATTTAGCCTGTTTCTTCCCTATTTTAGGTGCAATTGTTTCCCGTATGTTTTTATTCCATTGATTCTTAGTTTCCTTTTAAGCATGTAATCGGATGATTTAGTTTATTAATAAAGGCTTGAAGCCATCTTTTCTATGAATTACCGATGTTTCTATGACTTATAATCCGGTGGCAAACAACTGGAGTTACATTATTCTGTCTGACGTACGAACTCGCATAAACGACTTAAATTTCTAGGTTCCCTGAATGCGGACTGGAGTACTCTAAGTCCCCGGAGTTCGGACTAGAGTATAAAGGACTTAAATCTCCAAGTCCCCTGAATGCGGACTGGAGTACTCTAAGTCCCCGGAGTGCGGACTAGAGTATAAACGACTTAAATCTCCAAGTCCCCTGAGTGCGGACTGGAGTACTCTAAGTCCCCGGAGTGCGGACTAGAGTATAAACGACTTAAATCTCCAAGTCCCCTGAATGCGGACTGGAGTACTCTAAGTCCCCGGAGTGCGGACTAGAGTATAAACGACTTAAAACTCCAAGTCCCATGGATGCGGACTGGAGTACTCTAAGTCCCCAGAGTGCGGACTGGAGTATAAATGACTTAAATCTCCAAGTCCCCTGAATGCGGACTGGAGTACTCTAAGTCCCCGGAGTGCGGACTAGAGTATAAACGACCTAAATCTCCAAGTCCCCTGAATGCGGACTGGAGTACTCTAAGTCCCCGGAGTGCGGACTAGAGTATAAACGACTTAAATCTCCAAGTCCCCTGAATGCGGACTGGAGTACTCTAAGTCCCTGGAGCGCGGACTAGAGTATAAACGAATTAAATCTCCAAGTCCCCTGAATGCGGACTAGAGTACTCTAAGTCCTCGGAGTGCGGACTAGAGGATAAACGACCTAAATCTCTAAGTCCCCTGAATGCGGACTGGAGAACTCTCAGTCCCCGGAGCGCGGACTAGAGTATAAACGACTTAAATTTTTAAGTCCCCTGAATGCGGACTGGAATACTCTAAATCCCCAGAGCACGGATTAAAAAATGTTCTAAGTACCAAAGATGTGAAATAAGAGATGTACAATTCTAAAGAATCTCCAACCAATGTGAAAATGGATTGGAGGCTCATGTAACTAATAAGAACTTGAGTTTCGACCACAGTTATACAGAAAGCTAAAAAGCAGAAGTCATTCGAAAGACAAAGAAACCAAACTTTATTCATTAATCCAAAATGGGGTTATACAACCACTCCTTCAAAGCTCGGAGTCAAAAGTCTATTTACGTAAACTACGAAAATGAATAAATAAAAGTAATTACATGATCTAATCTAACCCTCGTTGAACGAGTGTAGCAGCTACTTCTTCGATTTCTTTAATTTCTTTTCCTCCTTTGTTTCCTCAGACGACCCCTCCCCCACACGCTTTCTCTTGGACGTTTTGCTCGCCAAGGAAGTGGTGCCAGGAGTGGGAGGAGGAACATCCAGTGGTTTGGATTTGCTAGGAAGGATGACTTTCAAAGGCCTGTTCAGTGGGTCGTCAAGTTCTACTACTTGAGACTCGATCTTGACCTCAACTTTCTTCTTTTTCTCTTCCTCAAGTTGTTCCTTCATGCTCAATTTAGAAGTATGTTCAGTGGCGCTCGTAATCTCAATTTCGTAACTCCCTTCGACGGGGGACGAAGTTTCAGACTTATCATCGTCAAGCGCCCCAATCACCTGAGCATCAGGACCGGGAGTAACTCCCGCGTGAGTAGCATCGCTCGTTTTCCTCATCTCCTCCTTGGCATCATTGCTCCTTGGAGTCGGTTCAGGGTTAGAGCAGCCTGCATAAAAACACAAAGGACGAACGTTAGAATCAATAACTTCTCGCCGAAAGCGACAGATTTTTGAACTTCAAGAAGAAGAATTTTATACCGGTTTCTTGTTGGCTTTCAGCCGTGCGAGGAGTCTCACCCTCTAGAATGGGGGAAAGCACGTGAATGCCGAGGCCGGGATCTTCCGGATCGTAACCAACGTGTTGCTCGAATAGATCGAGTGCTGGCCGATCGGCCGATTGAGTAGAAGGAGGAGCCGCAGCCTCGGTTCCAGATGGACCAACTATGTCATTTTTCTCCTTTGATGGAGAAGAGCCTTTTCCAAAGAGGGCCATTGCTGCAGACAAATCTGAAGGCTCGTTCCCCGTGAGAAATTCTTTCACTAAAGCATCTTCAACGACCTCCTCGACGCCCGATTCCACCTTTCTAATCTTTATTAAAGTTTCCCATGCCTCAGCTAGAGATTCGAGATATCCCTCGCCAAGAAAGGTCAAGTCCCGATGCATGAGAACACGGGCGTTGTATTCAGCTATCAGCGGGTCGAACATACATTTGATCTCCTCTCTGCCGGCCTTTGTAGCCGCCTCAAGGCGAGAGTCAATCTCCGCAGATGCTATTCTTTTGCCCTCTTCACGGGCTTCATCCTTCACTATCCTAACCTTAGAAAGCTCATCATCGAGCTTTGCCTTCAAGAGTCGTGTAGCAACAATCTCGTTGCAATATCATTGGGACTCTTCTTGAGCAGCTATCTTCTCTTCCTTCTCCTTAGTGAATAGCTCTCTCAACTCTTTGACCTACAGGGCAAGTGCATCCCTTTCTTTATGAATAGAGTCTTTTTCTAAAGCCAGGGCCCCATAGCGTTGGACCGCTTCATCAAGTTCCTTTTTATGAGTCACCTCTAGACGAGTGATGACCTCCGCAGTATCTTTAGCGCTCTGTTCGGCAGCCTCGAGCTAGGATTTATACGAAGAGAGATCTTCATCTTGATTTTTGATAATGTCCTTATCGAAGATAGCTTCAAGTTTCAGGCGGTCGATTTCCTGTTGACGCTCGACAGAGACTTCCGAGACTTTTTCAACTAAATGAACAAACGCGTCATGTTGAACATAAACGTCGTTGTTGCAAGCGATAGCACTCTGCTTAACCTGTCCCGGAATGTGATGGATTGCTGGAAGGAACTTCAGACCATCAAAGCAGATTTTGGGAAAT
Organism: Allium fistulosum; assembly: GCA_030737815.1. NCBI lineage: Eukaryota > Viridiplantae > Streptophyta > Magnoliopsida > Asparagales > Amaryllidaceae > Allium > Allium fistulosum. The sequence continues at coordinate 414,797,758 of CM060906.1, forward strand.
TTAACTTTAAGCTCGGCCAGCTTCTCCGATATCGTTGGGTCTGCTGCGGGAATAGGGGGAGGTGGCTTTGAAAGTTCCGTTCTCTTACGATGTTCCCAAGACTGTCGTGTGCTTGATGAACCAGAATGTTGATCACGGGGAACATCAGGTTGAGACCCCTTCAGCGAGGACTTCTCTCTGCCTTGTTCTGTTTGAGAAGGAGGATCACGGGAGTGTGAAGACTGGCTGTGTGTTTTCTTTCGATAAGTCGACTCTTGGAAACGGTTGTCTCGGTCTCCATAGTCTTCTCTGTCCCGGCGCTTCCGGTGCCCGAATCCCGGCCAGAATGATGAAAAATGGATGAGCCGTGAAGACGATCGAATCTGTGGGAGCGTCCCATGTCACCTGCATAGAAGGAGAATAACGACAAGTTAGAAAAGATCGGGGTGACGGCTAAGATTGAAGTGCAGGGTGAAGTGCGCGTGTCCGTGTGTGTCCTAGTGTTTCCCCCTGACGGACCAGTTTCTTTACTAACTGGAGTTTTATCTCCCTGGACTTGGGCCTGAACTCCCGTATCGCCTCTAGCGGGTGAATGAAGCTTGAGGGCCTCTGGATTTTCGAAACCGTAGTTGAGTAGATCGTCAGGTATGGTAAGGTTCGACAGACCTTTCAGTGAACTTTCTAAGGGTTGAGGGGAAGGTTCTCTCTCCTCTGGAATAAACGTGACTTTAGAAGTTTCACCTACTTTCTTCCTCCTCAACTTATAGGTCATTTTCTTCTTTCCCTTTGAAGGGGAAGATGACGTCTCAATATCATGGAGTTCGACCGTCGGGTCCTGAGTGGGACTAATATTTTCACCCGATACTTCGGGCGTCTTGCCTTCTCTAATTTCTCCCTCTTCTGGCGTGTCAGGGGCATTACGTGTTGAAGGCCCAGCCTGCCTTTTTCCCTTGCCTGCAGCAGGTCTGGATAGAGTGACGCCTTGGGGAAGGTTTATTCGGCGACCTTCCGTCAGCAGCCCGAATCTCGCAAGTGACTCATTTGAAATGAGGGATTTGATGTCCCGATCTTCTGCGGGGAGAGCTCGGATAGTTGCCACTGCTTCAGAGTATCCGGAGCCTTCGGGACGTGGAGTGATACCTGAAAAAGTGGATAAAGAGTCATAAAAGATGCAGATTCCACCAAATTCAAGTGTTGATCTAGAAAACGAACTTACTCCCTTCCACCCATCTCCTAGCGAAACCGGAAGGACAACGAACGTAGAACCACTCTTGCTTGTACTGGGAAAATTTGCTCCATGCCCCAGTTAGGATTTGGCATTTACTATATGGCTCTAGAAATATGAAAGACGGGCTATCCGACCGTCTGTTGAAGCGATAAATATAACGGATATCGCCTCGAGTCGGAAGCCTGGAGAAGACACTCATAAAGAGGATGCAAGTGCCATATAAGAAAGCATGACTATTCTGAGGCAGTTGTCAAGGAGCGATCTCGATGTATTGCAATAAGTCACGAAGGAAGGAGTTGAAAGGTGGAACGCTGCCGACCCAGCACATAAACTTATTGCAGGCTGTATACCCGGCTGGGGGCGATCATTCCCCGAAGGAACTAACACGTCATCGAAAGGGATTCCGTGGACAGAGCATATCCGACGGAGTGTACTTTCGTTAATCTTTGAGAACTGTGAATCGGCTGGGTCATCTAAGAAAATAGCTGCCTCCAGAGCGTCAGGAGCTAAGTCGACGGATGATATCGTGGCGCTCGGTAAGTTTTGAGCAGGGCTAGTTAACGGATCCGAAGTATCTACAACTTCTTGTCGAGAGGATGGCCCAGTTCTGTCTGAGATCGTAGCAGAGCTAGATTTTCTAGACATCTCTACTGAAGATCAAATCCAACAAAGCACCTGTTTGAACTATACTTGAAAAACAATTAACATTAGACTTAACAACGTAAGTATTTCCCCCCGTGTGGTGTGTGAACTAGTGCGATTATTCAAGTGTAAGTGCCAAGCGAACAAAAAGATATTGGATTGAGAAAATAAGTTTGAGCTTCAAATTGTCGTCTTTGAAGACCGTCATCGCTGACCGTCAACGAAGGCTTGTCGCAAGACGATTTATATTTTGAACTCAACATCGTCACTGCATTTGGATGGTTATTAACTATTAAGTAGAATTAAGTCCAACTTTTCAGCAATAATAAAAACATAGAAGTTATCAGTCCGGATTATTTGATATGCTTTGTTGTTTAAGTTCGTCCTTGTTCATTAACGTATGTTCGGGCATGGGATGTGTTAGGTCAACTGTGAGTTAGGTTCGATTAGAATTGCTGTTGTGCACAACTCCTCTATCACCCACCATTGCCGTTCGGCGTAAGGGAGTCATGTCGAACCACAACATGCCGAGCTGCCTCGCTCGGACTTCCACACTTCTTACTATCTTCCCACCGTTCGGCATAAGGAAACCATGTTGAACCACAACATGCCGAGCTGCCTCGCTCGGCCTTCCATACCTCCATCTGACTCCTACACTGTTCGGCATAGGGTAGACATGTCGAACCACCTACATGCCGAGCCGCAATGCTCGACACCCCGTACTTTACAACAATTTATCCTTCTCCTTCATCCTTACCGAACGACTTGGTCGACTCGCTCGGCAAGTCATACCGGGCTGCCTCGTTCGGCATTCTAGCCAATTTCTACTCCTCCTCTGCTCTTCCCTCCAACCTCGTTCGGCATGAAGGAACCATGCCGAACCACAACAGTACATTTCCACTAACTCCCTCCTTCACATACCTCTGCCCTCCTTTCCTTTCCTCCTCACCACCCACCTTAGAACGTATCCTTAACACTTCGATTTCCTTATCCACGCGACTCCTATTAGCCACGGCTGTACAAGAGATTCACGAACTTAAATCTCATGCTAAGTTAATTAACCAGGGGAAACTGTTTAAAAGGGCGGATCATTACCTAGTAATTGGCTCAAAATTTGGAGGAATTCTGGAGTAAGGAGCGCTGGCTAAATTAGTTTCGATTTATTTGGGGAAAGAAGGGAGGCGACGTATGATGTTCAAGGAAGGAAGGGTGGTAAATTCTTTGGAGTCTGTTAGAAGGCGAGGTTCGTAAGTACAGAATAGCAGAGATAAAAGTAAGAAAAAAAGAAGGAGAAAGGTAGCTCTGACCTTTATAGGGGGAATAAGGGAAGTTGAAGGGACCATGACCGGTAGAACCGGTCAAAGCACAAGCCTCGTTCGGCATCAGCTCTGTCTCTCGGCATTTGTATGTCGTTCGGCATCAGCGTGCCGTTCGGCATACATTGCCTCGATCGGTATTCAAGAGAAAGTACCATTGAGAAGACTAAGCCAAGGCTCGAAGCGAAGCACAAAGAACTCATGATTCAAAGTGCATCACGATCGGCCACATGAAGCACTTTAGGGGGCAAGTGTTACCTGGAGATTTGACCAGGCAACTAGGTCGTTCGGCATTCAGAGGTCGACCGGCATCGGAAGCCTCGTCCGGCATTCAGGCTCGTACGTCAATCAAAGGTCGTTCGGCATTCAGAGGTCGACCGGCATCGGAAGCCTCGTTTGGCATTCAAGCCTCGTCCGGCATTCAGGCTCGTACGTCAATCAAAGGTCGTTCGGCATTCAGCCTCGACCGGCATTCCAGCCTCGATCGGCATTCAAGCCTCGTCCGACATTCAGGCTCGTACGCCAATCAAAGGTTGTTCGGCATTCAGAGGTCGGCCGGCATCGGAAGCCTCGTTCGGCATTCAAGCCTTGTCCAGCATTCAGGCTCATTCGTCAACCAAAGGTCGTTCGGCATTCAACCTCGACCGGCATTCCAGCCTCGATCGGCATTCCAACCTCGATCGGCATTCCAGCCACGTTCGACATTCCAGCCTCATTCGGCAGTCCAGCCTCGATCGGCATTCTAGCCTCGTTCGGCATTCCAGCCACATTCGGCATCTCCCCTCGACCGGCATTGATCCTCGTTCGGCCTGCACTCTCCACTCAACACATTACCTCGATCGGCATAGAGATATCGTTCGGCATTTTGCCGTTCGGCGTTTGTGGTTCGGCACGCAGAGGTTACTCACTTTGGGCTGAGATATCTGGCTACTAAGCCCACCAGGGAAGTCCAACCCATCTTCATCTATAAATAGAGACGCAGGGGCACAGTGAAAGGGACATTTTTCCGAGAATACTGGGAGGACTCTACCGCTTTCAAGACTCATCCTTTTTACTTAGCAATCGCATTCAAGTAATTGGTGTATGGATTGTATCTGTAATCGATTATCAAGTAAAGCAATAAAGATTAACTTCAAAGTGGACGTAGGCAATTACGCCGAACCATTATAAATTTGGTGTTTTTGTTTCCCGCATTCAATTTAGCATATTTCTCTCTGTTCACATTTACTTTCTTCATTTATCTCTCTACACAATCTTTCTCAACGAGGTTAGTGACCAATTTTGGTGCTAACAATCTTCTACTACATCTGCAACCCTTTCGAAGGGGCTCCTCGGCAAAAGTGATGATGCCAATGAGGTCGAAAGCAGTTATTCACCTTAATAAGAAGGCATACCTTCCGACATGGTCGAAAGGATAAGAATGAACTTTTCGACATGATCAAAAGGAATGGAAAGTCAATATGAATAGCTGTCTTCGACTCATCCAAAAGAAGGGTTTTGAGTTAAATGTTTCTTCCTTTGCCTGCATTTCTAATTTAACCACCGAAACCGTTTCGACTTGGTCAATCAGGTCGAAAGGTGGGTTTTGAAAGAAGCAATCTCTTTGACATCCTTATCTTATATGACCTCATTTGCCATTCACATAGCTTTGCTGAATGTTGACAAGTTCTCTTGCTAACAATATTTTTCATATTTTTTATCGACAACTGAAGCTTTTCTTTAAGAGATTTAGCTTTGGTAGATTTTGGCTCCTTTTCGTTCTTTTCTCTGCAAATTATAAAAAAAATTAACTTTTGTATTAGCTTTGCAATTATTAGGCAGGCAACTATTTTCCATTCACTTTTTATAATAGCATTTCACTGTTTTATTAGGAGATTTACCTTTTTGTCAATAAGCACTTTATTTTGCTTGGAGTAACTTCTAGTAGTGTCCATTTAGAAAACGTTGGTTTATTATGTTGATAACTTAGTTTTAGAGGAATTATTTCTGTAATATTACAGAACCAATACTGCACAAAGAGGTATTAGGTGTTAGTTTAGTTTATGATAAAAATTAAAAAAAGATAAAATGAGTTATTAAAGTTTACCAATAGCAGGGTTATGCATGTCCGTATTTTTCTTAAACTATCTTTATGTTTCTCACTTGCTCCATCAAATGTTTTCCTATTGTTGCTGGCTAAGAAATAGTTTTCATTTGCTTCAATCTATGAACATATGGAATCGGCACCAAAAGAAATACTGAGTTTGGATTGGAGAATAAGTATGTTGAAATCAAATACATAATAAGTAATCTTACAACATCAACCGTATTTTCTGTTTTTTGGCTTTTTAATGCTACCGGATGCTTATTTTGATATCCTTTGCTTAGATCATTTTTGAATTGCTAAAATATTGCTGTTTGATTGCTTTTATTTTAGAGTTCATTTCAAATTCTTTCAAATTAGATGCTATGTTGGTTGTGATGCCTTCATTTGAGAATCAAAAAATTGTTGCGATGTCACTTTCTTTCAAAATTGCTTTTATATGTCCAAAATAAAAATAGTTTTCTTCGGTTGAATAATATTCTTATATCATATCTATTGGAGCAGATTCTTTCGATACTTCCTTAGTTCTTATAGCTTCTTCGAAGAACGGATTGATGATGTTAATGAATGAAGTTTTCTTCAATAATTCCATGTGTGCTTCTAGAAGAAGCTTTTCTTTTATTAAATTTTCTACTAATGTATGGAAAGACTTAAAGCTACTTCTATAGCTTTCTGAATTTTCATTTGGCTCTTCTTCTTTCTATTTCTTTGAAGGTGTTTGTTTACTACTACTTCTTGTTCATAGTGTTTTCTCTTGAGAGATAAAAGAGGAACATCATCTTCTGATGGTATATATGTTGAAGATTTTGATATTGGAGTTGTTGGAGCTTCCAAATTTGAGGATTCTGTGTTTTGAAGTGATTCAAGTTTGTGATAAGATTTAGGTAAATTTTAAAATTTCCTAGCTTTTAATGGTACTACTCTTTTTATGCTGCAACTTTGTGTCTTCTTCGTTGTACCTGTAAAGGTTTTAAAATTACCAAATTAGTGTCATATACATAAGTAGCAAATATAGGTATGGCAAATATTTGCTCGACAAATATCTGCCTGGGTAATATGTCCCATGATCTCTTTTTTATTCCACTCTAATCTACTTTTCATTCATTTCTTTTTACTTGTTTTAAGTTAAAATTTTATGCATCTTTTCAGGCATCTTGAAGATTTGAAAAACAACCGTAATTTAAATAAAAATGAAACATTGGAGTAGTTCAGCAAATCACATGGTTACTCTTAGTTGTTTCAACATGCATATTGTGTAATATCCATTTGATCAAGTTTGTTTAAATGCTTTTCCAAAACAAAATAGTGTACGCTTTTTATATAAATGTATATATATAAAAAATTTCAATCTACCAAAAACCTAAACTTTGTTTTACAAATATTTAATATTTTTAGTATTTGTATTACAGAAATTATATGCATAAAATTACAATATTAAATTGTTTGGCAAATATTTGTCATCTTTATTTGTGTTAAAGGTTTTTGTAATATATACTGCTATTTTTAAAATAAATTTATTAATGTAAATATTTCCTATACTCACTTAATTATTTAATTTTACACTACAATTATAAGCTACCATCAATCAAAACTACATTTATGAGTTATTAGATATTTTTAGTTCTTGTATTAAAAATATTTTAATATTTGCAAGGTTAATATTATGGCAAATATTTCCAGTAGTGATTAATTCCTCATCAACCCATATTGATCTCACAATATTTTCCAAGTAAATATTATGGCAAAATATTTGCAATTATTTAGCTAGGTAATCTACATATATAAGCAATTACCGATAATAACTTATGACAAATATTTGTCATTTATCATTTTTCATTTCATTATACATGAATCTTCAATTCTAACCTATCTAGTATCAAAATAATATATATCAAATATTTATCATAAGTTCCCTTTTACTTATATGCACAATATAAATACAGCAAAACCGAAATTCAGATTACCTTTTGTACTTTATTTTCTGGATTTTTAGTTTGAACCGATGCATGTTCGTCACAATAGTTATCTTTGGTTGCTACATTCGAACATTGAATATCTTTTTCTGCAAATTTGCATATATTTTCCATTTTTATGGGAAACAACTTCAATTTCTTCTTGCTTGGGTTTAGTTACTTGATTGAAACTATAATCGGTAGTTTTACTTCTATTCCGTCGATCGAAAGCGTAAAGAAAACTTAATTTGCAAATTCAGTAATTTGTTCGAACTCAAGCTTTCATGCTTTTATTTGTTCGATCGAATGACTGAAGAAAGCGGGTAGGATTATGTGGGGTTATGTTTTTTAATTATTTAATAATAGGGACATAGATTATAATTTGTAAACGGGAGGGATGTGGGCCTAATTATTTTCAAATGGTGGGGTATGGGCCAAAATTTCCCCTAAAATAATCCCTTAAAAGTATTTTCTATATCCAAATGTCATTTATACTAAATCAGCCTTTTCCGTTGAACACCATCTAAACAAATTTTCCTCAAGTTAAATATTTTATTTTACTAAATCACTTTGAGTCCAAAACATACATTTTCCTTCTTAAATAAAGCACCTTTAAAAATCTGATTTTTTTTTAGTATAACTTTTCAAGTCAAAATTTGATAAAAATATGCCTGCTTATTAAGGTTAGGTCTTAATATCACATGTGTGTCACTTGGGTTATAACCAACACTTATCCCCTCCCTTAAGTTCTCATTCTACAACATACCTATAGTATTTATTTCCCACTTAAAGGTCGCTATAAACAACTAACACTTTAGAATGAGGTAATGGTTGTAATGCACACAAAACATATAGTCATTAACAAGAACGCTCTCTCATTCTGTATATTTTTAACCCAACCAAAATTTTAAATTAACCTACCGTAAATGGTTAAATTTACACAAGGCTCAGGGAGTCATTAAACCTAAGATCTGATACCAAGTGTAACGCCACATTGATTATAATGTCTAAAATCAATTATAAAACGTCACAATATGATTGCAACTAATTTTGATATTAAAAGCAGTGGATCGTTTGGTTTAAAATTTAAATTTAAAAAACACTATGAAAATAAAAAAAACCTTACGGTAGAGTCAACCATTAATATAAATGAGCATTAACTCAATAATACAATTATTTTACAATATCATCGCATCAAATTATATTTCAATACATCAATCATTACTAACTCATGAACAATACAACAATGGTATAAAAGTATATACCAAATCAACTATCCACAATATAGCCTAAATCCACTTTTTCATTCCATCTTCTACTCCAACCTGTAACTTCACACCTGCATATATATATATCTGTGTGTGTGTGTATATATATGTATGTATGTGTATGTGTATGTATGTATATAATAAAAGGAATAGGGTATCAACATGTTTAAACTGCACCCAACCTTATACACTACAACCATAGGCTCGATAGCTATTGCATAGGAAAATATTACCTACGTATTCCTTTTGGGGGATTAAGTCCATGTAGTTCTATTTTCAACTCTTCCCTTGCATCCAAATACTTGTTAGCACATGACAACCATAGCATCCATGCAACCATTGCAACCAATGCAACATTACTCCTACTAAACCATTCCAATCGATCATCATAAATGTATGGTAATAATAATAATAGCATACTTAGTCATTAAACATTACAAACATTTGACAGCACATAATGTCAACCTTAAACATCAAATAAGCTAATCACAGCATATATACTCACATATATTAACCATCAACTATTAGTAAAACACCATCGATGTAAGTATAAACCAATTAAATGTGTACTAAGCCTCTATATGAATAATACAAACAAAAAGTCGTTAAATATGAAATGAATCACTATATCAGTAACACAAACACTAATACAACAAAACCATAGTTAACTACACACACGTAGTAATAATAGAAAAATATTACACTCAGATCCAAATGCGATTTCATCGTCATAAAACAACATATTCAAACAACAATTAAATACATTATTAAATAATAATAATAATAATGATGATGATGATGATGATGATGATAAGCTTTCCAATTTTAGTTTAAAATAAAATTTTCTATTATTATTTATGAATATACTCATAAATTCATAAATAATAACGTTATTAAATTTCTTCCATTAATATCTTTTTTATTTATTAAACCATTATGATTTATAAAATCATCCAAAATCTATATATAATCTTGTTTACTATTTATTTATCTAATTTTCCCCTTTACAAGCAATTTCACCTATTTTATTTTAATTAATTCCATTCATATCTTAAATCCACAATTAATTACTATTAAAAAATCCAATAATATAACAATTAACGGAAACGATCAACCCAAGGCACAACATATTTACAATATCCAAATAATTACTAATATATCACAACATATATATAAATAATTATAATTTTTCACCAATGGATATGCATTTAATATTTTAAAATTCAATTACTAAATTAAATTAAATCATATGAATTCGCTTTTACAAAAAGCCTCGACGCTTAGCAATCCTAGCAACAAATCATCCAAAATTCTTACATGAGTTTAACAAAAGAAACCGCGGGTAAAATGAGTTCATATGTGAAAGATATAGAGGTTAAAAGTTTCAAAGTTTAAATTGTAATTAACTAAAATATGTGGACCTATTTGAAAATTATCTTCTCCTCTCCATCATTCAAGGGTAGGCCAACCATCACCGTTGACTTTGCAAGCCGCAGCTGACAATCTATGTGGATCGTATATGTATATAATATATGACAAGTGGATGAATAATAATATGAATTGCACAGAATAATAACGCAGGTAAAAATTAAAAATAATCGCACCAGGAATTTTATACTGGTTCGGACCTCCCGTCCTACGTCCAGTCCCAAAGCTTCTCTTCGGAATTTCACTAACCAATTAGCCTCACTTCGCCCGGAGGAACAGGCTTATACAAGAATAGTTCTTTGACAACTGTGTGTTCTATACAACACTGATTTTGACTATAAGTACAACTTCTTCCTATAATCTCCTTGAGTAATATGTAGTTTAGGCTTTGATTTAAGGAAGAGATGATAGTGTATTTTTGAGTGCTTCTGTAAATCACAAAGATATTAGTAAGTAGAGAAAGTTCAGAAAATAGCAAGTTAAGTTTCTAACTTTCAATTTCAAGTTTATTTATAGATGGTGAAGAGTTTTGTTTGAAGAGTAGTGACTTTTGATTCATTCTATTTTAGTCTAAGAGTCACAATGTTTGAGAAGAAATAGTCATGATCAAAATAAGGTGATGCAACCCTTTGTTTTGAAGAAGATGTCTTTTGGGGAAAATAGTCGTTGCCCAGCTCAGACGTCTGGACATTTGTGCCAGACGTCTGGTTTGTTAAGATTTTTAAAATAGTACGTTTTACCAGACGTCTGAGCTTATAAGCCAGACGTCTGGTTTGTTACAGAACTTATAACCAGAACATGCTGTCAGATGTCTGATAGTAGATGTCAGACGTCTGACACATGTACACTATGTTTTCTTTGTTTTATTAGTAGTGTGTATAAGCAAGTGTTTGTAAAGATTACTCAAGGAGATTGTACATATCATCTATTTACAAACTTAACAAAATGTACTAGTATAATCACCCTTGTGTCGGTCTTCAAGTCTTGGATGCACAAGTCTACCTGCATATAAATGATATATATACCTATGTATATTAACTCCAACAGCTTGTATAGTTGTTGTCATCGAAATTAAGGTTGTAACATTTTTCCCCTTTTTGATGATGACAACTATACAATTTATTTCAGAGGCTCCCCCTTTTTCCGTAATATATTCTCTCCCCCTTTGTCATTATCGAAAAAGAGTGGATGATATAATAAAAATCATAATACTATAGTAGCATAATAAAAGAGCATAATAAAGTCAATGTTCAAAGCAAAACAAATTATCATAAGTAAGCAAGCGGGAATGAAAAATTAGTAAATAGATCATTGAGAAGAGAAATAACCCCAAAGATTAGATGCAGTTTCATCGTAGACGTGATATTGCCTATTCGTCTGATCATGGTATTCTTCATTTTCTTGAATAGAAAGTCCTTGAAAAGATTGAAAATGTTCGCGATGTTCGATTTCTTGTTGAAAATCATCACTTTCCTCGGTATCCAAAGTGATTGGAGCCTTTCTAGGAGCATGGGTCTGTGAAGGCTCTCCTACCGTTCGAGATCTGGAAGGATGTGTATAAGGTGCTGGAGGAGGTGTACGAGATGGCGATGATGAAGAGCGTGAAGACGACCGTCCTCGAACTTTTCGCAAAACTTTTCCCATAGTTGAAACGACTTTTTCTAAAGTCTTTTCTACTTTAGTCATCCGTATAGAAAAAGATCGTTCTAGGCGGGAAACTTTCGTATTCAAGACATTTTGATTCAAAGAAAGAATACGTTGGTTTTGAAACGTGATATCCCTAATGCTTTCACCCTGTCCTATGGCAACCCTAGCCTCTTGAATTTCGAGGCCAGAGTAATATCCTGTCGATTCAGAAGGCCTTGAACTAGGAGTAGGTTGTATAGGGGTTGACTGTTGTGGTTGAGATTGATGTTCTCGTTGCTGTTGATATTGAGCAAACGGTGTAATAGTCGGAGGAGTTTCAGGAAGATGCATTAGGATAGGAAGCAAATTCCACTTTCCTTTACCGGAAGTTCTTCATATTGTGATAGGAAAGATGATATGTTGTGTGCTCGGAGAATTTTCATAATATAAGGAGCATAAATGATTGTTTGACGTACCGGTGTCCAGAAGCTTTTAATTTTCTTATTGAGACCAATTTACTTTTGTATGATCAAAAATTGCATATAAGGCCTTATGGTCATGGTCATATACTTGCTCATGACTACCTAATCTAGGGAGTTGGTATTGACCAACATTCGATTAAGTAGTCTAGCTTGTGGAAGGAAATAAGTTGGAGATAATTTCCTCATATCGTCTTCCCAAATGAGATGTTTTATAGCATCTCGTGGTTGATATCTCATATCAGGTATGTCTTGTAGCCTTATCCCTGTATATGAGCATTGCAAAATTTGTCCGAGCATTTCGACATTGAACTTAATAATTTCCCCATAAACACTCGACCAAACCCAATTTTCGGGATCAGAGGGGTTCCAAATATAAAGTGAGCACAAATTGATGAAGAATAAAAAGATAGCCAATTGATCAATTTGACCTGAGTTAGAGTCATAATTGATCAAATGGTGAATTTCAGCATTGCTTACCAAATCATCAATTTCATAGTTATAGAATCTTCATAGCGGGTAAAATGGACCATAGTGGATCTTTTTCTTCTCCAAATCTTTAAGTTTCTGCTTGCCATCTCGCTCTACCATCCAATCTTCAATAAATTCATCAGTTACAAAATGTTGAGATGATTGAGAGCTTTGACCGGTCTTCTTACGTTTGGGAAATGGTGTTTTAGACTTGGGTGCCATGGATTTGAAGAATTTTGAGAAAGAGGAGACTGATTTTGGGTTTAGGGTTCTTGAGCTACAGTTTTACGATGAAAAAATGAAGTGAAAAGGAAAAAGATAATTTATAGATGAGGGTAAAAGGTTGTTGCGTAGTACGGTTAGACGTCTGAAAGTGTAAACAGACGTCTGGTCGTTTAGGTAATTTTGAGACAGAGACATGTATCAGACGTCTGAGAGCAATATCAGACGTCTGAGCTGAGTAAGGTTGGTTTCCAGAGAAATGAACCAGACGTCTAGAAGTAAAAAACAGACGTCTGATCTGAAATGATATTTTTTCAGAACGTTGTTCTAGACGTCAAGCATTGATAACAGACGTCTGGCCGTTTAGGTAATTTTAAGACAGAGACATGGATCGTATATGTATATAATATATGACAAGTGGATGAATAATAGTATGAATTGCACAGAATAATAATGTAGGTAAAAATTAAAAATAATCACACCAGGAATTTTATCCTGGTTCGGACCTCCCGTCCTACGTCCAGTCCCGAAGCTCCTCTTCGGAATTTCACCAACCAATTGCCTTCACTTCGCCCGGAGGAACAGGCTTATACAAGAATAGTTCTTTGACAACTTTGTGTTCTATACAACAATGATTTTGACTATAAGTACAACTTCTTCCTATAATCTCCTTGAGTAATATGTAGTTTAGGCTTTGATTTAAGGAAGAGATGATAGTGCATTTTTGAGTGCTTTTGTAAATCACAAAGATATTAGTAAGTAGAGAAAGTTCAGAAAATGGCAAGTTAAGTTTCTAACTTTCAATTTCAAGTTTATTTATAGATGGTGAAGAGTTTTGTTTGAAGAGTAGTGACTTTTGATTCATTCTATTTCAGTCTAAGAGTCACAATGTTTGAGAAGAAACAGTCATGATCAAAATAAGGAGATGTAACCTTTTGTTTTGAAGAAGATTTCCTTTGGGGGAAAATAGTCGTTGCCCAGCTCAGACGTCTGGACATTTGTGCCAGACGTCTGGTTTTTTAAGATTTTTAAAATAGTACGTGTTACCAGACGTCTGAGCTTATAAGCCAGACGTCTGGTTTGTTACAGAACTTATAACCAGAACATGCTGCCAGACGTCTGATATTAGATGTTAGACGTCTGACACATGTACACTCTGTTTTCTTTGTTTTATTAGTGGTGCGTATAAGCAAGTGTTTGTAAAGATTACTCAAGGAGATTGTACATATCATCTATTTACAAACTTAACAGAATGTACTAGTATAATCACCCTTGTGTCGGTCTTCAAGTCTTGGATGCACAAGTCTGCCTGCATATAAATGATATATATACCTATGTATATTAACTCCAACGGCTTGTATAGTTGTTGTCATCGAAATTAAGGTTGTAACAGCCGCCATTACATTACACCGCGATCACCACCATATACTCCTTCGAGACCGCCTACCCCAGTCTCCACTCTTCGGCCATCAATGATGCCATTGAGCACCCCCCGGTCACCGCAATAATTCCAACTGCCACCAATAGTTAGGGTTTAGGAAAACCCTAATCCATAAATTCTAGTTGTTATAGTGCCCTATTCATTAAACCAAACCCAGATCCGAGTCCCACTAGTCGAGCGCTATAATTCCTCTCAATCAATTTTGCCAATTGACGCCTAGATCGGAAATGCCCAAATCGCCATAGTCAACCCACCGCTTGAAAGTTTCCATAGATTTCAGATGGCCTTGGATACTTTTTTGACAAATGGACACCACTCGTCAACTCTGTTCGTCGAGTGCTTCGCAAAGATATATAATTTGATTTGGTTTAAACACTCTGAATTTTAAATCAATTTTGGATTAAAGATAATTATCCACCATTAGCAGATAATTAAGAAATGCTACAAATTAGTAGTGTATTCGATTGATAAGTGATCGAAAAAGGGATGCTATCTAGGGTACTTTTGGAATTTAAAAAGACATGGTGGAAATCCTATGAGACGGGAGATATAGTGATAAAAGTGATAACCTAATCTATACTACAACGGAACAGATCTAAGGCTAATTTACACTCGAGGGGGGATAATGTATTTAAACATTTTATTAATATACTTGTAGATTCTGAACTTTATCACGGATAATTCAAATATAAATAGATTGTGTAATCAAAGAACAATCAAATAATAGTACGTAAATGTAGTAAAAGTAAAGGTAAAGAGACACTAATAATTTTATGTTGGCTCGGATTTCTAATCCTAGTTCATGTCCTGTATCCTGCATAGAATTTCACTAATCACATCTTGACTTTCAATCAGGTGGTAAGAGTGCCCTTTACACTTGACTTTGAGTCAGGTGGCAAGGACATCACTGGAATTTGGCTCGAGTAACCAACACACCATTTGGAATTTGGCTCGGTAAATAGAACACCCTCTGAAATATGACTTAGGTATCTATAACATCTATCATGTCTTTGACTTATAAGGCAGGACAACTCCCTTTACAATATCATCTTAACTTTCATTCGGTTGGTTAAGATCATCCTTTTACAAGTAGTTGTAGTAAACTATAAGAAATTGAATGTTTCTTTCACAATTTCAAGTAGTTTGTTGATACAATCTCCTACAGACCTTCAGCAGTTAAATATCTTTGTATTTGAGTGAAATTGAATGGATATCAAAGAGTTAATGTTATAGAATAGAAGTGAATTTTCTTTGATATTTTATATGGACATAGAGAGAGAGAGAGAGAGATTTGATTTAAAAATCGACAGTACATCATTGAAATGCCAAAGAGAATGAGAGAGATGAAGAAAATAGATAGAATTATTGTTTTAGATTTCAAAATCAGAGGCACATAAATTGATGTTGAAGAGTTGCATTCGTTCACGAAAAGATGGCGCAAAAAGTTGCTTCTTTTAAAACTAAAAAAACATCTCAATGGTCTATATGTTGACATATAAAAAAATATGTCAACATATATATATATATATATGTAGACACACACACTTGTATATGTTCAAAACTACTTGGAAAATGTTTTAAGCTATCTTTCTTTATAAAAATTCTATTAAAATGATGTTATAAATAACTTTAATATTTATTCTTTTATAAAACATGATGAAAATAATTTTTGTGGTTAAGATAATCAAAGAAAGAATATTACTCGGGTCTTTAACATTTTTAATCTAGGACTCGATAATACTGACACAAATGTCTTGAGCTCTTTGTGATTTTGTTCCTGAGTTCTTCAGGTCTCATGAGTCTTCAGATATATCTTGATCAACTCAGCATATCTTGATCTACTATTGATTTATACTGATTAGTTCTTTAAGCTTTCATTCAATAAGCACTTGTATAAACCTGTTTAATATTTCTGACATCGTGCACAATACATTATATAATTCGAGAAAACATTAGTAACAATATTTATATTGTTGTTGTCTTCAAAATCAATACCTCGGGTATTAATAATCTCTCCATATTTGATGATGACAACCATTAAATATTTTGTTATAAAATATAATAATGTTAAGTAAAAACTTCCCTTATCTCCCCCTGAATATATGCTATGTGTCCCCCTTATCTTTTTTCCAATTATATTTTATACATCCTCTCCCGCTTTGTCATCAACTAAAATGGGTGAAATAGTTGTGTGGTGAAATATATATATTTAGATTATTTCTATTCTAAAGTGATGAATATATTATTATGAATGATATAAGGAGTTAAAATATTTCTACACCTAGTGATTAATACTATATGATAATTATAGATTATATAGAGAGTTATTAGTTTACTTTAGTGAAATTATATTATATTAAGTCATCAAAAGCCAACAAAGCACTATTTTGTTAAAATATTTATAATGTACATAAGTATAAGTACAACAGTCATTAAAAATATAAAAAGACGTACATAATTACAACAATTATATGAGTACATTATTTCAAGAAACATTAAAATACAAATGATACAAAACAATACAAGAAAATAGATAACGAATGCTTTGTAGAAATCATGGTTTCCACACTGGTACTTCTACCTATCCATCACTGGGACAAAAATTCCTTCTACAGAATTTTCTTCCCATTCTTTGAGATCCTTCATGTTCACTTCCAAGCCTTCATCATTGATTTCCTTATAGCCAGTCTTTTTAGGAACAGAAAAGTTTTGTTCTCTTTAGACGTAACAGACAAAGCATTGAAGTGATGTGAGATACCTTTCAAATTCATGAATCATTTGCTTCTAATTCATTTCCAAATACTTTTGATTCCTCAAAATCACATGGAAATTCTTCTTGAAAGATTGTAATGTGTCTTCCATGTTATCGCTTAAATTCTCATTATAAACACCCTTTCCCATATCCATTTTTCTTTAAAAACAAGTTGGAATTTTCAAAGAAGAAAATATGGTCATTTTTGTGTGTTTAATTATGTATTATAGAAGAGAAATTTAGTTAAATAAATGTTTCCACTTCAAAAATTATTTAAATTTAAATTTAAAAAGCTAGACGTTATATGTCAAAATATGAAATTGATGTATGTCAACATACATGTTTTAGTTTAGATAATTCTAATTTTTATCTTGGTTAATTATGTAGTTATTTTATAATTTTCATAGTTATTATTTTCGAAAAGTAAGTTATCATTTAAAATTAATATTTTGGTTTAAGTGTACTATACTTGTTTGTTAATATGTTATATAGTAAATATTTGTATAACAATATAACAATACTAATTGTATAAGATTCAAATATTATTGTATAAAACAACACTGATTACAAACTGTTTACAAATATATTTACAAACATACAAACGTAAGCAATTATCATAACGATGTTTCTTGATTATGGAGGATTTATGAATGCTACAATTTGGAAAATGAAGACGAAAATTTCTTTTTTGTTCTACTAAATTCACATTAGCATCTAACATTACTTCTCCAATGCATCTTCATTATTGTCGTTAACATTCATCTCTACTTTCTCCTCCTCTTCTTTCTCTTCCTCTTATTTTTCCTCTTCTTCTTTTTCACTTTACACATTAATGGGGTTACGAACTACTAAATTTTCAATTTCTTTCCCATCGACTATAATAGATTCCATTTGATTGTTCAGGAAATGATTTTGAAGATTCCTTAGGATTTCTCTATGTCTTTGTTGTTGGTTCCATATTTGTTGCACTTGTATTTCGATAAGCATGTTGATGACATGCTTCATCTTTTTCTCTATTTTCCCTAGTTTTGAGAGTGTGAAATCACAAAAGGGAGAATTTCTTTCCAATGGTTGTTTACAAGAGTTTGAATCCATTAATGGTGTTGATTTTTAATTTTTACAAAAAGAAAATGAGTGGAAATGAGTCTGGAGATGAATTGGTGTAGTTATATAGGCAT
This sequence comes from Allium fistulosum, assembly GCA_030737815.1. NCBI lineage: Eukaryota > Viridiplantae > Streptophyta > Magnoliopsida > Asparagales > Amaryllidaceae > Allium > Allium fistulosum. The sequence continues at coordinate 414,815,823 of CM060906.1, forward strand.
TTTTAATTTTTTAAATTATGTAGGAAAATTGAAACCAATGGTTCGTATACCTATGAATTTCTTATATGTCGTCATATCCACTTTTCATGGTATAATCTTTTTTAATACTATATATAAAAATATAATATATTTAACAAAATCACCAGATTTCTAATTTTCTTCTTTATTAAATAAATTATTAGTAGTTTGTTAGTATATTGACTATTGAATTTATTGTTTTCTCAATTAATTATTAGTATTAGAAAATATAGATTTAATATTTCAAAAGAAATTATTATTGTAAAAATTGTTTTTACTTGACTAAGGTATTTCTTGAATTTTTATTGTTTAATTACTTAAGGTACTTATTTATATATTATAGTTTCACATTATTATTAACTAATATCCGTGTCATAATATTTTTAAGATTATTTTTAAAAATATGTAATTATTTATATATGTTTATGTATATTTCATGATTTTATTATTTATAAATTCGTATTTTATATTTATCCATATTATTTTATATATTATATAATATTATGAAATAAATATTTTTCAATTTATATGAATTAGGTATTAATTATAAATAATGTTAATTTGAAATGCCTTTTTATCATTTCAAATAGTGATCCTAAACAAACTAGTAAAATTTGAAACACATACTTATCTATTTACAAAAATCTAATGGCGAACCTAGTTTATCGTTCTCATGGCGACCTCCGTTTGCCATTTGTAATCATCCTCCCTCTTAAGTTGACTTCCCCCGTCCTCCGCCCCCTTTTGCCTCTCCGCTTCACCTACACCCCACTGTGCACCTTCTCTCCTATGCCTAGTTCTTTCCCTCGTACAGACCCGAACTCCACTTGTCTTTCGTGTACCTAATCTAGAAAAATTTTCAAGGCTCAACCTTCTACTATGCCACCCGCTCTCTCTGACATCAATTTCCCTCCGTTCTCCGCCTATGCTAGGTTTGCTTCTCTCGATGCCATCGCTGTTCCCGGATCTCAAGTCACGATTGCCAGTCTTTCCCTTGTTGCATCGCCGGTAGCTGCTGCTTCGTATGTTGAGCCTGGTTCCGGTAAGCCCGTCCTTTCGCCTGGCATCGATTTTCCTTCCGATGCCATGAAAAAATCTGGTGATAACGTTGCTACTTCGTCGAATATTAGGGCTTGCATTGATTTGAGGGTCAATAATAATAACGTATTGTTTGAACTAGTTGGTTATGGCTCTCTATCGATCAACACCGGTATTGTTAGTGCATCTTCTAGCTTAATGAATGATGGTAGGCTGCCTTCTCCTGTGGTGCTTAGGCATCAAGCTGCTGCCCCTACACTGATTTGTACAAAACCATGGTCGTCGTCGTTCTCTTTCCTGTCACGTAATGCGAGAGTCTACACCCCTATCGAATTTGATATTATGGAGGATAATGGTGTATTGATCCCTCCTCCTAATGTAATGCAAGCTGGTGTGGACTTTTTGGGCGGATTATTCGATTGGTTTCATTCTGGATCCTAATCATCACCTTCTTAATGCGTCTATTGTCTGCCGTAGAGCATGGAAACTTCGTGGTGATTTGCATGTCAAGTTGGTAGACTCCATGTACTTCCTTAAGTTTTCCTCCTTCGAGGAGTGACGACGTGTCCTTGAGGCTGAGCCTTCCTTTTTCGATGGAAAACCTTTTATTATTACGCCTTGGACTCCTACAGCAGCTAGTGCTCACGAACAGGTTATTTCTGTTCCTGCATGGGCTTATTTTTCTCATATTCCTTCTGCATTACAACTATTGCTTGGTTTGAATTGGCTTGCTCGTAGCATAGGCAAATTGAAATGTTTTGACTCTAATACAGTAGCACGTGAGAAGTTAGTGTATGCCAAGGCACTAATTAAAATCACCCCAGATAAGCCCCTACCTTCCACTATTCCTATTCAGCTTGCTATTGGGCATATTTTTGATGTCCGTGTCCGATATAGATGGGTGCCCGACATTTGTACTGCCGGTCATTCTTTTGGCCACCTCGCTATCGCCTGCAAGCATTCTGTTGCCTCTACAGCGACTCCCAAAGTTCCACTGCCTCGCCCACCTCTCAGGAAATGGGTTCCTAAGGTTCAGTCTCTCATCCCTGTTGTTCCTTCTCCTATTCTGGATCCTCCTCCATGCTCAGATGCTTCATCCTTCGGCCCTTCTGACCTTGATTCCGTAGTTCCTTCTGACCTCACAGATATCCCTTTAGCACCACCCGATCCTGCACAGCCTCGTTTGCCTATTGTTTGGGCTGAGTCCGAAAGTTGTAGGTTTGATCTGAAATCTGATATGAGATATAACCTAGTGGAGGATTCTTTTTATAGGTTTGTTCCCAATGATCATTTGGACCTCAAATGCCTCCGCTACACCATATCTGGTTATTCTTTAGTTCTCTCTACGGATGGTCTTTATGCGAAGGGGAATTCTGTCACATTCGAAGATGCTGCTTGGGACCGGTCTTTCATTTACTCTCCTGACTCTGTGGATTATGAGCCTTGCCTTGCGTTGCTTTTTCTCCCTTTTGCGCAAAAAGTTGGAAATGCCCCTGAGGCTACCGCCCCGAAGACAGTGGACGATAGAGCTTCCTCCTCTTCGGAGGTCTCCTAGTCGTCAGGTTATTTGTAGTAGTTGTGTTTGTTCATCTTCTGTTAGAAAACATAGATCTGTGTTTTCTGTTTATGAGTTACTACTGCTTGATGTGCAGTCTAAATCGTCTCATATTGCATTTTAAGCATGTTTCCTCTTTTATCGAAGGAGTCTGAATTGGGAGAGAAGTTTGATTTCCTTTGATTTTGATTGTAGTATCTCCCATTCTGAGGGCCAAAACTAACCGCTATGGATGCTGCAGTCATCTATAGTTATTAATCCCCGACGACAAAATGTGGCTATGTTAACCATATTAATAATCAAGAGCACATGAATATGAAAAAGTTCCAACACAATTCAAAAATAACCTTTACATTCCATTTTAAAATATGATTTCAAATTCATTATATAATCACATTCGTGGTTCCACGTTCCGAGAAATTATAATTATTACAAAATACTCCAAGAGCTACATATGAAGATGCCCTCTTGGTTGATCAAAGTCTGACACTTGGCAATTATATAACTTGTCATTACATCCATACAGACAAAAAAAATGACACTGTGGATTAAATAGGCACTCCTAAATAGCTAGATTACCTCCAGCACGTCTTTGGAAGCTTGTTTGTCTAACTGGAAACCTGAAAACCCTTTCTTCCAACCTACTCAAATGACCACCCGAGATTTAAAGTGAAAAACAAAAACATCGGTCAAACAACAGTCTGGTGTGAATAATAACCTAGCATCTCGAACCAAATAGATATCTAGTGAGACCACGCCGCTGAGCGGAATGGGTTTTCCCCTCACTAGTATCTTAACCAAAACATCTCAACCATATACTATGCTCCTGCATCCATAATGGTTATAACATAATAATATATTGATGTGCAGACATGCAATACACACTGGATTACTCATCCCAAGTTATTAGACTACCTATCTAAATTTCATTGACTATCCGTCTTATACCTATGTGGACTACCCATCTCACATATATTAATTCTTTGGATTACCCATCCCCTACCATGTTGATTCACCATCACCTATGGTTCTATTAACAAAATTTTGTGGACTATCCATCACACATGTCTCATTCATTTAAAAATTGATGTGGACTATCCATCACACATCTTATAGTTTTCCTAGGATAACTATGAACCCTTCCTTAACCTTGTAGAGACTATCCATCTCCATCACAACATGGATTATCCATCTCACATTTCATAGTTTTCTAGGATAACTATGAACCCATATTTTAAAATTTTAGTTCATGTTACCCACATGTTTAACCTATGTCTATTTGTGTCCCCAATTAGGTTATCTCCCCTTAATGTTATAACATTTAAAAGGACATACATTAGTATCCCCAAATGATCTATGTCGAACTCATTTAGAAATACATTGGTATCCCCAAGGTTTAAAGTCAAATCATAAGTCATATGGTTCACCGCTATTAAATAGTTTAAAATAGATCAATGTCGATGTCAATAATACTGTCGATAAGAAGGGTTAAGGCTCTCCGCCTTTAATAAAATAACTTACGTGTTACTAAGACATTGTCGACCTTTCTCCACGGTCTAAGACCAAAAACTTAAAGTTCTTTTAAGTACGAACTTATTATCGAAGATAGGTTTATTGACCCTTATATATTATAGGCTATCTGCCTTTTTAAAACAACCTTAGGATATTGCAACAAATGGCAAACTGTCGAAAACATAGGGTCATCGACCCTCTCAAATATAGGCCACTTCGCCTCTTTAAAACAATTTTTAATTTACATAAAAATGAGCCTCTTCGGCGTTAAAGGAAGAGATGTGAAGCCAATGCCGTGCTGCATCTTTGCCAATTCCCAAACCATGTAAAACCTTGGTATATAGGGTCGTTGACACTGATGCATAGTGGCCTCAAGGTTATTGGCGTCGTTATACAACTTTTATACTTAACTTATTTTGGCTATTATGTCACAAAAGTATAAGTACGAAGTCAAAACATAGATGAAGAGATGCAGCCTCGCTTTGGATGAATCACGATAATACGATGCCAACAATCCTAGGTTGCCATCTGTATGACTTCGACATGGTTTGAAGCACTCCTTAACTACCTGGCAGTTATCATGCGCTTCTCTCATTATCGACGTCGACACCCATCAAAGAGGAAGTTTTTTTAGGCTCGGTGATAGTATGGGTGGCATGTCATTATCATAATTGTCACAAAAACTGATTTCTTATTAATAAAATCATAAACTTTTTTACCAAATCCAATTTCTTGTCCAATTCTCATTGGATGAAACAATCTCTTCAACAATTCTTTTTAGAAATTACTACCGCATATCAATCTTAAGTTCCAAAATAGGTATCAAAATAATTAATAAGTATCCTTAATTAATTATCAATTTAAATGCATTTCTAGCATATTAAATTCACATTAATTCGAAATCTCTTGAGAAAATTCCAAAAATTCACAGAAATTTCAAGACACTATATTCCTCATCATATAAAAATTTCAAGACCAAAAAAAATATTTAATTATTTTAAATAATTAAATCTCGAATTAACCTAATTTCCTCCTTAGGAAATTCAGTAAATATTCAATTTAATTTGGAAAATTTTGAAATTATAAACGCATCTCCAAAATAATGTTTCACTCAACATACCAGAAAATCAAAGCTATTAGAGATTAAAAACTTAGATTTTACCCTTAAAACCCACTTAAATAATTTCATTAATCATTATTATATCCAAAAAATGATAAAACAACCATAACTTAGCAAAAATCAACAAAACCATGCAGATATTATCCATAGTCGAATTCAAGAACTAAAACTAGAGATGATTCATGTATTATTTACCTTAGATTTAATTATTGGAGTTGAGATTTAGTGTTGCTTTAGTTTCCCTAAGCTTCTTTCCCTTGAATCCCCTTGATTTCGTGATTTCTTCCTTAAGTTATGGTCGGCCTCATTTTCTTCTTTCTTTGATTCTTTTTGTGTGAGTAAAAGTGAGAATGTAATGGCAGGAGAAGGTTTAAGGCAAATGATAGTTCTATTTCCTTGTTTACCCCTCTTATGCACTCTTTCTTTTATTAAACTTAAAACAATCTTAATTAGTTCATTAATAATGGCTTGACCTTATAACTTTTGAATTCTCATTCTTCTTAACCATTTACATTATTCTATTTAATCTATCCAATTAAATGTCCTGAATAATATTAAACTAAAATTAAGGGTGTTGCTGGCTCTCCTCCTTAAAGAATTTCGTCCTGGAAGTTCAGTAAGGACTACATAGCAAGCACATCAAACATGAAAACAATGCTAGTATATCCTACCAGCTATAAAGTCTATATACAACAAATATAGAACATACCATCATAACAGCTCAGGATAAGTATCCCTAATACTACCCTCTGTCTCCCAAGTACAGTCTTTCTCATTGTTACTCCATTGGACTTTCACTAATCGAATTGCCTTGTTTCTTAACTTTTTCTCATTTCTTGCTACAACTCTAACTGGTTGTCTCACAAAATTCAGATATGGTTCTACTACTAAATCTTCCAATGCAGTCCGAGTAATAGTAGTCTCTGGATCATGCACATACTTCCTAAGATGAGAAACATGAAACACATTACGGACACCTGCCAAACTACTCGGTACGCGAGTTTCCCAACCCTCTCTATAATAGGGAATTGTCCAACATATCTCAGTGCCAGTTTCCTTGACTTTCCAATCATCCCACACCCTCATCGGTGATACCTTAATGAAAACACGATCTCCAACTAAGAATTCTAAATCGTTACGCCTTTTACCTGCGTAACTTTTCTACCTAGAGTGAGTTTCTCTCATCCTATCCTGGATTAACTCAATTTCTTTATTACTTCTCTTACCATATCTAGACCAAGGACCAATCTGTCTCTGGTCTTTGACCAACATGCTGGTGATTTGCACAGCCTTCTATACAAAGCTTCGAAAGGCACCATTCCTATACTAGACTGATAACTATTATTATAAGAAAACTTAACCAAATGCAAATGGTCTTCCCACGACCTACCAAATTCTAGTGCACATTCCCTCAATAAATCTTCAAGTACCTTATTGACTCTCTCTGCCTGCCCATCCATCTGTAGGTGATAAGAAGTACTCAACTTAAGCTTGGTACCTAATACCCCCCGTAGGCTCTTCCAGAATTCACTAGTGAACAAATCATCTCCGTCACTGACTATACTACTAGGAATCCCATGCAGTCTAAAAATATTCTTCATAAACAACTTAGCCGATACAGGTGCCGTCCTGGTTGACTTAACGGGAATGAAGTGTGCACACTTCGTCGGTCTATCCACTATGACCCATATACTTTCATTTCCCCTATTTGACATTGGCAACCCGTCAATAAAATCCATGGATATCGAATCCCATTTCCAAACTGGTACGTCTAAAGGCTGAAGCAATCCACTTGGCTTCTGATGTTTGGCTTTTACTTACTGGCAATTTGCATATTGCTTCACCCATAAGCCTACATCCCTCTTCATACCTTCCCAAAAAAAACTTCTCTTCATATCCTTATGCATCTTGCTTCCCCCAGGATGAATCGTGAACTTTGATCGATGATGCTCCCTATGAACTTCCTTTTTTAGGTCACCAACGTCTTAAACACACAACCGTTCCTTCTTCCTTAACCATCCTCTCTGGTCAAGACTAATATCTTTTAGATCATTGATCTCGGTTCCACTTCCAATCTCCTAATCCTTTCGGCTAATAATGGATCATCTCTCTGCTTAGAAGAAATCCTTTCTATCAACACCGGTCGAACTTCCAAGCAAGATAACATAGTTGTACTTTGACTAGAACTAGCAGTCGATCTTAGCTGCATGCTACAAGTAGTCAACACCTCTAAATTCTTCCGTTCAGCAAACATAGCGAACACCACATTCTGATGTTTCCTTCTAAGTGCATCTGCAACTTTATTTCCATTCCCTGACGTATATTCAATATCAAATTCATAAGCTATTAAAAACTCCAGCCACCTCTACTGTCTCATATTCAACTCTTTTTGAGAGAATAAATATCTCAAAGACTTATGATCCATATACAACTTGAATCGTTCTCCTAAGAGGTAGTGTCTCTACCTTTTTAATGTGAAAATCACCGTTGCCAACTCCAAATCAAGAGTCGGATATCTAACTTCATGTGGTCCGAGCTACCGAGAAGCGTAGGCACTCAATTTAACCCTCTGCATCAATATAGCTTCTAATCTTATTCCATACGCATCTGTATACACCACCAAATACTGATTCCCATCTAGAACAATCAACATATATGCATTGGTCAACAAATGATCCAACTCAAGGAATGCTTCCATGCATTTATCGAACCAATAAACTTCATGTCATTCCTAGTTAGTCTAGTCAGGAGTGCTACCATCCATGAGAAATCCTTGATAAATCTCTGGTAATAACCGGCCAATCCAAGAAAACTCTTTATCTTGGTCACCTTCTTAGGTCTTTTCCAACTGTTAACAGCTTCGATCTTGGTTTGATCGATTGACAACCTTTTTTCTGAAACTATATGACTAATAAACTTTACTTCTTTCTTCTAGAAATGATACTTCGAAAACTTCGCTTTAAGTTGATGCTGCCTCAACGTCTTTAGCACTATTTTAAGATGAACCTCATGATCATTTTCATCTTTAGAATATATCAAAATGTCATCAATGAACACCAATACGAACCCGTCCAAGTGCTCTTAGAAAATCTGGTTCATCAAATCCACAAAGAAAGCTGGTGCATTAGTTAATCCGAATGGCATCGCTAACCACTCGTACGAACCATACCTCATTCGAAATGCCATCAAAGGAATACTTTCCTCCGCCACTATCAATTGATGGAACCCTGTCGTCAAATCCAACTAGAAAAATATTTTGGCTCCACTCAATTGATCAAATAAATCATCAATTCTCGACAAAGGATATCAATTCTTTATCGTCTTCTCATTCAACTTACGATAATTGATGCACAATCTTAAGGCCCCGTACGGTTTCTTCACAAATATCACTGTCGCTCCCTAAGGAAAATTTGTTGATCTAATAAAACTCTTTCCTTCTATGTCCATTAGCTGCACCTTTAACTCCTTCTTCTCAGTAGGTGTCATCCTGCTAGATGGTCCACTTACGGGTTTAGCTCCAGATACAAGATCTATTCGAAACTCAATAGCTTGTTTCGATGGTAGTCCTATAACTGGCTCAAAAACATCTGCAAACTTGCAACCAAAACTATATTTACTTCATCTTCTACTTACTCCCAACAAAGTACAATTATCCATACTCGAGTTATCTACTGAGCATACAATTCGATCACTACAGTCGAGGTGTCTTACTAATATTATTCTATCTCGGCAAAATATCCTAGCAGCATATTTGTTCAACCCATCCATACCTAAAATAATCCCAAAACCTAAAAAATAAATACATACAAACTGCAGGCAAAAGTATAACCTAGCAACTCAAATTCTAAATAGTCACATCTCGTCCTAAGAGTTGCGCATCCTCCTTTTGGATTAGCAATCCTTAAGGAAGTACCAGGGTATGATGGTTCTAAACATAACTTATCTACCATACACTGAGATATAAATGAATGAAATCAACCGGTATCAAATGGTACCTTAACTGGTATGCTATGAATCAAAAGTGCACCTTTCATCATAGACTTTCCCTTCTCAGCTACTATTGTTCTTGATGTAGATGACTCCAAAGCAAACATGATCCCTTTATTTGCCTTGGTCGCTTCTTGAAATTTGTTCTTATAATGCCCCACCTATTGCAGTTAAAGCACTTCACATTCTGCTTGCCTACAACCATCTTGCCATTACCCGATTGACACTCATGTGCATAGTACCCCTTCTTGTCACACTTGTAACAAATTATATCAACTTTCCCCTTGTTAGCAACTCTACCCTTCCGAGCTTCCTTTATCCTAAAGAACTTCCTTTTCTTATTCTGAGAATTCTAGTTCTCCACTAACTTCTCCTTCCCAAAGGTTGAAAGCATTTCCTCATTCCTCATTCCTCATAGCCATCTCCACCACTACATTTGATGGATCCCGGAGATGTGGCAAAGTTTCCCTAGCAATCTCCGATCTCAACCCTCAAATAAACTTCTCATCCCTCTTAATAACAGTGTCAACAATGGCATATCCATATTTAGACAGCTCATCAAACTTAGCAGAGTACTCCAACACTGACATTTCCCTATACTCCAACTCCATAAACTTCCTGAGCAAGGATGACTTCGCTACTTCAGACAAAAACCATTCCTCACATCTCCTTCGAAATTCTATCCAAGTCAATTCCTCCTTTGGTACTCCTACGGTCACCCCGTTCCACCAGAACAAAGTAGCTCCTTGCAACTATCTCGAAGCAAACCCCTTTTTCTACTCATCATTCAAGTCCAAATCAGCAAAAAAAATTCATAATGTAACAGCTAGTTTTCCACTTCTATTGCATCCTCAGTCCCCAGAAAATGCTTCCCACCCAGACTGGTGTAATATTGATGTTTGAACCAAAAATGGCACAAATACCTAAGAGTTTATATAGAGAATAAAATATAAAGAAAGTAAAATGTAAAACGAGGAAAAGAGAACACACAACAATTTATAGTGGTTCGGCAAAGCAAGGCCTACATCCACTTTAGTCTTTTATTGTTTATTTTTGACTTGGAGGCAAAAGTTCTTAGTGGTTGGTACAACTTCGACACTTAGATTTTCTGGATTACAAGAGTATAGCTAGAGTAGAACTAAAGCCTAAAGCATCTGAAAAATGAGTTGTACCTTCCTATTTATAGAGGTAGAGAACCAAATATCTCGCATAAAGTATCTCTAAGCTGTTCTTAGACCAATTCTTCTACAAAAATAGATGCCACATCATCAAGAAGTAGGAGTCGATACCGATCCCTGGGTAGGAGTCGGTATCAATCCCCAACTTGGACAAAATGGTTGTCGTTATCTCTTCATCTTGGCTTGTCTTGTGGTTAGCTTTATGATTCCATAGTTGTTTGCACCAGTATTAGCTTGTTCCTGAGTCCAAATGATGGAGTTATGAAAGAACAGAGCTACAGCTCCATGTGTTCGTGGAGATCGATGGAGAATTAAATTGAATCAACAAACCAACATTGGAAACAGGCTCAAGGAATCATGTAGAAGGCATAGACATATGATGGGGTCCACTTAAGGTGGAATCAGGAGTCGGTACGACCCATGGATAGAGGTCAATATGGATCCCTTACTTTGGTGATCCTATTGCTGACTTGGCTTGGGTTTGTTTTGTATTGATCTTGCAAATTTGTTTGCTTGGTTTCTGAACTCTTGGGCAATCTCTCTGAACCTCCTACCTCGATAACTCCAAGTTTGTTTCATCCCATCTGTCCAAATATTGCCTGGTCAAAAAGTGGATAACACTTGCCCTTCAAAGTACATCTCGTTTCAAACGTGATGTGCTTTGAATTAATCCTTATAGTTGTGAAAGACTCCACTCTGTGTTTTGAATGGCCGTTATCCTTCTTGAAAAACATTGCTGCGAAAAGTTATGTCCATTGTCATCCGCCGTGATACTCTACCAACATCTGGGATTATAAATCTTGAACATAACTTTATGATTCATCATTCCAAGTTTGATGATTTTAAACCGATTCCATCCATGGATTTCTTAGGTTTGAACTTAATTTCCTTTTGGTTCCGACTGCCAGATACTGGATACACACACATACAGTCCATTACATGTTCATACATTCATATACATCCACACACATATGCATATAAAATACATATGTTTATGTATATGTTTGTTTTTTTTTAAATTAGGACTCGTTACCGACACATAAACTCAGTGTGAGTATCGACTCTGGGCTTGTAGAATTTTCCAAGTCTTATTACTAAGTTCTCAGGTCTAGTATGTTATAAAGCCCTTCCCCTACACTTGAACTTCCTCATTTGTTTATTTGCAACTGACCTTAAGTCAAGCAGTCATTAAAAAAGCTTTCAACTTCGAATCAAATCCATACCTCCACCATATCTAAGACCACCGCCATTTGCCTTCACCCGAAGCCGTTGCCGCCGTTGAACTCAGGCCGGCCCCATAGATCCGACCCATCTCCACACTGATCCAAGCCCTAGTAATCCAAGTTACCATTTCTTGACTTAGGTAGGTTGTGAACTTGGATTAAAACAGGATTGACATGGAACTGTGGGTGAATTGACGTGGATAGTCGTAATAATGGACGGTTGTGGTTTGGGAAGTGGCAAGGGTGAAAGGAGGAATTTTGCTTAAGTCTTGGAGTTGTTAGACTCCAACACTTGGAAAAATTTCTATGTTTTTTCCATTCATATGACCTGAGATCTCTTCTTGGACCTGAATCCCTTCCCAAAGCATGACCGATAATGTTAAACTTGTCGGGACAGTCAGCGATGACGGTCACGTCAAGTAATATCTAGAATTAAAAAACCGTTGAACAATACCATAAACTTGAACCGCACGACACCGCACTAGAATTCACTTTAGCATGAAGGTATATTTTGTAATCACATTAATGTTGATTATCTATCGAGTATTTTTATATAGAAATGGACCAAAGACGTTCCAAACGTCTTGCCGCTCAGACCACAGGCACATCTCCTTCGAGATATATCAAATCTAATGCAAAGTCAAGCTCAGCTATAATTCCACATACCTTCAAGATATATCGAATGTTGATTCTATCACTTCTAAAATCAATGAAGGATCTCTTCAAAGAATATATAACAAGCACAGAATTCCATTCGATGATGTCTTGGTCCCGTCTCATGATCAAAGAGCCCACCATCCCTCGACGGGTTATATTGCCTGCAATAGATACATGTGCTTAGTGGATTGCGTCCCACTGTTCAATCAATTCATTTGTTGAGTTCTAAATTTTATAAGACTTGCTCCAATACAATTGCATCTGAATAGTTATGCCTTTCTTCTTGGCACGTATATGGTCTTCACTGAACACTTACATTGAGCGTCCAGTGACGAGAAGATTTGATATATTTGTAGTTTCAAAAGCCGAAAGGTAATTCCATCTGCTATTTATTTAGAACCAATCAAGGGTTGTAGAGTGGTCACTGGGGCAGGGGACAAGCTAAGCTAGTTCAAAATCGAGTTGTTATATGTCCACTGTCTGCCCAAGTTTGCACGTAGATGGCTATCCAAGCATGAGTTCCTTTCCATGTGCATTTTATGAATTTGTTTAATAGTATGCAGACTTAACCTAAATCCTTGCTTTACTATCTAGATGTCCCAGCGAGACCCGGTAACTCGGCAATTTCAAATGCCGTTAACACTCTTATGACAGTTTCTATGGGAGGCAAAGATATTAGAACTCTCCTATCAGATGAAAATCTTCTCGCCTACGGCTTGTTAGAAGAGGGCTGAAGTATTGGCATTGTCCAAATACCTCTAGTGATGACGAAGATGATGATAACACCCGCTCAAAGGAGACGGGGCTGATCCAAATTTCCCCCCAGTCCCAAGTCCTGGGGCCGGGTTGAAGAAAACATTGAACAAGCACCAGAAGATACCAAGGAAGGCGAATTTGTTGGTGAAAGTGGCGAGGTTGGCCAAGGTAACATCGATGCAGGTCATGAGTCTCAACCTGGAAAAGAGGTTAATCGTGAAAATCTCTAAGGCGCAAACTTCTACCCAGCCCCCACTAGTCATAGATGCAGAGAAAACTCCATTGTTTCCTTCAATGGGCATATTCGTTGGCTTAGGGCCGATTCCCGCCGAGTATGGTTCTTTCGATGTCGGTAATATTAGTATTGAGGGCATCGACTCCTCTATCTATATCGATAAGGACCCCATTCCTATTAGTATGCGAGAGGTTACTCCCATGAGTAAAGCTCCAGCTCACGGTCTATCGGATGGACACTAGGACACCCACGTGCATGTGCACTTCACAACACTCGCACTTGACATAGGCCCTTACTTGTTGGATCTAACTTGTTCTTATTTCACTCGCAGGATCCATGGAGAAAAGGAAATACATTTATCGACCTTTGGAGGAGAAAGCACCCCAAGCACAAAGGCCTTGGTCGAGCTTGTACCGGGAGGGAAGCGATCGTAATTACGAATCAGGCTATCGTTCTAGCCGAGACAGAGATGACCGAGATAGAAGCAATTATGACAAAGATCGCTCATTACATGACTCTACTTCCAAACGTCACCCTAAATCCAGACCGCCTCCTTCTAGGGGTCTAGATAGGCAACCCGATCGTCACGATGACATCCCACCCGGTGAGCTTCTCGTGCCCCTTCTTCGACTTCCCTCCCTGTGCAACCTCCGGTGCCATCTCACTCCAGTCGGTCCTCTGACCATAGGCATCACAAGAGTGACTCTAAAACTTCCCAGCACAGGCCGGGCAAAGAAACTACTATACTCCCACCTCTCTCTTTGAAGGAACAGCTTGCAGCTAGTGCCCGAATGGGCAAACTGAGAGAAGAATTTCCAAACATTTGCTTTGATGGCCTTATGTTTATGCCTAATCTAAACAGAATCCTGGCTATCGTTCAAAAGATGACCATCGATTGTGTGATTGATGTTCATAATTAGTATAATGAATGATTGAAGTTAGCTAAAAATTTTCCAAAGTCTCCAGGGACGGGCAGCTAGAGATCGACAATGAGAGACTCATCGAAGCTGATAACAAGAGAATCATTGCTAGTCTCGATGCTAAGGTCAAGAAACTGGGAACATCCCAAACCAAAGGCGAGAAGAAGGCCGAGGAGGCCACCAAGTCATCCAAAGAGGAGCGGATTAAGCATCAAGATGAAATGGGGAAGGCTTTCCAATGAAATCATGCTTTGGTAATGGAGAGAGATACCGCAAACAGAAATGTGGCTGAGCTGAAAACCAAACTAGAGTGTGAAATAAAAGAAAATGTCAAAGCGCTCCAAAAAGCTCAGAATTATTGTGAAGAGTTGCTCTACACCACGGAGGAAAGAGACAAAGTGCTTGAGCGTGTTAAAGATATTGACACACTCATCAAAAGAGAAGTTAAGGCCGTGGAACAGTAAGCAGAAGATCACTTGATGGAGAAGTTTGAACCGTTGCTGAACCAGTATAATGCCAATGTGCTCAAATTCTGAAATCTAGAGTGGTTCAAAGATGATTATCCCAGAATCCTTGCACTCGCCTGGGAGCGAATCATTGAAAAAGAAAAAGCTTTCCTCGAAGGTGGCGAGCTGGATTTAGAGCATCTGGAGAGAGAAGTCTTGGTAGAGGATGAGCCCAAGATTCTAAAAGATGACCAGCTTATCCTTCATCCGGAGCTTTCCTCAACAGCACATAAAGACTTGGGTGAAGGCTCCAGATAAACGCTACATGATGCTACTGCCAGCCAAACGCTTGGATCCCAAGCTGCTCCGACACCTGGATATGATCCTGATAGGCCTGACATCCATAGGCCTACCATCCTCTCTCCGATTCTTGAGGGAAACTCTTGTGGCACTCCGACCCGTGTAGAACTCCAAAGTGAAGAAGGTATTTCATTGACTTCTCCTATATTCCGTAAGGTTGACGTGTCGCCGATTAACATAGTTAATTTTTCTCTCTTTTTTTCTCAAGCCTCAAGTCAGCCTCTTATTGCTCTGCTTCCTGATAAGGACTCTTAGCCGAGATTGTATAATAGAATCGGTTACTATTACCACCTCAACAACGATTGCAACCATCCCATTTGACGATACTCCCGGCCTTGATGAGCAGATGATCGATGTTTTGTTGAATGAAGGAGCTGGTGGGACTTAGGAAACTCAATTGTTGAAGACGTTGTTATTACCGGGGTCTCCAAGCCCTTGTCGGGTTCCACCATGCATGAGCTCGAGCAAGAACTTGAGAAAGACATCCACCTTACCATAGAGGTCAAGTAGGAGAAACTTGAAGTTATTCCTCCTCCTCTATCCATTGCCTTGCCCAGGCAAACTATTTTTGCTTTGTTCCATATTCCTCTGCCTGGTAGCGCTTAAAGCGCACCTACTGATCGTCGAAGAGCACTCCACCCAAAGGCAAAGGAAGTGGAGGAAGAGGAGGGAAAAGATAAGGAGAAAGCTCGAGCAATGTTTCTCCCGGCTTGCTTAGTGTAGATAGTCTTGATTTTTAGTAGTGGTTGCATTCTATTTTGGTTTTTGGCTGGCTTTGTGCGGATTTGGCTCCCGCTTTTGCTTTTTGTTTCTAGTGTCAATAACCCTTGTATTTAGCTTTCTAGATTTCATGTGAATAACAAAGGATTTTATTTACTCCTTGTATGGATTTGTCTAAGTACTTAAGAAATATGATTTCCATTCAATTTACTTGCGATCTATTCTTTTTAGTTATTATTGTTGGACCGAATCCTTTAGCCCGTTGTGTCCTTTACCGACCTTACATCGTCTTGCAAACACAAAGTAATTGTTGAGGCACCAAACTCTAGGCATTATTTGGAGTTAACCACTTAGAACAACGATTTGGGTATCCTTTTCCAGGATCATGACATCCGATTCGTCAAACTCCGGGAACCAATCTGAATTGACCTATCGTAGTTTGCACATCCTCATCCAAGATGTACATTTTCAATCATGCCTAACTCCGGGCGTCGATTCGAAGTTCAAAGGCAAGATCCCGCCTTACGCTGAGCATGGACCTTTGGCTTCACCTGCTCTGGGCAAAGTGTTAAGAGTTCGACAGCCTTGTCACGTTCACTTTAGTTTGTACTCCTACCCCCTATCCGGAGATAAGAGTTGAGTGAGTGAACGGTCATATCACGTTCGTTTCGATTTATATTCCCACACTCACATCAGGGGTGAAGGTTTGTGCATGGACGGTCATGTTACATCCGGTTAGAGTTTATGCTCCTGCCTTTAGTTTGAGGACAAGAGTTGGTCGATGAACGGTCGGGTCACATCCATTTTGTTTATAATCCAGTCCCCAATCCAAGGACAAGAGTTAGCATGTAGACAGTCATGTCATATCTTAACTTTATACTATTGTCTCCAATCCAAAGGCAAGAGTTGGTGTGCATACAGTCATGTCATGTCCGGCTTAAGATTATACTCCTGTCTCCAATTCAAAGAGTTGGTTGACATCAATTTCCAAACACTAAAAGGGACTTCAAGGGCTCGATCATAGGCCACAGAAGTTTGATTGGCACCTATCTCCGGGTACCTGTGTACCTGTGTTAATCATATGCAAATTCATTCGAGTTGGTCAAATCACAACTCTTAATTAATGGAGAGACAGATTTTCGGGCAGGAAAAGACATTTTATTTCGTAAAATACGGAAAATGATAGAATTTGTCTTATTACATGGCTCTAGCCAATTATTTACAAGATTGTTTCTTAGTGAAGTAATGTCATAGGTGCTCACTATTCCACGCCCTCGAGAGTGAGATCCCATCCATAGTTGCTAGCTTGAAAGTTCCATCTCCAAGCTTTTTCTTTATTACGTACGAACCTTCGCAACTCGGGCCTAAGTTTTTAGGGCTAGGGAAGATTTGCTTAAGGATTAAGTCGTCGATTTCAAAGGTTCGACTCCTAACTTTGGTATTGTAATATCGAGTGACTTGGAGTCTGTGTGCAGTTGCTCTTAACTCAACTTTGGTTTGCTTTTCATTAATCATATCAAGGGCTCCAGAAGAAGCTGCTCATTCGTCTACGGATTGTAATGCATCACTCGATGAGAAGGTACTTCCACTTTGACCGAAATCATAACCTCCGATCCGTATGCCAAGGCGAATGGCGAGTGACCTTTCACTGACTTATGGGTGGTTTGATAACCCCAAAGTGTTAACGGAAGTTCATCGAACCACTTGCCCTTGGCCCTCTCCAATCACTTCTTAAGAATGAACTTGATAATTTTATTTACAACTTCAACCTATCCATTAGCTTAAGGGTGTGCTACCATTGTAAATTTCATCTCTATGCGATGTCGGCAGTAGAAATCCTTGAATTTCGTGCTGTTGAATTGGGTCCCATTATCGGTAACGATTGCCAATAGAACTCCAAAGCGACAGATAATATTCCGAACTACAAAGTTTATTGCTTTCTTCATGATAATAGTGGCCAATAGCTCTGCCTTAGCCCATTTGATAATCAACCGCCAGGATGGCGTACTTCGCGTCACCTTTAGATATTGACAGAACACCATGATATCAATGCCTCAGACTACAAATGGCCAAGGACTGACTGTTTGAGTCATTTCTGTCGGTGGGGCTCTCGCAATTTCAGTAAATCTCCATCACTCGTCACACCTCAGGGTATAACCAGCTATGTCTCGATCGACAGTTGGCCAGAAATATCTGTATCGAAGAATCTTCTTCGGTAAGGTTTGCCCCCAGTGTGGTCGCCACAAGCCCCTTTGTGAACTTCTCTTAGGACTTGTTTGGCCTTGCTGTGAGCGACACACCGCAGCATAGGGATAGGGAATCCCTTCCTATACAGTAATCCTTATTGCATGATGTATCTCAAGACTTGGTGAAGGATTTTTCATCGTTCATTCCTTCTCTTCGTAAGGATCCCTCTTTGCAAATAGTTTCGAATTGGAGTCATCCGTGACTCCCTTTTAGCTTCAGTCTTCAAGATCCAATCAACATCCATCTAGTTGATGCTTGGAGCTAAAGGTACTTCCACCAAAACCAAGCTCATGAGCTGTGCTTCCCTAGAACTAGCTAACTTAGCCAATGAATTAGCCTTTTCATTCTGGTCTCCGAGAATATGTGCTATCATATAGTATTCAAAGTCATCGAGTAGCTCAAGAACCCGATTTAGATAAGGAGCTAACCTTGCTCCCTTTGGCTGATACTCTTTCCTAACCTGGCATACCGCTAGCTGGAAGTCGCAGAAAATGTGGAAAGTCTTTATTCCCAGTTCCTTAGCAATTTTGAGTCCTGCAATCAGGGCCTCGTATTCAGCTTCATTGTTCATTTCCAAAAATTCAAATTTCAGGGAGTAACTGATCGAGTGTTCTACGGGAGTGATAAGTATGATTCCAGCATAGGAACATTGATCATTAGATGCACCATCCGTGTACATCTTCCATCCAACTTCATTTTCTCCACTGCTCTCTGGAGGAACATTTTATGTGGTGAATTCAGCTATGAAATCTACTAGAGCCTGACCCTGGATTGCTCTCCGAAGGTGAGAGGTGATATCTTATTGACTTGGTTCAATGTTCCATTTCAACAGTCTTCCACAAGTCTTAGGTCCTTGCAATACTTGTCGTAAAGGCAGGTCACTGAGGACATTGGTCGGATGAGCCTGGAAATAGGGACGGAGTTTTCTGGAAGTAATCAACAGGCAGCAAGAGAGCTTTCCAAGTCTTGGATAGTTTCTTTCTGCTCCTATCAACCGCTTACTGGTTTAGTAGACTGGTCGCTGGATGCGGTATTCCTCACATACAAGTGCGGCGCTCAAGGCATGCACTAAAACCACCTGACATAAGAATACATCCTCATCATCCATGGGTTTTAAGAGAATGAGAGGTCTCTCCAAGTGATTCACCGGATCTTGGAATGCATCTTTGCATCTTGATTCAACCCGATGTTTCTCTTCCCTTTCTTGATCACTTAGAAGTAGGGAATCATTTGTCAGTGGCTCTGGAGATGAACCAGCTCAGGGCGGCAACCTTCCCATTTAAGATTCGGACCTCCTTGATCGTCTTTAGGGCTTCGATCTCCCTTAAAGCCTTGATCTTTTCTCGATTGGCTTCTATCCTATAGAAGTTGACAATGAAGTCCAAGAACTTCCCTGACGCAATGCCGAAAGAGCATTTCAAAAGACTGAGTTTCATCCCGTATTGCCGGAGGACACCAAACATCTCTGCCAGATCATCAACGTGGTCTCTCAAACGCCATGACTTCACAAGCATGTCGTCCACATAAACTTCCATTAATCGTCCAATCTTGTCTTTAAACATCCAATTCAGAGTCTTTGGTAAGTCGCCCTTGTATTCTTTAATCCAAAGGGCATGACCAGGTAGCAATAGAGCCCGAGGTCAGTAATGAAGCTGGCGTGTTCCTGATCCAAGACGTGCATCGTGATTTAATTATATCTGGAGTACATGTCTATAAATGAAAGTAGCTTGTGTCCGGTGGTCGAGTCCACTAGCTGATCTATCCTCGGAAGCGGGAAGCTGTCCTTCGGGAATGCCTTATTCAAGTCTGAATAGTCGATGCATATCCTCTACTGCCTGTTTGCTTTTTTCACCAAGATAGGATTTGATACCTAATACGGGTATAAGGCATCACGGATGAAGTCGTTGTCCTTCAGCTTATCCATTTCTTCTTTGAGTGCAGCGGATCTCTCCAAACCCAAGCTGCAGCGTTTCTATTTTATAGGAACACTTTTGGGATTGATGTTAATGCTTAGCTCGCTATCGTGAGCGAAATCCCACACATATCTGAGTGTGTCTAGGCAAACACATCCAGGTTTTCCCAGAGAAATTCAACCAACTCCTTCATTACATTAGTGTCGAGCTGAGATCCAACCTTTTGGACTTTGCTTGAATCATCCCTACTGACTAGAACAGTGATCATCAACTCGGCGGGAGCTGCTTGTCCACCTTATGACTCTTTTCGTTGGTCCATATCATCGTAGAGCTGACTAGTCTGCCTGAGCCGGGGTTTAGGTTGTAGTTGCTATGCATCCAAAGCCTTTATGCAGAGGGCCCCCTCTACATTCTTTCCTTTCTCCTTTCGTCTCGCCTCCTTTTACTCGGTGACGTAGCATTCGCAGCCAGCCACCTAATCTCCATGCACAATTCCCTTTCCATTGTCTATAAGGAACTTTGTAGTTAAACACCAAGGAGCGATGGCCGCTCTAAATTCAGCTAAGGCCGCTCGGTTCAAAAATACATTATAAGTAGAATATATATCCAACACCAAAAAAGGCATAACCCACACTCGCTGGTGGTTGCCCTCACCAACTACCATCGGTAATTCAAAAAATCCTATGGCTTCAGTAGCTATCCCATTGAACCCCTATATTCAAGACTTACAAGGCTTCAAATCTTTCTCCTCCAACATCATTTGATCATAAGATTCCTTGAATAAGATATTTACTGAACTCCCATAGTCAACTAGCACATTCCATACAATAGCAGGACCAATCGTGGTTGAAATCATGTGTGGGTCGATCGTTGGAGCTTCCATTCCATTAGCATCTCTATTCCGAAAAACAATATCGTTAGTCATCGTTCTGCATTGTTTTACTGGGGTTCTGTCCTCAACAGCATAGCAACTTTCACTCTCCGCATATTTAATAACACCAACATATTTGTCCATCTTTGCTAGACTCTTATCGGGTCGGTGTGGCCCACCAATAATTGTATTAATCACCAATCGTTTTTCTGGCTGCTTGAATGCATCAACACCAGGCTTAGCTTGCACCCATTGGGAAGACGGCCCGAGGACATTAGTGTTTCCTTGCTCGCCATCCCACAGGGATTTTACATACTGCTATAACTTTTTCTTGCATATCAACTCCTTAATCATATCCCTCAAGTGTCTGCACTCATTGGTATTGTGCCGTGAGTTTCATGGAATCTGCAAAACATGCCTAACTTTCTCTCCTTCTCAGTCGACTCTCTTGGAGCCGGCTTTCTGTATTGCTTAATGTTTTGGGTTGATATTTTCTGTTGAGTTGTTTAGATCAGTAAAGTTATCGTATTTAAAAATCCTAATACAATTCATATTATCTAGCTTCTTCTTCTTAGCCCCATCATTATTTAGGTTCTGATTATTGTTTTGATTACCGACATTCACATCTACATTCCTAGAACTTCCTCCGTATTGCTTTATGGAAACATTGCTTTCTATCATTTCATTCGAATTTCCAACACCAGTCCTCCATGGACGTTTCTTTGCTTCCTCCAAGCACAAGTATTTGTTAGACTTTCTTTAGAAAGCATCCATCATTGATGGGGGCTTCCTTTCCAACCATTCCCCGAACTCTGTATCGGGATGAATCTCGTTAATCAATGCCATCAGTACCATGTCATCCTTGGGATCTGTAACTTCTATCAACCCTATGTGGAATCGATTCAAGAAATCCTTCAACGACTCTCCTTCAGCTTGGAAGAGATTTGGCAACGACGTCATATGCTTTTGACGTGTTGTATGAAAATAGAAATGTTCTACAAACTTCTTCGATAACTCAACAAAAGACGATATGCACCTCGGCAGAAGTCGAGTGAATAGCTACTCCTTCTAAGAAAATCATGAAACAACGACACTTCACAGCTTCGAAAGCTCTGGCTGAATCGATATGCCATTCGTATTTCATCAAGTGTTGTCTAAGGTCTATCGTTCCCTTGTACAATGGCATAGTTGGCATTGAAAATCTCCGGGGGTATATCCCACGCAGAATGTTCTCTGTAAATGGATTCTGACTGGGAGAGGTACCCCATTAACCATTGCTCCTAAAACAATTTTTGCTAATAAGTCTCCTGACCATATCCTCTAGGTAGTTCGGGTCAACAGGTTCGACTGAGCAACGATAATCGGGCTCCACTCCAAGGGTTCTGCCTGCCGAATGCTCTCTGTTTGGCTCTCGATACCTAGGTTGTCCATCCTCTGGGAGATCCATTTGTCCAGTAGTACCCCTTATTCGATTCATGTGAGCAGTATCATCAACAGCAACACGATTCTCTAGATTCTGACCACCAATAGCATGTCCCAAGGCAAAGTCCATGCCACTTTCAAGAGGATGGGCTCTGGGCCCACTATTGGAGGGGTCAGTACCCTAACCTTGGGTCGGTACTGATCCCCAAAACCGAGCTTAGGGTTCGTCCTCTTCCTTGGTACGATGTTTCAGCAGCGTTCTGAGTCCTTTTCTGCTTCATATCCCTCTGTCTCTGCTCAGATGATAAGGAACTTTCAAATGAAGAACTAGAGTCCCTTCTACTCCTTCTACGGATTTTCTAAGTTAGATCATTCAACAGCCTCAAGCTCTATTGCATCATTTGATTCATCTCCTATTTTCTAATCTGGGATCTGTCTTCCATCTACTTCATCATCATATCCATCTTCATTATGGTCACGATGTCAGTTGAAGTCTGGATCTCCATTTGAGTAGGTGGACAACTTCACCCCCTTGCCTAGGATTCTAATTCTTAGCTTCAATAGTAGCTATGGAGATGGTAGAACGATCTCTTCTTGATGGGGCCATGGTAGAAAGCTTCTAGTGGATCTTTGCAAATTTGAGATGTAGAGTTAAAAGGTTGAGATATTGGATCTATCTCTTGGATATGGGAAATCCAATAGTAGATGATGGATCCAAATAGCCTCAGCTTTGAATCAAAAATGGCACAAACATCCAATAGTTTATGTAGAGAATAAAACTTTGAAGAAAGTAAAATGAAAAACGAGGAAAAGAGAACACACAATAATTTATAATGGTTTGGAAAAGCAAGGCCTACATCTACTTTAATCTTTTATTGTTTATTTCTGACTTGGAGGCAGAAGTTCTTAGAGGTCGGTACAACTCTGACACTTGGATTTTTTGGATTATAAAAATATAGCTCAAAATAGAACTAAAGCCAAAAGATCCTGAAAAATGAGCTCTAATCTTCCTATTTATAGAGTTAGAGAGCC
This sequence comes from Allium fistulosum, assembly GCA_030737815.1. Taxonomy (NCBI): domain Eukaryota; kingdom Viridiplantae; phylum Streptophyta; class Magnoliopsida; order Asparagales; family Amaryllidaceae; genus Allium; species Allium fistulosum. The sequence goes on from CM060906.1 coordinate 414,839,033, forward strand.
TAATATCTCACACAAAATATCTCTAAGTCGTTATACACGATTTAGAACAATTGTTCCACAAAAATAAATGCCACATCATCAGGAAGTAGGAATTGGTACCGATCCCTAGGTAGGAGTCGATACCAATCCCCGACTTGGCCAAAATGATTGTCCTCATCTCTTCATCTTAGATCATCTTGTGGTTAGCTTCATGACTCCATAGTTGTTTGCATCAGTATTAGCTTGTTTTCGAGTCCAAATGATGGAGTTGTGGAAGAATAGAGTTGCAGCTCCAAATGTTCGTTGGAGATCGATGGAGAATTGCATTGAATCAACAAACCAACATTGAAAATAGGCTTAAGGCATCATGTAGGAGGCATAGGCAGAAGATGAGGTCCACCTGAGGTGGAATCAGGAGTCGGTACCGACCCATGGGTAGAGGTTGGTACCGATCCCTAACTTTGGCGATCCCATTGCTGACTTGGCTTGGGTTTGTCTTGTATTGATCTTGTGACTTTGTTTGTGCTTGGTTTTTGGACTCCTAGGCTATCTCTCTGGGCCCCCTGCCTCGATAACTCCATGTTCGTTGTGTCCCATATGTCCGAATATTGCCTGATCAGAAGGCTGCATAACACTCAACCCAGCTTAGCATAGTTATCACCAACTGGCGCTATGGGATTGACTCCTCCCACATTAGCAGCATTTCCTCCAGCTATCCCTGCAACTACTCCAGCTTGCACCACATTGACGAAGAACTAATACATAGCTCCCATATCGACAGGTGGGGTTGCATCACCTATATTGGCATTTGCATTTTGATTAGCATTTGTCTGTCGACCCTGAAACCTCCTGGTGTTGGGCCGAGCATTTTCATTGGTTGTGGTGCTTTCGCCACCTAGATTCACTCTTTCATTTCCTGCTTCCATACTTTTCTTTCTTGTAAATCTGCAAACGAGCATTAATAAGATACAGAAGAATGGTCTAAGAGATAGCGGAGAATACATACTTATATATAAGAAATACAAGTACGTAACTATAGCATTATCCCATACTCCAACCTTATTCTCTAATTTATTAGGATTATGTTTTCAAAAACTCTTTAGGCTTAAAATTCTTTTAACCATAAACCTATGCTCTGATACCAACTTGTAACATCCCCAATTCTGAGGTCCAAAACTAACCGTTATGGATGCTATAATCACTCATAGTTGTCGATCCCTGGCGACAAAATGCGGCTATGTTAATCATATCAATAATCTGGAGCACATGACTATGAAAAATTTTCAACGCAGTTCAGAAATAACTTTTACATTTCAAAATATGATTTCATATTCATTACATAATCTCATTCGCAATTCCACGTTTAGAGAAATTGTAATTATTACAAAATACTCCAAGAGCGACATATGAAGATGCCACCTTGGTTGATTAGAGTCTAACACTTGGTAATTATATAAATTGCTATTACATCCATACAGACAAAACCAAACGACACTATGGATTAGATAGGTATTCCTAAATAGCTAGATTGCCTCCTACATGTCTTCAGAAACTTATTCGTTTAATTGGAAACCTGATTAATATTTCTGACACTTGGTTGATTAGTTCTTCAAGCTTTCATTCAATCAGCACTTGTATAAACCTGTTTAATATTTCTAACATCATGCACAATACACTATATAATTCGAGAAAACATTGGTTTCAATATTTATATTGTTGTTTCTTCAAAATCAATACCTTGGGCATTAATAATCTCACCATTTTTAACGATGACAAACATTAAATATTTTGTTATAAAATATAATAATGTTAAGTAAAAACTTCCCTTAACTCCCCCTGAATATATACTATGTGACCCCCTTATCTTTTTTCCAATTATATTTTATACAACCTCTCCCGCTTTGTCATCAACTAAAATGAGTGAAATAGTTGTGTAATGAAATATATATATATATATAGAATATTTCTATTCTAAAGTGATGAATATGTTATTATGAATTATATAAGGAGCTAAAATATTTCTACACCTAGTGATTAATATTATATAATATAATTGTAGATTATATATAGAGAGTTACTAGTTTATTTTAGTGAAATTATATTCTATTAAGTATTCAAAAGCCAACAAAGCACTATTTTGTTAAAATATTTACAACGTACATAAGTATAAGTACAATAATTATTAAAAATATAAAAAGACGTACATAATTACAACAATTATATGAGTACATTATTTCGAGAAAATTAAAATACAAATAATACAAAACAATACAAGAAAATAGACAACGAATGCTTTGCAGAAATCATGGTTTACACAATGGTACTTCTACCTATCCGTCACTGGGACAAAAATTCCTTCTATAGAATTTTCTTCCCAGCCTTTGAGATCCTCCATGTCCACTTCCATGCCTTCATTATTGATTTCCTTATAGCCAGTCTTTTTAGGAACAGAAAAGTTTTGTTCTCTTTAGACATAACATACAAAGCATTGAAGTGATGTGAGATACCTTTCAAACTCATGAATCATTTGCTTCTAATTCATTTCCAATTACTTTTGATTCCTCAAAATCACAGGGAAAGCCTTCTTGAAAGATTATAATGTGTCTTCCATGTTATCGCTTAAATTCTCTTTATAAATACGCTTTCCCAAATCCATTTTTCTTTAAAAATAAGTTGGAATTTTTAAAGAGGAAAATATGGTCATTTTTCTGTTTTAAATTGTGTATTGTAGAAGAGAAATTTAGTTAAATAACTGATCCCTCTTTAAAAATTATTTAAATTTAAATTTTAAAAGCTAGACGTTATATGTCGAAATATGAAATTGAAGTATGTCGACATACATGTTTTAGTTTAGACAATTCTAATTTTTATCTTGGTTAATTATGTATTTATTTTATAATATTCATAGTTATTATTTTTGAAGAGTAAGTTATCATTTAAAATTAATATTTTTGGTTTAAGTGCACTAATTGTATAAGATTCAAATATTATTTTATAAAACAACACTGATTACAAACTATTTATAAATATATTTACAAACATACATACACGTAATCAATTATACTATTGATGTTTCTTAATTATTGAGGATTTATGAATGCTACAATTTGGAAAATAAAGACAAAAATTTCCTTTTTGTTCTACTAAATTCCCATTAGCATCGAACATTATTTCTCCAATGCATCTTACTTCATTTTTGTCATCGACATTCATCTCTACTTCCTCCTCTTCTTCTTCATCTTCCTCTTATTTTCCCTCTTCTTCTTTAGATTCACTTTACACATTAATGGGGTTATGAACAACCAAATTTTCAATTTCTTCCCCGTCGACTATTCCATTTGATTGTTCAGGAAATGATTTTGAAGATTCCTTAGGATTTCTCCATGTCTTTGTTGTTCGTTCTTCTTCCATATTTGTTGCACCTGTATTCCAATTAGCATGTTGATGACATGCTTCATCTCTTTCTCTATTTTCCCTAGTTTTGAGAGTGTTAAATCACGAGAGGGCGAATTTCTTTCCAATGGATGTTTAGAAGAGTTTGAATCCACTAATGGTGTTGATTTTTAATTTTTACAGAGAGAAAATGAGTGGAAATGAGTTTGGAGATGAAATGGTGTAGTTATATAGGCATTTTTAAGTTTTTAAATTATGTAGGAAAATTGGAATCAACGGTTCGTACATCGAGATATGAATTTCTTATATGTCGTCATATCCAATTTTCATGATATAATCGTTTTTTAATATTATATATAAAAATATAACATATTTTACAAAATCACCAGATTTCTAATTTTCTTCTTTATTAAGTAAATTATTAGCAGTTTTGTTTGTACATTGACTATTGAATTTATTGTTTTCCTAATTAATTATTAGTATTAGAAAAGATAGATTTAATATTTTAAAAAAATTATTATTGTAAAACTTATTTTTACTAAACTAAGGTTTTTCATGAATTTTTATTGTTTAATTACTTAAGGTACTTATTTTTATAATATAGTTTCACATTATTATTAATTAATATCTATGTCATAATATTTTTAAGATTATTTTTAAAATATGTAATTATTTATATATATTTGTATATTTCATGATTTTATTATTTATAAATTTTTATTTTATATTTATCCATATTATTTTATATATTATATAATATTATGAAATAAATATTTTTCAATTTATATGAATTATGTATTAATTATAAATAATGTTAATTTGAAATGCCTTTTTATTGTTTCAAATAATGATCCTAAACGAACTAGTAAAATTTGAAACACATACTTATCTATTTACTAAAATCTAATTAACTAAATTAATGAATTCAAATGTGATAAATAAAAAGTTACCGATTTTGAGTTACTCGTGATTTCATTTAGAGTTCATGACTTTTGCTTTGATCATCTTCTGTTAGGAAACATAGATCCGTGTTTTCTGTTTCTGAGTCACTACTGCTTGATGTGGAGTCTAAATCGTCTCATATTACATTTTAAGCATGTTTCCTCTTTTATCGAAGGAGTCTGAATTGGGAGAGAAGTTTTATTTCCTTTGATTTGGATTGTAACATCTCTCATTCTGAGGCCCAAAACTAACTGCTACGGATGTTGCAGCCATCTATAGTTATTAATCCCCGACGTTAAAATGCGGCTATGTTAATCATATTAATAAAAAAGAGCACATAAATATAAAAAAATTCAACACAATTCAAAAATAACTTTTACATTCCATTTTAAAATATCATTTCATATTCATTAAATAATCCCCTCCGCATTTCCACGTTCAGATAAATTATAATTATTACAAAATACTCCAAGAGCGACATATGGAGATGCCCCTTTGGTTGATCAGAGTCTAACACTTGGCAATTATATAACTTGCCATTACATCCATACAGACAAAACCAAACGATGCTATGGATTAAATAGGTACTCCTAAATAGCTAGATTGCCTACTGCATGTCTTCGGAAGCTTATTTGTCTAACTGGAAACCTGAAAACCCTTTCTCCCGACCTACTCAAATGAGCATCCGAGATTTAAAGGGAAAAACCAAAACTTTGGGTCAGACAACGGTCTGGTGTGAATAATAACCTAGCATCTCGAATCAAACAGATATCTAGTGAGACCACGCCGCTGAGCGGAACGGGTTTTCCCCTCACTAGTATCTTAACCAAAACATCTCAACCATATACTATGCTCCTGCATCCATAATGGTTATAACATAACAATATATCGATATGTAGACATGCAATATACACTGGATTACCCATCCCAAGTTATTAGACTGCCCATCTAAATTTCATTGACTATCTGTCTTATACCTATGTGGACTACCCATCTCATATATATTAATTCTTTGGATTACCCATCCCCCACCATGTTGACTACCCATCACCTATGTTTTATTAAAAAAATTACGTGGACTATGCATCTCACATGTTATTATTACTTGGATTACCCATCCCTACCATAGGGACTACCCATCACTCATGGTTTAGCTATTTAAAATTATGCGGACTATCCATCACATATGTCCCATTTATTAAAAATTTAAAAATTGATGTGGACTATCCATCACACATCCCATATTTTTTCTTGGATAACTATAAACCCTTCCTTAACCTTGTAGAGACTATCCATCTTCATCACGATGTGAATTATCCATCCCACATCCAATAGTTTTCCTAGGATGAATATAAACCCATAATTTAACAATTTAATTCATGTTACCCACATGTTTAACCTATGTCTATTGGTATTCCCAATTAGGTTATCTTCCCTTAAAGTTATAACATTTCAAAGTGACATACATTGGTATCCCCAAATGATCTATGTCGAACTCATTCAGATATACATTGGTATCCCCAAGATTTAAAGTTAAAATCATAGGTCATATGGTTCGTCGTCATTAAATATATTAAAATAGATCAATGTCGACGTCCATAATACTGTCGACAAGAAGGGTTAAGGCTCTTCGCCTTTAATAAAATAACTCACGTGTTACTAGACATTATCGACCTTTATCCAAGGTCGAAGACCAAAAAATTAAAATTCTTTTAAGTATAAACTTATTGTCGAAGATAGGGTTATCGACCCTTATATAATATAGGTTATCCGTCTTTTTAAAACAACCTTAGGATATTACAAAACAAATGGCTAACTGTCGAAAACATAGGGTCATCAACCCTCTCGAATATAGGCCACTTTGCCTCATTAAAACAGTTGTTAGTTTACATAAAAATGAGCCTCTTCAGTGTTAAAGGAAGAGATGTGAAGCCAATGTCGCGCTGCATCTTTGCCGATTCCCGAAATGTATAAAACTTTGGTATATAAGATCGCCGACACTGATGCATAGCGGCCTCAAGGCTATCGATGTCGTTACAACTTTTATACTTAACTTATTTCGGCTATTATGCCGCAAAAGTATAAGTGTGAAGTCAAAACATAGATGAAGAGATGCAGCTTCACTTTGGATGAATCACAATAACATGATGCCAACAATCCTGCTTTGCCGCCTGTATCGACTTCGACATGGTTGGAAGCACTCCATAACTACCTAACAATTATCATGCACTTCCTTCCTTGTCGACGTCGACACCCATCAAAGAGGCGGTGTTTTTAGGCTCGACGATAGTAAGGGTGGTATGGCATTATCGTAATTATCACAAAAACAAATTTCTTACAAATAAAAGCATATACTTTTTATCAAATCCAATTTCTTGTCCAATTCTCATTGGATGAAACAATCTCTTTAACAATTCTGAGAAATTACTGCCGCATATCGTTTTAAGTTACAAAACATGTACAAAATAATTAATTAGTGTCCTTAATTAATTATCCATTTAAATGCATTTCTAGCATATTAAAATTCACATTAATTCGAAATCTTTTGGGAAAAATTCAAAAATTCATAGAAATTTCAAAACACTATATTCTTCATCATATAAAAATTTCGAGATCAAAAGCCATATTTAATTATTTTATATAATTAAATCCCGAATTAACCTAATTTCCTCCTTAGGAAATTTATAAAATATTCAATTAATTTGAAAAATTATTAAATTAAAAACCCATCTTTAAAATAATGTTTCACTCAACATATTAGAAAATCAAAGCCATGGAGATAAAAAACTTAGGTTTTACTCTTAAAATCTACTTAAATAATTTCATAAATCATTATTTTATCCAAACAATTATAAAATAACCATAACTTGGCAAAAATCATCAAAACCATTCGGATATTATCCATAGCCGAATTCAAGAACTAAAAATGGAGTTGGTTCATGTATTATTCACCTTAGATTTAATTGTTGGAGTTGAGATTTGGTATTGCTTTAGTTTCCATATGCTTCTTCCCCTTGAATCCCCTTGATTTTGTGATTTATTTCTTAGGTTATGGCTGGCTTCTTTTTCTTCTTTCTTTGATTGTTTTTGTGTGAGTAAAAGTGAGAATGTAATGAGGGGAGAGGTTTAAAGCAAAGGATAGTTCTATTTCCTAGATTACCCCTCTTATGCACTCTTTCTTTTATTAAACTTAAAACAATCTTACTTAGTTCATTAGTAATGGCTCGACCTTATAAATTTTCAAATCTCATTCTACTTAACCATTTACATTATTCTATTTAATCTATCCAATTAAATGTCCTAAATAATGTTATATTAAAATTAGGGATGTTACATGGATAATCCCTTAAAAAGTGTCCAGTTTTGTTGCATCCAAAACATTTGATGGTACCTTCGCTTCTTGATTTGTTCGGGTTTTCATCGGTCCTTCTAAGTTTGTTTCATTTTCGATATTTCAGAATTTTTTTGTAAATTCTTAGTCATAAACGTCATTTTCTCGTCATTGATTCGTTATCTCCATAAATAGCAATAAATGCCGATGTTTTCTTCTCACTTGACTGGCTTCCCTTTCTGCCTTGTAATTGAACTTCATACGACATTGAATTACCTATTAATTCCTCTACTTTCATCATACTAATATCACTGGCTTATTCTATGACCAGAGTCTTGATCACATCCACTTGTAAGTGAATTAAGAATATTTTGGACTTGGTCCTCTTTAGTGTATTCTTTTTTAATGAAATTAAAGCATGTAAGATGTCTTGAAATCTTGAATACATGTCAGAAATAGATTTATTTAGTTTCATTTTAAATAATTGAAACTGGTTAGTTAACATAAAAATCTTGTTTTATTTGACTTTACTAATGCCTTCGTGTAACTTATAGTGTTCTTCATATTTCATATACAGACTTACATACAGAAACTCTATTAAATTCATTCCTATTAGTGAATAGAATAATATATTCATCATGGCTTTTGAATTACTAAGTGCCTCTGTCTTTTGCTCATTTTTCCATTGAACATATGCATTTTCGAGTTTCATATACTTATTCTAAGTAATGTTCAAAACCATTAGATTGTAAACATATTTTCATCCTACATGACCAGTATGCATAATTACTACCATTAAATGGTGAGGATCTAGCAGTTGATTGGTCTTCTACAAATGTGTTAAACAGTGCGTTACTAGTGCTAATAATCATTGAAAATTTTCAAAAATCAGATTACAAGGTTTTTGAAACTGTGTGCTTCGATATCAAATGTGACAGGGAAAATATGGTAATATAAGTGAGAACCTAGTCTATACTTCAGAGGAATGGATCTTAAGGCTAATTTACACTAAATGGGGATGAATAGTGTATTTAAACTTTTTATCAATATACTTGCAGATTCTGAACTTTATCACAGAGAATTCAAATATAATCAGATAGTATAATCACAAAACAATCAGATATTAGTAAGTAAATACGGTAAAAGTAAAGGTAAAGAAAACATCAAGCATTTTATACTGATTTGGATTTCCAATCCTACTTCCAATCCGGTACCCCATACAAAATTTCTCTAATCACATTTTGACTTTCAATCAGTTGGCAAGAACACCTTTTACACTTGACTTTGACTTAGGTAGTACTTTCTGGAATTGACTTGGGTAACCAGCACACCTTTTGGAATTTGACTCGGATAAGCAGAACACTTTCTGGAATTTGACTCAGGTAACTAGAACACCTACCATGTCTTTGACTCAGGAGGCAGGACAACTCCCTTTACAATCTCATCTTAACTTTCACTCGGGTGGTTAAGATCAACCTTTTACAAGTAGTAATGGTGGACTATAAGAAATCAAATCTTTTGATCACAATCTCAAGTAACTTGTTGATACAATCTCCTATAGCCATTCGGTTGTTAAATGTCTTTGTATTCGAGTGGAATGGTGTAGAATAGAAGTGAATCTTCTCTGATCTTTTGTACGAATGCAGAGAGAGATTTTATTTAGAAATTGGCGGCATTTCGTTAAAATGCTAAAGAAAATGAGAGAGAAGAGAAAGATGAAGAGAATATATAGAATTATTGTTCTAAATTCCAAAACAAGAGACCTTTAAATAGATGTTGAAAAGTTGCGACCATTCGCCAAAGGATGACGCCAAAAGTTGCTTCATTTGAAATTAAAAAAAGAACACACCTCAACTCTCTATATGTTGACATATAAAAAAATGATATGTCAACATATACATATTTAATTGTATATATTCAAAACCACTTGGAAAATGTTTTAAACTATTTTTCTTTATAAAAACTCTATTAAAATGATGTTATAAAATTAAATATTTATTCTTTTAATTGAAAATAATTTTTGAAGTTAAGGTAATCAAAGATATGATACTACTCGGGTTTTTAGCATTTTTAATCTAAGGCTCGGTCATACTGGCACAAATGTCTTGAGTTTTTCGTGTTTTTTTCCTTGAGTTTTTCAAAACTCATAAGTCTTCATATATATCTTGATCAACTTAGCATATTTTGATCTACTCTTGATTTATATTGATCAGTTCTTCAAGCTTCATTCAATCGGCACTCGTATAAACATGTTTAATATTTCCAATGTCTTGCACAATACACTATATAACTCGAAAAAACATGCAATGTTTGTCTGGTTGTTGTCATCAAAATCAATACATTGGGTATTAACAAATCCTACCAATTGAACTTTTATTATTGATACTAGCATAAATCACACGTATGTCCAATTAATAGCTAAATATATTTACTTTTTATGTAGTAAAATTTTATAGGAAATGTGTTCAATAAGTGCAAAGCTTTGGTGGCCATGACAAATTTATTTCTAGCGGTTTTGTTGGTCATGTCTGATACAAATCGATCGTGAAATTTCGTTGATGGATGGTTGAGAAAGGGTGATGGTGGAGACCACAAACCGATGGTGGAATTCGGTTGATGAATGATCATGAAGAGATACCAACTAGATTATTTTTAGAATTTCAAAACGACATGATACAAATCATATTGATTAAATTTTCATTAATAAGCAGAGATTGTTCATTCTTTTATGGCAGTTTTCGAAACTTAAGCGTTAGCAACGCCATGTTACACATTACTCCATACACACAGATACATACATACATGTACCGATCAGAATATGGACCGTAAAACCACAGCAGTAAGCCGTCGTTTGACAACAAGTTCAGCTTTATCTTCATCAACTTGCTACTGGGATAAAAGATGCTCAATGTCCCTTTTAACTTATGTGCCAATAAGAAAAGGTGCTAAGAATAAATTGTACGTTGAATTTTGACAACATGACAAATGCGTAACTGAGATCCCTTCTTCACTTGATCTATTTTGTTTATTGTATTTAAAGTAAAGTGTAATCTGTGAGAATTAAACCAAAAGTGAGAGAAGCATGTTCTTTTACTTACAAGACAAAGAACGCAGAATCAGTACATGACAATCGATCAAATATTTTATACACCATTCAGTATGGTAAATGACTTTTAAAAACATGAATCAACAACCACGTTCAATCGCCAAAACACTTAACATCTCACCTAAACTTCTAATTATCTGTAATCCAAACGTAGAAAATCAAACAATGAACAATAATCCAAAATACAACAAATACAATAACAACCACTAGTAGCTAGCTACAAACAAAACAAAACATGTTTGCTAACTTACTTTATAAGCTTCCGATTTACCAACTATTCCAACATTTACCACTTTAACTTACTACAACGCATCTAATCAGCAACATATGAACGCAATTGTCAAAACAAAACTTTGGTACAACAATCAAGAAAACAAAATCTTGTATCAAGACGCACCAAATAATTCATTACATTGCCGATATCCCAATTCCATTTTATGATAAATAAACTTTAGACTGAATAACAGTTTTCCCTACTCTGAACCCTGGCGCCACCACGAACGCTACAATTGGTGTCGAACAACTCGCCTCTTCTACGACACTCTCCATGTATGCTTCAGAGAATCTGCTTCCCTTCTTAACTTGAAATATAGAATTACCCATTTCTCTTTCAAATGAGAAGAACAAGCGATGCAGTAACCATACTCTTCTTGCCATCTCAGCAAACGCTAAGAAAAACTCTGACTTTGTAGAACAGTTCACAACTTCTCCGAAAAAGGCAGCTTCCATTTTCGGGTGAACCATGGCTAAATACTTCACTCTGCAAAATTTACCAAAAGCAGACGATTTTCTCTTCTGATACGATAAAAGTTGCTCTACTTTAACTGGTTTAGTTTCCACAAACTCCGTGAAAAATTTATGACTGTCCCACGTAAATCTCTCTTCCAAACCCTCAAGACCAAAACTTTGATTGTGAAAATCAGTAAACATCTTCTGAGAGATGAAGGACTCGAAGGCAAATATTCTATGCTCGGGCTTTTTAACCGCATCGGGTTGTATTGCTTTAGCAGCAGCATCAAGATCCCACCCAGCTGTTTCCATTTCGTTAATCATTAGTTTCACAAATGACTTGATTGATCTCATAGTGTACTTCACCACAGTAAGGAAATGAGTGGGGTCTAGTCCAGATAGATGCAAGCCATCAAGTGAAGTAAGGGAGTGGTCGGGATGGAGTTTCAACTCTAAAGCACGATTTTTACCGTCATATTCCATAAGCTTTGATCGAAGATCGATGATCTCAGAATCTCTATGTTGGATATCAGACTCGAGCTTTTTGATAGTTATCTGATATGTCTTTATAAGATTTCTATTTTCTTGAATTTGTGCAGAGAGTGGAGGAGGTGGTGAACTGAGCTGGTTTTTCAAGTAGGAATATTTAAGTTCAGACAGCAATTTGAGCTCACTAACAATGGTTTGGTCGGCAGATTGAACAGTTTCGGGATCATAAGGAGATTGAGCAACTTGAATTTGAGCATAAGCAGCTTTGATGGCAGAGATTCTCATGAATAAATTTGCAATGAGCGATTCCATTGCTTCTTTATTTTTGGTACTTTCATCTTTGGTTTTGGTGAAAACTTGAGTATGAGTTTCAATGTTCGTGGAGTGTTTTTTCTTGTCAGTTTGATCATCTTGATCTGAGTTCAGTTTAGAGGTAAGTCTATTGTTGATACTACTGCGAAATCGAAGGATTTTAGAAATGGTTTTAGCTATGGAACCGATATTTGATGTTGCTGGTGAGGCAAAATCCATTTGTTCATGCATCTGCAGCAAACAAAAAGAAGAAATCAAAGGACTTAGTAGAGTTTCAGAGGAATAGCAGTGAGAAAATGGAGAGAAAATCTGTATTTTTTAGTTATTTAAAAATATGCAGTGCAATCTGATGAATAAAAAGAAATGGAGGGGCTGATTCTTTCTTACTTTAGTAAAACAAAAAAAATAATTGAGAAAAAACATATAACAACTTAAAAAGGGCGGGAGAGACCCATTGTGGGACCAAAGGTCTGAAATGATGTACAGGAAAAAGGGGAAAAAAAACTATGAATGAAACGGAGGTGGAATATACAAACCCATATCTTTAGGTATGGGCCCACAGTTACATGTGTTTTACTGATATATATATGGTTTCTACAGTATTATGATGTCATATGAGACATTTAAATCCACTGTATATTAAAAGTGCATACAGCATATTCAGCCAATGACTACTAATATAATGGTAAAACATCTAATATTTTAAGTCAATACTGGGTAGAAAATTACAATGGTTAAATAAATTAGTTTTTTGCTTTCTGAAACCCAAAAATCTAACTAAAATTGCAAAACTGAAGCTATTATTCAATTTACCAATTGATAACCGGTTATGGTAAAAAATACTAGAAACTTGACATACTAAACTGTGTTCCAGTCAACTTTTTCCAAAATCTAGTAAACAAAAATCACTTACAATTTTGCTCATCATTCAGGTAATATGCTAAAAACAGCTTATATAAGTCCTGTTTTCTCAAGTTAGGATTTCTCAAGATCTAATTTGAGGTGGGCTTATAAGCTAGATTATTAAGCAAGTATATAGAAAAAGTGAGCTTATATATCCATTTAAGTCCACAATAATTAACATTGAAAAACACCTAGTTTGAGTAGATAAAATTTTGAATTCGATTGTCTAAGCGTATACGATAATTAATATTGGAAAAAAATGAAAATCAAACCAGCAGACAGCAGCACATATTCTGACTATTGGAAAATTGACTTTTTTACAGCCAATAATTACCAAACTGCATGCATGAGCCTAGGATTCCAAATGAGAAATCTGCCACTATGGACAAAAAGCATAGCAGCTGAGAGCAAAGAAATGTTTGGACTTTTATATCATGTGACAACTTGTATCCCAATTCTAAACACAGAAAAATGTCGCGTTTATCACAGTAATAATAACTTACATGACCTTGCACAGTTGGTATCAAATTTTGCCAAACAAAGCAAAACAAAGCAAATCAAATAAGATGTGTACACTACAATATGACTATATCATATCCATTGATGCCTGATAAAGAGGACGTAGACACCTTTCTTAGGTTCCTCTTTATTCTTGTGAGCCCTAAAAAACATTCAGGAAATCGACAGATAGGTCATTGCCAGACCTAAAGAGGACATGTATAAAATTAAAGGTGTCTTTATTATATTTATAGACAATAGCAACTTGGCAGGGGTATTACATGATACTTCTATAGATTTTAGTTTATAACGGTGCTCTTTTAGAAGAGAAAATTGGACTTGATATTATGGAGATCGGTAAATATTATTAATTTAGAGGAAGTATAACTAATAAAACGTACTAAGATAGTATGGGGGTCAAAAATTGAGGGTTAAATGGCCCCTCTTGGAGCAATGAGGCAATGCTTATTGAGTAACCAGTAATCACCAAGGAAGCATCTCACATTTACATGATTTTTCTTCTTATTCAACCGTCATTCACAATGACATCGTTGTCAATAACTAAATTTGGTAATGCTGTGGAGGGATTTGACATAAAAGTTTGAAGAATAAATTTGTTATTAAAATAATTAACACGATAAAAGAAGAAGATGAAACTATAATGAAAAAATAGCAGGGAAACTATATTGTAGTTGTTTAAAATGACTATTGGCATATTCTGAAGAATTTGTTGCTAATAAAATATAACATGAAACATATTACAAAACGCTGCTGCTTTTTTAAAGGTTAATGCCATCAACATATATTTAGGTATTATTTTTGTCATCGACATGGGTGATTTACATAAAATTACAAAAGAGAGGTATTTATTGCTAAAAGATGCATGTTTTGGTACCAATAAAGCATTCAAATGCATAATTATTGCCTCATTAATGTGCATAAATATACGTGTGTGAAGGTAGCATAACCCTTTCAGCTATATCTGAGGCATTAATACGACTCAAAGGATGGATTAAATAGTAGTTAACAACAACCACCACTTGATCATCTAACTTTGCATGCTTTCTAAAATATAATTAAATGTGTCCAAATGGCGCACACCATGTAAATATCATACTTTTGAATATTGTTTTGACAAGGAAAACCAGGGAAAAAAAGAGGTCAGTGGCTCAGGCACAAAGACATGCACATGCTAAAAAGGAAAAAGAAAACTTGGGCTGGCAAAAATTGATATGGTGTATGTAAAGCGTTAAATTATGCAACTTATGTTGAGATCCCCTGTTCTCAAATTCTACATATCCTATCTTCCCTGTCAATCAGAATCATACTATGTTTTAATTATTATTTATAAAAGACATTGGGCACATGAGGCTGGGATATGGAATCTAAACTCATCTATACCATCATTCATTTCTGATAAACTATCCAAATCAATAATATATGGTTGTTATAGACAGCGTTCACTATCCATCGCAATAACAATACAACTAATTCAAAATATGTCCAAGTCAGCCAGTTGTATATAAGAGTATAACAACAGACAATACTGTGATGCTAACACCAATCCTCCTGTAAACATAATCTAGCCCAAATCCAATATTAAAGCACATATCTGTACTATATATAAAAGAAATAACAGGATTGGTTCCCCGGTGCCATTTTAAATTTATAATTAACCATACATTTCCACTTTCAATGATTAGTGTTATCACAGACGAAAGTTTTAAAAGACAAAGGTGTACAAAAGGCTTTTTGTGCTCTAAAGGCAAGACTTAAGCCTCAGGCATTGAGGCATAAGTTTTCTAGGTTAACACTATACACATGCATATCAAAGAAATATAGAATAATAAACCTTAAACATACAAAAAAAATAAACATTCAAAGTGATTCGAACAAAACACGATCAAATCACATATAAAACATTCCATTTAGAAACTTTCTTACGTACCAATCACTTATTAGTATATACATAAACACAACAATTTACTTAAAAAGAAAAGACACGGTTCTGTTTTAAAAACAGAATATTACAAGCAACAACAAAAAACAATATCCAGTTTAAAATTAAAATACAGACTTTTATAAACAACATCCGGTTTAAATGCATTCCAAAATGAAAATTTTACAAACAGAAACATGCAAATTATTATTTTATATTATTTCTCTTGTTCCTCTTGTTAAAGTATTTAGTTTTGGTTGTTATTGTTTAGTTTGTATTCGCTGTTAATAAGACTAGTCTTGTGTGTTGATCTTTTATTCAGTTGTTGACCTATTCTCTAGCGGAAGACCGGGTTTATAGGATTGTTAGACGTAACTTATTTTTGTTTATCTTTGTAAGGCTATTTATAAGCCAATAAGTTATCTTCAATAAAGTGAGCATTCTCCCATTACAATATACAGTTTTCTTATCACCTCTATGATTCTTTTTTTTAAAACAGTCAAATGATATTAGAAACCAATTTCAGTTTCGAAATTGATTTCTGAAATCAAATCGTTAATGGAGTTCAAAGTCAATTTCACCAATTTCGAAATCAATTACTTCAATTGATTTTGAAATTTAGAACCGTAACCTATTACTGTTTTCTTGATCATGTTCTTTTTGTGCTTGCTATGAAACGATTAAAATTTTACAACCTTTATTAAACCCGACTTCAATTACAGCTAGAGACAAAAAAAATTGACATAAGGCATGTGTTAACAACCTAAGGCGTATAAGACGTACGTTTTGTATACAAAGCACACCTAAGGCGTGTGAAGTCACGGAGGTGTACATTCTGCATACATAGCACGCCTTAGGTTGTTGGGGCATGTATGCTTTAGAGGTAAAATACCTTTATGAGCAAGCTAAAAGGAATTTTGCCACCATTTCGCCTTCTAAAACATTGAACATACATACACGCTCATCGTACATGTCATTTTACTATTGTTTTTATAAAGCATTTTCTAGAAGTCAAAGTTCTTGAGTGTTCTTGAATCAAAGGATATTCAAAAGATATTGGTAAATCATTATCATCATAATTCTCAACACAGTGCACAAGGGTCTCATCAAAGGTTTTTCGAGTTTTTGAATATTATTATGAAAAATAACTATTACATTCATCTAGCATATATAAGAATGAAACAAAAAAAATCAATAAAAAAACACAACAATTCTAAGGGACAATAAAAGTAAAGTGAGTTGCAAATGTTTGCAAGAGTGAGTATAATAACACTTGAGGTAGGGCAAAACTTTGAGGAAACAACAAAAGTGTACAAGACTTCAATGTGTACAAACATGATGTGATATAATCTTGTATTTGTATTTTTTTTATAATAAAATATAAAAATCTAGTTATATTCTCTATTTGTTGTATTTCTCTTTGATCAAATCTTTACTTCTTGATGGATGAAAGATACACCTCTATTAATAGTGGTGTTAGAGCTTTGGATTCAATCACCTAGAGAATTTTTATTAGGCATGTCAACGGATAATTTTAGATGTAGATAGTGTCATATTTGCATCCGTATCCGAAACCATTTTCGAATATCGGATATCCGCATCTGTGGGTACCTTCATATCTGGATATCGAATATTTATTCGTTTTTTGGATACAAATGCGGATGGAATTTGGAATTTTCGGGTATATGTTGACAGACTTATTTTTTTATCATGGTAGCAGAGCAATGTAATTAAAATTTATTAATCCTCTCAAATTCCCTAAGTCTTTTTGTGTTAAAAAATTATCAAAATGAAATAAAATTTTGTAGAGTTCATTCATTTACTATCTAGATCATCTCCAAAAATTGTGTGGCCATTTCAAAATTTTTAACTGATTTATAATTTTGTTTGAAATCAACTGAAATCATTGGCTAAAATAAATATTTTTGATGGTTCAAATTAACCTGTATTTTTGTGTGAAATAAAAGTTTCGGAATGACAAAAAAATTTGTTTTAGTGATCTTGATAGTAACTGAATCATATCTAAACAATTTTTTTTTTGCATTTTAACATTACGTCAAATACAATGAGATCTGTTGGGATCAAAAAAAAAAAAGATGTGCACCCATCCTCTATATATACACTGAATTATAAAGTTGTTTAAGTTAAAAAAATGTAAAGAAATAAGAACAGCAGGGGTAACCTAAAAGTTCAATAGAGCAGCATATCATACCTATGGATTTTATTTTCTAATTTACTAAAGAGGTGAGGATCCATAGAAGTAAGATGCCTTGTATATTCACCCGTAACAAGTAATACATAACTAAATCAGTAAAGCGTTTATATAACCAGCATATATAATCCTGGTGAAATCATAAAGAATTTTTTTAGTATAAGCTTTCGCAAATTTTCTTATCAAGTAAAAATTAGTTGGAGTTGAATGAGAAACAAAGATTTAAGGCCAATAAATAACACTAGACAGAAGCTTTTGAATTGACTAAATTCAAGCATTCAAAGTTCGTGTCATATAAACTGGATACACAAAAAATTAGGATCGAATTAATTTGATTCGAAATTCTGGATTAGATTGAATCTGATTTTAGTGTGATATGTCACATGAGATTACTATTTTTTCTATGAAAAGATCCATATCATTTTAACTTTATATAGTAACAGTTCTTTTCAAAATTTCAGTGGAATATAAGCGTAAAAGAAAAAGGAAAAAAAGGTAATAAAGCAAATGTTTCAGTAGAAGCAGCTCCAGAAGTCCAAGTTCTTAATATTATGGATCAGTGGATTGGGGTACAAAGTATTATCTGCAACCCCTAATTAAATGCGCCTTATCTAGAATATTAGCTCAAAAAGCAACAATGACATTTGATTTGACAACCATGGAGGAATATCTATGCACGATCGTTGAACATACGAAGTATACCAAGCAATTAATTAAAGATTATTACACAAAGAAGATTCAAATGGAACATCTATTATTTAGCGAAATTTTGGGATGTATTGTTGCAAATGAAAATTATTTTGTTTACGAAACAAAAGCTGCATAGAAACATTAACATATGCTGTTGTTGCTAACTCACATGGATAATATATTTGTACGTGAAAGTACAGTCTTGGAATCTTTACAACACTCTGTCGGGCAATAATTGAAGTTTATGATGAAGCGCACTTCTAGTCTCCAGGTTACGCTGATGTTTATGGTGAAGAATATTTACGTTCGCCAAATCAATTCCCTAATTGCAGTCCACTTTTGCATATTACTATATAAATGTTTAATATGTTCAACACTCTAGACTAAGATATTTCCAGTAGTTGTGAATATTGCATGTATGGCTTCTGCAAGCTAGGACCAGTCTATAATCTAATATATGCTTTTCAACCTTAGAGTTGAGCTTGCCAAGCAAATTACAGCTAGACATGAGAAAGCGACACAATTTTGACCATCTATGTATAAAGGTAAAACTAGACCTAAAAGAAACTCATATTTTACGGAAAACCAATATTTACGACAAGACTTTTTCGAGCAGGTGTTTAGTTACTCTTGTATCATTATGTCATACATGCAAAAGCTATTATGATCTCTGAAAATTAAATGAAACTTGGTGATAATCGAGAGCCTAATCTAAACTAGATGCGGATGTTCAGGTATAAAAAAGCATTAAAGTAGACACATAAATTCAGGTAAAATCAAACATTGTTCTCAACATGGCTACGTATGCTAGCGTTAGATTTCGATGATACAATATTTTCAAATTGAAGTAGTTTTTGAAGATATTTTAAGTTCAATTTTAAGGTTCTTTTTCTTGTAATCTTTTGTAGAAATTAATAAAGTTAGTTTAGAGGAAATTAATAAAGTTAGTTTGAAGGAAATTAATAAAGTTAGGTTAGAGGAAATTATCTATTTTTCTTCACTTCTTATCTCTTCTCAAACAAAATTGTGTAGGAATAATTGTGATAATCCTAACAGTAGGTGTCGAAGTCCACTATATAAATTTTTCTAAAGAGAGTTTGGTTATGGAAAAAATAAGTGTTGAAAAACTTAATATAAGAATTTGGGATTATAGAAGGCGAAGATGGAGGATTTTCCATACATCAATCATCTTCATCAACCATTTGAGAACAAATGAGAGAAACCTATTGATAAAACTGAAGCGAAGTGATAAATTCTGAATAAAAAGACGGGTGGTTATTCGACGTTTTTAAGAGAATACAGTGTTTCATATCGTTATTAATGGAACACCCGCTTATGCAATTTAGAAGAAATTAAAAAGAATTTATGCAAAAAACACTACAACAAATAAAACTCTTCTTATGAAAAGATAAACAAATCTGAAGCTTAAGGAAGATGGGTCAATTGAAGAACATTTTAATGACTTTCAGCGATTGAGAATCAATTGATGGCCGCGAATTACAAGGTTGATAATGAGACACAAACCTTGATTTTGATGAGTTCTTTACCAAAAATTGGAAAACACTTGTGATCGCATTAAACAACTCAAATTCTAATAGAGTTGTTCCAATGGGATCGATAGTTAGTGGCATTTTTAATAGGAGAAGAGAAACAATAAATCCGAATGAAAGATTGAAGAAAGAGAAAAGGTAAATCCGAATGAAGAGGTGCATCTTGCAAGAAGGAGCAATCATCCAAATATGGACATACGATTAAATAGATCAAACATGAAAATGAATTTTATCAGCTACTACTTGTTATAGGTCTAGTATACCAAAACAGAGAATAATCAATTATAAAATCGTCTCACAAGTTTTGTTAGAGAAGTTAATATGAATACTTGTGATATGGGTCGTGTACATGTCTTATATTTACTGTTAGTGCACATGCACCGTTAGCCCATGCCTGTAACTATATATACCATGTAGTACTCTAATCAATCTGAGGGTTTTGTTTTCACTTTCTTCAATTCAATATATTCAATCTCTTACCTTTTCATGGTATCAGAGCTTATGCCCAACGGCTACTGAAGATCTAAAGCTGTGATCCGATTCCCTCCTCCAACATCACCAGTCCAATCTCAATATTTCAACATCTTCATCTCCAAATCAATTGACCTCAAAATCATCCTCTCAAAACCATGGCTGAAGATGATGATACCAATTCTCGATCCGATTCAACTAACGTTGGTGAGACTGCTATTAATCAAACCTCAAAATCATTCGAAGAATCACTAAAGTCAATTATCAACCCTCAAACCCAACTAATTACTGTAACCCTAGATGAAAACAATTTTTTGTTATGGAAATTTCAAATCGAGATGGCAATCAAAGGATATGGACTTCAGAAATTCATTGATCCAGCAACAACACCACCACTGCAATTCGTCTCCAATCAAGATGGCCAATCAATTCCTAACTCAGATCTCATGATCTACACTCGTCAAGACAGCCTGCTTTGTTCTTGGATATTGTCTTCAATTAGTCCCAATCTCCTCTCATCAGTCATTGGTTGCAAAACATCACGTGAAGTCTGGAGTGCCATTCATCAAAATTTCAACTCACAGGCAACGGCGAGAATCATGAACTACAAGAGACAACTGCAAAATGCTAGAAAGGAAAACCAAAGCATTAGAGAGTATCTTGGCAAGATAAAGCATCTTTGTGATCTTCTTGAATCATCAGGACATAAGATCAGTGAAACCGAACAGGTTCTTCACATCCTTAATGGACTGGGAGACGAATTCGAGGCAATAGTTGCTGTTGTTACCTCCAAAGAATCAACACCATCTGTTCAGTACGTCACCTCCTGTCTTCTGGCACATGAAGGACGATTAGAGCAGAAGAGTACAACAACAGCCGACTTCTCCATCAACTATGCCGCTAATGCCAAGAACAAGAACAAGATCACTCAATCTAACACAATATCTGATTCATCAACCAACAGCTATAATAACAGCCAACCAACCAGAGGATACACCATGTATGAAAGAGGAAGGTCTCAAGGTCGAGGAAGAGGACGAGGAAGATTCTTCAACAACCGACCAAAGTGTCAGATCTGTGGGAGGATTGGACACACAGCCATTAGATGTTATTTTCGATTTGAATCCAACTTCAACGGCAATCAGCAGATTTCACCTACTCAAGGCCCATCAAGAAGTGCTCCTTATAACGTTAATCTCAGTCAAACTAGAAATGAACCAAGACTCAATTCCAGAGACTCAACTTACCAGAATGAAGCTCATACCAATCTTGCTTGTGATATGGATATTCAGGATGATGCTTGGTTTCCTGACTCAGGAGCAACTCACCACGTGACAAATGACCTCCAGAATCTTAATCTTGGAGGAGCAGCATATAAAGGTAAGAATTCTGTGCATATGGGCAATGGTACACCTCTTGATATCACACATGTTGGTAATGCTAGGTTTAAATCTAATCATAGAAATAAAACATTACTACTAAGAAACTTACTTAGAGTCCCTCAAATCAAAAAGAACTTGATCAGTGTTTCAAAGTTTGCAACCGACAACCAAGTGTTTTTTGAGTTTCATCCAAAAATCTGCCTGGTCAAGGATAATTCTACTGGCAATGTATTATTGCAGGGGGAACTGCATGATGGGCTTTACAAATTCAATCTCAAGACATCTGATGAAGAGAGATATAATAATGTGGTATGCTATAATACTGTCAATAATAACGTAGCTAATGAATATGATATATGGCATAAGAAACTTGGACATCCAAATTCGATTGTAATGAAAGTTGTATTGAATAAAGAAAATTTGTTGCATTTGACTCATATCAAACCTAGCTTATGTAGTCAGTGTCAAGTTGGTAAGTCTCATAAATTACCATTTAATCAGTCTGAAACTATCTATAATAGTTCACTTGAACTTATTGAATGTGATCTATGGGGTCCTGCACCTCTGAATTCTGATTATGGATTCAAATACTACATTGCCTTTGTGGACGCCTTCACAAGGCATATATGGATTTATTTTTTGAAGTTAAAGTCAGAAACAGCTGAAGCAGTCAAGCAATTTATTACTCAAGTAGAAAGACAATTTGACAAGAAAGTGAAAGTGTTTCAAACAGATGGTGGAGCTGAGTTTAAACCATTGAGGGAATTCTTCAATCAAAAAGGCATAGTTCATAGATATACATGCCCTTACACTTCTCAACAAAATGGTATTGTAGAGAGGAAGCATAGGCACATCGTGGACATGGGGCTAACCCTTCTAGCACAAGGGTCACTGCCTCTCAAATTCTGGCCAGAATCATTCTCAACTGCATGCAGTACATCTTATAAACTCTCTGCCAACCAAAATACTCAAATATATCAGTCCTCATGAAGCCCTATATGGTATTCAACCTGATTACAAGAGACTAAAAGTGTTTGGGTGCTTGTGCTTCCCCCTATTAAGACCCTATAACACTCATAAACTTCACTTCAGATCCTCTCCGTGCACATTTCTAGACTATGGGTCACAACAAAAAGGATACAAGTGTCTAACCACTGATGGGAAAATCATCATGTCCAGACATGTCATGTTTAATGAGAGCATATTTCCATTTGCAGATAACCAGATTAAGTGTACACATAAAGTTGTCAATGCTCAAAGATACATAACATCAGTCCCCTTACCTATAATTCATGAAGATGCTCACACGATACCAGAGGGACAGCCAGATGAAGATCCAACACACAGCATACCTACAACAAATACAAATGATGAGGGAGACAATTGGACTCATAACCACATGGAAGAAGGTGAAAGCAATATATCTGACAGACATCAATCATCGCAACCAGAACATACATCAGACAATTCATCAAGTATTCATCCAAGTGAGACTGAACCACCAAGTGAGATTGAACAACCCACAGGTCATCACATGATCACCAGAAGCAAAAGTGGAATTTTCAAACCAAAAGTCTACACAATACAGTGTTCATCTCTGGAACCATCAAGCTATGAGCAAGCCACAAAGAATATTAACTGGAGAAAAGCCATGGAGGAGGAGTACAAGGCTCTACTGAATAATGACACATGGAGATTGGTGACTTTGCCAAGCAATAAAAAAAGTAATAGGATGTAGATGGACCTATCGGATAAAGTATAATGCAGATGGTACTATAGCCAAGCATAAAGCCAGACTCGTGGCGAAAGGATTCACACAACAACCAGGCTTCGACTTCAAAGAAACATTTTCGCCTGTAATCAAACCGACTACAATACGAGTCATGCTCACTATAGCCATACACAACAAATGGCCAGTCAAGCAACTAGATGTACACAATGCTTTTTTAAATGGAGAAATTGAAGAGGAGGTGTATATGGAGCAACCAAAGGGTTTTGAGGTCAATAGTAAGCAGCAGATGGTCTGTAGACTGAATAAAGCAATATATGACTTAAAACAAGCCCCTAGAGTTTGGTTCGAAAAGCTCAAGAACACACTCATGAAATTAGGCTTCAACCCAACCAGGTCTGATAATTCATTATTTATTCGAAAAGATAGTGCTGGCACCTTATATGTTCTAGTATACGTGGATGATTTTATCATAACAGGGGACAGCTTAGAGCAGATAAATTACTTAATAAAGTACCTGAATGATCAATTTAAACTCAAGGAATTGGGTGACTTAAATTTCTTCTTAGGGATCCGAGTGCAAAGAACTAAAGATGGTGGGCTTCATCTAAGTCAAACTAATTACATTCACACTGTATTAAAAAGAGCAGGTATGGACAAAGCCAAAGGATCCATCACACCTATGACCACAAACTTACAGCTATCAAGGAGTTCTGGTGATCCAATAGAGAATCCACACCTCTATAGGTCCATAGTTGGAGCTTTACAATACATCACCATCACAAGACCTGAAATATCATTCAGCGTAAATAAGGTCTGTCAGTTTATGGCTAATCCTTTGAGTGAACACTGGAAAACGGTTAAGAGAGTACTTCGATACTTGGCTGGCACGATCAACTATGGACTGAAGCTGCATTACAGTGACTCATTACAAATCAGTGCATTTGCTGATGCAGATTGGGCTGCTGATAGAGACGATAGGAAATCAGTCAGTGGCTATTGCGTGTATCTTGGCAAGAATTTGGTATCTTGGTGTTCGAAGAAGCAAGCCACAGTTTCTAGGTCATCCACTGAAGCTGAATATCGTAGCATTGCTGCAGTTGTATCTGAGATCATGTGGCTTAAATCGTTGTTATCTGAAGTGATTAGCAATGCAACCAGACCAGCAACAATATGGTGTGATAATGCAAATGCTGTGTTGATAGCAGCCAATCCAATCCTGCATTCGAGAACCAAGCACATTGAATTGGATCTCTATTTTGTGAGAGAACAAGTCACTAAGGGCAATATCTGTCTCAACCATATTCCTGCTTTGTATCAAAAAGCAGATATCTTAACAAAATCATTGTCATCATCTCGCTTTGTGAAGTTGAGGGAAGAGTTGAATGTAGCAAAGGCACCTGATATATCACGAGAGGAGGAAAAGAAGACAACAAAGAGGAAAGCTTGAATTGAGGGGGAGTGTTAGAGAAGTTAATATGAATACTTGTGATATGGGCCGTGTACATGTCTTATATTTACTGTTAGTGCACATGCACCGTTAGCCCATGCCTGTAACTATATATACCATGTAATACTCTAATCAATCTGAGGGTTTTGTTTTCACTTTCTTCAATTCAATATATTCAATCTCTTACCTTTTCAAGTTTATCAATCAGATTTCCACTACTCTGGAAGTCTGTATTAGCTAATTTAAGCAATAGGTATATCGTAGTTAAATTACAACAACAACGTTATACTATCGTAAAAAATAGCACAACGTAGAAACCGAAAAGATACAAGAATGATGTATAAAAATATACAAACAGACTAGAACCTGACTGGTTAACTGAGGAAATTCCGTCTGAGGCTTGTCGAAACAATTTCCTTAAGAATTTTTTATTCAAATTCTTCCAAGATACAACAAACGTAATCTGCACGAGACTGTAATGAGTATGTCAACTTTGTGATTTATTGTATAGAGCAGCAGAGAAGAAGAGACAGAAGAAAAAAAGAATTGAAATCGAATGTGATCAGTATTCTCTCATATTTATAATTTCGTCCGCATCCCTTCAAACAGTCGTGTCCGCTTGACGCTCGGCCCGGACGGACGGCGGCGGCGCACGCGCGCGTGGTGGTGATGCATGATCTCCCTCCTCACAACGAAGCAAACATTTGGGTGCCCCAAGGCCCCAACCCCTTCATTGCAAAGCTATTAATATGCTAGAATAGTTTTGCAATTTTTGACGATGTGGGACTATGTTATTTTCATTCAATTTAGTATTAGGAATTCCAACACTACTAAGAAAAATCGAGTCATCAGCTGAGATTTTACAACAAACTAAAAATGATAAATAGAAGATAAAAGCATCGAAGGAAGGCAAAGACAGGCGTGTAGAATGCAACAATGATGAGGTGAATTTTGGTATTAGTAATATTGTGTTGTGTTGACGAACGAAAAAGAAATGAATGGATGTTTGATTCAAGTGTATGTTTCCATATATTCAACCAAAAGAGAGCATTCATTGACTATAAGGAACATGAAAGCAAGGTAAAATCTGCTAACGGTGGAGACTTGCATGTTAAAGGAATATGTTTGCTTAGACTGAAAATGTATAATGGAACTAAGGGGAAGCTTACAGAAGATAGGCATGCTTCGGATATTAAGAAGAATCTTATTTTAGTATGACGGTTAAAAAAAGAGGCTACAACTTTTTACCTCAAGGTGAAGTCGCAAGGGTTTAAAAGAGTGATAGGGAAATGTTGCACGCAAAACGTAAAATCAATAACATATACAAATTATTTGAAAAAACGTAGAGAATGAAGGAGTTCTAAAAGTGATGTTGGAAAGACAAATTTGTTTGAATCAAGATGGAGCCAGTAACAGAAAACCTCAAAGTCCACATGGAGACCTTTGTGGCATTACAAGCATCTCTAATTCATTGATGATGAGCATGTTCTCTTGGCCGGCATGCATAATTAAGTGGTTTGGATGTTGGTTAATTTTTTTTTTTGGGACGGAGACATATGTTTCTATAGTGATATTGGAGATTGGTTTGAGTATGAGAATGTAGATCGAGTTTGTAGGCTTGTATGGAAAATATAGTATCAATGCGAAGATGCATATATTTCGGTGATACAATATTTTCAAATCGAAGTAGATTTTAAAGATATTTTGAGCCAAAATGAAATTATGACTCAAACATATTGCTTTTTCATAGATTTTAAAATTTTTGGAGAGTGGTTGCCTCTTTTATTGCATTAAAGAAAATGCAGGCAATTATCTATATGAAAATGAATTATTTTGAGGGGTGAAAGTAATCAATCAATTCATTAATCAACTGATCAAAGAATGCATTTTATTAAAGTTATTATAAATAGACTGGTAAAGGGTTCATTGTAATCAGAGGGAAGGAGACTAGTGAGATTTCTTTTCAATTTTATTAAGAAAATCATGCGTGGTTTTTTCTCTCACTTTTTTTATCCTTTTTCAACTCTAATTGTGTAGAGATCCTTGTAATAACCCTAATAGCTAAACATTCCTAGTCAACTTACATGATTCAAGACAATCAAATAATTAATATTCAACCTAGTTACCAAGAGCATCTTCAACCAATTGAGAGCAAAGTTGGAGTAAAGTTGACATGGAACGTGCTGATACAAGTGTATTTCCCAAAGGTCATAAGCACCAGATTTTGGTTGAACGTGAGTGTCAAACCAAGATTTTATGTTGTACAAGCCATAATGGTTGTATTATAATACATTTATAGTCATTGCGAGAATTTGTACACTTCGGCCAAACATTTTATGTTTGGCAATGAGTACTACATTTCATAAGTACTGGTGAAGCCACATGCACAATGTACGCAAATGCACATTACTTATCTAATGTCAATTAAATTACGAAATATTTTAAAAATGTCAAAAAAAATGCAAATACTGGTTCAAATTTTAGTTTCGATTCAGGTAAATATTTTGTATCAAAAAGTATAAATTCATTGAAAAATTGGTAACCAATGTTGTCAAGGTGCTCGCCTAGGTGTAAAAAGCACCAAAAAGCACTAGGCACCAACTTGGGGCTTTTTTGCATGTTGAGGCACTACTCATGTTTGAGGCGCCATAAAGGGGAGGAAAGCGCTGAAGCGCTTGTTTAAAGCGCTGAAAAGTGTGTTTTTTTGATCGATTTGAGGGATATAAAATATTTTGAGGTTTCAGCTCAAATTCGATCCATTTAACCCAAACCTTATGTGGATTTCTACCTCATACTCATTCAACTCCCAGAAAATCAATTTTAATAGCAATTATAAAGTGTGGTTTTTACATGTTGAAAATAGAAAAAGTCATGCTCAAGACATCCGAAAAAGCGCTAGGCGCTGGTCTTGCGCTTTTTGGGGCTTTTTTGCCTTGACAACTTCGTTGGTAACAAGTTTGTCAAAATTAAACTATTATTTATCAAATACAAAAATACCAATAAACATCCTTATAAAAGATTAGTTAATAATGAAGTGATGGATGTTGGTTATTACTGTTAATGAAGTGATGAATGAAGTACAAGTTACTCGTTAAATTTGGTTATTACTGTTAATTAGCTCAGATAAAGATGAAGTGGTGGATGTTAGAAATGGTAATTTGTTGTTTCAAAAGACACCGTTGAATCCTATGAAATTAGCTTCTATTGTTAATAGTAAAGATGAAAAACGAGCATCACATGATGGCAAACAAGATCGTATGTCCCATGTTACCCCAAGAGCTTTGCTTCCTAGATCAAATGTGTTCATCCTAGGAAGCAAAAAAACTGATAAAAATATATTTGATATCCAGTTGGGGGAACAAAATACCAATGCTTCTGTCTTGCTCCCTTGTTGAAACTGCGAGAAAATTCCACCAGTTTTTTTTAATATTTATGATATAGATGATTTTGTCGTTCCCCTACACCGTCGCGTGCTAGTGTCCATGTTCTGGATGCCAAGTTGAAGTTCAATGAATAAAGAGGTGAGCCATGGTTAGATAAATGTTGGAGAAAGATCTAATATGTTGAGTTGGCATCCGGATCCAACTAATGTATTATTATACGTCTAGTATACCAAAACAGAGAATAATCAATTATAAACTCGTCGCACAAGTTTATAACTCAGATTTCCACTACACTGGAATTCTGTGTTAATTATTATAACAATATGATTGTTGTAAATAAATTACAACAACAGCGTTATACTATTTTGAATAAATAGTACAACCAAAATAAAGGATAGAATATAGAATTCTAACCGGAATATGTCTGAGGCTCGTCGTAACGATTTCCTTAAGAATTTTATTTCAAAATTCTCCCAAGATACAACAGACGTAATCTGCACGAGATTGTAATGAGTATGTCTACTCTGTGATATATATATGGAATGTTGAGCAGTAGAGCAAAGAAGCAGAAGAAATTAGATTGGAATGGGATGAGAATGTGATCAGTATTCTCTCCTATTTATAATTTCGTCCGCACCCCTTCGAACAGTCGCGTCTGCCTGAAAGGTTGCACCCGTTTCCTTTCATTGCTGCTGTTCGTTTAACGGACCGCACCCGTTCGCTACTGCCTATGTTCGGCCGCGTCTCTTCAGTCGGGCCGCACCTGTTCGCCTCTAACGGGTCGCACCCGCTTCTGTTCGCCCATGCTTCTTCAGTCAGGTTGCACTCGCTCGCCGCGTCCGCTTATGAACAGTCGTGTCTGTTCACATAGCCTGCAACTGTTAAAAAACCCGGCCCAGTTTTGCAGCAAAATTAGGATCATATTAGACCCAGACCCAGACCCAAACCCGAGCCCGGCCCGGTTCGGTTCGGTCGGACGGACGGCGGCGGCGCGCGCGCGTGTGTGGTGGAGATGCATGATCTCCCTCCTCACAACGAAGCATACATTTGGGTGCCCCTAGGCCCCAACATCTTCATTGCAAAGCCATATATAAACTAGTATGGCTTAGCAATTTTGGCGATGTGGGACTTTATGTATGTTTCATTCATTTTGTTCTTTAGGAATTCCAACAATCCCCCACATGAATGATAATATACATATCCCCCACACAAAGCGAAATATCACAGAGTACATATGGAATAATGCTTTATCGTGGATAAGTAGATATTTCACTTTGAACTTTCCCTAGTTAAAACTTATCGGATCTACTTGGCTAATCGGTGAATTATTTCATCTTGAACCGTCGGCCTTTATTGTATATCCAGACAATAAGCTTTACGAAGCATTGATTCCCTTCTCATCCAATCTCTTGGTTGTGTTCATTTTGGTCCTGAACAATTTTTGGTTCTGCGAGTGTTTTTAGAGAATAAAAGCCTTTTATTATTCTCATAGAGCCGACCCAGCTCACACTAACATAGGTGATCGCAACCATTAAGAGTATCCTACATATACCCCACTTGTTATTTCCAAGATATGGTCATCATTAAAAAACATAGTTTTAACCTTTAAATACTTCTGTAGGCATGCATTTATATTGTGCACCATAGGAATGGAGTTGGACTATGTCCACGCAAATGCATTACGTCTTGAGTTATTCAGAACTGGTTTGCCTATTGATCCTAGTCCGTGGGATCTCCAGTCGCTAGGATAGGTTTCCGTATAAGATAACTCTTGGTGGTTTAGGCTTTTAAACCCATTCCCCTCGATGCGCAGTCAATTTTCTCTCTTGATAAACCTTTAGTAAACGGATCCGCTAGGTTATCATTTGTTCTCACATAATCTATGGAAATAGTTCCATTAGAGAGTAACTGCCTAACTGTGTTATGGCGTCGTCGAATATGTCGTGACTTTCCATTATACACAAAGTTGTGCGCTCTGCTTAGCGCTGCTTGGTTATCGCAGTGTATGCATATGGCCGGTACAGGTTTAGGCCAGAATGGAATATCTTCCAAAAAGTGACGAAGCCATTCTGCTTCTTCGCCTGCTTTATCTAAAGCGATGAACTCTGATTCCATAGTGGATCGAGCTATGCATGTTTGTTTGGTAGATTTCCATGACACTGCTGCCCCTGCTAAGGTAAAGACATAACCACTTGTCGATTTTGATTCCTCTGAATCTGCAATCCAGTTTGCATCACTATATCCTTCTAAGACGGCAGGATATTTTCCATAGTGTAAGGAATAGTTAGCGGTATTTTTTAAATATCCAAGTACTCTCATTAGTGCTTTCCAGTGTTCCTTTCCTGGATTGCTTGTATACCTGCACAGTCGACTTACTGCATAAGCTATATCTGGTCTTGTGCAATTCATGAGATACATGAGACATCCTATTACACGAGAGTATTCCAGTTGCATTACACTCTCATTAGTGTTTTTATGCAGTACTTCTGATGGATTAAAAGGTGTTCTCACTCCTTTAATTCCATAGTCTTGGAATTTTTCAATCACTTTGTCTACATAGTGTGACTGAGACAATTCAATTCCATTAGGAGTTCTTATTATTTTGATTCCCAAAATAACGTCTGCAACTCCTAAATCTTTCATATCGAAATTGTTAGTTAACATCTTCTTTATGGTCTCTATTACCTGAGTATTTGGACCAAATATTAACATATCGTCTACATATAAACAAATCATCACATATGATTGTCCAATTTGTTTATAATAAACACATTTATCGCATTCATTTATACGAAAACCATTTCTCATCATGACACTATCAAATTTTGCGTGCCATTGTTTTGGAGCTTGTTTTAGTCCGTATAATGATTTTACTAATCTACAGACTTTGTTTTCATTTCCTTTGGAAATAAAACCTTCAGGTTGCTCCATGTAGATCTCCTCATCGAGATCTCCATTTAAGAATGCTGTCTTTACATCCATTTGATGAATTTCTAGACCATAAATTGATGCAATTGCTATTAGCATTCTTATAGAGGTTATTCGTGTTACTGGCGAATATGTATCAAAGAAGTCTACTCCTTCTTTTTGACGATATCCTTTGGCTACTAATCTGGCTTTATACTTGTCGATAAAGCCATCTGCTTTCATTTTCTTCTTGAAAATCCATTTGCAGCCAATAGGTTTTATTCCTGGTGGAATATCAACAATTTCCCAAGTTTTATTACTTAGAATTGAATCAATCTCACTTTGGATTGCTTCTTTCCAACATGAAGATTCAGAAGATGACATTGCTTCCTTGTACGTTTGAGGTTCATGTTCTAACACATATGTGAAAAAATCCGAACCAAATGTCTTGGAAATTCTAGCCCTTACGCTTCTTCTTGGTTCAACTTCCTCAATCTCATGATGGGGTTCATCTTCATGTGAATTGCTTGATTCTTCTCTTGTCCTTTTAGGGACATTATTCCCTTCATTCCTTTTGTGCGGAAACACGTCTTCAAAGAATGAGGCATCTCTAGATTCCATGATTGTATTTACATGAATATCAGCTATATCAGACTTGAATACCAAAAATCTATAGGCACTACTATTTTGGGCTGGCCCTAAATAGTAACAATCTACTGTTTTTGGTCCAAGTTTGACTTTCTTGGGAGGCGGAACTGGAACTTTTGCCAAGCACCCCCACACTTTGAGGTATTTAAAACTTGGTTTGTGTCCTTTCCATATCTCATATGGAATTGTTCCTGTTTTATTATGAGGGACTTTGTTTAATATGTGATTAGACATATTTAAGGCTTCCCCCCACAAGTTTGTCGGTAGACCAGAGGTTAAAAGCATGGCATTAATCATGTCTTTTAACGTTCTGTTCTTCCTCTCGGCTACACCATTTTGTTGTGGTGAATATGGAGCTGTTGTTTGATGAATTATACCATTTTCGGCACAGAACTGTTCAAATGGTGATTCATATTCTCCACCTCGATCAGATCTCAATATCTTGATCTTTTTATTTAACTGATTTTCTACCTCAGCTTTGTACTTTATAAATGATGTAATTGCTTCATCTTTACTATTCAAAAGATATACATAACAATATCGCGTATAATCATCAATAAACGTGATAAAGTACTTTTTCCCACCTCTTGTAGGTAATGATTTAAAGTCACATAAATCTGTATGAACCAAACCTAGTGGTTCGGTGCTTCTATCAACAGATTGAAATGGTTTTTTAACCATTTTTGCTTCTACACATGTCTCACATTTGTAGTTCTTATCTACTTGGAATTTTGGAATTAATCCCAAGTTTGATAATATTTTCATTTTTCGGAAATTTATGTGTCCTAATCTATCATGCCATAGTAAAATTTCGTGCTCAAGCAAGTAAGAAACTTCAATTTTATTAATAGCACAATCAGAATACATAGTTTTATTGCCGATAACGGCTACATTTGCCTTAAATAGGCCATCACATAAATATCCCCTTCCGATATACATTCCAGCTTTGGACAGAACCATCTTGTCTGACTCGAACACCATTCTGAATCCTTTCTTTGATAATACTGCACCAGAGATGAGATTCTTGCGTATGTCTGGAACGTGGAGCACGTCATTCAACTTGACAGTTTTTCCAGAAGTAAACTTGAGGATAACTGTGCCACTGCCTTCGATCATAGATACTGCAGAATTACCCATATAGAGTTTCTCTTCATGATCGAATTTCTTGTATGTAGAAAACATGGATTTGTCAGAGCAGACATGACGAGTAGCGCCTGTGTCTACCCACCATTGGTTAGGATTCTGAACCATATTGCATTCAGATACAACTGCCGAGAAGTTGGACTCATCCACTTCCATGTTGTCTACTAAATTTGCCTCTTTGTTGCGGTCCTTTTTGAGTCTGCAATCTCTAGCGGCATGTCCAACTTTTCCACAAACCCAACATTCACCATTAAACTTTTTGGTTCGTTTGTTGTCTTTTGGTTTGTTGTCTGGAGCTTTCCTTTTCTTCTGGAAATTCTTCTTTTTGTTTTTGGTCTTTGAATCTTCAGCCACAAATGCCTCCTCGCTTTGTTTTGTAATTCCACGGTTATCTGCCTCAATTTTCAATCGGACTATGAGATCCTGTAAAGAGATTTCCTTCTTTTTATGCTTCAGATAATTGCGGTAATCTCTCCACGACGGTGGCAGTTTTCCCGTGATGGCTTCAACCAAAAACGATTCTCCAACCTTATGACCTTCCGCCTCGAGTTCATGAATAATGATTTGTAGTTCATGCAGTTGAGCAGTCACCGGTTTGGAGTCGATCATCTTGTAGTCCATGAATTTGTCTACAATGAATTTCTTAAGACTGATATTCTGCGTCTTATACTTCGTAGCAAGTGCATTCCAGAGTGCTTTTTGCTGTCTTTAGAGGTTGATATACTTTGTATAGCACCTTGTCGAGACAATTCAGAATATAGTTTCTGCATAGAAAATCGGAATGTTTCCATGTAGCAACATCTGCTTCCTTGCCTGGTGAAGAAACCGGTTCCTCCTCCTCGAGATACCGTTGCAGACCGAGTGTGGTGAGGTAGAATAACATCTGATTCTGCCATGTTAAAAAATCGTCACCATCTCCCTTGAACGGTTCAGGTCTGTTGTGAGTAGTAGTTTTTGAAAATTCTACTGTTGTCATCTCTGTTTTAGTAAGAAAACAGTAAAATTCTTAAGATATTATACGTCTAGTATACCAAAACAGAGAATAATCAATTATAAACTCGTCGCACAAGTTTATAACTCAGATTTCCACTACACTGGAATTCTGTGTTAATTATTATAACAATATGATTGTTGTAAATAAATTACAACAACAGCGTTATACTATTTTGAATAAATAGTACAACCAAAATAAAGGATAGAATATAGAATTCTAACCGGAATATGTCTGAGGCTCGTCGTAACGATTTCCTTAAGAATTTTATTTCAAAATTCTCCCAAGATACAACAGACGTAATCTGCACGAGATTGTAATGAGTATGTCTACTCTGTGATATATATGGAATGTTGAGCAGTAGAGCAAAGAAGCAGAAGAAATTAGATTGGAATGGGATGAGAATGTGATCAGTATTCTTTCCTATTTATAATTTCGTCCGCACCCCTTCGAACAGTCGCGTCTGCCTGAAAGGTTGCACCCGTTTCCTTTCATTGCTGCTGTTCGTTTAACGGGCCGCACCCGTTCGCTACTGCCTATGTTCGGCCGCGTCTCTTCAGTCGGGCCGCACCTGTTCGCCTCTAACGGGTCGCACCCGCTTCTGTTCGCCCATGCTTCTTCAGTCAGGTTGCACTCGCTCGCCGCGTCCGCTTATGAACAGTCGTGTCTGTTCACATAGCCTGCAACTGTTAAAAAACCCGGCCCAGTTTTGCAGCAAAATTAGGATCATATTAGACCCAGACCCAAACCCGAGCCCGGCCCGGTTCGGTCGGTCGGACGGACGGCGGCGGCGCGCGTGTGTGGTGGAGATGCATGATCTCCCTCCTCACAACGAAGCATACATTTGGGTGCCCCTAGGCCCCAACATCTTCATTGCAAAGCCATATATAAACTAGTATGGCTTAGCAATTTTGGCGATGTGGGACTTTATGTATGTTTCATTCATTTTGTTCTTTAGGAATTCCAACATGTATTGCATGCCAGGTTTCCATATTTAGAGTTATTTTTTTAAATGGTGACAAATTTCAAGTATTTCTGTATATAAAATTATTGTGTATGTATTTTTTATTAGTTAAAGTATTTTAATAATTAATGACGTTTCTTTGACAATTGCATCTAAACTACCAGTCATTTAGAAAAAAAAAACACTTTTTTCAAGCAAAGAGCATTGCCAAATCACTTCAGTCCTTGCAACCAATACTGTTTTGTTGGCCACAATGAAAATAATCTTTCTTTTATGCATTTTGATGTTTATTTCGGTATGATTAAAATATAAAATAACAATAACTAATATACATACATAAATACAAATAACTAATAAGTAATATACATGCATAAATATAACACACTGTATTAAAACATTGAGCATAAATCAATTATTTTTATATTGTACCTGCTCGAACTCATAAAATGATCAAGATTGCCCCTGATCATCTATCTCAGCTCACATTTCAAACAAAGACAGCTTACATTTTGCTCATTAACTGTTAACCTTTTATGACATAACTAAAACATCCACAAGTTTATTAGAAAAACAAACTAGCTTTGTAGTTATATGATTAAAAACCTAGATTTCTACTGAAAAAAAAAGCAAAAGAATTATAACATAGACAATGCACAACACTTCAAGGTATCGTAGTCATTTTTGAATATTATGGAGGCCAAGTTGGAATCCAACATCATAATTTGAAAGCCTTCCTCAGCTAAATGTCGAGAGAGAAAAATGTGCTTAGACATTCTACACCATTATAACTATCTCAGACGTTGGACCTTGAAAGAGAACATTTATGTCCCTTCAAAGACTTTGATTAAGTTTGTTTATTTAATATTAGTTATCCTTGTTTATTTATTGCTAATTAAAGTGTTCATATAAACAGAACGAGTGAAGAAAACGATCAGATTAATGTTACACTAAGACCATTTCTTTTTTTTAGTTGGTTCTAATGATAAAGTTTTCCAATCAACTTAAGTGCGTGTGTGCGCATACATATCAAACCAAAAGAAGCATAATGATGTTAAAATTGGTGAATGAAGTTAAAACTGCATTGGTTGAATGCAGTTAAATCTGCTTTGAATGCAATTAAATATGCATTTATCGAATCCAATAAACACGCACTAATTGAACACAGTAAGAGTCCAAATTTAGTTGCAGTGAATGAATTATGCCCTGGTATGGACACATACACAATAAATAAAATAATGCATTGATAAGGAGAGCGAATAACATTTACACTAAAAGAATAATGCGACACTAAAAGAATAATGCGACCGACACCCAAATCATTTCAGAATAAGGCAGGGATGCTGATAAACAACGTCTATCGTAAGAAAGCTGATAAAATTTTGATATAATGATGAAAACAAACTTCAATCCAATTTTTCTGTAAAAAGCTGTGGCATTTAAAATTGAAAATAAATGGGTTATATTGTTGGGGAAGATAAATCAGACCATAGAGACATATGTTACATAAATTATTGGAAAAACGCCCGCTTTACAATGACAATCAATTAGGCATCCATAGTAGATTTTCTTATAACAAAAATGCCCAAGCAAGAATCAATACACCAGCACAAATGGAGAGCAATTTTCTTCACCCTGGATGCTGAGCTGACATGATTCGATGTGGAGTTGTGATTCCTTCTAAATAAAATCATAACCTCTCTCTCTCTCTCTCCTCTCTCTCTCTCTCTCATGATGAAGGGCCATGCTTAGCCTCTTAAGTCTTAAAAAAGGGTGAAAATTTTGTCTCTAAATTCAACAGCTTAAGACAAATTACAAGTACCCATAATGGTTCCACAGACTGACACACTTCCCCACAAACTGCTAAACTATTCTGACGTTCGCCCCACGCAATTTTTATTTAAAAATCACAACACTACAAACACTACCAAGTACATACAAATTCCTAAAGTTCGCACATAATTCCTAATAATATAAAAAATCGTTCTTTACTTCAAGTAATTGAAATTTCGAACACGAAAAACTTACCTGAGATCAAATGAAGCGAAAAGAATAGAAATTTATCCTGCGAAAAATTGATTGAGGGTTTTTAGTCCTGAACTGAAGATGTTAAACGATACAGCGGCTTCAAGAACAAATTCTTATTTCGCCTTTTGTTGGATATTTCCCACTCTCTGGACAAATGTGGTTTACTTTCAGATTATAGAAGTAAAAATACTGGCGGGAAGAGGATGGAGAAGAGGAGTATGGAGCATTGAAAAAAGAGAAACCCAACAGCTTTATTTCTCTGTCTGCTTATGGAATGTAACGCCTGTATTTGTAAAATGCGTTTTCCTAATTTGCCCTTGCTTTACTTGAATGAGGGCCGATTTCAGGCCGTTTTTATTTTAGGGAAATTAATGCACCAAACTAAATCATTTATACGTTGATTAATGTTATGTTCCCCAGCTAGAAATATAAAATTACAGATTTAGTTGATAAAATATTAAATATACGATCTTCATATTTTATATATTTCAAGTTTACTGATGATAAACTGAAATGAAGTAGTTAAATCTCATAGCAGCAGAAGAACATGCGTGTTACCACAACAGTGTTTGATAATTCTTGTTTCGCATAATATTCATGAGTAGACATTGAGAAGGAAAGTGCATTTTTGACAATTTAAATGGACAGCGCGGAATAATCGAATTAATATAATGAGCAAAAAACGAAACTAAATGATATATTGAAGTTTTGGGAAATAATTTTTAAATTTGCCAGCTAGTAGCTAATTAGGATGGTTCTGTGCTAATGCACCAAACTAATCATTTAAAATTTAGTTTAGAATAAGCTTATGGTACCATAATTTGGAAACAGAACTACGAAAGGAGGAAACAATTAAAATAATTAAATACAGAAACAACTGCTGTCAAAAATGGTTTGCTAAAAAGAAGAAAAAAAGGACAAAGCTAAGTTAAATTTTGATTTTTAGATTATAAGTTTCCGAAATTAGTATCAAAAAAACACATGACATATATCTTCTAATTTACATAATTATGTTGCAATAAATATCACTAATTTTTTTTCCCTTAAACACCTACTCAGGGAAAATCGATATGTCAAATTTTTGTGTTAACAAAGTTTAAAATTAATGTCCGCAGATGCGGCGCAGTGGCAAGGAGACTTGGATTCTGGTAAAAAATCCCAGGTTCGATTTCTACCATGCGCTTCTCTATCCTATATAAATTTACCCGGGGTATGGGGGCTTGGATCAGCGGACGACTTTACTATACCCTCCTCAGAAGTTTACCGGCCCGCCGGGTTCTCCTGGGTTTTAAAAAAAAAAGTTTAAAATTAATGTGATGTATAAAAACCTGAAATGAAGAACTAATGGTTGCAGTATAACATGAATTGGTATATTAGATTTTCTAATTCATATAATAATACCATGACTAGCACTAAAACATTAAGTATAAATATAATTATAACGTGAAATACGCGATATTTGATTTCTTATTTTACATGCAATTAGAAGTAACATTAAACAAGAAATGCTATTATGAAGTAGAATGATAGCATGAGAGATTATATTAAATTCAACATTTTAAATCACACTATTTATTGTAAGTAAATTTAAAACATGGAAAGTTCGGGTAACGTGGTATTAAATCACAAATTGCTATATAATAATAATGAACAAAGACAATTAAATCCAAATATTGAAATGTTACACAAAATAGATTTATAAAAACTTTTTTCTTTGAAAACAATTTATAGGTGCTATGCATTAATAATGTGCTAAAACTAAATGATCAAGTGCTACATAAGAAAACCGAGAAGGATGTAATAAATAAAGACATGTTATTAAAAGGTAGCATAAATCATAAAATGTTATTTATTTTATATTACAAATCACATAATGGTATATCATTAAAAAGTGAAAATGTTACATAACAATAATTTACAATCTTATTTCGAACTAAATGTTATATTCGAATACAATTTATATAAAGAATTACAATTTAAATAAAGAGGATTTAAAAATATATCTAATTAATACTCAGTTACATCATCTAATAATATCTATCAATTACATCATTTCAATATAACATAATACATATTTTTTATTTTGAGTGGAGATGATCGAAAGTTGAGAATTTGATTCATTAAGATATTTTTCGGGATCAGATTGAGGATCAGGGAGAGGAGAGAGATCAACAGCATTGAGTTGTTCGGGATTTATTATCAGGGGTGACATAGTAGTTAGTATTTTATCAATGTGGCTTTCAGTATATAGGGAGAGACATGAGATGTTCTCATTTGGAATTTCACGTTCCTCTAAACACTCCAAGGTAGCAAAAGGATTAAAGGTAGCGATATTCTGATTTGGGGAAAGAGAAGCACTTGTTTCAGTGTGTATCAAATCATTCATGTTAACCTGTTGCAGTTCTTCAATATGAACATTAGCATCCTTAATTGCATTGGCTTGCTTGAGAAGAGCTTTGCCGTCCTTGTTCGATGATGAGTTATTTTTTCTTTTGCCAAACTTGTGTACTTATCTTGGAGTTTTGAGTTGTTGAAATACTGGGTTTTGGGTGTTTGGTTATAGGAATTGAGTATGTTTGCTAGTTTGTGATGGATCGGGTACTTTTGCAGTGTCATTCTCATTAGGAGCACCTGGTTTAACTAAAGATACGTGCATGTCATAGGATACAGTAGCATGACCAAATGATTTATACATAGTACATATGAGAGGTTTCCAAGAATATTCAATACATACTCCATGACAGTCACCCTCTCCAACATTTATAAATTCAGGTAGCTGTTTATCCGGGGTGATGTCAATCAAACACTTACCACATTCCAAACATTCTTGTTCCTTCGTCGCATCATTGAAGCAAATCAATCTTTCAATATGGCATGCTAACCAATTTATTCCAATTAGAGTCCATGTTATATGGAATGTTGTAGAAGTGCACCCAAATCGGTACACTTTTAACTTGAGCTTGCATTCCACCAAATGCTGGTTTCCAAGTAGTTATAACAAACATCTGACCTCTAATAAAAATGGGAATAGAGATTAAAAATATTTGTCTATCCCCCTCGCAATTAAATTTGAAGAAAAAGTCTAAGCCATACAATTTGACATCATAAGATCCTTTTAATTTCCAGAATCGTTTAAGAATTGAAGTTACTGCCATATAACTTATTTATTCATCTAGAAATAAACCGATTAAGTACTCTTGCCAGAAATTGATACCTTCCTTAATGACTTCTGGGGGAGGAGGCAGAGCTTTTCCATTCAACTGCAGGATAAGGAACAAGAAAATATCACAAATGACACTAATGTGCATGTCACTGACATGCACAAGGAAAATGTGCACTCTCCAAACTCTACCCCCTCAAATCCTTATACAAACTTAAAACCTCCGGATTTCATTACCTTATTCTCACCTGACATCCTACCTCCAAATCTTCTGATCCCTCCCTGAATCTTTGTAGCAATACGAGAAAGAAATATCAGATCGGGATGTTTTCAAGGAAGACAATCAAAATGAAAATAAAGGAAAAAAATTTAGAAGACGATAACAATGGAGAGGAATTCACTAATGAGCAAATTCGTCCACAATCTTCCAAGGCAAATAAATAAGTTAACAATTCGAGCAAGATGGTTACTAGGCAATCTACCTCCAAAATAAAAAAAAATCCATGTTAGAATGTATTGGCTTTTGGAATGTTTGGGGAGCTCGTGATATTCAAGAAATAACGAATTTGATTTTCTTTAATCGGCTCCAACTTCTTACATTAAGTGAAACAAAACACAATGTTGACCTAACCTCTCAAATGGCTATTTAGATTGCTCCTTCATGGAATCATATTCATAATCTAAACAATGCTGCTTATGGTAGATTGCTTGTCTTATGGAATCCTCAATTCTACAACATCCCTAACTTCTTAACTCATCATCAATTCATTCGTTGTCTTATCACGCACTTGTCCTCAAACCTAACTTTCACTCTTACTCTAATATATTGTAACAACCCCGGTTTGGAGATTACCTTTCAATATTGAATTATAATGATAATTATAATTTAATATTGTAAATTAAATTAAAATTGGAGAAATTAAATTGTTTATTTGGAATAAACAATGGATTTTGGAATTTAAAACGAGAAAATGAAACTCCAAGCTTTATTCTATTTTGTTTGGAGTGATAATAAATGGAATATGGGCTTTAAATAATGAAAATGATTGCATTTTAGAGAAAATGCAATAATTATATTAATTATTGTCTAATTGCTTCTTTTAATAATTTTTAAAAGAATTATGTAAATTTTAAAGGTGGTTTATTGAAATAAAAGGTGTAAATTGGGTTAAAAATAAGTTTTGGCTATAAATAATGTTTTGAAATGGTTTGAAATATTTTTCTAAGTGAGAAAATAAATTTTGTGGAATTTTAGAAGTTAAAAACAATGTTTTATTCATTTATTTGAATAAATGTTGTATTTTTGTTAAATAAAGGATTTTAATAATTAAATTAAAAAATATAAATTAATCTTTTTATATGGTAAGAAATGTTATATTTTATAAGTATGCAAATTTTCATATTTTTCTTTTGTGTAAATAAGAAGAAAATGAATTTTTATTTGTGTATATGTGATATACACACATATTTCTTGGTTAAGTGTTGATTTTTAGCCTAAACCATATTATTTCTTTTTATTTTCAAACCCATCTTAGCCCATTTAACCTTAGCCTGGTTAAGAAGAGGAAATGAGAAATAGTGTTGGCTGTACGTTCATTTCTAACTACCTTCTTCTTCTTCCTCCAACTGAAATAGAAAATAAGAAACATCTTCACCAATTTTTCAAAACCAAGCTAATTCAGCAAATTCAACCAAATTCAAATCTTTTTGCAAGTTAGAGATAAATAAAATGTATACAACTCCAAATCATACAATTTCATCACCAAATTCCTTTTATAGTAAAAGCTTTCTAAATTTTTACTGTATTTGTTTTGCATGTTCTGTAATTGCTCTCTACAGGTTCTCAAGGCTTATAATCTCAAGCAAAGCTTCCTCCTTTCATCAAAAATCCGAGTTTTACAACAAATCAGAAAGGTGAGTTGTATAAGCTCACAGTCTAGCAAAAACAAAAGTGCCAAAGCTTGAAAATTTTGAAAATTTGCTTTCGTTCGTTGTTTTCCTGTAGTTGAATTTTCTCTGTTATAATCTAGTTTCTATTGCTACTTTGAGACCTTGTATCTTGTGATTCCAGCAATGAAATGCTATCGGATTTCTTGCATTTGGTAGCTTGCATGTTGAATTACATCTCTGTAAATTTTTGTTGAAAACTGAAGTCATTTGCTATGCTAAACTCAAGCTAGAAAATCAGTTCGCGAGCAGGAAACCTACTGGAACAAAAGTCCGTATGCCAGGTCGACTGCCACCTTCCCTGGGTCGACATGCAGGTCAACCCAGTGCCTCCTAGGTCGACCAAGGAGGTCGACCTGACCAGAGGCAAAATGTTGCCTTGTCCCCTTTGTGTTTTGATGTTTTCGACTTTTGTTTGCTTTATTATTTCAGCTATATTC
This sequence comes from Allium fistulosum, assembly GCA_030737815.1. Lineage (NCBI taxonomy): Eukaryota > Viridiplantae > Streptophyta > Magnoliopsida > Asparagales > Amaryllidaceae > Allium > Allium fistulosum. Next base: position 414,881,746 of record CM060906.1, read on the forward strand.
ATGATGTTTTGATGATGATTATAGGCCATGATGTCTATCAATAGACTAGCCAAATTTTGGGGATTTAAAAATTCAAATTTTTAATTATTTTGAATTTAAATTCGAATATCGGTTTGAGTGATTTTCCTTGTTTTTATTTGTTTTCAAGCACGGTTTTCTCCGAATCTTTTTGAAATAATTTTTAAAATTAATGGGCATTTCAAAATAATTATTTTATAATATTTTGAAGTATTTTCAAGTGTAAAATCTATTTATTCTCTATAATAAGGGAATTTTTAAATATGGGTTTGAAATTGATTTCGAAAATTGGTTTTCAAAGCTTGTTTTCCAAAGTAAATTATTTTATATATAAATTACACGTTTTTGCACTATTCGAGCGAATGAGAAGGAGAATTAAATTGTTTGGTAACACACGTGGTATGCGACACGTGCGTTTATCTTATCGGTTAATTCTCGACTTGTCTGTTTGATCGTTTTGACCTTTGAGTCGAGTTTACCGATGAGATGAGGTAAACTTTTTACTACTTTGAGTGTGAAATTTACCAGCGGTTAGTAAACCGTTTAGTGCGAATATGTGGTATGGGACACACGTTAACACTGTTCGTGTTCTTATCCGAGAGTTTGTGACACATTTTCCATTGCGGCGTGCCAGTACTAGACCTTCGGGTCATTGCCATTGCGGCGTATTTGTCATTGTGACGTTTTGCCTTCGGGCGAGGTACCTATTTGAGATAACAGTACTTGGCAAGGCTTCGACCACATGCACGTGCTAAACTTTTTAGATGATTTCTTTGACTATTTTCCCTAGTGTATCACTCCTTTCCAGAATTGGTCTTTTGAACCATTCAATATATATATTTGTGGCGATTACCATTCGGGAATTTAAACTCTTGGAAGTTCTATTTTTGAGATTTGTATTGCCTACACAGGCGTTATAGAGATTTTCCTTTTGGCGTTTACTTGAGATTTTATTCTCCTCTTTGGAGATATATTTGCCTTATGGCGTGTTTGAGATGGGATCTCTTTATGCATGTTTTGGATTGCTGATTTGGTGGGTTTAGGTTTTCCTCCTGAACCATATTTGATGTTTTATGAATGCCGATAATATGAGGCTCGCTACTTTTAGCGTTTTATGGGTTGTACTATCTCTTTTGAGATTATATGCTATGGAGTGATACCCTTCATCACATGAAGTAACTATACACTTTAAATTGTCCCTTCTCACTTGGGAATAATATCACTTTATCCATATGCTCATATTATCGCTTATCCTTGTAAACTGATTTGTTTAGCTAGACTGACCCGTGTATTTATACTTGGGTCAGACCGAGGTATTTCAGATTAGGTACATTTGGACTTAGCCTATTCTGCTTCTGCATGGACTATTCTGCTAGCTCCTTTTGCTATAGCTTTTTGTGTAGTCCTTTTGTTGCTACTCTGATATGTATATTCTTTTGACTCGCTTGTATATTGTGGTTGCTATACCACTTGACATGTATCATTTTGTATACTCTGTGATGTATCTGTATATGTATATATATGTGATGATTTGCTATTCTGTGATGTGTTTTGCATTCGAGTTGTTGTATTTTGTTCTGATAGATCCTATAGCCACCTATGGCTTTATGTTAAGTATTTATTGGATATGTCGATCCACTTGAGTTAGAAAAAAAAATATGGCATTTGTCGACGTATTCAATAGATATTTAAGACACAACTATAGATGGTCGCTCCTAACCAGCCCTATTCTCCACATTAGCAGAAGGTATTACCTAGTAATACTCTTTGTTAATGTGGGTCTCGAGGTGGGGAGTCACAGCTTGGTATCAGAGCTGAGTTCAAAATAAAATATGAAAAACACAGAACAGAAGCACATATTACGGTAAATCTAAGTGTTATACAAGTGTTACGAATCCCTTAATCATCGTGCCTTTAACCTTTTTCATGTCCTTTGGGGTAGATAGAAATTTGGGAATACGTCTAGGAATGCATTTTAATTCCGTAGTTTTCCTTATTGAATTAATGATATCTACCACGTGAATAATCTTTATCTTATCTTAACTTTCAGCTAATGGCCGGAGGAGGCAGAGGACGACGCTCGGATGCTGGGCAATCCAGCGGCTCGCATCCGGACGTTGTTTATATGTCTGCCGATCAGTTTATGGAGTTATTTAGGACCACTCAGCCTCCAGCTCCTACTCGAGCATCTCCTCCGCACATGTCTGTCTTTGCACGCTTGTGCAGTGATTTCTCTCATCTCGGAGGAAAGCCGTTCAAAGTCTCTGAGTCCGTTCTTGAGGTCCAAGCTTGGATTCGTACGTGCGAGCGTATCTTCTCTCGCATGGATCTTTCTTACCACGACAGAGTTCTCGTAGCATCTAGCATGTTGCAAGAGCGTTCCCATAATTGGTACGAGCTTCTCATAGCCGAGCTCGATGAGTCTACTCTTTTTTTGACTCAGTTTCGGGAATGATTCGAGCCCAAATTCGTTCCTGAATCTGAGAAAGCTTTATTGGCCCATCGCTTCCTTGAGTTGAAGCAAGGGAAGTCCTCCGTCTCTGATTATGTTTCATCATTCGAGGCCTTATCTAAGTATGGTCTTGAATACATTAGTACTCCATATAAGAAGAATATGAAGTTTGTCTCTGGTCTTAAGAAGTATTTGAAGAAGTCTTTAATGCTCCAGCTCAAGCTTTCTTTCGAGGAGTTGGTTGACTCGGCGCTTCATCTCGAAGTCGTCGAGAAGGAGTGCGAGAGTGGTGATGAGGTTGAGGTTCGCAAGAACCCCAATAAGAAGAAGTTCACATTTTATAAGCCAAAGTTTTTCCCTTCCAAGAAGAAGAAGCCCGTTGGATCTGGTCCTAGTTCTCAGCCTAGTGGAACACCTCCTACTCGGAAGGGGTGTTTCAATTGTGGTTCTCTTGACCACATGATTCGTGATTGTCGTAAGCCTCTCTTTTGTCGTTATTGCAAGAAGGAAGGCCACCTCTTGCCACTTGTCCCATTGCTCCTAGTAATACCCAGTCTGGCAAGCTGAATGTAGTGGATGCTTCTGGAGGGTCTTCTTAACGCAGAGGTACATCACCTTCTATCCTTGAAGGCTCTATTTTATTCCATGATCATTCTATTCGAGTTCTCTTCGATATGGGTGCATCGCATTCATTCGTATCGAAAGAGCTCGTTGATGCTATTTCTTTGGATGTTTCTTGCCTTGTTACTTCATTGAGGATTGCGAATCCTATCGGGGGATCCACAACCCTTAGCATGCTTTGTGATGATGTTGAGATTTTTTTATGTGGATTTTCTTTTCGTGCGAATCCGCACGTTAATTCTTATTTGGGTTTTGATGTGATTTTGGGTATGGACTGGCTAGTGCGATACGATGCCATGATTATTTGTTCTGAGAGAGTTTTATATCTTTGACATCCAGATTCGTCTGCTCTGCTATCACTTGTTCTTCGGAATGTGGAAAATTTCGAAATGGCTTTATATTCTCTAGACCCACAAGATGATGATGATATATCTCATATACCTGTTGTTTGTGATTTCTCTGATGTATTTGAGCTTGTTTTGGGTTTTCCACCCAAGCGGGCGATCGAGTTCCGCATTGATCTCATTCCGGGCACGCAGCCATTTAGTCGTCCTCCCACGAGGATGTCTATAAAGGAAAATGAGGAACTCAAGAAACAGCTTTTAGAGCTTGAGTCCAAGCAGTTGACTCAGTCCAGTTTTTCACCTTGGGGTGCCACGATCATCTTCGTGAAGAAGTCCGATGGAACTCTTAGGCTTTGCATCGACTATCGCAAGCTTAACGAGTTGACCATCAAGAATAGATATTCGTTGTCTAGGATCGACGATATGTTTGATCAATTGAGTGGTGCTAAGGTCTTCTCTCAGCTCGACCTTGCCATAGGTTTTCACCAGCTCCGAGTCGCGGAAGATAGCATTCCTCTTACAGCTTTCCGCACTCGATATGGATCTTACGAGTGGCTCGTTATGCCGTTCGGTTTGACGAACGCTCCTGCTTTCTTTGTCGATCTTATGAATCGAGTATTCCGAGAATATCTCGATAAGTTCGTCCTTGTGTTCATCGACAACATTCTTGTTTATTCGAAGTCTGAAGCCGAGCATGCTAATCATTTGAGAATTGTCTTGAGTACTCTTCGTCACCATCAACTTAAAGCCAAATTCTCCAAGTGCCACTTCTGAGAGAATAAGGTTAAGTTCTTAGGCCACGTTATTTCTTCCGAAGGCATTTCAGTCGATCCTTCTAAGATCGAAGCCATCCAGAATTGGAAGAGGCCTGAGAATGTTCATAAGATTCGCAGCTTCCTAGGATTGGCGGGTTACTACTGCCGATTCATTAAGAATTTTTCCCACATTGTGCTTCCTCTTACCAACCTTCCTCAAAAAGGCATTCGATTTATTTAGTCCGATAAGTGTGAAGCTTCTTTTCAGTAGTTGAAGGAGCTTCTCACTAATGCTCCTATTCTTGTGGTTCCTGAAGGGAATCAAGATCTTGTTCTCTACATCAATGCTAGTTATTGTGGCCTCGATGCCGTGCTTATGCAGAAGGATCGGGTAGTTGCTTATGCTTCTAGGCAACTGCGACCGAATGAAGTTCGCTATGCCACTCATGACCTCGAGTTAGCTGCCATTGTCTTCGCCTTGAAGATTTGGCGACACTATCTATTTGGCGAGCACTTCATTCTCTATACCGATCACAAGTCCTTGAAATATCTATTCACTCAGAAGGAGCTCAATATAAGGCAACAACACTGACTCGAGTTCCTTGCCTCGTGTGACTTCGATATCCAGTATACCCCGGTAAGGGTAATCGTGTTGCTGATGCACTTAGTCGCTAACATTCGGCTGTTGTTTCTATGATGCTAGCTGAGTGGGATGTTCTGGAGACCTTATCCCTTTGTGATATTCGTGATCGAGCTCCATCTTCTGATTCTCCTATTTTATTATTCAGATTGGAAGCTCGACCCAGTTTATTGGATCGTATTGCCGATGCTCAACGACTTGATCCCGATCTCATGCACCTTATCCAGATTTGTGAGTCTGAGTCCCGTGATGAGGAGTTGCGGGACTTTAGTATTGATTCTCATAGGTGTCTTCGCAAGAAGAACCGTCTAGTCGTGCCTTCTGATTCTGCACTTAAGCGTGACATTCTCGATGACTATCACCGTTCTAAGTATACCATTCATCTCGGCAGTAGTAAGATGTATGCCGATATGCATCGCCTTTATTTTTGGGAAGGCATGAAGTGCAATGTAGCAAGTTATGTGAGTAATTGCATGACTTGTCAACGTATCAAAGCCGAACATCAGCGCCCTTCTGGTCTCCTTCAGCCTCTAGAGATTCCATTGTGGAAATGAGATCAGATTTCGATGGATTTCATTAACGGCCTGCCTCATTAGAGATCGGGTCATTCTAGCATTTGGGTTATTGTTGATCGCTTCACCAAATCAGCTCATTTCATTCCAATTAAGTCTAATAGGAGTGCTTCTCATTTGGCTAAGTTATATATCATGGAAATCATGAGACTTCACGGTGTTCCTAGTTCGATTGTTTGTGACCGTGATTCGCTTTTCATGAGTCATTTCTGGCAGAGTCTTCAACAAGCTTTGGGAACAAAGCTAAATTTCAACACAGCATATCATCTGCAGTCTGATGGACAGACTAAACGGATGAATCGTATTCTTGAGGATCTTCTCTGTGTGCTTGCATTCTAGATTTCAGTGGTAGTTGGGAGGATCAGCTACCTCTTATAGAATTCTTCTACAATAATAGTTTCCAGTCTAGTATCGGTATGGCAACTTTCGAAGCCTTATATGGAATACCATGTCGATCACCTTCGTGTTGGTTGGAATCTGGAGAGAAGCTTATTCTTGGCCCAGATTCTATTCGTGATTCTTCTGAGAAGACTGTTCTTATTCGGCAGAGAATGAAAGAGGCACAGAGTCGCCAGAAATCCTACGCGGACAACCGTAGGAAGCCTCTCGAGTTCTCTGTTGGTGATCTCATTTTCATTCGTGTTTCTCCTCTGAAAGGGGTTATGCGCTTCAGTACGACTGGTGTGCGACCCGATTTTTCGGCGCCCGAAAAACGACATCAATACGTCCACTGTATCAAATGCCGAACAATCGAATGCCGGAAAACCGAACCATTAGGGTTAAAGAAGAAAGAGGTAGAAGAAGAAATATAAAACAACATCAGAATCTCACAAACGCAGCGGAACAATATATAATAGATAAATGACTAATCTTTGATACAAAAAGAATTATATATGTTTATAAATTACATCATCAGAGTACAACAAAATTCATAACACACAACTTGACAGTTATCATAACCTGTCCTCACAAATCCGACTTGAAGTTAAACAAACACATCGGAATATTCATCAAATACGTGTGATACGTCTCGCTATCCAGCTCGTCTCCTGAGCTCCATAGTAGTCCATCCAGAATCTGTACTCTATAATACTCGGTCTGACCCGAGCGTTATAGTTAAATAACACCCGAGTCAGTCTGGAAAACCAGCGTGAGAAAACACACTCAATTGGATTATTAAAGTTTTCAAAATCCTTTTAAATCAAAGGTATCTCGTAAGACCACGCCACAAATAAACATGCCGGGTTTTTACCTTACGATAGCCAAAACATTTTTATCAAATTCGTCTGATATTATAATAGTGTCTATATAAAGTAAAATAGAATCTAACTGAAATGCTTGCATCTCACGTTTCAGCAATAGTTTGGCACAATTAAAACCTTACAGGCGCTTATTGGAGATTGGATTCCATACAATGGCAGGGCTACTAGGGTACCGCCCGTCATAGTACGTGGTCTAGATCACCGTACCGAGGATCCACCCTGATCCCCTGCTACACAAGACCGGAGCTACCCCTTACTGGATAGTTCGAATAAGATCACCCCGCGGTTGGGATCAGCAACTGCCCACACAACCGAATAAAAAGGGACATCTAGACAGGGATGACCTTACCCTAATTGGTTGCTAGCCACTTAGCCTTGTGCGCACCTCCCCTGTTTTAGCCATTCCCGGTTGATGAGGCTCGAGGCTATGCGTTACCTTTTTAGAACACATCTAACTTAGAATGCTCATCGTCCTCCTGATGATGTTCTGAAAGCATCCATCCATACAAGTCCGTTCCGGGTTCGAACGGAACCGAAGGCACTACTCCTACTACATCCATTTTGGAATCACCCTCAGGATTAGTAGCGATTAGCCCTTGCACTTCACTGCTCCATCTTTGACTCCAGGCTCTTGTCTTCCTCACGAAAACGTTCAAACCGGATCGAAGTGGTTTTCGGGGAATAAATCTCGATCCCGGTCTCTTCGAAACGATTAGCGCATTGGCCAATATTGATAGTTGTTTATTTAACTATCAAATAACATCCACAAACAACCATCAGATTTAAATAATTTTCCAAACTATTTATTTATTTCAAAATATCTTCGCAAGATATTAATTTTTCTACACTTCAACCCTTTTGAAAATAGTTTTCAAATCACTTTCCTCTCACGGAATAAATTCCAAATATTGTTTATTTCCACTGAAAATCACCAAGACTAAATGCTTTAGATTTTAAAATAATTTAAATCACTTTATCTAAAAATATATTTTCTTTAAAATACTTAAAATATATTTAAAACACTTTATTTAAAATACCAGTTATGAAATTTTAATAATAACTTTTCATGTAAAACTTAATCCAAAACAGATTTAAAAATAAAGGTTATTGAATTCTATACAAGTTTTCCAAAAAAAACTAGCCAAACTATATTTAAAACAATACTACTTTATAAACATAAATATTAATAATTATCTTTTTAAACCATAATACCAATTAACCTTTCAAAATAATTACTACTATAACTAATTTAATAAATATTTACCTTTAAAATTTTAAACAACTTAAATAATAATTTCTCAAAAACATTCTTTTAAAACAACTTTAAAACTTTTAACTTATACTTAAAAATTTGCTTTGAAAACATACTTGGCTTTTCAGAGAAATACACTTTTCTTTCATACCTTTAAAAATAAACCACTATTTTTTTTTTACAAATTACCCATTCCTTTATAAATTCCCACCGTGAATTTATACTTCCAAATATCCACTGATATCTTATTTCTCTTTATAAACCCAGTTTATAAATTCCATAGTCTCATTCTCCTTTTAAAAACACAGTTTCAAACACTAAATCAATTTTCAAATCGATTTCCAAAATCAACTCCATTTTAAAATAAATTCCTTTACTTACTCAAATTTATTTTAAAATTCATTAATTCCAGATTTAACTTCTTTATTATGATTTAAAATCTTATTTAAATTGAAAATACCAATTTCATAAAAATTTCTTTTATTTCTTCCTAAACCATTTAAATTCTGAATTTAAAAATAAATCTTTTATTCCTTTAATTAATATCACTTAAGTTTTAAAATTCATTTATTCCCATTTATTCAAAAATCTCTTTTCCCATACTCGGAATTTATTTATCAAGATTTAAAAATCAACTTTTATTCCTTTCAAATCTCGTTCTTCAAATTTTTTCTAAATTCGCTAAAATTATTTTACTTAAAAATTCTCTTTTAATTTCCTTCAAAACTCGATCTTTATTATTTCAGAAATCTTAAAATACCAAAATATATATTCAGCCAATCATAGCATTCAACAAATTCAATAACAATATAATCTATCACAGATTATCAAATAAATCATATCACATAATATGAAAACAAATTTCAATATTTTGAGGAATCTAGTTGGATCCCTCCAACATGTTTCCCTGCATCTACAGATGTTAGCACAATATAAAATACCAAATCCCACTTCGAGGGGGACATCACAGTATAAAGGGTCATCCGCTATTATGCGGGGCGCATGGGGTCTCATCCGCTATATAATGCAGGAATATCAATCACTCCAATATATATATATATACTACCATATATACTATCACATCCAGACTGATAATAATCAATTCAAGCAATGAATCCAATAATTTAAATTTAACTCTTTAAATTTAAAGGGTAATCCAAATGAGTGAGATTAACTCACCTTTATTTTAGTTGCAATCCATTTCAAACCGGCTTGTTTTCTTCACAATTTTGGACCCTACTACCGATCGAAAATCCAGGCCACCCAAACAATCCGTTCTTCCCTCACGAGTCTGCGACTCTCTCGAATCCCATCTTCCCTTCATTGGTGAACTTTCGGTCACCTCGATAACTCGAGCGCCAACCAACACGCTTCCACAGTCGCGAGTTGATCGCGACAACCCATCTCGCCTGGTCACTGAATCCCCACTGCCCATCGATGCTACGCCTCTGCCCTTCGCCCTTTCGCCTCATGAGATTCCTACTCGACTGAATCGCGACCATCCCCGCCGCGAAACCTAGCTGCTTGCGAAGACATCACCACCCAACATCGCGACTCGATTCGAATGTTGATCCTTTAGTAGCCGAGTCGCCTCGGCCGAACACCCCTCGATTCAACTTGTATTCGAAATACGAACGTTATGAAAGCAGCCATGGATTTTAGAAGGAGAAATCGATTTTTCTTTTTATTTTAATTTTCTTTTTCCCAATACAAAGTTGCTCGGCTACGATATGGAACAGAAAGAAGGAGATGCGTGTTTCATGAAGAAGAACACGTGTTTGAGAAGGTAGATACGTGTTGAATCGCAGCTATAGTGAATTGTTTGACTGTCACAATATAAAATTTTAATTTTAATTTGAATCGTCTCGAAATCACCACACAAAATTTTGACTTCATATTGAGGCATGCCGCTAGGCGTTTATAATGTTATACCCCTATTACGAACATGATGGAAAAGGTTAAACGTATGGAGAAGGTAGCTTTTTGAACCCAGTTATTAAATTAAATTTTCGATATAAATTTCAGCACGTTTATCTACCGTATGACCTCACGATAACTCCAAACCTTACGAAATTTGAAATCCGATAATAATACACTATTACGGATCCAATGGGACTAGTTTCGTCGAATTCTGAGACTGTGTCTCGGAAGGCTATTTTTAAATGTCGATTTAAACGATATAAATTCAAAACTGAACAATCACTTTCAAATCCAATTTTAAAAGTTCTATTACCTTCAGTATTAACAATATGAATTTTCTAAGCCTTTAAAATATTTTTAACAAGCCTGGAACACCCAGATTCAACAATTTTACCCAACTTCAAATTATTAAATTCAATAATTTAATTACCAAATAAACAGTGATATTTGATTTTCAAGTTAAACTAACTTCCAAATATTTAAAATCAATTAAATATTCCAATTTCAAATATCCAAAATTCCGGGTCATCACATTTGGGAAATTGGTTCCTCGCTTTATAGGACCATTTCCTATTACTGAACGTATTGGCCCTGTGGCTTATAGAGTTTCGCTTCTAGCCCATCTATCTGGCATTCATGATGTGTTTCACGTTTCTCAGCTTCGGAAGTGTCTTCGAGAGTCGGATTCTGTTATCGATTCTCCTGATTTGCAAGAGCTTGAGATCTCACTAGACCTATTAACTGTGCAGCCGCCTTTTCGCGTACTTGCTTCAGAGGTGAGACGCCTTCGAAACAAGGACGTGCCACTCGTTAAAGTTTAATGGTTCGCTAATCCCAATGACTGCACTTGGGAAACCAGAGAGTTTATCGAGCATTCCTATCCCGGTTTTCTATCTTCGCATATCGATGGTGAGAATATCTCTTTATCTCAAGCTTATTTTCTTTTCTTTCGAGTGATGAAATTAAATAGTTGAATACAAATTCTTCTCCGTGAATTGCGAGGACGCAATTTTGTTAAGTGGGGGAGTCTGTAACAACCCTGGTATGGAGATTACCTTTCAATATTGAATTATAATGATAATTATAATTTAATATTGTAAATTAAATTAAAATTGGAGAAATTAAATTGTTTATTTGGAATAAACAATGGATTTTGGAATTTAAAACGAGAAAATGAAATTTCAAGCTTTATTCTATTTTGTTTGGAGTGATAATAAATAGAATATGGGCTTGAAATAATGAAAATGATTTCATTTTAGAGAAAATGCAATAATTATATTAATTATTGTCTAATTGCTTCTTTTAATAATTTTTAAAAGAAGTATGTAAATTTTAAAGGTGGTTTATTGAAATAAAAGGTGGAAATTGGGTTAAATATAAGTTTTGGCTATAAATAATGTTTTGAAATGGTTTGAAATATTTTTCTAAGTGAGCAAATAAATTTTGTGGAATTTTAGAAGTTAAAAACAATGTTTTATTCATTTATTTGAATAAATGGTGTACTTTTGTTAAATAAAGGATTTTAATAATTAAAATGTTTTAAAAATTTAAATTAATCTTTTTATATGGTAAGAAATGTTTTATTTACATGTATGCAAATTTTCATATTTTTCTTGTGTATTCATTTATCGACTTTCGTTTGCTTTATTTTTCCAGCTATATTCATGATGTTTTGATGATGATTATTGGCCATGATGTCTATCAATAGACTAGCCAAATTTTGGGGATTTAAAAATTCAAATTTTGAGTTATTTTGAATTTAAATTCGAATATCGGTTTGAGTGATTTTCCTTGTTTTTATTCGTTTTTTAGCACGGTTTTCTCCGAATCTTTTTGAAATGATTTTTAAAATTAATGGGCATTTCAAAATAATTATTTTATAATATTTTGAAGTATTTTCAAGTGTAAAATCTATTTATTCTCTATAATAAGGGAATTTTCAAATATGGGTTTCAAATTGATTTCGAAAATTGGTTTTCAAAGCTTGTTTTCCAAAGTAAATTATTTTATATATAAATTACACGTTTTTGCACTATTCGAGCGAATGAGAAGGAGAATTAAACAATTTGATAACACACGTGGTATGGGACATGTGCGTCTATCTTATCGGTTAATTCCCGACTTGTCTGTTTGATCATTTTGACCTTCGAGTCGAGTTTACCGATGAGATGAGGTAAACTTTTTACTGCTTTGAGTGTGAAATTTACCAGCGGTTAGTAAACCGTTTAGTGCAAACGTGTGGTATGGGACACACGTTAACACTGTTCGGGTTCCTGTTCGAGAGTTTGTGACACATTTGCCATTGCGGCGTGCCAGTACCGGACCTTCGGGTCGTCGCCATTGCGGCGTATTTGCCATTACACATTATAACGTTTTGCCTTCGGGTGAGGTACCTATTTGAGATAACAGTACTTGGCAAGGCTTCGGCCACATGCACGTGCTAAACGTTTTAGACGATTTCTTTAAATATTTTCCCTAGTGTATCATCCCTTTCCGGAATTGGTCCTTTGAACCATTCGATATATATATTTGTGGTGATTACCATTCGGGAATTTAAACTCTTAGGGGTTCTATTTTTTAGATTTGTATTGCCTACACTGGCATTATAGAGATTTGCCTTTTGGTGTTTACTTGAGATTTTATTCTCCTCTTTGGAGATATATTTGCCTTATGGCGTGTTTGAGATGGGATCTCCTTGCGCATGTTTTGGATTGCCGATTTTGTGGGTTTAGGTTTTCACCCTAAACCATATTTGATGTTTTATGAATGCCGATGATACGAGGCTCACTACTTTTAGCGTTTTATGGGTTGTACTATCTCTTTTGAGATTATATGTTGTGTAGTGATACCCTTCATCACATGAAATAACTATACACTTTAAATTGTCCATTCTCACTTGGGAATAATATCACTTTATCCATATGCTCATATTATCGCTTATCATTGTAAACTGATTTGTTTAGCTAGACTGACCCGTGTATTTATACTCGGGTCAGACCGAGGTGTTTCAGATTAGGTACATTTGGACTTAGTCTATTCTACTTCCGCATGGACTATTCTGCTAGCTCTTTTTGTTATAGCTTTTTGTGTAGCCCTTTTTTTGCTACTCTAATATGTATATTCTTTTGACTCGCTTGTATATTGTGGTTTCTATACCACTTGACATGTATCATTTTGCATACTCTGTGATGTATCTGTATATGTATATATATGTGATGATATGCTATTCTGTGATGTGTTTTGCATTCGAATTGTTGTATTTTGTTCTGGTAGATCCTATAGCCACCTATGGTTTTGTGTTAAGTATTTATTGGATATGTCGATCCACTTGAGTTAGAAAAAAATATGGCATTTGTCGACGTATTCAATAGATATTTAAAACACAACTATAGATGGTCTCTCCTAACCAACCCTATTCTCCGCATTAGCAGACGATATTACCCAGTAATACTCTTTGTTAATGTGGGTCTTGGGGTGGGGCGTCATATATATGCTGAAAATAACAAATAACATCACCAAAATCTCCCTGATTCTTTACCTTCTCTCCAAACTTCCTCTCTACCTTGGATTTGTCTTGAGGACTTTAACTGTATGCAATCTTTTTCAGAAAAACTATGGTAATTCTCTAATATTTTCTGATATCTCTCCCATAATTAATGCAATTATTCAATCTAATCTATAACAAATTCCAAAATTTGGGTCTGTTTTCACTTGGAACATCTGTAGTAGATCAGGCCACTTGATCTTCTGCAAATTAGATAGATATATTTTAATGCTTCTGCTTACTCTTCTTGGCCTAATCTTATCTCTCGCTTTCCAGCCCCTACCTTATATGATCATAGCCCAATTATTCTATCCTGGGGATTAGCAGGAAAAACGGTCCCTCAAGTTCGATTTTTTTTTAATTCATGGACTAAAGACTCTGAATTTTTTGATCTTGTTGAACAGGTATGAAGTGTCCTTGCCTATGGCAATCCAATGTTTATATTGCAAAGGAAATTGAAGAACACTAAGATAATGCTGAAGGAATGGTCTTAAGCTAAGTATGGTAAAGGTAATCTCCTATAAATAAAATCTGAGAAGAATTGCAAGCTTTGCAATTTGCTTTACAAACTAACCCTACTAAGGGCATCTCCAGTGGTCGCGTAACATTCTGAATTTGAGAAAAAAGCCCCCCCAGTCGTCCAGTTCAAGCTTAATATTAAGCTGAACGTTCAGGATCCAATTCAGGATCCTGAACTGGGTTTGGGCGCCCATTTAATGGGCGCCCAAACCCTGGCGCCCATTAAATGGGCGCCCAAGCCCCCCAATTGTGGGGGGCGCCAGGCACCCATTTAATGGGTGCTTGGAAATCAGGCGCCCATTAAATGGGCGCCTGGCCACTGAGACCCCATCCCCCCTTCAGGGCTGAATATTCAGCCCTGAATCCACTGGAGATGCCCTGATACAGCTGTATCTAAAAAAGAACACTCCCTAGCTGATCAACTAGTTTCTGCTTTAAGATCTGAACATGAAATGGTTAAACAAAAAAATAGATTTTTACGGTCCATGGAAGGTGATAGAAATACATCTTTCTTTGGTAACTCCCTTAAATTAAAAAAAGCTCACTCCGTAATACATTCATTAAAGGACCTTTATGGCAATCAAGCTCATCCCAGGATGAAATTAAAGAAGCTCTTCTATCATATTTCATTCAACTCCTTTCAGAACCCTCTTAAAGTCTACCGGACCTTCTTCCCCTCAATTAAATCCCTCTTACTGCTATTTCTGACTAACAATCTTGCAATCTAATATCTCAAATATACAATGAAGAATTTAAAATGGCCTTATTTGATATGAAATCATCTAGCTCTACTGGTCTTGATGGATTCACTGCTCATTTCTTCCAAAAGTCATGGCATATTGTTCATGAAGACTTTATCAAAACAATTCAACATTTTTTAAGTCTAATGCCATATTAAGTGGTATAAATCATACTAGACTTGCTTTAATCCCTAAAAATGAGCTGCCTCAAGATATCTCAATTTCTTCCAATTTCATGTTGTAATGTTTCATACAAATGTATCTCAAAAATTACTTGCAAAATGAAGGGTTGCCTCAATGCCATTGTTTCTGATAATTAATCTGGTTTCTTGACTGGGAAATCTATAACAGATAACATACTTCTCTTATAAGAACTCCTAAAAGGTTATAACAGAAAAAAATATCTCCTAGATCTGTCCTCAAGCTTATATTCAAAAGGCTTACGACACTGTTAATTGGTCTGTATAATATCCATAATGTCCAAAATGAATTTTCCCTTGCCATTTCTAGCATGGCTGTACACTCCACCTCTAAACTTTCTGATATGCAGGCTGGTACCACAACAGAGCAGGAAGATAGCATGCACAATAATACACGGCCTAAGAGAATGACCCGTATACCCAGAAGACTTCTGGAATGATTCACACAATTGCACATGGAAATATGTTTGGGTGCTGCACATGATGCACGCAACGTTGGGTGCAATTCCTTTTGTTATTTTCTGTTTTTACTTTTTCATTTCTGCAATTCTGTTATTGCTTTAGTGGTTACAAATAGCAGGGAATAGGTATAGGTCCACGTATGCAAAAGTTGTTACTCGCAAGGCTATATGTATGTACCGAAATGAAATGAAAGATATAGAAAAAGTTATTGCAAATCTTCTCTCTTCCCTGTTTCTCTCCCATTTTCCTCTTATCTCCTTCTTCAACTACCTATAGCCGCATCATTTTGGTGCTTTCACAGATCTTATCTCCTCCCTCTCCCCTAAAACCTCTCTCATCTCTTTCAATACTTCACCGATTGTTCTCTCTTTCCCTTCACTCAAACAACCAAACAACCCTACCACAATGACCAAAATCGACGATGCACTCCACCAACTCGAGGCTCACCAATCCACCATTGATACCATTCAAACCAACCAAACCTCCCACAGCTCCATGTTAGAAGACCTCACCGCGGATAATACAGACATCAAAACAGCCATACAAGCTCTCACCAACCAAATGACCTCTCTCACCAACCAAATGACTGACCTCCACCGCAAAATTGACAATCAACCACTCATCTCTCCAACCAATAATTCATCTACTACACACCAACCAATATTCAACAACCGTCAACCACCTATTTTATCAACCCCACAACCCACCCGAACCCCAAAATGTTCACTCACAACATTCGATGGCTCTAACCCACATGATTGGATATTTCAAGTGGATCGGTTCTTCGCTTACTATTCCACACCCGAAGATCAGCGAGTAGATCTTGCGAGTTTCCACATGCAAGGCCAAGCACTATCGTGGTTCCAATGGATGCACCGCAACAATCAAATCTCAACATGGACGGCGTTGACAAAAGCGATAGAAAAGCGCTTCGGACCACCCACATTCCTCAATCCGCAAGCTACCTTGTTCAAGTTGAAACAAGTAACCACTGTAGAAAATTATCAAGCTACTTTCGAAAATCTATACAACCGAATCACGACACTTTCCAATGAATCCATCCTCCAATGCTTTATCTCCGGCCTCAAAACCAACATACAAAACGAACTCCATATCATCAACCCAACCAATATTTCTGATGCCATAAATGCAGCCAAGCTAATCGAAAAGAAGCTGACAGATCTGGCCAAATTTCCATACCCAAAACCCAATCATTCATACTCCAAGCCTTACAACAGCTCCTCAGCTACACAAACATTTCCACAAACACCTCAGCTACAAAACACCAAACCAAACGTTCCTATCAAACAATTGTCACAGACTGAAATGAACATTAGAAAGCAACAGGGGTTATGTTTTAACTGTGATGAGAAATATCAGTTTGGGCACCGCTGCAAGCCTACCCATATTCTGATGATCCTTCCCGACACAAATTCCGATGACCAACCAACACCTATCGACGTCGAACCCGACCCACCGCCTACCACTGAAATCGTTACCGACACCAACCCAAACCCAGCAACACCACAAGAAATTTCGTTCCACGCGCTGACTGGATCCTCCCACCCACGAGCAATTCGCCTCCCAGCCTCTATTAACGGAAAATCAATCTCCATCCTCGTCGACACAGGCTCCACTCACAATTATCTACACCCGAAAACGGCAAAATTTTTAGGACTGGAAATTGACAACGCTAGCTCCTTCATCGTTACAGTGGGCAACGGTGAAAAGCTCACCAGTTCGGGAAACTGCTCTGACGTCTGCGTGATCATTCAAGGGTATGAATTTTCAATCGATTTTCACTTACTGGATATTGTTGGATCAGATGCGGTCATAGGGATCCAATGGTTAGAAAAGTTGGGGCCGATAACTATGGATTATAAACGATTAACAATGGCCTTTAGCTATGCCAATCAGCCTATTTGCTTAACCGGGCTTGGCCCATTTTGCAGCCCATCTTCCATAACGTTGCACCAATTAAAACACCTTGACACCACATACTCAGTAACCAACTTCCTATATTTATACTTGCAACCAGCTACTTCAATAACCGAAACCACACAAATTCCCAACGTTCACACACAAATTCAACAATTATTATCCTCCTATAGCCACGTGTTTAACACGTCCACACAACTACCACCAAACCGAAATCACAATCACCATATTAACCTTACCCCAAACTCTGAGCCAATAAACATAAGACCATACCGTTATCCATACTTCCAAAAAAATGAAATCGAGCGTCAAATTCAAGAAATGCTACATAACAAAATCATCCAACCGTCAACTAGCCCCTTTTCTTCACCAGTTCTATTAGTCAAGAAAAAAGATGGATCATGGAGATTTTGCGTCGATTGCCGAGCGCTTAATGTTATCACTATCAAAGACCGTTTTCCAATTCCAACGGTTGATGAACTTTTAGATGAACTCCATGGTGCCACATTTTTTTCCAAACTTGATCTCCGAAGTGGATATTTTCAAATACGTGTACACCCACCCGACATCCCAAAAACCGCTTTTCGCAATCATGAAGGTCATTATGAATTTTTAGTCATGCCGTTCGGCCTAACAAATGCCCCATCCACATTCCAAGCTACAATGAACGAAATATTCCGCCCCCATTTGCGAAAATTCATATTGGTTTTTTTTGACGACATCCTAGTATATAGTTCATCATGGGACACACACCTAGATCATCTTGAAACAACTCTAAAAATTCTCCACCATCACCAATTCTTCGCAAATTTGACAAAATGTAAATTTGGCCTTCACGAATTAGATTACTTTAGCCATATCATTTCATCCAATGGTGTACGCGTCGACCCCTCCAAAATCGATGCAATGATTAACTGGCCACAGCCACAATCACTCACTGCCTTGCGTGGATTTTTAGGGCTTACGGGTTACTATCGTCGCTTTATACAAAATTATGCTACAATTGCTGGGCCTCTAACCGAACTATTAAAACACAGAAATTTCGCATGGAGCCCATTGGCCCAAACGGCCTTCGAACAGCTTAAGCAAGCTGTTACCTCAACCCCAACCTTATCTCTCCCCAATTTCGATAAACCCTTCACCATTACAACAGACGCCTCCGCCTCTGCAATCGGCGCCGTCCTCGCCCAATCTGACCATCCCATCGCCTACTTCAGCCTTAAATTGCCACGCCACCTACACAAAGCCTCCACCTACTCCCGAGAGATGTTTGCAATAACCGCCTCTATCAAAAAATGGCGTCATTACTTGCTCGGTCGGCCATTCAAAATCTTCACCGACCATCAAAGCTTGCGTGAAATGACGTCTCAGACCATTCAAACTCCAGAACAACAAAAGTGGTTAGCTAAGCTGCTGGGATTTGACTTCACCATACATTATCGGCCAGGAAAGCAAAATACGGTGGCCGATGGGTTATCTCACTACACCACCGCTGCAACAATGAACGCTATCTCAGGTCCAACCTTTCCTCTTCTCACAGATATTCAGGCAGCTTTGCAACAAGACCAAGCAGCTCAGAAACTCATTCAACAGCTACAGGCAGGTACGTGTTCGAACCCTAAACTTCAATTTCGAAATAACTTGTTATTTTGGGGTGATCGAATATTTGTGCCTGACAACGCTGCTTTGAAAAATAAACTTGTCAATGAGTTGCACGATTCAAAGACTGGAGGTCATTCGGGGATTAAGAGCACTGCGGCCAGAGTAGCTAGCAATTTCTATTGGCCCAATTTGACTGCAACAGTCCAAGCTTTCGTCAATCAATGTCCTACTTGCCTCCAATCCAAACCCGACAACACTCCATATAAGGGACTGCTGAACCCACTGCCAATACCAGAACAGATTTGGGAAGATATCGTGATGGATTTTATTACTCACCTTCCACTTTCATCTGGCAAAACAACAATATGGGTGATAGTTGACCGTTTGTCTAAGTATGCCCATTTCTGTGCTTTACCCACATCATTTTCAGCCTCTCAACTAGCCACACGATTTCTACACGAATATGTTCGACTGCATGGGTTCCCAAGATCTATTGTATCAGACCGTGATCGAGTATTCACCAGCCAATTCTGGAAGGAGTTATTTCGCTTACACGGCACGAAACTTCGAATGAGCAGTGCTTACCACCCACAAACCGATGGTCAATCCGAAGTTGTCAACCGTTGCCTTGAAACATATCTCAGAGCAGTTGTCGGCGATGTTCCAACAAAGTGGGTTACATGCTTACCATGGGCAGAGTTATGGTATAACACTAACAGCCACACTTCAATTAAAATGTCCCCCTTCCAAGCTGTCTACGGAAGACCACCACCAATAATAGCAAACTACATAAATGCCACTTCAACAATACAGGAGCTCAACTCATGGACCTCCTCTCGTGATCAGCTACTCCAACTCATTAAAGGAAATCTGCAAAAAGCGCAAGCAAGGATGAAAGCCCATGCTGATCAACACCGCAGTGACAGGCAGTTCGAACCAGGGTCATGGGTATTTGTAAAACTTCAGCCATACCGTCAAACATCCATACGACAGAACCAACATAAATTATCAAAAAAGTACTTTGGACCCTATCAAATCATGGAACGAATTGGATCAGTAGCCTACATATTAGCACTGCCACCAGACTCGCGAATCCACCCAGTCTTCCACGTTTCCTTGCTCAAGCTATGTCCAAATCCATCCTCCATAATATCACAGCCAATACCACTTACCAGCCAGCCTAACGACCTTGAGGACAAGGTCGATCTTGAAGGAGTAGGTGATGATACGCAGGCTGGTACCACAACAGAGCAGGAAGATAGCATGCACAATAATACACGGCCTAAGAGAATGACCCGTATACCCAGAAGACTTCTGGAATGATTCACACAATTGCACATGGAAATATGTTTGGGTGCTGCACATGATGCACGCAACGTTGGGTGCAATTACTTTTGTTATTTTCTGTTTTTACTTTTTCATTTCTGCAATTCTGTTACTGCTTTAGTGGTTACAGATAGTAGGGAATAGGTATAGGTCCACGTATGCAAAAGTTGTTACTCGCAAGGCTATATGTATGTACCGAAATGAAATGAAAGATATAGAAAAAGTTATTGCAAATCTTCTCTCTTCCCTGTTTCTCTCCCATTTTCCTCTTATCTCCTTCTTCAACTACCTATAGCCGCATCACTTTCTCTTTCTTTGAATGGTGAAAGCTTCGGCTACTTTTCTTCAAGTAGGGGTATTAGACAAGGTGATATGATATCCTCGTATCTCTTCATCACTGTTAAGGAACTTCTCGCCGGTATTCTTAAATAACAGTTCAACAACAGATGGATTGAGTATCATCCCAAATGCAAAGTTCATGAGATCTCATCACTTATGTTTGTTGATAACCTTTTAATATTCAGCAAGCCTTTTGTTAGCTCCATTACTAACACTCATGGTGCCTGGGATACTTTTCATAAAATGTCATGTCTTCTCATAAATAGACAGAAATCTCACATAGGCATTGCTGGCTTGGAATTATAGGATTCTAATCACATCTTAAACATATCCAGGCTTCAAATTATTGACCCTAAAGCTCTCTATTTAGGAGCTCCTATGTGAACTCCAAGGGTTTCAAAAGCTCAATGCCTTCCTGTCTTTGAAAGAATTATTGCCAGGCTTGTCTTAATGCCAAACAACAAGTTATCTCAAGCAGCTAAACTTACTATCATTAAAAGTGTTGCATTTCCTATGTGCACCTATATCTTCAGAATTTTGTGGTCCTTCAAAAACTGATCTCTATGTTAAACAAGGCCTTTAATCACTACATATGCCATGGAAATCCATACTCTAATAAGCTTATTCCTATTGCTTATAAAAAACTTCAACTTCTTATCAGGAATGGTGGCCTTGGTATCTTAGGCTTTGGAATCAGGCAACTGCTGCACAAAATTTCAACCGAATTCTTAATAGAAGCGGTAGCTTATGGTCCCGTGGACTATTCATTTTAATTTGAAATACATGCATTTTTGGACTATTGATATCACCATGGACTCAAGTTGGACATGGAGAAGCATTCTCAATCTCATAAACTCTTTTCTTCCCATGATAAAATGCAACCATCGTGAATCTTTCTGGCATTCTCCATGGAGTGATAGTGGCATCATTCTCTCTTCTTTGATCGACTATAATCTTCGGGCTCTCTCTAGCATTCTAGAAACTGCCATTGCTGATGATTACATCCATCATGGCTCTGTTAGTTTTCCTTATGCAAGCTCCCAGGTTATTAGAGCTTTGTGGAATAGCATCCAAATTTCGTACACCCTTATTTCAAATGTGAACTTGCTATGGAACAACAAGCCTTAATTTTCCATATCCTCTATTTATAATTCTCTTTTAAAATCGATGAATCTTGATGTTTTTCCATAGCATAGAAGAATCTAGAAATCAGGTCCTAAGCCTAAAGAGAACTTCTGCTTTGAAAAATTATTAATAATGTTGTACACACTCAAGATAATCCTGTCTATAGACAGATTATCAATTCTTCCATTTGCTTGTTCTGTTCACGTGCAATAGAGAACATTGGTTATCTGTTCTTTGGTTGCTTATATACTCATAATCTATGGAGAAGGACCCTTAGTCATTTTAATCTGCATGTTCCTGCCAAAGACCACTTAGCTGGTAGATTTACGTTTATAAAGCAACTCGCTGCAGGTCTTCTAATCTGAATTCTTTGATTAAATTTCTCAAGAAAGTTGTTCACGCAATTGAGGTTGAAAGGAATGACTGAGTTTTTAAAGGAGTTTAACTCCCAGTTTCTTCCATTTATAAAAAAAATTACAAGAAGTTAGTGCACGTTCCTAGAGATTATATTCGGTTTAATTCTCTTTTTGGGGTATTAATTGAATCTTTATTCCTGGGACGTGTTGCTTCTGGGCTTTTGTGTTTTGAGATGTAATTGTGTTTCGTTTTCTTTTCTAGTTTGCCTTGTATTTCTTCTTTGTTTGTAATAAAAAGCGGACGACCATTATAAAACTGGCTTACTTTGGAAAAAATATATAACATAATACTAACTTGATGATACATACATCAACCTTATTAAAAAAATTTAAATGCTACTGTAAAGTAGCATTACAAACTATACTACACTTCCTTGATTCTAAACTACTCATTCTCATCACTTCTTCCCGTAGCCCTAGTCACATTCTGTGCATTTTTCGAAAGATCTGAACTTATGGATATGATTGGTACCATTGATTAGCTTGACCATCGAAAACTTTTTGTTTAGGGTTATTACCATAGCTAACCTCGTCACCGCCATAGCCAACCACTTCCAGCATTGGACCAACAAACTTAATCACTGTCTATACTAACCTATTTTGCTATCGCGATCAATTAGATCATCTAACGTTGAAAACGCTATTCTCGTGTTCACAAGTATAAAAAGATGTTTTCTGGGGTATTTTGAGGAATAGTTCATCCTTAGGATTAATTAACTTTTAAATTTGTTGTCTTTAGGGCCAAAATTTAGGGCTCATCCTTTGAACAAGTTTCATACATTGAAAAAGGAAGAAAAAATGGTGAATGATGTCACTAAATATTTTAATAGTATTGGTATGATTTCAATACTGCTTAAGCATGTTTATCCTTTATATTCATATATATTTCATTTTTTAAACGAGTATAAATGATATGAATATTGCAAACTGCACGTGGAAACGAATATGATTATTACAAATCGTAATAATAATGAGAATTACACGCGTTAAATGAGTGAAATACAAAACTATTAATATGAATATAACATGCTCCACACTTTAAAGGGAATTTTATAAATTAAAATTCAAATGCTTAATTGTCAATTATTTACATCGTGACATTAGATTTATACGTAATTTGATAAAAGTGATGAATTTATGTGTAAAAAAATATTTTTAGGAAAAATTAAAAATTCAAAGAATCAATAATTTATATATAGCTAAAATTGATTTTACATGTAGTATTAAATGTTTTAGTTTAACAGATGATCATCATATAAACGGTATATACTATAAAACGAGAAAATTTATTTGTAAATATTTACATTATTCATACAAAATATACCCGAATATTTTTGAATGGTAAAAATTTGGGTTAAGTCATAAATTACTATTTTTATGCAGTTAGTTCAATTTATCATGATTTTTTCAGAGATTCCAATATTGTGAAAGTAACTTGTAATACCCTATTTTAAAGGAAAGAAGGAAAAGTAATGGCAAGGCCGAATTAAGGGAGGATGGTAGGAGCAAGCAAATTATTAAATGCCCAAAGACATGCTATCGAAGCTATAAGGGCAATCACATGTCTAAGGTTGAAGTACTATCTTATATCTAAGTTGAAGGCTAATTCATGTCTAAGATTGAAGTGTCATCGCATGTCTAAGTTGAAAGATATTGCATGTCTAAGCTGAAGGTTATCGCATGTCCAAGGTTAGAGCTAAAGGCTATCACATGTCTACGTTTGGAGTGTTATCGCATGTCTAAGTTGAAAGTTATTGCATGTCTAAGCTGAAGGTTACCACATGTATAAGATTAGAGTGCTATCACATGTTTAAGTTGAAGGCTATCACATGTCTAAGATTGAAGTGTTATTGCATGTTTAAGCCGAAGGCTATCACATGTCGAAGATTGAAGTGTGTTGGGAGTGTTTTCGCCTACTATCGGACCAAACTCCCCTCTTAGGCACAACCGAACCAGCCCCCTTCCTAGGCACAGCCGAACCAGCCTCTGCTTCACTGCCTACCAAACCAACTACAAGGTGCCTCTACCGGAACAACCCCTAAGACCAAGGATGCCAAACCAGCCCTCTACCGGTCCAGAGCTACCGAACCAGCCTATGCCGGATCAACTCCCCACCGGTCCAAACCTATCCACCGAATGAAGTCTCCACCGAACGAAACAACACATCTCACCACCGGACTACTCATCTCACCACCGAACCAAAGGAAACCAGACCAGATCCACCAGGCCAGATTACGTCAGCCCAGGCCCGCCAGCTGCTATATACCTCCAGGACCCCTACCCCCGAGCCTCACTCTATAAATAGAGGGGCAAGGGTACAACAATGGGAGACAAGTTTGAGAGCTCAAGCACGGAGAGAACTTTCAAACAACTTTCTTTTACTTGTATCAAAGCTTTGTACTTGTAATCTAAACAAGAGAAGAGAAATAACATATGAAGTGGACGTAGGCACATTCTGCCTGAACCACTATAAACCTGCGTGTCTTTTTACAGTTTAGCCCCTGCTTTTTATATATTTGCATAAATCACCCAAATCACTAAGAACCATATAAGATCTACTAAATCATACGACTTTGAGGTGTTTGTCCATTTTTTGTGCAAACATTTTTGGTGCTTTCACTGAGAATTAGAAGCTCGAAGCTTCAGCTTCTTCCACTTAACCTTTTTCCTAACAGCATCGTTCATCGCTTGGAAAACATGCCTCCCAAGCAGAAGAAAGATGTTAACAAAGGAAAAAACATCGCAACCAGTAGTCTTCCAGATCTAGTGGACACAGATCAAGTAAATCGTCCCCCTCCAGCAGCAGTACCAAATGAAGGTCAGGAAAATCCGACCACTCCTGCCGCAGAATAGCCTGCAGCAATTACTAGGGCAGATCTAGACAGGGTTGTGGCTGAAGTAACTAACCGCTTCACGTCCCAACAGGAAGCCTTGGTGGACCATCTCATGTCACGCTTAAGGGATGCTGAAGAGTCCAACCGCAACACTGAGTCATGGGGTGAGTCCCAGTCTGGAGGATCTCAGAGACAACAAAGATCTTCCTTCTTCGAAGGAGCTAATGGCAGAAGCAGCCATGGTAGGAGCCGAGATCGAGCACAGCCCGAAGTTAGGCCTAAGGAAACGCTTGGAACCGAACCCAACGGGGGAGGTACCGGGCGGAGGTCAGCTGTAGCTGGGCCGGTTGTACTGCCTAACCACGAAAACGCCAATGAACGGGGCCGAGCTAGAATCCAGCCCGAAGTTGGACCCGAGGAAGTGCTTAGATCAGAACCCAGCAGGGGAAGATCAAGGCAAGGGCCAACTGTAGCTGACCCTAGCATGCTCCCAAAAGACCAAAGGCAGCCACTGGAAAATATGAGGAATGATAGACGGTACCATCCCTACAGGTCATCTGGACGGAATCAATCCCACAGAACAGAACCGAACTCGTTTCTATCTGCTCCAAATTCTGATGAAAGGATGGCACGCTTGTTCAGAGAGTGCGTCCAACGGGATCAAAGAGATCGAGGGATAGGCGCTAGGGTAACCAGCCCTTTCGCCCGCAATATCGAAATTGCTATCACCCCCCGAGAATGGAAGATGCCAACAATGGAACCTTACAAAGGAACCTCCGACCTCGTTGTACACTTACAAAGATACACACAGCATATGCTCATGAGTGGAGCAACAGAGGGAGTACTATGCAAATGCTTTCCACTATTCTTAGCAGATCTAGCTACCTCCTGGTTCTGCCGTCTACCCCAAGGATCCATCAGCTTGTGGGAGATGTTAAAAGAAAAGTTTATCAGCCAGTTCCGCATTCATGTGGAACAACCCAAGGACGCTTATTCCTTATCCAATATCAAACAGAAACCTGGAGAGAAGCCACAGCAATATTTAACCCGGTTCAATGCCGCAACAGCCGCAGTCCAAGATGCCAATGAGAAGCTTGTCTTAATGGCCCTCTGTAGTGGTGTGCATCCAGATACTAAATTCGCTAGAAGACCAACAAAAGAAAAACCAGCTACTTTACCCGATTTCTTCCATGAAGCCGGGAAATATATGAGGCTTGAAGACGCTGCCACTGAGGGACAGTCAGGGCAATAAAATAAGGCAACTCACAGCAACGCACCCGCTGTAGCAAAGGACATTCGAAGAAATGATTCTAGAGACAATGCTGGGGGCAAGAAGGGAGAAAAGCGCCTATATCAGCCAGGACCGAGATTTGACACTTACATTCCTTTGAATGAAACTGTCGAAAAACATCTTCCTTGCCACCCAAGGCGAAGTTAGATACGAACGCCCACCATACAAGAAGGAATCAGATAATGCAAAGAAGTCTGGAAAGTTCTGCCGCTTCCACGAATCTCATGGGCATGATACCAATGAATGCCATCATCTCCGGGACTTGATTGAAGAACACATCAGAAGGAAGAAACTACAACGCTTTCTTGGGAAGGCCAGCCCTGTCTAACTTTCAAATTGTCCTGGCCCCATAGTGCCTAAAGATGAAATTTCCAACGGACAATGGAGTAGGGGAAGTAGATGGAGACCAGGACGTTGCTTGAGACTGCTATGTAACTGAACTTTGCAACAACCACAGGAAGGATAAAGGGAAGAGTGTAGAGGTTGCCCTCTGCACAAAAAGTTTGGAAGCATAGCAACTAAAGAAAGCCCCTCCTCTTCGATATACCAGCGATCCCTTCAATGAATTAGGCCCTAGGGACAGGGAGGAGGAGGCCACTGCCGAGCCTGCAGAGGCTATGGAATTTGTATCTATAGGCAAACATGACTCGAGTAGACTATTGAAAATCGGGTCCCAACTAAAAACAGAGTTGAAGGAACAACTCATTGACTTTCTTCGCCACAACTTGGATGTATTTGCATGGTCACATGCTGACATGACCGGAATCTCCCCTGACATAGCATGCCACATACTAAACTTGAGAAGCTAGCATAATGTTTACTAATCACATCACGGAAACTGCGTCACTACTTCCAGTCCCATTCCATCAAAGTTCTGACCGACCAACCACTGAGGCAGGTACTCTATCATCCCGACACTTCTGGGCGACTACTTAAATGGTGCATTGAACTAAGTCAGTACGATATCACCTATCACCCTCGCACCGCTATCAAGGGACACGCCATGGCCGATTTCATTGCAGAATTCACTACCAACGAAAGTAAGGAGCAATCGGAAATAGCAGAAGACATCAAGGGAATCTCTTCGTGGATGGTGCGTCAAACGAACAAGGCTCGGGGGCAGTTGTGGTAATAATCACTCCTAGGGGAAATAAGCTGCACTATGCTATAAGGTTGGAGTTCGCTGCCACCAACAACGATGCAGAGTATGAAGCAGTGATAGCTGGATTATAACTTACCTTGGAAATCAGAGCCAATTCTTTGTGTCTTCATAGTGATTCTCAACTTATTGTTAATCAAATACTAGGAGAATTCCAGGCTTGAGAAGAACGACTCATAGCATATTTAAAGAAGACCAAGTTACCTCCCAGTAGATTGGACCACTACTTAGTCAAACACATCCCTCGGAAAGAGAACCGAGAGGCCGACGAATTGGCGAAGCAAGCAAGCGTGAGAGACGGCGATATTTCTGGAGCAGTAGCCATCTCGAAGCAACTAACCCCAAGTTTTGAGCAAGTGAATCTGATAGCTGCAACCGAAGAAGCAACTTGGACGACTCCCATCCGAGACTACTTACAAAGTGGCACACTACCCAACGGGCGTAACGAAGTCAAGAAAATCTTGAGGAAAGCTTCCCGCTACACAATACAAGAGGACACCCTCTATCGGCGTGGATTCTCTAACCCCCTATTAAGGTGTGTCGCTGGAAGGGAAGCCAAGGAAATCTTATCCAACATTCATCAAGGAAGCTGCGGAGATCACACCGGAGGTCAAACTTTAGCAAAAAAGATACTCCGATATGGATATTTCTGGCCCACCTTAAGCAAGGACGCCTTAGATTTCGTCAGAAAATGTGACAGATGCCAGAAGTTTGCTAAGATTCCGTGGCTACCAACAACTAAGATTACTCAAATGACCATCCCATGGCCCTTTGTAGTATGAGGAATTGACTTAATCGGCAAACTACCAATGGGCCGAGGCGGGGCCAAATATGCTATAGTGGCAGTTGACTATTTCACCAAATGGGTGGAAGCAGAACCCCTGAATAAAGTATCTTCTGCAAAAGTTATTAATTTCTTGATTAAAAATGTTCTGTGCAGGTACGGAGTCCCATTCAAAATCATATCAGACAATGGACTTCAATTTGACAGCGAGGAATTCGCCAACTAGTGCCAAGAGCACGCAATTCACAAAAGCTTCTCATCCGTGGCATATCCCCAAGCAAACAGACAAGTCGAAGCCGTCAACATAATTCTGAAAACCCTAATCAAAAAGAAACTCGAAAAGTCAAATGGCGCTTGGGTGGATGAACTCCCCACGGCACTGTGGGCCAATCGCACATCCTTCAGAACTTCAACGGGGCACACTCCTTTCTCTTTGGCATACGGATTGGAGGCTATGCTCCCAGTTGAAACTATTGTGCCTTCCCACCGTATGGTCCACTATAACCCAGAAGAGAACGAAGAACTCCTTCACATGTCTTTGGATCTAGTTGAGGAGAGAAGAAATGATGCAATCCTTAAAGCAGCAGCCCACAAGCAAAAAGTGGCAGCACAATACAACTCCAAAGTCAAGCATCGTACCTTACAAGAAGGAGATCTTGTCCTCAAGCGAATCTTCCCTCGCCCAGGAGCACTAGACCCAATCTGGGATGGACCATATGTAATTCATAAGGATCTCCACAATGGAGCTTATATTTTGTCAACAGTGGACGGAGAGGTGTTCCAGAGGGCATGGAACATCCAACACCTCCGTCGATACTTTTCTTAACTTGTACTACCCATATGAAGTGAATTAACAAAG
Source organism: Allium fistulosum (assembly GCA_030737815.1). Classification (NCBI taxonomy): domain Eukaryota; kingdom Viridiplantae; phylum Streptophyta; class Magnoliopsida; order Asparagales; family Amaryllidaceae; genus Allium; species Allium fistulosum. The sequence goes on from CM060906.1 coordinate 414,910,720, forward strand.
AGAATCAGTGGACGTAGGAATTTTCGTGCCGAACCACTTTAAAAAAAAACTTGTCTCTTTTTAACTTGTTCCTTCATATCTTGGCTGCTTGTTAACTTTATCCTTTTCTGTTGAACAAAATCCTGTGCAAATAGCATTTTCATTCAAGGCGCTCCACAGCGCGACTTCTCCTGGACAAGACCTAACAGGTACTATACGAATCTATGCCCTCGCCAATGAGACACTTTTGCTCCGGAATCCCTCTGCTGCGGGTTAACTCATTGCTCGCGACGGCCCTCAAAGCCAACTGTAATGAGCCGATTATAAGCCACCGAGAAGGCCGACTATAGCCGAGGCAGCTCATTACGGCGTTCGGCTCGCCGGCAACTGTGAACCGATTATAAACCCCAACATAAGGTGTGGCCAGCCAGGGGTAGTTCACGGTTGACGATCGGCACCCACGCTAGCCGACCACAGTAAATCGAATAATACCCACGATTACGGGCCATAATGGCCCGGGTAGTTACTGTGCGCGATCTCGGCTCCGATGTGTCTTAAGTGCGGCTGTGGTAAAAAAGAATTAACTCCCCGCGGAGGCGTAAGATGGGTGACAAATGTCTCCAAGACCCACAGCTAGGGAAAGTGACTACAAAGCCCGTTTGCCATGAACTTAAGCACATCGAAGGCCTTCCGTGATTGGAAGTTTTACTATTTCACATATTTCAATTCTATTTAAAGAACTTTTCTCTTATCCTCTATAACAATCCCTGAAGTACAGGACACAGAGTATAAGATACTCACCAGCGGGAATGGGAATTCACGGTGGGATAGCAGGACATTCAACTGAGCTCCATCCTCGGTCGTACAAAAATATTCAAAACTGCCATCTACAATTAGAACATGAAAGGCGGTATTTTCTTCTTTTATACAAATTCCTGACTATAATTTATTCATACATCACACTAGCATTATAAGGCATGAAATTATGCTTTAAGCAAGAACTTGGCATTAAACACAACTGAATTACAAGCATATGCATAGCTATATTTCTCATACAACATGTCAAAATAACAAAAGCATTCAAAAAACGACGGAATCAGCTTAAGTTAAAAAATTACACGTCGAGAATAGTGTTGTTTATTACAAGTAGCATAATTACAACCTAAGAGTTACGTTACTATTTTGAGACTAACGTATACAACAATGTCAAGCCCACCAAAAGATATCCAGGTCCAATCAAGGAGCCGGCCGCGTCGGAGTTTTATCCTTGCCCTGTTGCCCATCTATCTGGTCAAAGAAAGAATTCATTAGTGATAAGCAACCAAGTTAACGGAAAGACCAGAAAGGAAGACTTACCAGCACCTGCTTCTTGACCATCCTGGTCATCATCCTCTACTTGTACACCTGCCTCCCCCGGCAACAACATGCACGCTCTATCAATCCCAAAGGAGCGGGAGATAACATCAAGCTGCTCGTCTTTGAGAAAGCTTGGGAAACAGTCGGGAGGTGAGTTCAGAAGCTCCTGAGGGCCGTACCCATCCACTAGTGACCTCAAGGTAGGCCCATGACGTCCCGGTTCTGACTGAGCTGGGGGCACTGCGGAAGGATCGTCTCTATCCTGGGATTTCCTCTTTTCTGATCGGGTTTCAACTTTACAAGACATTTATCTACAAACACAAAGAAGTGCGTCGTTAGAATAAAGGAAGTAAACAAGCGAGTGTGTGCAGTCTGGAATTTCACTCATAATTCAAGTCATAAAAGTGCATTCGGTAGTTCAAGGCCGAAAGGTCATTCGGTATTCGAACTCCCCTATCTCGTTCGGCATATCCAACAAGGGACCCATTTGGCAATCATACTCCTCATGGTCATTCAGCATTTCAAGCACGAAGTTCATTCGGCAAAGAATGTCTCACCTAGTTCGGCAATCAGAAACCGGTTCGGCACTATAATCGATTCGGCAGTCAATAATTTGGTTCGGCTATTTCAAAAGGTACGGGACAACGAAAGCCTCAAGCCCATACTTATAGGCAAGCACCAAATAGCCGGACCAGATAATTCAGCATTCAAAACCGGATGGGGGCGTCCAGATAAACAAAGCGCGCCATATGCAAGCATATGCCCCACTTTGGGGGGCAAATGTTGGGAGTGTTTTCGCCTACTACCGGACCAAACTCCCCTCTTAGGCACAACCGAACCAGCCCCCTTCCTAGGCACAGCCGAACCAGCCTCTGCTTCACTGCCTACCAAACCAACTACAAGGTGCCTCTACCGGACTAACCCCTAAGACCAAGGATGCGAACCAGCCCTCTACCGGTCCAGAGCTACCGAACCAAAGCAACCGAACCAGCCTATGCCGGACCAACTCCCCACCGGTCCAAACCTATCCACCGAATGAAGTCTCCACCGAACGAAACAACACATCTCACCACCGGACCACTCATCTCACCACCGAACCAAAGGAAATCGGACCAGATCCACCAGGCCAGATTACGTCAGCCCAGGCCCGCCAGCTGCTATATACCTCCAGGACCCCTACCCCCAGCCTCACTCTATAAATAGAGGGGCAGGGGTACAACAATGGGAGACAAGTTTGAGAGCTCAAGCACGGAGAGAACTTTCAAACAACTTTCTTTTACTTGTATCAAAGCTTTGTACTTGTAATCTAAACAAGAGAAGAGAAATAACATATGAAGTGGACGTAGGCACATTCTGGCTGAACCACTATAAACCTGCGTGTCTTTTTACAGTTTAGCCCCTGCTTTTTATATATTTGCATAAATCACCCAAATCACTAAGAACCACATAAGATCTACTAAATCATACGACTTTGAGGTGTTTGTCCATTTTTTGTGCAAACAAAGTGCTACTGCATGTCTAAGATGAAGGTCATCGCATGTCTAGGCCAAAGACTATAGCATGTCTAGGATTGGAATTCTATCGCATGTTTAAGATTTAAGTGTTATCGCGTGTCGAAGTTGATTACTATCACACGTCTAGGTTGAAATCTATCGCATGTCTAAGTTGGAAGCTATTGTCAACCTAAAGGAAGGCTATTGTATGTCTAGGGTGAAAGCTATCACAAACTTAAGAAAAGTTTTAGCATGAAAGAAAGAGAAAAGAGACTTATGCCACGTGTTATTTCGATAGTGTGCCACATCATCAATCAATTAAAAGGATCTCAAACATCCAAAATGGCATGCATTACATGTCAAGAATCCAATGATGTAGTTTTCCTATAAGTAAGCATGTACCCCACTTAAGAAGAGGCGAATTCCCGAGTTCGTTTCTTCTTCACTTTTTATTTGTAATCAAAGCATAAATAAAAGATCAAATTTGGGCTTTAATGTCCATTTAGGTCAAATCATAATTGATAAATTATGACAAAGGACTCTGTTACTTTGTATTTGCAAATTTGTCCAAGAGAAATCTCCCTTGCACAAATAACATATAATCTTATTTCATAATTTCTTGAATTTGGCGAAATCTTAAGCTTAACATTTTTTGTGCTTTCACCAAGAGTTGAACTCAAGAAATAATCAAAAAGTATCTTTAAGTCATTAACAATCCCATTATACTAACTCAAACCAAGATGGTACAGACAAATAAAGTTAATGAGCAAGAACAAGAGGTAAACCATAACACCAATCTAGAGGAAAACATGACACTTAATTTCAATGTAGATAATATTGAAGTTGGACCAGCTCTTTTCCCGTAGCAGCGAAAAATGAAAGTATAGCGATAAAGGATACTCAAAAATAAATTAACGCGATGCATGAACTAATTGAAATGCTTGCTTTACAAATTTTTTTGAAAACAAGGGTAACAGAGGACAATGGGAAAGAGGTGGACTCTATTCTAACAGAAAATAATATGGCTCTTTCGGGAAAGAGAACTCTCAGAAAGAGCATTTTAGAATCAAAAGAAAAAGGGATAGTTGGCACTGTGAAGCCAACAGAAACAAGCTATATCTTTATGCAGAAACAAGCTATATCTTTATGCATAAAAGGGGTTCGAACATCACATATCAAGATTCCTTCCACAAGATAAAATGGCTCTACGAATCCTGATAATCACCTTTTGGCTTTTGGAAACCAAAAGGATATTATGATACACCTGGAGGTGCAAGGTGTAGGTTATTCCCAACGAATTTTATTGGGGCTGCAAGTAAATGATATCGATGATACCAAAAAAAGACTATCTACTTATGGAGCTAATTTTCTTAGAATTTTCTACTCATTTATGTACTCCATAAGATCCCACGATAGGCTCAAGTGTGCTTACTAACATCAAACAACGGCTTGTGGAGTTTCTAAGTGACCACCTAAAAAGGTTCAATGCCGAGGCCAACATATGAGAAGGTAAGTGATAGAGACAAACTCATGGTCGTCAAATTAGGGTTGATAAAAAATACTCCATTCTAGAAGGAGTTATACATCTATGGATATTAAGATCTACAAGTTTTCCATTTTAAGATGACAAATTTGTTCGTGTGGATAAGATTTTCCATAAGAAGAAGTTACAGTAAAAATGGAGAGAAAGTGATAGGGTTTGATTCTCTACCTCAAATAAGAAAGGGATATGGGATGAAGTGGCAAACTTTATGTCTTTGAACATACCTATTTCATATATCTATGTTTTCACGAAGGATGAGACAGAATATCCCGCTTCACTTGAAGCTCGAACCAATCCAGAACCAAACAAGGAAGGAGATTATTATGCTTTTCACAAAACCAATGGGCATAAAACCGATAATAGACACACTTTGATAGGAATAATTCAGACTATGATCGGGAGGGGGCGTTAAAAGTATTTATTAAAAGGGATCATAAGCTCCCACGACCAAATGGAAATGCAAATCCCTTGACAAACTACACTTATATATTAGAAAGTAAGCCCTAGGGGATTCCTACCACCGATAGATCGCATTGACGAAATCCATGGAGCCCCACATATTACGAGAGCAAGTAAAGGAGCAAGAACTAGGTATATTAGGGAGCTGAAAGAAGTAATTTACAAGAACCTCCAATAAAATCCTACAAAAGTGCTAAGCCAGTGCTAGACTTGATAATAATTACTAGGGACTAAAGAGGTGTAAGGCACCCACACAAGGACCCCTTAACAGTTATGATGCAAATTGGGTTATCGTTGGTATCCAAAGTTCTAGTGGATACAGGAAGTGTCGTGAATGTAATCTTCAAATATGCCTTCGATCAAATGGATATCTCGAGAGAAAAGCTTAAACCAAGTCTTGAACCAATTTTTAGGTTCAACAACAAGGGATCTACTCCTGTAGGATAGATCAAACTATATGTCAAATAGGGATTCCCCGATTCACCAAGACTTTTATAATGATTTTGTAACCATAGACCAACCTTCCTATTATACTGCTTTCTTTGGGAGGCATACTCGGGATGAGATAGATGCTTTTGTCTCATCAAAGCATCCAATTATGAAGTTTCTCTCTAAGGCTGGATGGGGGACTGTGGATGTGAGTAATTTAGCGCTTGAGAAATGTATTTTGCCACCTTGGAAGAACTGAATAAAGAAAATAGATAAACAAACATGAATAAATTAAAAACTCAAAGCCCTTATGCATCAAGCATCATGAATTGATTCCTAAGGCAAATAAAAAAATTTCTTCCCAATAAATGAAAGTTTTCATGTAGGAAGATTGATGAACATGGAAGAAAAAAAAGCACGATGAAATGAACGAAACAAATCTAGAGGCAAGCCTATAAGGAGAGCTAGATATAATTATCCCTAAGACTGATTCAACAGATGTTAAAGGGAATGTCAAATCAGTAGAATAATTGGAGGAAGTTGACATAGATCCCATGATCTAACAAAAGCAGTAAATGTAGGAAAGGAATGAGTACATATATAAGAGAGAGAGAGGGGCTAATTTCGTTCCTTCAATCAATTAGCGATATCTTTGCCTGGACTCACGCGGACATAGTTGGGATTAGTTCTTTGGTAACGTGTCATGCCCTTAACATAGACCCAAGCTTTACTTTTGTTAGGCAAAAGAAAAGATAGGTAGATATGGTTCATTTGATTGCTCGACAAGTAGAAGTTAAGAGATTGATTGAAAATGAATTCATTTGGGACATTTATTACCCTAAGCGGTTAGCAAATCCAGTGCTAATAAAGAAGTCTAATGAAAAATGGAGAACATGTATTGATTATATGGATTTGAATAAAGCTTGTCCACATGATTATTATCCACTCCTAAGAATCGATCAATTAATAGTTGCAACTAGTGGACATGGACTATTATCTTTCATGGATGCCTATTTAGGTTATAATCAAGTCCCAATGTCCAAACCCGACGAAGTGCATACTAGTTCAATAACTGATTCGGGAACATATTGCTTCAAAGTAAAGTCTTTCAAGCTAAAAAATGTGATAACTACTTATCAACAATTGGCCAACGGAATGTTTAAAAATTGAATCGGGAAAAGTATGCAAGTGTATATAAACGATATGTTAGTTAAGTTAAAAGAAGAAGTTGATTACATAAAGACTTAGACGAATTGTTTGGGGTTTTACGTAAGTATAATATAAAGCTAAAATAGCAAAAATGCTTTTTTGGGATTAATGGGGAAAGTTTTATGGTGCATAGTGAGTGCACGCGAAATAGAGCCTAACCCCGACCAAATAAAGTCAATTAGAGACATGGTAGAGCCTAAAGCTAGCAATGAAAATAATGAGACAAGGGTATTAAATGACCTCAAATGAGTGAAGACACCCTAGCTTATGTGAAAAGTTATGATAAATGTCAGCAATTCTTAAGGATCCCTCGATTACCTTCAAGCGAGTTGATGCCTATAGTTAGTTCATGGCCTTTCAATATATAAGGGATTGACTTAACTGGATTCTTGACTATCTAAAAGGGAAGAGCAAAAAAATTTATTCTTGCAATCGATTATTTTATTAAGTGGGTAGAAACCTGAATCATTTCTCATATAATTACAAAGAGGGTTTTAAAGTTCATCATTAGGAATATTGCGATTTTATTTTGACTGCCAAACAAAATCAATTTTGATAATGGAACCCAATTCAAAAGTGAAGAATTCACTCGCTTTTGCGAAAAAATTGGGTTAATAAAGAGTTTTTCTTTGGTAGCTCATCTAAAGGTCAATGAGGCAATAGAAGTCATAAATAAAGCCATCAAGAATATCGTCAAAAAATGATTATATTGGGCTAAAGGAAATTGGGTAGAAGAACTTCCCTTTGTCTTATGGCCATACAAAACTTTAGCCAAAACAACAAGGGCATACCCCATATTCCTTGACATACGGATTCAAGGCCATATTTCTAGTTGGAGTTGAAATTCCATCACATCAATGAATTGCATATGCATATGGGATTAATCAAGAATTCAAAAAGGAATCCTAAGACCTAATCAACGAATTAAGGGATGAGGTTGCCTTGTGAACGGTGGAGTACCAATGGAGAATCTCAAAATATTATAATTTAAGAGTAGGAGCAAAGGCATTCTAAAAGGGAGAACTGGTACTTAGAAAGGTAACGGAAAATACTAAAAATCCAATGAATGAACCTTTGGGACTAAATTGGAAAGGGCCTTTAGTTATCCATGAAGGTATTCCTCCAGGAGCTTACCGATTACACAGAATAGATGGAAATACATAGCTTTACGTGGAATACTGAACATTTGCGACCATATACAACAACCCGCCCTAAAACAGACTTAAATTCTGATCTAAAAAAGGCCCATTGAAATTTAGATCCATTCTAAAGTTGGTTGTTGGTTGGTAAAAGGAAAAATACAGAGCTATTTATCTACACATTCAGAATCTCACAGCGGAAGGATAAAATATAATAACATAAACAGTACTAATTTTATTTAAAATTCCAAATGTCATAAAATAATAACACAATGTCAATAATAATCATTATATAACCGAGATACAACATGTTCAAAATACATTATTATCTTTAAATGGGTACATCAAAAAATACCATAAATAGATAGATATGCTAATGCCACAAGTTCCTATTATCGTCATCTCCATTTGAATCATCTCTCCTTCCCTAATATGTGTTATAATGGGGAGGGATTGAGAGCATATGTTTGGTGAATAAAAATCTCAAGCCTTGCTATCTAGGTACTTGGGCACTATAATCTAAATAGGAGTATGTCTTACGCATTATTCCTACATTATAAGTCTTTCCAAATATAGGCTTAAAGGCTTTTCAAATATAAGGCCATAACCAATTTGCTATCAAATGATAACCTATATCTATCGTCCATAATGTCCAATCAATATAAGGGATAGTATCCAAGTCACTTAATACCTTTTAATGAGAACTTGGCAGACTCCAACCATTTAATACCTTATTTAATGCAGTTTCTGTCATTTAATACCTATCCCAAGGTGGACTCCTCACTAGTAACTATCTAGCTGACATTACACAGAATCTTTTCAGTCACTTAATACTTCCGATTGAAGTGGACTCTTTCTCGAGCTATCCACTATCATGCCTAACCCATAGTCCCGACCATTTACTACTTCGAGCCCTTACACAAACACTTAATACCTTTAATCCCTAAAGCGGGTCCTTCGTATTATGACCCGTATCTTCGTGGTGATGTCTCACATTAGTCCGACTATTCGTAATTACTGGTAGCCATATTAGCTGGGTATATTTACCCTATAGAATTTAGGACTAACCTCACGTCATTCGTAGTTACTTATTATAGACGATGTCTCACATTAGCCCCAAAGTCACACTGCTGGTAGTCAGATTAACTGAGCAGACTTTTGTGTGCTTTTGACTTACCTCGCATTCCTATAACTTAGTTATAATTTATAACACTCTCTAGATATATTATCACACATCTCACCTTATCCATAACCGAGGGCTTATAAGAAAACTACTTATTTTGCCTCTAACATTAATTACTTTCCTAAAGAGGATTTAACAATAATTAATAACCTAATTAAATACGCAATTATTACGTTATAATTGTACGTTATTTACGTTAATACACGCACACACGCCTAGGAATTTCTAAGCATGCAGAGTTTATACCCTAAACTAACGTTTAAATGTCAACTCTTTCAAAACTATACAAGTCTCATTTTTATATTATTATTCATATACCACGAATCCAATATCCAAAAATCCAATCAACAAATTTGTATGCAAAATAAAATTCAAACTCAACCTATTATATTAAAATAATGAAATAAACCAATAATAGAAACTTACAACTTAAGTTATTTTTATACTCTATTCAACTTCTTTTACATGAAAATAGATAGAGGAACATTATATTCAATCTATAGAAATAGGCGGTGTAAACTATAAACAAGAATTCGTACCTTACACACCATTTCCTACTCAAATCTCTTAATCAGATCCAAAGAAAAAAAATAAGAAGTGGAATAGAAGGTAAAATCACCAAAATTATAAATTTACACAATTTCCATTATTTTAATATATACAATTAAGATTTCAACCTAGAACTGACATTTCGCATTGGGGAAGTTTTGAGGATTTATAATATGATGTTTTCGTAAACTGAACTCCCTAAGGCATATTCAATCTGGACTATACTAACCAATTACTAAAATAAAAAAGCTAAGATTTTGACTCACGGTTGGTCCTTAGCTTTGTTTTCTTTTGGATTCAACACTCCTTTAATGAACTCTTTTAGATCTCTTCTTATATATATATATATATAGCAAGGGATTGTAAATACGTTAGATTCAAAAAATTAAAGGTTTGGAGGAGAATAGATTGAGAAGGTAATAAAAAAATAGATATATAGGATTTCTTACCTGAAACTATAACGACCTGTAATTTAATCACATTAAATTGGAATATTTAATTAATTTTAAATATTCAGAAAACTGCTTTTAAATGATGAATAGTTCACTTTAATTATTATACAATAATGATAATAAGTTATTTATAGTGGTTTTATAAATATATAAATTTATTTTATAAAAATATACAAACTTCGTCGCATTTTGGCACATTGAAGTCGTATATTTATAAATGGATTATAATATTATTTAAAATGGTTTTATAACTTAAATAATCTTGTTTTAATTATTTAAAGATGATAAGAAAATTATCTTCAAGTTTTGTTTACCTAAATAAATAGTTTAATTAAAAACGGAAAATATGACTGGAATTCGGATTTTGGATTATCAATGATTTAACAAATAAAAGTTGTGATTGAATGTTGTAACGTTATTAGTTGAAATATGACATATATACATACATGCACATGCATGCACATCTACACATACAAATATACATTTACATTTAGTATAGAAAACAAAAAGGGTTTACTTTTGAAAAAGAAAACTTAAAATCAACTACACATCACTTACACATGGCACATGGAGGGGGAGTGGGTTAGGCATATGGGTGAGATGATGTCGTGTAAGTGATATTTGCAAAATTTTCCTATAAATAGCAAGGCATACTCTCTTCATTTCTACACATCTCATTCCATCTTCTTCTTCTTTCTTAAGCTTCTTATTCTCCTCTTCAATGTCTTCTTTCTCTTCTTTTCTATGGCCCTTGGTCATGCACTATTAAAGAGGAAGTGATCTTAAGCCATGAGTGTGGTGGAGAGAAGGGTCGTGGGTCATGAGTATGAGGAAGGTGGAGGAGGTTGGACGTGAACTAGGGTGGTGGAGGAGGTTGGCCGTGAGCATCTATGGGGATAAAGGTCTTGGAAGTGAGCATTAGGAAGGGGGAGAATGAGTTTTAGTGATGTTTGATGAAGTTGGAAGTGTTATTGAAGTGTTGTGATGGATTGAATGTTGGTAGGAAGTCAATGGGTTAAATAAAAGTGAGTTAATCATGCTTTGAATTGCTTGATAATATCAGTTGATATTCACTTGTTAATCACTTGTTTATATTACTTATTAATCACTTAATATTGCTTGCTATTAGTGATAATACTAGACATTAACTACTTAAAGCTATACCCTCGACCATATGCTAAAATGATTGCTTATATGATTTTTTAATATGTTTGGATGATGATTGGTTGATTATATAAAAGTTTGGTTATGACAGATATGATTATAATGATTTATAAGTTGAAAATCATATATGATGAGAAATGATAGCTATGTGAATTAACAATACATATCTTGTGAAAAATTAATTACATTATACACAAAAATAATATATATACAATATATGTTAGGCCTTTTTATTTTTAAAACCAAAAGAAATTTTATTTTATAATATTGAAATTTACTTTGGAAAAGTAAAGAAATGATAAAATGGAGTTTTGAGATTAGTTTTAAAAAGAAAGAAATTGAAAATGTGGAGTTTTGAATTTTTATTTGAAAAATAAAATTAGTTGGTTTCATTTATGAAAAATAATAGTTTTAAAGGTGGAAAGTAATATAGAAATATCATATGGTTTTGTATAAAAGAATTTGAAATTAAAAAGATTGAAATTGAATATTATAATAATATAATATTAAAGATATGGAATAAAGTGAAAAGGAGATTTTAATAAAGTAAAATAGTGAAAAATTGGTTTAATATAGTTTATTATGTTATTAAAACAATTTAAAAGTGTTTCGGATAAGTTTTATAAAATTTGACTAAAAGGTGAAAAATAAGCCGTCGCGTTTCGACAGTTCACGATTTCGTGACCTAAAAAGTTAAACGGATGTGTAGAATGAAATATCAGTTGGAATTCTTTGAAATAGAATTTTCCGGACCCTTATCTTATATATAAAGCAAATACTTGGGGAGGTGAAGCCTTTTTCGAATTGCCAAAATTGTCCTTTATAAAATTATTTCACCGCATATCAACGTAAGGGTATATTTGATCTTTCTAACTGCCAGTTCACTCCTAAATTAGTTTGCAGACACGTTTGCTCATCACGTCCCCATTTCGTTCCCACAAACCCAGAAGGAAGAAAACAGATTAGACTTTATCTCATCACGTCCCCATTTCTTCCCCCACAAACCTAAAAACAAATTAGCTCGAGAAATTGTAAAATTGAAGCAGTTTATAACTTCAGCACATGGTGTAATCTACACTTTCGGGACCGGCATGATAATCTGCCGGAATTTGAGAATGATAGCTCTGGGCATTTGAGTTAAACTATGGCAGTAAAGTGCCTTCGTAAGGTTTCACTCTCCTTCAGTCCTTTTCTGATTCCCTAATGACTTTTACCCTATTTTAACTTTATGCTTCATTGTATTTTGGGTTAATTATACTCCATCGATATTTCACGAAACCTTGATTTTTGTTGGTTTTTCTTTACAGCAGTTGACCGTGGAGATGCAAGGGAGGTTATTGTGCTCTAATAAAAGATTATGACTCGCCATTCCTCATTTTGATATTTGTTCTACAGCAGTAGAACACTACGAGGAGCAAGATTGAGGGAGGTAATTGTTCTTTAATTAACGATTTCGACTTCAAGTTTATATAAAAATTTGTTCTTTTTCTTTTGCTATTGATTTAAATCTTTTTTAATTTTTCAATGTTTTGTTTGTTCGTAAATTACGATTTTGGATAGTAGTATGAAACCCTATGATGTAGAAACCAATTCACAATGCATACAAGTTGTTTGTTATGTCTCCGACTGTACTTTAATATTTATTGATGCTTCATTAGTTTAAGATCAGATTGTGTTTAATTGTTGGTTTTGATTGTGTTGGTTTCAGTGTTTGATTACACTAACGATTGGTGGTTTATTGTTCCCGCACTTAAACAAAAAAAGTTTATACGGTTGAACAAATGTACTGTTGTTTTTATTTCAAATTATTTTTAGTACCAAGGATTTGAAATTTACAATGCTTTAAATTCCAATTTAATTTTTGATTTAGGTCTTTGCCATGTAAATACAAATATACCGTACAATGAATTGTAACAATGAATTGTAACAATGACCATCCACTAAACACTACCCTTCCAGTGGTATTCATAGCATCCACCAAGTAAGACTTTCTTAGGCACAATGCTATTGTTTTTTTCGTTGATTTTTGAGTATAGCTGACACAGCTTCCTTCTTTATGATATTATGCCCATTATGCATATGGTGGTAGTGCATTTTTCTAAACTGAAATGATTATGTCCCCTTTCTTATTCATCTTTTATATATTTAATTGAAGACATATGTGCTTACTTAAGCTTACTAAATATTTTCCCCTCTTAGGACAAGAAAATAATACTGTACCTTTTGGCTAAAGATTACATGAAACAGTGAATAATTTTTTTTTCTAGGGCTTCTGTTAAGTTTTCAGTGAAGCTCCAATAATCAATTAATGAACATGAATCGACGATTAGGTATTGTTTCTTCATATATTTTCGATTAAAGTTCTACTATTTTATGCTTTTTAGTAGATTTTACTTCAAAAACTTCTAGACAATTTATTATGGTTGTGTTTCATTAGTAGAATCGTGGTTTAGACGATTGGTTGAATTACCTTGAGTTTAAACTGATGCTAATTGAAATATTATTCATATAAACTTTGGAGAAAACTTTTTATCTATTGTTGTTGGTTTGCTATTATCCTTAACTATTCTCTAATGTACAGATTTGGTCTTTGATTTATTTATTATTATTTTTTGTATCGATTTTGGTATTAGGTATATTCAAGCACTAAGAATGAAGATCTTATACTTTTTACTTTTAGGAGGTCCAGTTCAACCTAAGGAGGTAATTAATTTTAACATTGCTACTGTTTAATCTGTAACTATGGTCCAATAAAATGTGTTTTTATCATTCGTTCTTTTAGAGTTTCCTTTTCTACTCTCATTCTCATCCACCTTCACATTCAAAACACTTGAATATCAAATCTGGATCATTTGGTAAATGAAATCTTTTTAATGTGATACTTTCATATTTGTTGGGCGAAACCGGCTGGCCGACTGCTGGCGAGTCGAGTTAGGTTAGAGCTGATCAGCAGACCGGTGTTGCTTACAATGGTTGGTTGGTTGAGAAGCACCATAAAGGGAAGGGGACTCCATTAATGCAGTGAGTCCTTAGAGTACTGTAGTATATTAATATAACTTTTTTTTTACTTTTTTAAGTTTAAATGATGACTTCTTTACCACTGTAAAAAGTGGTAGGGAATCCAATAGTCTTGAGGATAAAGAAGTTAAATGCAGTTACAATTTTAATAGCTAAAATCATATATTTACCCAAAATATAAACAATATAGTCTATTAACAATGTATTGCATTTTAAACTTTTGGTATAATCACTGTAAGACTATATTGAAAAATATTATATACTTAGAATTGCATTATTTTGCATTAGCTATATCATCCACCTAACACAAATATGGGTTATTCCATATACAGTATCATTAATGCATAGATAAATCTTTGTTTCTGGTGGGATAAACCAGAACAAATTGGTTGGTTTGTCTATAAGCTTTTTGGACATTCTAATGCACAGACTTATTGAAAATGTTGGAACTATACAGTTTCAATAAAGCTATATATGTTAGATCACTAACACGTCTAGGAATATAGTAGACGTAAGCATTCATTGTAGTTTGTTGAAAGTTGAATAAACAACTCTGTAATTTTTCATGTTTCTTCATCTTATTAGTTTTATCATTTACAATTTAATTCAGTTATTTGAACCTATGGAGTATGCAAGAAATTGCATTAAAATTAAACAATGAAGTGAGCGGATGCATTTGAATGGAAGAGTACAGTTGCTTCTATTTGCAAAATAAGTAAGAAAGGGCCAAACAAAGATGCAATGATTAGTTGGGTGGCAAACCTTTGACTAACAAATCAAGCTGTTTATGTTGTATACTTTAATTAGATTAGTTTTTATTTTTTATTCATCCATGTATACAAAATCCTGAAATTCACGGTATAATACAATGTTAACAATTTGAAAAGTTGCTGTCATTTTTGATAAAGCCTATGATTGTTCATCACTCATTATGTATTGGGTATACTGATGCTTTTTTAATAGTTAATTGGGTTTACACCATTCAAGTATAAATAAAGTTTATATATGTTAATTTAGTAATTAAATTAATTAAATTTTATATAACTTTCCTTATGTAAATTTACACAAATAGAATCATATCAACTTCTAATTTTTTTTCTAAATTACCGTTTATAGATTTTAAAATTAGTTTTCACATTTAGCCATCAATTCACTCATTTTGGAGGAACATAGGCTTCATAAATAATTTTACTCCAATGGTTGTTTCTTTACTTGAATTCTCTATAAAAATGTAGAATAAAATTTGCAAAGTTGCTTTATAAATATCGAGTATGTATTATTACATAAGGATATGCATTCATATGCTGTCTTAATAGATTATACCGGAAAGGTTTATGAATATATTTTCACACTCACTCTAAAATTCAGTTTAAACTGAACATAATTTGGAAGAGTTAGTGTAGCCTAAGGTGGGCTTTCTGTGCCATCAACTTATAATGCATTAATTTATATATCAGGGTACAAACCCTTCTACCTCCAATCTTAAGAATATTTTGTGCTAATAACAGTTTTCCATAATAATGCAGAAGTATTGTCCACGTCACTATGCATGCAGGCTCATTACTATATGTTGTGCCTAATATTACGCCAGTCTGTCAAGTGACCAAAGAAGTGTTTTGCAATTTATATGTTGTGCTTTACCGAAGATTCAACCTGTTTGGGTGGAAGGAGGACTTTTGAAGTGAGTGAAGAGGCAACTGTAGAGATGCAAGATTTAGGAGTTTCTTAAAAATAAGTATCTAATGAGAAAACCTCCACATCAATTTGAACATTAATGGTATGCTGGTGAAAATGGAAGCAAAATGGTATGTTCCAACTTATGTTATCTCCAAAATAATATTTTATTGAATAAATTACTGTTAGTGATCACTGATAATCGAGTAATTTGTTGCAGGCAAATCGAGGAGTATACACATCTAATTGCAAACATAAATGCGCAAATCAAAATGGTATTTGTTTCTTAGTAAACCATTTTGGAAGAACGATATATCAAAGCTGGAAGCCTGGAACCAACGCTGATAAATGATAATGTGTTGCTCTATCCATGCTGAAACATCAGTCTGCTCTTTAGGAGCAGTTCTTATTATTCTTTTACACAAGTACAATTTGGATCAAATAGAGACATGTCTCTTTTTTTTCGTTTTTTATCCAGAATATAACAGTGCAAAACTGAAACTTCATGACACTACCTATTGAGACTAATACAGCTAATATGAAAGCTCTTTCCTAACCATATCCAATATATTTTCAATTATCTAACATGCAGGTTCACCGTTACTTAAATAATATTGCATAGTGATCAGACTACATATACATAACAAGCTTAAAAAACAAAAATATAGGTCCAATGTATGAGTTGTGGATGAACTAAGATGCATAATGAAAATATCAACTGGCTTATGTATATATATAGATACGTTATTTTTTTATTTTAATATCATCATAAACCAATTAAGAAATCTGAAATGGCTACGATATATTCAATTTCAAAACCGATTTGGTGTTGTAATGAAGTAATTAATTCATGTAAACAAACTAAAAGACACAAGATGAATCAACTCAATTAACTCTAACAGTGAAATCAAACCTTATTTTGAAATTGATTTGCTTGTATTAATAAGAAAATAACAATTTAAGATGATAATAGGGAATATTTTCGTATATCAAATAAAGTCAACAATGTTAGACGATATCACTCAATTCTCTCTGAGATACTTCATTCAACTACTTTATTTCAGTTTTCGATGATTCAATAATATGAGATTTGCACTTGCATTTGTAATATGCATAACATTTTTTGTTCGACAACACTAATTTTAATGGATTTGATGTAAAACTCAGTATGATATGTGATATATTTTGATAGTATAAATTATGCTAACTAAGTCATGTACTTTTGAATGTCTAACATGCTTTTATTTACAACTATAGTCATTAGGGTCTAATCTATTGTTTACCACATCATCCACGCTAGACCGTGTGGGCAGCATGGGTTCTCACTAATGTGCGTGTGTGCGTGTCTATACACACACACATACATGACTATTTTGGCACGTGCGATGCACATACAAAATGTAACATTTCGTAAGATTAAAAAAATCTTACAAACAGTGTTCTATGACACCAATTCCTTCTGCGCACGTGCATCGCACGTGCCATAGTACTCGTGATCATAGTTTTCAAATTAAAAGGAAAAATCAAGATTTCATTTAGTAAAGTTTGAAATATGTCCAAATCAAGTTCGTAAAATCGTAGCGTTTTGGCAGTTCGTAAAATATTTTTTTCAACTCTTTAAAATGGATGTTTTTTAATCTTTAAAAATATGAAATAAATTTCATAAATATATTAAAATATTTTAAAAGGAATTTGAATTATAAAAATGGGCATATACGCAATGAAATTGGTGTTTTAATCTGCAAAGCTTTAAAATCACTATTCACCGACAATTGAGCAATGAAATTTGGTAACTGTTGAATAAATGATTTGAACATGGGTTTTCTTCCCGAATCGTTTTGAAATATTTTTCAAATGATAAATCAAATACTTTTAAAATTTTAGAATCGATTAAATAACTTGACCGCCTTATGGGTGATAGAGAGATAGTCTCTTGGTTGGAGTTTGGAAAACCAGTTGCCCGCTCCCCCTAACTATCCGGACTGGCCCGATAGATGGGATAGTTAATTTGATTTACTTGGATCACATTTTCTTAAGATAAAAGAAAAGAGATTGGAGTTTTCCAAAAAGGTTAAACAAGATTTAAAATAGGATTTTAATGGTAAAAATAACATTCTAGTTAAACTCTATATTAAATTTCGAGAAGGGAATTTGTACTATATGCGTGAATTTAAAAGGAGATTTCACCATTATTCGACGAATGGTACAGGTTGAATACGGAAATTAGTATCGAGTATAATTAATCTAAAATCTATGAATCCTTTTTACTCAATACCAAGTGATTTGGGTTTACAGTAAATGATGTCCTAAATAACATTGTTTTTGACCCATTTAAAACATGTTTCGGAAAAAAGAAATCTTTTTAATTATGCTAATAATAGAATATGGAAATATTTTCCTAAGTAATTAAAAGGAAATGATTTGGTATTTCCAAAGTTTAAAAGTGGGTTAATAATCCTGTATATCCCAAAACAGAAATGGTTTAAAGATATATATCTCTAAAAGATATTTTATTGGACAAAAAGATATCTTCAAAGTTAAATAATATTCTAAGTAAAAAGGAAAAAGAGGATTTAACAAAAGAGGCTTAACAAACCGTATACACATATATACATCTTTTTATCGATAATTGATTTGAAAAAACCGGGATCGGATTTGGGTGATTCCTATCCAAAAACCACTTCAAACCAGTATACGCGTTCGGAAGTGAAGACATCTTGAAGTCAATAATTTTTAAAGACGAGATCTTTATAATGTAGGGCTACTTGCCACTAACCTTTGGGGTGATTCCCATATTATATATATGGTGGCAGCAGTACCTTCATTTTTAAATCTTCAATGCAAGGACTGCTTGCTACTAATCCTAAGGGTGATTCCCAAAACATGTAGTAGGAGTACCTTCGGTTTGTCCTGTTCCTAAACAACTTGTGTAGACGAATGCCTGACATTGAATCTCTAAGACCATGTACAATGGTTTTTATGAACATACATATGTTTGGTGGTGTAGGAGGTAACCCCTCTTATACTTAACACCCTTCCCTGAGGCGTATGAACTCGGGGGTTATAATTTTATGGAAACCAATTAGTGTGTTAATAGAAATGGCAATATGACATTCAAAGTGGGATTTGCTGTCATGTGAAAGGTAAAACTTTACCTTAGGCCTCACACATCGGTAACGACAAAAACATGGTAGATGCAGCAGGACTACATGGGTCGCTCCCATTAGGATATAGTCATCACCTTTCTAGATTACCCTCTATATTTTGGGTTTGTTGTGTACGTTGTAGCCACAGATAGGTCGGAAATGGTCGGGGTGATGGCGTATTCGGTACTGTCCAGGAAGGGGTAGGCTGGTTCTATGTTTGTAGAGGTTGGAGCCACGATATATTTTTCTAGAGATGTATTGTACATAAGGTATTCCCTTACCTTGTCATTATTGAAAATCCATTCTCCAATACGTACCTTTACGAACTTGATTGTATATCTAAATATGTTGTCGAATTTAACAAATGCAACAATTCTAGCTATTCTAATATGTTATTTGAAAAATGTTTTCAAAGCAATGTCATTAGAAATAATATCAAATGATTTGATAGAAATGTTTTAGTTATCATAAGGTAAAAACCCGTCTGTGTTTATGTGCGGTATGGTCTTATGAAATACTCTTCTTTTCAAAGGTTTTGTTTGGCATCAAAGTCGATCTATGACACTGTCATATATATATATATATATATATATTTATGATTTGCGTTTCTCACGCTGGTTTGCCAGACTGATTTGGGTATTTTTAATACTCGGGTCAAATTCGAGTAGTTTCAGGATTAGCTGAAGACGCTTGAAGTTTCCATAGGAGAGCTGGAGATCTTCATCAATGTATGGATGTAGTTTACTTTTCCACCATGTTTGTTGTTTTTCAGCATTTGTAAGGACGGGTATTTATAACTGTCCAGTTTAAGCTTAGGATAGACTCTGATATTTGTATTTAAATGTTTTTCCATTATAAAGATTATTGAAATAATATAGGTTATTCCATTCGTGTGAGTTTTGTTCTATCTTCTTTTTCATTTTACCCTTAACCATCCGCATTTTCATTCAATTTGGATTGGACATATGTGGTTCATTGTCAACTTGAAATGTACAGAAAGGTGGGTCGTCACATTTGGTATCAGAGCTTAGGTTCAGCGGACATCTGAGCCTGATAGGGGTAAATTCTCATCAGAGATAGGGCAAGTGACACCTTAGGATGAGTAACTCATTAGAGATAGGGTAAGTGACACCCAAGAATGAGTTCAGAGTATTATATATGAGCGCATATTTGTTAATGCTATATATAAATGATTTTTGTTTTAGAAAATTGGTAAATGAAATAATTTTACCTAGGATTATATTTTGAATATAAAAGGGTCATCTTTTTAAAAGATATATTTAATTATGGGATAATAATATTAAGTGATTACCATGGGTTGGTTAAAAGACATAAATTGGTATAGGAACATCTTGTGATTAGAATTTCACAGTTTGACTATAAGATGCTTCATAAAGATGGTAGTTTAAGAAGTTAAGTTAGTAAGAACCTTATTAAAATATGATATTATATTCAGGTTAGAATAGTTAAAAATCTTAGTATATGTTTCTAAGTATTTCGTTGCCTATTGTAGAGGCCTTCTAATTACGGTAGGAATTATTCCAAAGGTGAATCCTCAAGAGAAAATTAAGGAGAAAAGGATGACTTAATAATCCTTTCTTGTGACTACCAAGGAATAGAAAAAGAGTGACTATTAGGGAATATAAAAAAGGTCATCTGAAAACCATATGCCACAAGTAAAGGAAGAGCTTAATGAACATACCCGATACGATGAGGCCGAGTATCCCATGGCTACGATGCTAGTAGAACCCAAGACTCCAGAACTAGTATTATTATCCAGTGACAAAGAAGTGATCCAGATAATAGATAATGAAGAAATAAGTTAGAGATCGCAAGACAAAATGATGTGGGTAACAGATCCAAAAGAATCAGAAACCGAAGAAGTTCCAGAAGAGAAACTAAATATGATGCTAAAAAGGAATAGCCTAGATTTAGCAGCATATGATGCATGGATGGACGACATCCCCAATGAATCAGAAGACAACAAAGACGATCACATTATCTAGGAGATTGGCGTTCCCATATCTGAGGGAGAGTCACATGTTTCAGGTATTGATTAGGAAGGAATGACAGAAAATGAGGAAGAAGAAGAGGTTCCGGACATCCTTTCGGAAAATCCTATTGCTCAACCTTGGGTTCCCCAGGGACAACCCTGGCATCCTATAGGATGGAATCTTGAGAACGAAGAAGATTACAAAACTAAGTAGATAATGAACATGAGGAAGAAGAGTTTGAAGTGGTAGTTTTCTCAGATTCGGATGGTCCATCGACCTCCAAGTCCGATTGATTTGATATGCGTTTTGGTAGGGTTGGAAGTTGCTAGGGAGTAATAGTATTTTGGATATCCTAAGTATATTAGGAATATGTTAATGTAATTATCATGGGTATGTAAAACAATTAATTATGGTTTAAATATGGTTGATTGGCAAATGTAATAGTTCGAATTATGATATATATATCTATGCATGATCCTTATTATGGCTCCTCTTATCTCATGTTTAAATGACTTTAAAAAAAATTATATGAATTTTACTTCTTTGATACTTTTCTTTATGAAGTAAAGCTATATCTTTATAAAAATGTTTGAATAAAAGATATATAGTGATAATTTTAAATGATAAAATTGGTATTTGAATTCTTAGAAAAGTTGATTCAAAATAAAAGTTATTTTGAAAAAAATGAGTGTTTGACAAATAAGTGTTTTGATAAATGAGATATTGATAAGTTAAACTTAGTAGAAGATTTTAGTAAAGCCTATTTTATTAAAAGCCATGTTTTTGTGAAACTTTTAAAAAAAGTATTTAAATAAGAAGAATACCTTTTAAAGATATCTTCTAAATGAGGGTTAAAAATATTTGGATATACGAAAGGGTTTGAAACATTTGGATAGGATTTTATGAAATATTTTCATAAATAATTTTGAAAAATAAATTTGCTATAACTAAGTACGTATGAGATACACAGACCATTTCGTCGCACGATTCTGATCTAAGATTCGAGTATGGAACTTTTAGGTGTTTACATTGGTCCAAAAAAGGATTTATCACTCGATTTTTGAGAAGAACATTGATGAGGATTTGTGATTGGATACTTGCATTTTCTATCATAATTTAGAGCTATGTGAGGGAAGCAAGGGTTTCTAATCAAGAAGCCTGATCAGAGTCCACACTAGATGATCGGGGGATCAATACTAGTTCGAAAATGAAGTTGTGTATTTGAGTTGAAAATCAAATCGGATATTATGGATGATCTATGTGTACAATACGGAATTAAGTTTAAAGGTAATATTTTGGGTAAACTCTTTTGGGTTTTGGGTTTTGGGGTGTGGTGAAATTTTGGAGATGAAATTTTTTTAAGGGGGAAAGAATGTAACGACCCGTAATTTTATCACTTTGAATTGGAATATTTAATTAATTTTAAATATTCAAATAATTGTTTTTAAATGATGAATATTATATAATGATAATGAGTGATTTATAATGGTTTCATAAATATATAAACTTATTTTATAAAAATATACAAACTTCGTCGCATTTTGGCAGATCGACGTCGTATTTTATAAATGGATTTTAATATAATTTAAAATGGTTTTATAACTTAAATAATATTGTTTTAATTATTTAAAGATGATAAGAAATTTATTTTAAGTTTTCTTTACCTAAATAAATAGTTTGATTAAAAACTGAAAATAGGACCTGAATTCGGATTTCGGATTATCAACGATTTAACAAATAAAAGTTATGATTGAACGTTGCAACGTTATTAGTTGAAATATGACATATATACATAAATGTACATGCATACACATCTCCATGTACAAATATACATTTACATTTAGCATATAAAACAAAATTCGTTTACTTTTGAAAAAGCAAACTTAAAATCAACTACACATCACTTACACATGGCACATGGAGGAGGAGTGGGTTAGGCCCATGGGTGAGATGATGTTGTGTAGGAGATATTTGCAAAATTTGCCTATAAATAGCAAGGCATACCCTCTTCATTTCTACACATCTCATTCCATCTTCTTCTTCTTCTTCTCCTCTTCAATGTCTTCTTTCTCTTCTTTTCTATAGCCCTTGGCCGTGCACTATTAGAGAGGAAATGGCCTTAGGTCGTGAGTGTGGTGGAGAGATGGGTGGTGGGCTGTGAGTATGAGGGAGATGGAGGATGTTGGACATGAAATAATGTGTTGGAATAGGTTGGCCGTGAGCATCTATGGGGATGGAGGTCTTGGACGTGAGCACTAGGAAGGGGAAGAATGGGTTTTAGTGATGTTTGATGAAGTTGGAAGTGTCGGTGAAGCGTTGTGATGGATTGAATATTGATAGAAAGTAAATGGGTTAAATAAAAGTGAGTTAATCACACTTTGAATTGCTTGATAATATCACTTGATATTCACTTGTTAATCACTTGTTTATGTTACTTATTAATCATTTAATATTGCTTGCTATTGTTGATAATAATATACATTAACTACTTAAAGTTATACTCTTGACCATATGCTAAAATGATTGCTTATATGGTTATTTAATATGTTTGGATGATGTTTGGTTGATTATATAAAAGTTTAGTTGTGATAGATATGATTATTATGATTCATAAGTTGAAAATCGTATATGATGAGAAATGATAGCTATGTGAATTAACAATACATATCTAGTGAAAAATTATTCACATTATACCCAAAAATAATATGTATACAACATATGTTAGACCTCTTTGTTTTTAAAACCAAAAGAAATATCATTTTATAATATTGGAATTTACTTCGGAAAAGTAAATAAATGAGAAAATGGTGTTTTGAAATAGATTTGTAATTAGTTTTAAAAAGAAAGAAATCGAAAAAGTGGAGTTTCGAAAAAAAAATTGGAAAATAAAACCTATAGTTTCATTTATAAAAAATAATAGTTTTAAAGGTGGAAAATAATATAGAAATATCATATGGTTTTGTATAAAATAATTTGAAATTAAAAAAGATGGAAATTGAATATTATAATAATATAATATTAAAGTTATGGAATAAAATGAAAATGAGATTTTAATAAAGTAAAATAGTGAAAATTGGTTTAATATAATATATTATGTTATTAAAATGATTTAAAGTGTTTCAATTTTTTTTTATAGTTTGGCTAAAAGGTGAAATTTAACCCGTCACGTTTCGACAGTTCGCGATTTCGTGACCTAAAAAGTTAAACGGATGTGTAGAATGAAATGTAAGTCAGACTTCTTTGAAATAATAATTTTTCGGACCCTTATGATCATAATATTTAAATGAAAAAGAAAAATCAAGATTCCATTTAGTAATGTTTGAAATAAGTCCAAATCAAGTTTTTAAAATCATCGCGTTTTGACAGTTCGTAAAATACTGTTTTTCAACTCTTTAAAATAGATGTTATTAAATCTTAAAAAATATGAAATAAATTCCATAAATATGTTAAAATGTTTTAAAAGTAATTTTAATTATAAAAATGGGTAAATATGCAATGGAATTGGTGTTTTAATCTGCAAAGCTTTGAAATCACTATTCACCGACAATTTAGCAAAGGAATTTGGTAACCGTTGAATAAATGATTTGAACTTGGGTTTTCTTCCCGAACCTTTTGAAATATTTTTAAAATGATAAATCAAATACTTCTAAAATTTTAGAGTCGATCACATAACTTGACCGCCTTATGGGTGACAGATAGAGTCTATTGGCTAGAGTTTGGGAAACCAGTTGCTCGCTCCCCCTAGCTATTCGGACTAGCCCGACGGATGGGATAGTTAATTTGATTTACTCGGATCACATTTTATTAAGATAAAAGAAAAGAAATTTGGAGTTTTCCAAAAAGGTTAAACAAGATTTAAAATATGATTTTAATGGAACATTCTAGTTAAACTCTATATTAAATTCCGAGGAGGGAATTTATACTATCTGCGTCAATTTAAAAGGAGTTCACCGTTATTCGATGAATAGTACAGGTTGAATACGGAAATTAGTATTGAGTATAATTAATCTAAAATCAATGAATCCTTTTTACTCGGTAGTAAGTGATTTGGATTTACGATAACGATGTCTTAAGTAACGTTGTTTTCGACCCATTTAAAACATATTTCGGAAAATGAACCTTTATCAATTATGCTAATAATAGAATATGGAAATATTATCCTAAGTAATTAAAAGGAAAAGATTTGGTATTTCCAAAGTTAAAATGAGGTTTAATAATCCCGTTAATCCCGAAATAGAAATGGTTTAAAGATATATATCTCTAAAAGATATTTCATTGGATAAAAAGATATCTTCAAAGTTAATTAATATTTTGAGTAAAAATGAAGAAAAGAGGATTTAACGAAAGAGGCTTAACAAATCGTATACACATATATACATCTTTTTATTGATAATTGGTTCGAAGAAACCGGGATTGGATTTGGGTGATTCCTATCCGAAAACCACTTCGAACCAACATATGTGTTCGAAAGTCAAGATAATGATTTTTGAAGATCGAGATCTTCATAATGTAGGGCTGCTTGCCACTAACCTCTGGGGTGATTCTCATATTATATATATGGTGGCAGTAGTACCTTCAATTTGAAATTTTTAATGCAAGGATTGCTCGCTACTAATCCTAGGGTTGATTCCCAAAACAGGATGTAGTAGAAGTACCTTTGGTTTATCCTGTTCCTGAACAACCTGTATGGACAAATGTCTGACATTGCATCTCAGGACCACGTACATTGGTTTTTACAAACGTACATCTGTTTGGTGGTGTAGGAGGTAACCCCTCTTATACTTAACACACTTCCGTGAGGTGTATAAACTCGGGGGTTGTGCTTTTATGGAAATCAATTAGTGTGTTGACGGAAATGGCAATGTGGCATTCAAAGTGGGATTTGCTGCTTTGTGGCATTCACATATCAGCAATGACAGAAACAGGGTAGTTGCAGCAGGACTATATGGGTCACTCCCATTAGGATATAGCCATCACCTTTCTAGATTACCCTCTATATTTCGGGTTTGTTGTGTACGTTGTAGCCATGGATAGGCCAGAAATAATCGGGGTGATG
Source organism: Allium fistulosum (assembly GCA_030737815.1). Classification (NCBI taxonomy): domain Eukaryota; kingdom Viridiplantae; phylum Streptophyta; class Magnoliopsida; order Asparagales; family Amaryllidaceae; genus Allium; species Allium fistulosum. The sequence goes on from CM060906.1 coordinate 414,936,563, forward strand.
GCGTATTGGTACATATCCAGGAAGGGGTAGGCCGGTTCTGTGTTGGTAGAGGTTGGAGCCTCGGTACATTTTTCTAGAGATGTACTGTACGGAAGCTATTCCCTTACCTTGTCATTATTGAAAATCCCTTCTCCAAAATGTACCTTTACAGACTTGATTGTATACCTAAACAGTGTTTTAAATCTCGGATTTTGGCCAATATCTCGGGAAAATATCTCGGCTATCTCGGGCGATATTTAAAACACTTATAACTAAATAGGCTGCCAAATCTCGGATTTTGGCTGATATCTCGGATTTTTCATCTCGGCCATCTCGGGGAGATTTAAAAGCCTGTACCTAAATATGTTGTCGAATTTAACAAATGCAACAATTCCAGCTATTCTATTATGTTATTTGAAAAATGTTTTCAAAGTAATGTCATTATAAATAATATCAAATGATTTGATAAAAATGTTTTAATTATCATAAGGTAAAAACCCGTTCGTGTTTATGTAGGGCATGATCTTATGAGATACTCTTCTTTTCAAAGGTTTTGTTTGGCATCAAAGTCGATCTATGACATTGTCATATATATTTATGATTTGTGTTTCTCACGCTGGTTTGCCAGACTTATCCGGGTATTTTTAATACTCGGGTCAGATCCGAGTATTTTCAGGATTAGTTGAAGACGCTTGGAGTTTTCAGAGGACAGCTGGAGATCTTCATCAACGTATGGACGTTGTTTACTTTTCCACTGTATTTGTTATTTTTCAGCATTTGTAAGAACAGGAATTTATAACTGTCCAAGCTGAGCTTAGGATAGACTCTGATATATGTATTTAAAAGTTTTTCCGCTGTAAAGATTATTGAAATAATATATGTTATCCCATTCGTGTGAGATTCGGTTCTATCTTCTTTTTCTTTTTACCCTTAACCATCCGCTTTTTCGTTCAATTTGGGTTGGACATGCGTGGTTCATTGTCAACTTGAAATGTATGGAAAGGTGGGTCATCACAGAAACCTTAATGGAGTTTTTTGAATCTTTAAAGAGATGAACTAATAGAGTTACGCTTGGTTCCCAGAATAATTTGTGAATAAAAGTGAGGGGGCTAAACTCCTATTTATAGTGGTTGAAATGCACCAGAACCGTCGGATTTAAGTCGGTTTAAAATAATATATTCTAATACGTTCATTGCTGCAAAACCCTAGTGGCCACCAGTATTCACTGGTCGATCGCCCCCACCATTAGTCGACCACTAGCGGTCGACCAGTCATGGGTCAGGGGTTGACCGATCCCTATTTTGGGAAAATTATATTATTTTGATGTTGTTAGTTTATTTACTTCCTTAATTATAATTTAACGTTAACGTTATTTTTAACAATCACTTAACCCCCAAGTCTAATTGCAGTTAACTTTCAAATTTCAAATTTAAAAATTATTTAGTTATTTGAATTCGTTTAAATTATTTTGAATCTAAAAACTTCAAATGTTCGTAACTTTTCCGTTTGAGCTCCGTTATCAACATATTATATATGAAAATTGATCAGAATTTCACCACGAACACAATGGTTTAATTTGGGTCAAATTCCGACTTTTGCAAAATTTTCATTTTTGATGTTATTTTATTTAATAAATTTGTTTATTATAGATTTTTATTAGGTGCTACACCATACTTCACGTTATTAGATAAATAGGAAAAGGAAACAATGTATAATAGATTAATTTCAAGTTCTGCTACTAAGAAAGAAATTTGGAATAAGTGAAATGCTCCAATCTAGGAAGAGAACTTCAAAAATAAATTTTCAAATAAGAATTTTCCAAAATCAGTCTTTGTAAAGTCAATTTCCAGAGAAAACAAAAAAAAATTCCTAGGTGTACCAACCAGAGGTCGGGTTGAAAGGAAATTTGCGGGTTAGATTTTAAAAGGAACTATTTAGAAAACCAATTTTCAAAAAAGAGGGTTTTCCTTAGTTCGATAACCAAAAAACTACCAATGGAAAATCCATACAAAAACCTACTCATGCTCTCAGTGAGTATAAATAATGAGACGACCCTTGGTTTAAGAATAATTAAGTAAGAATGAATAAAGACACACACACACACCCTAACCTCAAGTATGCATTTATGATGGGTGTGAACTATTAAAGTTAGTAAATGATTAAATGAATAAAATGACATTGTCATTAGAATTGGTTGGAATGCGAGGTTAGTAGTGCTATATAATATAAGTCTGGCAACCACAAGAGGTTACCGGCAGTTGTGTGTACATTATATTAATGTGAGATATATCTAACTGTAGGACCCATGGAGAGTATACGCTTACGTATAGATAGAGGAATGCCCCAATAAACAAGGGATTCTTGTTCAAAACTAGGAAAGGGGGGGGGGGGTATTTCTTGATTGCAGTAGGAAATCTAAATTGGATGATGAGCAAAGAACGACCCTATGTCAGTACGTGTTGGTTCCAAATAAGGAGTAGGAGCCGCACATTGGTCGAAAATGCCATTAATCCTTAGCGGTCAACGGGAAAGACAAGGGTTACACCTAATGAGCTACACTGCCCACCAGTGCATGGTCTACGTTAGGTCATGCATCACCAAGTTTGTTTGCTAGTTTGTTTCTAAGGCTTGCCAACCCTTTTAGAGAAGTCTTTCAACGTGAATGGGGTAGTCCGTGGAGTAGAGTCCACAGCCGTTAGCGTTGAGTGCACCATACTTATAGTTTGTAGAGTTGAGTCTACAACTAGTAAGAAGACAAGTTGAAAATCCCCAAAAGTGCAACTTAAAATACGACTAAATTATTGAAAAGCCATTATTAGGAACTACGGGAGTTCCTTGGTATGCGTGGCAAAAATACGTGATAGGGCGAGGGTGATGGATCCTGATGGGGTGCTATGTGATGACCGCCCTATATCACTGGCATTGATAATATCAAAATAGTGCACTACAGCCGTGCCCGTTCGATATACGACGATTATCAAGGTTGAAAATAAAATGAATACATAATATAACATGTCATATATCTCCCAGCACATGGATAAAATGTAATATCACAAATATAACAAGAGAGACAGTAATAAGTATGTGAGCAAGTCATCAAAACAAAGATCCACAAAGTTATATACAAAAGTAGTAGAGTATATACAATGGAAGTAAACTCGACAATTGTCTCATAACAAGAAAATAAGCAGTCACTACTATGGATCCCCAGTGCTGTACAACGGAATAAGCATATAAATCCGTATAAGTATATAATACGAGATAGCTCCATCCAGCTCGTCCTCCATACAGTTATTGCGTCACCTAGACCTGTTATTAGTCTACTCGTTTAAAAGTACCCAAGATAATAAGAAACAAAGCATAAGACATTGGGTCAGATGGCAGTCTGTTGTGAGCGGTAAATGAATCTCAAAATACTATGCAGGTAAATATAGTAAGGAGTAGTACACGAATCATACTCGACCTATCCCTGTAAAAAAAAGTTAGAACATAACATCATAATATACCACTCTACAAATAACATAAAGGTACTCTGCTAAAAATGAGAATATCAGCTCTCTCGGTATTCCTATCTCCAGTACATACTCCCAATGATATCTCCAAGTGATAGCCTAGAAAGCAACTAAAGCAACCATAGCATCCATCAAGCAATCTTCACTATCACTCCATGTGCCTTGAATATATGATAACTCATATGGCCTCCTTACTACCAGGTATTAATGGAAATTCTAATTTTCAATGTACTTTTGTATCACGCATCCCAAAGCTAGATACGTGTCTCGTAGCCCAAAGCAAGACACTATACCCAATGCCACTAGTCCAGGGTATTCAGATCCACTCCACTGATCCATGGGCGTCCCCACTTATAATACCCCTTGTTCGAGTACAACAGAAAACACTCCAAGTATCAATGATTCCTTAGCACATACATTAGAGCCCTCATTTGTTCCGTTCGGATCCGAGCCCTTCCTTTGCTCGATCCAGTTTCCATTATTCGGAACCCTTAACGTTCCCCATCCATGGTTTCCTCCTTTATCGAGCCTCCATCTTCGGCACCTACTCCCTTTACGAGTCACAAACCGAAGATACATATCTTTGACCATGATGTTACATCGCCATTAAACCCTGATGCGAATGATCCAACACCTCCAGTACGATCTACAGGACCTCTACACCAATCCCCAGAAGTTTCACGTCCATTGGACCCACCAAAACAACTCAGCACTGACCCATATACTTAGCCAATTTTGGCTAAATCTCCTTCCTTGCTTCTAGTACTCCATTCTCAGATGCTTTAGACCCCGACCCATCCATCAAAACAACTCATCCTCACTCCAAAGCATTCTACTTCAAGTTCTAGAAACAAATCGTCGTAGTATCTAATACTTAGCCAATCTCCTGCATCTTTCTATGGACAACCTTCACTAGCCATGCTCTACCCTTCCATCAAGTTGACAGATCCATTTGAGCCTTCAAAATAACTCGGTACCGACTCTTCAACTCGGTGTCGAGTTGAGTCTTTAGCGAATATTAAAGTGCGAATTATACTGCAGGCCCCTCCCATGCTCTAGAGCCTCTCCTCCAAGTTTCATCCAATTCAGACCAACTTTGCCTCTGATTTGCCAAATTAACCAACCTATCTTCCTAAACATCCAAAATACTAGCAAACAACATCAAAGCACAACATATAAGCATAGAATAACATGCATATACATCCATTCATAAAAGAAATATACAAGAATGTGATAAACAAACCAATTCTAATCTAAATCTACATATTACATTCACATATGAATATGAATAAGGAGAATTACCAAATCATTTTTGAAAACCATTTCAAATATTCACAAATTTAGGTTATAAGCATATGATAACATGTAATTAAAGCTAGAAAATATTTTAAGGCCAAAAATCATGTTAAAACATGTAATTCTATTATATAAACATGCATAGAATAGTGAGAAGGGATAAACCACTCACCACTTACCAAAATCAACCAATTCTCACCTAGATCCAATGTCAACAACAATAGAAAGCAATGCAAATCAACCAAAATGACGATCTCTATCTTCTAATTGATAATCTTCTCTCTAATTAATGATTTAGCTAGATTTAGAGAGTAATTTGTGTGATTTTGGATGAATCTAGGGTTAACGGGGGTTTAGATCTGATTTGGAAGAGGGAAAAGTTTTAATTCAGCTCCTACAACTCTCTATTTACACTAGTTGGCCTGCTTATGGGCTCAATTAATTACACATTTATACTGGCCAACAGCTGTATAAACTTAAAACAAACATAATTTTGTAAAAGTAAGTCTGGTTTCCTATTATGATCACTCTACAAAAGGAAAAACCATCATCCTAAAGCAATGGAACTAGTTTGAGACTCTAATTCGACTGCTATCAAAAGTTATAACCCAAACAAGGTTTTTAGGGTCAAAATGGTCACATAGAAATTTGGAAAAATTATAGGTTTGTAAAATGTCCTTAAGAGCCATATCCTAAAATTATAGAATCATATGACCTCATATAAATAAAATAAAATATTTTACGATACTTCGATATGTAAAATACGAATTGTTACATTCTCCCCCTTTAGGAATTTCGCCCCTGAAATCCCTAAACAAGTTAAGGAATAAACAATCATAGTTACTCCACATGCCTAACAACCATATGTAATCATCAACTAGATCAAACAAACAATCATGTAATCAATAGTGAATCTACCATAGCATGCGAAATACTAACCTATCAAATGTGAATACAATGGTGAAAGTAGATACGATAAACGATGGATCTTACCATTCAAAGTGCTATGGACACGTAATCCTCATGCTTTCGTCAGTTTTCCACATACAATCGTCATCGCTTTCGGTCCATTGTACATCTACTAGTTTTACCGACTTTCTCCTAAGCTGTTTTGTATTGAGTCCAACAATATGAACCGGCCTACGAGGTTTCGAAACTTCTGCTTCTACCTTAATATCTTCAAGTTGATCAGGTGTAATCGTCATGCTTGAGTCATGCACAAATTTCTGTGGATTGGAGACATGAAAGACATTGTGCACGCCCATCATCTTCTGAGGTAAGTCGACCCTGTACGCTAACTTTCCAATCCCTTCTATTATCGGAAAAGGACCTACAAATCTTGGGGCCAACTTCCCCTTATTACCAAATCGAACAACATTCTTCAAAGGAGATCCTTCACAAAAACCATATCCCCAACAGAAAATTCCAAATCTCTACATCTTTTATCAGCATAGCTCTTTTGTTGATCCTAAGCGGCTTTCATTCATTGTCGAATGATCCCAATCTTTTCTGAAGTTTCTCTAATCATATATGGCCCAAGTATTAGTTTCTCGCCCGCTTCCCACCAACATGAAGGACCATTACACGATCAGCCATACAATGCTTCGTAAGAAGCCATACCAATACTGGAATGATAACTATTGCTGTATGAAAACCCCACCAGATGTAGATCGTCATCCCATGATCCTCCAAAATCTATAATGCATGCTCGCAAGAGATCTTCCAATATACAATTTAATCTTTCGGTCTGCCCATCCGTTTGCAGGTGATAAGCTGTATTAAGGTGCAACTCTATCCCTAATGCCTCTTGTAAGCTCTTCCAAAACTCACCGGTGAACAATGAGTCTCGGTCACTCATAATGCTCTTTAGTACACCATGAATCGTACTATATACTTTACATATAACTCGGCCAAATTGGATGACGTTCTATTTGACTTTATGGGTATAAATCGGGAATCAACTACGACCCAAATGCTATCATACCCTGTTCGAGTCTTCTGGGGTCCATCAATAAAATCCATCGATACTTGCTTTAATTTTCACTCAGGAACATCTAGCAGTTGCAACAATCCACTGGGTTTCTTTTGCTCTGCCTTTACCAATTGGAAGTTCATACACTTCAAGATGAATGTCCAATATCCTTCTTCATATCTTCCCAATAATGGGTCTACTTCATATCCCGGTACATCTTATTACCTCCAGGATGTATTGTCAACCTAGAATGGCGGCATTCTCATAGCACTTCTCTTGCAATCCATCAATATCGGGAACAAATAGTCTTCCATCCTTACGGAGCCAACCTTCTCGGTCGAGTCCATATTACTTCATATCCTCAAACTCTACTCCTTTTACTATCTTCATTATGATCTTCACTAGCTTAGAATCTTACTTCTAACTAGCATCGATCCTTTCTATTAGAGTAGGTCTGATTGACAAATGCTAACATCTCTGGTTCCAGCTTGCAATGAGGCCTGAAATCATACCCAGCAATATACTTATTCTACTTCCATTCCAAGAACATTGCTCCCAAACTAGTATGTCTTCTACTCAATACATCAGCGGCCGCATTCCCTTTTCCTAGTGTATAGGAAATGATAAAATCATATGAGGCTAAGAACTCTAACCACCATTGCTAATGAAGGTTGAGATCCTTTTGAGAGAAAAGGTACTTCAAGGATTTGTGGTCTGTAAATAGCTTAAACCTTTTTCCTAGCAGATAATGCCTCCACATCTTCTAAGCAAAAACTATCGCCGCCAATTCCAAATCATGAGTTGGATAATTTCTCTCATGCAGCTTTAGCTGTCGACTAGCATATGCAACAACCTTTTGCATTTGCATCAATACTGCATCCAATCCAATACCACATGCATTTGTATATATCGTCAACTCCTTATTTCCACTTAGAATGGTCAATATTGATGCACTCGTCAACCTCTATTTCAGACTCACACTTCGAGTCCCATACAAAAATATGATTCTTCTTCGTCAAATTGGTCAACGGTGCCGCTACCTTCGAGAAGTCCTTGATAAAATGCATATAGTATCCTACTGATCCTAGGAAAGTCCTTACGTCCGTATCATTCTTGGGTCGGTCCCAATCTTGAACCGCTACCACCTTCGCAGGATCCACTGCTATACCCTGTCCAAAAACGACGTGACCCAAGAACCTCACTTCTTTTCACTAGAAGTGACACTTAGAGAATTTCACTCTCAACTTATGCTTTATCAACACCTCTAACACAATCCTAAAGTGCATCTTGTGCTTCTCTTTAGTTCTGGAAAAGACCAGAATATCACTCACAAACACAAGCACAAACCTGTTTAGCTAGTCTTTAAAAACTCGATTCATGAGATTCACAAAATATGCTGGAGCGTTGGTCAACCCAAACGGCATCACCAACCACTCATAAAAACCTGATGGTGTACGAAATGCAGTAATAGGCACACTCTCCTTTGCTACTGTAAGCTGGTGAAATCCCATTGCCAAATCCGTTTGAGAGATAACCTTAGCACCGTAAAGCTAATCAAACAAGTCATAGGAGTGGATACTATTCTTCTTCATTACTTTATTCAGCTCATGATAATCCACACACAACCTTAAAGAGCCATCTGCTTTATTCGCAAATACTACAGTTGCACCCCACTCAGATACACTTCTTTGAATGAACCCTCTCCTTAATAGGTTATTCACTTGCACCTCTAACTCCTTCTGCTCCTTGGGTGACATACACCTTAAAGGCATAACTATAGGTCCGACTTCCATCACCAAGTCTATCCAAAACTCAATCTCTCTATGTAGAGGCAATCTGATCACTTCTTCAAATACATCAGGATATTTTATAGCGATAAGCACAGACGACAACCCCTCATGTAGAACTTAAAGTGAATATAGAAAGCTAACCATCACCCTATCCTTTGGTAGGTAGCCAATTACTACCGTTTGCCCTTTCACATCTCCGATTGTCACCAATAGCTTCTCACAATCCACTATTACCGCATATTTCTTAACGCAGTCCATTCTCAAGATAATCTGAAACCCAACAAAATTCAAGATAAAGCAATCACAAACAAAAGAGCATCCATGACTCGACAATATTAGGCCACGACAAACCATGCAAAGGCTAGTAGAGCCTCCAATAGGGTTTTTCACAATTAAAGGGCGGTCTACTATCTCGGGTCTCAATCCCAATCCGTCAACTAGGTCACTGGATATGAATGTAAAGCCCCGGTATCAAACAAAACACGAATGGAACATCTTTAATGGAAAGCATACCTTGAATAACGACTCCCTTTCCCTTCTCCTTCGCCGAGGAAGCACTCGACGAAGTCGGGAAAGGGTCCAAGCATATGCTTTCACAACCTGCTTATCCTTTACCGGTTCCAGACAATCCTTCTTCAAATGCCCAAGCATGTCACAATTGTAGCACTTCTTCTTCTCGCTCACTTTGCAATCCTTAATCAAGCGACCTTTCTCCTTACACCCATAGCAAGTAGGTTCCCACTTAGCTTTCTTTTGGCCATTTTTCCGTTGAGACCGCTTCCTCTTTCCGTTCCACTTTTTCTTTCCTCCCCCGCCTTGTTGCAGTTTTGGCTCTTCCTTTTCGGCAAAAATGACAACAGCTGTTTTAGCCTTTAGATACAGATTCTCACGACAGAAAGCTTTCTCAACAAGCTTCTCGAATGGCTCATCTATATGTTCCACTAGCTTCTCTCCAAGATAGTCGTCCAGACCAATGATGAAGTTGTCATTCTTTCTAAATGGAGTGTCGATGAATGACATCCTATACTTCGATAAAGCATTAAATTCTGCAACATACTCAGAAACTGACATCTCTCCTTACTTAAGACCAGCAAACTTCCTAAACAGCACAAACTTCAGAGTAGCTGAAATGAACATCTCTTCAAACCTTGCTTTGAACTGGTCCCATGTAAACTGATCTTCTAGGGTAGCAATGGTAATGGCATTCCACTAGTTCATAGCTTGCCCTTGAAGTTGTCTAAAGGTCAGCTTCCTCTTCATAGCATCATCCACTTTAGTATCACTAAAGATGCGCTCATAGGTATCCAACCAATCTTGCACTTCAATGGTTGACTCCGTTCGATGAAATGGTTTTCCTCCTAGAGTAGAATAGTCTTTACCCAATTTGGCGAAATCAGTCCTAGGTGTTTGCACGGGAGCACCTCCACCAACAGCCACAGCAGGAGTAGTAGCCTAAACATTCCTTATCATGGTCGATATCAAAGCATTCAATATCGCTTGAAAGTCAGGTGTAGTGGCTCCCGACCTTGCTCCTTCCTTAACTCCCAAAGCAGAATTCTTCACAATATTTCTTATATGTCGGATCATTATTAATCTATAACAAGAATGAACGGTCTCTCATAAAGAATACTATGTCTTTGGTGCTCGTATGCATGTGACATACACTGTATAATATATTACTATATAGCTTTGAAAATAAAAATATATAATAAGTACATACTCTCTTGTGTGTGTGTGTGTATTTATATATTCTCGATCCAGTCTAAGGTGGTAACTCCTTCCTTATCTCAACTAGATTCGGGTATCAACTCAGGTTAATCGTGTAACCAAAGCTCTGATACCAAATGTGATGACTTCCCTATACCATAGGTACTGATAATATATAATAGTTCATTGAAGTCTTGCCCGGTCGATATAGGAGGATCATCAGGGTTGAAAATGAAACGAATACATCATATAGCTTGTCATATATCTCACAGTGCATGGATAAAATATATCATAGATATAATTGGAGAAACAGTAATAACTATATGAAAAATCATCAAAATACAGATCCACAGAGTTACAACTACTGCGCCACCTAGACCTGTTATCTAGTCTATTCATTTAAGAGTACCTAAGATAATAAGAAACAGCATAAAACCTTAGGTCAGACAATAGTCTGGTGTGAGCGGAAAATGAATCTCAAAATACTATGCATGTAATATAGTAAGGAACAGAGGTACACGAATCATACCTGACCTGTCCCTGCAACCAAAGAGTTAGCACATAACATCATAATATGCTACTCTACAAATAACATAAAGGTAATCTACTCAAAATAAGGATATCAGCTCTCTAAGTATTCCTGTAACAACCCTGTTTTCGAAACCGTAATATTGGACAAACTTGATATAATAAACGTATTTGAATTCGATTTTTTTAATTACTATTTTTGGAAATAAAACTTTATTTAATTGAAGTCTATTTAATAATAGATTTTTTTTAACAAATTGAATTAATTAATAATTTTTAGAAAACATATCAAATTGGATATAGTGCTATATTTAAATATAGAATATTTTAAAGTGTAGATATTTTTTTATATAATTGAAATAGATGAAAAAGAGTTTTATTTGTTATCCAATAAAATTAATAAAGCAACGCAGATGAATAAGTATTGAATTTAATAATTTGGTAAAATATACGATATATTCATTAAAATAGGGAACGAATCTATAATTCAGTAATAGAATTATTCATATGTGAATAAAGAGATTCAGTTTGCAATTTTAAGTGATAAAATGGGAATTGTTTTATATAAGAACTTATATAAAAATAACATTTGGTATAGATCTAATGTATTTATTTCTTCCCTTAGCATTTCGAAGCCCAAGCCCAACTAAGAAAACAAACTCCTCTCTTTATGTTGTTAGCATATACCACTATTTTCCCAAACCCAAATTTGCCCATGCCCTAAGCCGCAATTCAATCAGCGATTGAAAAAAATAGTAAACGCGAGGTGAGATGGTAGTCGAGAGGAGTCTTGGACGCAACACCATCGAGGCGACATGCCATTGGAACGATGATGGTGCAGGCGTCGGCTGTGGTGGACTTCGAGTGCGCGATGGCTGGTAGTAGGAGTGAAGGAGATGGTCACGACGCCGACTTCGACTAAGGGCGAAAATTCGATGATGCCTGTGTGATGAAGGGTTGACGATCGAAGATAGGTCAAGGAAAGATTTGTTCTGAAGTAGCAAACCGGTAGCGGTGCTAGGGTTTCAGGTTCATGCTGAAAAGCTAGAACGAGAAATAAAAACAAGCTATTGGATTAAGGTGAGTTATTTATTTAACTCGCACACCTATATCTGAATTAGTTATATCCCTTTTTATGCCTTGCTTAGATTATGAATTTGCATAAATCTTTGGTAGTGATTGAATGATAGGATTGAAATAAAATTTCATGTTATAGTTTCAATTGGTTGATGCTTGAATTGGTTGAATAAAACGTTTGAAATATTAGATTTGAATCAATAGTTAAAAATGAATCAAATGGTTAAATAAAATTACATGTTAAAATTTATATTGTTCAATTTAAGTGGGTTGATGGTTGAAAATACATACATTGTTGTATGATCGAAGTTTGCTGAAAAGCAACTTGGATTTATGAATAATTCCATATTATGGAATTATATATTATAGAGCGATGATGGCTCTAGAAGTTGAATTTTTGATGAGTTTAGTGTTTGAATTATTTAATGTTTTAAAAAGAATCCAAAAAATGAGATTTTATTCATTTTTGATCCTTTTTGGAATTTTATTTATAGAATATTTAATTAAATTAAATTATATTATTAACTCATTTCTTATTCAAAATTTCTATTCAAAACTTTTTAAATTAAGTAATATTTATTTATAAAACTATTTTAAGCTTACTATTATAAGTATAAAATTTTAGAAATGTTTTAGAGGCGAAAGATAAAATATGGTATTATTTTATAAAAGTGGTTATGAAAGTAATTTTTTTTAATTTCAAGTGATTTTGTTATAAAAGAGGTTTAAATAATTTTGAAAGAGTTCTAAAGCTTTTGTAAATAAGCAACTCTTCTTTAAACCGAGTTTATGGATTTAAAAGTGATTTTGGAAAATTATATCTTTGTCATATAAAATTAATTTAAAACTCTTTTATTTTATTTATCATGGATTTGAGATTTTAATTGGATTTCATGCTTTTCTATAAAGCAAAGAATTCTAATAAACAATTGAATTGTCGGATTGGTATGGGATATTTCGTACAATTCTTTTGCTTATTATTATAATTTGTTAAATAAAGTTCGAGTGGAAATTACTAGCTTTTAGTAAATAGTTGAATTTACTATCCGGTATGGGACAGTTAGTTAAATTCTTGTAATTACTTGACTGACAGTGATTAACACCTTAGAGTTATACTACCTTAAGGTGTTCGGATTTCAGGCCGATGGATCCCCGAGAGAAGATTATTCATTTTTCATCGATCTACAAATTGATACATTCTTAATTTTGGGTAGGCAAACCTATTTCTTTTAGTTATGTTTGTTATGGTGTACACGACTGCCCCTTCATTTCTTAGACCGGTATTTACATGCATGATTAGTCTATAGACCGAATGACTAGTACCTATCAATTTATTTTTACAAAGTTGGACAATGTTTACCTATTTCTATCGTTAGGTAAATTCATATAGTTTTGTCATAAACACGGCTACCTATTAGTAGTCGGGGTGTATACCTAGTAGTATATTTATTTTCGTTAGACTATTGCGTTGTGTGACAGGGTTTATTTATTTTAGTTAGGCCCCATGTCGCATTATATCATACTAATAGTTGACTAAGATTATTATTTCATTAGTGATGATTGTTCTTTAGATAATTTGGGATAGATATTTTGGTATCTTTTGGCTTTGAAGAATTTTGATTTGTTATCACCATATTTTTAATCATAGTCCATTGGAGACTTGATATGGATTTATGAAACAGTGATTCGGTTTGATATGCCTTAACATGGTTAACTGGTTTTAGGCATATTTTTAGATGACTTATTTTATGGTTAAGTCATAAATGGATACTGGTGGGGATTAATACTAGCATCAGCTGTCTAAACTTAAAACTGACATAACTTTCTAACCGTATGTCCATTTTCCCAATAGACCACTCCGTAGAATGGGAAACAATCATCTTGAAGCAAAGGAACTAGTTTGAGACCCTAATTCGACTCCTATCATAGTTATAGCCCAAACAAGTTTTTTAGTGTTAAAATGGTCGCATAGAAATTCAGGAAAAATCAAAGGTGTGTAAAATGTCCCTAGCAGTCATATCTCGAAATTATAGAATCATACGACCTCATATAAATAAAATAAAAATATTTACAATCATTTGATACATATAATACGGGTCGTTACTTGTTGAGGTATGGATACTAGTGGGGATAGTATCTTGGTTCAATGGGAGACCGTGGTACTTATATATTTATATGTAAATATACGTATATGGCTACTGTCTACATAGGTAGATGGGGCTAAACATACGCGTACGTGGAGTTGAGATGACTAACTGAAAATAAAAGACATAAACGTGATAGAAGGAAATCGGCATAAACTAGTGTTTTGTATAAAGTGTATAATTTAACAGTCACCGGGACATTGTTCTAACCCCCTCCTCATTACAACCCATAGGATATCTTAGAAGGACAGGTACTGGTACAAGGCGAGAAAGGTACAAGGACAAGTTCCTTAACCATGCTCGATACTGACAGGGACACTAGACCTTGGAAGTGTCAAATATTGGTCAGTAACTATGTGACTTATTATATTTTGTTATTCCAATGTGAGTTATATCGTTAGTGCTCTGATATACATTTATTTATTTATTTGCAGGATACCAAACCAACAATCTGTATCTTGGTGGACTTGGGTTTTCGATTTAGCGAAAATTCGGGTCCACTAGGGTGCGGGTTGTTACATTTGGCGTCAGAGCTTAGGTTAGTCAGTCTTGAAAAAAAAATAGGGAACGTTGAGTGGACGTATTTGTATTTTGTCTATAAATAAAAATATATTATATGCCAAATCTTATAAATTCCGACTATAGAGTAGCTGCAACCATCCATCGAAATATGGATAAATTTATTATGAGTCGGAACAATGGGAAAAGTTGAAGATGTACACCTATCCGATTACCCCACGGGAAATAGGTCGTATGAAAAGGAGTTGACTTAAGAAGAGCACGAGTGCAGCATATAAAAGGTCCCTGAAGCTGGATAGTACGTGACTCCCTAGTTGGGCTCTCGATAGCCCAATGATTGTTGATCCTCATATAATGTCGATTGATGATGGACAAAGGTCCAAATAGGGAGAAAGAAAGAGTCCATATGTTTTAGATATTAGAAGTGACTAAGTTCCCAAAGGAAGGTATGAAATAGTTACTCTAAGATAATAGCTGGATTTTCAATAATGGAAAGAAGATAAGTGAGCAAGTTGAAGAAAAAGGTCCAAGAAAAAGGACAAATAGAAATCCACTCTTAATCTGACCTAATAGAAAATAGTTTTAAAAGTTGAGACAAATATACGATTAAATATTTGAGAAAGTAAGCAAAAATTAGGTTTTGAAATATATATATATATATATATATATATTCATTTAGTTAAATTGAAAAACTTCCATAAATGGTTTTACAAAAGTAATTCGTTATAGTATATATAACTAGCTAGTTTCTCTATGAGGAAAGAAAATTGTAAATATAAAGTTCTAATAGAAATTAAAATTTGTTAAAATCTAAAATTTCAGTAAAGAAAATTTTGTAGAAAACTATTTCTTTTGAAAGAAAAAATGGTAGAGAAATATAGCTCGTGGATTTTTCTATAATGAAAATTTTTAAGCAGTAAAATCCTTTTTAGGGGTGGACAATAGAAAGTGGTACAAGTTTGAAATGAGGAAAATAGTACAAGAAAGAAGGTTTAAAACCCGAAAACAAAGCAGTAGGTGAATGCACAACAATAATCAGATAAGGATGACAGTTAATTAAGAGGAAAACAATTTAAATAAGAGTAGTTTAAGCAGAAGAAAGTTTAATGATAGTAAAATTACGAGATATAAGTAGAAACAACATTAGAAATATATATTAAAATAATGCTATTAGAGCCTCTGCTAGGATTGAAAGTGGAGACAGCAGAGTGATAAGAAAAATATAAAGTGAGAGTTATCCTTATCTACTACAGTTTTTATTGTTTAAAATTATAAACGATGTTTTAAAAATATTGTAAAGTGCGTTTTTAGGAAGAAATGTTTGGTGTAACAAATGAGTTTTAAAAAGGAAAACTTAATAAATAGTTTAGACTAAAAATCCCAACTTTTGAGAGGTAAAAGTTAAAAAGTTCTTTAAAAGAAAAAGTTGGTTTGGGGAAAAAGGAAAGAAACTTTTTAAAATTAAATTTGTTAACAATTTCTTTTAGATTTAATGAATAAGCTAAATTCAAAAATCCTAAATTATAGTTTAAAAGTTAAGACACCAATTATATTTGAATATAATAAAAGTTTTCTAAGTTGTATTTTTAAATACAAAGATTTAGGGATTAAGTATTTCAAAATTTTGAAGTTGTCAATTTTAAAAAAAAATGGTGAAGACCAAATCAAAAATTTAAATATGGAGTAGATAGAAATGACTACCTAGGTAAGACAAGGTAAAAGATAAAGCTATGAGGAAGATAGCAATAACTACTCATATAGTAGCAATAGGGAATCCTCGTAGAGTGTAAAGAATACTGGTGAGAACCTAGGGATATTTTGTTAGACACGTGTTCAAGCCATAAGAAGATGGTAGTAGAGGTTATGAGATGGCAGACACACATAGAGGACATGGTGGTGATGGAAGTAATGAATAGACATTATTCATCAGAAGCCCTAAAAAAATTTAAGATATGTGGGTTGTAGAAGGATGACACGTTAGAAAGGTCCATTTAGTTTAAGTAAGAAGGGTAGGACCACAACATCGTTAGTGTCGGTTGATGTTGAATGGCATATTCCTACTGTTATTTCTTTAAGGTTTGGTTTGTAAGCATTAGTTGTCTCTACTGGTATAAAAGCGCGTAAGATATTATAGAAAACGTTCTTTTTATGTGTTTTTGGTGTGGACCACAATATTATGGGAAAATAACAAGAAAAAGAAATTTCAGTAAAGATACTTAAATAATGCAAAAGAAAAGAAAATAATGGAGACTGAAAGTTAAGAAACAAATTAAGAAAATTTATTTAACTTACTACTAATTTAAAAATGAAATAAAAAATTGTAAGTCCCAAAAAATTCGAGAAATAAATTTCAGCGGTCGGAGGATAGGAAAAGAATGTTGTGTAGCCATGGGTCAGTGTCCCTTAAAAGCTGAAATTTATAATTGAACTTGTTTGTTGGTTGCTATTATAAATTAAAGAAAATTTTTGGAATTTAAAATTAATAGGTGAGGTCCAGTATGGACGTTAGACTGTTGACTAAACCCCGATTTCATGAGGTGTGGCATAAACTATTTTGAAGAAAATATATATGCATACTTTTGAGATTTCTGTTTAAAATTCTTGGTTTTGAAAAATAAAATATCTTTGTAAAAAGCTTTTGAAAATTTTGCGATGAAAATTTTTAAAGCCTACATTTTTTACAGATATTTTAAAAGGTAATATAATAGTATTTTTGGGCAGAAAAGAAAGAAATTTTCAAACATTCAGAATGCTACATACTTGAGGTGGAGGAATAGTTGACATGTTAGTTAGTACAAATTTTACTGTGCAGTAGAAGTGACAGTAAAATAAAATACGGTTAGAGATAAGGAAAAGATCCGTTTAACTATGGAGTCACTTTCTCCATACCTTGTCGTAGGTGAACTAAACTGGTTTTAAATTAATTTTGTTTTAAAATTTTAAAGATTTAAAATAATTCTTACTTATGCAGACCATACTTGAAAAGGTTGAAAAAGAACTAGGGACAAAAGAGGAGGTTTCAGGATACAGTCGGAAGTCAGGCACTCGAGAGAAATAGGATGGAAACATGTAATTTTCCATTTAAAACCCTTTTCCCGGGATAAAGAAAATTGATTTAGAAAATTTGATTTTTTTCAAACTAGAATGTTAGTAACGGTGTGCTAGGATTTTTGGATGGTAGGAATTGGATGAAAAAATTGTTGAACTATGCTTCTATTAGTAGAAATGTGGGAAAATTTGGATGCGAAAACAAGTTTTTGATATTCAAAACTTATATACATACAGAACTGCCAGTATATTAGGTTATTTGCATCATATTTTCGAAATTGTTTTCTGAAAAAAAGATGCATTCATATAGGAAACGCCGATTCAAAATTGCTCAATATACATATCATATATGTTGTGATACATCGTGCATTTATACAGGGTTGGCTGCAAAAAAATTAGTTGCATACTAATTGTTTGGTTAGTTTAGAATGGTTGTACATTATGTTACATTATTCGGCCCTTAAGGAATTTTGGGGATGAAATTCTTTTAAGGGGGAGAATGTAACAACCCATGATTTTTACGATAATTAATTTAAAAGAAATTAATTAATAAATAACAACGTCAAAAAATAGAATTTTAACAAACATCAGAATTTGGTTATGAAACTTGCTCCGTTAGGTTCGGGACGATTTTCTGATCAATTTCCATATATAAAGTTTTCCGATCGGAGTTCAAACGTAAAAGTTATTGGCATTTGAAATTTTGGAATCTGAAATAATTATATATAATTAAGGAAATAAAAGTGTTTAACTAACGTTGATTACTGTCGGTTAGATTTAATGGACAATGTTAGCTTAAACGTTAAGGACAATGTTAAAGGAAATAAATATTAATGATCGATCAAATAACTAATTAGAGAAATGAAATCAATCAACACACAAAATTCACAAATCAAAAGCTACACGGTCAACCAAGAATGCACCATGGCCAACCAGTAGCGGTTGATTGTGTAAGGCTAGCGGTCACCATGGGTGCTTTGAAATCCACGGTAAACAGAGGCCAGAACAGCCCAGAATTAATCCAGTTTTATCTAACAACTGGCATTGATTTGAACCTCTATAAATATAGACCTAGACCCTCACTTCTAAACTCATATCTTCAGAGCGACACCGGAGCTCTGCCATTTTCTCCTCTCCTCCAAATCCTAGATTCTTAGAAATAATTATAAGTTATGCGTATATGTAATTGGAGAATTGTAGAAGATGATAAAAAAGAGGAATAGGTTCAAACCAAATCTCCAAAGCCAAGGTAAATTGTAAATCTGAATCTAAAATACAAATCAAATTCCAAATCTCTTTTCCGATCTAGATCTCTAATAAATCTATATATGGTTGCGGTGTATAAATCCGAATAGGGAGTAAAGGGAGTCAAAGTGAAATAACATGGATTAGATCTGGAGATTTGGAATTAAAAGGTAAGTGAGAATAATTATATACTTTTGTATGATATTAGATTTATATCATTGTAGATCTATTCCTATATGCCTGAAATGTAAATTGGAGTTATAGGCTAAAACTATACACATGCAATGAAATCATATAATCTGCCTTCATATTCTGAAATTGTAACTTGATATATATCTATATGTTGTGTGAGTGTAAATCTGGAAAAGATTTGGGTATTAGCAATCCCTAAATTAATTGTTTAATAATGGTAGATCATGAACTTGTAAATAATGTAATAATTCCAGATTGTTACTTAAATGGATATTGAAAAATAAGAATGTAAGATAAAGAAATCAGAATAAGATTTTAGGGGTTTAAGTGGTATTGTAATTCGCTGGAATACAAGATGTTGCAATGTGAATTTCTATACATTATCAAGTTTAAAATAAATAAATGTGCGTTGTTTGAAATGACAAGGAATACACCTAAAAAGAAAGAGATGTATAAAATATAGATGTTTACCGTATTTTGTACTGTCTATTTCAATAACTATAAAAAGATAATTCCTTGTTATTCCAAATGCAACACAAATCTTCCTTTTGGATAAGATATAGAAATTTACTGTGTTAATCTTTATGTTTGGATCAGACATAATTCCAATGCATTAAAATGCAAAAAATCCCTAAGCGTTAAATAAAGAAATGCAAATGTGATAAGAACATTCTAAGAGAAAAGATGCGCAATACAAATAAAGGTATGAATCAAATAAAAAGAAATTGAAAGGTAGGCAAGGATAAATTTAAAATCTAAAACGGGAATAGAAGTAGAAAATAAGAAAAGGGTAAATGAATGGAAAAAACAGTGTAAAACTTTTAAAAATAAAGTGGTAAATAGTCTTAAATCAAGCAAGATATAAATGCATGATGAAGTAAAGAATTATGGTTAACAGTAAACTATAAAGGCATAATAATTAAGTAAGAATGAATGAATATATATATGTATGTATGTATGTATGTATGTATATAAGATACACACATGCACACACACATATATACACCTAACCTTAAATATGCATTTATGACGGTGTGAACTATTAAAGTTAATAAATGAATAAAATGACATAGTCATTAGAGTAGGCTAGAATGCGAAGTCAGGAGTGTTACATAATAGAAGTCTGTCAACCACAAAGGGCTACCAACAGTTGTGTATACATTATACCGATGTGAGACATATCTAACCATAGGACCCATGAAGAGTATATGCTTGTGTATAGATAGAGAAATGTCCTAATGAAAAAGGGAGTCTGGTTCAAAAATAGAAAAAAGGGTATTACCTTGATTGCAATAAGCAATCTAAATTGGATGGTGAGCGAAGAACGATCCTATGTTAGTACGTGTTGGTACCAAATTAAGAAGTAGGAGCTGGACATAGATCGAGAACGTCATCAATCCTTAGCGGTTCATGGGAAAGACAAGGGTTACACCTAACGGCCTA
The DNA here is from genome assembly GCA_030737815.1 of Allium fistulosum. Lineage (NCBI taxonomy): Eukaryota > Viridiplantae > Streptophyta > Magnoliopsida > Asparagales > Amaryllidaceae > Allium > Allium fistulosum. The sequence goes on from CM060906.1 coordinate 414,957,015, forward strand.
CATTGCCTACTAGTGTACGTTCCACGTTAGGTCAAACATCGCCAACGTTTGTTTGCTAGTTTGTTTGTAAGGCTAGCTAACCCTTTTAGAGAAGTCTTTCAATGTGCATGAGGTAGTCCGTACAGCTAAGTCCACAGCCGATGGCATTGAGTCCATCATAGTTATAGGTCGTAGAGCCGAGTCTACAACCAGGAAGCAGATAAGTCAAAAATCCCTAAAATTGCAACTTAGAGTATGGCTAAATTATTGAAAATCCATCATTAGGCATTGTGGGAGTTCCTTGGTATGCACGGTGAAGAATAAGTGATAGGGTGAGGGTAATGGATCTTAACGGGGGGCTGAGTTATGGATACCGGCAGGGATAATACCTTGCTCCAATGAGGGACCGTGATACTTATATATTTATATATACACGTATATAGCTACAGTCTACTATGGGTAGATGGGGAAAATCATACGCGTACGTGGAGTCGAGATGACTAATCGAAAATAAAATACATAACAAGTGATAGAAGGCAATCATCATAAGCTAGTGTTATCTATAAAGTGTATAATTTACCAGTCACCAGAACGTTGTTCTGACCCCTCCTCATTACAACCCACATGATATCTTAGAAGGACAGGTACTGGTACAAGGTGGGAATGGTAAAAGGACAGGTTCCTTAACCATGCTCGATATTTACAGGGACACTAGACCTTGGAAATGTCAAATCTTGGTCAGTGACTATGTGACTTATTATATTTTGTTATTCCGCTGTGAGTTATATCATTAGTGCTCTGATATGTATTTATTTGCAGGATACCAAACTAATAATCCGTATCTTGGTGGACTTGGGTTTTCGATTAAGTGAAAATTTGGGTCCGCTGGTGTAACGACCCGGTATTTTGGACCATTCAAATCGACAATAATCCACACATGTCTGGCTTGAATAATTCAAAATAACAGATTGTAAATAAATTTGGAGCAAATGAAATCAAATACACAGAATCACAGACACAGATTATATCAGAATAACTCGCAGCGGAATATAAAAAATCATAGTAGTTCATGAAGCTACTATAACAAACTCTCAAAACATAATACATAATATCTGCTTGAAAACATATACAATAGACATCTCAAATAAATAGAAGTTTATGAATACCAGAACTGAAATAGAACAACTGAACTGAAAGGAACAGATAACTAGACAAGCAGAATCTCCAGCGATTCCTAGCTCCAGAAAGAAATCCAAAGCTAAGCTGTAAATACTCAGGCTGACCCGAGCGTAAAGTAAAACACAAAACACTCGAGTCAGGACAATATATACTTATATAATGTAAACCAACTCAAGTGAACTGTAGTAGAAATGCACAATAACTCAATGGATGCTTGGGATCGCCCATCCTTTAAGGATCAGTTAAACTATAAATTAAATACATCCCGTGGTTAAAATTTCAAAATGGTATTTTATACTTCGAAATCAAATATCATTTCAAAATTCAATATCCTTATAAAATCCATTTCAAAATATCAAAATATCATATTTCAAAATAATTTATATTTCGAAACAAATTACTTCATTTTAAATCATAAAAATGAAGTTAGTATATTTAATAATTAAAATTTTAAATTTCCAAATATTTAACTTTTCAAAGTTCATTCGTTCACTTAAATTAATTAAAACAATGAAATTTCAACTTTCGCAGCATTTAGAAAATGCTACGGAAAGTCACATTTAAAATAGTTCAATTTAACAAAAGACAGCATTTAAAATTCTGTAATATGGTTACATTAGTTTCAAATAAACTTAGTTAAGTTCAACCATTATAACATTTACAAAAATGCTATAATAGCCTTTAATTAAATTTAGCCATTTGGTTCATTATTATCAACTACAGCATTTACAAATGTTGTATTATCATTTACATTAGAATTTAATAGCGTTTCAGAAATGCAGTTAACTAACTTCAAATATTCAGTATAATTTCACAAATAATTATATTTTTATATAAATCATTTTTTTACTTATAAAATCATATAATTTCACTTTTAAAACAATTTTTCAAATACCCTTATATTCATGATTTTATAAAGTTAAAACTCCATTCAAAAATCAAAATTTAATAATAATTCACTTATTTAATTCCAATATTAAGTTATAAATTCATTAAATTAAATTAACTTAACACTTAAGTTTAAATTTCAAATATAACTTAATTCCATTTTTCTTTACTTAACTTAAAAATTCACTTTTAAGCCAAATTCAAAAATTTCCAATTTTAGATATATTTCAAAATTTCAACTTAAATATTCATTCATTTCACATTTTAACTTTATTCAAAAAAAACATTAATATATTATAAAATCATTTAAATTCAATTTAATCCAAATTATCATGAATTTATCACATTTCATATTTAATTTAAATTCCAATTATCACCAAATTAAAATTTCCCAAAATAACTTACATTTCAAATTTTCTAATTTTATCATCAATTTATTTCACTTATAAATTTTCAGAAAATCAATAATGCTTTACAAAAATCATTTTTATTTAGTTTAAATCAAAATATTATAATATTTACATTTCTAAAATATAAAAAAATAATTATAAAACATATTTTAACAACGAGTCTATATTTCATTTTCTAGCCTAGGTAAAGTGATACGGGTAATTTATCATTTCAACCCGTAATTTACAAAGATACCCGGGTTTGATCATTTCAAACCCGCAATCCCAAGTAAATGAAAATAATTGAAAATCATTCAGGCATATCATTTCAACCCATAACGATTTTCTCCTATTCTAAAGTCCGTTCGGGTATGTATCATTTCAACCCATAGTGATTCTAATCTAAAGGGAACTTGCAGTGTGATAAACTGATAAAAATAAAAGAACAACATAATATAACAGTAACATATGATATAACAGGTGTTTAAGCATGGGTGAACATCATATAATCATAACATAGCAGTTATAACAGGATGCAATACATTTACAGATTCAAGTGGTGTCGGTTTATCAGTTATATAGGTACAGATTGTCTGGTGAGAATAACTCACCTGTTAAGCTGGAGATTTGCCAACAAGCACACAACACAAAGATTACGAAGGCACGACAACTCTAATACAATTTGAGTGTGGAGAGCAAATCCAATGATATAGATCTTGTGTTACAACCCAAACAAAAATCAAAGCAAACCATAAATTTCAATACACTAGAAATGAAATAACTTTTAAATAAAGAGAGATACGAATGCCAAATCTTTTGCCATGCTTTCTCTATTCTTTTTTCATGGCCTAGGGATGGTTTTGGCTCTGGTTTGAACAAGTTTGGCTCAGGTTTGGTCATGTGTATGCATGGCCTAGGTAGTAGAATATGAGGAGGAAGTTTATACAAAGGAATATGAAGAGTTTAAGGCAAAATAAGTGGGTTTTGTTCACAAAAATGGCTCGGCCATGGGCTTGTGTGGTCAGGTCAGAGGGGTATGGATCAGGTCAGTGGAAGGAAAGGTGTGTGGTGGTCTGGCCAGAGGTGGTGGAGGCGGCCTAAGGTGGTGGTGGTGGTGGAAAATGGAGTGGTGAAGCAATAGTGGTAAACAATCATGTTTTTATGGCTTGTTTTGCAATTTTTGTGGAGTTTTGGCATCATGGTGGCTCGGCCTTGGTCAAGACCAGAGGAGTAGCTGGTGTTGATGGCAGGGAAGAGATGTAGGAGTTTGTGGCCATGGATGTGGAGGAGAGGCCTATCCAAAAACAAGAGAAAACAAGGCAATTTTCATAGAAAAATAAGGAGAAAAGAAGAAAAATGAAACCATTACCAAAAGCTTTTGCTTCAGATCTGAAGTGGTCGAATGGTGAAATGAAAAATGAGAGTTTTCACGTGAAAACAAAAGTAAAAGTCATGGCCAAAGCATAAAGGAGGGGTTATGGCAATTGAAAAGACTTAAGGAGGTGAAAGGACATCGGTTTCTAAGCAATTTTAAACCCTTCATATTCTTTTTCTTTTTAATTCCAATAAAACAAAAATAAACTCAGAAATAAGCTCTAACAACTGAAACAAAATATTATAAATAGAAATAAATAATTAATTTTAAAGAAAATGGAAAAAGAATATAAGAAATTGCTTAAAAATTGAAAACAGGGTCCAGAAATTACAAATAAATCACGATTGTCTTTGGAAAATTATCTACTTCATTTTAAAAATATTCTAAAGAAAAATTTTGAAATAAAATAATTTCTAAAGTATTTTCAAAGTGAAATAAATAATTTAATTTAGAAAAAATAGAAAAAAAACTAAAGAAAAATGTTTAAAAATTGGAAATAAGACATGAAAATTACAAATAAATATCACTAGCCTTATAAAATTTCTATTTCACTTTAAACAAATAAAAGGTCAAATAAATAAAATAAATGAGGAACAAAATAAAGTGGGAATGAGAATAAAATAAGATTTTAAGAAAAAAATAGAAAAACAAATAAAGAATTACTTTAATTAATTGAAACTGGAAATTAGAATTTTAAACAAAATACAGCTAACACTGGAAAATGCTAATTATATCTTTAAAATGTTTTAAAAGCAAAGTATATACATAACATGTTATTTTACCCATATAAATATAAATTATAATATTACATGACCAAATAAAATATTTTTTTTATAATTTAAAATAAATAATTTTGTTAAATACAACAAATTACACACAATATTTAAAAGGGTATAACTTTCACATTATAAATCAGATTTTAACGAAACGAAAAGCATTATTCTTAAAATTTTATTTACTTTCATAATAAAAGATAAAATTCAAATTTTCAAACTTTAAAATTTCTAATTAAAAGTCAAAGTTTGACCATATTGACCAAAATTCACTTTTCTGGAAAATATCCTTTTTAGTCATGTTTGGAATTCTAATTCACATCAAAATCAAAATTTATATTTAAAATAACAAAATTTATTCATTTTAATAAATAAAATAAAGTTTTTAAATCAGAAAATCAATTAAAATAACCAAAATAAATAATTAAAATAATCACAAAATACAGGGTTGTTACACTCTCCCCCACTCAAATCTTTTCGTCCTCGAAAAGGAATGAGGTACGGAAAACACAGAAAAGATAAAATGGAATAGGATTAAGACAAGATGACAAGAAGATTAAAATTATACCTGATAACTATTGTTATGGGTAAGTTTAATAAGGTGGAGAATAGGAATAGCTAGAAGGGAAAATAGGACGAAAGACAAGGATGAGCCATTAATTTAAAATTGTTGGTTGAAGAGGTAAAATATTTAAAACACTTTAAAATCGTTTAAAAAGGAAATAACTAATCAAAGTATCATTTATATAATATTTTATCAAAATACTTTTATAACTCGATGTCTTAACAAGTTTATCCTTGTTCCTGTAGACTTTGGTAGTGCGTTGATCAGGCGCAAAACTAGAATTCTCCAGGTACTTAGTAGACTTGTTTCAACACCCAGTGAAAATACTAGAAAAACTTTTAAAAACAGATATGGAAAGTACAATCCAAACAAAAACAAACAAAACCTTTGTCTAACCATGGTTCGCAGATACACAATGGTTACGCCTGGATCCCCCAGGAAACAATCCATATCCGTAAGCTTTCTCAGCCCTGCGAGTTACGCCATGATGACTAGTAGAATGCAGGATACACAATGGTTACGCCTGGATCCCCCAGGAAACAATCCGTACCCCCAGGCAAGACTCAGCCAAGCATTTGCGCTACTATTCGCGACCTACACAGATTGCAGGATACACAATGGTTACGCCTGGATCCCCCAGGAAACAATCCGTACCCCTAGGCAAGACTCAGCCAGGCAGTTGCGCTATGCAGTCACGATCGTAAGACCATGGGTAACGCCATGGAATTCGAAGGACACTCGAGTATCATATCCGGAAAACCAAAAATCAGAGAGAATAATATCGATAGAATGAATCCAAGATGTGGCCACAAATCGGATATCAAGCAGAAGGCACTTTCCATATCTTTACTTCGAAAATATGTATCATATAGTACCTTTTCAAATCACTTTCAAATATCGTACTTATATAAAATCCATTATATATAAGATTTAATTTTCAAATCAAATACTTTCCAAAATCAATAGTATATCAAATCATAATTATATAGACTTCAATTATATAAGATTTCACTTTCAAATTGAGTACCTTTTCAAATCTATAGTTTTCGAATCAATTTCATACTCATACAAATCAATTTTATATAAGTTCGACAACTCCCAAATCAAGTGTTTAGTAACATAAGGTTCTCAAATTTAAATTTGTTTCAATATCAGTTCAATTTCAAAATCATATACAATTTCACCAAATTATTTTCTTCTCAAATTAAATATCTTTAGTTTCAAAGTTTCCAAAATAATAGATTTTGAAAAATAAATCCAAATTTCCAAATCAATATAATTTAAGTCAACCAATTCATTTCCAAAATCAAATGTTTTCAAAATCATCTTATACTTACGTAAGGTCCGTCTTATATAAGGATCAAATTTTCCAAAATAAATTTCGCTGTATGAAGAGCCATATGGGATTTGAATATCTTTGCTTTTATAGGTTATATATCTTTGTAATTTAAATTGGAAAAGTAAGCAAAGATATTCTAACCCGACAGCTTTCAATTTCAGCGTCAAAATATATCACTTATATTAGTATATAAGATGTACACACGTCATCATTTCGCAAAATCACATTTGATCGCTCGCTCGATCACACAAGTTCGCTTTCGAACTAGTATTGTCCATTCGATTTCCCTAATGCGGACTTCGATATGGTTTCTCGACTAGAAGCCATCAGTCTCCTTGCATAGCCATATACTATGATAGAGAATTCTGGAATCAAGCCCAAAATCCATATCAAATATTCGCCATCAAGAATCGAATGAAAAATCCTAACACGAAATGGTGTAATCCACCTCGAACTTGTGTACTCAAACTTGGATCAAATTAATTATGCGAATAAAACAGCATACGTACAACTTATATATTTATTTCAACTTGTTAAATATATAGTTTCATAAAGATGTTACTAAGTTAAAACATTTAAACTAAATTTTATTCAAAATATTTTGAAGACCAAATTCTTTTCAAAACATTTCAAATCTAAATTTCATATTAGAAAATTTTAAAATTGCTTTATTCATTTACTTAACCAAACAGTTTCAACTTATTTAAATCATATTACTTCATACTTAAACATTCAAAACAAACTTATATACTTTATCAAATTACTTTTCAAAATTTCTTAGCTTTGAAAAGTTAACCTTGATTTGGAAGTGCTCGAACCTTTAAAATAGTTGAAGAAATCATATTTCAATCTAAGAGTTGGAAATCACAATTAAATCAGTAAATCCATTCCAAAAATAGGGTTATATCAAATCAAATCCAAAACTCAAGGACTGAACACCGGCTCATTTCAAATTTTACAAATATATATACATATATCTTTCGAATATCACATCACACTTCGGAATTTGAAATCTGAATTGGTTTCACAAATCAATCGCATAGCAATGCTACCAAAGTGGCCTCTCCCTCACTCAGAAACTCGAAAATCAATGTCGATGATGCGTGCACTCATCACCGAAATTATTTTCCAGCGACACAAGTGAGTTCTGGACTTCCATTTACTTTGAAAACTTCTTTGAAATTCCTTCAAAATCATTAAAACCCATTAAAATTATTGAAACATTACTTATTCGGAAAAATAATTTCAATCATATTATTTATTATTTCAAAATCTTAAAACCAGTTCCAAAATGCCGGAGTTCAATCACTTAAATTCAGATTCAAAACCTTCAGTTATAAATCATTTTATATGAAACCATTTCTTATAAAATTTTCACAATTTCAAATCCTTTCAAAACTTCAAATTCTCATTTTTTTAAAAGGTATATAATCCTTATCAAAAACATTTCATCTTTATATAAAAATATGGTCATCCTTATCAAAATAAAACTACGATGAATACAAAATTTTTAAAAGACAATCAACCACAAACTTTCCAAGGGACGATTCAAGGATGGATTTCAAAGCAAAACAGAGATTCAAATTTAGAAGGACTATAATCAAATAGAATTCTAATTCAAAGATAGGCTCAAACGAAGATAAGATAATTAAATTACCAAATACAAGATGGATAAGCCTATATGAATCGCGAGCGACCTTAACCGGTCAACCGTGATTTCAAGAATATAATCGATGCGAAAATCTAAGGAAAATCGACCTTCGATTGCCAGAGATAGAATCTAAATATAGCAGAAGATAGAAAACATCGTAAACCGAGGATACAGAAATCTCCGGTGAATCAATGCCAATTATAATCATTCAAAGATTGGCGGAATCGCCACCCTATAAAGGTCATACAAAGTGGAGTGATGCAATGCTCCAAAATCAAAAGAATACAATTAGGGGAGATAGGAATGGATTTCAGAACAAGTGAGCATTCCAAAATTCAAAGGAATCTTATTCGATAAGAATCCAAACGAAGATTAGAGAAATATAACCTATATCGATACAGAAAAATTCCCATTCAAAATTTGGAAAGACTCGAATTCATAACATACGAAAACAGAAGCATAAATATCTTTAGTTGGACAACTTTAGCTAAGCAAAAGGTACAACAGAGTTTACTCAAAGCATCCTAACAAACTACTGATTTTGCCATACCCAAAATAGATTCCTATCAACAAAGGATCTAGATCAATCAAGAGAGAAGTTCAAAATTTTAGAGGATCCTAATCAAAGAAATTACTAACAAGGTGGATACGAAAGGAATGAAGTTTAAGAAATATTTTACTTTTAAAGCAAGGAAATTTATATCAAAATAATCTTTGAAAATTCTTTAAAAATCATTTGAAAATCATTTTATACTTCGAAAATACGTTCTCTCACAAAGAAATGATTCTAAGATTGATTTCACTTATTCTAGGGTATTTCTACCCTATCTCTAATGAGTTTTTGCTCCGCAGGCTAAGGTTTGCCTAAAACCAAAGCTCCGATACCAACTGTAACGACCCGGTATTTTGGACCATTCAAATCGACAATAATCCACACATGTCTGGCTTGAATAATTCAAAATAACAGATTGTAAATAAATTTGGAGCAAATGAAATCAAATACACAGAATCACAGACACAGATTATATCAGAATAACTCGCAGCGGAATATAAAAAATCATAGTAGTTCATGAAGCTACTATAACAAACTCTCAAAACATAATACATAATATCTGCTTGAAAACATATACAATAGACATCTCAAATAAATAGAAGTTTATGAATACCAGAACTGAAATAGAACAACTGAACTGAAAGGAACAGATAACTAGACAAGCAGAATCTCCAGCGATTCCTAGCTCCAGAAAGAAATCCAAAGCTAAGCTGTAAATACTCAGGCTGACCCGAGCGTAAAGTAAAACACAAAACACTCGAGTCAGGACAATATATACTTATATAATGTAAACCAACTCAAGTGAACTGTAGTAGAAATGCACAATAACTCAATGGATGCTTGGGATCGCCCATCCTTTAAGGATCAGTTAAACTATAAATTAAATACATCCCGTGGTTAAAATTTCAAAATGGTATTTTATACTTCGAAATCAAATATCATTTCAAAATTCAATATCCTTATAAAATCCATTTCAAAATATCAAAATATCATATTTCAAAATAATTTATATTTCGAAACAAATTACTTCATTTTAAATCATAAAAATGAAGTTAGTATATTTAATAATTAAAATTTTAAATTTCCAAATATTTAACTTTTCAAAGTTCATTCGTTCACTTAAATTAATTAAAACAATGAAATTTCAACTTTCGCAGCATTTAGAAAATGCTACGGAAAGTCACATTTAAAATAGTTCAATTTAACAAAAGACAGCATTTAAAATTCTGTAATATGGTTACATTAGTTTCAAATAAACTTAGTTAAGTTCAACCATTATAACATTTACAAAAATGCTATAATAGCCTTTAATTAAATTTAGCCATTTGGTTCATTATTATCAACTACAGCATTTACAAATGTTGTATTATCATTTACATTAGAATTTAATAGCGTTTCAGAAATGCAGTTAACTAACTTCAAATATTCAGTATAATTTCACAAATAATTATATTTTTATATAAATCATTTTTTTTACTTATAAAATCATATAATTTCACTTTTAAAACAATTTTTCAAATACCCTTATATTCATGATTTTATAAAGTTAAAACTCCATTCAAAAATCAAAATTTAATAATAATTCACTTATTTAATTCCAATATTAAGTTATAAATTCATTAAATTAAATTAACTTAACACTTAAGTTTAAATTTCAAATATAACTTAATTCCATTTTTCTTTACTTAACTTAAAAATTCACTTTTAAGCCAAATTCAAAAATTTCCAATTTTAGATATATTTCAAAATTTCAACTTAAATATTCATTCATTTCACATTTTAACTTTATTCAAAAAAAACATTAATATATTATAAAATCATTTAAATTCAATTTAATCCAAATTATCATGAATTTATCACATTTCATATTTAATTTAAATTCCAATTATCACCAAATTAAAATTTCCCAAAATAACTTACATTTCAAATTTTCTAATTTTATCATCAATTTATTTCACTTATAAATTTTCAGAAAATCAATAATGCTTTACAAAAATCATTTTTATTTAGTTTAAATCAAAATATTATAATATTTACATTTATAAAATATAAAAAAATAATTATAAAACATATTTTAACAACGGGTCTATATTTCATTTTCTAGCCTAGGTAAAGTGATACGGGTAATTTATCATTTCAACCCGTAATTTACAAAGATACCCGGGTTTGATCATTTCAAACCCGCAATCCCAAGTAAATGAAAATAATTGAAAATCATTCAGGCATATCATTTCAACCCATAACGATTTTCTCCTATTCTAAAGTCCGTTCGGGTATGTATCATTTCAACCCATAGTGATTCTAATCTAAAGGGAACTTGCAGTGTGATAAACTGATAAAAATAAAAGAACAACATAATATAACAGTAACATATGATATAACAGGTGTTTAAGCATGGGTGAACATCATATAATCATAACATAGCAGTTATAACAGGATGCAATACATTTACAGATTCAAGTGGTGTCGGTTTATCAGTTATATAGGTACAGATTGTCTGGTGAGAATAACTCACCTGTTAAGCTGGAGATTTGCCAACAAGCACACAACACAAAGATTACGAAGGCACGACAACTCTAATACAATTTGAGTGTGGAGAGCAAATCCAATGATATAGATCTTGTGTTACAACCCAAACAAAAATCAAAGCAAACCATAAATTTCAATACACTAGAAATGAAATAACTTTTAAATAAAGAGAGATACGAATGCCAAATCTTTTGCCATGCTTTCTCTATTCTTTTTTCATGGCCTAGGGATGGTTTTGGCTCTGGTTTGAACAAGTTTGGCTCAGGTTTGGTCATGTGTATGCATGGCCTAGGTAGTAGAATATGAGGAGGAAGTTTATACAAAGGAATATGAAGAGTTTAAGGCAAAATAAGTGGGTTTTGTTCACAAAAATGGCTCGGCCATGGGCTTGTGTGGTCAGGTCAGAGGGGTATGGATCAGGTCAGTGGAAGGAAAGGTGTGTGGTGGTCTGGCCAGAGGTGGTGGAGGCGGCCTAAGGTGGTGGTGGTGGTGGAAAATGGAGTGGTGAAGCAATAGTGGTAAACAATCATGTTTTTATGGCTTGTTTTGCAATTTTTGTGGAGTTTTGGCATCATGGTGGCTCGGCCTTGGTCAAGACCAGAGGAGTAGCTGGTGTTGATGGCAGGGAAGAGATGTAGGAGTTTGTGGCCATGGATGTGGAGGAGAGGCCTATCCAAAAACAAGAGAAAACAAGGCAATTTTCATAGAAAAATAAGGAGAAAAGAAGAAAAATGAAACCATTACCAAAAGCTTTTGCTTCAGATCTGAAGTGGTCGAATGGTGAAATGAAAAATGAGAGTTTTCACGTGAAAACAAAAGTAAAAGTCATGGCCAAAGCATAAAGGAGGGGTTATGGCAATTGAAAAGACTTAAGGAGGTGAAAGGACATCGGTTTCTAAGCAATTTTAAACCCTTCATATTCTTTTTCTTTTTAATTCCAATAAAACAAAAATAAACTCAGAAATAAGCTCTAACAACTGAAACAAAATATTATAAATAGAAATAAATAATTAATTTTAAAGAAAATGGAAAAAGAATATAAGAAATTGCTTAAAAATTGAAAACAGGGTCCAGAAATTACAAATAAATCACGATTGTCTTTGGAAAATTATCTACTTCATTTTAAAAATATTCTAAAGAAAAATTTTGAAATAAAATAATTTCTAAAGTATTTTCAAAGTGAAATAAATAATTTAATTTAGAAAAAATAGAAAAAAAACTAAAGAAAAATGTTTAAAAATTGGAAATAAGACATGAAAATTACAAATAAATATCACTAGCCTTATAAAATTTCTATTTCACTTTAAACAAATAAAAGGTCAAATAAATAAAATAAATGAGGAACAAAATAAAGTGGGAATGAGAATAAAATAAGATTTTAAGAAAAAAATAGAAAAACAAATAAAGAATTACTTTAATTAATTGAAACTGGAAATTAGAATTTTAAACAAAATACAGCTAACACTGGAAAATGCTAATTATATCTTTAAAATGTTTTAAAAGCAAAGTATATACATAACATGTTATTTTACCCATATAAATATAAATTATAATATTACATGACCAAATAAAATATTTTTTTTTTATAATTTAAAATAAATAATTTTGTTAAATACAACAAATTACACACAATATTTAAAAGGGTATAACTTTCACATTATAAATCAGATTTTAACGAAACAAAAAGCATTATTCTTAAAATTTTATTTACTTTCATAATAAAAGATAAAATTCAAATTTTCAAACTTTAAAATTTCTAATTAAAAGTCAAAGTTTGACCATATTGACCAAAATTCACTTTTCTGGAAAATATCCTTTTTAGTCATGTTTGGAATTCTAATTCACATCAAAATCAAAATTTATATTTAAAATAACAAAATTTATTCATTTTAATAAATAAAATAAAGTTTTTAAATCAGAAAATCAATTAAAATAACCAAAATAAATAATTAAAATAATCACAAAATACAGGGTTGTTACAGCTGGGGTGCGAGTTGTTACAGCCTAACACCACATGGTCTATCATGGTCAAAATACACATGCCCCCATATGGGCTTCGAACCCATTAAAAGCCCGAACAAATTATATTGCATTTAAATCCAACTTAAACGCTATCAATATCGTATATCGATTTAAATATTTTTAACTATATTTATTAGTATTATTCATCGAATCAAAATAAACAATTTTATAACTAATATTTCATAAATATTAATTAATTAAATTAGTTTATGAAAATTGAAATTAATTAAATCATGTGTTCAAAGGAGTATTCAACGTTTCGATTGTGTGATTCTTTAGGTGTAAATTTGGTCAGCAATTAATATCGAACTATTCAAATATTAACGCTCATACGTCGCTCAGTAGGCGGTGTGATATTTTATCTGTAACGACCAGATATTTTGGACCATTCACATCCATTATAAGTGTATAGGTAGACACTTATGCCGGAATTGAATTGCTCAAAATACCGCGTTGTTAATTTAAATTTGGCAAAACTGAACATATACAGTAAATAAATAATCATAGATCACAGACACAGAGTAATAAATGCAGCGGAAATAAAAGAGATAGTAGTTCATGAAGCTACTATATAAATGTATAAGTTACATCAGAGTTAGAACAGATACAACGGAAGAGTAATACGATACATTAGATACAAATCAGAATACATCACTGGAATCATCGAATGCTGAAAGCAGAATAGATGGCTGGATCTTCAAGCAAAGCTCCAACTCCAAAGGTGAGTCACGAATACGGGTACACTCGGTCTGACCCGAGCGTAAAGCAAAACACAAAACACTCGAGTCAGGATTAACATTCTTATATCAATAAATCCAACTCAAGTGAAATAGCAACTGAAAAACAAGTAACTAAAAGGATGTTTGGAATAACCGTCCTTTAAGGATCCGTTAAACTATCTACTATGTAGTAGTGTACGATAAGTAGATAATGTCTATCAGTAATATAAGGTATCAAAATAGTGTTAAGGCGTTACCATTATCCCCCTTAACACATTTTATACAAGTGTTATAGTCTATACAGCACTGTAAACTCCACCGTAAACTAGTGGGCTATCAGGGAGTACTCCATAGGTATAACACAAAACAAATTTGTAGTGGTCGCGTATAAAGGGATACAAGTATGATAAGGCACATGAGGCAATACCCAAGGTAGTGACACTACCGTTTGCCTGATCCGGACTAGTGAGAACGCATCGCCGCAGCGATCGCAACACCGTGAAACAACACTCCCAAAATCAAGGGTGCACCAATCGACAACAAGTAATGAGTAGTTCGAAGAAGTGTGTTCACTTGAGGTAGCTGACCTCCATTGGCCCGACACGGCTCCTGTTTTAGTCATTTCCAATTTGACACAAGTGTCAAGGCTATCCATTATCGTTCTCTTTCTTCAGTCATCACGAACATCATTCCAACCACTTCATTCTGGATCACACTCCGCGTATAGTTATTAAAGTGGTTTTCGGTTTAGATAGAGAGTATATCCATAACCGATTCCGGTTCCTTTAATAACCTTCGTAATTATTACACCGATTGGTCGTTTATTTATTTCAAAACCAAATCAATTTCAATTTCAATCAGAGTTTATAAATCAACATTTCGTTTATCTTTCTAAACCAATTTCCATAATTTACGTTTCAAAACTTCCAAATTACCATTTCAAAATCTCATAATACAATTTCAAATTTTATTTAAAACGATTCAAATATTGATTCAAGTTTGTATATAAGTTTCATTCCGAAATCATTTAAATAAATTTTATTTAACATTCAAATCAATTTAAACTCATTTATCGATTTCATTCAATATTCGTTAAGTTACTTTATCATTCAAAACAATTTCTATTAAATTTCCAATTCATTAAATCAATTCTTAAGTTCAACTTCATTAAATCAAAATTTACAATTTTTGTAACGTCCCTGAAATTTCGACTTTCGAAAATTCAACATCGATACTCACTTTATCGACTGCTGAGCCATCGAATGCCGGAAACCCGAAAAGTTATGGTTTTAAGAAAGAAGAAAAAGGTAGAAGAAGAAGATAGAAGAATAACAACAGAACAACATCAGACAGAAAACAATATCAGAATCTTACCCATCGCAGCGGAACAATATATAATAGATAAACACTAGTCTTTTAAAACAAAGGACTATATCAGTTTATACATACATCAATCATCAGAGTAAATATACAACAATGGACAGTTATATAAACTAGTCCTCATACAGAATACACAGCGGAATAAAATAATATCAGATACAAATACTACGTCTCGTCGTCCAGCTTATCTCCAAAGCTCCAGAATATCCAGATAACCTGATAATCTAACTCTAGACTGCCCGTGTGGAAATTGGTGGGCACCCAGAGTTTAGAAGGGAAACAATAAACTCCGAGTCAGTCATGGTGACTGGTGTGAGATCGTAAAACAGTTATTCTTTAAAATAAACAACAGGATAATTTTAAAGTCAATTCGAAATGCTTTTGGAAAATGAAACTACCATAAGACCTCCCACCACACACACAATGCAAACGCAGACTTGGAGGAGATTTCTTCTTATGTTAGTCAAAGATGCTTACTACGAAAAAATCAAATTCTTTTTGATATTATTATTAGTGCATAGTGGAAAACATTTCGAAAGTATAATATAAATCTTAGCCAGCATAGGTACCATTATATTATGCCTGCTATAGCTGCCTCCTGAGGAGACAGGTTATACAATTGAAATCGTAAAGGCTCGTATTGTTTCTTTGGATTTCCAACAAATGGTCAGGCTAAGGAACTTCCTATCCACGATGGGTACGTCCCTGGAATAGACGACCCGAGAACCTAACCGGATCTCTGCCAACACAAGGCCGGGTTACCTCTGCAAAAATAGGTAACTACTGACACGCGTATGCCATCCCCCGATCGTCACCGATCTTCCCGAGGATCCCCGATTTCCAACAAACCACAAAGTAATAATAACTGTGCAGCAACCACAGAGGTTAAGTATCTGGGCTCCATACCATGATACCACCTTTATCCAGAAGGAATGACATACACTAAGGGGCGCTACTCCCTAGAACCTTGCCGCATTCGTCCTGTTTCGACCATTTCCGGGGTGTGAGGCTCGTCGAAGTCTCGTCCACAAAGCTACGCTTTCTATAAAAAGCCCTGCTTCGGGTCAAACAAAATGATCAACCTATGATCACAAAGATATAAGATCAAACAAATGATCATATCGCAAATGATCAAACACTGATCATTTCACAGCAACACTCAGTATGCCACGTTACCAAATCGGGATATATTGCTGATAAATTTCAACTACATAACCTCTGAGCTCGTACGTCTCAGAGAAGGGTGTTAAGCTAAGAGAATAAATTCTCCGCCACCAACAGAAATGTATTTGAAAGAAATCAGCTTTATATCTCAAATTGTAACGTCAGACACACAATCCATACAAGTCTGTTCCGGGATCGAACAGAACCGAAGGCACTTCTCACGAAGCCCTTGCATATCCGGATAATTTCCTAATCACGTCAGGACTTCCCGTCACTAAGGGTGATAAAACCTCTAAACCGAAGATCAGTCGGTGTAGAGTAACTCGACGGTAATCCTTCCGTTTTCAAAAATATCCGGTCTTCAACACCGGTCTTCAAAATGCGATTCATAACGACGTATCACATATTCGGAATGGGTTATACGACCCCATGGTCCTTTCCCGGTTAACCCGAATAGTGAGCGTATATTTAAAAACAAGTGTGGCATTCAAATTCATCCAATTCACAACAAATACCTATCTAAAGGTAATTATTGATAGTCGGTTATTTAACTATCAATAAAGATGCGCAACATCATCAGATTCCAAATAATTTTCCAAATTATTTAATCTTCCAAAATATCTTTATTAGATATTAAATTTCCACACTTAATCATTTGAAAACAATTTCAAATCAATTTTCACATTTCATTTGAAAACAATTTCAAATCAATTTCCACATTTCATTTTATCTTTGAAGATAAAATCTCAAAACAGTTCATTTCATATTGGGAAAAGCATTTCCATACTTATTTTAAAAATAAGTAATTCACAAATCATTTATTTTCAACACTTAGAAAATATTCGATATACTTAAAATCAAAATTAAGTATATATCTCATTCTTTAAGGAAATCATTCTTAAATCACATTTATTTGAGTCAAAACGAATGTTGCGTAAAACATAGTTACGACGACTCAAAATCATTAGTATAGGGATTCAGAATTAAGATAGATATATAAATCCCAATACTATATAAAAACATTTCCTTTCGGAAATCATTTACTATAACAACAGTGTTATAGTCCACCATTTCCTTAAGTTTCTCGAAAACGTCTATTTCAACAATAAATGTTGAAATCTATGGTTTCGATTCACAACACATTTTAAAACACCTTTAAAAATGTTTAACTTCATCTTTAAAATATTACTTCTTCAAAAATGAATCCATTTTACTTAACAATATATTCACTGTCCAAAATCGTGAATAAAATTTACTTAAACCCATTTCAATCATTCCTACACATTTTTATTTCAATAAAAATTCGCTATTCAAAATCGTGAATATATCTTCTTAAATAATCTTCTATACTAAATTTATCACATTCAATCTATTTTCGAATTTATAAGCACATTTATAAATTCTATTTCTCTTTTTAATAACAACTTCGTCTTATAAACCTTCTTTTATCAACTTCTATACTTAACTTATCAAAATAAATGACTTTGGGTTCATAAACAACTTTTATAAATTTTAATTCCATTTATAAAAGCTTCAATACCAAATCAATTTCAATGTTGATTTCTAATTTTATTTTCAACGTTCGAATAAAATTTCCACATTGATTTCTCAAAAATTCATTTCTAAATATTTAAATCAATTACAGATTGATTTCAAATTTTATTTATCACTACTAAATAAATTCCTTATTGAATTCATTTTACATTGATTTCACAACTTATTTTAATTTACCAATTAAATTTCAAACTGAATTTCCAACTTATCTTCTTTTAAATAAATTCCTTTTTTAAGAAAATAAATTTCAGTCGTTTCTTTCAATTTATTTAGAAATCCAGATTTTTAATTAATTTCCTCAATTTAAAATCACTATTATACGAAATTCATTTATTTAACATCTTCACTTTATTCTGGAAATAAATGCGATAAGATTATAAAAATTAACTTTTTATACTTTAAAATCCCTTTCTTCGAATTTATTAAATTTCTAAAATTAAATTCACTTAGAAATTTCTATTCTGATTTCCAAAAATTCAATTTCGTTTATTTCTGGAATCCAATGATATTAAACATCCATTCAGCTAAATTTTAGCTTTCAACAATTTCCAGACATCAAGTCAATAACATCAATAATCATTTACAGATTATCACATCACAGAAGAAATAAATTCAATCAATGTGAGGGGTCCAGTTGGATCCCTCCAACCTGTTTCCCTGCATCCAAAGACGTCAGCACAATACCAATTCCGCTCCAGTACGGAATTATCGCGGTATATAGGTTTTTATAAATCCGCTTACTAACGGCGCAATAGGGTCTCATCCGCTATACGAGGCGGGAAATCATCAATCCAATATATACATATGCCAATATGTATATACTGCTATATATATAAATATATCCTAAAATATCTAATAGCACAATCAAACAAAATCAATCAATAACTGAAAATTCCACTTTTCAATTGAGTGAGAAAATCTCACCTTAGCTTTTTATTCGCAATCCATTTCCATCTTGACTCGATTTCTTGATTTATACCTTATATAAATATATACAAAGTTTATCAATATTCGAATTAAATTGAACTTTTAAATTTTCATTTGGTAAATTTTAGTTATCCAATGGTTTTGTTTTAAAACAAATTTCAATTATTAAATTTGAAATTAAAATTCTTATCTGATAAATTAAATTAGTCAAATTATCTGTTAAACCAATTTTTCCCTTACCAATTAAATTAGATCGAATAAATAAATTTCCATTTTCTAAATCTTATACATATATATTAACTTCTGTTTTACAGTTTATATTGATTTATATACTTTTATTGTATACATATTCCCATATATTCATATATATAGATATATAAATTTAAATCAAGGAAATATCTTACTGTAAAATTAAATACAGAGTTATATATAAAATTTTCCTTTATATATAAACAAAATTTTCATTTAAACATGAATATATAAAAACAGTACATAACTTCATTTAAATTACAAAATCATTTTGCCTTACAGTAAACATATATATTATTTCCATACTGTTGACTACATTTTTTATAAATACAAGACAGAAATTCCATTTTACTGTTTTTATTCATTTTCCTTTTTCAACTTACATGAATAAGTATAAATAAATTAAATAGAGAAAATACCTTACTGTAAACACCCAGACTATTGTTCGACAATCCCAGTGAACATCTCGACCTCGCGACCCCCACCTTGCTCGACTTCGACCACGCCTCGAGCCACTGTACCACCCAGCTTCGAACCTTAGTCGACCCCGACTTCTGGCCTCATCGACATCGTGAAACCCTTGCTCGAACGTGCTATCGTACGCACATGACCACTGAAACCAATCGCCACCCTTCCAGTCGACGGCGAACACACCTTCATCATGAAGTCGCTCCATTTTCGAATGCTAACCAAATCTGCTGCCCATACATCTGCGTGCTTCCACGAACTTCCAATTCCAACTTCGAGTCGTCCCTCACCTCATCGCCGCCACCGGCGAACTCGACTTCCTCCATTCGCGACAACAGCAAAGACACGTGAGGCCTGAACGCGATTTCGAATCGTGTGACCATCTCATAGCTAGACATCGTGACTCGTCTCGATTTAAAAATCGACGAAATGCCCCTCTTGTATTCTCGAGTTCGAAGATTTGATTTAAGGGATAATTCGTTCTTGAATGGAAAGAGGGGAACAAGGGATTTCGTTCGAATGAGGTGGAGAGGGATAACGAGAAAAGAAAATCGTGGCCATTTTTTTTTTTATCTCGTTCTGCTTTGATTTGAAACCAGGGAGAGGACGAATTTAAAATTGAACAAAGAATGATTTACACGATGAATTTCGTGATTCTCGGCTGAAACAAAGGTCGCGATTTAAGGCGTGTTTTAAGGAAAGAAAGTTGATGTTGACCAAAGTATATAAATTTATATTTAAATTCGAATTCGAATAAATTTCGATGCGTTTACACGTCGCGTGCTCACATATAAACACCGAAAATTACGAAAATTGAAATCCGGCAATAATACAACATTCCGGACCCAATGGAACTGGTTTCGTCGAATTCCGAGACTGTTCGAAAAATGACTACTTTTAAATATCGATTCGAACTATAAAATTCCAAACTGAACAATTCACTCCCAAATTCGATTCTGAAGCTTCTGTTATCTTCAGAAATATAAATACGGATTTTTAAAAGCCTTCGAAATATTTTTCTTCAACTTTAAATTGAATATTCAAATTTTTATTCAACTTCAATCGATTAAATTTTATAATTTAATCGTCAAATTCAAAGTTATATTCGGATTCAAATTAAATCACCGTTCAAATATTTAAAATAAATTAAATATTTTCAATTTAATTCGTTCGAAATTCCGGGTCGTTACAGACTTCCCTCCTTAAAAGAATTTCGTCCTCGAAATTACAAGTTAGGAAAAATGGTCCTTAACTCGTCTACTATCTTTCAACCTCTAATAGTTTTATCAAATTTTCAAAACAAATCCTTCTACTAAAGATTCGTTATCATTTCAACCAACTTTCTAAACATTCTCATAATCTTCAAACAACATTGTTTACTTAACAATTCAAATTTAAGTTTAAATTCAAATTTTAAACTTCCAAAATTTCTCAAAAATTTTCTAACACTCGAAATTTTCGAAAAATTTCGCCAGCGTCTCCTTTGCGCGGCTAATACGGTACGACTACAAAACGTCCCTACGGACTCTCAGATTTCAAAAAGAAAAAGAAAAAGCCAAGCGGCTAGAGAGAAATCATCAAAAACTCATATTAAAATTCAAATACGTACCTTTTTCGAGCAATTCAAATTATCTTCGAAATTAAATTCCAATTCCTGTATATCCTACTAGCCATAATATCTAGTTGCATATATTCAAACCATTTCGTACATTCAATTTCAAAATTTTCAATATAACTGCTTATATCATCTTTAAGTTCGTTATTGAAGTTATATGTATTCATTTTCTTTCAATTTTTCATTTCAAATTCCATTTGAATTCAATTTACACTTTACAATTTCCTATCTGAGTTAAATTCATCATTCAATTCAATTTGGGTTCTCATTTCTATCAAATTTCAAATATTTTATAAGTCTTTGACTTATTTACATTTCGATTTATCAAATCGTTTATACATTCACTTACAATTGTAAATTCCATTGATTTGAAAATTTATTTCTACTTACTTGAATTTATCTTTAAGTTCGAACCATCTCTTTTCATTTAGCTCACAATTCAAGTTTCAATTTAATTAATTCAACTTCCATTTCATGAATTTATTAATTATCAAGGTGGCTTGTTCGGATTCCATCCATATTTCAATTTACAATTCCAATTGATAAAATCATTTATACATTCACATTTACAATTTCATTTCATTAATGAATTTTACCTTTAATTATATTTTCTGGAATTCTATTTTCATTTATAAATCACATTTACAATTCATATTTACCATTTTATTCATATATGAATTCATTTCTTTATATTTCAACTCACATTTATAAATTTCATTCGTTAAATGGATTTTTATTTAAACTTTAAACTTCAAACTTTACAAGTTATCAACTTATTTCTTATTTCATAAATATTTTAAATAGGATT
Source organism: Allium fistulosum (assembly GCA_030737815.1). Classification (NCBI taxonomy): domain Eukaryota; kingdom Viridiplantae; phylum Streptophyta; class Magnoliopsida; order Asparagales; family Amaryllidaceae; genus Allium; species Allium fistulosum. Next base: position 414,979,141 of record CM060906.1, read on the forward strand.
CCAGAGTCTTTTCAACTTTTCAAAAAATCATTTTGAAAACAATTCAAATCATCCTTTGAACTTTCAAAACAAAACCCCACTTTTCAAACAACTTCCTTTTAAAATAATTTGGCAGCAATTTCTCTTTTGGAAACCCGAAAATGAACATCGATGATGCTGCAGTCATTACCGAAGTTATTTTCCAGCGACCGAAAAGAGTTTAGAGCTTTTATCTCTCCAAAATACTTTTCAAACCTTTGAAATTCATTTTCAAATCAAAAAGAAATTAAACTTTCCAAATCTCCAAAATTTACAAACTCCTTTCAAAACATTTCCAAAAACTTCACTGGAATTCCGTTTTAAATTACAATTCACATTTATAATTTATATTCTCAAATTTCATTTGTATGTGAATTTATTTCTTAACTTTGGAGTTATGATTTGAATTTCTTATTCAGTTTCAATAGTAATGATAACATTTCAATATCATCACTTTCCTAACAACCAAACATCCATATATTATGATAATTCATAGAAAATCATTTCTTTTCTATACAAAAATAGTTTTGGGCAAAATTATTTCATTCACCCTATTTAAAACAATACTATGTCGTCTTGCCTCGTTTAAGTGTTTAGAAATCCCTATCGATACTACGGCGTCCCACATACCGACCAAAATTCATAAACATCTCAACGGATAAGCAAACACAATATAAAACATTTTTATATTCACTAACAAATACGCACTCGTATCTATTATTACACTCAACTCATTCTAGAGTACTACTGACTCTATCTCTAATGAGTAACACCCAACAGAGCAGGGTTGTCGCTTAACCATATGCTCTGATACCACTTGTAACGTCCCTGAAATTTCGACTTTCGAAAATTCAACATCGATACTCACTTTATCGACTGCTGAGCCATCGAATGCCGGAAACCCGAAAAGTTATGGTTTTAAGAAAGAAGAAAAAGGTAGAAGAAGAAGATAGAAGAATAACAACAGAACAACATCAGACAGAAAACAATATCAGAATCTTACCCATCGCAGCGGAACAATATATAATAGATAAACACTAGTCTTTTAAAACAAAGGACTATATCAGTTTATACATACATCAATCATCAGAGTAAATATACAACAATGGACAGTTATATAAACTAGTCCTCATACAGAATACACAGCGGAATAAAATAATATCAGATACAAATACTACGTCTCGTCGTCCAGCTTATCTCCAAAGCTCCAGAATATCCAGATAACCTGATAATCTAACTCTAGACTGCCCGTGTGGAAATTGGTGGGCACCCAGAGTTTAGAAGGGAAACAATAAACTCCGAGTCAGTCATGGTGACTGGTGTGAGATCGTAAAACAGTTATTCTTTAAAATAAACAACAGGATAATTTTAAAGTCAATTCGAAATGCTTTTGGAAAATGAAACTACCATAAGACCTCCCACCACACACACAATGCAAACGCAGACTTGGAGGAGATTTCTTCTTATGTTAGTCAAAGATGCTTACTACGAAAAAATCAAATTCTTTTTGATATTATTATTAGTGCATAGTGGAAAACATTTCGAAAGTATAATATAAATCTTAGCCAGCATAGGTACCATTATATTATGCCTGCTATAGCTGCCTCCTGAGGAGACAGGTTATACAATTGAAATCGTAAAGGCTCGTATTGTTTCTTTGGATTTCCAACAAATGGTCAGGCTAAGGAACTTCCTATCCACGATGGGTACGTCCCTGGAATAGACGACCCGAGAACCTAACCGGATCTCTGCCAACACAAGGCCGGGTTACCTCTGCAAAAATAGGTAACTACTGACACGCGTATGCCATCCCCCGATCGTCACCGATCTTCCCGAGGATCCCCGATTTCCAACAAACCACAAAGTAATAATAACTGTGCAGCAACCACAGAGGTTAAGTATCTGGGCTCCATACCATGATACCACCTTTATCCAGAAGGAATGACATACACTAAGGGGCGCTACTCCCTAGAACCTTGCCGCATTCGTCCTGTTTCGACCATTTCCGGGGTGTGAGGCTCGTCGAAGTCTCGTCCACAAAGCTACGCTTTCTATAAAAAGCCCTGCTTCGGGTCAAACAAAATGATCAACCTATGATCACAAAGATATAAGATCAAACAAATGATCATATCGCAAATGATCAAACACTGATCATTTCACAGCAACACTCAGTATGCCACGTTACCAAATCGGGATATATTGCTGATAAATTTCAACTACATAACCTCTGAGCTCGTACGTCTCAGAGAAGGGTGTTAAGCTAAGAGAATAAATTCTCCGCCACCAACAGAAATGTATTTGAAAGAAATCAGCTTTATATCTCAAATTGTAACGTCAGACACACAATCCATACAAGTCTGTTCCGGGATCGAACAGAACCGAAGGCACTTCTCACGAAGCCCTTGCATATCCGGATAATTTCCTAATCACGTCAGGACTTCCCGTCACTAAGGGTGATAAAACCTCTAAACCGAAGATCAGTCGGTGTAGAGTAACTCGACGGTAATCCTTCCGTTTTCAAAAATATACGGTCTTCAACACCGGTCTTCAAAATGCGATTCATAACGACGTATCACATATTCGGAATGGGTTATACGACCCCATGGTCCTTTCCCGGTTAACCCGAATAGTGAGCGTATATTTAAAAACAAGTGTGGCATTCAAATTCATCCAATTCACAACAAATACCTATCTAAAGGTAATTATTGATAGTCGGTTATTTAACTATCAATAAAGATGCGCAACATCATCAGATTCCAAATAATTTTCCAAATTATTTAATCTTCCAAAATATCTTTATTAGATATTAAATTTCCACACTTAATCATTTGAAAACAATTTCAAATCAATTTTCACATTTCATTTGAAAACAATTTCAAATCAATTTCCACATTTCATTTTATCTTTGAAGATAAAATCTCAAAACAGTTCATTTCATATTGGGAAAAGCATTTCCATACTTATTTTAAAAATAAGTAATTCACAAATCATTTATTTTCAACACTTAGAAAATATTCGATATACTTAAAATCAAAATTAAGTATATATCTCATTCTTTAAGGAAATCATTCTTAAATCACATTTATTTGAGTCAAAACGAATGTTGCGTAAAACATAGTTACGACGACTCAAAATCATTAGTATAGGGATTCAGAATTAAGATAGATATATAAATCCCAATACTATATAAAAACATTTCCTTTCGGAAATCATTTACTATAACAACAGTGTTATAGTCCACCATTTCCTTAAGTTTCTCGAAAACGTCTATTTCAACAATAAATGTTGAAATCTATGGTTTCGATTCACAACACATTTTAAAACACCTTTAAAAATGTTTAACTTCATCTTTAAAATATTACTTCTTCAAAAATGAATCCATTTTACTTAACAATATATTCACTGTCCAAAATCGTGAATAAAATTTACTTAAACCCATTTCAATCATTCCTACACATTTTTATTTCAATAAAAATTCGCTATTCAAAATCGTGAATATATCTTCTTAAATAATCTTCTATACTAAATTTATCACATTCAATCTATTTTCGAATTTATAAGCACATTTATAAATTCTATTTCTCTTTTTAATAACAACTTCGTCTTATAAACCTTCTTTTATCAACTTCTATACTTAACTTATCAAAATAAATGACTTTGGGTTCATAAACAACTTTTATAAATTTTAATTCCATTTATAAAAGCTTCAATACCAAATCAATTTCAATGTTGATTTCTAATTTTATTTTCAACGTTCGAATAAAATTTCCACATTGATTTCTCAAAAATTCATTTCTAAATATTTAAATCAATTACAGATTGATTTCAAATTTTATTTATCACTACTAAATAAATTCCTTATTGAATTCATTTTACATTGATTTCACAACTTATTTTAATTTACCAATTAAATTTCAAACTGAATTTCCAACTTATCTTCTTTTAAATAAATTCCTTTTTTAAGAAAATAAATTTCAGTCGTTTCTTTCAATTTATTTAGAAATCCAGATTTTTAATTAATTTCCTCAATTTAAAATCACTATTATACGAAATTCATTTATTTAACATCTTCACTTTATTCTGGAAATAAATGCGATAAGATTATAAAAATTAACTTTTTATACTTTAAAATCCCTTTCTTCGAATTTATTAAATTTCTAAAATTAAATTCACTTAGAAATTTCTATTCTGATTTCCAAAAATTCAATTTCGTTTATTTCTGGAATCCAATGATATTAAACATCCATTCAGCTAAATTTTAGCTTTCAACAATTTCCAGACATCAAGTCAATAACATCAATAATCATTTACAGATTATCACATCACAGAAGAAATAAATTCAATCAATGTGAGGGGTCCAGTTGGATCCCTCCAACCTGTTTCCCTGCATCCAAAGACGTCAGCACAATACCAATTCCGCTCCAGTACGGAATTATCGCGGTATATAGGTTTTTATAAATCCGCTTACTAACGGCGCAATAGGGTCTCATCCGCTATACGAGGCGGGAAATCATCAATCCAATATATACATATGCCAATATGTATATACTGCTATATATATAAATATATCCTAAAATATCTAATAGCACAATCAAACAAAATCAATCAATAACTGAAAATTCCACTTTTCAATTGAGTGAGAAAATCTCACCTTAGCTTTTTATTCGCAATCCATTTCCATCTTGACTCGATTTCTTGATTTATACCTTATATAAATATATACAAAGTTTATCAATATTCGAATTAAATTGAACTTTTAAATTTTCATTTGGTAAATTTTAGTTATCCAATGGTTTTGTTTTAAAACAAATTTCAATTATTAAATTTGAAATTAAAATTCTTATCTGATAAATTAAATTAGTCAAATTATCTGTTAAACCAATTTTTCCCTTACCAATTAAATTAGATCGAATAAATAAATTTCCATTTTCTAAATCTTATACATATATATTAACTTCTGTTTTACAGTTTATATTGATTTATATACTTTTATTGTATACATATTCCCATATATTCATATATATAGATATATAAATTTAAATCAAGGAAATATCTTACTGTAAAATTAAATACAGAGTTATATATAAAATTTTCCTTTATATATAAACAAAATTTTCATTTAAACATGAATATATAAAAACAGTACATAACTTCATTTAAATTACAAAATCATTTTGCCTTACAGTAAACATATATATTATTTCCATACTGTTGACTACATTTTTTATAAATACAAGACAGAAATTCCATTTTACTGTTTTTATTCATTTTCCTTTTTCAACTTACATGAATAAGTATAAATAAATTAAATAGAGAAAATACCTTACTGTAAACACCCAGACTATTGTTCGACAATCCCAGTGAACATCTCGACCTCGCGACCCCCACCTTGCTCGACTTCGACCACGCCTCGAGCCACTGTACCACCCAGCTTCGAACCTTAGTCGACCCCGACTTCTGGCCTCATCGACATCGTGAAACCCTTGCTCGAACGTGCTATCGTACGCACATGACCACTGAAACCAATCGCCACCCTTCCAGTCGACGGCGAACACACCTTCATCATGAAGTCGCTCCATTTTCGAATGCTAACCAAATCTGCTGCCCATACATCTGCGTGCTTCCACGAACTTCCAATTCCAACTTCGAGTCGTCCCTCACCTCATCGCCGCCACTGGCGAACTCGACTTCCTCCATTCGCGACAACAGCAAAGACACGTGAGGCCTGAACGCGATTTCGAATCGTGTGACCATCTCATAGCTAGACATCGTGACTCGTCTCGATTTAAAAATCGACGAAATGCCCCTCTTGTATTCTCGAGTTCGAAGATTTGATTTAAGGGATAATTCGTTCTTGAATGGAAAGAGGGGAACAAGGGATTTCGTTCGAATGAGGTGGAGAGGGATAACGAGAAAAGAAAATCGTGGCCATTTTTTTTTTTATCTCGTTCTGCTTTGATTTGAAACCAGGGAGAGGACGAATTTAAAATTGAACAAAGAATGATTTACACGATGAATTTCGTGATTCTCGGCTGAAACAAAGGTCGCGATTTAAGGCGTGTTTTAAGGAAAGAAAGTTGATGTTGACCAAAGTATATAAATTTATATTTAAATTCGAATTCGAATAAATTTCGATGCGTTTACACGTCGCGTGCTCACATATAAACACCGAAAATTACGAAAATTGAAATCCGGAAATAATACAACATTCCGGACCCAATGGAACTGGTTTCGTCGAATTCCGAGACTGTTCGAAAAATGACTACTTTTAAATATCGATTCGAACTATAAAATTCCAAACTGAACAATTCACTCCCAAATTCGATTCTGAAGCTTCTGTTATCTTCAGAAATATAAATACGGATTTTTAAAAGCCTTCGAAATATTTTTCTTCAACTTTAAATTGAATATTCAAATTTTTATTCAACTTCAATCGATTAAATTTTATAATTTAATCGTCAAATTCAAAGTTATATTCGGATTCAAATTAAATCACCGTTCAAATATTTAAAATAAATTAAATATTTTCAATTTAATTCGTTCGAAATTCCGGGTCGTTACAATTTTGAATTAAACTAAATTCGTCAAATCAATTCTTTCAATTACAAGTCTTACATTAATTCCAAAAATATCACATTTTCATTTCTTGTTAAAGAAATTCCATTTCACTTATTTACTTTCTTAAATAATTTTCCAAAAACTTACTTAATCAAGAAATCTCAATTTCAATTATTTACGAAGTAAAATTCACTTATTCAAAAGTTCAATTTTACTTATTAAAGAGTTCAATTCAATTTAATCATTAAATAATCCAATCTTATTTAATTATTAAATTATTCAAAACGTAATTATTAAATAATTTTCAAAGTTTAATAATTTCAAACTTAACTATAATTTCAAACTTAATTATTAAATCATTTCAAAGTTTAATAATTTCAAACTTAATTATAATTTCAAACTTAATTATTAAATCATTTCAAAGTTTAATAATTTCAAACTTAATTATAATTTCAAACTTAATTCAATAATTTCTCAAATTAAACAACATTCTTTCATCAACTACATTTTTAATATTTTGTTTCAGATTATTAAATATTAACATTTTCCTTTCATTAAAATTTAAATTTCAACTTCATTTCAAAACCATATTATTTATTCAAATAAAATCTTTGTTTTATTTTTAAATCAAATTATTGACCAATCGGGTTTTATTTAATTCTCTATCCTAGGTCAAAGTTCAATTTGGGTATTTATCATTTCAACCCGATTCCAATTCAATTCAAAATCAAAACATAGCAAAGGGAACTTGTAGTGTGATAACTGGGATGGTGTCAAAGTAAATAAACAAGCAATAACAACAATCAATATCAATCCAATAATCAATTCAAATAATCCCGAAATAACCGTATTAATTCGCATTGTTATTTGTATGAATTAATATAATTATCTTTAGAATCTACACTATCATTTCATGTAGATTAAAGATTTTTACACTACTATTTATACGGTTCTTCAATTGTCATTCGATTTCAATTTTAACACTACAACAATTAATCAAATATACGTTCAATGGTTCAAAGTGTAATTATCACTATTCTACATGTCAATTAATTTAACAATTAAAAGGGGTCATATTCAACTAATCAAATTTAACATATAAATCAGTTTTAAAATCGTTAACTATCCTATATCCATTTCAATTTGGCATACTATTTATCATTTAACACTAACAATTTAACGTCCAATATAAACATCAACAATAAATCAATTATCAGCCAAACTGTATTGTCATCACATAAATAATTAACAGATAATGGTGTAAGATGTCACAGGTGAACTGATACAGGTAATAGCATATATAATAGTGTAATTAACTAACAACAGTAAATTTCAATTGTCGTTTCAATTGAAATCAAATTTAATAAATAAAAGAACGTTAGTCGTGAGTGATTGCTCACCTTTCGAGGTTAGAGAAGATAGACACTAATACAGAAGCGAATTGTGGATCCAAACACGAATTCCAAAGTGAAACAAAATGGGCATGGATTCAATGGATAGAGCTGATAAATAGAAATCGATGAGAACAGTCAAATTAGCTTGATATAACTGTAACTAATATCTATATTATATACATATGTTTACAAAAATCAATTTTAGTAACATATACAAAAACTATGTATAAAATTTCAAATCAATACATATTTTAAAATAACATATCGTACCCAAAATCTTATATAAATTGAAATTTTCATTTTCAAACTATATATATATATTACAGTATATGTATGCAGACCTAAATATGTAGACTTCATATATAATAACATATGCAGACTATAACAAGATGCATGCTTTTTCATATGCAAACACAATAAATGTCTGGGCTAAACATATATGCAAACTTACCTGAACACCCTGTCCTATAGACCCACATACATTAGATATATATAGCTAATGTATGATACAATCTATGTTACCTTATATAAAACTAACACATAAAGTTTGTCGAAATTCTGTATATACTTTGTACAAATTAAAACGCATGTTAAAGTTTAATATCAATAATTTAAACTTATACTCATGGGAAAAACAAAAGGAACCCAGATATTAATACTCTATTCAACACAAATGCAGACAGACCAATGTATATACAATACAAATACCCAACAGTTTGTACAAACTCATACAGCAAAGCTATGCGAATTATATTTATCAACAAGATAACAAATAGGTGCATGCATATAAAAAAAAATTCATATAAACAGGGGCTTATAAACTAAAAAGTACTTAAAGTACCTAAACAGCAAATCATATAAAAAATATATTTGTATACAAAGTGTCATATATATATATATATATACTATTCTTGAAAGTACTTAAACAGTATAACATATGTATACTATTCCTTCTAGACTACTATATATATTTATAGCTTACATACAATAAGGTAATGCTTCTTCTAGAATATAATATATATATATACCATCAACTTACAGAACAAATCTAACCTTTTTATAAAATACATTATACTGTATACAATATAAAACTGTATACTTAATACTTTCTCAACTTTATAAACTAAAAAAAATCTTATATAACTAAGCATATATATAAACAGCATTATAAACTAGCACATAGTACAAATAGCACCTATATCCTTTATATTGTTCGTACTATAAACCACTAGCTAAGTTATTATATACCTACCTATAAAACTACACTGTCACGCTTATATACAACATATAAAAGTTTATATAACAACATACATGCAGACCTAACAATAAGCAAACTACACTTATAACATATAAAACGTAAAATAACACTTATATAAATTATATATATATACAAACTTATATATATACCTTTTTATAGAAACGCATGACAAGAGTAAGCTAGTGATGGGTCAGCACTTGCAAGTGATTGAGGATGTTAGCATAGAGGTCGGCTGCCGCGACTGCTGTGCACGCACGGAAGGAGAATGTTGGTTGAAGGTGGGGACAGGCGAGGCTTCCCGTGATGATGGTTGCGTGGGTTGCGTGGATAAGGAGGAGGAGGGGCTTCTCGGCTGGGGTACTTGGTCAGGTGGACGCTACTTGCTGTGGTGGAGGCCGATGGGGAGAAAGGCTGTATGCGTGAGAGAGAGGAGAGAAGTGGTGGGGTTGGAGGGAAGTGCACGGTTAGTGGGGAAGGAGGCCGAGGTTGAGGCGGTTCGCGGTCATGTAGGCTGCTGACGTGGGCAGAGGCCGAGAGAATGGAAGTAGATGTGAGATGGACGGTGGGAAGCAAGGTTCAGGCTGAGGAGGTTAGTGGGTGGACACGGGCTGATCTTGAGATGTTAAGGCGGAGGACAGTGGTAGGTTTGGCAATGGCTGTCGAGGTTGGGGATGGGTGGTCGGCTATTGTTGCTTGGTGCTTGGGTCCGGAATTGAGATGCATAAAGATGGGCAAGGCAAATATGAATTTGAGTTATAATATTTGTTTTGCAGAAGAAAAGTGAAAAGATGAGATGGGGAGGAAATGAGGAGCCAGTGGAACAAATCTTGAAAAGAAAGGAACAGAACGCATGCTAGCAAATAAATGTAGCACTAAATTTTGTAAGCATGGAAACAAAGCTAAAGTTAGAGTAAATTCTGAAAAGCAAAGGTCACGCTGTTGAATTCAAGAAGATATAAATGCTAGTGGCTATTGGATTACACGTAGGATAACGAAAAGTCTCAGAGCAGATTGTAACCGGCTACCGATACGGTAGGCGTTACGCAAAGTGCAACGTACAACGGAACTCCGAATTTGACAATCTAATATACCGTAGAGATCAGCACGACGAGACGATCAAAATGGTATATAGAAATCAGTGGTACGATTGAATTATAAAAATTCGAATTTTTCTACTACGGAAAATGCAAGAAAAACACTGAAAAATAAGATCGACGGAGCCAAAGATGTCCGAATTTAGAAAACCGACAAACTGACATCTTGCTCAAAAGATGGTTTAGAATTTCCTATGTAAAAATATTTAGGTTTCGGAAACATTTTATTTTCATCACTTTTTAACTGATTAAATTGAAGTAAATTTACGCGCGAAATAAACTTTCATAATTTCGGACGAAAATTTACCAGTTGCTATGTTTAACTAGACGTATACCAAATATCAAATTTATATTTCAAAATTTTATCGTTTAAAATTTCGAAAAATTTCAACTAATTACGTTATTAAAACAGTTGAAATTTACGGGTCGTTACACTCTCCCCCCACTCAAAACTTTTCTTCCCCGAAAAGGAACGAGGTAGGAGAATAGAAACAACCAGAAAGAAAAACAGATTTGAAATACAAAATAACAATTAATTTAAACCATATAAATTCAAATTTAAATTAATTGATATTCAATAATTGATTTAATCCATTTGATTTCACTAAAATCAATCTCAACTATTTCTAAATTCATTATCTTATCATCCCATTTTTTTAAATTTACAATTTCTAAAACCATAAATTTGAATAGTCTTTTATTATAATCATATTTTCTTCAACAATTTTAAATTCTTCTTTATTCCAATTACTATTAAATTTATTCTACTTAATAAATCTACTCACATATATTTAACCCATATACATTAATTTAAAACATAAAAGTTTCGATTTAAATTAATTTACATCTATTAATTTCTTTTAAATTCAAGGTATTTTCATATGTTGATCAAATTTAAATTTATTAATTCTTTCAAAACAAATTTTTTCATTATTAACTGAGTTTACTTATTATCCTATCTAACTCTATTAACATCTTTATAATCCAAATTTATTGTATAACATTTATTATAAACACACAAATTTTATTTACAAATTCAATTTATCTTATATATTATCCAATTACATATTCGACTTCTGAATGATTTAGGTAAGTTGTATTAGAATGCAGTTGAATAATATACAGAACTGTAGCAAAGCTACAGAATGGTTTCTCCACTTCGAAACTCGAAAATGAATGTCGATGATGCGGCCGCCATCACCGAAATTATTTTCCAGCGACAAAGAGAAGAGCACTGATTTCAACATTTTAAAATTCTTTGGAAACGATTTTTATTCGAAAATACTTCCAATAATATATACTTTAAAATTTTAAAACCAAATTCGAAATCACCGGAAACTAAATTCTCAAATTTCTGAATTAAATTCATTTCAAATTCCAAATCAATTTATAAACCGTATTTATAAATTTATTTAGAACAATAAATGATAATCAAATATTATCATTTCAAACAAACAATTTAATTTACCTATTAAATTCCAGAAATTTTTTACTTATATTTTCACAATATAATCAAACAAATTTATTTCATTTTCCAAATTTGAAAATAATATTGTGTCAGTTTGCTCTGTTCAAGTGTTTTGAGAAATCTTATCGATAGCGTTGATCAGACGAATCGATCGGAAACCCAAATCAACATCAACAACTCAAACAACACAACATATATTAAAACATTTAAATATTAATTTACAAATACACTTCCTCGCTCGACTATACAAGAATAGATTTCAAGCAAAGATAGAGATTCAAATTTGATGGACTCAAATCAAAGAGAATTTCGATTCGAAAATAAGTTCGAAACAAAGATATGATGATTAAATAACAACGTAGAAAGATTGATAAGTTTATATAAATCACGGGCAATCTTAACCGGGCCGACCGTGACTTCAAGAATGAAATCGATGCAGAATTCCGAGGGAAAATCGGCATCAAATCTCAAGGAATAGAATTTCGACATAGCAGGAGATAGATAGCATCGTAATCCGAGGATACAGAAATCTTCGGTAAATCAATGCCTATTGTAAAGGAGTTTCACCCCTTTACAAATCATTCGAAGTTTGGCGAGACCGCCAATTCATTATAAAGATCATTCGAAGTGGAGTTATGGGACACTCCGGAATTTGAAGTAAACGAATAGTGAGGGACACGAATGGATTTGGAATCGCAGGGAACATTCCAAAATGCAAAGGAATCGAGTCAAAAGAAAGAGATTGAAAATCAAAATGAGAGTGATTCTGTAAATACATTTACCCTATATGTTGAGTTTTGCCTAGAGCTACCAAAGCTCTGATACCAACTGTAACGACCCAATATTTTGGACCATTCACATCCATTATAAGTGTATAGGTAGACACTTATGCCGGAATTGAATTGCTCAAAATACCGCGTTGTTAATTTAAATTTGGCAAAACTGAACATATACAGTAAATAAATAATCACAGATCACAGACACAGAGTAATAAATGCAGCGGAAATAAAAGAGATAGTAGTTCATGAAGCTACTATATAAATGTATAAGTTACATCAGAGTTAGAACAGATACAACGGAAGAGTAATACGATACATCAGATACAAATCAGAATACATCACTGGAATCATCGAATGCTGAAAGCAGAATAGATGGCTGGATCTTCAAGCAAAGCTCCAACTCCAAAGGTGAGTCACGAATACTGGTACACTCGGTCTGACCCGAGCGTAAAGCAAAACACAAAACACTCGAGTCAGGATTAACATTCTTATATCAATAAATCCAACTCAAGTGAAATAGCAACTGAAACACAAGTAACTCAAAGGATGTTTGGAATAACCGTCCTTTAAGGATCCGTTAAACTATCTACTATGTAGTAGTGTACGATAAGTAGATAATGTCTATCAGTAATATAAGGTATCAAAATAGTGTTAAGGCGTTACCATTATCCCCCTTAAAACATTTTATACAAGCGTTATAGTCTATACAGCACTGTAAACTCCACCGTAAACTAGTGGGCTATCAGGGAGTACTCCATAGGTATAACACAAAACAAATTCGTAGTCGTCGCGTATAAAGGGATACAAGTATGATAAGGCACATGAGGCAATACCCAAGGTAGTGACACTACCGTTTGCCTGATCCGGACTGGTGAGAACGCATCGCCGCAGCGATCGCAACACCGTGAAACAACACTCCCAAAATCAAGGGTGCACCAATCGACAACAAGTAATGAGTAGTTCGAAGAAGTGTGTTCACTTGAGGTAGCTGACCTCCATTGGCCCGACACGGCTCCTGTTTTAGTCATTTCCAATTTGACACAAGTGTCAAGGCTATCCATTATCGTTCTCTTTCTTCAGTCATCACGAACATCATTCCAACCACTTCATTCTGGATCACACTCCGCGTATAGTTATTAAAGTGGTTTTCGGTTTAGATAGAGAGTATATCCATAACCGATTCCGGTTCCTTTAATAACCTTCGTAATTATTACATCGATTGGTCGTTTATTTATTTCAAACCCAAATCAATTTCAATTTCAATCAGAGTTTATAAATCAACATTTCGTTTATCTTTCTAAACCAATTTCCATAATTTACGTTTCAAAACTTCCAAATTACCATTTCAAAATCTCATAATACAATTTCAAATTTTATTTAAAACGATTCAAATATTGATTCAAGTTCGTATATAAGTTTCATTCCGAAATCATTTAAATAAATTTTATTTAACATTCAAATCAATTTAAACTCATTTATCGATTTCATTCAATATTCGTTAAGTTACTTTATCATTCAAAACAATTTCTATTAAATTTCCAATTCATTAAATCAATTCTTAAGTTCAACTTCATTAAATCAAAATTTACAATTTTGAATTAAACTAAATTCGTCAAATCAATTCTTTCAATTACAAGTCTTACATTAATTCCAAAAATATCACATTTTCATTTCTTGTTAAAGAAATTCCATTTCACTTATTTACTTTCTTAAATAATTTTCCAAAAACTTACTTAATCAAGAAATCTCAATTTCAATTATTTACGAAGTAAAATTCACTTATTCAAAAGTTCAATTTTACTTATTAAAGAGTTCAATTCAATTTAATCATTAAATAATCCAATCTTATTTAATTATTAAATAATTCAAAACTTAATTATTAAATAATTTTCAAAGTTTAATAATTTCAAACTTAACTATAATTTCAAACTTAATTATTAAATCATTTCAAAGTTTAATAATTTCAAACTTAATTATAATTTCAAACTTAATTATTAAATCATTTCAAAGTTTAATAATTTCAAACTTAATTATAATTTCAAACTTAATTCAATAATTTCTCAAATTAAACAACATTCTTTCATCAACTACATTTTTAATATTTTGTTTCAGATTATTAAATATTAACATTTTCCTTTCATTAAAATTTAAATTTCAACTTCATTTCAAAACCATATTATTTATTCAAATAAAATCTTTGTTTTATTTTTAAATCAAATTATTGACCAATCGGGTTTTATTTAATTCTCTATCCTAGGTCAAAGTTCAATTTGGGTATTTATCATTTCAACCCGATTCCAATTCAATTCAAAATCAAAACATAGCAAAGGGAACTTGCAGTGTGATAACTGGGATGGTGTCAAAGTAAATAAACAAGCAATAACAACAATCAATATCAATCCAATAATCAATTCAAATAATCCCTAAATAACCGTATTAATTCGCATTGTTATTTGTACGAATTAATATAATTATCTCTAGAATCTACACTATCATTTCATGTAGATTAAAGATTTTTACACTACTATTTATACGGTTCTTCAATTGTCATTCGATTTCAATTTTAACACTACAACAATTAATCAAATATACGTTCAATGGTTCAAAGTGTAATTATCACTATTCTACATGTCAATTAATTTAACAATTAAAAGGGGTCATATTCAACTAATCAAATTTAACATATAAATCAGTTTTAAAATCGTTAACTATCCTATATCCATTTCAATTTGGCATACTATTTATCATTTAACACTAACAATTTAACGTCCAATATAAACATCAACAATAAATCAATTATCAGCCAAACTGTATTATCATCACATAAATAATTAACAGATAATGGTGTAAGATGTCACAGGTGAACTGATACAGGTAATAGCATATATAATAGTGTAATTAACTAACAACAGTAAATTTCAATTGTCGTTTCAATTGAAATCAAATTTAATAAATAAAAGAACGTTAATCGTGAGTGATTGCTCACCTTTCGAGGTTAGAGAAGATAGACACTAATACAGAAGCGAATTGTGGATCCAAACACGAATTCCAAAGTGAAACAAAATGGGCACGGATTCAATGGATAGAGCTGATAAATAGAAATCAATGAGAACAGTCAAATTAGCTTGATATAACTGTAACTAATATCTATATTATATACATATGTTTACAAAAATCAATTTTAGTAACATATACAAAAACTATGTATAAAATTTCAAATCAATACATATTTTAAAATAACATATCGTACCCAAAATCTTATATAAATTGGAATTTTCATTTTCAAACTATATATATATATATATTACAGTATATGTATGCAGACCTAAATATGTAGACTTCATATATAATAACATATGCAGACTATAACAAGATGCATGCTTTTTCATATGCAAACACAATAAATGTCTGGGCTAAACATATATGCAAACTTACCTGAACACCCTGTCCTATAGACCCACATACATTAGATATATATAGCTAATGTATGATACAATCTATGTTACCTTATATAAAACTAACACATAAAGTTTGTCAAATTTCTGTATATACTTTGTACAAATTAAAACGCATGTTAAAGTTTAATATCGATAATTTAAACTTATACTCATGGGAAAAACAAAAGGAACCCAGATATTAATACTCTATTCAACACAAATGCAGACAGACCAATGTATATACAATACAAATACCCAACAGTTTGTACAAACTCATACAGCAAAGCTATGCGAATTATATTTATCAACAAGATAACAAATAGGTGCATGCATAAAAAAAAATTCATATAAACAGGGGCTTATAAACTAAAAAGTACTTAAAGTACCTAAACAGCAAATCATATAAAAAATATATTTGTATACAAAGTGTCATATATATACTATTCTTGAAAGTACTTAAACAGTATAACATATGTATACTATTCCTTCTAGACTACTATATATATTTATAGCTTACATACAATAAGGTAATGCTTCTTCTAGAATATAATATATATATACCATCAACTTACAGAACAAATCTAACCTTTTTATAAAATACATTATACTGTATACAATATAAAACTGTATACTTAATACTTTCTCAACTTTATAAACTAAAAAAAAATCTTATATAACTAAGCATATATATAAACAGCATTATAAACTAGCACATAGTACAAATAGCACCTATATCCTTTATATTGTTCGTACTATAAACCACTAGCTAAGTTATTATATACCTACCTATAAAACTACACTGTCACGCTTACATACAACATGTAAAAGTTTATATAACAACATACATGCAGACCTAACAATAAGCAAACTACACTTATAACATATAAAACGTAAAATAACACTTATATAAATTATATATATACAAACTTATATATACCTTTTTATAGAAACGCATGACAAGAGTAAGCTAGTGATGGGTCAGCACTTGCAAGTGATTGAGGATGTTAGCATAGAGGTCGGCTGTCGCGACTGCTGTGCACGCACGGAAGGAGAATGTTGGTTGAAGGTGGGGACAGGCGAGGCTTCCCGTGATGATGGTTGCGTGGGTTGCGTGGATAAGGAGGAGGAGGGGCTTCTCGGCTGGGGTGCTTGGTCAGGTGGACGCTACTTGCTGTGGTGGAGGCCGATGGGGAGAAAGGCTGTATGCGTGAGAGAGAGGAGAGAAGTGGTGGGGTTGGAGGGAAGTGCACGGTTAGTGGGGAAGGAGGCCGAGGTTGAGGCGGTTCGCGGTCATGTAGGCTGCTGACGTGGGCAGAGGCCGAGAGAATGGAAGTAGATGTGAGATGGATGGTGGGAAGCAAGGTTCAGGCTGAGGAGGTTAGTGGGTGAACACGGGCTGATCTTGAGATGTTAAGGCGGAGGACAGTGGTAGGTTTGGCAATGGCTGTCGAGGTTGGGGATGGGTGGTCGGCTATTGTTGCTTGGTGCTTGGGTCCGGAATTGAGATGCATGAAGATGGGCAAGGCAAATATGAATTTGAGTTATAATATTTGTTTTGCAGAAGAAAAGTGAAAAGATGAGATGGGGAGGAAATGAGGAGCCAGTGGAACAAATCTTGAAAAGAAAGGAACAGAACGCATGCTAGCAAATAAATGTAGCACTAAATTTTGTAAGCATGGAAACAAAGCTAAAGTTAGAGTAAATTCTGAAAAGCAAAGGTCACGCTGTTGAATTCAAGAAGATATAAATGCTAGTGGCTATTGGATTACACGCAGGATAACGAAAAGTCTCAGAGCAGATTGTAACCGGCTACCGATACGGTAGGCGTTACGCAAAGTGCAACGTACAACGGAACTCCGAATTTGATAATCGAATATACCGTAGAGATCAGCACGACCAGACGATCAAAACGGTATATAGAAATCAGTGGTACGATTGAATTATAAAAATTCGAATTTTTCTACTACGGAAAATGCAAGAAAAACACTGAAAAATATAATCGACGGAGCCAAAGATGTCCGAATTTGGAAAACCGACAAACTGACATCTTGCTCAAAAGATGGTTTAGAATTTCCTATGTAAAAATATTTAGGTTTCGGAAACATTTTATTTTCATCACTTTTTAACTGATTAAATTGAAGTAAATTTACGCGCGAAATAAACTTTCATAATTTCGGACGAAAATTTACCAGTTGGTATGTTTAACTAGACGTATACCAAATATCAAATTTATATTTCAAAATTTTATCGTTTAAAATTTCGAAAAATTTCAACTATTTACGTTATTAAAACAGTTGAAATTTACGGGTCGTTACATTATCCAAATTTATTGCTTATTTAGTTTCGGTGAAATCCAATTTTAACTTGTTAAGCGTTACCCAGTTGTGACTATTATTTGCACCAATTCTCTTCATCAATACTGTCTCACATCAGACTTATGGAATTTTGTAATGATCCCAATATCGTTCATATTCAACTCTACAGTCCAAACACAAAGTCCTTACTCAATAATAATAATTATTATTAACCGAACTACTCTGACAAGAGAGATTTTGGCTTTGAGTTGACTTAAGTTGACCGTGATACTAACTCCATATAACCGAGGAGACAAATCCTCTCTTGAATAATGTTTCACTCCTAATACTTCCACTCGACCCCACCTATAGTCACTCAATGGACATCGTGCCATGATTTAACTATAATCAAAGTAGAGCTTTTATATTAAAGATCACAATATTCTCAAGTCGAGTGAACTATGTAAATTTGTCACATCGATATGTTCTGTTTGACCTTAGTTATATTAACCAATAGAAAACTATCAAGTGAGTCATTCCATATTTATTTAATAACTATATGTACATAAACCCTTGGTGCCCCTAACAGTCATGAGTAATACAGTGCCCAACATTTGGAGAGCGTTACCTACTCTAGTCTCAATGGATGCATCAATATCCATTCTCAATGCATCTTGACTAAGAATATTTAAAATGATGCGTTTATTATATTGTGATACAATACTCATAATTACAACTATTTGCAAATTACTACCACAAACACACCATTTATGGATTTTGTATTAGATATATTTTAATTAAATATTTAATAATTTATATATAATAAAACGAAAAATATCTTTATTACGAATGAGAATTGATTATAAAGTTAATTAATTTATAATAAATTACACAATTGCCCCTAGGGCATATGTACCGACCCGTAATTTTACCACTTTGAAAATGGAATTTTCAAACTTAAATAATCATGTTTTATATAATAAATAATAATGGTGAACTTTATTTTTAGAATTGAATAAAGATTTTGGACTTTTACCGTAACATTGACAAAAGCCGATTTTCGATAAAATTGAATATACAGTCCAATGACTATTTTAAAGGATAAATAATTGCTTTTAAAATCATTATATAATTGGTTGATAAAAGTTTGATAACTGTATATATACTTATGTTATAGTAATTGACAAATTTCGTCGCGCATTGACAAAATCAATGTCGTATATTTGCAAATGAAATTTGATATTGTTTTATATTATTTTATAAGTCAAACACACTCGTTTTAATTATTTAAAGATGATAAGAAATTTATTTTTAAGTTTGGTTTACATGAATAAATAGTTTAATAAAAACGTCAAAATGTGACCGTAAAACATTTTGTCGAAAATCAACGTTTTGTCGAATAAAAGTTGCCGCAACGTTGTTGCACCTTTATGTACATACATGCACACATTTTTAAATATGTTAAGTATTAACAATTAACTAATCAAGTTTACTTTTGCTAATTAAGGTTAGAAATTTCTAGAAAATCATAAAGAAAAAGTAAACATAAAAGGACAAAATTATGTCAAATCAAATCAAATAAAATCTTTACTTTATTTTTCTTATGCACTAAGTGATTAAGACATAAAGTAGTGATATGACAAAGTGATGGTAAGTGTTGAAAAAGTAAGGATATTTTGGTAATTTTGTAAAGGGTTAATTTTGTAATTTACCACTCCTTACTTTTCCTATAAATACCCATCAATTCTTCTCATTTTCTTCACACTTCTCATTCTTCTTCTTCTTCATTTTCGAGCTTTCTTTTGCTCATTAATGGCTTCTCTTCTTTAAGAGAGGTAGGAGAATTAAAAATAGTGGAGTGCTTAAGCACCAATCCACTAATTACTCTCTAACCTCTTCTTAATTCACTTCTTCTCTTCTTTAAATGGCCTTAGGCCATGAGTATTGGGATGGGGATACTATGGCCGTGAGCTATGGAGGTGGGAGGAAGGTTTGGGCCGAGTGCAAAGTGGAGGAGGAAGGATGGTCGTGAGCATGGGCAAGGTGGTGGAGTCGTTTATGGATGTATTAGTGAAGTATAGGTTAGTGTGTGGTTGGATAAGAATGTTGGTAGGAAGATAATCAATTTAGATAAAGATGAGTACTCAATGTTTATTAAATAATAATTAATCTCTATAAATGTAACACCCCGATATTTTACGAGAAATATAATAAAAAAGAAATTAAAAGCGCATTTGGTACAGCGGTAAAGGCACATGTTGACTTCCTTAGCGACCAGGGATCAAGTTCCGTTGTCGCCCAAAATCTGGAGCGATGTTTTTTTAGCTGGTTTGTTTCCAGTGATTTTCCTACGTATTTCAGCGTTGTTTTTGACATGTGGTGGCTTCCCATTCGCTCCAGTGATGTAATAGGATGAGATGACTAAATTTTATTGGTTGAGTGATGTGTATGAGCTAGAATGAATAACCATTAAGTGTATGAAAGAACCAGATTTAATCTAAAATAATCTAATGGATTATATTCACTCAAACAATCTATAAATAAATCATCTAACATAAACCTAATCTCTTATTCAGCCGTCGCCATAATTCTACAGTAAAATTAGTGTGTATTATTCTTCCTTCTTTTCTCTACTAATAAACAAATCTCGACCAAATTAAATTATCTATATATATTCAGGCAATTTGGGGAATTTAGAAGAATCAAAGGGAGAAAGATTAAAGCAAAGCTTTTTCAAATTTATACAAGCTCAAGTGCCAGGTGAGTGGGAATTAATATGAAATAGAAAAATAAAGTAGTTCAATTTCAGTTCTTTTCTGGCATGTTAATATGAATTAATTTCCGTTATTAATTGAGAATAGATGTAAATTATTGCAACTTCTTCTTTGTCTTTCACTTCTCAAATCTAATTCATGTTTGGTTTAAAATATGGGACATACAAATTGTCTATTCACGTTTTATGGCATAAATAAGATTGAAATTTATGTAAATTATT
This sequence comes from Allium fistulosum, assembly GCA_030737815.1. Taxonomy (NCBI): domain Eukaryota; kingdom Viridiplantae; phylum Streptophyta; class Magnoliopsida; order Asparagales; family Amaryllidaceae; genus Allium; species Allium fistulosum. The sequence goes on from CM060906.1 coordinate 415,000,436, forward strand.
GTATCTTCTCCTTCTATCACTTCTCAATTCTAATTCATGTTTGGGTTGAAATTTGGAACAAACAACTTGTTATTCACGTTTCAGGGCATAAATAAGATTGGTTTAATTAAATTGAATTAGAATTGTTATTCAATTTCTAATGGTAGAATAGGTTAGTTAAATAAATTCAGAGTACGTTACTTGAATAAAATTATGGTTTTGATTGATATAATTACATAATTTTGAATAGGGTTTTGGAACAAAATTGGGAAGTCTAATTGGCATAATTGTTTGTTTCATATGTGGCCTAAAAATGTAAAAGTGGAATTTTGTGTAATAAATGGTTTGTGACTATTATATAAAAAAATTGTACAGATAAAATCTCTAAAAGGAGAACGTAAATTAGGGTGGAAAAAATATAAATTAAATGGACCCTAAAGGCTAGTGTAAATCTGTAACAGAATGGTATAAAAATTACAGACAAACCATACGGACTGAACGGATGTGAAATTGAAACACCATTTATGTAAGAAAAAGGGAAATTGTGAAATAACCAAATCGGATGTAAAAATGGCCTAATGCAGATTAATGGAAATAAACAATATGTAAACTGTAACAGTAAAATTAATTAATCTGGAAGTGATTTGGTAGGCAGACCTTGTAAAGGTCTGGATAGGTGTTTCATGTAGTTAAGGCCAAAATATAGTTTTGGCTGTATGTACTAGGAGTGGGCAAGTAGGTTTGCAAGGATGTTTGTTACCTTTCATAGGTTGCTAATACGTAGGATAGATAGCATCCGCACTCTTAGGCTTCTACAGGCAGATCAACGCGGACGGAACATGACAAGTGTGCTCCGACGTAGGCTTCTTTAGGCAGATCGTTGGAGGATTTTGTGCAGCCGACCCAGCTGTGGGCGCTCTTTTGGAGGACCGACACTTTGGATAGAGGCAAGTCCATGTTGGTGACCGAGGAGACAGGAGGATATGAGTCTAGTTTGGCGGAGCCTGAGCGCAACTTCGGGGTCCTGCGAGGTTGTTTGAGTCAGCGTCGGTCAGACGTAAGAGGCATTTAGTCATAGTGCACGGGTAAAGAGCACGACTTTCATACTGTAGCACGTGGATAGGTAAGGACAGCAGGTCCAACATGCCGATTGACGTTTAGTATTACTGCATGGTTGACTTCCCTAGAGTGACCATGGATTTTGGCTTCTTAGGAACTATATCTAAGAAGGATTCACTTTATTATATTATTCACCCTCTATGATATCCGGGGAAGACCTGAAATTAAACTGTTTTATTCTTTCCGCTTCATCTTATTTCTCATTCACCGGACTTTATGTCTGACCTATTCCTATTTTTTCTATTTTTCCAAATCATAGGAGGGCAGGTCTAGGTTATAGTTCTTTGTAGCATGGAGGGTCATTGGAGCAGTTGTTATTTTCATCTTTTGTTTCTTTTGTTTCATGTACTTCGTTTCTCTTTTTCATACTTTACTCTATATATGGGGACCTATATTGTGAACTTTGTTATGTTTTATGTTTTATGTTTTAGTGGAGACTACTTGGTACTTTTGGTTTCAGAAATAAATTTGGGATAATGTTGTTTTTAATGAAGCTGTTTTGCTATTAATTTATAATTAGTGAAAGTTTTCTTCCGCTGTAATATTTTAATCATTTTATGTTGTTGCCTTAGTCTTTATGCTATGTTATGGATTTTTATTTCACCCGACCACCCGTGCTTCTAGTCATGTCCGATTTTCGGGGTGCCTAAAGGTGCGGGGTGTCATAGTTGGTATCAGAGCTAAGATTTTGGTAATCCTAAAAATATTTTAAAAATATAAAGGTTTTCGAATAATTTTTAAAGGATATTCCAAATAATACTTTTAAAAGTATATGTATATATTTTGGAAAGAAAAGAAATTTTAGAAATGGGTCCCACATATCTCTTCCTCCATATCTATTGAACTATTTGTGGAGTACCTAATCCCATCTTTTTAATATCCACAGATAGAAATGTCTGAACCGCAAGATGTCCCCGAAGTTCCAGGCCTTAATATGCCTGCTTGGTTCAGACGTTATTTGCTGGCTACTGCACGAGTAGAGCCACCAGCTAGGGATGCTGCTCCGGTGGAAGGGGCTCCAGCCCATCTGCCAGGCATTCCAGATTTTCCCAAGTTATGCAAGGACTACACCAGCTTAGGAGGCAATCTGTTTCTTGGCACCGAGTCATATACCGAGGCGAGAGCTTGGATCCGTAGTTGTGAGTGGATATTTGGACTTATGGGATTGGAGGACTTGGCTCAAAGGCAGTTGGCTTCATGGCAGTTGCAGGGAGATGCTCTTTGTTGGTGGGAGATTGTGGAGGCTGAGGATGAGGCTGATAATTTGACCTGGGCGGATTTTCGTACTAGGTTCGAGAGGAAATTCTTATCGCAGGCTGAAGAGGGAGTGCAACTAGAGATATTTATACAGCTCAAGCAAGGGAATATGACAGTTAAGGAATATGTTAATCTATTCAATGAGCTTGCCAGATTTGGACTAGACCTGATCAATACTCCTCACAAGAAGGCACTGAAGTTCGCTAAGGGTTTGAGTCAGCCATTGCAGAGTTTGGCGGTGAGCCACATTTCGATGGGAGCCACTTTTGATGGATTGGTAGAGATGGCTATACTTGCTGATGTTGAGAAGAAAGGAGATGTGGCGTAGAAGAGTGATGAGAAGAAGCAGTGGAAAGGAAAGAGGAGGAGGAGGAGGGTCAGGTGGAAAAAGGAAAGTTCCAAGGAAGGACTGGAAGTGCAATACTTGTGGGAAACTAGGTCATCTTGCTAAGGATTGTAGAGGGGCAGGAGAGCAACCGAGATCGAGGTGTTATCTTTGCAATCAAGTGGGGGCATATGAAAAAGGAATGTCCATCGAGGCCCAAGGACAGTTCACAGACACCTTTACAGCCTGCTCAGGCTTATGCTTTAGAGGCAGCTCCTTCCTCTAGTACTCGTCCGGTTGTGGACAAGGGAAAGAAGGTGATCATCGAAGGTGTGTTATCTATCTCTGATTTTCCTATTCGTACCCTATTTGATTCTGGAGCTTCGCACTCTTTTATATCTAGTACTCTGATAGAGAGTCTTGGTCTTGATGCTTTCTTAGTGACCGACCCGGTAGTAGTATCAAATCCCGTAGGAGGATCGGCCTATTTGTCCATGTTATGTTGGGATTTGAAATTGTTTATTTTAGGGGTTGAGTTTGACAATAGTGCCTTTGTATTAGGCTTTTTTGAGTTCGGGTTGATTCTTGGTATGGATTTGCTATCTATGTATGGTGTTGTTCTTGATTGCGAAAAGAGGGTAGTGAGGTTAGGCACTTGTAGTGGACGTACCTTGGAGGTATCTTGTGATCCTAGAGGATCAGTCATGTTGAGCTACCTTTATTCTCTTGACTTATCGCCCGATAGTTTGAGTTCGTTACCCGTTGTTAGAGACTTTCCAGATGTGTTCAAGGAGGTTGCTGGCCTTCCATCTCGAAGAGAGATCGAGTTCAAGATTTATCTTGTCGATAATGCCAAACCGGTGGCTTTACCATAAGGCATATGGCTCCTAAGGAACGTCGTGATATGAGCAAGCAGATTGGAGAGCTTTTGGAGAAGGGCTTCATTCGTAGGAGCATTTCTGAGTGGGACGCACCCGTCGTCTTTGCCACTAAGGCGGATGGCTCTCTCAAACTTTGCGTGGATTATAGGAAGCTTAATAAGTTGACAAAGAAGAATCGTTATCCTCTTCCCTGTATAGACGATCTCTTCGACCAACTAGTAGGAGCCAAGGTATATTCGCAGCTCGATTTGGCCATGGGATTTCATCAGTTGCGTGTGGTGGAGGATAGCATCGAGAATACTGCGTTTAGGACTCCGGATGGGTTACTTGAGTGGTTAGTCATGCCATTTGGGCTAACCAATGCTCCGACATATTTTGTGGACCTGATGAGTCAAGTATTTTGCGAATCGTTGAACAAGTTTGTGGTGGTGTTCGTCGACGACATTTTGGTTTATTCGCGAAGCAAGGAGGAGCATACTGTTCACTTGGAAGAAGTGCTTAGGACCCTGCGAGCATATAAGTTGAAGGCGAAGTTCTACAAGTGCCACTTTTGGAGGGATGAGGTTCGCTTTTTGGAACACATCGTTTCAAAGGATGGATTTGCAGTAGATCCGACGAAAGTGGCAGTAGTACAGGATTGGCAGACCCCTAAGAATGCCATGGACATAAGGAGTTTCCTTGGACTTGCGGGCTACTATAGGAAGTTCATTAAGGACTTCGCTAGGATATCAGTTCCACTTACCCGCCTTACCAAGAAGAACTCCGTTTTGTTTGGGATGCCAAGTGTGAGGATGCCTTTGGTCGATTGAAGGAAGCTTTGACTACCGCGCCCGTATTGGTATTACCGGATGGAACCAAGCCTTTCGCAATTTATACGGATGCTTGTGGTACGGGGCTAGAGGTGGTACTTATGCAAGAGGGTAGGGTAGTGTGCTATCCGAGTAGACAGTTGAAAACGCATGAGAAGAACTACCCGACGCATGATCTTGAGTTGGCAACTATAGTTTTTGCTCTCAAGTCTTGGAGGCACTATCTCTTAGGAGAAAGATTTGAACTTTTCACGGATCATAAGTCTTTGAAGTATCTATTCTCTCAGAAAGACTAGAATTTGAGACAGCAAAGATGGATGGAGTTTTTAGCATCTTATGACTTTGAGATTCCCTATACCCCTGGCAAGGGTAATTTAGTGGCAGATGCATTGAGTAGACGCAAAGTGGTTTTAAGTCCTCTATTTTTGGAATGGAAGCATTTGGAGTACATTGCTACCTTAGATTTTAGACCTCCATCGGATTTAGCTCCGGGATTATTAGCAACCCTCGACGTCCAGCCTACTTTGATGGAGCAGATTGGAGCAAGGCAAGGTGAGGACAAAGAGTTAAAGGACATTTTAGATAAGCTTGGTAGAGGAGAGTCATCACCACATCTTAGGCGCTATACCATGGACACTTGGCTTAGAAGGGATGGTAGACTTTGTGTTCCCCATAGTGAGGATTTAGTAGATGCGGTATTGGCCGAGTCACATCATTCTAGGATGGCAGTGCACCCCGGTGGTGATAAGATGTACTGGGATATGAAGAGGGTATTCTATTGGCCCAGAATGAAGAAGAGGGTGGCGGAGTATGTATCGAAGTGCATCACTTGCCAAAGGGTAAAGGTGGAACAGAAGAAGCCTGGAGGACTGTTGCAGCCATTGGATATTCCATTATGGAAATGGGAGAGCGTCTCTATGGACTTCGTGGATGGATTACTAAGGTCACGGAGAGGGAACATGAGCATTTGGGTCATTGTGGATAGACTGACGAAGAGCGCTCATTTTATACCCATTAACAGTAATAGGACGGTAGCTTATTTGGCGACTCTTTATGTAAGGGAGATAGTTAGGCTTCATGGAGTTCCCGTCGGCATTGTGAGCGACAAAGATCCATTATTCACCAGCAAGTTTTGGAGGAGTCTTCAGCAAGCCTTGGGAATGGAATTGAATCTGAGCATGGCATATCACCCTCAGACAGATGGACAGTCTGAGAGGGTAAATATGGTTTTGGAAGATTTGCTCAGATTGTGCATCATTGACTTCGGAGGCTCTTGGGAAGACCACCTACCTTTGGTGGAGTTCGCGTATAATAATAGTTATCAAGCAAGCCTTGGGATGACACCTTTTGAGGCCCTCTATGGCAGACCATGTAGATCACCGGCCTGTTGGTGGGATACCACCGATAGGATCTTGCTTGGACCAAACTTGGTGAGGGAAACTTCCGAGAAGGTGGATTTGATTTGCAAGAGGTTGAAGACTGCACAAGATAGACAAAAGTCATATGCCGACAGAAGACGTTTAGATTTGAAGTTTAAGGTTGAAGATATGGTTTTTTTCAAGGTTTCTCCTTTGAGAAACATTATGAGATTTGGCTGAGTGGGTAAGTTGGCACCGAGATTTGTAGGATCCTTCCCTATTACCGCATGGATTGGAAAAGTGGCATACCGAGTTGATCTTCCAGATAAGTTGGCAAGAGTTCACGATGTTTTTCATGTTTTGCATTTGAGGAAGTGTCTACATGATTCCATAGTAGTAGTAGAACCCGATCAGCTAAGGGAAGTGGAGGTAGAGCGCGAATCACTTATGCGTCGTACACCCACCCGTATATTGGAACACGGCATCAAGGGATTACACAACAAGGAAGTTCATCTAGTGAAGGTTCAGTGGGGAGATGACCCCAAGGAGTGCACATGGGAATCTGAGGAGAGAATTTGAACTTCTTATCCTTTTCTATTTGAAGGCACACTTCAAATATCCTATCTTTGATCTTTCCTTAGTTGGGGTCTTTTCGATAATCTTTATGTGAAACCTATGGATGGTAGCTTGGTTGTAAACATGTAATTTGGGCATGTTATGTTCGATGGATGAAAATGATTGCAAGTGGATGCCAATGTTTGCAAATGGATGCATTGCATGCACTAGATAGATATTTATTAGGATAATCGGCCAACTAGGTACACAGCCCTGCATATGCGTGCCTGTTATATATTCCATTTGAACATGGTTGTATATATGTGTGTGTGTGTAAATGGATGTTGCATATGGAGGATGCATTTGGGTGAATGATTGAAACATACATATAGAATTATCAATTATACTAGAGTAATTGCATACACTTGGTTGCATGGCATAAGCATACTTGCATTACAGGAGGTCAACTGAATCAGTAGACCGACTACCTTTTTGCATTAGGTAAGTTCATATGCATTTCACTTTGCATAAATCATAAATTGCATTAGTTAAAAATAAGGACAGTGGTAGAAATGGATGATGGTTGAGTAGAGGGATGTAGTTCTTGGATGATGGTTGTTAGTTACGTTCTTCCATCTTTGGAGATTTCGGGGACGAAATCCTTTAGGGGTGGAGAATGTAACACCCCGATATTTTAAGGGAAATATAATTAAAAAGAAACTAAAAGTGCATTTGGTACAGTGGTAAAGGCGCATGTTGACTTCCCTAGTGATCAGGGATCAAGTTCTGTTGTCGCCCAAAATCTGGAGCGATGTTTTTTTTAGCTGGTTCGTTTCCATCGATTTTCCTACATATTTCAGCATTGTTTCTAACATATGGCAACTTCCTATTTGCTCTCGTGATGTAACAGGATGAGATGGCTAAATTTTATTGGTTGAGTGATGTGTATGGGCTAGAATGGATAATCATTAAGTGTATGAAAGAACCAGATATAATCTAAAATAATCTAATGGATTATATTCACTCAAACAATCTATAAATAAACCATCTAACCTAAACCTAATCTCTTATTCAGCCGTCGCCATAATTCTACAGTAAAATTAGTGTGTATTATTCTTCCTCCTTTTCTCTACTAATTAAACAAATCTCTACCAAATTAAATTATCTATATATATTCAAGCAATTTGGGGAATTTAGAAGAATCAAAGGGAGAAAGATTAAAGAAAAGCTTTTTCAAATTTATACAAGCTCAAGTGCCAGGTGAGAGTGAATTAATATGAAATAGAAAAATAAAGTAGTTCAATTTCAGTTCTTTTCTGGCACGTTAATATGAATTAATTTTTGTTATTAATTGAGAATAGATGTAAATTATTGCAACTTCTTCTTCTTTCACTTCTCAAATCTAATTCATGTTTGGTTTAAAATATGGGACATACAAATTGTCTATTCACGTTTTATGGCATAAATAAGATTGAAATTTATGTAAATTATTGTATCTTCTCCTTCTACCACTTCTCAATTCTAATTCATGTTTGGGTTGAAATTTGGAACAAACAAATTGTTATTCACGTTTCATGGCATAAATAAGATTGGTTTAATTAAATTGAATTAGAATTGTTATTCAATTTCTAATGGTAGAACAGGTTAGTTGAATAAATTCAAAATATGTTACTTGAATAAAATTATGGTTTTGATTGATATAATTCCATAACTTTGAATATGGTTTTGGAACAAAATTGGAAAGTCTAATTGGCATAATTGTTTGTTTCATATGTGGCCTAAAAATGTAAAAGTGGAATTTTGTGGAATTCAATGGTTTGTGGCTATTAGATAAAAATTTTGTACAGATTAAATCACTGAAAGGAGAACGTAAATTAGGGTGGAAAAAAATGTAAATTAAATGAACCCTAAAGGCTAGTGTAAATATGTAACAAAATGGTATAAAAATTACAGACAAACCATATGAACTGAACGGACGTGAAATTGAAACATCATTTATGAAATAACGATAAAATTAATTAGTTTGGAAGCGATTTGGTAGGCAGACCTTGTAAAGGTCTGGATAGGTGTTTCATGCAGTTAACACCAAAATATAGTTTTGGCTGTACGTACTAGGAGCGGGCAAGTAGGTTCGCAAGGATGTTTGTTACCTTTCATAGGTTGCTAGTACGTAGGATAGATAACATCTATAATCGTAGGCTTCTTCAGGCAGATCAACGCGGACGGAACAGGACAAGTGTGCTCCGACGTAGGCTTCTTTAGGCAGATCATTGGAGGATTTTGCACAGCCGACCCAGCTGTGGGCGCTCTTTCGGAGGACCGACACTTTGGATAGGGGCAAGTCCACGTTGGTGACCGAAGAGACAGGAGGACAGGAGTCCAGTTTGGCGGAGCCTGAGCACAACTTCGAGGTCCTGCGAGGTCGTTTGAGTCGGCACCGGTCAGACGTAAGAGACATTTAGTCACAGTGCATGGGTGAAGAGCACGACTTTTACGCTGTAGCACGTGGATAGGTAAGGACAGCAGGTCCGACAGGCCGATTGACGTTTAGTATTACTGCACGGTTGACTTCCCTAGAGTGACCATGGACTTTGGCTTCTTAAGAACTGTATCTAAGAAGGATTCGCTGCATTATATTATTCACCCTCTACGATATCCGGGGAAGACCTGGAATTAAACTATTTTATTCTTTCTGCTTCATCTTATTTCTCGTTCACCAGACTTTATGTCTGACCCATTCCTATTTTTCCTATTTTCTCCAAATCACAGGAGGGCGGGTCTAGGTTGTAGTTATTTGCAGCTTGGAGGGTCATTAGAGTAGTTGTTATCTTCAACTTTTGTTTCTTTTGTTTCATGTACTTCGTTTCTCTTTTCCATACTTTACTCTATATATAGGGACCTGTATTGTGAACTTTGTTATGTTTTATGTTTTAGTGGAGACTGCTTGGTACTTTTGGTTTCAAAAATAAATTTGGAATAATGTTGTTTTTAATGAAGCTGTTTTTCTATTAATTTATAATTAGTGAAAGTTTTCTTACGCTGTAATATTTTAATCATTTTATGTTGTTGTCTTAGTCTCTATGCTATGTTATGGATTTTTATTTCACCCGACCCTCGTGCTTCTAGTCATGTCCGATTTTCGGGGTGCCTAGAGGTGCGGGGTGTCACAATAAATATTTTAAAGTATGATAATATGACCATTTAATCTCTTAATGATTTGTATGAATGATTGATAACTTGAATGATTTTATGATTGATTATATGATGCGGATATGGTTGATAACTTGTTTGTGATAAATTATGAGAAATCATAATAAAATGGTTAATTAATAGAAATGAATTCAACTAATATGTGTATGGGGTTTATTTTGCCTCTTAATGGTTTTGAAAATATAAAAAGGTTGAAAATGAATATTATAATAATATAATATTATGAAATGATTTAAAAGTGAAAAAGAGATTTAATATGAAAAAGTATTGCTTTAAATGTTTGAAAATGATTTATAAATGTTTTATAAACATATGAAAGTGTTTTGGTGAAGTTCGAAAGGTAAATGAAAATTTAGTCAAAAGTAGACGCGTCGCGTAATGGTAGTTCGCGATTTCGCGTCATAAAAGTTAAATAAGTGTATAAAGTGGAATATAGATCGGAATCCTTCGAGATAAGAATTTTCCAAACTATTATATCCATAGTTTTACTACGAAGAAAGAAAATCAAGATTTCATTGAGTAGATTTTGAAATACGTCCAAAACAATTTTCTAAAAACATCGCGCTTTTGCAATTCGGAATCCAAGATGGAATTTCTTTATAAATGATATTTTTAAATGATTAAAAATATGAAATAAATTTGATAAATCTATTAAAATGGTTTGAAAGAGATTTGAATTGGAAAATAAGAATTTTCAAACATTAAAAAAAAGTTGTTTTAATCAAATAAGCTGTTTTAAGCACTTTTCGCAGCACTTTTCTGCTGCAGGTTCTATAACTTTTGAAATAAAGATTTATACTTAACGATTCTTTCCAGAATCATTTATAAATGTTTTTAAATAAATAATTAAGTGTTTTAAAGATAAATTGTAAGTTTTATAATTCTTTTAGAAAGAGTTTAAATAAATGGTTATTATAACACTTAAACAATATAATAAAAATTATTTCCTTGAATGTAATAACAAACTGAGTATGTGGAAACGACTAGTACATTTATCCCGCTTGTGAGATCTATTACACCTGTTTTGTCAGCATTTGTAAGGGTAGGTGTTATAACTGTGCAGGATGAATCTAGGTTAGACTCTGATATATGTTTTAAAAAAATTCACTGTAAAGATTATTGTTGAAATAATATATGTTATTCCATTCGCATGAGATTCTGTTTTTCTATTCTATTCTATCTTTATTTTTCTTTCTACCCTTAATGATCCGCTTGTTCGTGCAATTTGAGTTGGACATGTGTGGTTTATTGTCGATTCAAAGGGTATGGAAAAAACGGGTCGTTACAGCATACCCCTAACTCTATCATGTATCTTACTTTGTCTAGTCAATATATTTATAGAATTATACATAACATCTCTAGCTTGAAGAATATCAACAACTAAAGAGTATGCAAATAATCTAATTGTATATAAATGGTAGAAGACAACTTTTATATTATAAATTCAAAGTCTTTCATATAATTATTTGAGTGATATCGATTTAGGGAATAATGTATTTCTTTTGAAATATCCTCGTGATTCAAGTGTCAAACACATCTGAAATCATGGTATATGTACAATACATATGTATTTATTCATCAAATCTGATTTGGGTTTCTTTCCAGTTCCACTTATATTATACATTCATATTATATAAGTTTAATTTATTTATAACCTTTTATAATTTAATTAATTTATATAATATTCTTATGTATATTATTAGTTCAATCATGTATAATTATTGTCAATTTGTTGATTCAATTAACTAATTAATTTAATTATTCTTAAAATTCAAAATTTTATTTTATTCATCCTAAACAATTTAAGATGAATATTAACTACAACACTTATAATTTTACATGTGTATATCGGTATATATGTACATCTTATTTTGTTAATTAACATTTAGTTAATTTAGTTATCAAATAAATATTTTATTTAATTAAAAAAAATTAATTAAATATTTTAATAAATTGAAAAATATTTTAATTTACCTTAAACAATTTAAGATAAATATATATATACATGCTATACTATAACATTTATAGTTATATATAACATATATATAAATATATATGTTTTTATTTTATTAATTAACTTTTAATTAATTAATTATTTAATTAATACAATTAATTAAATTTCAAATAATTTTCAAAATACTAATTTATTTTTAAAACAATTTTGAAATTGCTTTTTATAACCACTCTAAGGTTTATTTCATACTTTAAATTTAGCTTTTAAATTCAAAATATCCTTTGAATTTACAAACATATTTTGAAAATTTGCCCAAGGACCAAATTCAAGTTGGGCCTTTTATATTAAAGTTAACCTTTAGGCTCACTTCACCTTGCGGGCTAGGTCGGTAGCTAGGTAGGGTAGGGTTTTTGATCATCCAAACCCAATATAGATACTACTTTTCTAGACACCCTACTAAATGAATAAGCCTAATTAGTTGGCCCGAATATGACTAATTTAGACTGCATAGACTATTTAGGCTCTGATACCATTGAAGGAACTGGGCCAGTCAGAAGCGGGTAAAATAGGTAAATTTCAAAAATTCCCTATTTTGGATCTATTAGGCCTATGAATTCTGAAGGAGATTTAGATCCAATCCAAATTATTTTAGATAAAGTATTTATTTTATGTTATTTTTTGAAAGGATTTACACAAATTTAATGTTTATATAAATTAGAGTATATTAAATATAGTTTTATATGTATTTATATGTAACTGTTACTCGATTAATTTAGTTTTGAGAAGAAAACCTTTCATTTCTCTCCCTTAACTTATTTAATTAATAAGGGGAATTTGGTTTTATTTGGAGAGAGAAGCCTATCATTTCTCTTCCATTAATTAAATTTATTTATTAATGGCTTAAATAACCAAATTTATACATAGCATATATTGTGAGTACATCCAAATATACTCTAATGTATATTATGCAAGTGCAACATATCATATTGTGCACATAGTTAATATATACGTCTTTGGGTGCTGGGATATACACTGTAACAGAGACATTCTCTCTTTATATACGAATTGGTTGTCCAAAACATTGTTTAACATTGTATGTGTATATATGTTTAAATATACTTAACATGTATACATACATACATACATGCATGTATGTGTGTGTGTTTTTTTAATGAACCTTTAATTAGCTAAATTAATTCAACCAAGTCAACTATTTTGAATTCAAGACTTATTTTCAAAACATGCAATGATTTGATTTAGTGAAACAATTTGAAAACAAACCTTAATATATAAATCTAATTATAACTTATTGTTAGCGCCAAAATTGGTCATTAACGCCAAAATTGGTTACTAAGACCAAAACGCAGATGAAAGCATCAACTAAAAGTCACAGATAATAGATAGAGTGTACGTAAAGAGTATAAATATGAAGAATAATCTAAATTAAAAAGAAAGCGATAATAACAGATGATTTATAGTGGTTCGGCTGACTCTGACCTACGTCCACTCTAGAAATTTCCTTTTTATTGATATCAGAATCAATTACAGTTATAATCTGGAGTTTTTAAAACAATAATGGCAGAATAGCCTTAGTGGAGAAGATGAAGGGAAACAGAATGAAGATCCTCTTTTTCTGAAGCCCTACCTGCTGTATTTATAGGCAAAATCCGAGTTACTGGGCTTCCTGAATGATCCGGGCCCATTAAGACCCTAGCCGATCCCAAATCCATCATTACGACCGACCCTGAGTTCAGAATACACCGACCTGATATTTCCTTGGGATGACCCGAAGCATGCCTACTCGTGACTCGAAGTAAACTAGACAGGAACTCGGAGCAAGACGATGCCGATACCGGCCTTTAATACACCGATCCCCTTTTCTTCAATTTGCCGACCCATAGTGTTGCCGAACTGCTTTCTTATGCTGACCCGGGGATATGCTAGTGCTGACCCGAAGTAAACAACTCACACTCAATCAAGCCGACCCCATACTCAACGATCCTAAAACCAAGCTGCCGACCCGAGTATAAAACTCACCGACCCGGAGCAAACCAAAGACGCCGATCCCCTAGAATGCTGACCTGGTTCCCAAATGCCAGCCCGAGTAAAATTGATTGCTGTCTCGAAGCTATGAACGTGCCGACTAGAAGCACTCCTCGATGCCGATCCAATGTCTGCCGACCCCAAGCCAGCGACTCGAAGCGAACTCCAACCATCTCGAATCAACTCGACTTTTGTTGAAACACATATTTCCAGTATCCCGTGACTTTTGCCCATCGATTACACCGAATCCCGGCTTTATAATCATGTTTATCATCCGTGATTGATCATCTATCCGTCCAGTCGACTCAAACCTATCGTATTCTGGCCTCGATAACCGAGTAATCGATTTAGTTAAATTTGCCTACCCACGGCCTTGCCAAAAGGTGGGTTAACATTTGCCCCCCCTCCAAAACATGCCTTGCGATAGAAAGGCGTATTTTGAATAGCTTTTAATCCGTCATCCAAAGTTCATATGTTATCCATAGCCATACCATCAGATTCATAATCCAATCCATTTTATCCAAGTGCCATTGTCGTATCCTTATCCAAATCCGTGACTGCTCTGATTTGATATCCGATCCCTATCCAACAACCAAAACTTGATCCAATTCCACATCCATCCAAACCCAATAACCGAGTTATAACCCATCCATATCTAATAACCAATAACCAAATCCATGACCTCTCCCGGTCGATATCAAATCCGAGATCGCTCCGGATCATAGCCAATCCTTAGCCATTCAAACCGAAATCTGAATCCGTAACCTCTCCGGGTTCTTGCCAAGCGCATTACACACTCGACGACCTATGTTAAGTAATGCCATGGTGCTCTTGGTTCAGTGTCCCTGAACGCTGAGTAATATCGTGGCTTAAGTCCTAAGCCGAATCTCAATCGCTCCGGACCCTTGCCGAGCATAGTCCATGCTCGACGACCTGAAATAACAAGTGATAGACAATATGGGGCCTAAGTCCTAGGTCGAATCCTGGTCTCTCCGAACCCTTGTCGAGCATAATCCATACCCGATGACCTTTTAGCCAAAAACCAGATAAAAAGTCAATCAAACTCCAATCTGAAATCCAGATTCAAACCAGAAAACCAGAAATCCATATCAAAAGTCCAAACCAAAAGACAAACGTCCAAACTAGAATCCAATCAGAAAACAAACAAAACCAGGAGTTCAAACCAAACTCCAAAACCAAACCAGAAAAAGCAAGTGTCCAAGCCAAAAAGAAAAAACAAATTTCACAAACCAGAGCGTCACAGTTTATCATCATCTCAGAGCATGCCTAGGGGTTGTCTCCTTCCCCGTACATGAGTAAGTGACTTAGCCGTCTGCCTAGAGTTTGCTACTTATTACATACCATCCTGATCAGTTGATGATCAACCGACCATCATTCCTGGGCCTCACACTGTCATTTTTGAGGTAGACGGTGGCTGCTTCTATTCTACCGCTGCATTCCGAGTTTCGACATATTGCCGCAACTGACCATTCCTTACATGCTCCTCGATTATATCATATAGATGCCTACAGCTATTAGTATCATACCTGTCCAGGTCATGAAAGAGACAATGCCTTCCCTATGCCCTTTCGCGTTTTGAAGGTTTCCTCCTTGCCGACCTTCGATAAGGAAAGCGATCTCGAGTATCCAAGTATATCCGTTCCAATGTCTCATTTAGTCCTGTGTAAGTGGAGAATTTTGGTTCTCCCCAACGCTTCCTCTTCCCTTTATCCTTATCTTTACCTGAGGTTTCACCGGACGGTTCTCCATCCTTAACCATGTTTACTTCCTTTGACCTCATATCCAAACATGCATCCTCTTGTCGAAGAAATCTCTCAGCTTCGTGAAAGATTTCACCGAGATCCATTGGTGGGTCCCGTATCAACGATACTTTGAAATCTGAATTATCCCTGACTCCTGACAACGGCGCCATTAGAACCATTGATGGATCCGGTCGATCCGCCGAAGCAACTACTGCATTAAACCAAGTTAAAAAAGTCCTGAGCGATTCTCCCGTCTTCTACTTCACCGACGTCGGTGTCATCACATTCTTCGGCCTTTTGATGTGAACTCGAAACTATTTCAAAACCCTATCCACCAATTCTATCCATGTTCCAATAGATCCATCTTCCAACTGTCTAAACCACATAGCAACTATATCGGTCAAGTACAGAGGGAAACACTGGGCCATAACCTCCTCTGATGCCCCCAGCACTTCCATATGCCTTGTGTACCTCATCAAGTGATCAGTGGGATCCGTCTTACCGTTGTATACTTCCACAGTGGGCAGCTTGAAATCGGGTAGATTCGTAGCCATCCTGATGTACGGGTAAACGGACTTTTGTTTACTCCCTCCAAATCCTGGTTTATCAGACCTCCACGAATAGTTCGCCTGATAATGTCAGCTAATCCAGTGTTACCTACCAAGGGTTGCCCCCCTCTACATTTCCTAAATGCCCTCCAAGTCCTCGAGGGAATTCTGGTACATACTCCTCGTCACGCACTCCTGTACTCCTGTTGGCACCGGGCTGCGCAGCGTCATCTGGTATCCCTCCATGGATTGGTCCAGCATTACCTGGTGGTGTGCCCCTAAGTCTAGGTCCATTCAGATTAATAGTTGTTTGTTGATTTGGGGTTGCCCCTACTGAACCACTCCATCTGCTTGCCTGTTGAGTCCTTCTAATCCAGCTCCATAGGTCTGAGCTCCTACAGATCCTGCTATTCCTGCCTGTCCAAATTGCCTAAGAAGGGTCTGCATCATTTCCTCTTGCCTTTTCATCAGATGCTCCTGTATAGAATCCATCATAATCTACATCTTGTCCCTAGTGATGTAGATGGATGCCTGATCTAATCCAGCTCTGGAAGAGGCCTCCTGACTTCCCTCTTGATTTGCTTTCTATCACTTGTCTCCTTGTCGATGGCCTAACCATTGCTTCCCAGAAACCGACCTACGTCCACTCCAGAAATTTTCTTTTTATTGATATCAGAATCAATTACAATTACAATCCGAATTTTTTCAAACAATAATGGCAGAATAGCCTTAGTGGAGAAGATGAAGGGAAACAGAATGAAGATCCCTTTTTTCTGAAGCCCCGCCTGCTGTATTTATAGGCAAAATCCGAGTTACCGGGCTTCCTGAATGATCCGGGCCCATCAAGACCCTAGCTGACCCCAAATCCATCATTATGACCGACCCTGAGTTCAGAATACGCCGACTTGATATTTCCTGGGGATGACCCGAAGCACGCCTACTCGTGATTCGAAGTATACTAGACTGGAACTCGTAGCAAGACGATGCTGATCCCGGCCTTTAATACACTGATCCCCTTTTCTTCAATACGCCGACCCATAGTATTGCTGACCTGCTGTCTTATGCCAATTCGGGGATATGCTAGTGTCGATCCGAAGTAAACAACTCACACTCAATCACGCTGACCCCATACTCACTGATCCCAAAACCAAGCTGCTGACCCGAGTATGAAACTCACCGACCCGGAGCAAACCAAAGACGCCGATCCCTTAGAATGCCGACCTGATTCCCAAATGCCAGTCCAAGTAAAATTGAGTGTTGTCCCCAAACTATGAATGTGCTGACCTGAAGCACTCCTCGATGTCGATCCAATGTCTTCCGACCCCGAGCCAACGACTCGAAGCGAACTCCAACCATCTCGAATCAACTCGACTTTTGTTGAAACTCATATTTCCAGTATCCCGCGACTTTTGCCCATCGACTATGTCGAATCCCGGCTTCATAATCATGTTTATCATCCGTGATTGATCGTCTATCCGTCCAGTCGACTCAAACATATTGTATTCCATCCTCGATAACCGAGCAATCGATTTAGTTAAATCCGCCCGCCTATGCCATGCCAGAAGGCAGGTTAACACTTATGTTTATATGTTAATAATTTAAAGTAAGCTAAAATGTAGATATTTTATAAGAAATAATGAAGTAAATTTTCTTAAACAAAATTAGAATGTTGATACATGTAGATTTCTACATTAAAAACAAATCTCCTTTGATATTAAGATGTGTGCGTGCGCGTGTAAATGTTTTTCTCTAATATTCATTGTATAATAGTTTTAAAATTATTTTTAATACAAATATATATATATATTATGTATGTATGTATGTATATACATACATATATGTGTATATATGTTTTGAAATAGAAAACTAATTATGAAACAATGAAATTACCATGGACATTCAACTGAATAAATAAATATTTAATAATTAGTCGGTTATTAGATTCAGATCTAAAACAACAACACCAACGTAAGGGGAAAAAATAAGAATTAACAATCAAAACCATTGTTATTATTTTCAAAATCCAATTTAAATCAACAAACTCGAAATTTTTAGATCTATGTATATGCAAAGTAAAGGTGGACTACAAATGCATATACAAATTCGTTAAAATAATCAAATAACTAGGTCTATAACATTATGGTGAAATACATATAAAATTTAAATCATACCTAATAGATGTAGTCCTTGAATACACCTTGATTGATAGACACTCTTAGATCCAAATCTAAATCAGTCTCCTAGCTTTGCAACAGATGGAGAACCACCTTTTATTTGATTAATTTAATTGGATGCCATTAAAATGTATAATTTTCTTTTATTTTGCCTTGAAATTTTGACCATGGATGTTAAAAATTGAAGATGGAGGCTAGGGTTTGAAAGATAGTGATTAAGAGTGGCAAGTGAATGAAAGGCAAGATATTTATAGATGTAACATTCCTTAACCTCCTCTCTTCATTTTCTAGATCCAACCATTGAATTTCATGCCTCATTTTTCTTCCTATGGCTTGCCACGAATGAGGCTAGATAAGCCTTTGGTTCATTCAATAACACTTAGCAATAATTACATTTAAATCAAATTTAAACGCTCATAGATATCGTATATCGATCTGTACATATACAACTTTTATTTACGCACCCAATTAAATACCCGTGATATGCAAAAAATACTAATGGCATCCAATACATCAAATAAACTGATATTAACATTTAAAGAAAATATTAATTAATTTAATTAATGCATAACTATTTATAAATCAATCAAACCATGTGGTATCTTAGAGAATCTATCAATGCGGTTGTGCGACTCGTAGGTGTAATTTCAATTAGCAATTAATATCTAACTATTCGAATATTAATGTTCAATTTTCACCTTAGCTTGTAGAGTGATATTTTGGTCGAATTATCGCTTATGCATTTTTTGGTAAAATCCAATTTTACTATTATAAGCGGTACTTAATAGCAACAAATATTTACACCAATTCTCTTTGTCAAAACTATATCACGTTAGGACTTATGGAATTTAGTTTTGGTCAAAACTCCAACGTTGTCCACATCATCTTTGTAATTCCAAACACAAAATATTTTGGTTCAATAATAGCAATTATTATTAAGCATACTACTATATCCTGAGACTTTGAATTTGAGTTGACTACATTTGACTATGGTATTAACACCATATAACCGAGGAGACGAGTTCTCTATTGAATAGTGTTTCACTTCCAATGCTTTAAGTCATACCCAACCGTGGTCATTCGATGGATCTCATTCCATTATTTAACTATAATCAAAGTGGAGTGTCCATATTAAAGTTTTATAGTATTCTTAAGTCGAGGGAATTGTGTAACATCGTCACTTCGAGATTGTTTGTTTGACCTTAGTTATATTCACCAACAGAGAACTCTCGAGTGGGTCATTCCATAGTTATCTAATAACTCTCAGTGCGTAACCCGTTAGTAGTCCAAAAGCTATGAGAAATACACTGCCCAACATTTAAAGAGCGTTACATACTCTTGTCTCAATGGATGAATCAATATCTTCTCTCGAAACATCTTAATTAGGAATATTTAAAACAATATGTTATTTTCAATGTGATAAAATTCTCATGATTACAACACTTTGTAATTACTATCAAATAACATATCATTTATGCATTTTCCATTTATATACTTTAATTAATTTATTAATTATTTATATCACTATATAACAAGTATATAACAGAAAGAAAACACCTTTTATTTTGAAAAAGATTGGTCATAGAGTTAGATATATGTAATAAATTACATAATCACCCCTAGGGCATACCTCTAACTCTATCAGATTTAACTATAATTAGGAGTATCCATAGTGAAGTTCAACGGTATTCTCAAGTCAAGAGAACCCTGTAACATCATCACTTTGAGATTCACTGTTTGATCTTAGTTATATTAAGCAATAAAAAGCTCTCGTGTGAGTCATTTCATATTTATCCAATAACTATTAGTACGTAACCATTTAATGCCACCCCAGCGATGAGTAATACACTGCCCAACATTTGGAGAGCATTAAACACTCTAGTCTCATTGGATGTATCGATATCCCTCTCAAAACATCTTGAATAGGAATATTTAAAACAATATGCTATTTTCAATGTAATAAAATTCTCATGATTGCAACACATTGTAATTATTATCACATAACATATTATTTAAAGATTTTCTATTTAATATTCCTTAAATTAATTGCTTAATTAATTATATCATAGTATAAGAAGTGTACAATAGAAAGAAGATACCATTTAATTTGAACAAGATTGGTTATCAAGTTTGATATATGTAACAAATTACAGAATTGCCCTTATGGCATGCCCCTAACTCTATACATTTTAATGTGCTAAATTTCTCAAGATTACAACACATTGTAATTACTATCACCGAACATATCATTTAAGGATTTTCTATTTATTATACTTTAAATTCATTACTTAATTGATTATATCATAATATAACAAGCATATAATGGAAATACAACACCTTTTACTTTGAACAAGGTTGATTATTGTATTTGATATATGTAAAAATTACATAATTATCCCTAGGGCGTACCCCTAACTCTATCACTCTCGACTTGAGAATACTTTTGAACTTCAATGTGGATACTCCACTTTGATTATAGTTAAATCATGGCATGACATCCATCGAACAACTATATGGTTCTGAGTTGAAGCATTAGAAGTGAAACACTATTCAATAGAGAATTCGTCTCTTCAGTTATATGATGTTAGTATCACAGTCAGCTGTAGTTAACTCAAAGTCAAAATTTCTAGCCAAAGTAGTACGATCAATAATAATAATTATTATTGAACTAAAGATTTCATATTTGGACTAATCAAGTTGAATGTGGACAATGTTAGAATTTTAACTAATGTATTATAGTGTTGATGAAGAGAATTGGTATAATATAGTCGTTACTACCATGTACCCCTTATAATAGTAAAATTATATTTGTGTAAGTAATGAATTTAGCCAAAATATCACACTACAAGCTAAGGTGATGTGCAAAAGTTAATATTCTAATTATTCAATATTAACTGTTGACTGAATTTACACCTCTGAGTAGCACAACCGTAAAAATGAATACTCCGAAAAATCACATAATATAATTAATTTACAATCATTAAATATAATTAAATTAATTAATATTTATGAAATATTGATTATTATATTATTATTATTTTGATGTTTGAATGACATTAGTATTTAATGAATTGTGTATATGTATATATAAAAGTTAAGTATGCACGTATTGATATACGATATAGGTAAAATATTTAAATTTGATTTAATCAATTAAATACTAGTGGATATAGGAGTTGTCGAATACCTATATGCCTCCGTCATTGCCTGCCAAAAAGGGAAGGAGAGGAGAGGCTTTAAATCCGATTTGAAAAGAAAAAGGAGTAATTAAAGAAAGAAAATAAATCTCCATCGTTTTACTCTTTTTTGTGACTCACTTAAAATACATTTATGAAATGGTTTTTTTACCCATTTCTCTTCATTCTATTTGCGGTTGAAAATATAAAGAGGAGAGGAGATGTTGATTGAGGGTTAATGAAGAATTACAGAGGGAAGTTTTAAGGAAGGAATTGGAAAGGTATCAATTGTTTCTTTAAAACAAAATTTCATTCATTCATTCATTCAATCCTCCTGAAAATTTGTTTGCTCCCACTCTTCCCTCTGTTCCCTTCATGGTTGGAAATCCATTTCTTCATGGAGTAAAAAAATTCCCCAAAAAAATTCAAACAAAATCAAATAAATAAATACAAAAGTGGTGCTTCATGCTGTTGCAAGTTCAGGAGGTGATTCAATAGGATCTGTTAGTTTTTCTTCATTCATGGTGTGATTTTAGCTTAATCTTAAGGTAATCTTTTAATTTTATTTGATTTTGTAATACATGATGTTAATACCATTTGGACTCTCATATGCTACTTCTTTTGATTTCATGTTTATCTTATATGTATTGTTTAGATCCCAAACATTATACAACGAATTTATATATGCTTAGGTTGTCCGATTTATTTATTTTTTAAAATAATTTGGATATTAATGTTAAAAAACCATTTTGATTTGGAAACCGATATTTATTAATTTATATAATTTTGTTATTGATTATATACACAAACATAAGTTAGCAACATGCGTTGATTACTCGAAATCATTTTAAAAATTAAATACATGTTTTGTATATTTATTGGCTTTGTTTGTAAATTCATTCGGTTGTTATTTACATATTATTTTAAAGTTGTTTCAATTCAAAATTCAGAAGTGGACTTTTGTGCAAAATAGCATAAATCTATTATGAATCCTTCACAAGTTAAGACTAGATTTTTATTTGCTAACTTTAAGTTTTAGAACATATAAAACTACAAACTTTATAAATTTATGTTATTTTAAATTTAAAACATTATATGCAATTATTTATACATGTGTACATATATGTATGTTCTTTCAATTTAGTGCTTATAAAAGGTACTTCTGCGTTAAATCATAAATTCAGTTTTAAAGCCTTCTTAAGTTAAAACTACATTTGAAATTGTAAATTCTAGAATTCAAAATATTTAAATATTCAAAGTAACATCAACATGTGCATGTGTCTGTATGTATATGTAATTACTATTATACGTATGTTTATAATTGTTATATTTTTGTATAAAAAATTATGGAAAACAAAGGCATGTATAAGGAGACAAATTTGTTCATAGTGGTGCAAATCCCAACATTTATTTTTGATCACATCAACCATGTACACTTCATACTTGTTGCACGTGCACTATACACATATAAGTGTATTTGATACACTTGTAAATTAAAACTCATACAAATTAAATAAAAGCTTTTATAAAAAAATAAAATAAAATAAGAGGTTATTTAAAATATTTTAGATTGGATCTAAAATCTCATTATACTTCATAGGTCCAATAGAATCCAACAATAAGATTTTTTAAATCTACCCATTTCACCTGCTTCCGACAGGTCCGGTTCCTTCACTAGGCATCCAACCTTCGTCGAATCTGCTTACTACACTTTTGACTTTCAGAGTTAACCTTCGGAAAATAGGGCGTTAGTAGCGATGAAAAATCACTCCAATAGAAGTATTCCAAAGACTATACATAAAACTGGTCTGAAATCGAGTGAAGAAAATCAAACATTTTCATTGGAAAAGGGTGTAACAACAAAGAAGTTGTGTATGCATGTTACTATGTTAAACATACAAGACGGTCAATTGCCTATAAATATTTAGGCATGCCACTCTTAAATGTTAACATAAGAAAAGACAATTATAACGCACTCATTGATAAAATTAAAATCAAAATTTCTTGTTGGGAACGCAAGCTACAAAGCCTTGTAAGTTGATTGGAACTTATCAAATCAACAATATACCCAATTGTAGAATTCTAGATACAACGTTTCAAAATCCCAAAATCAGTTATAAAATGCATTGTGCAGTTATGCTCAACTTTTTCAGGGAAAGGAAAACTAAGTAAAATAAATTAGGATATTGTGTGTAGGAAAAAAAACAAAGGAGGCTTGGATCTGAGAAAACTTAAAGAAATCAATGAAACACTTGACATCAATCTTATTTGGAAAATTATAAACAATGAAGACATATAGGCAAAATTGATAGAGGAAAATACATTAAAAACTAGTCATTCTGGGAAATGAAAATAAACAACGACTTTTCTAGCACTGGGAAATTCTCGTTAAAAATCAGAAAGCTTTACAGAGAAAGTTTTGTCGTGGAAGTGTAAAATAATAGTTGATGGTAAGTCCATCTCACTCTAGTTTAACCTATGGGTACATGGAGAAAGACTTAACCAAAAACTTAGTATGGAAATGGTAACAAGAGCAAGAGTAGAAAATATGTAAGTTAATGACATAACTGAAAATGACTACGGGATAAGGACTTGCACCACAAATGAAAGGTATGCACTTAAATCAGTTTGGAATACAATAAGAAACAAATTCAGCAATGTATTCGTGTTTGATATTGTAACGATCCAGAATTTTGTCGCTTTGGTTCGTGAATATTTAATTAATTTTAAATATTCAAATTAATGATTTTAATAATTAAAATACCCTCTTTTAATTTATAACTAATGGTAGAAAATTCATTTTTGAATTTGGTTTTGACGACCCACCTCCTTGACCCTCAAAAATCGACACTAATACATCCTCGGTATTCACGTGCCGCAAATCCAAGTGAGGGAGAGGCAGATTATCATGGGGTAAAGAAAATAAAAATGGAAGATAACACAAAATAGAATCTCACATCGTATTCAACATTTATTTACACATATGAGTAGTACATATAATTACTCTAAATTGCTCTAGTACTAATCCAGCCAGGATAGTTATAACTGCCTATCCTCACAAATGCTGGTAGATACATCATACAAAATATAATGGAATTAATAGATAACTTTCTACGAAGCACCCAAAATGCTTCATGCTACTTCTCGAAATGCTCTATGCTACCTAACTACTTGGCTGCCCTGAAAAATACGGCGCCTAGAATTTAAAAGGAAAAGAAAATAAACTCCGGATTAGTCATGAGACTGGTATGAGAAACTCAACTTACGGATCTTTGGAAACAAAGGGTATCTCATAAGACCAGGCCGCATAAAATCATAGAATGGTTTTTTACCTTATGATAACCAAAACTTTTGCTATGCAAAATCTGGGATATTATTTTTAATCACATTCTTTTGAAAACACTTTTGAAGTAAACTTATATAATCTCAGCCGAAATTGTTACACTGATTAAATTCCAGCATAATAGGTTCTACAATCAAGTCCGAAGGCACTTATCAGAGAATGAATTTCCATACAATGGTAGGTAAGGAACTACCTTCCATATAGTACATCTTTAGAGGGAAGCACCAAGGATCAACAACTTTGAAACCGCTGCACCTGGCAAGACCTGCCTACCCGCAGACCCATCTAGTGGCAGATAAAACGGAATATGACATCACCCCGGTCGTAACCGACCTATCCGGGATCCCAGAGCATACACAACATACTCAAAATATATAGAGTAATCTAGAAAGGTGATGACCATATCCTAATGGTTGTGAACCATATAGCCTTACGGCATGCCCAGTTTAAGCCATTTGCGGGTGATGAGGCCCGAGGTAACGATTACCTTTCACATAACACATTCCACTTTGAATGCCACATTGCCAATTCTATCACACACCATTGATTCCTAAAAATATACAACCTCTAAACTCGTACGTCTCAGAGAAGGGTGTTAAGTATAGGAGAGTCACTTCCTACACCACCAAACAGATGTATGTTCATAAAAATCAATGTACGTGTATGTTGGAAATGCAATGTCGTACATTCATCCATACAAGTTGTCCAGGAGTAGGACAAACCGAAGGAACTCTCCTACCACATCCTATCGGGAATCATCCCTAGGATTAGTAGTGAATAGCCCTTGCATCAAAGATCAAATGAGGATATTACTGCCACATATATATTGATATGGGAAATTTCTCCGAGGGTCAATAACAAACGACACTTCATTCCATTTATTATCATTCCAAGTCTTCACTTCGAATACGTAAATTGGTTTAAAGTGCTTTTTAGATAAGAATCACTCAAATCTGATTCTGGTTCCTTCGAACCAACTAGCGATAAAAAAGATGTTAAGTGGGTGATTAATATTCCATTAATTTGTATCCTTTTATCCAAAATATCTTCGAAGAGATATATATCACATACATGGTATCATTAAACTTCTCTTTAACTTTGGAAATACCAAATCAAAATCATTTCTCATAAATCATATTGGAAAACATTATTGTGTTAAAAAGGGACGATAGAAATTATGCCAATTCTACTCAACATCAATTTCCGTATTTAACCTTTACTATCTATCGAATAACGGTGAAATCACATTTTAAATTCACACGGATAGTACGGGTTCCCTTCTCGGAATTTAATACTAAGTATAAAAAGATTATTTCTATACAATCCAAGTTGTATTAAATTTAGAAAAATTAAATCTTTTATACTTGCCTCGTTCCCGACATTTCGACCTTATCTATTCCTCGCCCAGGAAAGAGCCAGGTGAGCCAGGGCACTGGTTGCTCCTGAACATCTCCTTTGTTTAAGCACCTCACATTCGGATCTCACAAATTGAAAATCCAGTCTACTTGTCAGCTTTTAGAGCCAAGATTAAATCACTTAATCATAACAGCTTTTCTTTAAATCGCTTATTTAAACTCTTTTTAAATAATAATGAAACCTCCAAATCATCTTCAAAATACTAAGTTATTTATTTGAAAGAATTTCTAAAAGATTTGGGAAAGGATACTTAAGTTTAAAGCCATATTTCAAAAGTTTATTATAAGTGTTGCAAATAGTGCTGCTAATGGTGCCTTTAAGGCTTATTTGCTCAAAACAACTTTCTATCATTTAGAAGTCCATTTTTTATAACACAAATTTCTTTTAAAGCATTTATAGAATTTATTCCATATTTTTAAAGAATTAAAAATATTATTTATAAAGAATTTATCGCTTTGATTTCCGAACTGCCAAACTGTGACTATTTTGAAAACTTGTTTTGCTCATATTTCACATCTACTAAATGAAATCTCGATCGTTTTCTTTTGTTTGAAAACTATGATTATAAGAGTTTGGAAAATTCTTATCATAAAGAATTCCGACTCCGGATCCATCTTATTAATGGATTTAGCTTTCTACGGCACGAAATCGCGAACTGCCGTTACGCGACATGCCTATTTTTGACTCAATTTTAATAACTTGTCAATACTTCATCAAATGGGATTTTAGTGTTTATAAAACATTTTTATACCATTTAAAACTATTTTAAAGTGGTTTAATGATTCCATATCACTTTTATAACTTGATTCGTAAAGTGATTTCCTTGTGTAATATCAACGTGCATTTAACGTGACTTGTTTATACAATTAAACACTATATTAAAACAACTAATACTTAATGATCAAAGCATAGTAAACACCCATAGCAATCATATCACATCATCATATTTATAAAATAAATTTGGAAGAGTTTCTCACTTGATTTTTGAACGGACTAACTTTAAAACGGCTATAGCTCCGTTATCTCGAAATCGGAGCTCACGAATACTAGCACAATTGCTCCTAGGGGGTTCGCCCTTGGTCTTGGAGGCTTGGAAGGGCTTGGCCTTGCTTGGAAAGTGGTGGTGGATGGTGTGGCCGTGGATTGTAGAGGTGGAAAGGAGTAGATTTGCTTTGGTTTTGAAGAGTTTTGATAACATATACTTACTATATAATTTTAATTTCTTTTTGCCATACTTTTTGACATAACTTTCTCTTAGGCAAGAGGCCATTAAAGTGGAGTATAAGAAGTGAAGAAGCTTAGGAATTAATGAACAAATGAAGTGAAGATGGGTGGTGGTATTTATAGGAAAAATAATAATAATAATATCATGATATTTCCACACAAACACATCACCATTTCATCACCCCCACTCCCTCCTCCTACCTTATCCATTTCGGTCGTGTACTCCCCTCCATGTGTGTACCCATATAGTTGCGCTATAGGTGAAAGAGGTTGTCTTTAGTTTGCTTAAGGATGAAGTTTATGGTAAATATCTTAGATATTTTGTAATATATATATATATAAGTATATTTGTATGTATATATATGTTCATGTGCATGTGAATGTGTTCATGTATATGTACATGTATATGTGCATATGTATATCTCAAATGATTCATAACGTTGCATAATTTTTTTACGTTGAATCGTTATGGATTTCAATTTCGATTTCCGGTCATATTTTCACTTCTTATTTAATATGTATATATATATATATATATTTGTAAAAAAGTTTGATAATAATATTTCTATAATTATGTAATAATTAAAAGGGCTCATTTAATAATTAAAATAACTATTAAACCATTTAAACTCAATTTAAATTCAAAAATCATTTATTCCAAAATAGTGATATCATTGATGATGTCATAAAGAGATTTTATTTTCAAAAAAAAATTATTACATATTCTCACTCATATACATAAATGAGTATATGTATCCAGATCCGTGCACGATGTCGGATGGTCTACGAGCTGTTTATTGATAAAACGGTTTTCGGTCATTTTATCGATATATCTTCCGAAGTATATATTTTTGTAAATATTTATTCGAAATAAGATTACCAATATTATTTATTGTTCAAAACATTATCATTTATGTTAAAAAATCTTATATTTGGATATTTCAAAAAAAATTCCAAAGTGATGAATCTGTGGGTCGTTGCATACTTCCCCCCTTAAAAGAATTTCGTCCTCGAAATTAAAGATAAAAAGAAATTGACTCGAAAAGGAATATATATTTCACAAGGGGAAATATATACAAGATATGATAAGTGACCACACCAAAGGCGGTGAGTACACTATCACGATACCACATGCAACTATACATCAATCCTAAACTCAGGATAAGCTTTCCTTATTCTATCTTCTGTTTCCCATGTGCAGTCTTCGGCATCACCACTCCATTGAACTTTAACTAACCTTACCACCCTCCTTCTCAATCGCTTCTCATCGTGATCCACGATTCGAACTGGTCGTCTGATAACTGCCAAATTTGGTTCTACTTCTAAGTCTTCCTAGGTAGCTGTTTCTATAATCTGTTCCGGATCATGCACATATTTCCGTATATGAGATATGTGAAAGACATTGTGCACACCAGACAACCTTTCGGGCAATTCCACATGATAAGCTAATGGGCTAATCCGCTCAAGAATGGGAAAAGGTCCAATAAATCAAGGCGCTAACTTCCCTGCCTGACCAAATCTTACCACTCCTCTCATCGAAGAGACTTTCAAGAATACAAAATCTCCAACCGAGGATTCCAAATTTCTACACCTTTTATCAGCGCAACTCTTCTGCCTGCTCTGGGCTTCTTTCATCTTCATTCCAATCAAGTCTACATTTTCTAAGGCCTCTCGAATCATACCAGGACCAAGTACCAACCGATTTCCAGTTTCGATCCAACATGCTGGGGATCTGCATGGACGACCATATAAAGCTTCATATGGTGCCATGGCAATACTTGCATGATAGCTTTTATTGTAAGAGAATTCTACCAGATGAAGATCGTTTTTCCATAAACCTCCAAAATCTAAGATACAAGCTCTCAGAAGATCTTCCAATACTCGATTTACCCTTTCTGTTTGAAAAGTGGTTAAAACTATATTATAAGTATTAAAAAATTTTAATCATTAATTAATTAATTAATGTAATTAAGGAGTTAATGATTATTTATTTAATTAATTAAGTAAAGGTAATTAGTACTCAAGTATTAATTAAGTAAGGTAATTATAAATTAATTAATTAAGAAGAGGTTAATTAGTTATTAATTAAGTAAGGGTTAATTATTTAATTAATCATTATTTTAGTAAGGTTTAATTATTAATTAAGTGAGGTTTAATTAATTAATTAATATTTAATCAGACAGGGTTAATTATTTAATTAATTACTTATTAAGGTTTAATTATTATTAAATAAAGGTTTTTATTTTTAATTACTTTTCTTCTAATGATTGGTTTGTTTAAAAATCAGCTTTTTTTTACAAAGAATAATTTAAATACAAGAGATTCTCTTTGTCTGAGTCATTAAGTAGCCAAGAAAAAATTGAATAGATTATTTTGGACGTCTGTTTGGCAGAAAAATCCCCCCTTCTTCTATAACTTAATTGAATAGATTAGTTTGGACATTTGTTTGGTAGAATAATCCATATTATACTATATTATAGATTATTTTGGATATCTGTTTGGCAGAATAAAGTTCCGTTCTGCTATAATTAAATGGAATTGATTATTGATGACATATGTTTAGCAGAATAAATCCCTGTTCTGCTATTATATTAATTTGGACATTTACTCATAAGATAGTTAACCAATATGTGGATTAATTAATATTGAATAAGTGGTGGATTAGCTAGTGATTGCTAATTGATTTTATTTACATATATGCTTACTTATGTAAATATCAGTTATGTGACTTAAGAAGTCAAATTGAATAAAATGGTAACTTAATTTAGTACCATGGTGGTCGCTAAGCCTCTTTCCAAATTTGTAAAGTTATGAATTTAAATAACTTCAGTTCTATATCGATTTGAGGTTAAGTGTTTACAAATGATGTTATAAAAGTAAGTTAGTTAATTATTTATTAATGAGGTATTAAACTTGATTAATTACTTAGTTATGATGTTTAAAGGAATTAAACTTATTTTAATTAATTAAATAAAGGTATTTATAAATGATAATCTATTTATAAAAGAGATTTTACTTAATGAAAGGATTTATTTAAAGGAGATTTTCAAATGATATTTGGTAAATGATATTTTATAAAGGATTTTTATAAAGAACTTATAAAGGAAGATTTATAAAAGAGTTTTATAAATAGAAAGGGATGTTATAAATCATTTTGGAAATTTGTGAAAGGAATTTTATAAATAATGTTAGAGGTTTATAAAAGTATTTGTAAATATGAAATAGGCTTATAAAAAGGGAATTTTACAAAAGTAATGAGATTCGATTTTGATAATTAAGCCTTCTTAATTATGGTGTTATGAAAACATTCTTTCCATACTTAACACCGAAGGATAAGTGGTTTGGTTTATAGTAAGAAATATTTTAAATGATATTTTTTGGCCTATTTAAAATATAAATTTGGAAAAGAGGAAATCTTTCTCAAGTTTTGTTAATATACTTATACCGTTGAGATACTTATATGGATATTTCTAAGTATTGAAAATATAATGGTTTGAAATATAATTATACTGCTGAGATAAGTATATGAATGTTTTCCCAAGTACCGAAAAGAGTATAAGGGGTTTGTGAATATATCTTTTGTGAAGGCATTTTGAATCACATAATTGAAAGAGATTTTTAAATAATTGAAGGATTTATTTATAGAGGCTTAATGGATCCCATATGCAATTTAATCTATGATTAGATTGTTGTTTGTTTGATAGTTAAATAACTGACTATCAAATCATGGTTAAACATATAACTCTAAAAATATCTAGGAGAAACACAGGAGTTATATGGCACAGTTATCTTCGATGATGTTAATATGGCACAGTCATTTTCGATGATGTTGTACTGTGCGTATAAATCTTGTTTTGTTCTTCTAGGACAAATGATAAGTAAATCCGTCCACTTAAACGGTTAGGGGGTGATCTCCGCTCTTATGTATTGTCTGTTTGTTTCTAAAAGAACTGGAGTTGAGTTTACCGAAAACTATCAAATGTTGGTTCGAAGAGACCGGGATCAGATAAGTACGAATTATTCGAAAACCATTTCGAATCAACTTAAGGGTTCGAATTGAGGACATCTTGAAGATGATGAAATCGAAGACGGAGATCTTTAAAGTGCAATGGCTACTTGCTACTAATCCCGAGGGTGATTCCAAAATGAATGTAGTAGAAGTAGTGCATTCCATTTTGTTCAATCCCAGAACAAACTTGTATGGACGAATGCTGACATTGCATTGTTTCCTAGAGGGTAGTGTTAGCATTCCAAGTGGGATTTGCTATAAAAGGTAAAACGTAGCCTTAGACCTCACAATTGGTAAATGACTAAAGCAAGGATATGCAACAGGGTTATGTGGGTCGCCCCCATTAAGGTATGATCATCACTTGTATCTAGATCGACATTTATTTATGGATTATGTATGTTTGTGGCCATGGAGACGGCTTGTTAGGGGCAACCGGGGCGGGGATGGAGGGTGATCATATTCGGTACTATCCAGGAAGGGGGTAGGCCGATCCTGAGTAGTAGAGGTGTAAATTAAGGCAGCCTTGATACTTTTTCTCCAGAGGTGTACTCTACGGAAGGTAGGCTCTTACCTTTTCATGTTGGAATCCATTCTCCAATAAGTGCCTTTGGATTTAGTTGTATACCTATTATGCTGGAATTTAGTTAATGTAAGAATTTTGGCTAAGATTCACTATTTATTTTACCCTAGATATTATTATAATATCAGAAGATTTCCTATGAAATGATTTGGTTATCGTAAGGTAAAAACTCGTCCATGTTTATGAGCAGCGTGGTCTTACGAGATATCTTTATTTTGAAAGGTTTTATAACATTAAAATTCATACGATGTGTGTTTCTTACGCTGGTTTTACCAAACTGATCCGGGTGTTATTTTTCTTATAATGCTCGGGTCAACCCGAGCATATTTTTTAGATTTTGCTATACACTTGGAGCTGTAGGAGATAAGCTGGATCCTCCAAGATGTATTGTCGTATTTTATCTTTCGCTGTTTGGTTCTTTTTGTGTTTATCAGCATCTGTAAGGACATGTTGTTATAACTGTCCAAGCTAATGACATGTTAGTACTCTGATTGATGTAAGAATATAAAAGACTTTTTTTGTAAAGTTCATTGATATATTATAGATTACTCGTCACGTTGTAAGATTCTATTTAATTTTTTTTACCCCAACGATATGTTTTTCTAGCACTTTGATGTTCGCAAATGAATACCATGGATGTATCAATGTCGACTTTTGAGGATCGAAAATGCGGGTTGTTAAAGAAATAGTTTTGGATGAAATTCACCACAAAAAATGATAGTTTGTCTCTTCAAAGACACAAATAACTTACTACTAACCAAAGAAAGGCTAATTTAAAAGCGCATTCCAGTTAATCTAGTTTGTGTATTATGTAATCCAACAACAGGGGGTGTTAAGCATTTATTTTTTGACTGTAAATTCAGTGCATACATATGGAAATGATGTTATATCAAACTATAATGCCTGGCAAATCATACTGAAATTCTAGCCCTAGGTCAAAAAATCCAGCTTTTAAAAAATCTTTTCAAGAATAAAAGTTTGTGCAGAGGCATAGCAATAGTAACATTGTCAACAAGTGTATTAATTGTATGGAAGGAGAGAAACAAAAGGATTTTTAATAGATCAGATTTTTGCAATGAAAAGGTATTATGTGAACAAGTTTCAAATTACATCAAAATACTCAACAATAAACCCAATTTCAGAAGCAAGTTCAGTAAAAATGACACAGAAATTGTAATCGAGTGGTTGTAGAGAAACTTACCCATCTTGAACACCCCAACGATTATACTTGCTGTCGTGTTTGACACTTACGAATGTTTCTCCTGGGAGGTACCATAACTCCCTTGTATTTCATAGTTTGCCATTTTCTAGTTCTTCATTGCAGGCCCGAGATGCTATAAATCCAAACAGAAGAGAACCTCATCAATCAAGCAAATATAGTTGCATGCACAAACAAAAAGAAGAAGAGAGAGAACAGGTACTTGTCCATCAAAGTCGAAGAAGTAAGATACGAGATAGATCTGAGCCTGTTAGCGACGAAGCTCATTAGTTAGAAATTCCAGAGACCCAAAAGGATCAACAAAACAGAGACTTCCATGCAAAAGCCAACAAACCAACTCATATCGTGGTGCTAAAGCAATACAGCACAACGGCAAATCGATTTAATAGACAAGGAAGATGCAAATTTGGGCGGAATGGGAAGTTCGTGGTAGAAAATATCGAAAAGTCAAAACTTCAGTTACACCACCATTAAAATGGAAATAATCCTAATTTGCAAAAGGAAACAAATTAATGAAGTAAAGATAACTAAAAGGAAATAAATTAATGAAGGAAACAAATTTGTCTATACAGGAAAATAGACACAAGGAAGAAGTTGCAAAAAAAATTAGTCTCAGGGACAACAAGTTTGCTTTTTAGTCTGAATGATACTTTTTAATGTAAACAGAAAATGATAGTTACAACTATCATTCTGTGATTTACACTATAAAGTGTCCTTCAGTCTCAAAAGCAAACTTCTTGTCCTTAAAACTAAATTTTTCTTCAACTTTTTCCTTGATCCTAAAACCCATTGTATATAAATGTATATTATTTGATGTATTAATAAATGGACTTTAACCTTGATAGAAAAAGTTAAAAAATGATACAACAATGCAAATCTAAAAACGTGGAGGGCTAAAGGAAAATTTCTCCTCTTTTAAATTTGTTGACTACGTCTTCTCAATCACGGGAATTCAAATCTATGTTTGCCTTTCCCAAAATATATTTTGTCTTCCTCCTGTACAAACCAAATCGACTTTCAAGCCCCGGACGCTGCTCTCTGGAAGGGATGATGCTGAGTCGATAGAGCCTCCGCCGCGTTCTGATGAAGAATGTCGCAAATGTCCTTGAATTTTGCGCTGTTTAGGGTTTTACTGTTGCTCGTCGATGATGGAAGAAAGCTCGCCATCACCGATGCGTTCTGTTGCCAACGCAGTTCGGAGAGGAACCACAGCTTGCGTTTGCCTGGAGAAGCTCGAGTTGGGTTGTTGCTGTTAGGTTTAGTATTTGCTTTATGACTAAGCCAATTTGACTTGGTAAGTTTGTTAATAATGCGTTGTTTGTAGTGCTTTAGAATAGGCTGATTGGTCACATCTTTAGGTAGCTGATCATTCTGCCGTTTTCTTCTGTTATATAAGCACTTTATATTTCACTGAATAAAACAAGCTTTTGACTTATTTGTCTATTTATAGCTTGAGAGATTAGAACAAAGTGGTATCAGATCCTATAACAGGATCCTGATTGTAAGAAGTTAGGAACTACAGTATCCTAACAAGAGAAGACATAAAGTGAGAGAAGTTTGCAATGGCATCTGAGAAGTATGTTCAAGCTGTCGTTCCTCAGTTCAATGGTCACTATGACCATTGTGCTATGCATATGGAGAATCTTCTTCGATCTAAGGAATATTGGCCATTGAATCGGGAGTTCGCACAGTCAAAGATGTAGCCAAAACAACAGCGGCACAGAGGGAAACAGTGGAGGCACAACGACTCAAGGATCTAAAGGTAAAAATGACCTCTTTCAAGCCAATGATCGCAGTATCATGAAGACAATCCTTGATAAGGAGAGTTCGAAGAGCATACACGACTTTATGAAGCAAAAGTTTCAGTGATCAACATGGGTCAAGAGGGTTTAATTGAAAGCTTTAAGAAAGGAATTTGAGGTGTTACAAATGAGAGAAGGGGAGAAGGAGAACGAGTATTTTGCTCGAACACGGACTATTGCAAATTAGATGAAAGTTAATGGCGAAAAGATGGAGCGGGTCATAATCATTGAAAAGACCTTCACATCGATGACTTCCAAATTTGATTATGTGCTATGTTCCGTTGAGGAGTCCAATGATTTGGACAAACTTTCCATAGATGAACTTCAAAGCAGTCTACTTGTTCATGAGCAGAAAATGGACAACCACAATTGAGGTGACGAACAAGCTTTGAAGATCTCATATGAAGAGACAATAGAAGGAAGAGGCAGAGGCGGTCGAAGTGCATCCCATGGCCGTGGAAGAGGCAAGGACATACATGGATTCAACAAAGCACCTTTGCACTGCTACAAATGCTACAAGCTAGTACACTTCCAATACGAGTGTCCTAGTTGGGAGAAAAGAGCTCACTATGCCAAATTAGATGACGATCAAGAGATGTTGATGACTTACGGGATCTTCACAATTCCAAGGGAGAAGCAGCGTGGTTCCTTGACTTGGGTTGCAGCAACCATATGACTGGATATAAGCAGTGGTTTCCCCATTTACACGAGTCTTTTCGCCAGGTAGTGAAGCTTGGCAACAATACTAAAATGGAAGTGATGGGGAAGGGAAACATTAAGCTACGAGTCAATGGAACAACTCTTTTGATTACTTAAGTATTTTATTAGCTTGGGCTCACAAATAATTTACTTAGCATTGGTCAACTACAAGAACATGATCTTGCTATTCTAATTCAGCGTGGAGAATGCAATATTTATCATCTTATGCGAGGGTTAATTATGCAGACTCAAATGTCTAAAAATCAATTGTTTATTCTTCTTGCTGAAATTGGGACACAAGTGCAAGCCAAACTCATTGCTCCTGCATGCTTCAAACCACACCAAAAGATCAAACCGACTTATGGCACCATAGATTTGGGCATCTAAATCTCAAGGGCTTGAGAATCTTATCTCAGAAGAAGATGGTGAAGGCATGTCGCCTCTCAATGCCTCCTCAAAAGTTTGCACAGTATGTATGGTAGGAAAGCAACATCGAGAGACTATTCTTAAGAAGAATTTGTGGAGAGCTACTCAAAAGCTGCAACTCGTTTATGCCGTCATATATGGTCCCATCACACCTGAATCAAACCATCATAAAAGGTACATAATCTCATTTATGGATGATTATAGTAGAAAGTTATGGACGTATATCTTGAATCTAAAGTATGAAGCAATTACCGTGTTCAAAAAATTCAAAAGTTTGGTTGAAAAGGAATCTGAAATTGCTATATGTTGCATTCAAACCGACCGAGGTGGGGAGTTTACCTCCGCAGAATTCAGTGAGCATTGCAGCTTCAATGGCATCGCTAGACAACTCACTGCATCATACACCCTACAACAAAATGGAGTTGTAGAGCAAAAGAACCGAACAATCATGAATATGGTGCAATGCATGTTGAAAGAGACGCTTATTCCTAAAGAATTTTTGGTCGGAAGCCGTAAACTAAACTGTTCGCTTGCTTAACCGATGCCCTATAATTGTTGTGAAGGATAAGACACCAGAAGAAGCATGGTGTGGCTTTAAACTCTCAGTGGAGAACATTAGGGTGTTTGGATGCATTGGACATGTGCATATCCCTGCCAAAAAGAGGAAAGAACTTGATGATAAGAGTCTTCGTTGTGTCTTTTTAGGCTTAAGCAAGGAATCTAAAGCCTATAGGATGTATGATCCTGTGTCAAAGAAGATAATTATAAGTCGGGATGTGATAATTGAAGAAGACAAGACGTGAGAATGGAGTGAAAAGGTTGAAGGAACTAGCTATGTAATTTTTGAACGGAGAGATGAAGACGAGCTATAAGAAAAGGAAAGCGTGCATGAAGAAGAAGTGCAGATTGAAAATGCTGCCACTACTGGTTCTTTGACAAGTGAAGATGACGCTAACCTAAATCCTCCAAGTCCAGCTCAAGGGAGGATAAGAAGGGCACCAACCTCCAAGTTTTTGCTCCAGTAGGTTGTAGGGATACAATTGGGATGATCTTAGCTCTTGTCGCCAACAAAGGATGGAGCGTGTATCAGCTCGATTTAAAGAGTGCGTTTTTGCATGGAGACTTGAAGGAAACGATGTTCATTGACAACCATAGGACTATGAAGTGAAGGTAGAAGAAAACGAAGTTTATCGACTCAAGAAGGCTTTATACAGACTAAAATAAGCTCTTCGAGCTTGGTACAACAAGATCGAGTCTTGTTTCATGAAAGAGGGTTTTGAAAGGTGTTTGAGTGAACACACTCTATTTACAAAGATGAAATAAGGCAAATTACTTATGGTAAGTCTGTGTTGATCTCATTTTTACGGGGATCGATAAAACAATGTTTGAAAAGTTCAAAGAGTCTATGAAACAAGAATTCGACATGTCCGATCTTGAAAACATAAAATATTTTCTCGGTGTGGAAGTGGAGCAGAGCAGTGGATGAATTTTCATTAACCAAAAGAAGTATGCGAGTGAAGTCCTTGAAAGGTTCGGCATGGAGCATTGCAATTCGATAATGAATCCAATGATTTCAGACTTTAAACTCGTTAATGATGAAGTTGGTTTTGGTATCGATGCAACCGCTTACGAACAAATGGTGGGTAGTCTCATGTATTTGACTGCCACCAGACCCGACTTAGCTCATGTGGTAAACTTAGTGAGCATATTTATGGAGAGATCGATAGATTTGGATCGACAAGTAATAAAGAGAGTTCTCTGTTACATAAAGGGAACTACCAAGTTGGGGATCTTTTACAAAAGAGGTGGAGAAGAGAAGTTGGTAGCCACTTAAATAGTGATTATGCTTGAGATGCTAAAAGTTGTAGGAGCACATCAGGGTATGTGCTCTTGCTCAGTTCATATGCAGTTGCATGGTCCACAAAGAAGCAATCTGTTGTCGCTCTTTCCGCCTCTGAAGCCGAGTTTGTAGAAGCTGCCTCATGTGCATGTCAAAGTGTGTGGATGCATAGGGTTCGTGAGAAGCTTGGCTATGAACAAGTTAAGTGCACTAATGTATTTTGTGAAAGTCTCTACAGTTAAGTTAGCAAAGAATCCAGCTATGCATGGAAGGAGTAAACACATCGATGTCAGATTTCATTTCCTTTGCGATTTAACAAAAGATGGAGCTATTAAGTTGGAGCATTGCAGCTCGAAGGACCAGTTAGCAGACATTATGACTAAGCTTTTTGGGTTTAAGGCATTCCTGATATTTAGAGAGCTGCTTGGAGTTTGTTTTGCACCAGAAGTAAACCGACTACAGGCTGTGTATCAGTTTAACGGAGGGTTTGTTAGGTTTAGTATCTGCTTTATGATTAAGCAAATTTGACTTAGTAAGTGTATGTTAATAATTCCTTGTTTGTAGGGCTTTAGAATATGTTAATTGATCACATCTTTAGATAGCTGATTCATTTTGCTATTTTCTTTTGTTCTTCTTTTATATAAGCACTTTATGTTTCACTGAATAAAACAAGCTTTTGATTTATTTGTCTATTTATAGCTTGAGCGATTACAACAGTTGTATGCTATCTTATAACCGAAGCTTGACTAATAGATTGGCGTCGTAGTTGCTGAGGTAATTCGACTTTGCCGTCGGTGATGAAGAGATGTGGCTGTGAGATCCGAGAACAAAATCAAATTCGATATTTCATAGTCGTGTTGAATGATGCCTTTTGCTGTTGTGCCTAGGGTTTTGCTGTTGGAGTTGATGTTGCAGTGGTTTGCTGAAGGTTAGCCAAATGTTGTTTCACAGCTTGGTGATAATGATAATAATCTATTGCCTGACGCTCCAATGGTCTCTAATGCAAAAGTCTAGTACTTTGAGATAAGTTGTGAGGTCTGTTTCTGATTGAATGGAGTTTAGTCTGCCATGCTATTGACGTAGGTAAACATTCGTTGTACAGTAGTTGTCTTTGATTTGCCTGATTGTTGCAACGATGGTTGTTGTGATGGAGATCTGTATGGAACTTTACCTGTGTACGTTTGAAACTGAGATCGATGGTTATCTCAGATGATAATGAAACATTGGCCCGATATGGTAGTTGATAGGTCGGACTGAAGTTGCTATGCTATGCTAGTTTCGGGATGTTTTGATAGGATTGTTTGATTAGATGAGAAAAATCATGCTCAGTATATCATTATTGATGTACATCACCATACATTCTCTCTTACAAAATGATTTTGCAATATTCGCTGAATTGAACTAGAATAATTCCTTATTTATTTTGATGAAGAAAATGATGCTTTGTTTGATCCATGAATTTGATATGCTCCTTCCATATAAACACTTCCATGATTTACAACTCAAGGATAGAAACTTTCATTGAATATTGAATGAGAATATATCAAAATGGAGAATCTGTTTCATGATTGATAGAATTATTTCTTTGTAGTTAAAAACAAATTTGGCTTGTATTTTTGGAAACTTTGTTCTCAACCAAAGCGATTGAGCTTCATCCTTAACTTTGAAAGTTTGCGTATTATGTGGCTAGATGTATTTGTACTTGTCTCAAACTCAACAAACACATCAAATGCAATATGTTTATTATCATCAAACTAAATTTCCGATTGACATACTCCACACATTGATCCATAATTACACACTTTCAAAAAATAATATGCGAACCAACTCA
Organism: Allium fistulosum; assembly: GCA_030737815.1. Lineage (NCBI taxonomy): Eukaryota > Viridiplantae > Streptophyta > Magnoliopsida > Asparagales > Amaryllidaceae > Allium > Allium fistulosum. Next base: position 415,039,976 of record CM060906.1, read on the forward strand.
TGGTTACATCATCTCAGAAATAATATATGTACCGACTCATGGTTACATCATCTCAGAAATAATATATGTACCGACTCATGGTTACAATTCCAAGCAATAATGTGTGCACAAACTCATGTTTTCACTCTCAAAAATAATATTTGAGTCAACTCATGATTTCACGATTTCAGTTAACACATATTTACTAATCCTAGTGTTAGCTACATACATGTTAGAAAACAAAACAAAGGCATGCAAACCTAGACAATCACGCAACAGAATTATGGTACCTAACTATAACATGCTGCATGACATCGCTCATACTCACATTATGATTAATGGAAATTTGATGACTCAAATGTCATATGCTCGACTCAACAACATCCAGTTTTCTCCAAAAAGTTATTGTCATTTATTTTTTTATACCTAAGAGAAGCCTTCTTCAATGACTAGATCAAATCACTGATGCTCTCATTGTGAGCGTCTTCAACTCTGGTAACGATCTCTATTGGCATGTTTTTCTCAACTCAACGACATTCGATTTTGTCTCCAAAAGCTCATTGTCATCTACAATTTTGTATCTAAGAGTAGACCCCGCCAATGACTAACTCATATTACTGACACTCTCATGGTGAGTGTCCCCACCTTTGGTAACAGTCTCTCTATGTTACACCTCATGGCCTTTAGTCATCAAAATTGCCTAACACACACGAACCAATAGAAAAACCCCGTTGGTTTACTTTCCAATCACTTGTATAGTTCATTCACGCTCATCAGAATCTCTAATCGCCAAGCTCATGGGTTTCAGTGATATCCTTTATCAGATGTCTAACTATCTCTCCATTGTCCTCTTCTATTGAAATGAACATCGGATAACCAAAACTCACTATATGCATGAAAACATACAAAGCAAACAACACGAGCAAACATACAATGCAAACAATACAACCAAGTCAACAAATAGAATTATACAACCAGACAAGCAAATAAACGAAACATTATAATCAAACAAAACAACCAACATGACTTATCACTCAATAAGCTATGAAACAACCATGGTCAAAACAAACAAAGCAATTAATATAACCAAACTAATCACTCAACAAATATAAAAAAATGCAACCAATCCAAGTAAGGCAAGCAACATGATCAAATCAAGTAAGCAATAATGATTAAATAGAACCTAACTTTCTAGCTAAAATTAAGCATCTCCACCCTGTTCACATAGGTGAATAATCAAAACAACATGACCCGCCTTCTCCAGAGGGAATAAACTAGACTTTCCCTATAACCCATCAAAAAAACTCACATATAATAAGCAGAAATGCTACTCCATAGCAATGGACGCTAAGTGAACATAAAATGCAAACCATCCCTGTTGAAATTTCGGAATCCGTCTGCACATCCCTCCGTGGGGAATATAGAGTTTGGTCGACATCTCTTAACAAAAAGAATCTCTTGTTGTTACATGCGATTAAAGTCATATATATACCACCATTCCATCTTCATTATTTTTCACGATGTACGACTATGCTTTTTTCAATCTGTTCCCAATATCCTCATACAATGCGAAACATCCCAATAATCCCAATTTGTTTGCTTGAGAAGAAACTCCAACATCCACTCATCTCATCCCACATTGTAGCCAACCATCTCATGCCATCAAGTCTCGTCTCATACTCCTCTAATTAATACCGCTAATTTTTAATACTATATTTGGGTAATCATGTCAGAACCACGAATAGTGATCATGACTTTACACATGAATTAGCTAACACAACGCATTATCAAGCACTATAATGCTGACTATGATATTTCTTGATCGTCTGTGTTTTGACTCATAAATTAAAGTTTACTGCTTAATCACTCTACATTTAGAAAACCTTCTTCCCAAGTCAATTAGTTTTGCAAAAATATATTTTCAAACTAATAATATTTACATATACATATGTGTTTGTGTGTGTGTGTGTGTGTATATAGATCCAACAAAATATTTTTATATCTTTTCATCAAAATATTTTAATGAAATATTTCACAAATCAAACTTTTTCTTATAAAATATTTTCAAATCAAAATATCTTATTTCTCAAATATAATATTTTACTTTTCTAATTAAATAGTTTTCAAACCAAATTATTCTCTTCGTAGCAAAATATTTTCAATGAAATACAGTCATTTAGAAATGTGTAGGCAACAAAAAACATAGTTTTGACAACATTTTTATATGATAATATTTAGTTAAAGTGCCTTTTTCAAAAAGAAAATATTTTGGGAGACAACTAAAACACATTACACCTTAAAAACAAAATATTCCTACACATATTTACAATGAAATTATGAGCCTTTTGAAAATTAGAGAATATACCACCTATATTTATTTCCTAAAATGCTCGTAAATTTTTGGATACTTCTATAACGAATTGTTATCACCGGTTTTCACTACACAACTTTGCATTACGCGTGCATTACCATAGAAGTTGATGTTTCAAATATCTAATCTCATATTCCCAAATGCCTTGCCCAACTGATGTTGCACTACCCTGATCGCGATTAGCATTCAATCTCTTTCCCTTGTTCTTTCCATGTTTATATGCACTTATTTTGTTGGAAGATGACTCTCAACTTACTAGTCCTTAATAAATTCCAACTTGGTATTTCGAATGAAGCTCCTAAGTGCTTGCCCCATCTCACTTTTAATACATATCTTTATTAACTACATTATTATACAATTCATTAGCATTATTTTGAAGTGGACAAATGTGGATATGTATGTATGTATAACATAGATATCCATACCTCAATATATAAGAAATCATACAATCAAACACAAGTATGTTACTTCTTCCTACCCTTAATCCGCTCTAAAATATAACCGACTAAACTCTAAAAGGAACTTAGATACCCCTAAGACTTGGGTATTCTTCAAATCTAAGCTTTAATATCACATGTAACACCTTAATTTTCTTAATGTCAAAAATGAACATTGAACGCCATCAACTAATGATTGCGTGTCGATGTTAAACTCTAAATACAGTGGATTAATCAGATGTGAATATTTTATAACAAAGATTACAATTATTTATTTAATATCAGAGAGAATTTAACAACAATATAATACTTGATACACAATGTATAATACAATCAACCGTCAAAGACCACTAGTTCAAGTGACAAGTGTTATAATGCTTTAGGCCGAGGTCCTAAAAGTCATGAGTTTGAACCACCGAGACATCAAAACGAGTGCTCTTTTGAATAAAGTGTCACTCTTATTATAAAAATAATAATATGTATAATACAATCAATCAATAAGTCAAATGATTGCCAAAAGGTTTACATGTACGTCAATTTACATAAATAATATATCATGTAAAATCACGGAACAATGATGCAACAAACTATACAACGAAAATGTTTTATATGAGTAACATGTTGTGTAGAATGTAAATGACTTTGATTCTACCAATGTCTTTTTGGCAAACTTTAACATGAAGAAAAAGGGTGAAACAACCAAAAGTGTTGCGTTACTACCATTGTAATTGCCTACGTATCCGGCTACGTTGAGAGTAAGATCAAGATGATATGTAGTTTTTTTCTTTTTAACTACTAATCTATATAATAAAATCCCTTGGTATATAAACAAGAGACAAAGAACGGTTGAGATTTAATTTTAAACTAAGACATCGGATGGCTGGAAAGTTAATATGCTGAGTTGCGGATTGCCGCAATTTGCTTAAAACACGCAGTTCCCACTACTTCCACACATCACGTTTCAGCACACGACAAACCACTGCCTCTTAATATTTAATTGATTCTATATAAAAAAAGCAAGGAAAATAAATATTAACCACTAGAGCAAGTACATTTGTGGTTGTCCATACATCAAAAAAACTGTACCGTGTAGACTTCATGGTACTACAATTTACATGCTGCTATAAATTTGTCTTTATGTCACATATACATTCAAAATCTTTCTACAAGTTTGCTTCTGTATTAAATGCATGTGCTCCAATGCTTCCATTTTTGAAGAAATTTGGGTACCACTAAACAAATTCTTATTTAGTTGATACGTTAGTTTTTTCCTATCACTGCTAAATCTATGCAAATTTATTATGTGCATTTAATATAGACTTCATACCATATTTTCTGAATACTTTAGTTTTAATTCATTATATGATAAAAAAAAATTGTATACCATAAATTTATTTCCAAAAAAAGCTCTAATATTAAAGGACAGCACCATACATTCGCCCATCTCCTCAGCATGCCATATTTTTCGAATGCTTTAACTATTGTTCATATGTGATTAGTCTAACCATGGAAAGAGAGTTGAATACCAGGAAATAAATTCAAATATTAGTTGACACATTTGTTTACTTATTATTTTTATATTACGGAATCTTATTACATGGGCACTCATATTTAAGGTGACAAAACCTTCCCCTTTAGCAGTAATTCCATGATTTGTTCTATCTACAATTATGTTACCATAAATTACAATATGACATGGCATGGAACTTATTTAGTTGATACGTTAGTTTTTTCCTACCACTGCTAAATCTATGCAAATTTATTATGTGCATTTAATATAGACTTCATACCATATTTTCTGAATACTTTAGTTTTAATTCATTTATATGATAAAAAAAATTGTATACCATAAATTTATTTCCAAAACGAGCTCTAATATTAAAGGACAACACCATACATTCGCCCATCTCCTCAGCATGCCATATTTTTCAAATGCTTTAACTATTGTTCATATGTGATTAGTCTGACCATGGAAAGAGAGTTGAATACCAGGAAATAAATTCAAATATTAGTTGACACATTTGTTTACCTATTATTTTTATATTACGGAATCTTATTACATGGGCACTCATATTTATGGTGATAAAACCTTGCCCTTTAGCAGTAATTCCATGATTTGTTCAATCTACAATTATGTTACCATAAATTACAATATGACATGGCATGGAACAGGCATAATGTAGCAGAAGTGGTGCAAGATGCACTGAAATAAGGAGCATGGAGGGTGTAGAAGCTCTGACTGCTAAGTTGAAAATGTTCATGTTGTGGCAGGCATGAAGTAGTAGACATGCAAGATGCGCTGAAGAAGGAACATGGTGAAGAAGCTTGGATTGCCTTAGTTGAATATGTTTATGCTTATACATGTCCAAAAAACTTAATTTTTTCATGAATTTATATGTACATATGCTTATATACGTATAAATGGCAATGTGCCTAAGTTGGGGATGAGTACGGTTATAGTATTATTACATTTATGACAAATATAAACTATACAGCTATATGCGGTTACTTTCTTTTTGCATGAATGTGTGACCTATGGCTGTATACATGCATTCTCTGGCTTTGTAGCAATGCTCACAGAATCCCAAGCAAAAACAATACCAGTTTCATAATTTTTGCATATTTAAGTAGTTTTTTCATCTATTTTACAAAATAGTAACAAACTTTTGTCCTTGCAAATAAATTTTCAATAATCATCATAACTGCCTGAAGTCAAAAGCTTTACACCACATTGCCTTATCCATGGGCATCCACCTAGAAGTTGGAATTTCCTTGGAATAAAGAACAACAATCAACAAATGGACTACTTAGCAATACCAATTATGGAGATGATGTAATCATAGGAGTCATTGATTCATGTACACACACAAACAAATGATAAATTTACAATTATGGACTTCTTAGCCCACTCATAATAGTGCCAAAAGATACGGCAGAACATATAACACAATGCAAAACTGTCTACCCTACAACCATATAAGCATACACAAATAGTTTCCATTAATTAAATTAACATATCTAACAAGAATGTGCACAGTCAGTGTACTAAAGGAGGAAACTTATTTTCATCATAATACAAAATATCTCTCTAATTTGATTATTTTCTTTGTACGCATGCCTATGACTAGACTATAATGATAAACCTACAAATCAGTAATTACAATACTTCCAATCTGTGGTACTATTTAAATTATCTTTCCGTATTATTTGTTTTCTAATTAAAATACAACATTATAACATACATTGAATCTTGCAAATAAAACAAATACAATATTTATATTCCCATCTTTTTACTAATACAGTAACATAATCACTTATCCTTAATTTTCCTATTCCTAACACCGTGTCCACAAACACATAACCATCATACATGTATATAGAGAGATTGATAAATTACAAAGAGAAAACATATGACAAATAAAGCTAGATTGCTACATACATGGTACATAATGAGTCAGCTTATTTCAAAGTAGGGTACACTACATAGAATTACTGTATAGAGGCATTACATCATTTACTAGGAAAACTTTACACACACACCATGTAACATCTTCTCATCCTCCATACAACCCATTCTTCTATCCACATGCAAATTTAAACATTTAATGCTCATATTTTTTTCCACTTATTCAACTACAGAATGAATTGCAATAAACCACTATCCACTTATAACTAAATTGGTGACCCACTTACTATTATGTTGCCCCACGTCCTTAGTTAGGTACAGCTCTTTTTTACTTCTCCTTCTTCCATGCATGTTCTGTTCTCTGCTTCTTCTGTTTCCCATTCTTCTTTACCACAAACAACTAGACAGGCACAAGGTACAATTTACGTTAAAAATTCATTCCATGACAAGCATTTATATATCATTTTCTCCTCTCACTACCACAATTGTCACACTGTAACATCATTCCATGACAAGCATTTATATATTCACTCATGCCACCTTAACTTATGCTACGCCACTACCACCTGAAAAAAAGGGAATGTACTATTATACTATTTTACGAATTATTTGCAAACCGTTTTATATTTATTGCAACAACAAAAATATACAGTAATTATCCTAATGCCGCCATTGTTCCTATAATTTTAGTTCTTCTTCCAAAAGGTATCATCTTTATTAATTTCCTCAACTTTTCTACCACTGACAAATATGTTCCTTCAAAAAGTATTTCCTCCCCTCCCCATGCTCGATATACTATACAATTAATTACAACGTTCCCTTTATACAGGTAGAATATACATTAAAGATATCGATAAATATGTCAACTATCCAATCTTCACGACAACAAGCTGCAAAAATATTTAGCAACCTCATCATTCATGGCTATATTTGGGCGGATGGAGATGAGATTGTTTCCGAAATTGTAGATCTTCTACAGTATGGAGTCAATGTCTACGTATTTGATAATTATGTAAATTTTCTTCTTTTAATTACATACTTAAATGTTTTATTTTATAATTAGCAGTATATAATACTAACCCAAATCTTGAAGGGCCGACATGTTTATCCAAGGCAGCTTATGGAAACTCCAAAAACCACATGGCCAATACAGAGAACGAGTTTGGGAAGTGAAGTATGTCTTCTAATATTAACATACTATAACCTTATGAAATTTAATTATATAGATTCCTAATATATATTATTCACTTCATGTTATAGATTTGGAATTGTGCTGTATTGGCACACAAAGAGAACATGGCAAAAATGACGTGTGTGTGTGAATGGCCAGTAAAAAATATTTCGGTCTAACCCTATATTTCTTATATTTTTTTACTAACAATTTAACTCTATGTCGTTTTCACCATCTGTTTACTTATTCCTATTTGCAGCTTAACTTGCAAACATCACATTGGAGTAAGGACGTGGTCATCGACAACTACACCTTTTTACATGTACTTAGACAAATGTTTACATGCTACAAATAGGTTTTAACCTATCTACCACATTTCAACCACTCATATCCTCACATATAGTTTACCTTCTTTGTATTAGCTTATGTGGATTTTTTTTACTGTTTTCATTACTACGTTTTTAATTATGTATTTGTCTTTCCTTATTTGCTGCAAACTTTGTTTTCATGCTTATTTCAGTGACAGTCAAAAAACGTTTTGATCTTCTGTTTATTCTTCTATTTGTACTATAATGCTAATTCATTTTCGAAACATGCTTATTTTGTAGTACATGTTAACTATATACTGTCTGAAGTTCAATTCATATATTTACTGTATGATATGTTGCATATTTTGCTTACATGTGATCATGTTGTTGCAGTCTAATATCCCATTGAAGTTGTTTATTTGTGTGTGTATTATGTGTTCATATGTATCAGAGCAATCAAAGCCACATATGATTATATCATTAGGGTTGGCTGTTTAGTAGAGAAGCTCGTGCGTTGCACGGGTGTAAAATGAAATTCGTACAAAAATAACTTAAGGATAAAATATATTGAATTATGATTTTCAAATCAATAAGATTAGCATAACTGAAAAAAGCTAGAAAATATCAAGACTTTGAATCCACGCACACGTTTTTGTGTTTCATTGGGTTACTACTGTCCACAACTTGAAAAATTTTCCTATGTTTAAAGTCAAATTTCGTGATGCTTCTACTTATGTATTCAACTGAAATCACTTTTTCATGTTGTGTCTTGGTTTATAATTCTTCCTACAATTTTTACAATATGGAATTTACTTACATTTTTTTTGTTACTTCTTCGAAGTGTGTGTTGTAAAAAAAAATTGAACATATCGTTCTTACCGTTGCTTCATCTGGTATTGCTTCTTTATTACTTCTGTTGGTTTTCATGTTGTGTAAAAATGGAAAACACAATTTTTAGGTGCATGTTGTATGCGTTTTAACATTAAAAAAAAATCCTTACTAATCATGTTGTTAACAATTTTACCACCAATAAAATTACACATATTCAACACATTATACTGTAGATTATGTCAATCAAAACTAGAACTCGTGCCATCGGCACGGGCTATATACTAGTCTATATAACAAAAAGCATGTGATTTAACGGAAAAGACAAAGAGTGGTCCAGATTTAATGTGGAGATAGACATCAAATGGCTATTAGTTATCCTGGAAACTAACGCCGTTTACAAATGCAGGGAGGCCGTTATAGTTCCCACGTTTAATTATTAACCACGATCCTTTTTAAACTGCTCATTTCGGTTTTCCTCCTCATACAATCAAATCCATATAATTTCTTCTTCATCCACTTTCTATGGAAACTCCGTTCAAATTTCTTCTCTCTATTAACTTCTTTCCCCATGTTTAATCTATTACACATCATCTTCTAAACGTTTCACGTATAATAGGTTGTAACCCACTTTTTTTTTACTCCATTTATAACTTGATTTGATCAATTTTTCTCCATCGAACTTTTGCTGAAGTTTATGGTGTTCTCTCCTCCTCCTTCTTGCTTCTGTATAGAATATGTGCCTTCCTAAGATTTTCTGCCCCTACTACATGTACGGGCATTCAGATTCATGATGTTTGTGATTTTTTCCAATGCAGTTGTCATGATTACTCCAAATATACTATGCTTTAGTTTTTATTCCAGTTTTTTCCTTGATTTCCTATACGTATAAGACTTAAGGTTTATGTTATTGGTTATGATATCATGCTCTTTTTTTATTTTTGGTTTTTATGATTCATTTTCATTACAAATTTATTTAAGTTCTAAGGCAGACTAAGTGTTTGTGGAAAGCTCTGAACTAATAGTTCATTCATCATATTGGATATTTTTGCAGCAACACAACAAGAATTACAAAGCAAAGCCAAAATCTACACACTGATGAAACCCGTATACTATTTTCAAACTGATCAAAGATTGCCGACCTGGAGGTCTATGTGGCATCAAGTGACTTAGGGGATTCAGATGAAGAATTCTCTTTGATATTGGTAATGCATGTAGCTATTTTTCAATATGAATACCATACTCATACAAGTGCTATCTCATCTATAATCTATGAGTATGTTGATTGCGTTGGAAGAATACCCTTTTCCTATTAAGTACTTGACACTCTCAATACCTTTTGTAGTCAGTGTTTCCCTTTTTTATGTGTCCAACTTCTGTGTTTTTAATTCTTGATAGAACTATTTTTAGAGCCGTATTCCATGATAGATTTGTGGATTATGTAACAGATGTACTCTGATAGCCAATGTTTTGTTTTATATTTACTTTCATTCTGCTCTATTTTATATTTACTTTTATTGCTTATAGGTTCTCCTCGAGAGATTCTACATGGTTTAGTAGTGCATTAAATAGCCATAAGGTATTGAAATCTTAGAGTTCTATCATTATCAAATGGCGCTACTCCATCAAATAGAGATGCCTCCATGACGGAACATTCCCATTCAAGGATCACAGCAGATGATGCATAAAATAACCGTAAGTCATCATTTCAAGCTTTAATTTCTCAATTATTGCCACATCTTCTATTATCACTTTAGGTGAAGTGGAAGTCCTCCGAGAAAGAGAATCATATATTTAAGTAGAACAGAAAATGAGAAAGATCATGGTGCTGTGTTGAATATATATTTAAATAGTTGGAACTCTTCTACAGAAAACTAAAGGTAATTTATATTTTTTAAGCACCATAATATGTGTGACAATATTTTCATTATCTTTGCGTACATTTATGCGGATAAGTTTGTCTTAGGAAAAGTATAATTTATACAATATGTCTGAGAAATGTAGGAAAAATAATAATAACTGAGTCTACATTAGTAGGGAGAAACCTTTGCAATTACTTGATGAATCCTTTGAATTGTTGATCAAATGTTCAATGGTAACAGTATAATATATGACCTTAAATTGTATGCTCAAACCTTTAAATTACTTGATGAAACAATTCTTAGTTGATAATCTTGGTGGAAACTAATTTGATTTTACGTAATTACGTTATTACATGAATTACTTCCATTTATTGAACTTTTTGTATAAGCCATATTTCATGAAAACTTTGTACAGTAAATGGGTTTCTGCTACTCATTTTTTTAAATAACAGTGTACCCATAAGTAGGGAGAAACCTTTGCAATTACTAAATGAATCCTTTAAAGTGTATTACATGAATTACTTCCATTTATTGAACTTTTGTATAGGCCATATTTCATGAAAACTTTGTACAGCAAATGGGTTTCTACTACTCAATTTTTTTAATAACAGTGTACCCATAAGTAGGGAGAAACCTTTGCAATTACTTGATGATTCCTTTAAAGTGTATATCAAATGTTCAGCTGTAACAGTATAATTTATGAAATTAAATTGTATGCTCAAACCTTTAAATTGCTTGATGAAACAATTCTTAGTTGATAATCTTGGTGGAAATTGATTTGATTTTACGTAATTACGCTATTACATGAATTACTTCCATTTATTTGAACTTTTGTATAGGCCATATTTCGTGAAAACTTTGTACAGTAAACGAGTTTCTACTACTTCATTTTTTTTAATAAGAGTTTGTACCAATTAACTGAGTTGCCAAACAATTTTTTCCCATATTAAATGCATGGTTCACCCAAAAGTATTGTTTTTATCAATTACATGGATAGTTTTTCTCAATATAAGTAGGCAAAAACTTTTGACATTACTTGATGGAACTTTTAAATTTTATGCTCAAATGGTTAAATGTAACAATATAATTTAGTTTGAAAATATAATATCTTTGACAACAAATATTTTGTAAAGTTTTTGAAACAAATTTTGGGCTAACGGGTATTGAAGGGTAAAACAATATTTCATGTATTTTCTTATAATTAGTTTGAAATGGTTAGTTTGTTGTAGCTTTATCTTTTTAATTAGTATTGGCTTATGTATATACATATTTCCTTATAATTATTCGAATTAGCATAATGTATTTAGATGTTAACCAAATATTCTATCTATGTAGTTGAAAGGTAATAAAAATATTTTACAATTATTAATTCAGTATTTGATTTATATAAAAGATGTGGTATGAATTCTTAGTTGATAATATTGGTGCAAGCTAATTTGATTTGACATAATTACTCTATTGCATTATTTACTTCTGTTTATAAAACTATTCTGTCGTGATAACTTCATGCAGCATAAGGATTTTTTCCACATTAAATTCATGGTCCAACCAAAACGACTGTTTTTCTCATTAAATGGACATTTTTTTCTCAATATAAGTAAGCAGAAACGTTTGTTGTTACTTGATGCAACCTTTAAAATTTATGCTCAAATTTTTAAATGCAACAATATAATTTGGTTTGGAATAATTAGTTCGGTTATAGCTTTCGTTTTATAATTAGTATTGCCTATCTATGTAACAATTTCCTTATCATTATTTGAATTAGCATATTGTGTCCTTGATATTAACCAAATGTGTTTATGCAGTTGAATGGTAATAAAATATTTTACAACTATTAATTTGGTATTTAGTTTAAATAAATTTTATATATGAATTCTTAGTTGATATGGAAACAAATTTGATTTTACATAATTACTTTATTACATGAATTACTTCCATTTAAACTTTTGTCTAACCCGTGGATTAGATAACTTTGTACACTAAATGTATTTGTACCGTTTCATTTTTTTAAACTACAGTATACTGATTAATTGAGTTGTCAAACAATATTTTTCCATATTGAATGCATGGTCCACCCGAAAGATTGTTTTCCTCGATTAAATGGACAGTTTGTTTCTTTCATTTCCTTCCTTATTTTGCTTTTTCCTGTTTTGCTTTGTACAAGGCTTTTTTGCTTAACTAATTCTAATGGTTTTTTAATCTTTGAGTTACGAGACAAACAAGGAGATAAAGCACAAACATTTTAATTCTTTACTTAATGAGACTTAATATGGTTGACTAATTAAATGGACAGTTTGTTTGCTTTTACATTTTGATTCTTTACTTGAATCCTTTTGTTTACAGTTTGCGGTTGAACTGGAAAGAGCAACAGCTCCAGGAGTTACAACAATAATAGTAAGTGGAGCCATAGTGATATTTGATTTTCCTTTTTTACTTTTATTTTTTACCACAATGGTTTTTAACCTTCGGTTGCGTTAAAAGCTTGAGACAATATTATTTTGGACAAAGTAATTGATGTATCCTGTTAAGCTTATTATTTTGATATGATAGTTTGAATTAAGTTCTAATATTATTTATTTTTGTGCATCATATTTTTAACATGTACATTAATATATTTCTAATAGTTGTGTAATGTTGAAATTATAAGATGACCAATTATATTTTCACATTGCAACTATATCGAACACGCGAATATTATATGCTTCAATTTTAAGCATTCTGCTGAAATATACATATGCTTTATATGTGGTGTATTAACATAGATGTAGCTCCATGCCATATGCTTAACATAGATGTAGCTCCATGCCATATGCTTCATCGGATTATGAACAAAACAAAGTTTATCTTATTATATAAAAAATTTGCTTTTTTCGTGCTCTGTTAGTTAACTAAATATATTTTATGTATAATGGCATAATTTTTTTACATCCAATATCACTATCGAAACTTTGTTTTTTATGTCCAAGAACACGACCTTCTAACCTAATTCATTTATCCCTTTTATTACTCATTTTTTGTTCTTTCTTTTGTTCACCCTTTTATTATTTTGAGTAAACAGAGAACCAATAACTTATATATGACATGAGAAAATAAAACAAAAAAGATATATAAACCGTGAATATTATATCAATACATAAAAATATATTATATATTATATAAGCGAAACTATTTTTTAATATTTTAAATATTCAAGGAATATTACATTGAACCAACTTTGCACCTGTGCGACGCACGAGCTTCTTACTAGTATCATACATGAACCTGCTGTTTATGTCAAAATGAAAGTGAATCAGGTCTAAATGCACTATGCTCAATCTCCCATCCTCCAACTCCATCCCAACTTATTAACATATAAATGATATGTCATTAATAATAAATTTACCAGCATAATAGAAAACCTCACATAGTGTTATGCTAACTACAATCAGGTATCATCAATATCGGGGAAATAATATCACCGTAATAAAGGCAAATGGCGCGCAGCATACACTTCCTACATATACCAAAGTCTACCTCAAACATCATGTCAACTCTTAAGCTCATCAAACATGTCATATGTGTACTAATCACTCTATATTAATAACACAACCATCAAACAACATCGTATGTGGATAATAATACGAGAATAATCCAACAAGAACTAACCACACTAATAGTAGTTCAAGGACAAAAAATAATTAGTTTCTCAATTCAAGATAATAAGTTTCTAGGATAATACTTCTGAATAATTAGTTTCAAGAACAAAAAAGATGAAAACAGTTGTCATTTTAAAGGAAAATGATAAATGAAAGTATCTTTTTCCTATCATCGAAAATGCTAATATGTTTTATCTTTTGTCTTTGAAACTAGAAAATGATAAATGAATTTTTTTCTTCTATCATTGAAAATGGTGATTTCTTTTATCTTTTGTCTTTAAAACTAATTATTCGGAAGTGTTGTTCTAAGAATTTATTACCTTGGCTTGAGAAGCCTTTAAGTGAAAATCCCATTTTTATTTCTTTCATTAATTTTGCTTGAGGTATAATGTGGTCCAAGAATTTTTTTTTACACAATATGATGAGCTACTGAGGTAACATTTTAGGATACAATATGATAAACTCTGATGTGGTAGTCATATTTGATATTAACCTATCCTGACCAAGTTTGCAATTTGGAAATAACCTGAGTCATCACCTATATTCCAATGAATACTTCAGATCTCTGATGATCATTGTGATGAAACGAACAAGGGGTTTTCTTGTTGAAATTGTTTCGGCACCCCCTCGCATCTTCCGCTATGCGCGCACTTCATTTAGTGTAGAAGAGGCAAGACCACTGAACGAAGCTCATTTGGTGCCAGCGTCATGATTGGATATCCCTACATCCCCCAGAGCACATATATTTTCATGGCAACATTTATTTGTAACAAAAGGAATCCCTTGTTGTTACATGCTACCAATCCCATATATATGATGATCTCTTTTAGAATATCTTGCGATGTGGGACTAATCATAATCCAATCTACGCACCCACTCTAATACAATGCGAGCCACACCTAACAGATCTCCACCTTGGCGAGCATTTTCTCAATTCAACTTGAAGTTATACAGAGTCCTCAAACACTTGGATAAGGTCGCTAACACCTCCAGCAGTTTAGATTAGGTCGCTACCACCTCCAGCAGTTTGGCCAAGCTGTTTCACAAAGAGTTCTCTTTTCCACGGTTGGAGCAGACCGCGTTTTAACTTATAACTCCACCTTAATGAGAATCCCGAACTCAAACCACATATTGGAGCAAACTTAGGTCAATGCTGCATCATATTGGTCCCATCGAACCATCGGCTCTGATACCATGTTGAAATTGTTTCGGCACCCCATCGCATCTTCCGCTATGCGCGCGCTTCATTCAGTGTAGAAGAAGGGCAAGACCACTAAACGAAGCTCTTTTGGTGTCAGCGTCATGACTGGATATCCCTACATCCCCCAGAGCATATATATTTTCATGGCAACATTTATTTGTAACAAAAGAAATCCCTTTTTGTTACATGCTACCAATCTCATATATATGATAATCTCTTTTAGAATATCTTGCGATGTGGGACTAATCATAATCCAATCTACGCACCCACTCTAATACAATGCGAGCCACACCTAACAGATCTCCACCTTGGCGAGCATTTTCTCAATTCAACTTGAAGTTATACAGAGTCCTCAAACACTTGGATAAGGTCGCTAACACCTCCAGCAGTTTAGATTAGGTCGCTACCACGGTGCGCTAGAATTGATGATTGATAACAATTCAACACCACGGTGCGCTGCGGAAGCGATTTCAAATCAAGACCTAGTATTGCCTATTTAGATACCAATGACAGTAAAAAGAATTATGCAGTCTCACAGAAAAATAACAGAAATAAGAGACAGAAGATTTAACGTGGTTCAGATATGAATATCCTACGTCCACGGAGACCCAACAACTTTTTATTTCATTAAAGAAAAGAGTACAAGAGAGGAGAGAATTATGGTGGATACTACACTTGCTTGTCATATGAAGATGTAATTCCTTCATTTAAATAGACTCAATGAAGGAGTTACTTAGGGATTAAGAAAAATAATTTACAGATTATGTTCCAAATATACATGATTTAATTTCTACGTAAATGGATAATGGTGATTGGTTTCCATAATTTTCCTTGATTGAATCTCCCTCAGCAATTTCTTTCTTCATATAACAAATTGACTAATTAATTGATTTCCTTCAAAATATCCTTCCATATACCAACTAAATTAATTGATTTGATTGAATCAATTAATCAATTTCTTTCCTCTTTAACAGATTTGAATCATCCAAATTCAACACTCCACCTTGATTCAAATATAACAATCTCTCTTCATCATCTTATCATCAAGCAATCGACATATAAGTTGTTGGGTCTAGCGCCCCATGGCGCTCAAGTAACAGGTATCAAACTGATCAAGTTTGAGCAATGCTCAAACTTGTCCTTAGGAAGTGACTTTGTCATCATATCTGAAGGATTATCCAAAGTACTCACTTTCAACAATTTGATCTTGCTTCGTTCTTCCTCAAGCATAAGAAAGAAACCTCTAACATCAATGTGCTTTGTCCGTGAACTATAAGCTTGATTTTCTACAAGATGAATCGCACTCTGACTGTCTGAAAATAGCTCTACTGTCCGCTGCACCATTGAAAGATCATCCAACAAATGAAGTAAGTATAATCCTTCTTTTGTTGCTTCCACAATCGATATCAACTCTGCTTCGGTAGTCGATAAAGCTACGATAGACTGTAGCTTTGATCTCCATGAAATCAAGCCTATGCCAAGTGTAAAAACATAGCCCGACACTGACTTCCTAGCATCTCTATCCCCAGCATAATCAGAATCACAATATCCTCTAAGAAAGATGTCACCATCCACTCCACCATATAACAAGCCCACCAAAGAAGTGCATCGAAGATATCTAAGAATCCACTTCACAGCTTGCCAATGCTCTTTGCCTGGGTTAGACATATATCGACTCACAACACCCACTGCATGGGCCAAATCTGGTCTTGTGCACACCATCGCATACATAAGACTACCAACAACACTAGAATAAGGTATATCAGCCATATACCTCTTGTCTTCTTTCGATGAGGGAGATAAGTCTTTTGACAACTTAAAATGAGAGCCTAATGGAGTGCCAACCGGTTTGGCTTTCTCCATTCCAAATCGAGCGAGGACTTTCTCGATGTACTGCGTTTGAGTGAGCCTTAACTCTCTCCGCTTTCTATCTCTACAAATCTCCATTCCCAATATTCTTTGTGCTTTTCCCAAATCCTTCATATCAAACTCCTTGCTAAGTTCAGTTTTCAACTCCATAATTCTTACCATACTCCGAGATGCAATTAACATATCATCAACATATAACAACAGCTATATTAAATCATTATCACATCTCTTGAAATAAACACACTGGTCCTTGAAGCTTCTAGAATATCCTTGTGAAAGCATAAACTTATCAAATCTCTTATACCATAGTCTAGGTGACTGTTTTAGTCCATATAGAGATTTGTTAAGTTTACAAACATAGTCAGGCCTGCTACTATCAATGAACCCCTCCGGTTGCCGTAAATAAATTTCTTCATCCAGATCACCATGCAAGAATGCGGTTTTGACATCTAGTTGCTCTAACTCCATATCATAATGAGCCACTAATGCCAATAGAATGCGAATGGAGGTATGCCTAACAACTGGAGCAAAAATGTCATGATACTCAACTCCCTTTTTCTGAACATACCCCTTTGCTACTAACCTTGCTTTATATCTGAAATTTCCATCGCCGCCGTCTTTTACTCTATAGATCCACTTACAACCAATAGCTCTCTTGTTGGTGGTAAGAGGCACCAATCCCAAGTATGATTTTTCTGCAAAGATTCAATCTCCTCTTCCATAGCAACTAACCAACTGGAACTGTCAACTGAAGCAATAGCGTCTCTATAATCTTTGGGTTCGTCATGGACAACATTCAAAGCATATGTTGCCATGTCATCGAAGTCAATGTCTTCGATGCTCAATCAAACAAAATCATTAAGCCAATTAGGCTTCTTCTTCTGTCTAACAGGTCTGATCTCTGAACTAGCTCCACCTTGAGTCTGATCCTCTGTACTAATCTCTGTACTTTCCTCATCAACCACGGTGTCATCGGAAACACCTTCAGAATTTCTATGAAAAGGAACAGTAGATGACTTACTTTGTGTTTGGTGTTCTTCATTTGTCCTCTCATTGTCAACTGATGAGGAAGGCTCCACCTTCAACATAGCCTTCTCATTAAAAGTCACATGCCTGTTGGTAACAATCTTCCTGCTAATAGGACACCACAATCTATATCCCTTCACTCCTCTTCTATAACCTAGAAAGATACACTTGCGAGCTCTAGGTTCCAGCTTTCCTCTGGTCTCATGTACGTAAGCTGGACAACCAAACACTTTGAGGAATGAATAGCTAACAGGCTCTCCTTTCCATACTTCTTCTGGGATCTTCATGTCTATGGCGGTAGAAGGTGTGCGGTTGATGAGGAAAGCCGCCATAGATAAAGCTTCTGCCCAAAATCCCTTTTTCAACTTTGCAGTCAATCTGAGGCAACGAGTTCTCTCCAATAATGTCCGATTCATTCTTTCAGCAACTCCATTAGATTGAGGGTCGCCAGGTGTGGTGTAATGCCTCTTAATATCTTCAGACTCACAATAATCGATGAATTCCTGTGATACAAATTCACCGCCGTTATCTGAACGGAGAACTTTCAATTTCTTTCCTGACTGCTTCTCAAATGTAGATTTCCACTTTCGAAACCTGTCAAAAGTTTCACTCTTTGACTGTAGAAAATATACCCAAACTTTACGAGAGAAATCATCTATAAATGAAACGAAATACCTGGCTCCACCTAAGGAGGGGCAAGGGGAAGGTCCCCAAACATCTGTGTGAACATACTCTAAGACAGCCTTAGCCTTATGCTCTCCAGTACCAAAAGAAATCTTCGTTTGCTTCGCAAGAACACACTCTTCACAAAAGCCAAGCTTTGAATGATGAACACCATCAATCAAACCTCGCTTTCTCAACTCATCCATGTTGCGCTCACCAATGTGACCCATCCATAAATGCCATAATCTGGAAGAGTCTGAATCAATAGAAGTAACAGATGCTGATTCGCCAACTACAGTAGTGCCCATCAAAAGATAAAGATTTCCTACCCTTACTCCTTTCATAACTATCATAGAACCCTTTGATATTTTCATCTTCTCTCCTTCAACTACAATCTTCAAACCAAGCCTACTCAGAGCCCCAATAGATATCAAACTTCTTCTCAAATCAGGTACATGTCTAACATCTGTAATAGTACGAATAACACCGTCAAACATTCTAACCTTCACACTACCAACACCAATCATACGACAAGAAGCATCATTGTCCATCAGAACTTCTCCTCCATCAATCTCACGGTAAGTGGAGAAACAGTTCCTATCAGGTGTCATATGATAGGATGCGCCAGAATCAATCAGCCATAGGTTGCTCTTCCTAGAAAAGCCAAAAGCTGTAAACACATCGGTATCACTCTCTGTATCTGACTTCTCTGCGGTAGATGCTGAAGCTTGCTTTGGGTCTCTTCTTCTACCTTCAAGCTTGGGACAAGTTGCTACAAAGTGCCCTGGCCTTTTACAATAATTGCAAGTCAATTTATTAGGCCCCCTAGACTGAGACCTTGATTTATTTCGATCTCCACCATATTTTGACTTGCTTTGGCTTCTTCCTCTCTGAACAGATAAGCCCTCCGTATCACTGTCTAAACTAGTGCTTGCTAATCTATCCCTCAACACTTCATTATGAAGTCCAGCTTTAACATCAGATAGGCTAATTTTACTACGACCATAAATCATAGAATTAACAAAAGCAGTGTACTCCTTAGGCAAGGAACATAAAAGGATTACTGCTTGAGCCTCATCTGTAATTTCAACTTCTGCTGCCTTCAAATTCATTACTAAGGTGGTTAGGGCATCCACATGCCCCATGAGATCAGCTCCAGGCTTCATTTTGTACGAATAGAGTTGTTGTTGCAGAATTATTCTGTTAGTGAGAGACTTGTCCTGATATGCATCAGATAATGCATCCCATAATTCCTTTGCTGTTTTCTTTTGAGAAAATTCTCTAAGAACCTCATCTGAAAGACTTAGCTGGATGGTAGTTAGGGCTTCATCTTCCATCTCTTCTAAAGTTTCACTATCTTACTCTTTCAGCTTCTCAGACGCAGAAATTATCTTAAAAGTCTTCTCCTTCTTCAATACAGCCTCCATCTTTATCTTCCAAGTACCAAAATCTCCTTTTTCGTCAAAACGTGTTACTCCATAATTGACACCAGATCTACCAACAGACTTACTAGAAGTAGCCATTAATATCCAAACAGGAACAATAACACTAGCTCTGATACCAAACTGTAGTGAAAAATTGATGATTGATAACAATTCAACGCCACGGTGCGCTGCGGAAGCGATTTCAAATCAAGACCTAGTATTGCCTATTTAAATACCAATGACAGTAAAAAGAATTATGCAGTCTCACAGAAAAATAACAGAAATAAGAGACAGAAGATTTAACGTGGTTCAGATATGAATATCCTACGTCCACGGAGACCCAACAACTTTTTATTTCATTAAAGAAAAGAGTACAAGAGAGGAGAGAATTATGGTGGATACTACACTTGCTTGTCATATGAAGAAGTAATTCCTTCATTTAAATAGACTCAATGAAGGAGTTACTTAGGGATTAAGAAAAATAATTTACAGATTATGTTCCAAATATCCATGATTTAATTTCTACGTAAATGGATAATGGTGATTGGTTTCCATAATTTTCCTTGATTGAATCTCCATCAACAATTTCTTTCTTCATATAACAAATTGACTAATTAATTGATTTCCTTCAAAATATCCTTCCATATACCAACTAAATTAATTGATTTGATTGAATCAATTAATCAATTTCTTTCCTCTTTAACAGATATTTGAATCATCCAAATTCAACATTTCTATGATTCTCAATCAAGTCTTTGGCTAACATAATCACGAAATACTTCCACCAACATAACCTGAAGCCAGTTTATACACACATCTGGAGTAATCATTGGTGATCTTTCTCTACAGTTTGTGTATTGTATATAAATATTTATTGTTGTTGGTTTAAACCATTACTTATTCATGTTAGTTGCAAGCTGTATTACATAAGTTATCTATCTATTATGAACATATCATTGCTGTGAATACCGATACATACATGGGTCACTGACTGTCTAGATATTATATATAACTCATTGCTGATACATACATGAGTCACCATTAATGAGTATATCATATTATGTATTATTCAGGTGTGGTTTCTAATATTTTATGAATTTTGAGGTTTCTTCCCTTTGATAATTTTCTACCCTGTTTCAATTTAAAATTGGCTATGTATGATGTTAATTAACCATATACTTTGTTGATGTGTCAGAAAGATGTAATTAAAACTATGCAAAAATGATTTGAATTACATGTACTATGTTCATTGCACCGGTCCATACTATTTATTTTGAAATGAGAGATAAGGCTAGGAGATTAGTGGTGAGCTGATGGTATTTGCGACAAGCCGGAAGAGGTACATCTCAAGCCAGACTCAAATACGATTTATATATTTTTACGTTGCATCACACATATGTGCTCTTCTTCCTCCTTTTTTTTACTTTTTTTTTACTTTGTTTATTATTTGTGTCCATGGTTCAAAACCATGACCTCTAATTATTCAAACAATGCGACTTATCACTATTACCACCAGTTATTAGCAGGTATATGGTTAACCCATCTCTATGAAATGTGAAATTTTATTTGAACTTAAAGTTTACGTCGACACTAGATTGCCGATGCTTTCTAGGTTATCTGGTTGTACTCTATTCTTGGAACTTACTATGGAGCCATGCAGGAAAAGATTCAGAATAAATAAATAAAAATTAATTGTAACTAATTAATACAAATTCTTGGCATTTACATGAGAAAACAAACCTATATGGAATTTGCACAATTGATTCAAAAAGAGTAATAAAATTCGAATACAGTGAGATTCAAAATTTTTGTGTCTAAACTAAACAAAATATTTTCCCAATGTCTTATATAGATAGAAGAAACGATTTTTATCAGTGTCTTTAGTCAAAGATTTTCTTTGGTAATAGCATGAAAAAACAAATAGGCACTGTGATTGCTTTAAAACCTATGGTGATTAAAGTTAGAATGAACGAACGATGGCTAATAGCCTTGTATATTGTATCCTGTATAAGTTGGGCTAGAGCCCACATCTCAGCATCTCAGCCCATATAGACTTAGCCGTGTATTATATAAGCTATGCCTATCTCTGTATCAATATACAATTCAATATACTCTCTTTACAGTTTTCTATATCTTCTATCTTGGTATCGGAGCTATTCAAGTCTGTCCAACGACAGCACAGATCCAGTCATTACTGGAGTCTCATCAGAGACTGGCTTATCATCACAGAGCCATCCAGGAGGAGGTGTCAGAACAATTTCGTCATTCACCATCCTCGGTTGCTCTCAGTTCTTTGCCATCTCATCATCTGAGAATAACTCACCCTGTTCTGATCAGTACAGCAGTGCCTCGCCAAGATTCCAGTTCAAGAAACAAGATCGTTGGCTGCACCATAAAGCTCCCTCGATCAGAAGCCTGATTGAAGAATCATCATCATGACAGGAGATGATGATACAGCATCATCTGCAACAAGTGGCATCAAAAGTCAGAATGAATCAAGATCAAGAAATCAAGATACTCACATTTCTCAAACAAAGGTCAGTGATATCATAAGGCCAAAGAATAATCTGGTATCTACTGCCCTCGATGAAAATAACTACATATTATGGAAATATCAAGTTGAAACGAGCATCAGAGGATATGGGTTAGAAGACTTTCTGTATGGCACCACAACTGTACCAGCAAGAATGGTTACAGATAGCTCAGGTGAAAGAACTGTAAATAAAGAATTTATCAACTATCAGAAGCAAGACAGTCTATTAGCTGCCTGGTTGCTCTCATCCATCAGTTCAGGTTTACTATCTCAAATTGTAGGGTGTAAAACATCATTTGAGATATGGTCTACAATTCAACAAATTTTCAATACACAGTCTGCAGCAAGAATTCTTTATTACAAAAGACATTTGCAGAATCTCAGAAAAGAAAATATGTCAATGAGAGAGTATTTTACCAAAATAAAATCTTACTATGATATACTTGATGCTGCAGGACATACTATATCAGAATCTGAGCAGATACTGACCATTCTAAATGGTTTAGATATTGAATATGAATCAGTTGTGGCAATTATCTCATCACATCAAACTCTACCCAACATACAAAATGTCTACTCTATATTGTTATCTCATGAAGGAAGGATAGAGCAAAGAAAAGACAGTAATCCAGAACTCTCACTCAATTATGCCTCGAGTTCAAGAAACAGAAATCAAGGAAGAAAGCAGGAAAATCAAACTATCAGACAAGACAATAATCAAAGAAACAACACAACTCAAAGGGGTAGAGGAAGAAGTGGCAGATGGAACAATAACAGAACAAAATGCCAAATTTGTGAAAGACCAGGACATACAGCAAGGCAGTGCTACTTCAGACTCAACACTGAGTACTACCCAAATCAGCAAAATCAAGAAAATCAAAGAAATCACAACTCAAGTGCAAATGTTGCACAGATAGATCAGAGGCAAGGCAGTCAATCAGAAAAGACAAGGCCTCAAGCTTTAAATACAGAAAGACATACCAGGTCTGATGATGTAGCAGAGGAAGACTGGTACCCAGACTCAGGTGCCACAAATCATCTTACAAGCAACCTGCAGAATCTCAATCTTGGTAATAAAGAATATACAGGTACGCACTCTATACATATGGGGAATGGTGAAGCTCTAAAAATCACACATGTTGGAACTAAGAGCATTCAAGGTAAAAGACTTCTACATCTCAATAACTTACTGAGAGTCCCACACATTAAAAAGAATCTTCTAAGTGTATCACAATTTGCTAATGACAACAATGTGTATTTTGAGTTTCACCCAAAATTTTGCCTAGTCAAAGACCTACTAAATCAAAATATATTATTACAGGGTAAATTGGACAGAGGATTATACAAGTTCAATTTTGGAAACTCAGGAAAAAGCAAAAGTAGACATATATGGTGTAATAACACAGAGTCTCATGTTACAAATGATCAAGAAATGTTTACTTTGTGGCATTACAAGTTAGGACATCCTAATGTAAACACTGTAAAACAAATTCTTATGAATAATAATATTTCCTGTGATATATCTGTGCCATATGTTTGTACCTATTGTCAATTAGGCAAAAGCCATAAGTTACCTTTTGCAGATTCTACTACTGTTATTAACAAACCACTTCAGTTAGTAGCAACTGACTTGTGGGGTCCTGTTCCAATAAATTCAGACTATGGATTCAGGTATTATATATCATTTGTTGATTGCTATTCTAGACATACTTGGATATATTTTCTAAAATCCAAAGCAGATGCTAAACAGACTGTAATAGAGTTCATAACTCTAGCAGAAAAACAATTGAATCATGAGGTTAAAATTATGCAAACAGATGGTGGAAGTGAATATAAACCACTAAAAGAATATTTTCAGAAAAAGGGCATCATTCATCGAACAACATGTCCTTACACATCTGAGCAGAATGGAATAGTTGAGAGAAAACATAGACATATCATGGAAACAGGGTTAACCTTGTTAGCTCAGGCATCAATGCCCATGAAGTTTTGGCCAGAAGCCTTCAACACTGTTGTGTACTTAATCAATAGATTACCTACCAAAGTTCTTAAGCATTTGAGTCCAATTGAGTACTTGTTTGGGGTCAAACCAGACTATAAAAGTCTAAAGACATTTGGATGTTTATGTTTTCCATGTCTTAGACCATACAATAATCATAAACTAAATCTAAGATCCACTCCATGTACTTTCATAGGTTATGGAAACAACCAAAAAGGATACAGATGCTTAAGAAATGATGGTAGGATCTATGTCACAAGACATATCGTATTTAATGAGAAAATTTTCCCTTTTGCAGACAAAAATATCAAGACAACCAAAAAGGTTCATACTAAAGAGAACTTCTCAATGCCATCCATACCTGTTATACCTGAGTGGGATCCAACTGATGGAAGTGTGCAGAGGATCCAACAGCCACAACACACACTATCCAATGATAAGACTGGATCAGGTCATGACTCCAACAAATCCTCAAGCTCCTTCAAAGACACCAGTCAGATCAATGAGAGGAATTCAAATCAAGGAGATACTTCCGAGTTCACTCCTCATCAACCTGAAGACAACAGAGATATTCAGAACATATCACCTGCAAGAACAGAACATCATATGATCACAAGATCAAAGAGTGGCATTTTCAAACCTAAAGTTTACAATGCTCAGCTAGATTCAAAAGAACCAAAAGACTACAATGAAGCTGTCAGCAACAAAAACTGGAAACAGGCCATGAATATTGAATACAGTGCACTCATCAGAAACAAGACTTGGAGCCTTGTCCCAATGCCCAAGGACAAGAATATAGTTGGTTGCAAGTGGACTTACAAGATTAAAAGGAACACAGATGGAAGCATCTCAAAATACAAAGCAAGACTGGTAGCCAAAGGATTTAATCAACAGTATGGTTTCGACTACAATGAGACATTTTCTCCTGTAGTCAAACCAACTACCATAAGACTCATACTGACAATTGCACTTCATAAGAAATGGAAGATTAAGCAACTTGATGTAAATAATGCATTTCTTAATGGGGATCTAAAGGAGGAAGTGTTTATGGAACAACCAGAGGGATACAGGAGTAGTACAAATGACAACATGGTATGCAAATTACACAAAGCAATATATGGACTAAAGCAGGCTCCACGAGTATGGAATGAGAAACTCAAGTCCACACTAATGAGCTTAGGATTCATACCAACTAAATCTGACAACTCTCTATACATACAATACAAACAAGAGAAGATCACCTACATTCTAGTATACGTAGATGATATTATTATTACAGGAAATGACATTCAAGTTATGAATCAAACTATTAAGCATCTTGACCAAGCTTTTTCAATCAAAGACCTTGGGAATCTACATCATTTTCTAGGCATTGAAGTAATTCAAACATCCAAGTCAGAGATAGTCCTATGCCAGAAAAGATACATACTAGATCTACTAAAAAGAGCAAACATGGATCAAGCCAAACCCTTACCTACCCCAATGATCAGTAACCTCAAACTGTCTAAAGAATCTGGAGAACCCATTAACAATGAAAAACAATACAGAAGCATCGTGGGAGCACTCCAGTACATTACAATAACTAGACCAGATCTAAGCTACAGTGTAAACAAGACATGTCAATTTATGCATAGACCTCTCAGCAACCACTGGAAGGCCGTAAAACGTATATTACGTTACCTGAAAGGGACAATAGATCATGGTCTACATTTCAACGACGCAAAGGGATTAAACATACAGGCTTACTGTGATGCAGATTGGGCTTCAGATCCAGACGACAGAAGATCCACTATAGGGTTCTGTATATTCCTAGGGAGCAACCCGATCTCGTGGTGCTCAAAGAAGCAAGCTGCGACCTCTCGCTCAAGTACAGAGGCGGAATATAGATCTATTGCCACCACTGCTGCTGAAATCATCTGGATCGAGTCACTTCTCAAAGAAATCAGGATCGACATCACAAATACACCAGTAATCTGGTGCGACAATTTAAGCTCGGTCTTTCTCTCTGCAAATCCAGTGCTACACTCACGAACAAAGCATTTCGAGATAGATCTATACTTTGTTCGTGAGAAGGTTATGGAAGGAAAGCTTAAAGTCAACCATGTTCCAGCTCAATTTCAGAGAGCGGACATCTTGACTAAACTTCTCTCGGCAAAATATTTCACTCAATTGAAGAATGATCTCAAGATTAGAGAAGGCGGCGCTGAGAAAAAGGAGGAAGAGGAAACCCTAGATAGAATTAAAGGGGGGAGTTAGAATGAACGAACGGTGGCTAATAGCCTTGTATATTGTATCCTGTATAAGTTGGGCTAGAGCCCACATCTCAGCATCTCAGCCCATATAGACTTAGCCGTGTATTATATAAGCTATGCCTATCTCTGTATCAATATACAATTCAATAAACTCTCTTTACAGTTTTCTATATCTTCTATCTATTAAAACAAAGAAATTTGAAGTTTCCATGCTTTAATAATTGAAATTTGGATATTGAGTTTGTTTCTTACTGAACTGCAGTTGATCGTATTTCTCTATTCATTTATTTGTAATTTGACAGAGTGAGCAGCTTAGATTCAAACTCAATATCCATGAAGCCACTAGACCCTGGAAATTTCTCTAAAGTGTGCAGCACAGTACTCAACTTCATAGCAAAATATTACAGAGATATCGAGAAATACAATGTAAGAAGTGAAGTGGAACCTGGTTATCTGAGCAAAGTAATGCATGACTCCCCGCCTTATTTCCCTAAATCTTTAGAAACTATTTTAGAAGAAATTACTGCAAAAATTGTTCCAGGACTCACACACTGGCAAAGTCCTGGTTTTTTTGCTTATTTTCCTGGAACTGCGAGCACTGCTGGATTTGTTGGTGAAATGTTATGCAATGGATTCAACACTGTGGGTTTTAACTGGATACCTTCTCCAGCAGCTACTGAGCTGGAGAGCATTGTAATGGATTGATTTGGAAAGATGCTTCAGCTTCCTACTTTTTTCTTATTTTCCAAAGGACAAGGTATGTGAAATTGGATTGTTCTGATATTTTTAAGAACAGCATTTGGTTTACATGCATGGTATGAAAAGAAAACATTATATTGCTTAGTTATCTAAGAAATTCTTATCATTCAATCAGTTTGTTTAACAGCAATAAATTGCATATAAACAAACTGTTGCCCATTTTATTTGTGGTAATTGGTGATCGTTTCTAGGCGGCGGAGGCGTTCTGCATGGAAGCACAACAGAGTCAGCGATTTGCGCTTTAGTAGCAGCAAGAGACAGAGCCTTGAAAAAGATTGACAGGCATGAAAGCATTGCAAAACTGGTAGTTTATGCATGTGATCAAACACACTTTGCCATTTACAACTTACAAGGCAGCAAAAATTATCGGCATTCCTTGTGAAAATCATCGAGTGATATCCACTCATGCCTCATCAGAGTATTCCCTAAATGCTATCGATGTTCGCTCTGCCATTGAAACTGATGTTGCTAATGGACTCATCCCACTGTATCTTTGTGCAACTATTGGAACAACCGCTATTGGTGCCGCAGATTGTTTAGTAAAGCTTGGACAGGTTATTTAAATACTCCTTCAAATCGGTGTTTGGATCTCCAATTATAGAGTATCACCCACCCACTGGGAGTATGGTATGATATGCTTTGGTTTCCAATCAAAGTAGAGTATCATCCACTGGGTGTGTTATATGATAAACGTTGCACCTTCTTTCATATCAACCTTTGCTGAAAAAGAAAAAGAATAAGTAAATTGAATGTAGAGATTTGTATCTTCTACGGTTCTACCCTAGCTAAATTTGATTTTTCAGGAAGCGAAGGAGTACGGCATATGGTTACACGTGGATGCAGCATATGCAGGCAGCGCATGCATTTACCCCGAATTCAGGCATTACTTGAACGGCATCGAGCTTGCTGAGTCGCTCTGCATAAGTGCACATAAATGGCTGTTAACCAATCTGGACTGCACTTGCTTATGGGTCAAAAACTCATCTTTACTAACTGATTCTCTGTGCATGAACCCTGAGTATTTACGGAACAAAGCAAGTGAAACGAAACAAGTGGTGGACTACAAAAGACTGGCAAATTGCACTGAATAGAAGGTTCAGAGGGTTGAAACTATGGATGGTGATACAAAGATATGGAGTGTTGAACTTGATGCAGCATATAAGAAGTGATGTGTGGATGGCAAAGCACTTTGAGACAATGGTGCGTTTGGACGAAAGGTTCGAGGTTGTGGTGCCTTGTAAGTTTTCGCTAGTCTGCTTCAGGGTTAGATCTGGATGCGATGAAGATAACAGGAAAGTGATGGATGAAGTGAACTCTAGTGGTAAACTTTTTGTGACACATGCAGTTTTGGATGGTGTGTTTGTGATTAGGTTTGCTGTTGGTGGGACATTGACGGAGTTTAGGCATGTTGATGATGCTTGGGAGTTGATTAGGAGAAAGGCCGATGAAGTTTTGGGCTACACTGCCACTAAGGCCTGGTCCACTAGGGATGGATGAGGTTGGTCCGCTAGGAAACTTCAAACTTGTGTGTGCAATGTTTGGATACGTGATCCTTGATTGACCGTGCATTGGTATCACTTATGTTTGTATGCAGGCCCGGCCCAAGGGCGAGGCCCACGAGGCATTTGAATTGGGCAACCCCCTTGATGGGGCAACATGAGGGGAAGAAAAACTTTGTTCGTGCTTTAAATATATTGCTACAATACATTTGTTTAACAAAACTATTTGGTAGAGTGGTCATGTTATTAGGAGTGATGCTGCATGTCCTAGGTTCGATTTCCACTTTTGTAAGAAAGTTTGTCAGTTTTGCATTTTCTTCTTGGTCTTCTACTTTGCCTAAGGCAACCCAGCCCATTGGGCCTGCTTTCATTTTTGCATTTTCTTCTCGGTCTTTTACTTTGCCTAGGGCAACCCAGCCCATTGGGCCGGCCCTGTTTGTATGAGATAGTTGCAAATGTTTTGTGTGTGGCTTGATGTAAAAGATAAATTGATGGGGTATTATGGAATATGGTGAGGTATGTTTGTGCGAGATGCCAAGTTGGAGGCCCAAGGCTGAGAAGAAGTAAGAAAGTGAGGAAAAATGCAAAACGGTGAAAATGTCAAGTGCGGGAGTCAAACCTAGGTGCTCAAGGAGGAAGTTGAACACTTTTACCACTAAGCTATATTACTTCATGTAAATATTGTGAACATCATATTATATATCATATATATAAATCAAAGCTTGAGACCCCCGGAAATCGGAGGCAAGGAGCGTGTTGATGATCCCCTTTGCTGTCTTCCTGAAGCAAGGAGCTAGTTAATGATTTATTTTAGTATCCAAACTTGTTTGCCGATTATTGGTATCCATTGTTTTTCTACATAGCTTGTATGAGAGTGTGATGAGTTAAGTTATCTCGCATATGATGTATATGAACCTAGAGCATGTAAATTGAGACATCACTATATCCAACTAAAGTTAATGTAACGTTATTCAATGACCTTTGTACGTCAAATTCAAACATTAAAGACTTTAGGTGGTTGGATGAATAATTTAAAATTAGCTTTTGCAACAACATAGTACATACAACTTCACGTTAACGGTACGCTTTAAGGATAATTATATAATTTGTTGCATATATCTAACTTCGCACTCAATCTTGTTCTACTAGCGGTGTTTGTTTTCTTTTATATTGTTATATTGTGATATAAATAATTAAGTAATTAATTTAAGGCCTATTGTTGCTCAATTTCCTTGCAAGTGTAAAATGGAATGGTCGGCATAGTTGTAACAATCTGCCATCTATGACTTCCCGACCCACATCTAAAAATGGTACTGGCATTGCGGATGCCGTTGACGGCGGATCGTTTAAGGTGAAATATTTAAAACAGATCATAGAGCTATCTACAATATTTTACACTTTCTGAAACTCACAGTGAAAGAAATAAAACATAATAATCAATCAATACAATCCAAACAAATAAAACAGTATAATATTAAATAAATTCCAATATAATATCAAATAAATTCCAACTACAAGAACTTTTTAAATCGGTGATAGAAACAGTATAATGTCTATGAATAAATAAAATAAAATAGTAGATAGCTGATAAATAAATTTGCGTCTCCATCGTACCATTACGTCTCCAAATCACCATCGGTTCTCTCTATTGACACAAGTATGGTGGTACGTCCGTTGGACGTGTGCAAAGAAGGAAATGACGTATTTTGTCTTTGTTACAATTATGATATTGTGAGATATTATAGTAATGTTTTCGTTAATTACGGAAAAAAAGAGGAAGATGATATGACAAATAAATAGAAATAAGATGTTGTAAGAAAGACGATAGGTAAACCCGATAATGATGAAATATAGTCCACCGTTGATTCTGAATGTTTGATATTGTATCTTGATGTTGATTCAATATCATAACATGAGCTTTGGAACCAAGGATTATGTTTTCTGTATCTCATGCCATTTTTGTCATTTTTTTTGGCACTGTACTACCAAGTCGCATAATTTACATCATAAATACTTTAAAACTGTATTATTTTAATTAAGTTGAGCATAATTTCCTTTAAATTTAACATGAAACAAATCAAAATTAAATCAGTCTTTCCAAATTCCATCTATACTCCAAAAGTGAGTGAATAACCTGTAGAAGCAAAGTTTCTATACAGCATCAGTATTCATGCACGTCCGAGTGCAGCATGTCCCACCACCATTTGCTTTGGCAGTATAAAAAAAAGTAACTAACATTAATTTGGTACATGAAATAGTAAACTCAAACTCTGCATATGAAGTTGCGTCCAGTCGACATCCAATTCATATGTGAAGTTGAGGCTCATCGGAGGTATCTTGCAGTTCCATTGTTTCTGACAGTTGCTTTCGGCCAAATAGCGACACCTTGACCATTGATTATGCATTTGCCTTGGATGGTGAGTCCATCTATGTACTGGAAGTCGAGCCAATTTTTATTGTATTTGCTGAGGTTGATGTCGCGTAGCAGATTGCCATCTAGATGGACGTGTCTACAGAAAAATATAATCAGGAAATGTGTGTTTAATTGGGTTGGCATTTCATGTACAAACTATTCGGTTCAATGTTATGTACTCATTCGGTGATGGGGCTTATGCAGGTTAAAGGAATAATTTTTGTGAAGAGATAGTGTTTCTTAGTGCTTCTGAGTTCTGAGATAATGGTGCCGTATTGATGAGAGCAATAATGTCACTTTTATTAACAAACCCAAACAATAATGTCATACACATTCACATGGCCCCTTCCAGTGACAAACACAAACTTTCTTTTCCAATATTTCGTTCATACTAATTTTTACAGAATTTTTATAATACTATGACTAATTTTCCATAACATGTACAAAGGAATATTTATTCCTCAAATCATTTGGTATCAAAAGAAAACAAAGTAAAATAGTACAAAAATTCAAATGGAAATCAAGCATACTTATCAATTCCTATTTACTGAACACTCATCTTCTGTCCTGGTGACTATGACAATCTACGACCACCACTGCATAACAAAGGAACAAAATACATACAATGTTTAAATATACAAAATGATTAAACAGCTCGTACAAAGTAATGCCTTGTTGAACTAATGTATATATGTGAGTCTTTGAATTTTGTGGAAGACCTATCAATCAAATATCAAATAGTCAAGATAAGACTGGGAAAAACTGATATTGCAAATAACTATATTTTTAAAACAAACATGTATGTATTTCAATTTAGTTTATTTTTCAGAAAGGAATAATTTTATTAATTATACATACTTTACATAATGTTTATAACTGAAATATCAATCATATTGGGACTATACTAATGCATGACTTTGAAGTATTAGTATTTGGGAACGATGATCAGACAAAGCAGATTTGTACCCATTCAATCCC
The DNA here is from genome assembly GCA_030737815.1 of Allium fistulosum. Classification (NCBI taxonomy): domain Eukaryota; kingdom Viridiplantae; phylum Streptophyta; class Magnoliopsida; order Asparagales; family Amaryllidaceae; genus Allium; species Allium fistulosum. The sequence continues at coordinate 415,072,589 of CM060906.1, forward strand.
TGTATATTCACTGCAGAAAACATACGAATTCATACTTTAAAAATAACTTTGGCACGTGCGATGCACGTGAATATGAGGAATTAGTATTTTTAAAAACACCGTTGTAAGGTTTTTAATTTGGATCTTACACCATGGCTTTGAAGTATAGTAATGTTTGTGTTTTTATTTATGTACGTGTACTTATTTATGTGTTTGTAGTTAATACTTTATATATAGAATGTGGACACTTGTACAATTATGAACGAAACTTTCAGCAAGCTTATTTTGCAGTTCATGAGCCAAATGTCAGTGATTAACATGCAAATATTGAGACAGAACAATCACACTTATCCCATTAATATAAATGTATATCCATAAATTTTCAACTGCTTTTACACCTATTTCAAAAAATATAATTACTATAATATCATTAAGCAAGCATAAAGCTATAGTCCAGATAAGCTTGTGGGTTTCAAACCATGTCGTGCGTCAAATATTGGCTTATCAAATGTACATAGAAATAAAAGTATAGACATTGCTGGAGAGCAAATAGTATTATTGAATTCCAAACAAACTCCATACCCTAATCAGGCAAACTAATAAACATATGTCATATAAGAGGTCTTATGTACTGATAAATGTCACATATGAAAACACTTATTAACAAATTCGATGACCAATATAATAACGATACAAATCAAATCCTTCCCACAACTCTTTCATTTCAATCAACTCCAATGACTGACTTTTACTTCTTCATCGCTAGTATATATCTCCATTGATGGCCTCTCAATCTCTTCATTTTCTCAATCTATCAATCACCCATATATCAGTACAATAAAAACAATAAATTAACTTAAATTAAATAAAACGAATGCCAACAATAAGCACATATAATTTCCATATTCTGTTGACGCTTCTCATTTGAAATGTTACAGAGTTCAGTCAGTCTAAGATATATGTTGCCCAAAGAGACTATTGGTCTTAATCCCAATTGTCAACCCAAAAGCAGAGCCTTTTAGTTTCAAGAGGTGAAAAGGCAAGTCAAGCATGGAAGTTAGACTATAGATATTGTTGGATATATAATGTGAATTACAGTTAGTCATATTGCGTAGAAACAAAAATTTTAATACCACTCTCTATTGCATTTAATGGTTAATGTAGATAAATTTACTATTTTAAGAGAATGACTAAAAATAGCATGACCGGTGTTACTGTAGTATTACTACCTCAAGTCTTGGATGACCAATCCATTTCTTCATATCATACTTTGAGCCCATAAAGAAGCTATCCACATCTTTATTCTGAGAAGAAACACTACATCTTTCTGTTCTTCTCAATGCATCCTTCCATTCAACTCATAAAAGATTTTCCACTTCCTTTTATTTTTTAATGAAATGAGACGATCTATGCACTATTAAGATTAACATGCTTCAACAATAGTCTTTCCTATTATAATTGGAGCTAGTGAAGAGAAAAATAATAATGAGTGAGACTATTCAAACCATGGTAAACACTTAATTTTTAACCACATTTTATAACGGAACCAAAATGTCGACTGCTCTTCATTGTGGTCGGGAACTTGGTGCCATTTGTAATGAAGAAATATTCATTTCTTCATTATAGATGACACCAAGTTGCTGATTGCAGTGAAAAGCGGACATCATTTTGGTGTCGTTTGAAAATGTGGGTAAAAATAAGTTTACTACGATGCTAATAGCGTTGCTCAATAATAATCTGCTATTAAATGAATGAATATCGGGTATGCCACAGGATTACATGGCTCTTATCTGCTACATAATATATTTACATAATAATTATCATTTAGATTAAGAGAGATAATACCTTCAAACTTTGTGGGTACCCTCTGCTTGGTGGATACTTAAACAAACTTAAGGGATCACATGCAAGATGCTTCGTGATTAAAAAGCCAAAAATGCATGCTAATCGCGTGCTCGATGTCAATTTTAGTTCTACTACACAGTGACTCGGTTAGGCTTACATGGACAGAGAATACTGAAGGCTTTACCATTTATATGGTAGCATTAGGTAGTCTAAACCACCAAAGGGAAAATCATTGTTTAGTTATTAATTCAAACATTTTGACCCTGTATTAGGAAAGCTATAAATGCTTCTTTTGTCTCTGTTGAACACCACTACTCTCCTTTAGCATTAGAAAATTTCAATGACAAATGGGAAGGAAAATAGAAATAAATGGATGAATGTATTTCTTATGTTATATATGTGACCATAAATAATGGATGTTAAAAGTTTTGAAACTTGGGTGATTCACGCTTGGATTGCAATAGCTAATACTGGAATAAGAGCTAGATATTTTATAATCAGTCTTTATATATATATAAGTGTATGTGTGTTGTATGTGTGTGTGCACATGTATTATTAGGATGATTAGAACATATATTAGTTTCCACAATAATTCCACTATTTGGGTGAAGCATCCACCAAATTTGCCAACATTAAGCACAACAATAGCAACAAATATGACTATATTGGCTGATCATAACTTAAACTTACAAATAATAACCAATTATTTCTTTTTAGTATGTGTGAATAAAAACTAAAAAAATTCCTAGAAATGCAACCCAATCTAATTAACTCCCGTATTGGACATAGTTTTCTAGTATATGTTCAAACTCTAAATATATTGCGAATTATAATTTAAAACGTGAAATACATATAGCTTAAACAATCAAATCCGAAAATAGTTAAATATCAAAAAACATTGTATTGGGAACAAAAGTATAAAGATCGAAAAACTGTTGTTGTCAGCTTACAGTCACCACCTTATTGTAGTGAATGATAAAGGTCATTAGGGTAAGATTATTAAAATAATGTCTATTGAAATGAAATCATATAAAGCATAAAACATAAAATACTTACAAAAAACAGCGTGTTCTTTAAATACTAATTTGTCAATCACTTCCGGAATGTACTTCTGAAGCAATATTTGTATGCACATGATTGCGTAGCTTCAACCAAGGGTAATAAAGATTTGAGTATGTCTTTATAAAGTTGATAAACCTGTTCCATTCATGATTTCGTTGGAAAAAATTACACACAATGTACTGAACCTGAAGCTTAAGAGAGCATAAACATAATAATAAAAGTAGCAGTCGAAAAAGTGGAATATAGTTAAAAAAATGAAGTTTTGTGGACATGCTTGTCTATGTGGAAAATTTATCTAGCATACTTACTATATACCTGATAACCTATATACATGTTTACTGTGTTGGTACAATGATTGCATAAAGTTGGTTTGACAAAAATGGAACAACCAATATTATTATTTTCAAACAAAGCTAACATTATTGCTTTGGAATGATTACCCCAAAAAATGAAAAGGAAGATATTGGAAGACAAACATGACATTAATTGTGGTCATTGTTACATACACTGACTAAACAAAAATTTAATTTACTGGTGAAGAGAAGTTGCATACCTTGCATACTGAGCCAAGACCTCCACTTAATAGAACTCCCACACCAATTGTTCGATGAAGCACTAAGCAGTTTACACCAATCAAATGTCCAAGCGTTGTAAATTTAAGCACCATAATTAAGAAAGTTTGAAAATCAAGTTGATTGAAAGAATAAAGACGTTCAACAATGGTATTACTGTCAAGGCTTGATGATTTGATGATCGATTTAACAATACATGATTTTTATATAAACAATGTGAATAAAGTTTTAGAAAACCACCCAACCAAAGAAACATACACCAAGTATTAAATCGACTAAACTACAGCATAGACCATCCATTAATGCAAACACCCAACTCTTACTTATTCCAAAAACAACCTCGAATAGTTCCAAACCCATTGGACAACTTGCTTGGAAGTGAATGGCGGAAAAGGATCCGATCTTCCATTGATGGAGCAGCTCGAGTTGATTAGCTAGCACAATTTATGGCCAAATACATGGAGGGATGAAGGATGTGGTGCCAAAGTTCAGAAGACGGAGATGGTCAGCTGTTGCATGATAGGCAGGAGTTCACCATGCATCCAATTACCATCTTATCACCAACCTTGCATTTGGCCACATTGATACCCACTGCAGTTGCAATTTCCCACTATTTCTTGCTTGTATATAGAAATTTATTTAACCAAATACTATTTATTTGAAATGAAATAAAGCTTTGAATGTAATAGTTGGTGTTTTTCCAATCATTTTTTACACAATGAAGGTCGTATGGTAATTTCGACAGTAAACAATCTTCAATATGATATCCTCGTCTCTGTTGTTCCTCTTAAAAGGTAAACAGTTGTTATTCATAAATGAATAACTACTTAATGATATTATTAGTAACTACAATTTCAATAACATATCAATAACTACTTAATGAAGATACATGTCACAGCGAAGTATTTTGGTATGTACAAATGCGATTTGGCAGCCAAAATCAAAATAAGGAATAAAATAGCTATGATAGAATTGTTGCACATAATACAATCAACAGAAGCACCATATTTCCAAAACTTAATGTATAACTAAGTTATACCTTTGTAAAAGCTCTAATAACCTTGGAGGATTCTTTTACAATGGAAAAAGAAACTAAACCCACAATTGCAAATTCTGCATGACCAAGTTCTGCTCATCGGGACTGAGAGAGCTTTTAGGGGCTGCGTTGGCAATCACGGTCCTTTTTCCCATTATTGGTCTTGTTGCACTTATGAATGATGTGTGAAGGGCACAAACCTATTTTAAAAAGTGAGAAATAAAGATTCTGTTTATAATAAAGAAAATTGTCCATATAAAAGGCCAGCTAAATCATGCCTACAAAACAAAAAACACGCAGCGTTTGTGTAAAACTACTGTATTAATACATTAAATTGATATTATTAACCAAATAGTGTAAAACTTGTGCATACCAATCCACAATACAATTATAGGAAACTAATATAATTTTTGTTGTTTTCTGTAATGAGTTAACTATACAGTACCGAAAGTGTGTTATATTTTAATCGTCAGATGTTGTTAAGCAAATTCTGAACAGATGCTACCATAGTGGAATGAAAACATAGAAACTATAGTATTATTTGGAAAGGTATCACAATATTTAATGTAACCTTATAGTATTATATCATATAGTTTCCTGATGTGTCCACGAAAATTAATATTGATGCCTCCTTGTTTGCTGATGTCTCCACCTATTTATGTCAGAGGAAAACCACAAACATTTAGATCAATCTAGTCGTTTTTGGAACTGAATGATCATAACTAAATGAAATTATCCATTTCCAATCTGCTATGCCAAGGCCCAAATTATTGCCCCTTGCAAGATTTTAACATCTTTTTGTTTGATCAAAATATTACCAAGAAAAAATAAAATCAAAAGGTATGCTTAAATCTTTTTGTTTGATCAAAATATTACTAAGGAAAAAAATCAAAAGGAGATATGCTTTACTATATACCTAAACTACTTACAATTTTTAGTCTTATGTGTTTTAACTAAGTAAAAAATTGTATAAATGTATAAATCGTAGATAGAAACTATCAATGCAGAAATCTAAAACTCAATTCAGCAAATCTGGAAAAAGTGTGATTCTAAAACTAAAAATACCTCTCATAAGCAAAAGACATAATCCCAACCTTGTACTCAACGACCTACAAAACGTAGGCATGGCTGAATCAAATTGTGGATGTAGTGGATTACTCCGCCCTCCATTACTCGACAGTTTCGTGAAATAAGGCAGACCAAAATATGTATATCACTTTTACTTCGAAATTACAAAACATTGGAGCGTCTATGGAAGGTACGCTGAATTATTTGGAATAGAAACAGAAATTAACAGTAGTAGACAATAGAATAACAGAAAGTGATACTAATATAGCAAACCAAATCAGTAAAGTAGGAAGTAAATTTGAGAGCGTGCCTGCAGAAAGATAGGCGGACCACTGAATGGCTGGCGATCGATAATCATCGCCGCGGCAGAGTGCGTCGACGCAGGCAGCGCAATGGGAGTAAGGGGAGAATAGACTATAGTCAGCTTAGGCCTGTCGTTTTGAGAAGTGGGAATAGGGAAGTGGCAATGTTTTGGGCGGAGAAGATAAGGGGAGAAAGTGGAAAACGAACAGGGAGAAGAGAAGGGAAGAAAACTGCAGTTTGATAGAATAAGTTAGAGAGTCGTGCGGGTTGGGAACGTGGGTTGAGGCTGTGGGTGAAATACGAAAATGCCTTTGATGAATTGTGTAGTTGGAAGTTGGACTGGGGGCAGGATGGGAAGTCCAAAAAAGGCTTCACTTTGACCGGTTTGACCAAGGTTTTGCATTATAGTATAGATATTAGAGTATATCTAAAAAGAAGAGAATGTTAGAGGAGGTTAGACATATGTTTGGTGCATGAAACGTATCATATAAGTGTATAATACCAATAAGCTACTAAAACAACACTTATACTCGAAAATCATACCTTAACCCGTGTCACCTACACCCAATAAGTCAGCTAAACATACTACGATACCGTAGTGATATCATATGCTAAGGTCTCCCTAAAATCTCTACTGGGTCTAATCATATACTGAAACAACTACGATGCAATTGAGCGATAATTCCCAATTCGCCATCATCGCAAACGTATGCATACGACCGAGTCCAAAGTCCCAGCTCGTATGCCAAAAACGTACGCACACGACCAAGCCCAAAGTCCCAGCTCGTATGCCGCAAATGTATGTACACGACCGAGCCCAAAGTCTCAGTACGTATGCATAAACATGCACATGACTGAGTCCAAAGGCCTAGCTCGTATGCTACAAACGTACGTGCCTATTGAGGTAAAGTCCATATTAGATATTCGCCTAATGCAAAACTTGTCATCGCCCCACCATTTACGAAGCTACTAGATCAAGCCTTAGCTCGTCACTGTCAATGTCACTAATACAACCAGATGAAGAAACTGGACTAGCCCGCATAAGAGTTAAAGGGTAAATTTATATAAATTCTCTTTATTGGATTTATTGGGCCTATAAAGTCTAAAGAGATTTTAGATCCAATCTAATGTAGTTTTAAATAAAATCTTTTTTATTTAATTTGGTCAAAAGAAAGTTTAAATTTTAATTTTAATTTGTATCTTTTACAATGGATGTATCAAATACATTCATATGTTTGAAGTGTAAGTGCAGTATAAAATCAATGTATATATGTGTACCTAAACATGTAAAATCTTAGAGATGAAAACCTTTTGTTTCCTTCTCTTAGCATATATAATTAATTAAGGGAAAGTGATGACATAAAGGTAGAGAGAGAAATCTTTCACTTTCTCTCTCTTTAATTATATTAATTGACATTTATGCCTAAAATTATATGTTGTGATTTTATCAAAATATACTTCAGTAAAAATATGCAAGTGCATCATATTATAAGGCAAGGTTTCTAATTACTAATATGAAAGTTAAAGTTTAGATTCTGATTTAATTTTAATTCCAAACTCCAAAATCAATATATTTATGTAATGAACCGCAATTGGCAAATAAATTAACATATGCACATATATGTATGTGTAAAAGTAATTATAAAAATTATTTTTAATTGAAAATGTATACATATATGCATAATTTGCATTCATCAAATACACATACATATGAAGATGAATTTTGATTCAAGATACATATTATACAATTAATTATATTTGTTAATATATTGTTAATGAGATTTTTCGTCTCAGAAACACTTAAGTATTTTTATGAAGTAATCACGATGTCAAATGCTTTCGTGATTATAAATCAATAAAATTAATTAATATTAATCTTGCCTTTAAGAGGAGTAATTATATCGCTTTAATGCTTCCGTAATTATGATGGAGAAATGTTTGAAATGTTAGGAATCGATTCGTTATCTCAATACAAGTGTTGACAAAATAAGAACAATAAAGTGAATTACTGAAAATAATAAAAGGACACGGAGAAATATGGATTTAAACTATATATATGATCAATATGGTTTTTAAAAATTAATACCCTCCTTATTTAATTTCTTTAAAATAATTTTTTTTAACTTAATTGTTTTTTTTAAAGAATCCAAACTTCTATGTTTATAAAATACTTAACTTACTAATTAAAACTTACATATTAAATTATTATTGATTAAAATATTTAGAAACATATTTAAACACCTTTTAAATTAAAAAAAATATCATAATGAAATATTAAATAAAATAACAAAGATTGAAAAACTAAAATAAACATGTGTTATATTAAGGCCTCTTACATTAAAAATTTTAGTTAATTATTAAAAAATATTTAAACATGAAATTAATTTTAAAATATTATAATATAAGTTAGAAAATAACTCTAAAAAGAATAAAGAAAAATATTTAATTTAAATATCATTTTTACATAGTCTAAAGTTTCAAATAGAAAAGACAGCATTTACAGAATGCTATAAAAAGTTTTTGCAGTAAAATATATTCAAAACATTATAAAATAGAAACTGCAGCATTTAACAAATGCTGTGAAAAGTTTCTGAAACACTACAGCGTTTCTTAGCACAGTAATGCTATAAAAACGAATTTGCAATGCTTAAAAAACGTTAACAGAAGCAAAGACAGCATTTCAGAAATGCTATCTAAAGTTCTGGGCCTGTTTTTAACATGATTTTGCACTAATTTTACGACTAGATTTTGACATGTAAACAATTGATTTTTGACCCAATTTTTTTCTAGTAGTTAATATAATTAAAGTAAATAAAAAACATAAAGAAAAATAATGAAAAAACATGTGTAAAGACACTTGGCATTATGCATGTAAAAATGCTTTTATTAAAGAACAAGTGTAATAACATGTGTCATTTTGTATGTATGTCATTATCTATTTATATGACAAGTGTCAGGTGATGTGGCGCAATCTTATTAAATGAAGAAATCTATAAATAAAGCCTTATTCTAACATTCTAAATTCATTATATTAATTTCTTAAAGACATAAAATTAGTACCTTAAAAGAAATAGAGTACGAGAAGTAAAAACAACATTAGAAAAGTTGAAATCACGAATGCAGGTATGCTTTTCAATTTAGTATAGTTGTAATAAATTAGTAGTAAGATTTTATTTGAAAGGAAACACATTTTAAAAGACTTTAAAAAAATTTAGACTGGTATATCGATATATATACCATGGTGTGTCGATATATGGACCAAAATATCAAAACTTATAAAAGAGATAAACTTCCAAACCTAACTAAATGCATAAATATATATTCCTAAATGCAACAATAAAGGTGAAATAATAGTAAAGCGTACCACTTTTTGCACTCCTCTATCTTTCTAACTTTGTTGTTCTTCCATTGTCATGAACCACACATTTATATCTTTCAGAATTTGACGACGAGATCTGTTCTTTTGCGACGGGCTTGTTTTTCTGATCATCATAGTATATCCATTTGCTGAATTTGAAGACCGTATGAGAAAGATACGGATGATTTAGAAGATTGACCAACTTGGCGCCAAAACTTTGAATTTGAATTTTGAATGAATGGACACTTCAACCACTATAAATAGACCTAACAGTCACCATTTTTCATAAAACTTTCTCTTATTCTTCCTGTTTTTCTATTTACTATCAAACTTCTAGGAGGCATATCTCCTTTCTTTCTTAACGGAATTGGATGAAACTAGCGGCAAATCGAAGAGGAAGACAAGGGCTACGATCTAGTAATAGTTTGGTGATGAATTTGGACGGTATTGTGGAGGCAATAGGCCAAACAGTAAGAGAAATGCAGGAAATCTCGTACATAGTTTTCAGTTTTGGATAGCCAACTTCAAACTGTCATATCTCACTCAATTTTGATCGGAATTTGATGATCCACCTATCAAAACGACCGTGAGAACAAGAACTACAATCTGAAAAAGGAGTTGGACAAAATACTCAAATCTCTGGATGCAATTTGAAGAATACCATTGACAATTCTGCTTTCTTTTTCTCTTTGTTCACCAAAACTTCATTTGACCATAACTTGGTCATTTCTTGATGGATTCGCACGAAACCAGTGACATTGTGAAGCAGATGGAGAGCAGTATAGTATCAAATCAAGTTGTAGATGAGAATCAAAAGTTTTATATTGATCTGGTACCCATTTCATTGTCGATTGCCATTATATATCCATTTGTTCTTCTTGATTGATGAATGATTATCTGGTATTCTTTAACCAACAATCATTAGACATAACTCTTCTCCTGCAAAACAACATAACCTTTTAAAGAATCAAGTGACTTTTCAAAATAACTAAATATAGTTTTAACCAACAATATCATGATGATTCTGTGACATATTTATATAAAAATAGTGTTAATAATTTTATCAAAAAAATTGCCATTTTAAATTTTTTTCAAAAATCAGATTATGAGAATTTTGAAAACCAATGATCTAATACCAAATGTGAGAAATGCGGATTACGGATCTTAAGCTGAAATAACACTAGAGGGGGGGTGAATAGTGTTTTATGGATTTTTTAAATCTTTTTGAATTTTATTCAATTTAAACATCAACAAATGCAATTCACAAACACAGATATAATCACAGAATTAGACACAGATGCAAATAATAAATAAAAGAAGTAAAGGAAAGAACACGCCAGGATTTTATACTGGTTCGGAGTTACCCTACATCCAGTCCCGTACAATCGTACGGATTTCTTATCAAAATAATCTCCCAGATTACACCCTCGGTTTCAAGGCTACGAGGTACAACCTCCAGTATTCGAGTCCAGGGCAAACTCTCTTGATTTAACCAGGCTACAAGATCACCTAATTGATTTCCGGGGCTACAATCACACCCAATTGATTTCAAGGCTCAACCGCACCTTTTACTCAACAGTTTGATTTACAAAAGATTCTATAACTCTGAATAGCACTGAGATCTTATGGAGAGAGTGGCAGAGAATCAAACAAGAGATAATCAAGTTTGATTCACTTGGTATTTCGGAAGAGTATAGTTTAGGATTCTTTAGAATAAATGTGGAAGATGAAGAGGAGAGAAAATGAATGAAATCTGGTAAAAATTCGTTTAGAACTTACTGGTATTTATAGTAGAACAACAGCCATATCTATTCGTGAAAGGATACGACGAATAGACACTTCTTTTGAAAATTGAAAATAACGGACACCATGTCGACATGGGGGGTTGAGGGATGTCGACATGCTCAAGGAAAAATTAATGTTTTGATTTTCTTATTAAAATTGGTTTCTATAATTTGTCAAAACAATTTCTAAACTTTGTAAATATATTTAAATATTGTTTAAACATATAAAATAATTTAGAAAATAATTTTTAATATATATAATATTAATCTATAAAGTGATTTAAAATATGAGTATATAAATATTTTAAAGCTAAATATTTAAAACAAGAGATGGTTTAAAAACAAGGATAATTTTGAAATCAAAATATTAAAATGATAAAAATAGTTTTGAGGCTAAAATATTTCAAACAAGAGAGATGTCTTTTTGAAAGAAAGTTTTGAAAACATTTTAAAAAAACAAGAGATATATTTTTGAAAAACATTTTCATAAAATTAGTGGATATAAAAATAGGATCACTATATGTTCACTAGATATTGTCGTGGGTTCCATCCCTTTAACAGGCTCGAAGTCGATTCCATTCCACGAATAAATTTCTAATAAAGATGTAAGTGCTTTCAAGAAGTTTTAACATAATTCTAGACTAACTACATTATCTTGTACTATTTGAAATCTTGAACTCTTGATAACTTGATTTCTTGATACTCATGAGTCTTCAATCTTGATATCTTCGATCTTTAAGTTCATCGGTCTTGTAACTCTATACTGTACAGTCTTCATCCTTGGTACCCGCATGTTTATATTCTGCATATACATATATATCTAAACCATAATGTTAGTATTTATATTTTATAACAAGTCCTAAGGTTATTATCATTAAAACCATCATCTCAGGAACTAACACAAGTGCGGTCCCTGCATCTCCCGCAGGCATGAACGCGGTATCAATGGAAAAATGGAAAAAGAAATTAGAGGTGCACTACTAAGGTAAGCTCAAAGAGCAAGAGGATCTTCACAAGCGATAGTTGGAGCGGTCAGGGTCGAGGATACTCCCTCGTACACTGAGGAAGGGGTGGTGTAACGACCCGCCAATTTATCACTTTGATAAATTGAATTTATTTTTAATTAAAGATGATAATACAGATAATATCGTTTCAAGTAATGATAAGTAAGAGTAAAATTATTTTGAATAAATATTTACAAGAATATTTTCCTCAAAATTTATTTCAATAAGATAACATTGAATTTAAATCATTGATTTATTTAATTTAAATTGAAATTTAATGATTTAAGAGGGGTAATTAATGACAAAAATATTGCAGAATCTATTTTAAATTATCCAAATAATTATTTTAAATGACGATGATCCATTATGAATAGTTTTAAAGTGAAAATAAATCACTTATAATAGTATATAAATATATACATATTTGATTTGAAAATATAAGGAAAAATTGATATCGTTTTATCGGTATAATAGCAATTTTTAATATAAAATTTTGTGGTTTTATAATTCAAATGTAATCATTTTAGTTGGTTTAAAATGATAGGAAATTTATTTTTAAATTTTGTTTACAAATATGTGTACATTAAAGTATAAGTGAAAATGTGATCGATAATCGGTTCGCCGGATTTCAGCGATTTAACGAACAAAAATTATTTGAAGACGTTCAAAGTGTTAAAACCCTACATATACATACATATATATGTTACATACATATGATAACATACATATAAACATACATATATAAATATAATTATGTATAAGAAATATAATATAAAATAAATAATGCATTTTAATGATTTCTTACTCTTTAAGCATAAAGAAGTCAACATATTCATACATGAGAGAATGGAAGTGATGTGCACATGGGGGAGGGGCTTTGGGCATGCATTGTGAAGGGAGGTAGTGTGTTGGAGAAGCCTAGAAATAGTGACAAAAGTGATGTGCATATGTCTTCTTTTATACTCTTCCTTTTTCCTATAGATACCCTACCATCTTCTCTTCCTTTTCATTCCTTTTCTTCTTCATAATTTTCAATATTTTGCCTCCACTATAATGGCTTCCATTTTAAAAAAAAATATTGTCCAAATTTATTTCAAAAAGAAATAAAATCATAATATATAGTTAAATATATTTAAAACACCTAAAAACAAGCTCGAATCTCCATCTCTCCATCTCCTAAACCCAAGACATCACCATTCACCACCCTAGGATGTGAGCTCCACCTCTTCACCACCATAGGCCGTGAACACTAAGGCTTGGCCGGGCCATTTCAAGGATCCAAGCTCGATTTCATGGAGTTTCATTTCGATATAACAGAGCTATAGCCGTTTTAAAACTAGTTCGAAGGGAAAATGAAGGTGAGAACTCCTAAAACTATTATACTATATGTTGGATGATGATATGATGTTGCAAATGGTTGTTTAATACGCTTTGATCATCAAGTTTGGTTGTTTTCATATGAAAATGGAATATATATGCAAGTCACGAATACACACGTCGATAAACACAAAAGGAAATCACTTTCCTTGAATTAATGATTGGTGTATATGGAATTGTTAAATCACTTAAAAATGGTTTATAATGTATTTGAAATGTTTTATTAACATTTAAAAGTGTTTTGGTGAAGTTTGAAAATAAATGGAAAATTTAGTTAAAAATAAGCGCGTCGCGTAACGGTAGTTCGCGATTTCACGCTATAAAAATCAAACAAATGTAAAAGTTGGAATATAGCTCGAAATTCTTCGAGATAAGAATTTTCCAAATATAGTTTTCCAACAAAGAAAGAAAATCAAGATTCCGATAAGTAGGTTTTGAAATGTGAGTAAAATAAGTTTTGGAAAAATCTTGATTTTGAAGTTCGGAATCCAAAACTGAATTTATTTGAAAATGATGTTCTAAAAATGTTTAAAAATATGGAATAAATCTTTTAAATCTATTAAAATGTTTTAAAAGTGAAAGTTATAAAAATGAATTTCCAAATAATAAAAAGTCAATTTGATCAACATAGCTAAAAAAGCACTTTCCGCATCACTTTTTCGCTGCACTTTTCAATAACTTTTGAAATATGGTTTTATACTTATCGATTCTTATCCAAATCTTTTGTAAATGTTTTCAAATGGAAAATTAAGAGTTTTCATAATAATTTAGAGGATTTCTAGCTTATTGAAGAAAGATCAAATAAATGAATTAAAGCATAAGCTATTATAAATAGTGGTTTAATCTTAGCTCTAAAAGCCGACAAGTAGACTGGATTTTTCAACTCGTGAGATCCAGATGTGAGGTGCTTAAACTTAGAAGATATTCAGGAGCAACCAGTGCCCTGACTCACCTGGCCTCTTCCCAGGACGAGGGATAGATAAGGTCGGAATGTTGGAAAAGAGTTAAGTTTAAAAGAATTAAAATTCCCAAATTTAAATTAAATACAACTTTGATTTTATATAGATGACTTCTTGTACTCTGTGTTAAAGCCTGAAGAGGGAACTCGTGCTATTCGAGGAATTTAAAAGGCGATTTCGCTGTTATTCCACCCATAGTATTTGTTGAATACGTAGATTGATATTGAGTAGAATTAGATGATTTCTATAGATTCCGCTCGCTTGAAATTTACTGGTTTTGGATTAACATCCTAGATAACATGGTTTCAACTAAATCAAAAGTATGAATTTTGAATTAAGAAATCTTTGCTAAGATTTAAATAAATGATTTGGAATATTTTCCTAAGAAAAGATTAAATGATTTGGAATTTAAAAAGGGTTTTATGTAATTAGAGGATTTAATAAGAGAGGTTTAATGATTCCCTATATACAGGAAAGAATGTTTCAGAAATATTGATCTCCAAAAGAGATTTTGATGAAAAGAACTTAATCAATTAAAGAATGATTCCCTATTCACATAACCTCTTTTTATCGATGATTGGATCGAAGGAACCGGGGTCGGATCTGGGTAATTCCTATCTGAAAACCACTTCGAACCAATGTATGCGCTCGAACAAAATGAAGACTTGATAAAGGAATGAAGGATGAAGACCAATGATTTTCAGGATGAAAGGACTGCTTTTTGATAATTCTTTTTAGCTCCCAAATACTAAAGTAGCAGTGGTTCCTTCATTTCTGGAACTCTTTCGGTTGCAAGGAATTTTTGCTACTAATCCTAGGGATAATTCCCGATAGGATGTGGTAGGAGAGTGCCTTCGGTTTCGTTCAATCCCAGAACAAACTTGTATGGATAGATGTCTGACATTGCATTCTTGAGATTTCATAGTTGACTTTTATAAATATACATCTGTTTAGTGGCGGAGAAGGCAACTTCTCTTAACTTAACACCCTTCTCCGAGACGTATGAGCTCGGAGGTTGTATGTTTGTGGAAGTCAATAGGGATCGATGGAATGACAATGTGGCATTCAAAGTGGAATGTGCAAAGTAAAGGTAATCGCTACCTCAAACCTCACACCTGGAAATGGCCGAAACAGGGTAGATTTGGCAAGGCTATGTGGTTCGCACCCATTAAGGTATAATCATCCCCTTCTAGATATATTTCTTCCCGCTAAGACATTCGGGATGTAAATTAATGTGGATATATGCCACGAGGATCCTCGGATAGGTTGGTAACGACCGAGATGATGACATATTCGGTACTATCTAGAAAGAGGTAGGCTGGTCTTGTGTTGGTAGAGGACCATCTGGTGGGCCTCGGTTCATTCCTCTAGAGATGTACTGCCGGAAGCCCTTCATCTGGTCATTTGTATGGAAACCCATTCTCCAATAAGAGCCCGTACGATTTTAGATGTAGAAAGCTTGGCATTACTAGGTGGTATGCTGGAATTTAATAATATAACAATTTCGGCTAAGATTAATAAATTTTACTTGCAAATGTTTTCAAAGATATGCGATTTAAAATAATATCAAGTATTTTGACATAGAAAGTTTTAGTTATCATAAGGTAAAAACCTGTTACGTGTTTATATGCGACGTGGTCTCATATGATACCCTTTTGTTTTTAAAACACCTATTTTGAGTTCTCACACCAGTCCCATGACTAACCCGGAGTTTATTTTTCTTATCCTTTAACTCTGGGTGCCTAAATTTACCCGGGCAGCCTAGCAGTGTGGTTTAGCTTAGAAGAAGTTGGATGGAGCCCGAAGCATGGAGTCAGAAGATTTTCCTGAAGATTGTTTCCACCACACTTATGTAGTATAGTATTCCGCATTGTAAGGACAGGAATTTATAACCGTCCATGTATTAACTCTGATAAATGTAATTTAATTTCCGCTGTAAAGATTATTTGTAGAAATAATGTATGTGAGATTTTGTTCTGTCTTATTTTTCTTTCTTACCCTTGAGGATCCGCTTTTCAGGCACTTGGATTTGCGGCACATGAATACCGAGGATGTATTAGTGTCGATTTCTATAAGTCGAAGAAACGGGTCGTCACAGCGTGGTATCAGAGCTTAGGTTGAGCGAATACCTAAGCCTGATAGGGGTAAAAGACTCATCAGAGGTAGGGTTAGTAATACCCTAAGATGAGTAGCTCATTTGAGATAGGGTTAGTAACACCCTGGAATGAGTTTGAGTATATATATGAGCGTGTATTTGTTAATAAAATATACAAATGAATTCGGTTTTATATGAAATCATTTTACCTAAAATTATATATATGTATTTGAAAAGAAAAGAATATTTTGATAAAATTTCCAAAGAGTTTTCGAAATAATAAGACCTTTTATACGAAGAATTTTAGAAGCCAACTTTAGAAATGACCCAAACCATTTTTTTAGTATTAGGCAAACCTCTCTACCTTTGAATACGCTAGCAATTACCTACTACTTGTGTCTAAAAGAATAATTGTTTGTATTGTAGAAACCATATGGGGGAAGTAAGTATGTATGAGTAGTGTATTTTGTTTTGATGTAGTATTTTGAGTTGTAATGGTTTAGTGAGGAAAGGGGGATCTTCTTTTTGGGTCCTAGTGTTGGAAGGTTTAAATGACATAAGAATGAGAAGATTTATAAATGATGGTTGTCCCAACTTTTTATTAGTACCAATCTTTAAGTAAATAGTTAAAGTTGGATGGATTTTGGGTTTGTTGTAAACGATGCTTTAGCAACATTTGTTATTAAACCCTTGAATAACACTTTGCAGAAATCTTATGAATATATTTAGATCTGTACAAAAGGGATTTTAAAGATGATAATAAGTATTAGAGTTTTTTTTTATAAAAAGATGGAAGATATTATAAAGAGAAGTTCATTTTAAAAATATTTTGGTAGTAATTAATTTAATCACTTTGATTATATTTTAAAGTAAGTAAAACTTGTTGGGTAATTTTGGGGACGAAATTCTTTTAAGGAGGGAAGTCTGTAACGACCTGCCAATTTATCACTTTGATAAATTGAGTTTATTTTTAATTAAAGATGATAATACAGATAATATCGTTTCAAGTATAATAAGTAATAGTAAACTTATTTTGAATAAATATTTACAAGAATATTTTCCTCAAAATTTATTTCAATAAGATAACATTAAATTTAAATCATTGATTAATTTAATTTAAATTGAAATTTAGTGATTTAATAATTATTTTAAATTATCCAAATAATTATTTTAAATGATGATATTTCATTTTGAATGGTTATAAAGTGAAAATAAATGACTTATAATAGTTTATAAAGATATATATTTGATTTGAAAATATAAGGAAAAATCAATATCGCTTTATCGGTATAATAACAAATTTTGTAAATAATTTTTAATATAAAATTTTATGTTTTTATAATTCAAATGTAATCATTTTAATTGGTTAAATTGGTAGGAAATTTATTTTTAAATTTTGTTTACAAATATGTGTACGTTAAAGTATAAGTGAAAATGTGACCGATAATCGGTTCGCCGGATTTCAACAATTTAACGAACAAAAATTATTCAAAGACGTTCGAAGTGTAAAAAGCCTACATATACATACATATATATGTTACATACATATAATAACATACATATAAACCTACATATATAAATATAATTATGTACAAGAAATATAATATAAAATAAATAATGTATTTTAATGATTTCTTACTCTTTAAGCATAAAGAAGTCAACATATGTATACATGAGAGGATGGAAGTGATGTGCACATGGGGGCGGGCTTTGGCCGTGCATTGTGAAGGGAGGTAGTGTGTTGGAGAAGCCTAGAAATAGTGACAAAAGTGATGTGTACATGTCTTCTTTTATACTCTTCCTTTTTCCTATAGATACCCTACCATCTTCTCTTCCTTTTCATTCCTTTTCTTCTTCATAATTTTCAAGCTTTTGCCTCCACTTTAATGGCTTCCATTCTAAAACAAAATAATGTCCAAATTTATTTCAAAAAAGAAATAAAATCATAATATATAGTTAAATATATTTAAAATACCTCAAAACAAGCTCGAATCTCCATCTCTCCACCTCCTAAACCCAAGACACCACCATTCACCACCCTAGGCCATGAGCTCCATCTCTTCACCACCATAGGCCGTGAGCACCATGGCTTGGCCGAGCCATTTCAAGGATCCAAGCTCGATTTTGTGGATTCCATTTCGAGATAGCGGAGCTATAACCGTTTTAAAACTAGTTCGAAGGGAAAATGAGGGTGAGACCTCCTAAAACTATTATATTATATGTTGGACGATGATATGATGTTGCAAATGGATGTTTAATATGCTTTGATCATCAAGTTTGGTTGTTTTCATATGAATATGGAATATATATGCAAGTCACGAATATACATGTCTATAAACACAAAAGGAAATCACTTTCCTTGAATTAATGATTGGTGTATATGGAATTGTTAAATCTCTTAAAAATGGTTTATAATGTATTTTTTAAAATGTTTTATGAACATTTAAAAGTTTTTTGGTGAAGTTTGAAAAGAAATGGAAAATTCAATTAAAAATAAGCGCGTTGCATAAAGGTATAAAAATCAGACATGTAAAAGTTGGAATATAGATCAAAATTCTTCGGGATAAGAATTTTTCGAACTATTATATCTATAATTTTCCAAAAAAGAAAGAAAATAAAGATTCCGATAAGTAGATTTGGAAATATGAGTAAAATAAGTTTTGGAAAAATCTCGATCTTGTAGTTCAGAATCCAAAACTGGATTTATTTGAAAATGATGTTTTAAAAATGTTTAAAAATATGGAATAAATCTTGTAAACCTTTTAAATTTTTTTAAAAGTGACTTGATTTATAAAAATGAATTTCCAAATAATAAAAAGTCGATTTGATCAATATAGCTAAAAAGCACTTTCTGCAGCACTTTTCCGCAACACTTTTCTATAACTTTTGAAATATGGTTTTAAACTTATCGATTCTTATCCAAATCTTTTGTAAATGCTTTCAAATGGATAATTAAGAGTTTTCATAATAATTTAGAGGATTTTTAGCTTATTGAAGAAAGATCAAATAAATGAATTAAAGAAAAAACTATTATAAATAGTGGTTTAATCTTGGCTCTAAAAGCCAACGAGTAGACTGGATTTTTCTTTTTGTGAGATCCAGATGTGAGGTGCTTAAACTATGGAGATGTTCAGGAGCAACCAGTGCCCTAACTCATCTGGCCTCTTCCCTGGGCGAGGGAAAGATAAGGTCGAAATGTCGGAAACGAGTTAAGTATAAAAGATTTAAAATTCCCAAATTTAAATTAAATACAACTTTGATTTTATAGAGATGATCTTCTTGTACTCTTTGTTCAAGCCCGAAGAGGGAACTCGTACTATTCGAGGAATTTAAAAGTTGATTTCGCTGTTATTCCGTCCATAATATTTGTTGAATACGGGGATTGATATTGAGTAGAATTAGATGATTTCTATAGATTCTGCTCACTTAAAATTTACTGGTTTTGGATTAACATCCTAGATAACATGGTTTCAACTAAATCAAAAATATGAATTTTGAATTAAGAAATCTTTGCTAAGATTTAAATAAATGATTTGGAATATTTTCCTAAGAACAGATGAAATGATTTAGAATTTAAAACGGGTTTTATGTAATTAAAGGATTTAATAAGAGAGGTTTAATGATTCCGTATATATAGGAATAGTGTTTTAGAAATATGGATCTACAAAAGAGATTTTGATAAAAAGAACTTAATCAATTAAAGAATGATTCCCTATTCACATAACCACTTTTTATCGATGATTGGATAGAAGGAACTAGGGTCAGATCTGGGTAATTCCTATCCGAAAACCACTTCGAACCAATGTATGCGCTCAAACAAAATGAAGACTTGATAAAGGAATGAAGGATGAAGACCAATGATTTTCAGGATGAAAGGACTACTTTTTGATAATTCTGGTTAGCTCCCAAATACTAAAGTAGCAGTGGTCCCTTCATTTCTGGAACTCTTTGGGTTGCAAGGACTTTTTGCTACTAATACCAGGGATAATTCCTGACAGCATGTGGTAGGAGAGTGCCTACGGTTTCATTCAATCCTAGAACGAACTTGTATGGATAGATGTCTGACATTGCATTCTTGAGGTTTCATAGTTGACTTTTATAAATATACATCTGTTTGGTGGCGGAGAAGGCAACTTCTCTTAGCTTAACACCCTTCTCTGAGATGTATGAGCTCGAAGGTTGTAAGTTTGTGGAAGTCAATAGGGATCGATGGAGTGGCAATGTGGCATTCAAAGTGGAATGTGCAAAGTAAAAGGTAATCGCTACCTCAAACCTCATACCCGAAAATGGCCGAAACATAGCAGAACCGGCAAGGCTATGTGGTTCGCAACCATTAGGGTATGATCATCCCCTTCTAGATATATATCTTCCTGCTAAGACGTTCGAGATGTAAATTAATGTGGATGTATGCTACGAGGATCCTCAGATAGATTGGTAACGACCGGGGTGTTGAAATATTCTGTACGATCTAGGAAGAGGTAGGCCGGTCTTGTGTTGGTAGAGGACCATCTGTTGGGCCTCTGTGCATTCCTCTAGAGATATACTGCCGGAAGCCCTTCACCTGGTCATTTGTATGGAAACCCATTCTCCAATAAGAGCCCGTACGATTTTAGATGTAGAAAGCTTGGCATTACAAGGTGGTATGCTGGAATTTAATAATGTAGCAATTTCGGCTAAGATTAATAAAATTTACTTGCAAATGTTTTCAAAGATATGCCATTAAAAATAATATCAAGTATCGTGAAGTAGAATGTTTTAGTTATCATAAGGTAAAAACTCGTTCCATGTTTATGTGCGGCATGGTCTTATGAGATACCCTTTTGTTTTCAAAACACGTATTTTGAGTTCTCACACCAGTCCCATGACTGACCCAGAGTTTATTTTCCTTATCCTTAAACTCTGGGTGCCTAAATTTTCCCATGCAGCCTAGTAGTCAGGTTTAGCTTAGAAGAAGTTGGATGAAGCCCGAAGCATGGAGTCAGAAGATTTTCCTGAAGATTGTTTCCACCACACTTATATAGTATAGTATTCTGCATTGTAAGGATAGGAATTTATAACTGTCCATGTTTTAACTCTGATAAATGTAATTTAATTTCCGCTATAAAGATTATTTGTAGAAATAATGTATGTGAGATTCTGTTCTGTCTTATTTTTCTTTCTTACCCTTGAGGATCCGCTTTTCAGGCACTTGGATTTGCGGCACATGAATACCGAGGATGTATTAGTGTTGATTTCTATAAGTCGAAGAAACGGGTCGTCACAGCGTGGTATCAGAGCGTAGGTTGAGCGAATACCTGAGCCTGATAGGGGTAAAAGACTCATCAGGGATAGGGTTAGTAATATCCTAAGATGAGTAGCTCATTTGAGATAGGGTTAGCAACACCCTGGAATGAGTTTGAGTATATATATGAGCGTGTATTTGTTAATAAAATATACAAATGAATTCGGTTTTATATGAAATCATTTTACCTAAAATTATATATATGCATTTATAAAGAAAATTATATTTTGGTAAAATTTCCAAAGAGTTTTCGATATAAGAAAACCTTTTATACGAATAATTTTAAAGTCCAACTTTAGAAATGAACCCCGAACCATTTTTTTTAGTATTTTCCAGAACTCCCTATCTTTGAATACGCTAGCAATTACCTACTACTTAGGTCTAAAAGAATAATTGTTTGCCTTGTAGAAACCATATGGGGGAAGTAAGTATGTATGAGTAGTGTGTTTTGTTTTGATGTAGTATTTTGAGTTATAATGGTTTAGTGAGGAAATGGGGATCTTTTTTTCGGGTCCTAGTGTTGGAAGGTTTAAATGATATAAGAATGCGAAGATTTATAAATGATGGTTGTCCCAACTTTTTATTAGTAGCAATCTTTAAGTAAATAGTTAAAGTTGGATGGTTTTTGGGTTTGTTGTAAATGATGTTTTAGCAACATTTGTTTTTAAACCCTTGAATAACACTTTGGAAGAAATCTTATGAATATATTTAGATCTGTACTAAAGGGATTTTAAAAGATAATAATAAGTATTAGAGTTTCTTTTATAAAAAGATGGAAGATATTATAAAGAGTAGTTCATTTTAACAATGTTTTGGTAGTAATTAGTTTAATCACTTTGATTATATTTAAAGTAAGTAAAACTTGTTGGGTAATTTTGGGGACGAAATTCTTTTAAGGAGGGAAGTCTATAACGACCTGCCAATTTATCACTTTGATAAATTGAATTTATTTTTAATTAAAGATGATAATACAGATAATATCATTTCAAGTAATGATAAGTAATAGTAAACTTATTTTGAATAAATATTTACAAGAATATTTTCCTCAAAATTTATTTCAATAAGATAACATTGAATTTAAATCATTGATTCATTTAATTAAAATTAAAATTTAGTGATTTAATAATTATTTTAAATTATCCAAATAATTATTTTAAATGATGATAATTCATTTTGAATGGTTTTAAAGTGAAAATAAATCACTTATAATAGTTCATAAAGATATATATTTGATTTGAAAATATAAGGAAAAATCAATATTGCTTTAACGGTATAATAGCAATTTTTGTAAATAATTTTTAATATAAAATTTTATGGTTTTATAATTCAAATGTAATAATTTTATTTGGTTTAAAATGATAGAAAATTTATTTTTAAATTTTGTTTACAAATATGTATACGTTAAAGTATAAGTGAAAATGTGACCAATAATCGGTTCGCCGGATTTCAACAATTTAACGAACAAAAATTATTCGAAGACGTTCGAAGTGCTAAAACCTTACATATACATACATATATATGTTACATACATATGATAACATACATATAAACATACATATATAAATATAATTATGTACAATAAATATAATATAAAATAAATAATGTATTTTAATGATTTCTTACTCTTTAAGCATAAAGAAGTCAACATATGTATACATGAGAGGATGGAAGTGATGTGCACATGGGGGAGGGGCTTTGGCCATGCATTTTGAAGGGAGGTAGTGTGTTGGAGAAGCATATAAATAGTGACAAAAGTGATGTGTACATGTCTTCTTTTATACTTTTCCTTTTTCCTATAAATACCTTACCATCTTCTCTTCCTTTTCATTCCTTTTCTTCTTCATAATTTTCAAGCTTTTGCCTCCACTTTAATGGCTTCCATTCTAACACAAAATAATGTCCAAATATATTTTGAAAAAAGAAATAAAATCATAATATATAGTTAAATATAGTTAAAACACCTCAAAACAAGCTCAAATCTCCATCTCTCCACCTTCTAAACCCAAGACACCACCATTCACCACCCTATGCCATGAGCTCCACCACTTCACGACCATAGGCCGTGAGCACCAAGGCTTGGCCGAGCCATTTCAAGGATCCAAGCTCGATTTCGTGGAGATTCATTTCGAGATAACGGAGCTATAACCATTTTAAAACTAGTTCGAAGGGAAAATGAAGGTGAGAACTCCTAAAACTATTATTCTATATGTTGGATGATGATATGATGTTGCAAATGGATGTTTAATATGCTTTGATCATCAAGTTTGGTTGTTTTCATATGAATATGGAATATATATGCAAGTTACGAATATACACGTCGATAAACACAAAAGGAAATCACTTTCCTTGAATTAATGAATTGGTGTATATGGAATTGTTAAATCTCTTATAAATGGTTTATAATGTATTTGAAATGTTTTATGAACATTTAAAAGTGTTTTGGTGAAGTTTGAAAAGAAATGGAAAATTCAGTTAAAAACAAGCGCGTCGCGTAACGGTAGTTCGCGATTTCGCGCTATAAAAATCAAACTAATGTAAAAGTCGGAATATAGCTCAGAATTCTTTGCGATAAGAATTTTTCAAACTATTATATCCATAGTTTTCCAATGAAGAAAGAAAATTGAGATTCTGATAAGTAGATTTTGAAATGTGAGTAAAATAAGTTTTGGAAAAATCTTGATTTAGCAGTTGGGAATCCAAAACTGGATTTATTTGAAAATGATGTTTTAAAAATATTTAAAAATATGGAATAATCTTGTAAATCTTATAAAATGTTTTAAAAGTGATTTGAGTTATAAAAATGAACTTTCAAATAATAAAAAGTTGATTTGATCTACATAGCTAAAAAAGCACTTTCTACAGCACTTTTCTATAACTTTTGAAATATGGTTTTAAACTTATCAATTATTATCCAATTCTTTTGTAAATGTTTTAAAATGGATAACTAAGAGTTTTCATAATAATTTAGAGGATTTCTAGCTTATTGAAGAAAGATCAAATAAATGAATCAAAGAAAAAGCTATTATAAATAGTGGTTTAATCTTGGCTCTAAAAGCCGACGAGTAGACTGGATTTTTCTATTCGTGAGATCCAGATGTGAGGTGCTTAAACTAAGGAGATGTTCTGGAGCAACCAGTGCCCTGGCTCACCTAGACTCTTCCCTGGGCGAGGGACAGATAAGGTCGAAATGTCGGAAATGAGTTAAGTATAAAAGATTTAAAATTCCCAAATTTAAATTAAATACAACTTTTATTTTATAGAGATAATCTTCTTGTACTCGGTGTTAAAGTCGAAGAGGGAACTCGTACTATTCGAGGAATTTAAAAGGTGATTTCGCTGTTATTCCGCCCATAGTATTTGTTGAATACGGGGATTGATATTGAGTAGAATTAGATGATTTCTATAGATTCCGTTCGCTTGAAATTTAGTGGTTTTGGATTAACATCCTAGATAACATGGTTTCAACTAAATCAAAAGTATGAATTTTGAATTAAGAAATCTTTGCTAAGATTTAAATAAATGATTTGGAATATTTTCCTAAGAAAAGATGAAGTGATTTGGAATTTAAAAAGGGTTTTATTTAATCATAGGATTTAATAAGAGAGGTTTAATGATTCCATATATACAGGAAAGAATGTTTCAGAAATATTGATCTCCAAAAGAGATTTTGATGAAAAGAACTTAATCAATTAAAGAATGATTCCCTATTCACAGAATCACATAACCTCTTTTTATCGATGATTGGATCGAAGGAACCAGGGTTGGATCTCGGTAATTCCTATCCGAAAATCACTTCGAACCAATGTATGCGCTTGAACAAAATGAAGACTTGATAAAGGAATGAAGGATGAAGACCAATGATTTTAGGGATGAAAGGACTGCTTTTTGATAATTTTGGTTAGCTCGTAAATACTAAAGTAGAAGCGGTCCCTTCATTTCTGGAACTCTTTGGGTTGCAAGGACTTTTTGCTACTAATCCTAGGGATAATTACCGACAGGATGTGGACCATGTGGTAGGAGAGTGCCTTCGGTTTCGTTCAATCCCAGAATGAACTTGTATGGATAGATGTCTGACATTGCATTCTTAAGATTTCATAGTTGACTTTTATAAATATACATCTGTTTGGTGGCGGAGAAGACAACTTCTTTTAGCTTAACACCCTTCTCTGAGACGTATGAGCTCGTAGGTTGTATGTTTGTGGAAGTCAATAGGAATCGATGGAATGGCAATGTGGCATTCAAAGTGGAATGTGCAAAGTAAAAGGTAATCGCTACCTCAAACCTCACACCCAGAAATGGCCGAAACAGTGTAGATCTGGCAAGGCTATGTGGTTCACACCCATTAGGATATGATCATCCCCTTCTAGATATATTTCTTCTCACTAAGACGTTCGGGATGTAAATTAATGTGGATGTATGCTACGAGGATCCTCGAATAGGTTGGTCACGATCGGGGTGATGACATATTCGATACTATCTAGGAAGAGGTAGGCCGGTCTTGTGTTGGTAGAGGACCATCTGTTGGGCCTCGGTACATTCCTCTAGAGATGTATTGCCGGAAGCCCTCCACCTAGTCATTTGTATGGAAACCCATTCTCCAATAAGGGCCCGTACGATTTTAGATGTAGAAAGCTTGGCATTACAATGTGGTATGCTGGAATTTAAGAATGTAACAATTTCAGCTAAGATTGATAAAATTTACTAGTAAATGTTTTCAAAGTTATGCCATTTAAAATAATATCAAGTATGCTAGAATTTAATAATGTAACAATTTCGGCTTAAATTTTGCTTGAAGATTGTTTCCACCACACTTATGTAGTATAGTATTCCGCATTGTAAGGACAGGAATTTATAACCGTCCATGTATTAACTCTGATAAATGTAATTTAATTTGCGCTGTAAAGATTATTTGTAGAAATAATGTATGTGAGATTCTGTTCTGTCTTATTTTTCTTTCTTACCTTTGAGGATCTGCTTCTCCGGCACTTGGATTTGCGGCACATGAATACCGAGGATGTATTAGTGTCGATTCTGGAAGTCGAAGAAACGGGTCGTCACAGGTGGAAAGCAGATGATCTCAAATATTTTGGTGGCTTTTCTGGAGACTCCAAAATGATAAGGGTTGAATAATTGATACTTTGGAAAGGACAAGAGAGGCAGCAATGCTTAAGATCTATGAACTCGAAGATCTGCTATGAGACGCTCAAGCTGCCTCTAATTGATAGTTTTGTTTGCTGCTTCGACCAGCCCGTTTTCCTATGGATGTGCGACTCAGGAGAAACTTTTTATTATTCTGTTCCTTTCACAGAGCTCTACGAATTCCTTACTTTTAAATTGGGTCCCATTATCTAAAATTATTTTGTGGGGAATCCCGAATCTAGTGATTATGTTCCTTACCACAAACGTGACTATCTTCTTTGCAGTGATTGTAGCAAGAGGTTCTACTTCTACCTACTTAGTGAAGTTCTCTATCGCCACTACATTATGCCCGTCCTTTTGACATGGGAAGTTGACCTATCAAACCTATGCCCTATATGTCGAATGGCCGTGGACTGGCTAATGGCATGAGCTCATGGGAAGATTGCCTTGGAATACTCGCAAAGCTTTGACATCTGTCACCTCTTCTCATGTATTCCTTTGCATTTTGAAATGCAGTGAGCTAGTAGTGCCGTGCCTCGGTACTTTCTTTGCTAATTTGGCCTCTCTGGAATGATCCCCGCACTTCCCTTCATGTATTCGCTTAAGACCCATATTCCCTCTTCTTTGGAAATACATTTAAGATAAGGGGTAGAGTACCACTCTCTTGTATAATATGCCATCAAAGAATGAGTAATACAGAGTCAG
Source organism: Allium fistulosum (assembly GCA_030737815.1). Lineage (NCBI taxonomy): Eukaryota > Viridiplantae > Streptophyta > Magnoliopsida > Asparagales > Amaryllidaceae > Allium > Allium fistulosum. The sequence goes on from CM060906.1 coordinate 415,100,156, forward strand.
ATACCTTACTTTTCGGGGTTCGTTTCTGTTTGGGGTTAAGATTCTATTTATTAAGAATTGTTTGATAGGGGTCATCCATGAGTTTTCTTTTATCTATTGAGGTGTAGGCATAGTTAGAGGTTGCTCTTGATTTCCTTTGTTTCATGAACTTGAGCTTCTCAAATCATGGCTCGTTGGGCCCTAGTTAGGACTAGTATTTGATTAGCTTCGGCAGTGCTTGGTTTAACTTGATGCCCCATTGGAACAGCCTTCATTTCATTTTCTATTTTTGTGCTAGTGAGTTTGGCAAATAAATAAGCAGAAGAGTTGTTCTCATGTGGAATTTGTTCTATATCAAATTATTCGAACTGCTCTAATAAATTTTTAGAAAGTTCTATATATTTAGCTAGAGCTGCCTCTTTCGCTTGGTAATTACCCTGCACTTGGTTCACAACTAATTGGGAATCACTGTGAATTTTAAAATGGGTTACCTTCATTACCGAAGATATCCTTAAGCCTGCGAGGAGAGGCCCATATTTTGCCACATTATTAGTAGCTTTGAATCCAAGCTTCATTACTTCGTATAGTTTCTGATCATTTGGAGTAATCAGCATGTATCAAATCCCTTCCCTTACTCATTTGATGCTCCATCCATAAATAATTGCCAAAATTGCGGAGTGGGCGCTTCTTTCTCGGGTTGGGGATCAATAGGTAGTGTGCATTCCATGATGAAATCTGCTAGTGCTTGACCTTTGATTGTTTTTCCTGGACAATAAGAGATATCGTACTGACTGAGCTCCATGTCTCTGGTTTCTGCAGTATTTGCCTTAGCGGTTTGTTTGTGCGGACTTTGATGGGATGTGCTTGAAAGTAGGACCGTAGTTTTGCTTTCCATGAGATGCAGGTTGTAAGATTGCTTTTTAATAACTGAATACTTGAGTTCTACTCCTGATAAGCATTTTTTGTGAAATAGATAGGCCACGAGGTTCCTTCATCCTCTCGAACCATTGTAGCACTAACATCTTTATCAGTTACAACTAAATATACATATAAGTCCTCGCCTGTCACTGGTTTTGATAGGATAGGAGCAGTGATCAGACAGTCCTTCAGAGTTTGGAATGCAATTTTGCATTCCTTGGTCCACTCAAAATTTCATCCATTTTTACTTGGTCAAAGAATGGTATGCACTTGTTAGTTGCTTTGGAAATAAATCTGCTTAAAGCAGCCACCCTTCTGTTTAGGCTCATGATATCTTTTGGTTTCTCCGGGACCCCGTATTCTTTATGGCCTCAATCTGCTCTGGATTTTTCATTAATGCTGCGAGCGCTCACTATGTTTCCTAGGAACTTCCTTGGCTAAGTAGAAAACGTACATTCAAGGGATTCAAATTTACATTATATTTCCTCAGGACTGCAAACATTTCTTCCAGATCTTGTACATGACTCGATGCCCCTTTTGACTTAACAAGCATGTCGTCCACATATATTTTGACATTTTTGATAATTTGATCTTAAAACATCATGTTAACTATCCTCTGGTAGGTTGCTCCTGCGTTTTTGAGTCCGAACGGAATCACTTTGTAGCAGTACAAGCCTTTGTCCATCACAAAACTGGTGTGATCCTGATCTAGTTCAAACATGGTAATCTGATTGTAACCCAAGTATGCATCCATGAATAAGAGTAGTTCGTGTCCACTAGTTGCATCCACTAATTAGTCAATTCTAGATAAGGGAAAGCTATCCTTTGGGTAGGCCTTGTTTAGGTTAGTATAGTCTGTGCAAGTTTTCCACTTCCCATTGGGCTTTTTCACAAGAACAGAGCCGGTGATCAACTTTGGTAGTAAACTTCCCAGATGACCCCATTTACTTTTAGCTTTTTGACTTCTTTATGCAGCGCATTATATCTTTCCTGATCTAGGGTCCTATGCTTTTGCCTGACTGGATGAGCATTGGGGTCAGGATATAGACGAGATGCGGTATCGGTGATATACAACACATCTGAGCATGCTGATGACTTGCGATATGCTTTCCTTCAACATCATCACTTCTCTAATGATATGTGGAATTGATGGTATGCAACGTCATTGTAGGATTTCGATGTCCTTTCACTTGCTAGTCTTCAACATTGGCTTTCATAACGATGAGGTGCGACATCCTTTCTTTTATTGATTTAACATCCCCTTCGTCTTCGGTTGTGATATCCCTTGATTTCTACATTCTTAATCTCGACCTGCCCTCATGCCTTCGAAATCACGAATGCTAGTTAGATTTTCCCCTAGTATAGAGAAAATATTGACTTTTCAAGTCAATTCCTTGATATTTGCACTTGTTGCCCATTGGTACTCTTTGTAGGTCTGGCCATTCATTTGAATTTAAATCAATGGTGCCTATGCTTTATCTTTCCTTCTACAAATTATCCTCCGTCTCCATCATTTTCTCTTTTACCTACAGCTCAATATCTAGAATTTTTTTAAATTCTCAAATTTTACTAAAGAACTTTCAATCCCTCAACATCAAATCTTAAATCAACGTTCGAACTCTATTTTCATTAACCAAGTTGACAAATTAGATTAAGAAATTTTATATTCAAATTACAACTAGGGTTTCATTTGGGCGTTTTCGGTTTCAAATTGACATTAGGGTTTAGTAACTAAGCTTTGGGTATTGATTTTTGAATTATAAGCTAAATCTTAGATTTGTTGCGCTTACGGATAAATTTAACTGTTGAATTATTATATCGTTTGGAGCCCAATCAGTTAATTAAAGATTGTTGGCGCCAATTTAAAAACTAGGACCTTCTGGTTTAGTTAGGAATGAGCTATTTATGGGGGACCCAAAACTCGCTACAGGATTCACTATCTTGTTTGATTTCGAAGTTATTGCCTTACGGAATTAAATATTAACCTGATGGTCGATATCAAAAAGTCTCTTCTCTTTAACCATTAGTTCAACAATTAGTCCAAAACTCAAAAATTATTAAAATATGAGATCCTTATGATACCGGCATCCGATTACGTGTGTGATAACCGACATGCATTTTAAAGGATTATCGCATTGATTTGATAACTCTATAATGAATTGTCATCCCTTTTTTGACAACTATTCAACGTGTTGACAATTCAATATTCTTGTTTTAATCTCATACGACATCATTAATTTTTTAATGCAGTTATTGTATAGCAGACTTAGAAATTGTTTATATACTTGATATCTTTATAATTTTAACAATTGCTTAGAATATATAAACCTCCCTGACATCATTTATTAATCTCCACCATCTCTCAATCTAACATTAGGTCATTGTTACGACATCCTATCATGGCTTTCGATAATGATTATTAATGCACATTTCATAAATTTGCCTCCAATTTATGGATTCAATATTCCATTCAAGATGATGTTCAGGTTAGACTTTCTTTTACCAATTACAAACTTATCATCATAGATTTATCAATTGTTTATGTATTCTCAATTGATTATGAATTTCTCAAATATTTCACAAGTTCGTCATGAACTACTTATTGGCTTGTCACAAATGGAATAGTTAATTATGAACTTTAATATCCTAATGCTATGACTTAGATAATTTTCAGTCAGTTAACTATCTTTTTTTTAGACATTTAATTACCTATTTTGAACTTATGAGTACTCCAAATTAAAATTTTGTGAAATAAATAGTGCTTTCCCGAATTTGTGTAATACTACTTGACAGGAAAATTGGAAAGAAAGAAAGAAAGCAAGCAAGAGTTCTAAGCCGTCTCTTCTACCAAGAAAGAAGATTTTCATCTCAACTAATCTTACATTACCACTCAGAGAGAAGTGGACACCATCCTCCAACAATTCGGGAGTACGAACATAGAGGCTATGCCTGTCGGTCCCCCTGGCAGGATATAAAATCCTCTAGAGAGGTTCGTTGCCTTCACACCTATTCATATCTGGCACTTAGGGTACTTACCTTTCCCAGACTTCCTTCTACGATTCTTGGAACATCTAAATATTTCTCCAATCAAAATAACTCTAATTTATACACTATCTTGAGCTGTCTAGAAATCATCGCCAGGGAGACTAAACTTCCTTCCTTAAGTGCTGAGACCCTTCATGCCTTAGCAAATCATGTAAGGATAATTGAACAATTGGATAGTCCTGTATACCGTCTTCTCCCTTCCCTAAAAAGCTTAATCACTCATTCAATTAACAAGGTGAAGGATTGGGTGAATCAATTTTCCAATGTCAGGTATTACTTCTCTAAGATCATGGGAACCTTTTCGGCATTCAGTAAGTTTATGTTTCCTATGTCCTATATTATATCTATCAATTTCTTATGATAAGTGTTTTCCTTTAGATCCTGCTCCTAAGAAACTTAGCTCTTCTACTGTTGATACCATTAAGTCCTTGACTCAAGCTTCCAAGAGTATGGGCGACAGGCTAAACCTCTTGACGGAATTGAATCTTCGTAGATACTCTCTGATTTTATTCAACCACATAATACTTGGGGAACCTACAATGATTAAGGGGAATAACCAAGGGAAACAATCGTTGGCTGTCAATAATTGAAATGCTTTCTCTGTTTCCTCTCTAGTTCAACTTGAACCTTCTGCTAAGTTTTTACTACAACATAAATGGAATTTCTTGCGTTGTTATCTTATAAACTTCCCTTTTTAATTTAGACTACTTTGCACTTATTGTTGCTTCCAAGGAAAGGAAGTTCAAAGATCACGTTCTTGCCTTAGCTAAACCCACTAAACCTGCTCCTATCAAGGAATCTATTGCTCAGGTTGTTGATGAATTAAAAAGGAAAGCGAGCACCGGTGCTCTAGTTGACTCTTCAACTCTTCCCCTAAGTTAAAAGCCTAAGCTTGAAGATAACCAGACTCCCCATGTTATTGCAGGGAAGTCAAATATGGATGCTTCCTTGACCACTCAGTGTCCTAGTGTGATTGATTTAGATTCTCTGGATTAGGATGCGTAAGGACACGTAGAGGTGGTTCGTTCTTTGAACCCTTTGCTAAACTTCTCATTTCCTACATCCCCATCTAGTTTTTGCTGCCTATTCGAGGAGCTTGGCTTAACTTAACTCCTCTCCTAATGAATCTCTTTCTTCAGAGGCTTTTGATCAGACTCCTACATCTAGCTTTGAGGATCTCCTTCATCTGGTTGCCCAATCTTCGAGTTTGACTTCTCTTATGTCATTGCAGCCTTCAACCTTCTCGAAAGATCATTTTTACATCATTTGTCAGCGGCTATTGCCGATATGATTTCTCTTTTGCTTGGTTAATTTAAACTTTTAACCTTGTATATCCTGACTTAACTTATATTTATTATATGTTTCAAGCGGTCAAACACATGTTTTTCCTTCAATAGGCTTCTCAAGAGAAAGCAAAAATGACTAGTGAAGTGAAGTCTATGAAAAACAAGGTCAAAGCCAAGGGCGCCGTCCTGGTTTATGCTAACAACATAATAAAAGATTAAGGAGAAATCTTCTTCTTTCTTGACTAGGTTCTCTTTTCAATTACAGAAAAGTGCTATGAAGTTGCTCTTTTTGTAGCATACGGGGATAATAATGGCAAATGAGTAAGGGTTCTAGAGGGCCAAAAGACGGGCGCAATGGATCAGTTGGTCCTGATTTCGGCTCATCTGCCCACAATGTAGGCTTCCCTGATCTTCAAGTTGCTCAGGAAGTTTCGCAAGAAGATATTCTTCCAAAAGATGCCCCTTTGATGTGCACGTAAATATACATATTTTTACTACCATATTTAATCTAATTTAATTAAATAAATGAGCATATAGGGTATTTTAACATGTTTAAACCAAAATTCAAATTATTTTCAAAACGTCATTTATTCATCTTCATATAGGGGGAAATGATCATTTTTGTGCATATATTAATTTGAGAAAATATACTTGGACATTTTTATGTTATTTTATAGGAATTTGGATTCAAATGCAAGTGGCTTCATGAAGAAATGTGCATGCACAAGAGAAGAAAACAAATAAAGATGGAAATAATTCATTTCATGCATCATGGAGAACCCTACCTACCCACTTACCTTAATATACAATTAGAAGCTAATGCACAAGTTAATGGAGGTTTAAGTTTCATGCATACTTGATGATGGATTAATTAGAGATTAATGATAACTTGATGACCATACTTCCTAAGGGGTATTTTGGGTAGTCCTCAAAAATATGCATTAGGGTTTCAAACCTATATAAATACCTCTTTGTTCATGTAATTAAGCTCTTAGCCTCCTCTTTAGTTAGTTTAGTTTGAGACTCAAAAATAAAGAAAAACTCTCTTTTCTTTTTCATGGCTACTTAGCCATTTTCTTTTTATGTAATTTATTTTTATGCAATGTTAATTCATACTTTTTTCTATTTACATGCTCTCTTTCCTTTCATGTTAGTAGTGTAGATCTTTTTATTTATGCAAGTAGATTGGTTTTTATATTATTTTAATTAGCTCTCTTCTTACTTTGCTTGCATTTTCCTCTTGTTTATGTTTCATGTTGAACTCTACATTTGCTGAAATGATAACAAATATGAGAAGCTAAACCTCTTCAATTTAGGGGTAATGAAGCTCTCTTAATCATGTAAATTCAACATTTAGATAACCTGTAATCTCTTTTTGTGCTTAATGACAATATTTGATGTGGTTTAATTTTGTTGTTTTAGCTTTGAATTTGATAGCCTATGTTGTTGACACCAAATAGGCTATGCTTAAACAAAATAAACATAAATTACATCTTCATCTATATATGATTATGGTAATGAGTGGATTTTAAAATCAAAATTTTATGGTCTATATTACTAATCAATAGTAAATAGATCTTGTTTAGAATAGATTTTATTTTCAAGTTCATTAACATTTTCATAAGAGTTAACAAGTGGTTTAGTGGTTGTGTTATAAATTGATGGTTTATGTTGGACTAATTAATAGCACAAATAGGCCATGCTTATGACAAACACATCAACTAAACTCACTAATGACCAAAAGAGAGATCATAATTTCATTTTGTTGATTTACAAAAATATAAGAGTCGATTTGCCTCTAAATTGTTTTCTAATCTCATATTTTCATTCACTTTGTAGTAGTTAGTTTTTGCAATTTTTTGTAGCTAATCACAACTTCAATTCTTGGTTAATTTGATTGAATAGAAAATTTTAAAATCAATACTCCCTACGGATCGACCCATACTCACATACGTGCTACAATCATACGCCATGCGCTTGCGGTTGTCTTTAATTTAATTTTTCCGGCTATTTTTCTAATCCGATAGAAAATTAGCCGTTAAACAAGATTTTGGTGTCGTTGCCTGAAAATTAATTTGATTTTATTTTCTATTCTTCAAATTATTTGTTGTTTGATTTTTGTGTGTTTTAATTTTTGTGTGTCGTTTGCATTTTATTTTTTTTTAAATATTTTGTGTTGTGTGTTTGTGTGATTTTTGTTTGCAGTTGATTCGGTGCTTGTTGTTGTTCTAGTTTCCTTTGCAATTGCATTATATATAAGGCATACACAATTTCTACCTTCAAAAAAAAGGCATACACAATTTCGAACAAAAATAGTTTATTGCATTTACATTTTTTCATTTGAATTTACATTGTCTTCTTTTTTTACATTTACAAAAAAAAAACAAAAAACAAAAAACAAAAAACAAATACATAGTGCACCGTGTTGCACTCTAAGTCTCTTTGTTTTCATCGTTCTCTTTTTTCAATTTACAATTTTGAACATCCCCGTGCACACAGTTTACATTTTACATTCACATTTTTACTGTGCATGTTCAATGTGCACTTCATTCTCTACACTACAAAACTGTCACATTTACAGCACATACCCCAATAACACTGACATCTACCATCCCCTCTGCCTAAACTTCTGACCACCAGTGCCACCAACATTCCAACCTCCTAACAGTCATCACTCCACTGTCAGCCACAATCATCCCTTCACAACCACAACAAGTTCCTCACATTCATTTGCCATAGCATCATCTCTGTGCAAACCAGCTGCACATACATACCCCCTGACCATCTTGTAGCCTACCACCACAGTCACATTTTCATAAAACAACTTTCATTCATCTATCCATAACACTTCAATCCTCACAAACCAATGCAACTCCTCCTTCTCGAAAAACATCACAGTCCTAACCACCAGACTTCCCCCTACAACTATGCACAACAACCATACTCACACTGCTTCATTACTCTTTACTTCAGTCACTTCCATCCAACTGCTTTCATCACCACTGCACCAAACATCACAAACTCCTCCATCACCCCTAACCACTACAGTCAACAACTCCTTCACACCTCCTCTATAAAAACTGCCTGCAATCACCACATCATAACTGCTCAGCCACTCACAACATCATAACATAACTGCCAACATCATAACTGCTCAGCCACTCACCACATCATCACTGCGAGTTCAAAACTCCCAAATTCAACATCATCTTCACAAAACTGCTACACCTTTCTGCCTCCACATCCATAAACTTCGCATACATACATCATCACCAAACAGACTCTACCTCACTACCATCAACCACTACCCATCCTCCGACAACCCCACAGCAGCCTTTTCTACTTCACAAGCCTTGCTTGCAATAGCAAACAACAACCATACTAGGCATACTTCAATCAACCTTCACACAATTTCCTTCTCCTCATAACACTGCACAGCAACCACCATCAATGCCATCCGTGCGTTACATTCACTGTTTGCCTTCAACCAAGCCACATTCACATCTGTCTTCCATACTGTGCACTGCACCTCCCACAACAGTGCACAACAAACTACCAGCAGCAACCAACTCGAACATTTCACTACCCCGAAACCATCACTTCAATTGACTATACCCACTATTACACTTCATTGCCATAGTTATCACCACCAACCTCGACTGTTACATCCCTGTACACACATTGTCACTGCATACATACCACTATCATCCCACAACTAACAAACTTCTGCCCACAACTAACAAACTTCCTCTCCTTTCTTCAATCATCTGCTTTGACTTCACTATTACCACCACCAATACTTCACAAAAAAAACTGCCACTGTCCCATTGAACACTGCTGCATCACTACAGTGTTGTTCATCAGCCATCCCACCATAACAACCATATTCACACAACCTAACTACTGACAGTTGCACACCACATCACCATATCAAAACTTCCCTGTCTTACTGCCTTAATACCAAACCATCATTCATACCAGTTCACCTCACCTCACATCATAACATTCACCATCAATTATTTCTCTGCAAAAAACAACCAACACTTCGTCAACTCAAAATCACCGCATAAACATCCTCTCTGTTGCACACATATATACAACAGCAGCCACCCCACCATCTACAAACCCATTGTGCTACCTTACTGCCTTCTGTTGCCCATCCACCTATCAACTGAACTTCAGCCATCCACACTTCTGCAACCACCACTGTCTGCCACACCTACATCAACAGCCTACATCAAAATTCAGCCTACATATCTACCATACATCAACATCATCTCTGATCAAATACCCTAGCTACTCACCCGTACCCATACCCATTACCACTGCACATCCTCCTGGCTGCTATAACCTCCCCAAAACAATTCGCGACTTCAACTTCACTTACCTCCTCTACCGAATCGACCGCAAGTTTTAACGATTCGCGATTTCACTGTCGCCTTCACAGACCATCTTGCGAATCCCAATTTTTTTTATCTGAAGGGGAAAGTCAAACCTTTAGTTTATAGAGAAAGGAAAGAAAAGGGAAGATAATTGGGTAGCGGGATTATTTACTGGGCCGGGTTGTGGTATTTGTTTTCTTTTTTTAATTTTGCCTCTTTTTTTATTTAGCTTTAAGTTTTAAGTTTTTTCTTTTTTCAGCTCTTCTTTTAAAAAAATACAAGCAAGTTCTTTTGTCTTTTGTTTTATTTTTCAATTGAAATTTGTTTTACTTTCAATTGTTTTGTTTTTAATTGTGTAGTTTAAGTTGTTTTGTTTTTCATTTGTTTTTGTTTTTTCTTTGATATATATATATAAACTGTATATATCTTGTTTTTAATTTCAGGTTGTAGAATATCAAAAAGGGGAAACGGCTTGCTAAATAACTGCTTTGTTTGCTTGCTATATACAAAAAGTTGCGCTTTAAAATAAATTACTAATAAATTCTACACGCTATGGTATTGTGCCCTTAATTCTTGTTCATATTTGCTTTGCATTGTTGGTTGCTTGCATTTAAAAAAAAATTAACAACAAAAATAAAAACAAAAACAAAAAAAAAATTCATTCGTAGTTTTATTGTTTAATTCACGTTTATTTTCAGTTTTGCATTCATACCATCTTATTTTCTTTTTGGGCAATTCCCAAATCCACATAAGGTGGGGGATTTCATCACCCCTTCCTTAGCCCACAAATTTCATTTCATCTTAGAATTTGCTAATAATAACGGTTAGACATCAGGCTTAAGGGTGTCACTAGCTCACCTAGGGCATAATTGTATATTGACAAGTCGTCTTCTTTGAACAATTTAAATTCTTGGTGTCTTGACTACGGCAGAGCAATAATTAGTTATAAATATTACGGTGATTCATAAATATTATACTGATTGTTTCTCTGAAGGTACTTAAACCTTCGACTACATTGCTACCATGATTCGTGGTGCCCCCGATAACTCCTGCCCGTTACCTGGCTAAGAAATATTTTGTTGGATTAAGATAAAGTGTGATTATACAATTTTGGGTTAGGAGCTACTTAGGACAGAAAATTGTAATTAAGTCATTGCATTCATTTAGTAGCATTAGTTCATGCATATCTAAAAAAAAGAAAACAAGTTTCAAAATCCAAAACTAAAAAAATAATTTGCAAATATTTCTTAACTTAGTTTTTAAATCCTTTGAAAATTTTCAATCAAAATCAAAAATCCAAAAAAATAATAATAATCTTTTCAAAAAACAAATTTGAAAATACAAAAAATAAAACAAAAATCAAATTTTCCTTTTGAAAAATAAATTACCTTTGGTAAATATTTTTCCTTTATAAAAAAAACATTTTGAAAATGTCGGAATTCCTCTACTGGCACGACTTTTACAATAGTTGTGAAAATCATTATAATCCATATAATTTCACTCAAAATTCTTATGGATATTTTAATAACAATTATTGTGTAAACGATTTGAATTTTGCACCACAAAATTTTCAAAATGATGACCTACCCTCATCCCTTGAAAATAGCATTGAAACGATTTGGTCATTACTTGAACAACAAAATCAAATGATAAATAATTTGAGTAATCTGTGAAATAAATCAATTCAAGGATTTCAAAATGATCAAAAATTGAATTCACTTCAAAATTCAAATGATTTCGATTATAACCCATGCCAATTCAATTTCGAACTCCAAAATGAAATTCAAAATCAAAATGGAAACAGCCGTTTAAATGATTTTGACAATGGAAATAATCTCGACTACGATGCAGTTGATAATTTTCATTCTCAACAAGTTCAAATTAAAAAAATTCAAACTAATAACTATAAATTTGATTTTGTTGAGAAAATGGATGAAATTTACAAAGATCACACGGATTTATTGTTTGAAACATATATAAAACAACGTGAGAAACAAAATCAAATCCCGACGTGTGACGTGTCAAATAATAATCCACCGTTTACCAAAATTGACGATTTTCAAAGAAAAACATTTGAAATTGAAAATGACGATTTAATGAAGTTATTGAAAATACGTTAATTGAGTTGGATTTCAGTTCTTTTGAGAGTGCGGAATCAAATTTAAAATTCGATCTTCATTTTTCCGATTTTGAAAAATTGAACACAACAACTTTAGATTTTGAAATTGGTACATGCAATGAAGTTGTTGATAATCCAACAAAGGAAGACGAATTTAGTGAACACAAGTTTTTTGGACTTTTCGAAAATGAGTTGTTGAATTCCGAAGGGGAAGATTTAAATCACCATTTTGGTTTTGAAATCAATAATTTTAAAGAAGTTTTCAATGATAAGTTTGAATTTCAATTTGGTGAAGATAAACTTGAATTTCAACCAATTGTTCGATCTACACCAAAAATCATCGAAAATAAAACAACTCATATGATTTTTAATAAAACGACATTCGTTTTTCCAAATCAACATTCAACTTTGAAATCTTTTATGGTTTGGTTTTCTTGTGCTTAAGCCGTATCTCTCACACTTGACGAGACAAATGAATTGGTCTTTGAAAGACCGTTTCATTTACTCTTTGACAATATACTTTCTGATGTCGTATTAATAATAATCTTTTCATTTTCATATAAATATAGGCCATATTTTTATTTTTATCTTTCTCCCTTCACTTGGGTTGACTGTGGGGACACAGTCAAAATCAAGCATGGGGGGAGTCTCATCTTCATTTTTTATTTTTCATGGTTTATTTTTTGCATTTTCTTTCCAAAACTTAAAAAAAAATTAAAAAAAACCAAAAAATAAAATTTCAAAACAAAATTTCTTTTTAGCATATTGATTTACTTTTAAACAAACACTATAGGATAAATATAGGATTTTGGTTATTAAATTGAAATTTTTGAACTTTTATATGCCTTGACAAAAATAAAAATAAAGTTTGATTACAAGTAACGATGGTTTTACTAGTATATAGGAAGGTTCATGGGTGATAATTATGAAGTATATCCTAATGGAAAATCTTTGTTTAAAAAAGTGGTGAATTTAAAGTAAAGGATATAACAATTTTGATCTTCTAAGTTAAATAGTGCTAAGATGACTTTGCAAAACTCTCTCTAAAAAAACAAAAAGAAAATAATGTAAAATGTATATATATATATATATATATATATATAAAACATAAAAAAATGTTTTTAATGAAATAAGAAACACCTAGAGTCATGTGTTCACACGCAAGTGTGTACACTCGCCATGCTCTGTACCCTTCTCACGTAAGCCCGAAAGGCAGTGCATGATTGTTATATCTGGCCTCAATTTATTTGAGTTAGGTGTATGTATATAAAAATTCTTTTATTAATAATGCCTACAGTCGATAGGTGTACACACTTGTGTGTTCACTCGTCACGCTCTGTATTCCCCTCACGTAAGTCTGAAAGGCAGTGCATGGATCATATATCTGGCCTCAGTTTATCTGAGTTAGGCATATGTAAATATTGTTAATATCAATAAAATTTTCAAATAAAGAGAGAGTAAGCAATTGAAATCCAAGCATTATTTTCATATGTTTGATTTGATTTGTTATTTAAATGAAATAAAAATACCACTTCGATAGACTTAATCAACTAAGGATCCATTTCATAGTTGCACTATGTTATCAACCGAAACAACTAGCCAAACTAAAGTCTAATTGTGATAATAACTTAATTTTTATTGAAAACTTTGATGAGTAAAATGACTAAAATTTCAAGATAATAGCCAGAACTTATATTTAACTTATTCGTGTCGATTTAAAAGTAAACCCTTCATTTGTAAATATTTTCAAAAAGACTTGCATTCGTATCATTGTAAATAAATCTTGCATTTAGGAATTTTTCATATTGCATTTAGATTTTGTGGGTAGTATCCGCTGAAAACCCCCACGAGACAACACTCGTCCTACTAGGGACACCTAGAGGTTTAACGGCTTGTTGCATACGCTCAATGCAATCGTGCTTCCTACGAAAACGGATTTATCTTAGTTTTACTTTATTCGAGGACGAATAAAAGGATAAGTGTAGGGGTATTTGATGTGCACGTAAATGTGCATATTTTTACTACCATATTTAATCTAATTTAATTAAATAAATGAGCATTTAGGGTATTTTAACATGTTTAAACCGAAATTCAAATTATTTTCAAATCGTCATTTATTCATCTTCGTATAGGGGCAAAATGGTCATTTTTGTGCATATATTAATTTGAGAAAATATACTTGGACATTTTTATGTTATTTTATAAGAATTTGGGTTCAAATGCAAGAGGCTTCATGAAGGAATATGCATGCACAAGAGAAGGAAACAAATGAAGATGGAAATAATTCATTTCATGCATCATGGAGAACCCCACCTACCCACTTACCTTACTCTACAATTAAGAGCTAATGCACAAGTTAGTGGAGGTTAAAGTTTCATGCATACTTGATGATGGATTAATTAGAGACTAATGATAACTTGATGGACATACTTCCTAAGGGGTATTTTGGGTAGTCCCCAAAAATATGCATTAGGGTTTCAAACTTGTATAAATACCCCTTTGTTCATGTAATTAAGCAGCCTTCTCTTTAGATAGTTTAGTTTGAGGCTCAAAAATAAACAAAAACCCTCTTTTCTTTTTTATGGCTACTTAGCCATTTTCTTTTTATGTAATTTATTTTTATGCAATGTTAATTCATGCTCTTTTCTATTTGCATGCTCTCTTTCTTTTCATGTTAGTAGTGTAGATCTATTTATTCATGCAAGTAGATTAGTTTTTATTTTATTTTAGTTAGCTCTCTTCTTACTTTGCTTGCATTTTCCTCTTGTATATGTTTCATGTTGAACTCTACATTTTTTGAAATGATAACAAATATGAGAAGCTAAACCCTTTCAATTTGAGAGTAATGAAGCTCTTTTAATCACGTAGATTCAACATTTTGATAACTTGTGATCTCCTTTTGTGCTTAATGACAATATTTGATGTGGTTTAATTTTGTTGTTTTAGCTTTGAATTTGATAGCCTATGTTGTTGACACCAAATAGGCTATGCTTAAACAAACATAAACACAAATTACCTCTTCATCTACATATGATTATGGTAATGAGTGAATTTTAAAATCATAATTTGAAGATCTATATTACTAACAATAGTAAATAGATCATGCTTAGAATAGATTTTATTTTCAAGTTCATTAACATTTTCATGAGAGTTAACAAGTGGTTTAGTGGTTGTGTTATAAATTGATGGTTTATGTTGGGCTAATTAATAGCACAAATAGGCTATGCTTATGATAAACAGATTAACTAAACTCACTAATGACCAAAAGAGAGGTCATAATTTCATTTTGTTGATTTACAAAAATATGAGAGTGGATTTGCCTCTAAATTATTTTCTAATCTCATATTTTCATTCACTTTTGTAGTAGTTAATTCTGGCAATTTTTTGTAGCTAATCACAACTTCAATTCTTGGTTAATTTGATTGAATGAAAATTTTAAAATCAATACAATTCTCTGCGGATCGACCCGTACTCGCATACGTGCTATAATCGTATGCCGTGCGCTTGCGGTTATTTTTAATTTAAAATTTTCGGCTATTTTTCTAATCCGATAGGAAATTAGCCGTTAAACACCCTTCTTCCCATCAGCAAACAAATGGAGAAACTCAAACTCCAACTTCACAACTATGAAATTTTATTTATTTAAATTTATCTACTAATTATTAATTAAGAATCCCATTATTTTAGTTAATAAAGTGCTTATATAAATTCAATTAATGTTGTTGGACCCTTTGTATATTTGTAAATTTTATTAGCATTAAAGAATGCACTTTCCCATATAGTGATAATAATTCTCTCTTTTATTTATTTTTAATAGAAAAGTCAACTGATTCTTGTGTCTCACGACCCTAGTTCCCTTACTTGTTTAAACAATATTGAGACTGAACTGATGTTAAATATCTAGAAGGAGCATTCTTCTCAAGATGTTTCAGCCCGACTGTTTCCAAAAAACTTAGAAGCTAGGGAATGGTATATCAAATACCACAGACTAAAATCAATACTGAATGGTGTAAAAGAAACGACTTTAGAGGTGGAAGAGAAAATTAAAAAGATGATCGATGGTATTCTAGGGATGAAGGAGCACCTAGATGACATTAGATGATTTGATATCTCAAACCAAATAACCAAAGATGATACAAAAATTGCTCAACTATACCAAAGAATAGAAGATCTAGAAGTAGATTTTTTAAAAAGTCAAATATCTTATCAGTCTCTGGAGCTTATTGCCAGTAGAGGGTGAATCTATGCCTCATACTCCTTCCCTTATAAGAAGGACTAGATCCCAGTTTGTTGCTATCAAAGAAAAATTCCCTTCTTGATTAAACCCACCTTCGGGCTTGAATTGCGAAGAAATCAACCAATGGTGCCAATAGGTCGAATATGAGTGCTTTAAGTATTTAAAAGGTAAATGGGATGACCAGGTTTCAAAATATCTAAAAAATTATCAGACTCATGTTAAAGGGTTAGAGCATGAAAAATACGCTCATAATCAGGTGATTAAAGAGTCGGAGAACAAGATCATAACTCTTCTGGGAGCGAATGAAATGCTCAAACGTGCATTGAAGACTCAGGTCAATTCTATCGATAATGCCAACATTATTCGAAAGAGAGAAAAGAAGCTTAAAGAACTTTTGTACGGGGTGACTTGCCGTGTTTTCGAACCTTCTTCTACTATTAAAATTTTGATAGAGAAAGTTGAAGATCTTGAATCTTAGTTAAAGATAATTGAAGTGATATCACTTGAGACTGCTAATTGGATTCTCTTATTAATTATTTACTTGAAGTAATAGTCGCTTTT
Organism: Allium fistulosum; assembly: GCA_030737815.1. Lineage (NCBI taxonomy): Eukaryota > Viridiplantae > Streptophyta > Magnoliopsida > Asparagales > Amaryllidaceae > Allium > Allium fistulosum. The sequence continues at coordinate 415,116,683 of CM060906.1, forward strand.
GGTTTAGAAACTGATTGCTCTTTCCTAGGTTCAGATATCAAGACTAAGCAGAGCAGCTGAAGCTGGGTATAGACGATATCTGTATTTCTTTCTTTATGGATGATCTAATTTTCTTAAAAATATTGGCGGTCCTCCCATTTTTCTTAGAGATGAGGCTTCTTCAAGTGAAAGCCACATGTGCCTTCTTGAAGTTGAGGGAAAGGGGAAGGAGAAAGTGTATCAACGCCATCCACTCCCTCAACCTCCCCCTCATACTTAGGGAGATCTTAGTTTTCTATTTATAATTTTTGTATATTGTAATTAAATATGGTAAAAAATTTATACTTGATCAATTGATATTTTGAACCTGTATTTTATTTCTTCATTTCTATCTTCCCGAATTGCTAGAAATTCATAATATTCTCCAGTTGAAAATTTGCTTATGAGTCTTTGGGCGAATTCTTCTTTTGGCTACCTGTAATTTTGTATATATAAGACGTAAAGTAATCAAATTATAATCGATACCTCGGATGAACTTTGTATTCTTCTTTCTGAATTTGTTGAGTTGTTTATGATACACGTTTTGCTTTTCATGTTATACAGTGCATATCCTTTGATAGAGTATCAGTTTGACTTCTCGATATAGTCTTGTCCTTGAAATTTATGCTGAAAAAAAGATTAGTGATTCATTTGATCATAAATTAGGAGAACCTTCCTTATAAATATTTGTTTAATAACTAAGATTCTCGTTATTGGGACACTTAAACTCCATTTTAGAAGAATTTGGTTTAACACTTTAAGGAATGAAACTTTTAATAACTTCGTTTTTATGCTTTATCACTTAAAACTTTGGACCTTGATGTTTGAAGCTTTGGTCTCCATAGAGTATTTATCAAGAACTCCACTTGATAATTGCCTATATTGAAGACCAGAAATCCTTTGATGATAATAAGAAAATTTGTTTTGAATATCATAAATCCATTTAGCAATAATTTGGATAGGAGGCTAGAAATTGCCTGGTTATAATAATCTGAATAGAGGACCAGAAATCCATAATGATATTCCGAATAGAAGACCAGAAATCTACTTTGGCAATAATGATTTAAATAGAAAATCAGAAAACACGTATGGTAATAATCTCACTTGAATAAAAGACTGAAAAATCATCTGGTAGTAATGAAGACAAGAAGACCAATCTGGTATTAATAGAAGACCAGAAAACTAATCTGGTAATAAGAAACCCAATTATAAGAAAACCGTAAATCCATCTGCTTATTAACGGAGATTCCCATTATTTGATAATTCGAATTCCAATGAATTCCAATCTAGGAATCAAGGATAGAGAAATAATTCCATGTTTTGAAGAGCAGAGTTTGATGCATAACTGAAATGTGTTAGATTTTTCTTCATCTAAAATAAGGCTGTTGATCCATTCTTTAGAATAAAGTTAGATTTTTTTTTTCATTCAATTGATCTTCCTCCGAAAGATTGCTCCGATCCTTCTTCAGGATAAAGTTTGCTTTGCTTTTGAATTTGATTGATCTTCCTCTAAAAGACCGCCTCGATCTCTCTTTTGGATTGAGTTCGATTTGCTTTCTCATTTGATCTTCCTCTAGAAGATTGCCACTTACTACTCTTTAGGTAATGATTTAGGCTTTGATTGATTTCTTTGTTACCATCTTTAGGTAATGATCTCAACTTGGATCGAGCCCCTTAACACTCTCTTAGGTGATGATTTAAGTCTTTTATTTGATGCGTTTGGTTAGCTATCTTAAGCAGAACCAAAGTCTTACCCAACCTCCTTCTAGGAGGCGCTTTAGCCAGGCCTTATAGATGGGGCTAAAGGCTTGTTTGGTGCTCTGGCCAGGCCATCTTAGGCAGGACCAAAGACTTACTCGTCCTCCCTCTAAGAGGCGCTCCAGACATGCCTTATAGGCAGGACTGAAGGTCGGTCGGTACCCTGGCCTATGCAGTTAAAGTGCTTAGCACTTCTATAGCAGTGGAGGTGCAATAAGTTATAGTGGGGATAAAGTGGGGATATAATAGAAAAAAGTGGATGTGCAAAAAGCTTCATTAGATATAAAATCAAATATTTAAAATTAATTTATTTTCATTCTCACACCACTTGTGTAGAAAAAAGAAAATTGTTTAATCTTATATAACAATACCGAAGAATATCATGATTTATGCAGACTATATTTGGGGACTACTATAGATTTCCAACTTATATTGAGCAATTGTACCTCAAACTTAGTCTTTGCCTTAACTAAGTATCATATCGCCACTTAGAAGATTATCCGAATCCCCAAAAAGCTAGTTGAGAAGCCCTTTCCTAAGCTGTCACAAGCATTCCTAACTATATTATACTAAATAATTTTACAATAAATAAAGACCATCCAAAATAATATACGATACCCAATCTAATCCTTTGTTCGCTCACACGATTCCTTTGTTAAACTAGCATCGACCACTTTACTCCTCTCATGCGAACTCTGATACGGTCCTTGGTAGACAAATGAAATTTCCTTGCACGACTGGAGTTGCACTTCGAAAATCTCTTGGTCACCTCAAGAATCCGACTCAAGTGCTCGCTTTTAAGAATCGAGTGAAAAAATCATGCCTAACTGGTGCAAATCTCTTAGAAACTTTGCGCTAAAACTAGTGATTAGGAATTGGTACATGAAAGGATAAATCTTTTGAAAATATTCCTTTCGGCACACGGGATTACTCCCATCACCTAAGGTTTACTAATATAAGGATAAAAAATTCCAATACGAACGACTCAACCCAAACTGTATAGGTCCCCCGACCGATCTTTTCCCATTACTGGACAACTACCAAGCTCTACATGGATACCGAATCCAAGTCATCACCGATGGACCCTACTCAATCAGAATGCTCTCGCATCAAGTTCGAGTGGCAGTATGCTCGATTGTTTTATCTCAGTTTAACACTAAGCTAATTTACACAAAGTTAGCATTGTAAAAGAATTCACTTGCTATGGAAGGTGTCCAATTTATCCTATCTACCAAATAACTAGCAATGGAAAAATATACCGCTCAAGTATCGAAAGGAACAGAAGTGAGTGCCCCAAATATAGAGCATACCTTACTAATAAGCTCCTTCCATTTCACTTGAGCAGTAGGCTTGCTAGGACCCGTAATGCCCATAAAGCATAAGTCATCATCACTTACTCACCCATCAAAAAGGTATGAAAATTCCTTCTTTAAGTGATCAAGCCAATCACAATTGAAGCCCTAACGCTTCTCTTTAACTAGATGATATCTCACGGCGAAATGTCCCCACATGCCAGGGGAGTGACATGCTAGGCCAGCTTCTTCTTCGCATAAGCTCGATCTTCCATATATCTTGGTTTTTGCACTTCGGTGAGAGCTTAGGTTACTTTCCACTTTCACTACTTCAAACGGTATCTTATGGGCTTTCTCACGAAGGAGAACTATCCCAATGAGACTTTCAAAAGTGGCCCTTTATAGTGATAAGACTAAGCAATGAATCCTCAATTGATGCTTTAAGACCCAAGGCAAACTCCTTGCCCACACTAACGAAGTACCAACCATCTCAATCCCCAAATACAAAAGATCGAGTTGGTTAACATACTCCTTCACCGACAAGCTTCCCTACTTCTAACAGATTAAACACTCAATTTGTGCACCCCTCTCAGTCTAAAATAAAATAAATTGAAGCTCAAGCCAATGCTTGGAATCAATCTAAGACATAACTTGCTCGTCGCCTCCCTCTACCATTATATTCCACCAAGCCAAAAACCCCGCACAACTATGGAAAGCCTAAAGCTGGTAGAGAAAGGAATATTGATGCCCCAAGGGCAACACCACCTTCATCATCTACCGCAGGTACTGGAATGTTCACAAGTGTCGGAAAATCCCATATGGTAGTCTAATAGTTGCCGAACACTTCAGGCATTCCATACAACCTGTCTATAGTCGCTCTTGCACTTTTCCCCTCATAATGATAGTCAGAATGAAGGTATACTAGCAACTAACGGAAAAATAAATCGAAGTCTAGAAGATAAGTGGTGTATGTAGTAAAAATGCAAGTACGCTCTCTCAACGGATCACACTCTGCCAGTTTGTTTAACCCAAACTGGTATAGTTGGCCCTTAGCGTTGAACCTAGGTTCTGATACCAACTGTAACAACCCGCCCTTCGTAATGCCCTGAAATCAGCACTGGATGAGAACATCTGACTTTCAAATACCACAAAAGATAGATTGTTGTGAAAGAAAAATTTAAAACAAACATTATACCAAGGCATATCGACTGAATCTCACAGCGGAATGATAATAGATAATATACCGAATATACATGTATAGAACATGATTATAATATATATAAGAGACTATCTAGTGGAAGTAATTGATAAGTAAATATCAATACATAGAGTCAAAATATAACATCTGCTACAATAAGTCTCGTATAAAAAACATATGTCATGTACTACCATAATACCAAGTATATATACACAAAATATTGATGTCATCTCTATAGATTGCTCCAGTTATCCTGAAAGCGTGTCCCCAAAACCACTTAACTCTTAAACTACTCAATTGAGTACGCGAGAGTTCTCATGACATAAGCAGACAAAAACAAACTGCGGTCAGACATAAAGCCTGGTGTGAGGGGAACTATCTCAAAATACTATATATTAAAACTATATACAAATAAATATGAACTACTAAGGCACAATCGATCCTCTCCATAATCATGTCTCAGGAGTAATCCAATCTGTCCGTAAACAAGTAAAATAAACCTATCCAAGAGATAGGAAACCATATGATAACCTGCTCTTCTCCTATAATCAATGAGTTAGCACAACTCATGTAATGTGACTAAAACGTAACAATCATACTATGATAATGGTAATCCAACACCCAAAAGTACGGTTGTCATACTATAAGTCTACCGCGAAGTACAAAATGATGGTAAATGCAGCAATAACTACAACAATCAAGTAATAACACACACAACATAATAAATAAAAGATAACTAAGAAATACAAATCATACTATAGGAAACCATATGATAACCTGCTCTTCTCCTATAATCAATGAGTTAGCACAACTCATGTAATGTGACTAAAACGTAACAATCATACTATGATAATGGTAATCCAACACCCAAAAGTACGGTTGTCATACTATAAGTCTATCGCGAAGTACAAAATGATGGTAAATGCAGCAATAACTACAACAATCAAGTAATAACACACACAACATAATAAATAAAAGATAACTAAGAAATACAAATCAGTATCCATCATTACAGATGGGTGGAGTTAAAATTGGACATCTACCGTGATCCAATGATTCATTTCGAGAGTTCAAGATATATAGAGTCAATATTTGAATATAGCAATGGACCCCAAGCCACAAGTCTCGTGTAGATCTTACCGTAACACTATAATGAGCATAAGTTATGATCTACTCTATATACTCGAAACTTTGTCCTAATAGTAAATAGAATCATCATACCCCTATAATGAGCATAAATGTTATATGATCTATTCAAAATACCTAGGACCTTTGCGGATCCCACTGTACCCCTATAAAAGTATTCTAGGATCCCGTAGTAGATGAATTTCATCATCCCCTTTTAGGACATCAAGGATTTCTCAAATAAAAAGTATACATCTCTCATCAAAAAGAGAACAAAGGTCGTGTCTCACGTAATAGGCTATCAGGACCACGAAGGAACACCGATGCCATATACGTATGCATACATCGGGTAAAACATTGCACAATCAAATAAACCTATCATAAACGAAGACCGATATCTCATCATCATCTATCCATACCTATGGTCACTATTATAAGACTAATATAATGTCTGATTGCTAATATAAGATCAATACAGGGTACGGTCGCGATCATAAGATCGATACCATTCATCAAACATATCTACTCCAAGGTCAAAGCCAAGGGCCATAGACTAACTCCGCTTAACCATACATGCTCTCAAAACATGACCATGTAATAAATCACTGCATTGATATCGTATTCGATAATCATTGATTGCACATGTATCACCATATATATTGCATCCCCAATCCCGAGCTTCGCTTTGCATTCTACTTTCCCGAGTAGCCCGAAGCCTTCTCGAAGTCGTGCTGAAGCCTTGCGAAGAACCGTAATTGAACAGGGAAGAAATTTTCCGAAGTCATTCTCAACCCAAAGGTTTAGTTGACTAGTTTGTTGTTTAGTTGACTGAACCCAGTCGGTTGAAACCAAATCCCCAAGCTTTATGTTTTGGCTTCCTCATTTGGGAGTGTTTTATACACAAGGCCAGTCGATTGAATGTCCACCACAGTCGACTGAGCCTGTGTACTTTTGGCCATTGAGCTTAGGCCAAGGAACAAGGTTGGCCACTATTCACCGATTCGAGTCCCGTCTTCTCTTTCGCTTCACTCGATGATTCGTCTAGCTCCCGTAGTCTGCCTTCGCTACAATGGAGTTCATTAGTTGACATTTTGGAAGTGGTTTCTTAGGTATTCGAAAAATGATTTAGATACCAAATCCACACTTTGCACATGCAGAGTTTTACGGCGAATAAAGCGACTTGACCTTCTCTAACTAGCCAAAATGAACTCAAATAACATTCTCGCCTCACATGATGCTTACACGTGCATCGATACACTCGCTCATACGTGCATATGCACACACGTGTTCACAAACACGTAAAACCTCACAAATCACTTTTCGAGCTTCATCGAGGTGATTACTCGATCTGACACTCTCTCATGCAACTTAGCGCACCTGGTGGTCACTATGGCTACATGAGATTGCTCGTAACTTGATTATATACACAAATGGATATTTCCATATGCATATACAATTATTTACATAATTAAACAAAAGTTATCAACTATTCTGACTACAATACTAAAATTGTATTGATTGTTATATTATCTCAAATACACACATACGTAATCTGTTCGTGCACATATATGTACATGTATATAGAAGTAAGCAATTAAACTATCACTCAAATCGAGTCTTACTTTTATCTAAAATATTAAATAAAAGTTCAATCTCTTTTCTATTATTTTATAAAACCATTTCATTATTTTATAAAATACATCAGCTTATAAATCATTTTTAAGCCTTTTAACTTATTTTTCAAAGTTGTATTCTTATTTTTGATTAGTAATAAAATAAATAATAATATTTCTATCACTGATATAATTATAATTTGGAGTCTAATTAATTTATAATCACGCTATAAATCAATGTCATCGCTATCTAGCTCTATTCAATACGAATAGAACACAATATAAATATATGGGATTTTAATCAATTATCCCCAGTATCCACTCAAATAAATCCAATCAAATGGGGAAACGATTTGATATAAATTTATTTTCTACCTCTATTGGATAATATTTTTTCGTATAAAATTATGGGGATTTATATTAAAATACAAATTCAGAATTATAATTCCGCTCACCTGAACCATAAATTCCTAAATGTCTGAATCTAGTCCAAGCCCATACCATGTCGTAGATAATCTCACTATGAGTGTAATGGTGAAGACCGCATCTCGTTTGGACCTCGTATGCAAGAGATATGGATTAAATACGGAACGAGATTAGTCGATTAATTAATTAATTAACTAACTAATTACCTCTTTTAAACCCCAAATCCATCTTCCCCAAACCAAAATGCATAGGAACCATGCACACCAAAGTACACACTAACCCACTTGTTCAATGCCTTCTTTCCTCCATTTCTATCTCAACTCTCGACAATTCGATGCACCATTTTCATGAACACGCTCCACTACGTGAGCTCTACGTCATGCACCCCAACATTCAAGGCTTGAACCTCCTCGTCAAAATGCGTCCATAGCCCTTCCTACTAGCCGTACTAGGTCGCGACTCGTCCAAGGGTTTCGGAGCTTCGACGGTTTGTGTAAGTAAGTGTGTGTCGGCAAGAGAAATCCAATGGTGTCCTCCGTTTCACCTAACTCGCCCTCAATTTTAACCTAGGCTTAACCCTAGTTCAACGGCCAACAAAATAGGGTTCACTAAGCATTGCCGCACATGATAAAGCCTATATGAATTCGAAACCCATCTCAGCCTGAGTCGAATGGATTCGGTCTCACGATTTATCAATGACCGAAGCTCTCAAAATTAATTTTTGAAGTGGTGGCCATTATAGAGTTTACTGAACAGGAATAGGGAAAGGAGAGAAAGAGGGAAAAAGGGAAAATGGGATAAAGTCTGAAGTGTGGGGTGATGTATACATTAATATACATATTTTTTCATTCGATTTCTCGGATAAATCGCCACACGTTTTGAGCTTGTATGATCACACGTCATGTCGGATCACAATGAAACTCATCAGCGCATATCACCTCATATTTATGGTCCCAATGGTATAAATTTCATTACTATTCAAGACAGCACTTCATAATGGTAATTTTGTATCCTGGTGTCGTTTTGGCCATCGGATCATCTGATTCCAAATATAGCGATATTTATACACATTTTTATTTGCAACATAGATCCGTACTCAATGGAAGTGGTCTCGAGTCCTGGTTTGATCATATGCGAAAAGTCATATTTTGGACCTTCAATTCAATAGTGATTCAATATTTAAATTAATTATTTGAATATTCTATCGTTAAATATACGGGTTGTTACAACAATGGTTGAAGTTCTAGTCGAATATTGGATAGAGTGCAAAAGACAAATAATTATAGCTAAGTTCCCTCGAATATAGTTTATTTTAAACTAGCAATTTTTATTTTTAGCATTGTACTTTGTAGTTTTCGAAATATATTTTATTTGGTTTTTAAATGTTCTTCTATTTTAGATTCCATGTAAACAAAATTCCATACACGATGGATAGTTTTTTAAGAAAAAACAATACAAGTGCTACGTAAAAGAAAGTACGAACATAAAACAAATAGGCACACATGCATGATTTATTAGATCTACAAGTGAACTAACATTCTCTAAAGTGATCCCAAATATGATTCATAAGATCTTTTTGAAGTTTAATTTGATGTTGTATGTCATGAAAGCTGATGTTCCACTTGGATGTTGAAAGCTTATTCGGTTACAAGAATGTCGTCTAAGAATATATCTGTTATTTTCTTTGCACCACCATATTCATAATGACAATGAGCCTCGTCCATATCTCTTTCGTCTTCAATGATTATGTTATGTAGAATTATACTTGTAAACATGATTGTGGACACCTGTTATCGAGATCATAATTGACAAGGATTACTAATCATTGCAAATCTAGATTGAAGGATGCCAAAAGCTCTTTCTATATCTTTTCTTTATCCCACTTGCATCTCGGCAAACTTTGCCTGCTTTGTTGTTATTGTGTCCTCACAATGGTGCTCCATTTTGGATTAATTTTATCTCCAAGATAATATCCATGTTTGTTATGTTTTGGTCAAGAGTAAGTGTCACGGGAGTTACTTTGCCATGTGCTAATTATTAAATAAGCATGACCTGTCAATAACATCTAAGTCATTATTATATTCAGGCATTTCGAAGAAAGCATGCCAATTCCACAATCATATAAAGCAACTATTTCCGAAATAATAGTCTGTTTTTTCTTTATTGTTATAAGCTCCATGATATACTTTAAGATAGTTCTTCCATTCCCAATGCATACAATCGAGGTTGCCCAGCATGCCAGGCCATCCTCTGCTTCATGCAGTTCTCTAATTTGCAAAACGTCATCCTCGCTTAGAGATCAGAGGTACTCGGTGTCATAAATGTCTACTATACATTGGTAGAATTTTTCGAGGGTTTTTAGTGCGGTACTTTCTACAATCCGGTATGCATCATCTAGCGCATCTACAGGGATGCCATAAGCTAACATCATCAAAGGGACAATCATTTTTTGTCTACCACACGTTTGGAGATCTAAGGTATTTGGTGTCATAAATCATCGTTTTAGGACTAGGGACAATATGAAGCGGACTGGCTTGCTCCATATTCAGATGGTATGTATAGCGAGTTTCGTGATGCACAGTGACATTTCAACGCTTTTTGGATTAAAAAGAAAAATAAAAGCAAATTTATGTGGTGATTTGTGGTTGGGCGCTGCATATATAGGCGTCAAACATCGGACGCTTATTTAATAAGCGTCTGATGCTTGGGCATCTATTAAATTGGTGCTTGGTAATCAAGTACCTGATTGTCAGGCGCCTATTAAATAAGCGTAAAAGCTCAAGCGCCTATTGAATAAGCACCACGTTGCTCGGTCAAATCATGAATATTTAACCTTGAATTGATTGGAGATGCTCTAAGGCAGTTTTTTAGATGTCTACGCCTTATAGATTTGATGCTTTTTCCGCACACATTTATTTTGTTTTATTTTTAATTATGAGATGAATATTGAATTGGGCAGAAGTATAAATGGTGAATAATGTTAGTTTGATAGCCAATATGATGGCTACTTTGTATTAGCTGGATTATTCTTTTGGCTCGTTTTTCTTTAACTTTAATAATCTAGTTTCCTTTTTTGAAATTTTAATAATCTACTTTGCATTAGCCCTATCAGATTATTCTTATCCGTGGTGTGACGCAATGAAAAAGAGATTTCTAAGTCTGATAACAGACTCAGGTTCGAGTCTTGCCTTGCACACACTTCTTGTAAAAAATAAAGAAAATGAGATTATAGGTGTCATGAGTTGAACTACGTAGGATTTTCTTTTAATTTGGATGTTGTACATTCAAAATATCATTTGATTTTTAATTAATTTCTATCTTCACCCTAAAATCTACATAATATTTCATTGACAGGATTAGAAAATTTTGTGTTTATACTCTAAAATTTAGTAATTTTTATATATGATTATTGATAGCAAAAGTAAATTTTATTCAGATTTGATTATCTTCATTTCTCTGTTCGTAACTATAATTTTTGTCACAATTGTGCACAGTTCAGTTATTAAAATAGTTTTAATCAAGGTAACTTTTATGTCACTGGTAGCTTCTATTGGCAATCTGTTTTAATTGCCATTATTTTTTATGATTGCGTGCTCTATATTTTTGAACGGTTGGACCCGTTCAATTAATTCTAATTTACTTATTATTTTACAAAAACAAGGACATATGAGTAATTTTCTATAAACAAAGGGGTATTGCATCTGAGGCAGTTCTTTGATGGCTTTGGAGATCTGATGCCTAAATTCCTTGCGATTTCTTATTTTGATTGTGAAATATTAAAAGGCTAAATTTCTTATTTTGATTGAGAAATATTAAAATGCTAAATCTACCAACATCCGATTTTTCTTTTCCCTTTACAGTTAACACCGAAAAATGATTAATTTTAAAATTATCCTTCAACAGCAATCAACATAGCAGTAGGGTAGATGTTCTTCTTTTCCTCCTCCTCCCTCCATCTCCTCCATTCTTTAATCTCAAATTGAAAGATTGAAAACAACTGCATATTTATATTTAATTTCATACTAACTGCATTCGATTGACAATAATTATAGAAGATTTCGATCTACTTCAGCAAATTCCAAATTCATTTAACCAATTTCATAAAATACCAAATTGTTACCCTCAATCTCTATATGAAAGGTCAAATATTACCTTTTAAAAAAAATCTTAATTGGGGTACATTTTTCTTTCTTAACAAATTTTCTACAAAGATTGACGATAAATTTTGTCGGTTAGTATCAGTTATTTTTAGATTTCATGAATTTGATAATTAAGAGCATAAAGAGTAGAAAGTGAATAGATAAGAAATTGAAAGTAAAACGGTAAAATTAATATAGTACGAGGTGAGAAGAGAAATACATAGGATGTGATATATTTTTACAAAATAATAAGGTGTGAAAGGAAAACTGAGGGATGCTAATAGATTCAACCATGTTAAAAGTGAGCAAAAGAATGAAATGATGGATTAATTAAGGTCAGTTTGTTTTCATTTTAGTTTTGTATTTTGAGTTTTCAAGGTGCGTTAGAAAATACGAAGAAAGCATGGGGAGAAGACTTAAAAGTCTTGGCCATTACGACGATATAGGAATTGCGGAGGAGATGGATTGTTTTTCGTGCATCTGTTATCTTTTACAACATGTATAAAAGATTATTTTCTATTTTGTATGTTCACTTCATTTTCTAAAGTGTGCTACTGTTGAAATCCTCAAAAATGCTTTTGGCACCCAAAACTAATGATCACCATACAAAGTTTGGTTCCCTGCTTCTTAGCACCAACTATTATTTTATTTTAACTAAATAGACAACCAAATATTTCAAAGCACAATAGTTATCCCTTCTATCCCCTAAACAAAATTCAACTCTTTTCAAAACATAATAAAAATCATATAACATTAAAAATCAAAATAAAATAGTAAAATTTATTTTTTCAATTGTATTTAAGAAGATAAAATTTTAAATAGATACTTACTTGATTGTTTAAAAAATGATTTGTCAAATCAACTTCTATGTCTTTTGTAGTATTTATTTGATCAATCGTCTTCTTCCATGTTTTCATTATCTAACACTTTTCGTTTGAAATGATAAGTGCATTCTCAATTTTATTCCGATTAGTATCCTCCACCTAACAACCTGTAACAACCTGCATATTTTACGATTGCATATTTAAATATTTTATTTAAATATAACATCGTTAGTCGGATTAAAGTCTGAAAAGATACTTTACGCAAACAGTCGAATTAGGACTCGAGACTATTTCCATTGAGTCCAAAATGGCGTTTGCGACTTTTTTGAGTATAAACATCGATATGTTTGGAGTTGAGTGAATTTTGCTATTTTTCACTTAGGGCTTTGGGTTTGGGTTTCAGCCCAATAACCTAACATAAGACCCTAGCTCCACCCCCTCTTCTCTTCATTCACTTTCATTTCCTAATACCTTCAAGCTTTAGCAAAAATGGGGGAAGAGAAAAGGAAATAGAAATTCCTAAGCCCTAGTTTCTTTTACAAATCCAAGTTTTAGCTCCAAAATCAAAGAGAAGCTTAGGTAAGCATCCTCTTCATCTTCTCCAACTCATTCTCTCTTCAATTTCAGAAATTTCCTAAACCTAACTTAGGAAATGTTATTCTTTCGAGCTTAGATTCAAGCTTCTTGAGTTGAAGTTGAAGAGTTGTTGATCTTCCTTTGCTTTCAAGCTTCTCCTTCATCGTTTTTGGGTTTAAAGGTGAGATTTTTATCTCACATCTATGTCTATAACTATCTTTGATGGTTAGGTATGAATTCCTAACATCTTTACATGTTCATTTGGTTTTGATTTTGATTGATTTGGTGAATATTCCAATTTATTGTTTTTGGAATCCAATTTTGCGAAAATCCAATCTTTGGTGTTTGAACACGTTAATGGAGTGTTTCGGAGGGCCATACAAGGCTGGGTTATCGTTTGGCGTAAATCCTCAGTCGTAGTTGCTCGTTCGTTTGCTTCCATCCGTGTTATCGAATTTGCCCCAAAGGGGGCTAGGCTGATTCTGCTCTAGTAGCAGGTTCAGTCGACTAAACCAGTAGGTCAGTCGACTGAACCAGAACCCAGGAAATTGCCTGGGTCTGTATCAGTCGACTGACCTTCTTGGCCAGTCGACTGACCCTGGGGCAGAAAACTGTGTACCCCTGTGTCAGTCGACTGACACCCTGGGTCAGTCGACTGACCTGGAAACGTAAAGTTTCCAGGCACTGGGCCAGTCGACTGACCCCCTGGTTCAGTCGACTGACCTGCTTGTTTCAGTTTATTTTGCCTATTTTGCTTGAGGTTCCAGTTTTTATCGATTCGTGATTATCCGATTTGTTGTTATCATTTATTATCTACTCTGATGACTTTTTTTCGGGATTTTTGAGGATATCCATTTTTGATGGATTCAGTATCGATTTCTTTGGATTTAATTCACGTCTTCGTATGTGAATTTTTGATGATTGATTGTTTCTACAATCATTTCTGTGATTTGTCACTTTAAAATACAAAGGTTTTTAATTCTAGTAGTAAATATTCAACTCTTTTACAAAGATGATTTCAACTCTATTTTTAATACAAAGCTCGTTTATAAAACCATTTTCTAATCTATTAGTATATACAAACCTTTACCTCATTCGTATGAGAAATCTAATTAAACGGCTTAGTAAAACAAGTGGTATGAAACGCTTGCGTTTACTACGTCGGTTAATTCTTGAACTTGTTCGATTGAACTCTTGTGACAATTTTCGAGTGGAAGTCCACAATCTGTTCGTAAATATTTGAGTTAAGCTAGTGGTTATGGGACATGAAACTAAACTCTTATATTTACTAGCTTAGTGTAATTTACACTTATTTTCGAGTGGAAGTCTACAGTCTGTTCGTAAATATTTGAGTTAAGCTAGTGGTTATGGGACATGAAGCTAAACTCTTATATTTACTAACTTAGTGTAATTTACACTTGTCGATCATTGATGATCATTTTGTGATTTAGACTAGCAATGTGCGATGTCTCTTTGTTTGTGTGAGGACTTATAACCCCGTTTGTGGAACTTCGGTTCAATTTGGTGGGGTAGCGACCCATGGTCTTTGGACCGTTCGTGGAGCAATCAGCTCAATGAGTCTGTGCATGAGTCGTATCTTTTAGGGTGCGTCGATGTTCGGCTCATTTATCCGTGTGGGGAACTGTACCACGACCGAATCTGTGCATGAGGCGTATCTTTTAGGGTGCGTTGATGTTCGGTTCATTTATTGGGTTAGCGACTGAAATGACCCACTTAAATTTTTTTTTTAAAAACATTCAGTGGCCATTTAATCAAGAAAAATATTTAATTCAAATTTTCTTCTATCCAGGACCTTTCTGCCAATATAAAAATATTGGTTTATTCATTTTATCTTGAACTTATATATATGAAGATATATAAGTCATCTTCTACCTAAATTAGAGTACAGAAATTTTGAAGGTAGAAATCTGTTTGAGTATTGCTAAAAAATACTCTCTTCATAGCAATAGTGTTTTTCAAAACTAGGTTTTTCCAAGTGACTTGGGTTAATGCATTACTATTGATTTTATGTCTCAAGGCTCCTTATTTTACATAAATTCTTCTGATTTTATTACTGGGTAAACTGTGCTTTTGCTTGTGCATGTGTGTGTGCATGTTTCTGTGCATGTGTGTGTCAGTGAGCAGTTCAGTGCCTTATTTTTTCTTATTAACAAAATTGCCTGAATCTATTTTATACTTTGGGCTATGAAACAGATCTGAAAATTTAATTTAAACCCTTGGTTGCTGGCTTGACCCAGGCTCAAGAAAAATGGCTATGTTCTGTTCTGGTTTGCACTATTTTGTTACAAAATACCTGCTATTTTATTTTCTTTTCAAAGCAACTCAAACCCTTTCTATCAGATTTTATTTTTGACTTAAACATGGATTTTCTTATGCCAGTTCTTTAGATATACATACAAACCACAAATTCTTTCAATCTCAGATTTTCTACCATTATAGCCTAACTGTTCTTGAAGCTTAAAATCCATTTTTCCTTAGCAAAGCATTTGGCAAAACAAAGCACATAGTTCAGCTGAGACATATAAGTTCAACAACTACAAAACAGCAATTAACCATACATTGGTTTCTCAAAGTAACTTTAAACAATAGGTCTTAATCTAGTTCATCATGAAGGTGTGGTTTACTTCAGCAAAGTCTTTTAAAACATAGCATCCAAATCTTAAGCAGTTAAACATCCAAAGCATGATCAAAGCAATTCCTATTTTCCTGCAAAATCACCATGAGCTGCCCCATATGAATATGAGACACCCAATGGTGCGTAAACACAAAAGGGTCAGACTATTTGTCTGGTATGAATAATCCAACTGAAAACATGATCTCATTCAATTCTCTTTATATACAAAACTTTGCATGAATAAGAAACTCAGCATCTTCCTTGTGCTTGTTTTTGTGAAGCATGTTCCTTCATCTCAGTGTTAACAGATTATTTATATATATAATCACCATGACTTGATTCATAGAAAACAATCATAAGATTCATCAATAAAAAGCATCAAAACAACCAAATACAAACATCAATTCAGTTATCATGCCCTTTTCAACTTTACTGGCCATCAGGGATTTTGCCCAGGCCTCTCCTGAATCTATTCCTAGAATTCATTATCAAATATAATAGGGTCTTTAGCTACTTTCTCCTTTTTAAACACACACTGCCTGGGACATCTCTCTGTTAACCCAGCACACTCAGGCCCCTGGGTATAAACATACCATGTGTGAACTTGCAATGTTCCCCTTGCCAAGCTATACTTTGGTAGCCCTAAGATCCCAAGTCCTTAGTTAAATTACTAAGTGTTATTATTATTTTTCATAGCAGTTCTAATCCCTTCTGCATCTCACTTCTTAATCAGAGAAATATAAATAATGCAAGCAACATGTATTCATCCAGAGTTTGGTAAGTTATATTCTCAGAAGCAAACATTTAATCATGAAAAAGGGAGGTGACTTCTTAGCACATTATTTTGCCTATGGGTTTCACTGGATCAAAATGTAAGCATATGGTCCTGAGTAATTTACTAGACATATATATTTTTTTTCTCTTACCTCTGGTTCAATCAGATTCATGATCTGGCTAAACCACAAGTATATTTGATTTGGGTATTTCATAAAACATAGAAGCTCAGCACATGTACAACATTGCACTTCTACATTTTCTTTTGTTTTAATTAATATGAGACATAAGCAACAACACAATGTTACAGCCCCATATTTCTTTCTACCTTCAGACCATATACCCACCACTTGAATCCGGGGATTTTTATAAACAACTTTATAAAGAAAACTTATAAAAGAAATCACTCAATCTCAAAGCTAACCCATATCACAGACAAACATTTTAGATCATGAATCCATGACTCTTATTTTTCTGGGTAAATCTGATAGAGGTTTTACACTTAAACAAATCATTAACAAACAAAAGTCATCCAATCATAAAACATAACTTGTAAAAGAAAATTAGTTCAAACAGGCTGCCTCAATATTCAGGTCTTAATGCCAAAGTTTTCAGTGAGGTTACTCACTTTAATCCTTCTTCTTCCTATGCCTTATGAACCCCCTTTTAGTCTTCTGCCTTCTCCTATT
The DNA here is from genome assembly GCA_030737815.1 of Allium fistulosum. Classification (NCBI taxonomy): domain Eukaryota; kingdom Viridiplantae; phylum Streptophyta; class Magnoliopsida; order Asparagales; family Amaryllidaceae; genus Allium; species Allium fistulosum. The sequence goes on from CM060906.1 coordinate 415,133,750, forward strand.
TTCTCTGGTTTATGTCTTGTATATTTTTTTTTTGGTTAATGAAGAACAAAAATATATGGTCTTACTATACTAGGCCTTTTATATAAATCTTGGCTGTTACTAGGGTTTATGGATTTACCCAATGTCAGTTCTACCCCATCCCAAACATAGCCTGCCTCTGGTTTGATTCAAGAAAATAAAAGGGTATGTGGTCCTTGTCTTCCTTTCCAGAAATCAGTTCCTCTCTTTTAATTTTCCCTGGTCATGTCATATGCATGACTTATTATTATTATTATTATTTTTTCTTAATAAAAGAAATTACTAAGAATAGATAAAGTGCTTGTTTAGGGACTCATGCCATTTTCATGCAACTTCTATTTTCTTCCAGAAATTGATTGACTGTATACATGTATAACCTATGTATACCTAAGCCTTTTGTTTTTCTTTCTTTCTTTAAATAATTTTAAGTTTATTTCAGCCTAGCTCTTATTTTCCTTGTACTATATTTTATTTAAAGACAAAATTCTATCTTTATGCATATGTATTTCTAAATCAGTTATTTTATTTTATCTATTAATTTCTGCCAAATTTTGTTACACAGAAATCTGTGTGCATGTGTACACTGTCTTGTGCACATGTACATGTTTTATACTTTATATCTGCAAATCAATTTCCTATTCCTATTTTTCCCAATGCAATTTCAAACAAATACAAACTAAATTAAATCATGAAATTACTCACAAAAATCAGGGTTATCACATATACCCCTCCTTTTAGGAATTGTGTCCCACAATTCTTTCATACTTAACTTAAGTATCATCTTTTCAGAAAAATGAATTTTTCTGATTTCAAAACCATTTTCAAACCAATCACCTATTAAGCACTATGCATATCAACACAAGATAAAAATCACAATGCATATTCAACCAACACATTCATTAGTATGTATATATATAGATTTACCTTTTCTTCAATCAAACAGCTGGGGATAATCATTTCTGATTTTATCCTCCACTTCCCATGTGCAATCATTTGGGTCTAGACTCCATTGTACTTTTACTAATTTAATTTCTTTGTTTCTCAATTTCTTGGTTTCTCTAGAAACTATGCCCACTGGTTCCTTTTCATAGATCATTCTAGGATCAATCTGCACATCCTTAGAGGATTCTAGTATTGGTTCCTTATCATGAACCCATCTTCTTAGTTGAGACACATGAAAGACATCATGCATTGCTCTCATTTCTTCTGGCAATTCTAATTTATAGGCTACTGTCCCTATTCTTTCTAGAATTTTATATGGTCCTATATATCTAGGAATCAACTTTCCTTGTTTCCCAAACCTTAGAACCTTTTTCATGGGTGATATCTTGATGAACACATAATCCCCAACATCATATTGTACTGCCTTCCTTCTTTGATCTGCATATTTCTTTTGCCTATCTTGGGCAGAGGCAATTCTTTTTCTGATCAAGGCTACCTTTTCAGAAGTCTCCTTCACATTTTCTGGTCCTAAGACCACTTTTTCTCCAGACTCATGCCAACTTGAAGGTGATAAACATGGCCTTCCATAGAGAGCTTCAAAGGGGGCCATGCCTATGCTACTGTGATGGGTGTTATTGTATGCAAATTCAGCTAGATATATGTAATCTTCCCAGCTTCCTCCCCAATCCAATACACATGCTCTCAACATGTCTTCAAGCAATTTGTTCACAATTTCTGTTTGGCCATCAGATTGAGGATGGTATGCTGTACTCAAGCATAAATCAGTCCCCATTGCCTTGTGAAAACTCTGCCAAAACTTTGAAGTGAAGATGGTATCTCTATCACTTACTATAGTCTTTGGTATACCATGCAGTCTGACTACTTCTTTAATAAACAACTGGGCTAGGGTATTAGCATTTCTTTCTGATTTCACTGGTATAAAGTGGGCTGACTTGGTTAACCTATCAACCATTACCCAAATACTATCATTTCCCCTCCTAGTTCTAGGCAAACCATCAATAAAATCCATTGATATGTCTTCCCATTTCCACTGTGGTATTTGTAAAGGTTGAAGCATTCCTGAGGGTTTTTGATACTCAGCCTTCACCTGCTGGCAAACCATACATTTTGATACATAGGTTGCCACTGCACTCTTCATACCACTCCACCAATAATCTCTCTTGAGGTTGTGATACATTCTTGTGCTTCCTGGGTGTATAGTATATTTGCTTTTGTGGTAAGCATCCAAAATTTCTTGCTTCAACTCATCCACTGCTGGAACACATATTCTTTCTCCTTTCTTCAGATGGCCTTGATCATCCAACTGAAAACCTTCCACTGTCTCACCATTTAATATTTGAGTCTTCTTTCCAAATAAAAATGGATCTTGGTTTTGTAGCATTGCAACTTTATTCTTCAATTCTGATCCCAGAGTAATAAAACTTAATTTTCCCATTTCTACATTCCCACTGCATAAGCTCATGTTTTCTATGTTATCACTTTCTATCTCTGAATCAATTAATAATGATAAAGTGTTAAACTCTTCTATCATTAATCTAGCCACTTTAGCATGTTGTCTACTTAGGGCATCTGCTACTTTATTAGCCTTACCTGGTGTGTATAATATTTCAAAATCATATGAGGCTAAGAGTTCAATCCACCTTTGCTGCCTCATATTTAATTCTTTTTGTGAAAACAAATATTTAAGTGATTTATGGTCTGTATATACTTCAAATTTTGCTCCTAACAAGTAGTGTCTCCATAGCTTAAGGGCATACACTATAGCAGCCAATTCAAGGTCATGAGTAGCATACCTTACTTCACTTGATTTCAACTGCCTAGAAGCATAAGCTATTACCTGATGTTGTTGCATCAACACTGCTCCAAGCCCTTGTCCACTTGCATCAGTATACACCACCAAGTTTTCATTTCCCTCAGGTACTTTAAGAATTAGAGCTTGTACCAGTGCTTCTTTTAATTTCCCAAAGGCATTTTCACATTCCTCAGTCCAAGTGAACACTTGATTTTTCCTAGTCAATCTGGTTAATGGAATTGAGATTTTTGCAAAATCTTTTATAAATCTTCTATAGTAACCAGCCATTCCCATGAATGATCTGACTTCAGTGACATTAGTAGGCCTCTTTCAAGCTTGCACTGCAATGACTTTATTGGAGTCCACAGCTATTCCTTTTTCTGATATAATATGGCCTAGAAAGTTCACTTCATTCTGCCAAAAAGTGCATTTTGAAAACTTTGCTTTCAAGTCTTCCTGTCTCAATTTCTCAAACACTATATGCAAATGGTTTTCATGCTCTCTAACTGACTTAGAATAAATTAGTATATCATCAATAAATATTAATACAAACTTATTCAAGTATTCTCTAAAAATCCTATTCATCAAATCAACAAAATAGGAAGGAGCATTTGTTAAGCCAAATGGCATCACCAAAAATTCATAAAGTCCATATCTGGTGTTAAAGGCTGTATACTTAATGCTTTCCTCTTCTACTTTCATCTGATGAAAGCCTGAAGCTAAATCAAGCCTGGAGAATATCTTTGCACCACTCAATTGATCAAAGAGATCATCAATTCTTGGTAAGGGGTATTTATTTTTAACTGTGACTTTATTTAATTCCCTATAGTCAATACATAATCTAAGGGATCCATCATGTTTCTTAACAAAGACTACTGGTGCTCCCCATGATGAGCTACTGGGTCTAATAAAACCTTTTTCTTCTAGTTCAACTAATTGTTTTTTCAACTCCATCAATTCCTTAGGCCCCATTCTGGTTGGTCTTTTAACCACTGGGCTAGCTCCTGAAATTATTCTAATTGAAAATTCAACTGGCCTGTGATTAGGAACTCCTCTTACTTCCCCAAACACATCAACATATTGATTAACTATGGGGATCTCTTCTAATGCAGGCATGGGTTTTTCATTTGACAATGCAGAAAGGTTGGCTATACTTCTATTTTTGTTCGCCTCACAAAGAACGATTATTCTTTGTCCATCAGAAACCTTGAATGATATGGTGGATGTCTCCATATTTATGATAGCCTTATATCTACTCAACCAATCAACTCCTAAAATAATTCCTATGTCTGGATATTGCAACACATATAGGTTTGACTCAAACACATGTCCTCCTATATTTAATCCCAGTTGCATGCACATCATACCCATAACACATGAACTACCTATAGGGCTTCTAATTAGCAGTGGTTTATCAACAATCATACAATTCAATTTTAATTGTTGTGCAATATCATGAGAGATCAATGAGTGTGTAGCCCTAGTATCATATACTACTGTTAAAGGTATTGAATGGATAAGCAAAGTACCTTCAACTTGACCATGCTTTTCAACATTTGATCCCTCAGCTGCCTTGCCTTTCCCTTCCAAAGCCCCTAATTTTCCTTGCTTAAAATCTGGGCAGTTCCTCTTTATGTGACCTTCCTTCCCACAATGGTGACAATTGAAGGATGCTGGTCTAGGATTGGTGCACCTATTTTTCATGTGCCCCTCTTGTCCACAGTTGTAACAAGTGATCCTCTTCTTAACTTCAGCAATTCTGGCTTCTTCTGGTTTCTTGGTGGAAGCTATGTCTGTTTTCTTTTTATCATAAGGGTGAAATTTACCCTTTCCCTTCTTGTTTTGATTATTTTTGAATGCCCTGAAATTCTCTCTAGCTTTATCATGTTGTTCAATGCTCAGAGTCAAATCCAAAACTTGATCAAAAGTTTTATCCTTGTATGGTAGCATGGCTCTACTAAGGCTAGGGTTCAACCCTTGAATATATCTGCCATTCTTAGCTTCCTCAGTAGTGATGAGCACTGCACCATACTTTGCCAATGATTCAAACTTCTGAGTGTACTCAGTGACACTCATAGTCCCTTGCCTCAATTTGATGAATTCCTCCAGTAAAGACTCCTTAGCTGATGCAGGGATAAATCTGCCTTCCAACATTGCTTTAAATTGATCCCATGTTACTTCTCCTTCAGGTCTTCCAGCTATGATAACCTCCCACCAATCCAAAGCTGCTCCTCTCAATTGCCTGGATGCAATTTGCCTCTTCCTTTGGTCTTCAACTTGCATGTCTGCAAAGATTCTTTCCAAAATTCTAAGCCAATTTTGAACCCCCATAACTCCTTCTGTGCCATCAAATGTTTTGCCTCCAAGATTGGTAAAAGTCTTGAGTAGTTTGGAAAGTTCCTCATGTGGATTTTCCTGTCTGTTGCCTACTCCATCTCTTATGGCCCTCATGAATTCTTGCACATTCACCATGGGTGGTTCACTTGTTCCTACATTTTGATGTCTGGGTCCTACCATAGCTCTATGGATATAACACTTAGGTTAGTCTGTTTTGCCTAATGCTCTATAGATTAATTCATTTTAATTTATCACTTATTCTGTCATAATAGATATCAATAGTGTAAATATAAAAAAAAAACAAAACATCCAAAGCAGTAAACACTTCTATACATCCAATGCAAACAAATTCATACAAAATTTTTGCTATGTTATTTAACAACATAGCTCTGATACCAAATGAAATGACCCACTTAAATTTTTTTTATAAAAAACATTCAGTGGCCATTTAATCAAGAAAAATATTTAATTCAATTTTTCTTCTATCCAGGACCTTTCTGCCAATATAAAATTTTGGTTTATTCATTTTATCTTGAACTTATATATATGAAGATATATAAATCATCTTCTACCTAAATCAGAGTACAGAAATTTTGAAGGTAGAAATCTGTTTGAGTATTGCTAAAAAATACTCTCTTCATAGCAATAGTGTTTTTCAAAACTAGGTTTTTCCAAGTGACTTGGGTTAATGCATTACTATTGATTTTATGTCTCAAGGTTCCTTATTTTACATAAATTCTTCTGATTTTATTACTGGGTAAACTGTGCTTTTGCTTGTGCATGTGTGTGTGCATGTTTCTGTGCATGTGTGTGTCAGTGAGCAGTTCAGTGCCTTATTTTTTCTTATTAACAAAATTGCCTGAATCTATTTTATACTTTGGGCTATGAAACAGATCTGAAAATTTAATTTAAACCCTTGGTTGCTGGCTTGACCCAGGCTCAAGAAAAATGGCTATGTTAGCCCTGTTCTGGTTTGCACTATTTTGTTACAAAATACCTGCTATTTTATTTTCTTTTCAAAGCAACTCAAACCCTTTCTATCAGATTTTATTTTTGACTTAAACATGGATTTTCTTATGCCAGTTCTTTAGATATACATACAAACCACAAATTCTTTCAATCTCAGATTTTCTACCATTATAGCCTAACTGTTCTTGAAGCTTAAAATCCATTTTTCCTTAGCAAAGCATTTGGCAAAACAAAGCACATAGTTCAGCTGAGACATATAAGTTCAACAACTACAAAACAGCAATTAACCATACATTGGTTTCTCAAAGTAACTTTAAACAATAGGTCTTAATCTAGTTCATCATGAAGGTGTGGTTTACTTCAGCAAAGTCTTTTAAAACATAGCATCCAAATCTTAAGCAGTTAAACATCCAAAGCATGATCAAAGCAATTCCTATTTTCCTGCAAAATCACCATGAGCTGCCTCATATGAATATGAGACACCCAATGGTGCGTAAACACAAAAGGGTCAGACTATTTGTCTGGTATGAATAATCCAACTGAAAACATGATCTCATTCAATTCTCTTTATATACAAAACTTTGCATGAATAAGAAACTCAGCATCTTCCTTGTGCTTGTTTTTGTGAAGCATGTTCCTTCATCTCAGTGTTAACAGATTATTTATATATATAATCACCATGACTTGATTCATAGAAAACAATCATAAGATTCATCAATAAAAAGCATCAAAACAACCAAATACAAACATCAATTCAGTTATCATGCCCTTTTCAACTTTACTGGCCATCAGGGATTTTGCCCAGGCCTCTCCTGAATCTATTCCTAGAATTCATTATCAAATATAATAGGGTCTTTAGCTACTTTCTCCTTTTTAAACACACACTGCCTGGGACATCTCTCTGTTAACCCAGCACACTCAGGCCCCTGGGTATAAACATACCATGTGTGAACTTGCAATGTTCCCCTTGCCAAGCTATACTTTGGTAGCCCTAAGATCCCAAGTCCTTAGTTAAATTACTAAGTGTTATTATTATTTTTCATAGCAGTGCTAATCCCTTCTGCATCTCACTTCTTAATCAGAGAAATATAAATAATGCAAGCAACATGTATTCATCCAGAGTTTGGTAAGTTATATTCTCAGAAGCAAACATTTAATCATGAAAAAGGGAGGTGACTTCTTAGCACATTATTTTGCCTATGGGTTTCACTGGATCAAAATGTAAGCATATGGTCCTGAGTAATTTACTAGACATATTTTTTTTTTTTCTCTTACCTCTGGTTCAATCAGATTCATGATCTGGCTAAACCACAAGTATATTTGATTTGGGTATTTCATAAAACATAGAAGCTCAGCACATGTACAACATTGCACTTCTACATTTTCTTTTGTTTTAATTAATATGAGACATAAGCAACAACACAATGTTACAGCCCCATATTTCTTTCTACCTTCAGACCATATACCCACCACTTGAATCCGGGGATTTTTATAAACAACTTTATAAAGAAAACTTATAAAAGAAATCACTCAATCTCAAAGCTAACCCATATCACAGACAAACATTTTAGATCATGAATCCATGACTCTTATTTTTCTGGGTAAATCAGATAGAGGTTTTACACTTAAACAAATCATTAACAAACAAAAGTCATCCAATCATAAAACATAACTTGTAAAAGAAAATTAGTTCAAACAGGCTGCCTCAATATTCAGGTCTTAATGCCAAAGTTTTCAGTGAGGTTACTCACTTTAATCCTTCTTCTTCCTATGCCTTATGAACCCCCTTTTAGTCTTCTGCCTTCTCCTATTTTCTCTGGTTTATGTCTTGTATATTTTTTTTTTGGTTAATGAAGAACAAAAATATATGGTCTTACTATACTAGGCCTTTTATATAAATCTTGGCTGTTACTAGGGTTTATGGATTTACCCAATGTCAGTTCTACCCCATCCCAAACATAGCCTGCCTCTGGTTTGATTCAAGAAAATAAAAGGGTATGTGGTCCTTGTCTTCCTTTCCAGAAATCAGTTTCTCTCTTTTAATTTTCCCTGGTCATGTCATATGCATGACTTATTATTATTATTATTATTATTATTTCTTAATAAAAGAAATTACTGAGAATAGATAAAGTGCTTGTTTAGAGACTCATGCCATTTTCATGCAACTTCTGTTTTCTTCCAGAAATTGATTGACTGTATACATGTATAACCTATGTATACCTAAGCCTTTTGTTTTTCTTTCTTTCTTTAAATAATTTTAAGTTTATTTCAGCCTAGCTCTTATTTTCCTTGTACTATATTTTATTTAAAGACAAAATTCTATCTTTATGCATATGTATTTCTAAATCAGTTATTTTATTTTATCTATTAATTTCTGCCAAATTTTGTTACACAGAAATCTGTGTGCATGTGTACACTGTCTTGTGCACATGTACATGTTTTATACTTTATATCTGCAAATCAATTTCCTATTCCTATTTTTCCCAATGCAATTTCAAACAAATACAAACTAAATTAAATCATGAAATTACTCACAAAAATCAGGGTTATCACAGCGACCCATGGAATAGCGTTCCGTTTGTGATACACGTGTTGGTGAGTTTTCATGCTCCCGTTTGTGATAGGCCTTCCCCCTTTGTGATTTCTGGATTTCTAGTTGATGATTTCTAGAATTTGTGGCTCACCTCTTTTCGTGATTGGCAATGATATGTTTGTCAATATATTTGTGGTTTGGTGAATAAAATAAAGAATATGACATTTATTTGTGCTTTGAGATTCTTGAGATATTGTATGATTTTGTTGTTGTTTAAAGTATACTTGTCACTATATGACATTATTGTTATCATACGTTTTTGTTATATCTCTTCTTATATCTCATTTTATATATGATAATTATAGCTAGACTGATCCGTTTATTATTTTCTTCTTTATAATACTCGGGTCAGACCGAGATGTTACAGGTGCTTCCGCTTGACTTCCTATCAGGGATTATCATCTGATTTTTGGCTAACTACTTTAGATTAGTAGTTTTTGTTATTATACATTTGAGATATAGACTCCTTGATGTATAATTATTCTTTTGTCTAGCACATGTATCTATTCTTTTGTGTTGTAGTGGATCTTCTTTGACCACTATTTTGATGTACACTTTTATGTGTTATATTCATATCTGTTTCCGCCTTTGTGATATGAATATCTGTGACTGATTTGTGTTATGTTTATTTCTACGTTTGTTTCCGAAGTCCACTTAGCCACTGTGTGGTAGCTTTGAGTTTGTATTTGATATGTCGGATTTCCTCTTGAAATGAAATATAAGTTATATTTTCTGACATTTCGGTACTTGCACAAAGCAATTACACAGATGGTCGCTCCTCAACAGCCTTATTCTTCGTGCAAGTCGACGGCATTACACCGTAGTGTCCTTGGCTAGCGTGAGTATAGAGGTGGGGCATCACACAACCAAAAAATGAAAAAATATAAGAAAAAAATGGCATATATGTTGTATCATAAAACATCACAATTCAGCAACTTACATTGAGATTTTCAATTACAACATTATCAAACTTTATATCCTTCAAATTTGAGTTAACATGGGATCATTAAACTCATTCTAAAATAACAATAAAAAAAACCCTAAACAACAAATTGAAGATTGATGTGCAGAAGAAAACTAGATTTTAAAACATAAAAAGTAAACTAACCTCTTTGTGTTCATCAAAATTATGATCGTCCAACAAATCTTCAATTGACTTCATCTATTAGATAAAAATAAATATTTTAATTTTTTTTGGATTTAGGGTCTAAATTTTCTGTTTTTTTATGATGTTTTGAGACAGTAAATGCATTTTGTAGAGTGACAATAGTAGCACACTTTATATATATATTTTTTAGAAATAAATGGGCTGTGTGTACTTTGATTTGATAGCTGATATGATGGCTACTTTGTATTAGTTCTATCTGATTATTCTTTTACCACATTTTCTAAAGTGGTTGCCAATCTTCTTCAATTTTATTTTTTTGGTTGTACCCTTAAATTATGTTTTTGAAGGGTCTGAATTGGTGTCTTCGTGAGGTTATTCTTCCAACCATACAAGTTTACTATCTTAACTTACAGATTACAATATATTTAAGGTAATAATAATTTAATTTCTCATTTTAAAATTATCACTCCTTTCAGAACTTTACTTCATTTTGCATTGTGTTTTCATTTTCTTTTCAAAAATACAAAATATTTCATTTACAAGGATTTTTAGATAATTAAACAGCGTCTAATCATGATTAATATCTCTATTTTTTTGTTTCTAATAATTTAAAGAGTCAGCAACAATAGTTTCTAATTTAAGATTATACGTAGCCCCTGGTATCAGCTACAAGTTTCTATTTAAATATCATGCGACAGAAGAGAAAAAAAACAAATATTTAGATAGAAATTTATGACTGATATCAGAGGGCTACGAAATAGTGATACATAAAACGAGTAATCGTTCCTATCTCTAATTTAAATATTATTTTTATTCATATAGTTTTAGTGTTTAAAATGTCGCATCAAACATATTTTATCTAAAAAAAATTCGATGGTAAATCTTAATATTTTTATTTTTTATTTCTAATAAAATAAATAATTTGTTTTCAAGTATATTATTTCGACGTGTTTAGTTAAAATTAATAAATAATTGCGATGAATATGTTTTCTCTAAACGATACTAGTGAATTTCTTCAGTATATATTATGATGTATGCTGTTTTGTAACTTCAGGTTCCCAGTAAATGACTTCAGCACAAAGCATCAAAAATTGTTTTTATCAAGATCATACATCGCGAAGTACCACCGATTCATACTGCATAAAATGTTGACAACGAAATGAAATCTCAAACTGCTTGAGAAACGAATAAAACACGGCTAGTTCTATTTCCACCACTCTTTCATTATAAATAGTAATCATACTCCACATTTTCTCTTTCGTCCTCCAATTGATTTCAAAAATGTCCTCAAATTTTTTAAACCACGTTCAGCTTGACGTTGTTTATTCACGATTCACGTTCGATCCGAATTAGATTGTTAAACAAACCTCACTCGAGTCGAAGTAGGTTGTTACACAAACCTCGCTCGGTCCGAACTAGATTGTTACACGAACCTCGTTTGGACCAAGCGAACTTTTTACATAAACATTGGTCCTTTAAAACTTTTGTACGTAATTATTTCTTTTAAACGTAATCTGATGTGTTTCGAATATAGAGGCAATTTTGAAAAACCTAAAATTTGATGAAATAGCGGGTGCGAAAGGAAGAAAACGGAATGTAAGAAACAGCTTATTAAAGCGCTAATGGTATTTCAAAACTGAATAACCGGTACCGTATCCGTCGACCAAACCAAAAGCTCAAAAGGCGACTCTACTGCGATTGAGTAGTTAACTGGATTGCAGGACGACTTAAATGTCAAATTGCGAACTGATAATCTTAAAAAAACAGCCGTCCTTATTGAATGATGCATGAATGGTGCCTGTCACTTGCGATTAATATTTGTAGTTGTTAGATGACGAAGTAGGCCCACATGTGAGCCAGACTGTGTAGCTTTGTTGATATTTTAGACTACAGTGTTATTTATTTATTGGATAAATTTATTTATTCCTGTGGGCCTCACTTGATTGGGCTATTTACTGTCCAATTTTGTCCTGGTGCATGAATCTCCTCATATCTTTAGCGTGTTAAGGGAAAAAGGATGTATGCTAAGCTTGTGTACTTAACGTACGGTAATCATTAACATACTGTATAGTTTCCCCGACTTTGACGACTTTTATTGATAACCATCGCTGTATAGTGGATAAATATTGTGCAAGAGTTATGAATTTTATTTTTGCATCAGCTCGATGCTATCACGAACGAGATTCAGCATTTTGATATTTTAAAATAGGAAATTATTGTCAAGGACAAAAATGTTCAGCGTTTTTGCCTCAAGGACAGGCCTTCAATATTTTATCCTGAAGGACAACCTTTTTTAGGTATCAGTTTTTAGTCATTGATAGCAGTTTGTAGGTATCAGTTTGTAGTTATCGGTAGCAGTTTTTAGGTATCAGTTTTAGCTTGGTAGCAGTTTTGTTGTCCTTATGAACAATTTTGGAAAATATTTGTCCTTATGAATAATTTTTAGGAGAATTTTTGTCCTTATGGTAAAAATATTGAGGTTGTGTCCTTGAGGCAAAAAATATACAAATCTTTGTCCTTTAAATTAATTCCCCCAATTTTCACTTCAAAGGCTTATTTGTGTAGGGTAATAAGTTTTAAGGACACTACTTCTAAAAAATTAGTTTTAAGGACATTTTACAGGAAAAAGATAAAAGAATTTATCATTTTCAGTTATACAGAAATGATGATAAAATAATTTATCATTTTCCTGTATAACTTAAAAAGATAAATGAATTTATCATTATGCTGTAAATTGTCCTTAAAACTAATTATTCAGAAGTGTTGTCCTTAAAACTTATTACCCTGGAAATAGAAGCACTTCAACTTAATTTCCACTTTTAAAATCCCCTCGTAATTAAAAGCATCCCAACGCTACGGATCGGTCAGTGGTGCCACGTGTTCAATTTCAACCGATAGATTTTTAGTGTGACGCTAATGAAAAATTTAAACTGTCGAGTTATCCAATGTTTATAATACCGGAAAACTCAAAGCTCAATTATGAAACCCCACATGACAATCCGCGTGTGGTTTAAATGAAATCGAAACTGTTAGCTTATTCGACGTTATTAATGCTGGATAAACTAGTATAGAATAATCGGTTTCTTCCTTAACCAGCCTCTCTGCTTCCTTCCAATATTTCCGACCGAACCCAAAACATCAAACAAAATTTTCCTCAAAATTTCTTTTTCCTTCCCTATTTTCTACTCTATTTTGCAAAAAAATTAACCGAAGATGAGAAGAATTTTGCATGCATTTCGTGGTGGAGGTAGATCTTCCCAAAATGTTGAAGGCAATGGGGATGATGGTGGTGAAACTCTTAGCTCTAGTCATTCGAGGAGGCGTAAGAGCGATGGAACAACGGTATCTCGAAGGCAGCACATAGGGGTTGCTTCCGAAGTCTCTGCTTTGGCTCTGAATTATCGATCAAAACTTCGGACCGAATAGGTATTGATCAATATTCGTGTTTTACCTGATGTACGAGAGCACATTTCTACCCGCATCGACATCATTATAAGTAAAATTTTACATTTAAACACCACGATATTGATTAACAGCAATTGTTATATATTGTTTACGTATTCAAAAAATATGGTATATAGCGTATGGTTTCTTTATTTGGACTTGGTACAATTGTAACAACCCGCATATTTATCGGTTGTATATTTAAATATTTTATTTAAATATGACATCGTTCGTCGGATTATAGTCCGAAAAGCTACTTTTTGCAAACAGTCGAATTAGGACTCGAAACCACCTCCATTGAGTCCAAAATGCCGTTTGCGATCTTTTTGAGTATAAGCTTCGATATGTTTGGAGTTTGTGGAGTTTTGACCCTTTTTCACTTTGGACTTGGGTTTGGGTTCAGCCCTTAACCCCACTTAACCCCCCATCTCCTTAACTCTTCATCCATTCATCTCCATTTCATTTCATTCCTCAAGCTAAAACTGAAATGGGGGAAAGGAAGAGGAAATAGAATTGCAAACCCTAGTTCTTCTTGCATCTTGATTTCTTGCTCCAAAATCGAATAGAAGCCATTGGTAAGCCTCCTCTTCATCTTCTCCAACTCTTTCTCCTTCAATTTCAAAAAGTTTCCTAACCCTAACTTAGGAAATACTTGTTTTGATCTTAGATTGAAGCTTGTTGAGTTGAAGTAGTGAGTGGTTGATCTTCTCTTTGCAATTGAGCCTCTTCTTCTTTGTTTTGGGTAAAAAGGTGAGATTTTTATCTCACATCTATGTGTATATCTATCATTGATGTTGTGTATGAATTCCTAACAAATATTCATGTGCTATTGCTTTTGGTTTGGAAAGAATTGGAATTCACTTGATAGGGCAAGAAGTGCTGGAAAACAGGCTCCGGCCGACCGAACGCAGGGTCCGGTCGACCGACCTGCTACCTGAGCACTTCCCTGCCTCTGTTTTGGGAGTGCAGGAATTCAGGTTCCGGCTGACCGACCCAGGAAGTCCGGTCAACCGACCTGCTTCCCGAGAATTTTTCCAAGACAGTGTCCGGTCGACCGAGCCCTATAGCCGGCCGACCGACCTGCTCCTGTTTTCCCTGTTTTGCCTATTTTTGTTCGTTTTGATCGATTTTCCAAATCTTATCGATGCAAGTTGGTTTTTAATGTTTGTTATTGCATCTTTGGCTTTGATAACATACTTTTGACTTCATTCACGAGTTTTATAAATAATCCCTCTAAATCGTATTAAAAGCTCCCTTCTCCGCTTTATAAATTTCTATTTAAACACACACGATTTTGCACTTCGAGCGAAGTGGAAAGGAGATTAAATGGTTAGGTAAAACACGGACCATGAATCCGCACGTTCACCTTTCCGATTAGTCCCCGACCTATTCGATTGATCATTTTGACCTTTGTGTCTGGTTTACCGATGACATGAGGTAAACTTTGTAATGCTTTGAGTGTGAAATTGGCTAATGGATAGTAAACCGTTTAGTGCGAACGAGTGGTTATGGGACATACGTTAACACATTTTGGGTTCCTTTTCGAGAGTTATGACACATTCCGCCAGTTAGTGGTGTCCAGTACTGGGCCTCCGGACCTTCACCACTACGGTTTGTTGCCTTTGGGATAGTGTCTTCGGACAGTCTCCCTAGGTTTGTTGCCTTCGGGTATGTGCCTTCGGGTTTGTTGCCCTATAGTATCGCTTCCGATGTTGGTCTTTTTGAGCCGCATGGGTGATATTTGGGTTTGGAGCCTTCGGGCTCATGGATCCTTGTTTATACAGTACTGAGCTCGAGCAATTTTTTGTTGTTTTCATTGATATGTATATTCCCTAGGTGTCGCCTTTCGATGTTGGTCTTTTTGAGCCGCATGATATGTAGCGATCATCTAGTGGAACTTGTATACCTTTATTGGTATTTATTATTTGCCTTTTGGCTTGATTTGGGATATGATGTCCTTTGTTTATTTGAGATGCCGATGATACGAGGCTTGTTTTGTTATGTTCATCTTTTGTTAGATAAGTGTGTTATCTCATATAGAGATATTTGTTATACCATACGATTTTGCAGGTTTATTGTTGATCAGTTTATCTAACTGATTTGTTTAGCCAGACTGACCCGTGTATTTTATACTCGGGTCAGACCGAGTTGTTTCAGGTTAGGTGCTTTTGGACTTAGCCTCTTTTGCTTCCGCATGGACTATTCCGCTAGCTCCTTTTTGTCTTAGCTTTTTGTGTAGTCCTTATCTATTGTAACTCTGATATGTATTCTTGTGAACTCGTCTGTATATTGTGGTTTGCTATACCACTTGACATGTATCATTTTGTATACTCTGCTTTGTATCAGTATATGTGTTTATGATGATCCACTGTTCTGTGATGTATATTACATTTGAGTTGTTACATTTTGTTCTGATAGATCCTATAGCCATTGTAGTTTTGCTTTAAGTATTTATTAAACTTGTCGAACCACATGAGATGATAAAAACCACTTTTCGGCGTGTTCAGTAGATAGTTAAAGTAAGACTACACATGGTCGCTTCCATTATACTCTATTGTCCGCATTAGTAGACGGTATTATCCATATAATACCCTTTGTTAATGAGGCTCTCGGAGTGGGGCGTCACAGCTTGGTATCAGAGCGAAGGTTCAGAATAAAATATGATAAACACAGAATAGAAGCACATATTACGATACGTCAAAGTGTAACAAGTGTTACAAATCTTTGAATCATCTTACTTCTATTCCTTCTGTGTATTTTGGGTAGATAGGATTTGAGGAATACGTCTAGGAATGCATTTAAATTCCGTAGTATTCCATATTGAATTATCTACCTAGGGAATATCTATTATTCCTTTATGATTTCGATTCCAATTTGATGGCATCATTTTATTCTGTAAGCCCTCATGACGAGGAAAGTGTTGTTTCTCTCATTCTTGTAGTTTGAGAATTTTCTGGTATTTTGGTCTTGTCTTAGGATTATTACCTAAGCAATCTTTTGAGTAGTGTTAAGGTCTTTTTAGCTCGACCTTACCACCAGTTTTCATTTGGCTACGAGTTGCGGAAGTTAGCATTCCACTTACCGCATTCCGCACTCGTTGTGATTCTTATTAATGATTTATTATGTCATTCAGTTTGTCTAGCTCATTTCATCCATTTTATGAATCGAGTATTCTATGAATATCTCGATGATTCCATTTTAGTATTTATTGGTTTTGGATGGAAATTAGCAATTTAAAATTTTTGCAAATCTTTTTCATAAGATTTATTTATAAGTATAAATGGGATTTTTGTTCTTAAAACAAACAAAGAGAATTTAAAAAAAAAAGTTTTTAGAAACATGTTTATCATATAGAAGATGATTTTGTGATTGTATTGCCCATTGAGTGCTTTAAGAATTCTGGTCGATGCGCTTGATCAACGTTATCGATAGGAATCTCCTAAACGCTTTGATGAGACAATTTGACACACTAAATTGATTTGAAATAAGGAAATTTTTCCAGAAAGATGATTTCATGAAGGTAATTGAAATTTGAAGCTTTAGCTTTTCAGTAAAGAATATTATTTGAAAGAACTCTTTTCTAATACTCTCATTCTTTTTATTCCCGAAAGGGGGATCGTGTTGCCAATGCATTTAGTTGTACGCAACAAGTGATTGTTTCTTTGTTGATATCCGAATGGAATGATCTTTTTACCAAGTTCATCGGACGTTTTGTTGCACTTCATTTGTGAGCTTCGGTTCATTTGACGTATTGTTTATACCACGTCGGTGTTCCGAATTGTTTTGAGCTTAGGAATCCGGAGAATTTCCCGAGCAAGCAAGTTCGGGCTTATCCTTTCGTGCACTTTATGGTGAACTTCTTATTCTGTTCTTCTTGTGTGTTGATATGTTTTTGGTTGTTACTCTTTATTTTTCTTCTTAAGAATTGCGAGGATGCAATTTCTTAAGGAGGGGAGTCTGTAACAACCCGCATAATTATCGGTTGTATATTTAAATATTTTATTTAAATATGACATCGTTCGTCAGATTATTGTCCGAAAAGCTACTTTTTGCAAACAGTTGAATTAGGACTCGAAACCACCTCCATTGAGTCCAAAATACCGTTTGCGATCTTTTTGAGTATAAGCTTCGATATGTTTGGAGTTTGTGGAGTTTTGACCCTTTTTCACTTTGGACTTGGGTTTGGGTTCAACCCTTAACCCCACTTAACCCCCCATCTCCTTAACTCTTCATCCATTCATCTCCATTTCATTTCATTCCTCAAGCTAAAACTGAAATGGGGGAAAGGAAGAGGAAATAGAATTGCAAACCCTAGTTCTTCTTGCATCTTGATTTCTTGCTCCAAAATCGAATAGAAGCCATTGGTAAGCCTCCTCTTCATCTTCTCCAACTCTTTCTCCTTCAATTTCAGAAAGTTTCCTAACCCTAACTTAGGAAATACTTGTTTTGATCTTAGATTGAAGCTTGTTGAGTTGAAGTAGTGAGTGGTTGATCTTCTCTTTGCAATTGAGCCTCTTCTTCTTTGTTTTGGGTAAAAAGGTGAGATTTTTATCTCACATCTATGTGTATATCTATCATTGATGTTGTGTATGAATTCCTAACAAATATTCATGTGCTATTGCTTTTGGTTTGGAAAGAATTGGAATTCACTTGATAGGGCAAGAAGTGCTGGAAAACAGGCTCCGGCCGACCGAACGCAGGGTCCGGTCGACCGACCTGCTACCTGAGCACTTCCCTGCCTCTGTTTTGGGAGTGCAGGAATTCAGGCTCCGGCTGACCGACCCAGGAAGTCCGGTCAACCGACCTGCTTCCCGAGAATTTTTCCAGGACAGTGTCCGGTCGACCGAGCCCTGTAGCCGGCCGACCGACCTGCTCCTGTTTTCCCTGTTTTGCCTATTTTTGTTCGTTTTGATCGGTTTTCCAAATCTTATCGATGCAAGTTGGTTTTTAATGTTTGTTATTGCATCTTTGGCTTTGATAACATACTTTTGACTTCATTCACGAGTTTTATAAATAATCCCTCTAAATCGTATTAAAAGCTCCCTTCTCCGCTTTATAAATTTCTATTTAAACACACACGATTTTGCACTTCGAACGAAGTGGAAAGGAGATTAAATGGTTAGGTAAAACACGGACCATGAATCTGCACGTTCACCTTTCCGATTAGTCCCCGACCTATTCGATTGATCGTTTTGACCTTTGTGTCTGGTTTACCGATGACATGAGGTAAACTTTGTAATGCTTTGAGTGTGAAATTAGCTAATGGATAGTAAACCGTTTAGTGCGAACGAGTGGTTATGGGACATACGTTAACACATTTTGGGTTCCTTTTCGAGAGTTATGACACATTCCGCCAGTTAGTGGTGTCCAGTACTGGGCCTCCGGACCTTCACCACTACGGTTTGTTGCCTTTGGGATAGTGTCTTCGGACAGTCTCCCTAGGTTTGTTGCCTTCGGGTATGTGCCTTCGGGTTTGTTGCCCTATAGTATCGCTTCCGATGTTGGTCTTTTTGAGCCGCATGGGTGATATTTGGGTTTGGAGCCTTCGGGCTCATGGATCCTTGTTTATACAGTACTGAGCTCGAGCAATCTTTTGTTGTTTTCATTGATATGTATATTCCCTAGGTGTCGCCTTTCGATGTTGGTCTTTTTGAGCCGCATGATATGTAGCGATCATCTAGTGGAACTTGTATACCTTTATTGGTATTTATTATTTGCCTTTTGGCTTGATTTGGGATATGATGTCCTTTGTTTATTTGAGATGCCGATGATACGAGGCTTGTTTTGTTATGTTCATCTTTTGTTAGATAAGTGTGTTATCTCATATAGAGATATTTGTTATACCATACGATTTTGCAGGTTTATTGTTGATCAGTTTATCTAACTGATTTGTTTAGCCAGACTGACCCGTGTATTTTATACTCGGGTCAGACCGAGTTGTTTCAGGTTAGGTGCTTTTGGACTTAGCCTCTTTTGCTTCCGCATGGACTATTCCGCTAGCTCCTTTTTGTCTTAGCTTTTTGTGTAGTCCTTATCTATTGTAACTCTGATATGTATTCTTGTGAACTCGTCTGTATATTGTGGTTTGCTATACCACTTGACATGCATCATTTTGTATACTCTGCTTTGTATCAGTATATGTGTTTATGATGATCCACTGTTCTGTGATGTATATTACATTTGAGTTGTTACATTTTGTTCTGATAGATCCTATAGCCATTGTAGTTTTGCTTTAAGTATTTATTGAACTTGTCGAACCACATGAGATGATAAAAACCACTTTTCGGCGTGTTCAGTAGATAGTTAAAGTAAGACTACACATGGTCGCTTCCATTATACTCTATTGTCCGCATTAGCAGACGGTATTATCCATATAATACCCTTTGTTAATGAGGCTCTCGGAGTGGGGCGTCACAACAATGTTCACGTAATAGTTTATAAATCGTGTAGTTATACATTTAGTATACGAAGTTAATAGCAAAAATAAATTTCTCAATAGGCGAGTAAAGGGAAAACTCGAAAGTCTCTTGCATCGGTATTTCGTTTATATTTGAAGATCGTAGCACTCTATGTTAATCGATGTATTATCGGATTTCTGGGTGACATTAGATTTCATGATTTTAATTTTTTGGCATGTTGTCTTTTTAATAAATATTTACGCGTAAAACCGCATTGACTTTTGCTTAACCTTGTGTATCCCTTATTATAGGAATTTAGTTGACCTCAAATTCTGATGCACAATTGTGTGGTACATTAGCTTCTTTTTGGTAAAAGACCACCCACACATTTCACTACGTTTTTAGGGAGGTGAGAATTAGTCTTTTAGATTTTGTTGTGCTTATTGGTATTTTAGTTGGGTTACACCTTCCTTTACCTTACTATGAGCAGTACCAAATATATGATAACTTACTGTATGTCTTATCTAGTATTTTTATTACGACATGCTTATTAGGGGGTACTCAGATTAGAGTAAGTTTCCTTAGGGACATTATTAGGAAACTGCTTCGACAATACAACTTTGCCAATGACTTAGAGATAGCTAGGCTATTTGTCTTGTATATGATGGGAAACATTTTCTATTTCAATCCATCAAGTACACTGCTATTAGGACATGATGCAGCGGTTGCAGACTTTGATATTTCTTTCCCTGTTCTTTATGATTGGGGAACGACTATCATGGCATATCTATATAGGTCACTGGACATACAGTGTGTGGTTACTTGTCATGGTACATCATTATGTGGCTTTTGGAAGATTTTACAATATTGGTGGTATGAGTATTGCCATAACCTGGCTTATCCAACCAAAGACCACCAGTCAGCCGTATTCTTTCCCGGGATTTATACGTGGTCACTGCAGAATAGATAAAGAGTGCGTGTTGGTGAGGCTAGTCATGTTTTCGCGTTGCATGGAACCAGATAGAGTTACGGCGTACACGTTCTAACATCATTTGACAGTCATATGATGGATCTCTATATTTGACATATCCTAGTACTTCACTCGTAGCATTTTTGTCGGCCAGACGACTTCCATTGGTATTATCTCCTTTGACTGCTTTTAGCAACCCGCACTCTGGTGGGCTTGAATTTTTTGCTAAACCGAAAACCCAAGTTCTCTAAAATACATATCATTGGGTTAGTATCTGCAAATAAAGAAAAAGAATGCATATCAGAGCTCTAAAGAAATAACTTGCAATGGCATAATTAAAATATAATACATCACATAAGTACTGACCAAGATTTGAAACTTCCAAAGTAAATTGTCCTTATCAGCACCGAACATGCCAAGCACAAGCACCTGCCCTTCTATCCTGTGGGTTGTAATGAGGAGGGGGTCAAAATGACGTTCTGGTGACTAGTAAATTATGCATCTTATACATAATACTAGCTTATACCGATTGTTCAATATTACATGTTATGTCTAGTTATATTATTAGCCTTTTCGAATCCATCTCTCCTTACGAATCATTCCCGTTTACATCCCGTAGATTTTATATCTACACATATATAAATACATATATACCCATGGTCCCATAATGGACCTAGATACTATCATCGTTAGTACTCTTCGTTCGGCACCTCATTAAGATCCATCGCCTCACTGTATCACAATCACCATATAACTCGAGGAAATTCTATAGTGCGCAACGACGACCTTTCCTATATTAGGTCGTATTCTCTTTGGAGATTTTTCCTACTTTTCCTGCTTCCTATAACATGGACTCGGCTCCACTAACCACTCCGTCCATATTTTGATGGAATCTCGTTATGGTATAACTAGCCTTGCCTTATCAAATAAACTAGCAAACAACTATAGTGGTGTATAACCTAACTGAATCGACCCTGACAGGTGGCATTATTTAGTTAGGTGTAACCCTATCCTTCCCGTTGACCACAAGGGACTGATGACAAGCTCGTGACCTATACAACCCTACCCCTAGTTTGGTACCACACGCGTTGCAAAACATCCGACCCTACCCACCGTCCATTCAAATTGCCTAGTGCAATCAAGGCAATACCCCCCTCTAACAAATTGAAGCAGACTACTATGACTATGCAAGTCCAGCCTCGACATTCGCCCAACTTTCAATGTTTACTATTGGGATTTGGCCCAAGCTAATGAACGTATGATTATTTATAGAGCTTCTGTTTCAAGCACAGTCCCGAGGGTATCCCTTCCTCTATATGCAAGCGTATACTCTCCACGGGTCCTATAGTTGGATGTGTTTTGGCATTCCAACCTATTCTAATAACTTATGTCATTTACTTCATTAATTTATAATTAAATTGTAAATCCACACCTGTCATAAACGCATACCGAGGCTACTTATAAACATATGTGTTATCCCACCATTTGGCAATGCCGTGACACCAAAAGATTAACTGGAAACAAAAGACAGTTCTCCTCAACTGCAAGTTATACACAGGTTCACCATGGATGTCGATAAATTTTGACCGAGTACGGATCAAGCTACAATTGACATGGTATGACATGCAAAGCTATGGAAGACAACATTTCAAATTTCAAGTCAATCAGAGTCTGTATGCTCAAGATATGATCGATGCAAATCATGTAGAAAATCTCCTTCTTATCCATTGAATATGTTGCTTTGTATCCATCAACTCGCAGGCCTTGTTCGTATCCACCAAGCATACACTGTTCGTATCCACCAAACATGCACTGTTCGTATCCATCAAGCATGCCCCACTTCATATCGATCCGAGATCATCCCACTTCGCATCCATCATCACCGGCTAGTTCGTATCCATGGGAAATTGTCGCTTCGTGTCAATCATTCCATATACTTCGTATCGATCCACCCATCCATGTACTTCGTATCGATCAGCCATTGATCGATACGAAGAGCACGTAATGGATCGATACAAATATCATCCCTTTTCGATCGATACGAGAAGGCTATTGAATCATCGATATGAAATAAGCATCCTAGGATCGATACGAAGAATGGAGTCCATTAGGTCGATACGAATGAGGCGTAAACATTGGAAGGACTCGGTCGATTCGGCATCAAGAGTGGATCGATCCTAAAAACAAGTGCCACGTCAACTCACGGACACATGCCCTGATCGATACGAACAGAGCGATGCGAAGGGGATCGATACGAATTGCACAGCCTATCGAAAACCTTAAATTGCATCGATCATAACTCGTAATCTACAAGTCCAAATGCTACGAAATTTTCACGGGAGCTTACGCACAACCTAAAGAATGTTCCTACTCAATTTCGACTCGATTGGGCAAGATTTGGATCGATACGAATCTCGTTCGTATCGATCACGGATTGAGTCGAAATCGTTCGAGATCGGTCGTGTGGGCCCACACACGTGCCAGAAGAGGTCTCCCGAGATCTAAGCGAGATATTTGCAACCTACGCCTATAAATAGCATCCTAAAGCCTACAGAAAAGGGACTTTTGGCTTTTCTACTTCTACGTCCAGACTCTGCCGGAATCATCATTGTACTCGAAATTGGCTGTTGTAATCAGTGGTAACTCGTTGTAATCAGCAAACAAACATCAATAAAGTCAACAAATTCAAAGTGGACGTAGGCCGGATTGCCGAACCACTATAAACTCTGTGTTCTTTACTGCTTTCCTCTTACTTTTCTGAATGTTCTTAATTTTTAATTCTCTACATACTTGTTATCCGTGATCTGTGATTGTGAACGGGTGCTTTCATCGACAATTGGGTGTTTGTGACCAATTTTGGCGCAAACATTTTGGTGCTTTCACTGAGAAGGCTAGCACTCAGGGATTCTAAAGCTTGGAGTTTGGATTAGGGAAGCTAGAGGATCAGATCTAAAGGGAACCATGACAAAGCAATCAACAAGGAGACAAAGAGCTGAAAGGAGTCAGCACGATGGGAGTCAGGAGGCTTCCTTAGGAGCAAATCAGGCTTCAGTTTACATCACCAGAGACGAGATAGAGATGATGATGGGAGCTGTGCATAAAGAGCTTCTAAAAAGACAAGAAGAGATGATGCAGAATCTGCTTCGACAAGCTAGACAAACCGGAGTGCAGAATCAAGTGAACGTTGCTGCAGGAGATGCTGGAGATAGAGATCAAAAGCGCGGAGCAACCAGGAATCAGAATAGAGCAGGACCATCAGGAGCAGCACCAGAGCTAGGGGGCACTCATCCAGAGCATATCGATCCAACCGCAGGCAGGACACCAGGTGGAGCTGTACAACACGACATTGATAGAGAGATGGATGCTCGTCCAGGAGAGCAGATTCCAGGAATCCCTCGTGAACTCGGGGGGTAGATCAGAGGCAACGGACAAGGGCCGCAGCTTGGCGACAGTGACAGGTTGGCGGAGATGGTCAGACGAGCCATGAAGGGCGGACTGGTTAATAGAGATCTGGAAGACGTGAACAGGAGCCCCTTCGCTCCCGCAATTAGACAGGCTAGGAATCCACCAGAATTCAAGCTACCAACACTGGAGACGTACGATGGGAGGATGGATCCTGCAGTTCATCTGACATGGTATATGAGGCATATGGAGGTACTGGGAGCATCGGAGGAGGTCATGGCCCGGTGTTTCCCATTGTATTTGAAGGACATTGCAACACTATGGTTTAGACAGCCGGGGAGCGGCTCCATTGGAACATGGATCGATTTGACTGAGAAGTTTATGAGGCAGTTCAGAGTTCACATTTCGAGACCCAAGAATGTGATGAGTTTGGCAGCACTAAAGCAAAGAACGGGGGAATCTTTGAGGAATTTTCTATCGCGATTCAATGCGGCGGCAGCATCGGTGGAACGACCAGATCCATCCATGGTTTTGATGGCAGCTGTATCCTGCATAGCTGATGGCACATAATTTAAGAATTCATTGACAAGGGACCCACCTATGGATCTAGGAGAATTTTATCATGAGGATGAAGGATTTCTGATATTAGAGGACGCAAATGTTGAAAGGGAGGAAGGAGAGGAAGCTGGAGTTTATGCAGTCAAAGGCGGAGATCCTCCCAGAAAAGATTCAAGCAACGATAAAGGGAAACGAAAAGCCGAGGATAACGGTGATGGACCAAAGCGATCGCGAAAGGAACCGAGGTTCACCTCTTATACGGAGCTGAATGAGACTTTGGAGCGAATCTACCAGGATACCATGGGGCAGATTCCTTATCGAAAGCCAATGAGAAAGGATCCGACTAGCAATGAAAGGAGATCCGACAAGTATTGCTTATTCCACGAGCTAAATGGTCATAGCACGAATGATTGCCGACCCTTGAGGGATGAGATAGAAGGACATATCCGGAATGGCCTGCTATCGTAATATGTAAGAAGGCGAGCCATAACGGTGGAGCAAGAACGACCACCACCTACACCAACTGGGAACGGCTCAGGATCGAGGCATCAGCTTGTCATCAACTGATTGAAATAATGACGAATAACAAACTCCACACCAACACGATTAAGTCATTTACACATGTATAGGATCGCGAACGATCCTCAGGCATGCTCTGATACGGCTATCAATCGCATCAGTGTAGGTGTTTGCACTTTGACGTCTCTGTTTTGCCTTTGTTTTCTATTTCTCATGTTTGGACTTGATTTTGTTGGACATTTCTGTTGAAAGACTCACTTGAATGTAAATCTGGTTTTAATAATTCTATAACGGCCAAGTCACTTACACATGTACGAGATCGTGAACGGTCCTCAGACATACTCTGAGATGGCGATAAACCACCACCACAAATAATTCAGAAACTCACTCGAACGTGAAATCTGACGTTAATGATACTAAGTCTCCCCGGGCACACACAAATCGCCTCGAATGGCATCCGACCGCGAACAGTCAAAATTCGCCTCGAACGGCACCCGACCGCGAACGGTCACAATTCGCCTCGAACGGCGCCCGACCGCGAACGGTCACAATTCGCCTCGAACGGCATCCGACCGCAAACAGTCAAAATTCGCCTCGAACGGCACCCGACCGCGAACGGTCACAATTCGCCTCGAACGGCATCCGACTGCGAACGGTCACATACCACCCCGAACGGCATACGATCGCGAACGATCACTATTCATTGTCATGTAAGATTATCAATCTCCTTGCAGGTCATTAACAGGATACAAGCATCTAGCTTATCGAATTACAAAACACAACTTCCTATCGCAAGGCATGTTTTGGAGGGCAAGTGTTATCCCGCCTTTTGGCTAGGCCGTGACACCAAAAGATTAACTGGAAACCAAAGATAGTTCTCCTCAACTGCAAGTCATACATAGGTTCACCATGGATGTCGATAAATTTTGACTGAGTCCGGATCAGGCTACAATTGACATGGCACGACATGCAAAGCTATGGAAGACAACATTTCAAATTTCAAGTCAATCGGAGTCTGTATGCTCATGATATGATCGATGCAAATCATGCAGAAAATCTCCTTCGTATCCATTGAATATGTTGCTTCGTATTCATCGACTCGCAGGCCTTGTTCGTATCCACCAGGCATACACTGTTCGTATCCACCAAACATACACTATTTGTATCCATCAAGCATGCCCCACTTCGTATCGGTCCGAGCTCATCCCACTTCGCATCCATCATCACCGGCTAGTTCGTATCCATGGCAAATTGTCGTTTCGTGTCGATCATTCCATGTACTTCGTATCGATCCATCCATTCACATACTTCGTATCGATCAACCATTGATCAATACGAAGAGCACGTAATGGATCGATACAAATGTCATCCCTTTTCGATCAATACGAGAAGGATATTGAATCATCGATACGAAATAAGCATCCTAGGATCGATACGAAGAATGGAGTCCATTAGGTCGATACAGACGAGGCGTAAACATTGGAAGGACTCGGTCGATTCGGCATCAAGAGTGGATCGATCCTAAAAACAAGTTCCACGTCAACTCACGGACACATGCCCTGATCAATACGAATAGAGCGATGCGAAGGGGATCGATACAAATTGCACAGCCTACCGAAAACCTTAAATTGCATCGATCATAACCTGTAATCTACAAGTCCAAATGCTACGAAATTTTCACGGGAGCTTACGTACAACCTAAAGAATATTCCTGCTCAATTTTGACTCGATTGGGCAAGATTTGGATCGATATGAATCTCGTTCGTATCGATCAGGGATTGAGTCGAAATCGTTCGGGACCGGTCGCATGGGCCCACACACGTGCCAGAAGAGGTCTCCCGAGATCTAAGCGAGATATTTGCAACCTACGCCTATAAATAGCATCCTAAAGCCTACAGAAAAAGGACTTTTGGCTTTTCTACGTCCAGACTCTGCCAGAATCATCATTGTACTCGAAATTGGCTGTTGTAATCAGTGGTAACTCGTTGTAATCAGCAAGCAAACATCAATAAAGTCAACAAATTCAAAGTGGACGTAGGTCGGATTGCCGAACCACTATAAACTCTGTGTTCTTTAATGCTTTCCTCTTACTTTTCTGAATGTTCTTCATTTTTAATTCTCTACATACTTGTTATCTGTGATCTGTGATTGTGAACGGGTGCTTTCATCGACAATTGGGTGTTTGTGACCAATTTTGGCGCAAACAATATGTCTTATATTTATATGTTCTTATTCTTTTATTCTTTCCTTTCATTGCCTCTACATTTCTTATAGTTGATCCTAGGTCTCATTTTATTATGCGTTTAACTTTTCTTTTCAATAGCATTTACAACTTAATTTATTAATTATCTTTTTATTTATTAGTTCCAACTACAATTTCTATTCCCATCTCGTTCTTCACCTCTTTTTCCTTGCCTATTTCTCAAACTTCCGTTTTCATGTCATTCCATTTATTTTGCTATTTATATTTCATTCATATCTTAATGTTCAACTTTTAGGATTTACTACATTTTAATATATTGGAATTAAATTTCTACTCACTATATGTTAACATAGTAAATTTCCATATTCTATCAAAAGAGGAGAGGTTTGTGCGGTGTTTGTAACTACAAGAAATTGCCTTCTTATTTTCTCTTGAAATAGGCAGCACAAAACACAAAAATTTCCCTTGTTTTGCTCTTTCCTTTTTTTTTCATGTATGCATTCTTTGTTATTTCAAACGTCACACTTTTGTCTATTTCAAACTTGATAATATGCGGAAATCTACTTGTAACAATCCAAGTACCAATGCATTAAAATATCATAAAAACCCCGAAAAGATTGAAATAAAATTTCATTTCAACTTAATTCATATTCATCAAACAAAAGCAAGTTCCTAATCATTACACACTTATAGAATTAAATCTAATCATTACGCAATTACAAAATTAAATCTAATCACTATGCAATTTCAATATCATTTTCATATAAATTTCCAAACTAGTTTTCATGACCGAAAAGTATTGATTCACCAATATAAATTACATAGGCAATAACATCTTTCACTTTTCATATTTATGAATCTGTTTGAAAATTTAATTCAATTTCTCAGGCATGTAGGAATAAATCTCCAATGATATTATCTAACATTATATAAACACATATAATATTTCTACTCATATTTTATTAGCGCTTCTAAATCTCTTGATCTAATCCAGATTTAAACCCTGTTATCTGTATTCTCCATTTTGACTCCCTATTCGGATCCACAAATAACATTTATACAGATCTAGTAGATTCTGTATTAAAGAAAAGAGATTTAGATTTAATTTATTAATTAGAATCAGATCTATAGCTTACCTCCGATGCAGCGACTTGGTTTGAACCTATTTCTATTCTCTATCATCTCCATTCCTTTTCCAAAATTTATACAAGCAATTTAAATCTATTTTTGTGTATTTAGAGTTTTAGAGGAAAAAAGAAAATGGTAGAGCTTCCGCCCTAACTAGAAAATTATGAGTTGGAAGTGAAGCCCTAGGTCCCAATTTATAGAGTTTAAATTTGGCGTTAATCTTCGGATCGAGCTATAGTAAATCTAGGCCATATTGCCAAAAATCATCGCTGCACAAACTAGATCACGGGTCGACCTTGGCCTTGCCTAGTTCGACCGCTCATGGTCGACCTGAGCACTCCCTGGGTTGACCCATGTACTGCTGATTTGTGCAATTCCGTAATATTAGTTGATCTTTTGATTTACTTCCCTCTTTAAACAACTAACATTATCTTATACCCTAATTAGAATACCTAATGGGTAATAACATTTACTTTTAACGGGTTTAATTAATGTTAATTTATTTCAAATTATTTCCTTAGTTACATATATATTTGTTTCCGACTCCAAAAATTCAAATGTTAATAACTTTTCCATTTGAACTTCGATCAGAAAATGCTACATATGAAAATTGATCAGAAAATCACTACAAACCCAATGGTATAAGTTTCGTAGCCGAATTCTAACATTTGGAAAAATTCTATTTTTCACCGTTTACTTTTCATTATAAATTTCTTTTTAATTATTTAATATAAAAATGCGAGAAGTTACATTCTTCCCCTTAAAAGAATTTCGTCCCCGAAATTCGCCAAGGGTTCAAACATGTAACCTATCGCACATCTATTCTAAACTATAAAATCATGAGTGTGCCAACAATTTTGCAACCAATCATGTATGGTGCACGGTGTACCACAACATATATGATATGCAAAATGAGCAAATCTAAATTGACACTTCCTATATGAGTGCTTTCTTTTAAACAAATTTTCAGAAATATGGTCCAAACATCCTAATATACTGGCAGTTCTATATTAATGCAACTTTTGAAAACCAAAAACTTGTCTAACAGTCAAATTTTCCTACACTTCTACAAGTAGAAGTATAGTTCAACCAATTTTGCATCTAATACCTACCATCCAAAATCCTATCATACCATTGCAAACATCCAAATTTTTAGAAAAATCCAGTCTTCTAAACCTATTTTTTATGTTTGGAAATGGTCTAGATGGAAAATTTTGTATTTCCATCTTTCTCTTGTGTACACTTTTTCATTGTTCCATGGAATTTTCTCTTATGCCCCCTACACTCTTCCAGCATTTTCAAGCACAGTTTGCATAAGTCAATTTCTTTTTAAATTTTCAAAATATGGTTTATTTTTAAAAATCAACTTTTTGTTACTAACAAGATATAGAGAAAGTGATTCACTAGCTATAATAGCTTTCTCGCTTGTTTCTAATCGTACATTATTTTACTGTCGTTATTATAGTACAGTAAAATTCATATTATCCATCCTGTCAACTATTCCCGAATGTCAAGTATATGACATTTTCAAAATTTGAAAATATCTTCTTTTTCAATTCAAGAATATTTTTGTATTACTTTCTAAATTATCGACAAGCTTTTTAAAAAATTTCAAACATTTTTTTCCAGAAGTGTATATATATAGGTTTTTCAAAATAGATTTTTCCATATCTCAAGAAATCGGAGTTTAGTCAACAGTCTAATGTCCATAATGGATCCCTCTTAATTTATGCGGTAAAATTTAAGTTTCAAAAACTTTTGTTTTATTTACAATAATAACCAGCAACCAAGTTCAATTATAAATTCCAGCCTTTGAGGTGCAGGGACATTGATCCGTGGCTACTCAACATCCTTTCCCTGTACTCCGTTCACTAAAATCCACTTACAATTTTATTTCATTATGTTCTAGTAGTCAATTAGATAAATTTTCTTAATTAATTTATTACTTAACTTATAATCTTTATTATTTTTCTTATCTTATGCATTAGTTCACTATTATTTCTGAAATTTTCT
This sequence comes from Allium fistulosum, assembly GCA_030737815.1. Lineage (NCBI taxonomy): Eukaryota > Viridiplantae > Streptophyta > Magnoliopsida > Asparagales > Amaryllidaceae > Allium > Allium fistulosum. The sequence goes on from CM060906.1 coordinate 415,164,165, forward strand.
TATCTTTATTGTTTTCCCATAACATTGTGGTCCACATTAAAAACAAAAATAAAAGGAACATTTCCGTTAATATAGTATGCATTTTTACCCCCAATAAAGACAACTAATGTTTGCAACCCAACCTAACTAAAACAATTAAGGGAAGCTGCACAACATTAACCAACACTAATGATGTTGTGACCCAATCTCTTCATACTCAAAGTGAATGGACCTTCCAAAAGTTCATTCTACTGTAATCCTCATATTTTAACTTTGAGTTTGCCAATATCCTCCATGAGTGTTTGCCATCTCAATATCCTTCATTACCATCTTCTTTTAATCCAAATTCTTTGATAGTATTCTTAAACCTTGCACTCATATCCAACAAAGTATTGCTAGGTTCTTACCATTATTATTTACATTCTACGGTATTCTTTGTTACTATTTCAAGAGTAATCATTGCTATCTTCTTCACAGCCTTATCCTTTATCTCGTCTTACTGGGCACTGATTCCTATCCACTCTACATTTAGAAATCTTGGTTTGGTCTTTGCATTATTTTCAACACTAAAACTTCAATTTTTTGAAACACTTAATCCTGCAAAGTTTGTCTTTAAAAAGTGCAACTTAGAAACTTCTTATTAAATTCAAAAATACTTGGTGTCCTAACCTTTTATAAACTTTAATTTCCAATTTTTGAATTTAACTTATTCAATCAAGCCTAAGAAAGAATTTCAGCAAAACTTGACTAAAAGTTTCTTCCCTTTTTTTTCGAATCAACCTTTTCTTTTAAAGGCCTTTTCAACTTTTACTTCTTAAAAATTGGGATTTTTAATTTAAACTATTTATTAAGCTTTCCTTTAAAAACTTATTTGTTACACCAAGCCATTTATTTTCTAAAAATGCACTTTGCAGTTTTTTTAAAAACATCATTTTAAATTTTTAACAATAAAACTAGAGTAGATAAAAACTATTCTCATTCTATCATTTTCTTACCACTCATATTTATCTCCACTTCCAATCCTTTGTGGATTCTCTACTACCATATTAAGGGGACTTCTAAAAGATACTTGCAACAAATATACACAACAATGGAAAATGTCTAATTTTCCTTTGTTATGCATTTAATTTCCTATGTTGCTACAAACTTAATTATTTAACAGAATTTCTTTTCATCATCTCCTACAAAATTTCTAATCACTACACTTTTTTTATTATGCTTATGGGTCCTTTATTTAATGCATTGGAACTAATTTCCCCTTTCAAATGGAATTGTTAACGCTATAACTCTGAGTGAACCACTTAAAAGAGAATTCGTGTTTTGTGTAAATTTATAAGGAATTATACTTTATTTCTTTATTGAGATAGATAGTACAAAATACAGGGTTTTCCATATTTTGTACATCTCTTTCTTTAATTTAACATTTCTTATTATTTCAAACAATACACCTTTATTTGCAACTTGATTGATTCATTAAAAACTTATATTATTATCCTTATTCATTCCAATGAATTAAAATATGTCAAATCTCAACCTATTTACTATAAATCAAATGTCGTTTCTATTTATATTTCATAACTTCTCTACTATTCAACTGCTCTACCTAAACTGCACTTATTCCAACTTGTACCACTTCATATTGTCCACCTCAAAATTTTTACATCACAACATAAAAAATTTCATTACATAGAAAAACTCATGAGCTATATTGCTCTATCATTTCTTTTAAAGGAAAATAACTTCCAAAAAATTTTATTTACTAAAATCTTAAATTTCAACAAAATATCAATTTCTACTAGAACTTTATGTTCACACTTTTCTTTCTTTACAAGGAACTAGGGAGCCATATATATAGTCTATTACTTTTTCAAATGAATTATTTTGTGCCATTTCATGGATAACTTTTCAATTTAACTAAATATATATCTATTTTCTTTTTCTAACAAAGCTTTTGCAGATAATTATCAAAATCAAATATTTACTTACTTTTGCAACTATTTTCAACAAAAATCCTTTTTCAGTTTACAATTTATACCTTTTTCTTAATTATTTACAAATTTCTTACTATTGGGTTGGACTAAAAGTGGATTTCTAACCGTTCACCTAAGACCATCTTTCCTTAAATTTACTAGCTTGTTCCCCACTCAATATTGAAAATCCAATTATCCATTAGGAGTGACCATTTCACACCCTTCTTTAGGAACTTTTCTATCTTCCTCTATCTATAACATATAGATTCTTATTTTTCTTTTATCTGGACCTATTGTACATCATAAATCTACAATAATATGAGGATCTACAATCATTGGGCTATCAAGGACTGACTATGGAGTCATGTACCATCCAACTTTAGGGATTTTTCATATGTAACTATTCTATAGTTAGAATTATTAGGATTTAACATATATTATATTTATAGAAAAAAATACAAATACGTTCACTTAACATTTCCTAATTTTCAAGATCGATTAACCTCGCTTTGATACAAAATGTAACAACCCGCATGATGTGCACATAAAAATATATATTTTTATCCTCATACTTAATCTTCTTTTATTAAAATAAATTTAATATTAAGGTATTTTTACATGTTTTTACAAAAATACAAAAGTATTTTCTAATCATCATTCACTCAACTACATTTACGCAAAATGGTAATTTTGTATGTGAATTAATTTGGAGAAAATTTATTTGCACGTTTTAACTTTATTTTGTAGGAAATTTAGTAAAAATTGGAAGAGGCATCATGGATATATGCATGCACAAGTAGTGGAAGCCAAAAGAATTCAGAAAAAAAGAAATTAAATTAACGTGGAGGATCTCACTTACCCACTTACTAATGGACCACATTTAAAAGCAAAGGCACATGGTAGTGGGGTTTTAATTAATGCTTAATGATTACTTAGTGGCCACACAAAGTCAATGGCAAATTTGGTAGCTCCTTAAATGATATTAGAACTTTAGAACATGTATAAATATCCTTTAATGTTACAAGTAAAGATCTTTTTATGCATAGAGTTGTAATCAAAAATTAGAAATAAAAGCTTCTATGTTTTTTTATGTCATGCTCTATTCTTTTATGTTATTTTTATTACATGCTCTCTTTTATTTCATGTTAGTAGATTAGATTTATTTTTATGCCTTAGTTTCTTTTTATGCAAGTTAGTTAGCTCTTGTTCTCTTTACTTAGTTTTCCTTTCCTTTATGTTTATATTGAAGTCAATTTATGTTAATATGTATCTAAATATGAAAGCCCTTCAATTTGGGGGTAATGAAGCTCTCATGAATAATACAAAATTAACACAATGATTTCATTTATGATATCTTATTTTGCGCTTAATTGAAATTTTGATGTTAACATAATTTTGCTGTCTATTAGTGAATTTGATAGCCTGCGTTGTTTATAAAAAATAGGCTATGTTTAATAAAACATAAATACAAGTTACCCTTTCATCTAAATATGATTTTGGTAATGAAAGTGAAACTAGAATCAAAATTTGATGCTCTATGTTGCTAGTTCATAGTAAATAGATCATGCTTAAAATAGATTCTATTTTTTAATTTCATAACCATTTTTTCATTGGATTTGACAAGTAGGTTTAGAGGGTGTATTAAAGTTTGATGGTTTAAGTTGTGTTAATTAATATCACAATTAGACCATACTTATAATAAATACTTCAACTAATTCTACATGTGATTAAAAAGGAGAGATTATAAATTCATTTTGTATTACCATGAGAAGGTATTTGCCTCTAAATTGCCTTCTAATCTCATAGTTTTAAATTCCAATTTTATCTTGTTTTCAACAATTTTTAGTTAAACACATTTTCAAAATCTTTGGCATAATTTGATTAAGTGATTTTAAAATTCCTGCTTTCCTTGTGGGATTGACTCGTACTCGCATATGCACTATGATTGTACGCCGTGTGCTTGCGGTTATTTCATTTTCAGTAAATTCAGCAGTTTTCTAATCGATAGAAAATCCATTCCGAACAAGTTTTTAACGCCATTGTCCGAGAAAGTAATTTAATTTCAGTTTTATTCTTCGAATTATTTTTATAGTTGTTTTATTTTGTTTTGTGTTATTTTCAAAAAAAAAGAGGTTTTATTGCATTTCATTCGTGCATTCCAACTCAAAACTGTTCGCTATCTTTGTTCTTTGTTCACTATTTTTGTGCTATTTTCAATTTGCATTTGTTTTCAAAAAGGGAAAAAATTCATTGCATTTTGTCATTAGTTTCATTTGTTTTAGTTATGTCCACGATTTTGTTTTAGTTTTTGGATACTGTTGTGTAATAGTTTGCATTTCTCCGACTATATGCGTTTGTTCACATTTTTTATTTGCATTTGTGTAACTGCTGTCTGCTTTCACTACCACATCACCTTATCTCCCATAACTACATTAAGCACAAATTCTCTAAAAAAAAAATGAAAAATGTCTATTTACATTGCATTGCATTCACATTTCTGTTTACATTGTTTTTGCACACATTTCAGTTTCAAGTTTCTGTAAACTGTGCGTTTACATTTTCTGTTTTCAAATTCCTATTTCTCACAATTTACAAACAACCACAATCCACAGTAACATACTGCTCCTTGTCCTACACCATCCATCCTACAACCTTCCCGTGCTTTGCAAACAACCACTACATCACCACCTGAACTCCTCCTTAACATCAACCACACTGCCTTACACCCTTCCACATCCTCTATAGCATCCTATAATTTACATCCTACAATTTGCTAAACCACCTCAAACACTCCATCACTTAAACAACAAACTACATCAACCACCCCCTCGCTAACAGAACCCAAATTGCGCAACACAATTTCCTCTATCAACCCCTAAAACCCTTCCTAATCACCTTCCTCACCTAATATTCAACCACCTGAAACACATCAAATTCACCCACGACCCTCCACCACCAACATCACCTTTCTATTATCACTCCACAAATCCTCCCCCGCCATCAAAACCGCTGCTCTAACTTCCTCAATACTTCTCCTGACCTGATCAGTATTAGTCTCCACAGCAACCTCACTGCAAACCACGATCATCCAAACCTACACGAACTCAAACTGCTATCCCCTTGCATCACAAACCTCTTTATCCCAACTACCACCCCTAACCGATCTTCAACCTACCATCACCCCCTATCTCCAAATCACCAACCAAAACCCACCACTCAAAACTGACCACTCAACGCCCTTCTCAGTCGCCAAACCAACAGTCAACACCCAGTAACCCAACAACCACCTCCCTGTTGCCGCTTAACAACCAACCACCAAGACGCCTTCCTCACCAATCACCTGAATCTCTTCAAACCATCTCCACCGCGGCGTCCACAATCCAGGCTTCGTCCTTAAACTGCAACGCCTCGCTCGAACCTTGACCATGCTAGATCGTCCAATCGAACCCGCAAATCAATCCAATCGAGAACTCCCAAATTCACGACTACACACAATTTCCAAATCAACCACTGCATCCACTACCCAATCCACGAACCAATTTTCCAAGTTATTTAATCGTCGACCTAAATTACCTAACCTTCTAAGAAATTCGCGACTGAACCAATCCGTAACCAGAAAATTCAGATTTTATGCCCTTTTTGTGAAATTTTGTTTGGAAGTTTTGAGGGATTTATTTACTGTATTGAAATTCGTTTGTGAAAATTTTATGAAATTGTATATTTCTTGAGTGTGTTTACTTTTGGGCCGGGCTTGGGGTAGTTCTTTGACCGTGTTGTTTGTGTGTGTGTGTTTAGTTTTAATTTTTTTTAATTTAAGTTGTCTTTTTTAATTCATCTTTAGTTGAATCAAAAAAATGCTTTTGTTTTAATTTTATTCTTTCAACTTTTTTGAAAAACATTTTGCTTTTTTATAAAAACTTGTTATCCTTCAATCGTTATAAAAAAAATTATTTTTCAACAATCTTTCAGGTCATAGGTTGCACGAAACCAAAACAAAAGGAATTGCTTGCTTAAAGGAATTACTCTGATTTTTCTTACTAAAATCTACGCTAAAAAAAAAAAATCGTTGCTTTTAAAAAAACTGCAAATAATTGTGCACGCTTGGATATAGTATTCTTATCTCTCTTTTTTATTTTAATTGCATTGTTGGTTGCTTGCATTGATAAAAAACCAAAACAAAATAAAATTTCATTTGTAGTTGCATTGTTAACTCATGTTTAATTTCAGTTTTGCATCATTTCATCTTGTTCTATTTTTCTAAGGGCGCTATCAAAATTCAAATAAGGTGGAAGATTTCATCATCCTTTCCTTGGCCCACAAATTGCATTTCATAGTAGAAAATTTAATTAAGTAATAAAGATTAGACTTTGGACTTAAGGATGTCATGAGCTCATTTAGGGCAAATTTGTTATTTTGACAAGTTGATTTCTTTTAAGAAACTATTTCTTAGTGTCTAAGGCAACGATAGAGCAATAATTATTTTATTTATAATTATTATGGTGATTCATAAAATATTATTTTGGTTATTACTCTGAAGGTACTTAAACCTTCAGCTGCATTGCTATGGTGATTCGTGGTGCATTAATAAATCCAGTCCGTTACTTGGCTAAGAATTATTTCGTTGAATTAAGTCAAAGTGCCACGGTACAATTTTGGGTTAGGAACTATTAAGGACAGAAAATTTCTATTTAAGTCTTTGAATTCATTTAGTTGCATTAGTATCATGAATATATGAAAAAAACAAAAAAATCGAAAAACCAAAAAACTTTTCTTTTTACATATTTTTTTAGTAAAAAAAATCAAAAAAAAAACAAATATCCTTGTTTAAAGGAAAAAACCAATTTTTTTGGGTAAAAAAAAACAAAGAAGAAAAATTCTCTTCATTATCACTCTCTAATCCTTGTTTTTTCACCTATTTATCTCTTTAATCTTTTTTCTTTTGCATGAGTGCTTGGATTCGTGACACGTCAATGAACCATTTAACTCGAATAAACAATCTTTCCCCAATGGTGAACAAAATTCCACCTCATACTCTCCTGGACAAAATTTTCCTCGATCAAGTTTTTGTCCCTTCTTGCATAACATTACCCTCCCCATCGGGTAATTTCTTTGAAATCCATTCAAGTCACATTAACACACTCCCCAAATTTGGCAATTTTGGAAATGACGATTCTTACATCTTTTTAACAAAATTTGAACAAGTTTGTACAACTATAAAACTCCAAAAATTATCCAACGATGGAATAAAACTTAGGTTAATTTCATTTGCATTTACAATTACGTCGAAAAATGGTTGTATAGCTTGCCCTCAAATTCGATTAAAAAATGGGATGAATTTGTAAAAATTCTCTTAAAAACGTTTTACCCTTAAGAAAAAACAACAAAAATTCGAAATGAAATTATAAATTTTCATCAATTTGAGAGTGAACCTTTTGGAAAATATTTCGAAAGATTTAAGAAACATTTGATAAAATGTCCACGTCATAATTTCGAAAAATGGACTCTTTGCCAAATTTTATATAATGGAATTGAAAAATAGCTCTCGATCAATGCCCGAATCAATGTGCTAAGGGAACTTTTTAGCACAACATCACGATGCCGCTTGGAAATTTCTTGAAAACCTGGTCAAAAAATCATCTCAGTGGGAACAATCTAACGAGAAATCAATCTATTGAAGATCGAGCGCACAATCGATAGGATCATCATTAGCCTTAAAAGAGAAAATCGATGTGATGACAACAAATTTGATAACGTTCTTTCATCTAATCAAATGAACTAAGCTTCTCAAATATCATGTTATAAATGTAATGGTCCAAATCACATTTTCGATCAATGTCCTCACCCTTTAGAACAAATCATCACTTTTAACAAAATTAGAAACGATCCGTTCTCTCCAACGTACAATCCTGGTTGGAGAAATCATCCTGACTCCGCTTGGAACCAAAACAATTCAAAAACGAATTTGGTTCGATCATCTTTTCAAGCATTTCTGAACAATGCTTCAAATCCTCCTTTTCAACCAAATCAATTTCAACAAAATTTTGCACCATCTTCTCAAAGCCAAGCACAACAATCTTTCATTCCTCAAGACGACAAACGCCTAGTGTAATCAAGACAATATCACCTCTAACAAATTTGAAGCAGACTACTATGACTATGTAAGTCCAGCCTCGACATCCGCCTAACAATCAATGTTCAACATTGGGATTCAACCCAAGCTAATGAACGTACGACTGTTTATGGAGCTTCTGTTTCAAGCACAGTCCCGAGAGTATCCTTTCCTCTATACGCAAGCGTATACTCTTCATGAGTCCTATGGTTGGATATAATTTTGCATTCCAACCTATTCCAATGACTTATGTCATTTAATTCATTAATTTATACATTAAATTATAATAATCCACATCCATCATAAAATGCATACTAAGGCTACTTATAAACACATGTATGATATTTATATGTTCTCATTCTTTCATTCCTTTCTTCCATTTCCTCTGTAGTTCTTACAGTTGATCCTAGGTCTCATTTTATTGTGCGTATAACTTCTCTTTTTCAATAGCATTTACGACTTCCTTTATTGATTATCTTTTTATTTATTAGTTCCAACTTCAATTTCTATTCCCATTTCGTTCTTTACCTCCTTTTCCTTGCCTATTCCTCAAACTTCCTTTTCCATTTCTTTCCATTTATTTGGTATTTATATTTCAGTCATATCTTAATGATCAACTTTTGGGATTTACTATATTTTAATATATTGGAACTAAACTTCTACTCAATATATGTTAACATAGTAAATTTCCATATCTCATCAAAAGAGGAGAGGTTTATGCGGTGTTTGTAATTACAAGGAACTGCCTTCTTAATTTCCTCTGAAATAGGTAGTACAAAACACAGAAATTTCCCTTTTTTGTACACCTCTTTCGTTTTATTTTAATATATGCATTACTTATTATCCTAAACATCACAGTTTTGTCTGTTTTAAACTTGATAATATGCGGAAATCTACTTGTAACAATCCAATTTCCAATGCATTAAAGTACACAAAAACCCCACATGTCAAAATAAAATTTCATTTCAACTTAATTCATAATTGTCAAATAAAAGCAAGTTCCTAATCATTACACACTTAATGAATTAAATCTAATCATTATGCAATTACAAAATTAAATATAATCATTACGTAATTTCAATATCATTTTCATATAAATTTCCAAACTAGTTTTCATAACCGGAAAGTATCGATTCATCAATATAAATTACATTGGTAGGTTTAACATCATCCAGTTTCCATGTTTATGAATCTGTTTGCAAATTAAATTATATTTCTCAAACATGTAGGAATAGATTTGCAATGATATAATCTAATATTATATAGAAACATTTAATATTTTCGCCCACCTTTTATTAGCGCTCCCAAATCTCTAGATCTAATCCAGATTTAAACTCTATTATCTACATTCTCCATTTTGACTCCCTATTCAGATTCATAGAAAACATTTATACAAATCTAGTAGAATTTGGATTAGAGAAAAGAGATTTAGATTTAATTTATTAATTAGAATCAGATCTATAGCTTACATCCGATGTATTGTTTGAACCTATTGTCTATTTTCTATCATCTCCTATTCCTTCTCCAAAATGTATACATGCAATTAAATCTATTTCTATGTATTTAGAATCTTGAAGGAGAAAAGAAAATGCCAGATCTTCCGTGCTCATTAGGAAATTATGAGTTGGAAGTGAAGCCTTAGGTCCTAATTTATAGAGGTTCAAATCAGCTTTAGCATAGGATCGAGCTATATTAAATCTAGGCCATATGGCAAAAAATTATCGCTGCACAAACTAGATCACTGTCCGACCATGACCCTGCCTAGATCGACTGCTTATGGTCGACCTGAGCACTTCTTAGGTCAACCCATGTACTATCGATTCATGTAATTCCTTAACATTAGTTGATCTATTGATTTACTTCCCTCTTTAAACTATTAACGTTATCTTATACCCTAATTAGAATACTTACCGATAACGTAACAGTTAATTTTAAAGTGTTTAATTAACATTAATTTATTTCAAATTATTTCCTTGATTACATATATATTTGTTTTCGACTCTAAAAGTTCAAACGTTTATAACTTTCCATTTGAACCCCGATCGGAAAATATTATGTATGAAAATTGATCAGAAAATCACCATGAATCCGATGGTATAAGTTTCGTAGCCAAATTATGACATTTGCAAAAGTTCTATTTTTCACCATTTACTATTCATTAATAAATTTCTTTTTAATTAATTAACAAAAAAACTCGGGGTGGTACGCTGCTGTTTGTATGTGGTATTATGGTGAGCGACGTTGGTGCTAGATATACGAAGGAGACATGGTTCCTAATGATCCTCACCCTCATGAACCTTTTCTCAGTGTATTTCATGGCTTTATTACCGCTTGCCATGGAAAATGATTGGTCGAAATCGAGTTATTTCATTATTTCAAACTTGGATTATCTCCAGTTTTGGCGTAGATACTACACTCCACCACCGTTAGTGTATTTTACACATAAAGCAGCTGCTGATTTAGTTGGACCATCCGCTATCCATCACGGTGTTGCACTCCCTTTGCAGGACTTATCTTATTCCACTCAGAGGTATGTTGTTCCACAACCTAAGATTCCATGTGGAGGGCATAGATGGCCTGTTGCTATACCTACTTCATCCGGCCAGGATTAGATTGTTGACATACCACGTTTGTCGATTACTGATTATCCAGATCCAACATCGTTTCTATACAAGGATTTATTTCAGATACCGGTTGATCTTAGGAATGTTACATATGAAGAGCATAGACACACTATAGAGGAGTAGGAGCAGAGAGTTCTAAATTTGATGAGACATGTTTAGGATTTGACTGTTGAGGATGAGGCCAGATACCACCATCGACCTACACATATTCATCGCCTATATACGATAGTTGATATGGGTGATGTTTATGATTTCATGCATGCCAGAGTTAGTAGGATTGACCCTGATAGCGAGATTCCATACTACTACGACGACGGCAATGTGGATGATTATAAGGATGTTGATTAGTTGATTTGTTAGTTTGTTTCATTTATGCACTTGTATTTGAGGACTGTTTCCTTTGTTCCATGCATTGGACAATATTGTTGATGTATTTTTACTGGACTATGTTGTATTGTACTGTACTCTGTTGTGCACTTGTTTTGGATTATATCATATGTTATTCTTGTTGTATTCTGGTTGATATTTCATGTGTATCTATTTTGGATTATATTCTATCATTTTTCTTTAACTGATATTACAGTACTGCAATTTAAGTTGTATGTTTTCTACAAATACCATACTCCCAAAATATAGAAAAAAGCTAAGTGGATGGAATGAGCAATATAAATATATAACAATGTACTTCAAACTTTAATAAATATCCCAGTGGATTAGACATGGTCTAGTAAATATCTACATACTCCAATAAATATCTTAGTGGGCGGGACAAGCTATAGTAAATATCTACATATAGTACAAAAAATAATAAATATATTAGTGGATAGGACAAGGTATAGCAAATTTCTGACCATATAGTATAAAATTCAATAAAAATCTGAGTGGGTAGGACAAGCTATAGTAAATATCTAAACATATAGTACAAACTTCAATAAATATCTAAGTAGATTTTGAGATATGTATACAGCTCTAAGATCTTATATATAGATGTTGTTTTTGATACTCAAAATGCACAACAATATAAACATGAATCCAATAAAAACGTTATTTTGCTTCTCTTCCTCCTCCCCCTCTTCGTCAACTTCGAGTGATAGTCATATACATGAAAACTGTCAACAACAAGCAATAGTGTCTAAGAAACTAGAGCTTATTAAGTTACATGACATGGAGGAACCTACCAAACAAAGTGGGAGTCTTTTCGAGCATAAAGATAATCGACAAAAAATATATCAATCAGGGCATGATCGGATAATAAAGATCACTTTAACGACGATCCATGTTTGGTTATGTTCAAATTATGGTATATAATGTCCAGAAATATCTTCGAGCGAGTTATAACAAGGTTGGGGGAGACAAACATATATTTAACACAGAGAAATAATACGTGTGGTCAATTAGGTCTTTTGCCACATCAAAAAATGACAAGTTCCTTATGAATGTTAATGTATAAGGAAAGCGCTGTGTAACGATCTGTGTTTTGCAATTGGAGGATCGTAAAATATTTTTATTTTATTCATACGAGGTTCTATCGCTCTAAAATTTTAGAAAGTAACTCTTAGGGACATTTTCGAAACCTTCGATTTTTACCAAATTTCCAAGTGACCATTTTGACCCTAAAAATTTTGTTTGGACTCTAACTTTTGATAAGAGCCTAATTAGGGTCTCAAACCACTTCCATTCCTTCAGGACAATGGTTTCTCATTTCATAAAGTGGTCATAATAGAAAAACGGACTTATCATTTGAAAGTTATAGTTGTTTTAAGTTTTGGCTGCTGCTGGCCAGTTTTAGTGGGTAATTAACTAAGCCCGTGCTTAGGCCCACTAACCCACTTCAAAATTTGTACTATGGAAAGGCTATAGAAACTGATCTAGGTCATTTACATCTTCCCCAAAATAGTTCTAAACCTCCATTAACCCTAATTTCCTCAAAAATCACATCTTTTCCTTACTAATCTTAGCCAAATCATTGATTAGAGGGTGATTAGTTTATAGAATTTAGATATTATCATTTTTGCTGATTTGAATCCTTGTCCTTTACTGTCTACTTTAGATCTAAGGGGACAGAAAGGTATTTTGGGTATTTGTTAAGTGGTTCTTGACCTCTCACTCTACTTTGCACGTTTATATAGTTAAAAATGATGTTTTTGACCTTAAAATGTTTTCTAAACTTAACCACACTTCTTATATGACCAGGGACAAATTTTAAAGGTTTAAAATGATTTTTAAATGGTTCTGCAATCCCTTTTATTCATATCCATATGCTGGTGTAAAAGATCTAGATTGAGATTTACTTTGTTACTACAATCTTATGTATTGCATGTGTGAATGGATGCTAACTTATGTTATTTCATGTTTGTATGTTGTGTTTTGATGTTGTTTGCTACTGTTTTAGATACAAAGGAAATTGGTTGGAAAAGTGGACGAATCAAAGGAAAAGATGGTCGAAATTGGATGAAACTTGGAGGGTAGGCACTGGAGCATCGGAAGAGTTTGGAGTTCAAGTTGCATTGAAAAATTCGCTAAGCAAACAAGTCGGTACCGGCTTATTCATGTCGGTACCGAGTTGCTTGTATTAGCAAGACAAGTCGACGATTTTGGGGGATCTCCAAAGCATAGTTAGTGGAGGTGAACCATGGCAAAATATAGAAGTTTGGCTAAGTGTTGGAAATTCTATCGACTTGTTTCTAGAATTGAAGATGAAGACTTTGGAATGGGATTGAGCTATTTTAATGGATAGGTCAGGGTCTAATGCATATGGGGATGGAAGCACTAGAAGCAGAGAAGAAGACTTAATCAAATTTGATGGTAACATCCTCCATTTTGAGGTCCGAAACTAACCGCTACAGATGCTGCAGTCGTCTATAGTCATTAATTTCTGGTGACAAAATGCAGTAATAATAATGATATCCATAATATGAGAAGCACAAGAATTAGAAATATTTCAAGTACAATTTCAAAAAAAATTTTCACATTACATTTCAAATCAGCATCAGTACATAATCCCACAACGTTTCCCAAGTTCAGATAAATATAATTATTACAAAATACGTCAAGAGCGACATATGAAGATGCCTCATTAGATGATCAGAGTTACTAAATAGACAGCTATAACATCTGCCTTTACATAAAACATTTAGTCACAACGGAATAGATAAATAAATAATCTCCTACATAGCCAATCTTTGCCTCTTGCACATCATCGAAAGCTTTATTCGCCCAAACCTAATAAACCTGAATACCTAAACTCTCAACTTACTCAAATTAAATTTTGAGCACCTGATAGTTTAAGAGGGAATTAATTTAAAGGACAAAAATTTGTATATTTTTAGCCTCAAGGACACGACCTCAATATTTTAACCATAAGGACAAACATTCTCCTAAAAATTATTCATAAGGACAAACATTCTTCCAAAATTATTCATAAGAACAAACATTCTTCCTAAACTGCTACCAACTAAAAACTGCTACCGATTACTACAAACCGATACCTAAAAACTGCTATCAATAACTAAAAACTAATACCTAAAAAAAGTTGTCATTTAGGCTAAAATACTGAAGGTCTGTCCTTGAGGCTAAAACGTTGAGAAATTTTGTCCTTGACAATAATTTCCTGAAAACATAAACTTCGAGTCGGACAAAAGGCCTGGTCTGGATAATAATATGACATCTCATTTTATTAATACTAAGTGAGACCACGCCACATAGTGGAGCGAGTTTTCCCCTCACTAGTATCCTTTAAAAGCATATCTTTTGCAATCAAAATCCTACAACCAGACTGGTTGTCACAAATAATATAACAATAACATCTATCCATGCAAAATAGGTAATCAGTGAACTATCTATCCCAACATCATAGTTTTATCAAGCTGACTATAAACCAATGGATGACTCGGGCCTACCAGACATAATAAATGTTCTAACTTCTATTAGAGAAAAAGTAGATGGTCTGTCCGTGACTTACTACTTCTAGGGTCAACTGATCCTATTGGTTTTGCGGGCTCACCAATAACCTATCTCTACTCTGTGTATTCTCTTCTTCGTGTAACCTTCTTTTAGTCTTACCCATGACAAAGCCCTATACACTGGAATCTTGGACTTATATTAGCTAGAGGCTACTAGCTAAAGTATAGATCGTGGCCCCACACAAGTACCATCTAGTTTTCAAATCCCTATTTATTCTTTTAGTAAAATTCTAGGTTAACTACCCTATCCATATTTCCTTGAAATTTTTTTTTGTAAATAATTTAACCCTTGAAGTTATTCATAAAACGAAAAGAACATTAGTTCTTAACTTTACTTAAAATACTTTTGCCATGTATGCTTTACAAAACATTGTTGACGAAACTCGAAGTCATTAGAGTTTTTGACCCTCTCAAAACTTAGGCTACAAGGCCAAAACTATGTAAAACCTTAACAATAATAAAACTCGGTGACACCATCGCCATTAAAGATCTTGGCCCATTCTAAAGCATGTCGAAGTGTTTTATTTGAAAATATTTGGGGATGATTTCTAAGTTATTACTTCATAAGCCATAGTGTTAAAACTATAAAAATTGAATTTCGATAGCACAAAAAACATTGGCCCCAAGGCCTCATCAAGGGTATAAAATTTAGTAACATGGATATCTAAGACATTGGCATATTTAAAACATTATTGATTAAGCTCGATGACTATTTAAAAAGCCGCATAGAATAAGCTCGATGACTACTTAAAAAGTGTCAAGGGTTAGGCTAGATGACAAGTTAAATGCGGCATAGAATAGGCTCGACGACCATCTGGGCCGGTGAGGCAAAAATATTGAATTGTATATGCAGAAGCATGCTTTGTAGTATAAAATGCGGCATTATGCGCATCGAAATGCCCACGTCGAAGACTATCTCTCTATCTTTGTTACTATAACCACAATGAGGTTTAAAGCTAATCCATTTTATGCCAAACTGGTTGACACCATATGCATTGCTTTGTTCTGCATCGATGATAGTATGTTGTGGCGAGATATGGCTCAACGTGGCCTATGTCATCATGGTAAGATGGTAACTAATCTTGAAAAATTCGATATTACTATAATAGTTGTTTTCATTTCACCAAACTTATATAATTTGTCAAAATCTCATTGGCTATCAAAACTTTATCAAATTTCTTAGCTGAAAAACTATCGCATGCCATAATTTTAAATGCTAAACATTTTTACAATTTAACCCTTATTATAAACATTTCAATTAAACAAATAAGCCCTTTAGACTCAAACAATTTGTTTGTCATTCCTAAACTCTTAGGAAAATCCCCAAAAATTATAATAATTCAGTATAACTATTTTCTTCCACATGTAAAAATTTCAGGGTCGAAAACTTTATTCAATTATTTTAAATAATTAAACCCGAAATTCACCAATTTCTCCACTTAGAAAAATCATATAAAATCCATAATTGCTTTAAAAATTATGAAATTAAAAAATCACTTCTAAAATGATATTTCTAACATCTTATCAAATTCTCAAGTCATTTAGATATCATATGATAGGTTTTCCAACTCAACTATACCATTAAATTTCATATTTAAATTCCATAAAATCACCAGCAGGAAAATAATCATTTAGGCTACTAAAATATGGCATAATACTTGCAAAAGAAACGGGTTTACACTTAAAATTGAAACAAA
This sequence comes from Allium fistulosum, assembly GCA_030737815.1. Lineage (NCBI taxonomy): Eukaryota > Viridiplantae > Streptophyta > Magnoliopsida > Asparagales > Amaryllidaceae > Allium > Allium fistulosum. Next base: position 415,180,506 of record CM060906.1, read on the forward strand.
TCAAAAACATGAGATGTATATTCATTATTCACCTTGATTTGGATTAAGAAGATTGAGATTTGTTTTGAATTGATTACTTCTAGCTTCCAACTTGCTTTCCTTAGCTTTTCCTCTTGATTTCTTCTAGCTATGGCCGGCCTCTCTCTATATTTAGTTTGTATGTGTGTAAAATGAATGAAGGAGATGAAGATAGAAGGGTTTAAGGGGTAGGAATGAAGGTTATTCCCATTTTTCCCTTATCATTTTCCTCCTTCTTATCCTAACCTTTTATTTCTCTAATTGGTTTATTATCTAAGGCACGACCTAAACTTAGTTTCAAAATTTCAATTTTCTTATCTCTTTACATTATTTTATTTAGTTTATCTAATTAAATATTCTAAATAATGTTAGTCAAAATTAGGGCCATTACAGACTCCCTTCCTTAAAGAATTTCGTCCTCAAAATTACGATAAGGTACATACATCAATCAAACATAAAGGTAAAACATGCCATCAAACAAGTCAGGATAAATGTCTATAATCCTACTCTCTTTTTCCCAAGTACAGACTCTCTGGTCATCACTCCACTAGACCTTTACTAATTAGTCTGTCTTGTTCCTTAACTTCTTCTAGTCCTTAGCCACTATACGAATTGGCTGTCTAACTATAGTCATGTTCGGTTCCACTACTAGGTCTTCTAACTTTATCAGAGTAATAGTCGTCTCTGGATATTGAACACACTTCCTTAGATGAGAAATAAGGAAAACATTATGGACTCCTGCCAAACTATCCAGTAACTCTATCCTATAAGCAAGTTTCCCGATCCTTTCTATGATAGGAAATGGTCCAAAAAATCTAGATGCCAATTTCCCTAACTTCCCAAAACTTATTACACCCTTTATCGGTGATACCTTGACCAAAACATGATCTCCAACCGAGAACTCTAAGTCTTTTAGTCTCTTATCTGCATAACTTTTCTGCCTTGACCGAGCTTCCTTAATTCTAGCCCGAATTAACTCAATCTTTTCTGCGGCTTCTCTTACTAAATCTGGACCGAGGACTAATTTTTCTCCGGTCTCTTACCAACATACGGGAGATTTACACGAGTTTCCGTACATAGCTTCAAACTGTACCATCCCTATACTAGTCTGATAACTATTGTTACACTAAAACTCGACTAGGTGCAAATTGTGACGATCGAGATTTTCGACCTCCGAAAATCGACATCAATACGTCCACTGTATTACATGCCGAGCAATCGAATGCCAGAAATACCAGATCGTTAGGGAGGAGAAGAAAGATGTAGAAGAAGAATATAGAAACAACAACACAGAATCTCACAGTCGCAGCGGAACTATATATAATAGATATAACATGTCTATACACAAAAAACTATAACTGTTATTTATACATTACATCATCAGAGTACAATACATCAATAACACAATATTGGACAGTTATAATAACTTGTCCTCACAAAAGCTGAATATACAGCCCACAATACACAGCGGAATATAAACTAGATATGTGAATACTTCTTCGTCATCCAGCTCGTCTCCTGAGTTCCATAGCATCATATCTTGTATCTGTAATACACGATCTGACCCGAGCATTATAATAAAATAACACCCGAGTCTGTCTGGAAAACCAGCGTGAAAAAATACACTCAATTTGAATTATTAAAGTTTTCAAAATCCTTTGAAAATCAAAGGTATCTCGTAAGACCACACCACAAATAAACACGACGGGTTTTTACCTTACGATAACCAAAACATTTCATATCAAATTCTCTGATATTATAATAGTGTCTAAGTACAAATACTTATTCAAATAGCTGAAATTGTTACATTAATTAAATTCCAACATACTAGGCTCTACAAACAAAACCATAAAAGCACGTATTGGAGAATGGATTCCATACAAATGACTAGGCACTGGGGTACCACCTGTCACAGTAGACGTCTAGAAACAGCGTACCGAGGACCACGTCGGGATTCCCTGCAACACAAGACCGAACTATCCCTAACCTGGATAGACCGAATATGATATCACCACGGGGGTTCCCACCTTCTTTCAAGCTCCTTCCATACATCGTAGCAATAAAATAATATCCGAGGGTATCTAGAAAGGTGATAAACATACCCTACTTGGGTGCAACCCACTTAGCCTTACTGCATCTCCCCTGATTTTCAGTCATTCCCGGTTGATGAGGCTAGAGGCTACGATTACCTTTTTAAGGAATTTTCACTTAGAATGCTCATTGTCCTCCGATGACAATGTGCTGATAGCATTCATCCATACAAGTCTGTTCTGGGTTCGAACCGAAGGCACTATTCCTACTACATCATTTTGGAATAATCCTCAAGATTAGTAGCGATTAGCCCTTGCACTTCATTGCTCCATCTTCGACTCCATGCTCTTGTTTTCACTACGAAAACGTACTCGTCGGATCGAAGTGGTATTCAGATAACTTATCTGATTCCAGTCTCTTCGAAACAACGTTCGATGTTTCCGGTAAACTCAACCCCGGTTCTCTAGGAAATAAACAGATGAAAATAAGATCGGAGATCACATCCTAACCGTTCGTGGACGGATTTCCTTATCAACGTCCTAGAAGAACGAAACTAGTTTATACGTACATTATAGCACCTCGAACGGTAACTGTACCATATAATCCTCGTATTTCTCCTAGATATTCCTAAAGTAATATTTTTGGTCCAGATTTGATAGTCGGTTATTTAAATATCAAATAAACAATCAAACAATCACATATTCTATTTTCCACTGAAAAACACTACGTCTTATTCGATATAAATTTCAGTCACTTAAATCTCTTTATCCAAAATATATACTTTTCTTACCGAATTTAGTATATTCACAAAATATTCTTTTCAAAGATATTTAGAAACCTTTAATATAATTTTGAAAAGTACTACTGCGGTATCAAATCATGGATTCAGGCTCAATGGTTACATCTCCATCCCAGAGAAATCCAAGACTTAACTATAGGCACTCACTACCTCCGATTACGCCATGCGAGTATACCATTACTTCCCGAAACTTTATTTATTAATTTTCAAAATAATACTTATGAAATTTCTATAATAATTTTTTCAAGTTAAACCTTAGGCAAATACTCTTTAAAATAAAAGTCATAATATAATATTGTATATTAAATAATATATCCCTTTAAAATAATAATACTGATTAATATTTAAATAATAATTAACTCACAATAAACTAACTTAATTAATGTTTAAATATACTTTAAACAATTTAAAAACAACTGAATAATTAATTTTCTGAAATAGGTAGTACAAAACACAGAAATTTCCCTTTTTGTACACCTCTTTCGTTTTATTTTAATATATGCATTACTTATTATCCTAAACATCACAGTTTTGTCTGTTTTAAACTTGATAATATGCGGAAATCTACTTGTAACAATCCAATTTCCAATGCATTAAAGTACACAAAAACCCCACATGTCAAAATAAAATTTCATTTCAACTTAATTCATAATTGTCAAATAAAAGCAAGTTCCTAATCATTACACACTTAATGAATTAAATCTAATCATTATGCAATTACAAAATTAAATATAATCATTACGTAATTTCAATATCATTTTCATATAAATTTCCAAACTAGTTTTCATAATCGGAAAGTATCGATTCATCAATATAAATTACATTGGTAGGTTTAACATCATCCAGTTTCCATGTTTATGAATCTGTTTGCAAATTAAATTATATTTCTCAAACATGTAGGAATAGATTTGCAATGATATAATCTAATATTATATAGAAACATTTAATATTTTCGCCCACCTTTTATTAGCGCTCCCAAATCTCTAGATCTAATCCAGATTTAAACTCTATTATCTACATTCTCCATTTTGACTCCCTATTCAGATTCAAAGAGAACATTTATACAAATCTAGTAGAATTTGGATTAGAGAAAAGAGATTTAGATTTAATTTATTAATTAGAATCAGATCTATAGCTTACATCCGATGTATTGTTTGAACCTATTGTCTATTTTCTATCATCTCCTATTCCTTCTCCAAAATGTATATATGTAATTAAATCTATTTCTATGTATTTAGAATCTTGAAGGAGAAAAGAAAATGCCAGAGTTTCCGTGCTTATTAGAAAATTATGAGTTGGAAGTGAAGCCTTAGATCCTAATTTATAGAGGTTCAAATCAGCTTTAGCATAGGATTGAGCTATATTAAATCTAGGCCATATGGCTAAAAATTATCGCTGCACAAACTAGATCACTGTTCGACCATGACCCTGCCTAGATCAACTGCTCAAGGTCGACCTGAGCACTTCCTAGGTCAACCCATGTACTATCGATTCATGTAATTCCTTAACATTAGTTGATCTATTGATTTACTTCCTCTTTAAACTATTAACGTTATCTTATACCCTAATTAGAATACTTACCGATAAAGTAACAGTTAATTTTAACAGCGTTTAATTAACATTAATTTATTTGAAATTATTTCCTTAATTACATATATATTTGTTTTCAACTCTAAAAATTCAAACGTTAATAACTTTCCATTTGAACCCCGATCAGAAAACATTATGTATGAAAATTGATCAGAAAATCACCACGAATCCAATGGTATAAGTTTCGTAGCCAAATTATGATATTTGCAAAAATTCTATTTTTCACCATTCACTATTCATTAATAAATTTCTTTTTAATTAATTAACAAAAAAACTCGGGGTGTTACGCTGCTGTTTGCATGTGGTATTATGGTGAGCGACGTTAGTGCTAGATATACGGAGGAGACATGGTTCCTAATGATCCTCGCCCTCACGAACCTTTTCTCAGAGTGTATTTCATGGCCTTATAACCGCTTGCCATGGAAAATGATTGGTCGAAATCGAGTTATTTCATTATTTCCAACTTGGATTATCTCCAGTTTTGGCGTAGATACTACACTCCACCACCGTTAGTGTATTTTACACATAGAGCGGCTGCTGATTTAGTTGGACCATCCGCTATCCATCACGGTGTTGCACCCCCTATTTGCAGGACTTATCTTAGTCCACTCAGAGGTATGTTGTTCCACAACCTAAGATTCCATGTGGAGGGCAAAGATGGTCTGTTGCTATACCTACTTCATCCGACCAGGATTAGTATGTTGACATACCACGTTTGTCGATTACTGATTATCCAGATCCAACATCGTTTCTATACAAGGATTTATTTCAGATACCGGTTGGACTTAGGAATATTACATATGAAGAGCATAGACACACTATAGAGGAGTACGAGCAGAGAGTTCTAAATTTGATGAGACATGTTTAGGATTTAACTGTTGAGGATGAGGCCAGATACCACCATCGACCTAGACATATTCATCGCCTAGATACGATAGTTGATATGGGTGATGTTTATGATTTCATGCATGCCAGAAACGTGAACACGTCTTCGCCATCCAGCTCGTCTCTTGAGCTCCATAGCATCCTATCCTGTATCTGTAATACTCGATCTGACCCGAGCATTATAATAAAATAACACCCGAGTCTGTTTGGAAAACCAGCATGAGAAAATACACTCAATTTGAATTAATAAAATTTTCAAAATCCTTTGAAAATCAAATGTATCTCGTAAGACCACGCCACAAATAAACACGATGGGTTTTTACCTTACGATAACCAAAACATTTCATATCAAATCCTCTGATATTATAATAGTGTCTAAGTACAAATACTTATTCAAATAGTTGAAAGTGTTACATTAATTAAATTCCAACATACTAGGCTCTACAAACAAAACCTTAAAAGCACGTATTGGAAAATGGATTCCATACGAATGACTAGGCACTGGGGTACCACCTGTCATAATACACGTCTAGAAACAACGTATCGAGGACCACGTCGGGATCCCCTGCAACACAAGACCGGACTATCCCTAAGATGGATAGACCGAATATGTTATCACACTGGGTGTTCCCACCCTCTTTCGAGCTCCTTCCATACATCGTAGTAATAAAATAATATCCGAGGGTACCTAGAAAGGTGATAAACATACCCTACTTGGGTGCGACCCACTTAGCCTTGCTGCACCTCCCCTAATTTTCAGTCATTCCCAGTTGATGAGGCTAGAGGCTACGATTACCTTTTTAAGGAATTTTCACTTAGAATGCTCATTGTCCTCCGATGAAAATGTGCTCATAGCATTCATCCATACTAGTCCGTTCTGGGTTTGAACGGAACCGAAGGCACTATTCCTACTATATACATTTTGGAATAATCCTCAAGATTAGTAGCGATTATCCCTTGCACTTCACTGCTCCATCTTTGACTCCATGCTCTTATTTTCACTGCGAAAACGTACTCGTTGGATCGAAGTGGTTTTCGGATAACTTATTCGATTCCGGTCTCTTTGAAACAACGTTCGATATTTCCGGTAAACTCAACCCCGGTTCTCTAGGAAATAAAAAGATGAAAATAAGATCGGAGATCACTACCTAACTATTCATGGATGGATTTCCTTATCAACGTCCTAGATTGCTGAGTTGGCACCTATCATTTTGGTAGAACGAGTCAATTTCGAGCACAACAGCTATGAGATATTACATGCGAGATTTTAGGCCTCCTGCCTCTATAAATAGGAAGGTAAGGCTCACTTTTGGGGATCTTTTGGGCTTTAGTACCATTGTTCCTTATATTCTTGTAACTCTAAAATTCTAAGTGTTGGAGTTGTATCGACCCCCAAGAACTTCTGCCACCAAGTCAAAAATAAAAATAAAATATTAAAGTGGACGTAGGCCTAGCTTTACCAAACCACTATAAATGGTTGTGTCTCATTTATTCCTTATTTTCATTTACTATTTCTTTATTTAATCTCTACTACATATAACTTTTGGGTGTTTGTACCATTTTTGATTCAAACATTTTGGTGATTCCCTATATCCAAGAGATAAATCCAATATCTTTATCTTCTAATTATACAACTCAGATTTGCAATGGTCTATATAAAGCTTTCTTCCATGGCCCCATTATGAAGAGATCGTTCTACCAATTCCAGAGTTACTACTGAAATTAGGAATCAAATTCCTTAAACAGGAGTTGTTCAGCCAACTCAACCCAAGGTCCAAGCTCCTACTGATGTTGTGACCAGAGTGGAGATGGATATAATGACGAAGCAGATGGAAGACAGATTCTAAGCTAGCCAATAAGAGATGAACAACACGATCCAATAGAGCTTGAGGCTATTGAATGAGTGGACTCAATATAGCCACAGATAGAGTTGAAGGGATTCCATCTTAGAGTCAAACAGTTCTTCTTCATCCGAGCAAAGACGAAGGGAAAGAAGACAGAAGAAAACTTAGTATGCTGTTGGAATTTATGCACAAGGAAGAGGATGAGCCCTAGGCTCGAGTTTAGAGATCGATATCGAACCCCACTTGGGACTCGGTACTGGCTCCCAATATGGTGGGTCCAGGGCCCATCTCTGGAAGGCGGAGTGGATGTCAACCATGGACATGCTGTTGAAGGTCTGAACCTGGAAAATCACAATATTACTGATGGTGGTACTCACGGGAATCAAACAGGAGGAATGCTGGACGAATGGGTCCCCCGACATTTGGGAACCTAGCTATGGAGCACCTTCCTAAGAGCGTTCATCGGGCCGAACACTTAGGGCAGGACCCGATCACCACCGTTTAGTCGAACCTATTGATATAGATAATCTAGAAGATATGTTTAGGAGGTTAGTTAGTGAAAACAGGACCAGAACTAATGACGATTGGGGAACTTATGTTAGTCGAAACCCGTTCACAGAGGACATACTTCATGCAAAATACTCCAGGAGATTCAACATGCCAACGATGTCATTGTATGGAGGAATGATGGATCCTAGGCAACACTTATTAAGATATAAATGGTATATGGATTCGGTTAACGCTTCGAATGCCGTGAAGTGCCATTGTTTCCCAATTTTCTTAGAAAGGGTGGCTACGATATGGTTCACTCACTTCCGTCGAGATCCATATCATCTTTTGCTGAATTGTCATAGATTTTCATAGAGCAATTCCATTTGTATACCTCACGTCCAAAGCATGTGATGTCATTGTCTAATGTAAATTAAGCTGAAAGAGAGTGGTTGAGGGACTATTTAAACCGATTCCATACGGCTGCAAGGAAAACAACTTGTAACACCTCAAATTCTTGTTAACATCATTTAAGAGATTTAGTTAGTTAAACTAAACAAAATAATGTGTTGATTAGGAGATGAGATTTGATTTTAATTAAGGTAGTCGTGCCTTTTTAAACAAATAAATTAAAAAAAAGGTTTTAAATGAATTAGAGGAGGGGTATTATGGGAAAGAGGCCATTCCTATATCTCCTTCCTTAGGCAGTGTATTATGTACACATTCACTCCATTACATAATTTTTAAAATCAAAGCCGGTCACCATTAACAAGGAAAGAAGAAGAGGAAACTAAGGAAAAGCTTAGGGATAGTTCGCTGAGCAGTTCACCGTAGGTTGCAGCGGCAGTGTTTGCTAAGAAGCCGGATGGAACGTTGAGGCTATGTATCGATCATCGAAAGTTGAATGAGAGGACGATAAAGAATCCATATCCATTGCCTATGATTGACGATTTGTTCGACCAGCTAAGTGGAGCAAAGGTATTTTCTTAGTTAGATTTGGCAACAGGTTTCCATCGGCTCTGGGTAGTAGAGGATAGTATACCTTTGACGGTGTTCAGGACCAAATATGGGTCGTACGAATGGTTAGTTATGCCGTCTGGACTGACGAATGCTCCCGCTTTCTTTGTGGATTTGATGAACCGGATTTTTTGAGAGCACTTGGATAGGTTCATGCTGGTTTTCATAGATGATATCTTGATTTAATCTAAGGATGACAGAGAGCATGAAGTTTATCTTAGAGTGGTACTTGAGATGCTGAGGCAGCATCAGCTGAAAGCGAAGTTTTCGAAGTGTCACTTCTAGAAGAAGGAGGTGAAGTTTCTTGGTCATGTGGTCTCAGAAGAAGGGTTGTCAATGGATCCGACTAAGATCGAGGCAGTGAATAGTTGGAAGAGACCCGAGACTGTAACCGAGATTAAGAGTTTCCTTGGGTTGGCTGGTTATTATCGGAGGTTCATTAAGGATTTCTTGTGGATAGCAAGACCTATGACCAGGCTGACGAGGAAGGATGTGAAGTTTGTTTGGACCGATAAGTGTGAGGAAGCATTCCAGAGTTTGAAACACTTATTGACCCATGCACTTGTGTTGGTTGTTCCAGAAGTGAATCGGGATTTGGTAGTCTATACCGATGCATGTGGAACATGATTAAGAGCTATGCTAATGTAGAGAGGTAAAGTGATTGCCTATGCTTCTCGACAGCTTAGACCGCATGAGGTCAGATATCCGACGAATGATTTAGAATTGGCTGCGGTGATTTTTGCTTTAAAGGTGTGGATACATTACCTTTTAGGAGAAAGGTTTGAGTTGTATACAGATCATAAGTCGTTGAGTATTTGTTCACTCAGAAGGAGCTGAACATGAGGCAGCAGAGGTGGTTAGAGTTCTTAGCCGCTTATGATTTTGGGATTGAGTACACACTAGGGAAAGGCAACAAGGTTGCAGATGCACTTAGCAGGAAGCATCAAAATGCAGTGTTGGCAATGATAGCTGAGTGGAAAGACTTGGAAGCATTGGAAGGTTGTAGAGTGCAGTGGATATCCGAGGCTAGGTCTAGTGGTAATACAGTTGTATTGTCTTGTTTGGAAGTTCGACCAATGTTGATCGAACGGATTTCTTCTAAGCAGATAGAGGATCCAGTGTTAGCTGAGCGGATCAGGAAGCTAAAGGAAGGTACCAAGAGCGATGACTTGAAATATTTCAATCTTGACCAGAATGGGTGGTTGAGGAAGAAAGGAAGATTATGTGTTCCGAGTGTAGGAAACATAAGGAAGGAAGTCTTAGAGGAATGTCATCGTTCGAAGTTCACCATACATCCAGAGGTACCAAGATGTATCAGGATATGCAGAGGAGTTTCTTCTGGGAATGAATGAAGCGGGATATTTGTTTGTGTGTAAGGCAGTACTTGAATTGCCAACAGGCAAAGGCCGAACGCCAAAAGCCAAGTGGTTTGCTTCAGCCGTTAAATATTCCAATGTGGAAGTATGATTCTATTTCTGTGGACTTCATAGACAGGTTGCCTAGGTCAAACAGAGGTAATGAAAGTATATGGGTCATAATGGACAGATTGACCAAGAGTGCCCATTTCATTCCAGTTAAATCAACCAGGACGACACATGTTTTAACGAGGTTGTTCATGAAGAATGTGGTTAGGCATCATGGAGTTCCAGGCAGTATAGTTAGTGATAGAGACCCTTGTTCACTAGCGAGTTTTGGAAGAGTCTGTAGGAAGTTTTGGGAACCAAGCTTAGGATGAGTACCGTTTACCTTCCGCAGACAGATGGACAAACGGAAAGAGTTAACAAGAGCTTGGAATATTTGTTAAGAGCTTATGTTCTGGATTTCGGAGGATCATGGGAAGACCATCTGCATCTAGTTGAGTTTTCGTATAACAATAGTTATGAGACTAGTATTGGGATGGCACCGTTTGAAGCTTTGTATGGAAGGCCATGCAAATCTCCCGTTTGTTGGTTGGAGACAGGGGATAGGTTGATTCTTGGTCCAGATCGGGTTAGAAGAGCTGCAGAAAAGATTAAGGTCATTCGGGTTAGAATAAAGGAGGCTCAGTCTAGGCAAAAGAGTTATGAAGATGAGAGACAGAAAGATTTGGAGTTCTCAGTTGGGGACCAGGTTTTCGTCAAAGTATCACCGATGAAGGGTGTGCTTATATTTGGAAAGTCGGGGAAGTTATCTCCTAGGTTCATTGGACCTTTTCCTATTCTTGAGAGGATCGGGAAACTCGCTTATAGGCTTGAGTTACCAAGTAGTTTGGCAGGTGTCCATGATGTTTTTCATGTTTCTCATCTCAGAAGTTGTGTTAGAGACCCGGAGACTACTATTGCACCGACAGTGCTAGATGACTTAGTGGTAGAACCGGATTTGACCGTAGTGAGAAAGCCAGTTCGTATTGTTGCGAGAGATGAGAAGAGGCTTAGAACCAAGATGGCCAGATTAGTCAAAGTACAGTGGAGTGACGATGACAGAGACTATACCTGGGAGGTTGAGAGCAAGATTAGAGATACTTATCCTGATTTGTTTAATGGTATGTTTTACCTTCTTGTTTGTTTTGTGTACCTTATTGTAATTTCAAGGACGAAATTCTTTTAGGAGGGGAGTCTGTAACACCCCAGATTTTTGATAACATTATTTAGGAGATTTAGTTAGTTAAACTAAATAAAATAATTTGTTGATTAGGAGATTGAGATTGAGATTTGATTTTAATTAAGGTAGCCGTGCCTTTTTAAACAAATAATTAAAAGAAGGGTTTAAAATGAATTAGAGGAGGGATATTATGGGAAATAGGCTATTCCTATATCTCCTTCCTTAGGCCGTGTATTATGTACACATTCATTCCATTTCATAATTTTCAAAATCAAGGTCGACCACCATTAACAAGGAAAGAAGAAGAGGTAACTAAGGAAAAGCTTAGGGAAAAGAAAATTCAAATCAAAACTCATTCAAATCTCAAGCTCCTTAATCTCTAAAGAAAGGTGAATAATGTTTACATCTCCAAATTTTTATGGTTTCAGTTTAAGATTAAATCTGAATGATTTTGCAAAGATTTGCCATGTTTTTGAATGATAAAATAATTATATATACATGTTGATGATTTATGAATGTTCATATAGATTTTTATGACATGTTTTAAGATGAAAATCCTATTAAATGACATCCGTTAGCCTTGCGAATTTCTATGGTGATCTAAAATGATATTTTAGAGATGGGTTTCAATTTTCAGATTTTCCTGATGTGGAATTATTATGAATTTTCTAAGGAGTAAAATTGTATTTTGGATTATAAAATTATTTACAGGAAAATTAATTATTGTTTGGATCCAAAAATTTATATGTTGAAAAGAACGTATTAATTGATTTTCTAGAATTTTTCCAGAATTTTCTAAGATGATTTAATAGTTATATAGAATTATTTAAGACATGGGACTTAAATGTTTTATATAATTATAAAGGAGAAATGGGCGTTTTCAAAATTGTTTAAATTTCCAAATAAGGAAAGTCGGCAGCATTTTTGAATATAAAAATCTGGCAACCAATCAGATTTAGACAAATAAGGTAGGTTGGGTACAAAAGAACTATTTTAAAGTACGAATAAATAGGATTTTCACCATTTCAACTCTTTCGGCAAAAAGTTTCGCCTCTATTCCAAACATTCTGACAAAGTCGAAAGGTATCAAATCTTTCGACTAGGTCAATAATCAAGGCACATGGTATTAGGCAAATGGTACGTAGTGAATTGAAAGGAGTCGAAAGGTTTAGGGTCGAAAGGTTAGAGCTTTCGAAAGAGATGAAACTTAGTTTTGGTTTTAAAGAAAATACGCCTGCTAGCTTTCGACAAAGAGCTTTCGACAATGTCACATGGTTTAAAAGAAAAGGTTTTGATTGGGTTGTTTCTTGTTTTAATTGAAACCTTTCGACAAGGTCGAAAGGTAAAGCTTTCGACAAAGTCAAAAGGTATGAAACCTTTCGACTAAGTCGACAAGATCATAATTGCCGCTTCCTACCTTTCGATTCAGTTGCTTTCGGAGGGAAACCTTTGTTTTCTAAAACTTGCCGCCTCTCCATTACTTTCGAAGGGTTGTTTCCAACACCATCACTTCATTGTTTATAAAAAGGTTTTAAAAGGGTTACTTTTAAAAGTTTTCGAAGCAGTTACTTTCGACTCCAATGTTTTTCGGATCCTTTTTCTCAACTTGAAGGCATAACCCAAATGTTTTAAATTGAAACGTTTTATTAAAGCTTTCGAAGTAGTCAACTTCGAATGGTTTCAAAAGGTTTCCACTTGTTTTAAATTGAACCCATGATTTCGAAAGGTTTTAAGTTTCAATGCTTTCGAAAGGTTTTATCAATGATTTCATAGGGGTGGTTCCCTAGGCTTTCAATAAAGTCGAAAGATGAGACCTTTCGACTAGGTCGAAAAGAAACCTTCCGACAAGCTCGAAGGTGAGACCTTTCGACAAAGTCGAAAGGTACAGTTTTGCAATGTTTTTGAAAGGCTAAGGTATAAAGGATTTAAAGGCGAATTTCATATGTTTTAAAGCTTATAAAGGAAAGGCTTTATTAATGGTTTTGAAGGAGTTACCTTCAATGATTTCGAAGGGTTTTATTAGTGGTTTTGAAGGGTTACCTTCATTGTTTTCGAAAGCTTATTTTAATGTTTTAAATAAAGGATTCGAATAATATGATTAGGCAGATAGCCTAAGTGTTTTAAGTTATAAAGGACTTTAACTTATTTTAAAAGGATAAGTAATCCTTATTGAACATCATCAACATTATTTTGAGTAAAGTATATATAACATGGCAAAATAGCTTAGAGTAAAGCTAAAGATATATTTTCCTTGTATATATATGATTTAACAGACTAAATCATTTTGAAAAGGTTTTCAAGGAAAAATTAAAAGGGTAGTTAACCCAAAGAAAATTTGGGCAGTCAGCTCATTTAAATTCGGACAGTCGGTCCATTTTCAGGGCAGTCAGCCCAGAGGATAGTTAGTCTAGATAAGGGCAGTTTGCCCAGATATGAACGGTTATTTCATTTGTTAGCATAACGGACCTTGCAACTTCTTAAAGACAGTTAGTCCACCCTTTTTAACCCGTTTTATGGATAGATGGTCCATTATTTAGCATAAAGGATATTGCTATTTTGGTATAATAAGATTTAGGACAGTTAGTCCAGAAAGGAGCAGTTAGCTCAGATTTAGGGCAGATAGTCCATTTATTTCCTTTTTTAGCATAATGGATCTTGCTATATTATTATTATTATTATTATTATTATTATTATAATCTGTTGATTAACCACTTTGGTTGCAGGAAAGGATTTACAAAATATATGTTTTGAAAAGAGATATTAGTGAGGGGAAACCCGTTCCGCTAAGCGGCGTGGTCTCACTATATATTGGTAAATAGAGATGTAACAGAAATTATTCATACCGGGCTTTATGTCTGACTCGAAGTTTTTGTTTCCCCTTAAACTCTCGGGTGGTCAAAATTGATTTGAGTAGGCTGAGGGTTCAGGTTTTAACAGATTTTGGCAAATAAGCTTCCGAAGATGAGCAGGTGGCTGACGAATAGCTAAATTTAGGAATTCTGTTTTAAATTTGTTTTCACTGTGTATTATGACATTTATGTCTATATTGCTTTGATCATCCAAGGGGACATCTTCATATGTCGTTCTTGGCGTATTGTTGTAATTATACTTGATCATTGCCTGGGAATACGTTGGGATTTTTGTAACTTGGATATGATTTGTTTGATATGTAATCACTAAATTATTATTTTTTGGAAATTGTTATTTTGTTTATATTCAAGTGCTTCTGATATTATGGATACCATTAACATTACTGTATCTCATCACCAGAAGTTAATACTGTGGATGACTGCAACAACCATGGCGCTTAGCTTTTGGCCTCCAAATACGGGATGTTACATAACGGATCCGAAGGAGGATATGGTGTTAATGGCGCTTTGTAGAGGAGTTCATCCCGACTTGGATTTTGGGGACTAGACAGGAAAGAAGCGCCCGTCGACGATGGAAGCTTTCTATGGGAAGGCTAATGAGTATTTATGTTCGGAGGATGCGCGTAAATGTCCACGAAGAACTGACGTTGCAAGTTCAAATGAGCCGATTTAGAGTAATACTGTTGTAAAGCAATCCGGAGGAAGCTCTAGGAATGTTGATGTGAAAGTTGGTAATCAGAAAAAAAGAGGAAAACAAAATAGTGATGGGGCAAAGAAAAGAAAGTCGGATAACATGAGTCATTTCAGAGGTCCAAAATATTACAATTACACTATGTTGAACAATTCAATAGAGAATATCTATCTGGTTACTCGGAATACCAAACCATATAGGAAGTTGGCTCCTAGGGAGTCAACTGAGAAGGAGAGGAAGTCGGGAAGGTTCTACAGATTCCTTGAGACTCATGATCATAATACTAATGAGTGCAGGCACTTTTGTGACATGATTAAAGAAGTATTAAGGAAAATGAAATTGCATCAATATATGAAAATCCCACAGGATGGCTGGTAAGGAAATTCTAACTCCCTTTACCCATCTTCCCTACGGAAGCAAGCTGAGCCTGATGCTGATGCATTCAGGCGGCCTGAAAAATGATTAGTGATAAACACAATCATCGGTGGACCTCATCCTGCCGATAAGAGCTTTGCGGAGATGGATAGATATATTGGAGCCCCGAAGCATGCTGAGAATGAAAGTTGTTATGCCGTTGAGGATGGAGCTCCAGCAAAACAATCTCGAACTATGACAGATGACATTGTTTTCTGAAAGAGGGATGCTGACGGAGTCAAGGCTCCAATAATTGATCCACTCATGATTTCAATGGTGATCGGCCCTGCTGTTATATGAAAAGTGCTTGTTGGCTATGGGAATTCAGTCAATATTTTGTTCAAAAAAGCATACGACCAAATACTGTTAAAGGAGAGAGATTTGAAGCCTTGTAGGTCTCGTATACAGGGGTTCGACGGGATGGCTATTGAAGCCATTCGGTTTGTCGAATCACTAGTGGAACTTGGGAAGGGCGACTACATGCTAGTGCAAGTCGTTCCATTCTTAGTGTTGGATATATATTCTGCTTATAACGCAATCTTAGGCCAACCAACCCTAGCTGAATTTAGAGCGGCTATCTCTCATTGATGTTTAACTACGAAATTCCCTACTGACAATGGTGTGGGGATTGTGCACGGAGATCAAGTGGCTGGTCGCGAGTGCTATGTTGCTGAACTAAAGGAAGCAAGGTGTAAGGAGAAAGGAAAGAGTGCAGAGAGGGCCCTCTGCACAAAGGTTTTGGATGCATAACAACTACCGCTTGAGACTCGGCTCGGGCAAACTAGTCGGCTCTACGATGACATGGACCGATGAAAAGAGTCGTAGGGCGGATGAGCTGCTCCCGTTGAGTTGATAATCGCTCTTCCAGTCAGCAGGAATGACCTAAATAAAATCCTAATGGTCTGATCTCAGCTCGGTACTGGGGTGATGAGGGAGTTAGTTGGTTTTCTCTAGCCAAACCTGGATGTATTTTCCTAGAAACACTTGGATATGTGTGGGATATCGCCCGAGATATCAAGCCATGCATTAAACATGAGCCCTAAATGAGTTCCCATGAAATAAAAATTTCGCAGCCTAGGTCTGGATAGATCCGCTGCACTTAAAGATGAAGTAGATAAGCTAAAAGATAACAGCTTCATTCACGATGCCATATACCCAGATTGGGTATCACACGCTATTTTGGTAAAGAAGGAAAACGGGAAGTGGAGGAAATGCATTGATTATTCCAACTTGAATAAAGCATGCCCGAAGGATAGCTTCCCGCTTCTAAGAATAAATCAGTTGGTGGACTCAACTGCTGGCTACGAGTTACTTTCATTTATGGATGCGTAATCTGGATACAATCAAATCCCAATGCACGTCCTAGATCAAGAACTCACTAGCTTCATCATCGATCTTGGACTCTGTTACTATCTGGTCATGCCCTTTGGATTAAAGAACACATGAGCGACTTAGCAAAGACTTGTGAAACAGATGGTTAAGAACCAGATCGGATGATCGATGGAAGTTTAGGTGGACAATATGCTCGTAAAGTCACGGTGTACGAGAAATCACGTGATAATCTGGCAGAGATGTCTGATGTCCTCTGACAATACTGGATGAAGCTCAATCCCTTGAAATGCTCTTTCCGTGTTGCATCAGGAAATTTTTTAGGTTTCATCGTTAACTCTCGTGGATTTGAAATAAATCCAAACAAAATCAAGGATTTGAAAGAGATTGATGTCCCAAAGATGATCAAGGAGGTCCGAAGCTTAAACGGGAAAGTTGCCTCCCTAAGTCGATTCATCTCCAAAGCAACTGACTAATACATCCCTTTCTTCGAGGTGATCAAGAAGGGAAAGAGAAATTTCAAGTGGAATCAAGACTGCAAAGATGCATTCTAGGTTTTTTTAGACCACTTGGAGAGATCTCCCATTCTTTCAAAGTCGGTGGATGATGAGGTTTTGTTCTTATATCCGGCGTTGTCGGTGCATGCCCTGAGCACTACATTCGTGCGTGAGGAATCTTGCATCCAGCAACCGGTATACTATATTAGCAAGCGATTAACAGAAGCAGAAAGAAACTACCCGAGACTGGAAAAGCTCGCATACTATTTATTGATCGCTTCGAGAAAGCTCCACCTCTATTTCCAAGCTCATCCGATTAAGGTCCTTACCGACCAGCCTTTACGAAAAGTCTTGCAATGGCCCGAAACTTTCGGAAGGCTATTAAAATGGAACATTGAACTGAGCCAATACGATATCACCTATCACCCTCGAAGAGAAATCCAGGGTCAGTCTTTGGCGGATTTCATAGCTG
Organism: Allium fistulosum; assembly: GCA_030737815.1. NCBI lineage: Eukaryota > Viridiplantae > Streptophyta > Magnoliopsida > Asparagales > Amaryllidaceae > Allium > Allium fistulosum. The sequence goes on from CM060906.1 coordinate 415,198,032, forward strand.
AATTCACTACACGAGATGATCCTCTTGAGAGCAGTGGAGAAATGGAAGTTAGATGGAAGATGTACATGAATGGTGCACGTAACGATCGGTGTTCTAGTGCTGGACTTGTGCTTGTCACTCCCAAAGAACTCCTAATTTGTTACACCTTGAAACCCGACTTTTGTAAGAGTCCAAAAACTTGGCCTTCGAAAATCGGCACCCGTACTTCACTTGTACTCAAATGCCGTAGATTCAAACGCCGAATCTGGCTTCCCGGAGCTTATAACATAGTAAGTAGATCAACACAATGGAATAAAGAAATAAATGATATCATATACAACTCCAATGAATACAATATCCAGAATACAATAATGATATCAATATGATACAACAATATCAGAGATAAATAATGATACAGCGGAACATATAAGTGATAACTCCAAATGATCCTCAAAAGAGAATAAGTCCAACAACTCCAATATCAGCTCGAACCACCATCACGTTGCACCAAGATAAGCATGTGTAGTTATCCACTCCGAAACTGAACTAGCTCCAAATAATCTACTCAACCTGAATATCTGAGAAACCCAACTCTAGACTGCCCGTGTGGAAAATTATGGGCACCCAGAGTTTAGGAAGGGAACAATAAACTCCGAGTCAGTCGTGGGACTGGTGTGAGCAACAAAAACAGTTTATATATCTTTAAAACAACAACAACAAAGGAAGTGGAAAACATCCGCAATGCTTTTGGAAAATGAAACTACCATAAGACCTTCCGCCACACACACAATGCAAATGCAGAATTGGAGGAGATTTCTTCTTATGATAGTCAAACATGCTTACTACACAAAACAAATCATTTTGATATTATCATTAGTGCATAGTGTAGAAAACATTTCGAAGATACAATATTAATCTTAGCCAGCATAGACATTCCGAACTATGCCTACTATAGCTACCGTCTAAACAGTGGGGCGCCACCATAAGTAAATGGCAGGTTCTATAACTAAAACCGTACAAGGTTCGTATTGGAAATTGGATTGCCGACAAATTGTCAGGCTAAGGAACTTCCTACTGTCACATGGGATCGCCTCTGGATGGACGTCCCAAGAAACCAACCTGGCTCTTTGCCAACACAAGGCCGGGTTACCTTTGGAAATAGGTAACTACTACACGAATATGCCATTCCCCGGTCCTTTGGGACCTTTATCCAAGGCCTCGATAACCAACATCACACAGTAATAAATAAAGTGTGTCCACATGAGTAAGTATCTGGGCTCCATACCATGATACCACCCTTTTCCAGAAGGAAATTACATACCCTAAAGGGCGCGACCCTCATAACCTTGCCACATCATTCCTGTTTCGACCATTTCCGGTCGGTGAGGTCCGACGAGGTCTCGTCCACAAAGCTACGCTTTTTCACAAAGCCATGCTTTGATCACAAATGATCAATAAATGATCAACACATAGCAACACTCTGCATGCCACATTACCAAATTGGGAGTATATTGCTGATAACCTTCAACTACATAACCTCTGAGCTCGTACGTCTCAAAGAAGGGTGTTAAGCTAAGAGAATAAATTCTCCGCCACCAACAGAAATGTATTTGAAAGAAATCTGCTTTATATCTCAAAAATGTAATGTCAGACATGTAACCATACAAGTCTGTTCCGGGTTCGAACAGAACCAAAGGCACTTCCGAAGAAGCCCTTGCAATCCGGGTATTCACAATCCCGATCGGACTTCCCATCACTTAGGGAATCTCTATACCGGAGCAACTCAGTGCAGAGACAATCGATAGGTTATCCTATCTTTCTCGCAAATACCCGGTATTCAGCACCGGTCTTCAAATGCTATCCATATACGACGTATCATTATTCGGAATGGGTTATGTGACACAAAGGTCCTCTCCCGGCTAAACCGAATAATGAGCGCAATATTTAAAAACATATGGATAATGGAATTTCAGTTAAGTCACAACTTATTACCCAAAACTTTTCTTTCAAATGGTTTAAACAAATTACCATTTTAAATCTGTTAAAAATAAACAGATTCAATTCATAAAGTTCACCCAGTTTCACAAAGATTAATTCATAGATTTCCAAATCGATTTCCATTTCAATTGGATTAACTCGTTAAATCTTTAAAACAAAGATTTAACTTATAGCTTTCAAAACAATTCCATTTCAAATGGTTTAAACAAATCAACATTTTAAATCTGTTAAAAAATAAACAGATTTAATTCATAGCTTTCAAAAAGAATTCACTCATAATTGGAAAAACCATTTTTCAATTCAAACTTGAAATTCCTTTAATTAAATTGGAATTTCATTTCTTATATGAAAGCTTCTATTATTTGAAAACAATAGTTTTCATTTCAGAAAATCTGATTCATTTATGCGAGTTAAGACCTTTGGGTTAAATTCAAATTCTCAAAACAATAATTTTAAAAATGGTTTAAATTCATATAAACACATTTATAACATCTTAACCGTAATTTCCAGACATGGAATTCAATTCCAAATTCTGAATTCAAATTCAAATTAAATTATTTAAATTGGAAACTTTACCAAGTTATTCAAAATAGCTTTTATCTTAAAAACTCCTCTTCAAAAGCTTTAACATTTAACCCAAATCCATTTCCAAAATCAATTGAAATTTCAATTTCAATTTCAAAAACATTAATTTTAAATCATTTGTGACTTAACCGATTTCCTCGTGAAATCCAAATTTGTGTGTGTAAGAGTATGGTCTAGGGGTTTAACACAATAGTGTAACATCATTCAATCATCATAGATTCAAATACAACAATATATTTGATAAGCGATATAAACTATAACGCTTATCTTTTCATTCACAGATCACAGATATATAAATATTACAGATAATATATTACATTCATCCCAGATAAATGAACTATAGTACAGATCACACACAAATCAGAATATATCACATAGCATCACAGATCAGGGAGTATCAAATATTTCAATCATTCAGTTAGGTCCCACATTCATAAGTAAAATTTATTAATCAATTGATTAATTTAAATCAGATGTATTAATTATTAATCCGGGTTAATTATCATAAGTTAATTTCAAATTATTTGAAATAAATCCTCTTTTCAAATTTTATTAGTTAATCTTTTACTTATAATTCATCAACCTTTAATTATTAAATAATTAACCTTTAGTTATTTAATTCACCATTTAATTAATTATCTTTAATTAATCACTTTAATTAATTATTTTTCAATTAATTATCATTCCTTAATCACCATCATTAATTAATTAACCTTTAATTAATTATTCTCAAATTTATTACCTTAATGAATTAATCACATTAATTAATTATTCTTTAATTACTTGATTAATCAAACTTAAATTATTAGTTAATTTACCTTAATTAATTACACAAATTTATTTATCTTAATTTAATTACCTAAATTAATCATCTTAGTTAATTAAGTAATTATACTTTAATTACTTTTGTTAATAAAACTTGATTAAATTAAGATAACCCATTTACTACATTAAACTCTTACCTACCATTTTAATTAAATTAAAAGCTTAAATTTGGTTTTTACAAAATCATCATCTTTTAATTTATTAAAGTTAAATACCTTTCACTTTAAACACATTTCAATTTCATCGATTACATTTTACTTGAACATTCAGGAACAAATTACAAAAATTTGTTTAATGTAATATTTATACAAACCAAAACTATTTTTAAAATAAATTTAAAACTTTGAAAATATATCCTTTTAAAACTTAAACTTGTTTAACATCATTCTTTAAACTCGACATTTCATACATCTTTAAAAACTGGTTAAAACTTTGTTTAAAATTTTGAAACTTATTTACAGTTTAAAAACCTGGACAGGTTTAAAATCTGGAAACAAAACGTTCCCAAGTCAAAATCAACAAAACCCGAGACAAACTCAAACTTTCCCCGAGCACACTCGCGTTTCCACTTTACTTCGAGACCAACTCTCGTTTTCTCGAGCACGTCCCCGAGTTTCCTCCTTCTTCCCTAAACTTCAACAACCCAGATACCCAAATGGCACGCGTGCACGTGCACACACGACGCCGCCATCTCCGATCAACTCTGATGACCCCTACACGTCGCCGATCAACCACGTACCCGATCACGATCATCACATTGCCACCAAAAACTCAAAATCGAAATCGAGTTCCAGAATCAACCCTGGAACTGATGTCTGGAACATCACTCAAACCTGGAAAAAGACTCGCACACGAAACTCCGACCACCAGAGCGTCGCCACCTCCGGCCACGTCTTCAACAATGCCCAAGCTTCCATTCCCTCAAGTTTCGAGAAGCTCGATACATCAGAGGTGATGAAATCGCCTCGTTTCCAGATCACAACAAAACTCGAGCTTAAACCCTATTCTTACCTCGTTCTCTCATCTCTTGCAATAGATAATTTTTCTAACAATTTTCCTGAAATCGTTGATCAACAAACTAGCTTTAAACAAAAATTCAACATCTAAGATTTGCTCGATCACCGGAAATTGATTGAAATGCCTATTTGGTTCTACTAGGAACTGTACCTTGCACACTCGACTAAAAATCATCATATTAATTTTAAAAATCCTATCTTTGAATGTAGATTCAAGTTATATAATCAAATCAGTAATTTAAAATATTCGAAATAATTCATATGATTTCTTTTTACTGTAAAATTGAGTTTACAGAGTCAATATTTGACTATCAATCTTCAAACCAATTCTAGGCCATGCTTTAAGTTTAAACAAACTTATTTTGTTTACAAATCCTAAGCTTATAATGTTTGTATGAAGATTTATTGAATTTTTTTGTTACATTTTCAATTCTATAGCAAATAGAGATGAAACAGGCATTACACTTTCAACCATTTATACACAGAGGCTTATTTATATATATATAGATATATATATACATACACACATACACATTTCCAAATCCTGACACTTAAGTTTTTAAAAAGTGAAAGGTTACTCACCGTGATTCCAAAATGAATAGAGCTTTCCTTTTTGTTTTGAAACAGGCTTGTGAAGATTGCAAAACTGGAACTCCTCTGGTTTGCATTTGATTTGTTTTGATCTAAGTTGTTTTAATTGAATTTTTTTTCTTTTATAATACTTAGATTTAAATGAATCGAACTGAGATGAAGCTGATGTATAGAAATGAATTTTACTGGGTGATGTATTTGTTTGTACAATATAGGCAGGAATATTTTCTTTAGTTTGGAGGCTGAGGTACCTTGCATTAATTACCTTTGTACTAATATATTTGTAAAAAAAATTTCCATTTCAGCTGATGGATATTTGTATGGGGCTGAGGGATATGTCTTTATGTACTAAGATATTGGCATTAATTTCCATGTACAAATCTTCTCTTTTTTTTAGTCTTTGCTTATTTTTTTACTGTTTTCTTATGCAAGCCTATAGATATATATTTGTTTGACAAACAAATTTGTTACTTGAATGTATTTTGTTTGTTTTCTTTTCTTTGTTCTTGCATAACTAAACTTCTTACAGGCTACGTACATATACAAAGCTTGGTTTGTTTACTTCAGCCTACATACTTATATTACTTATCCAGTTTTTGTTTGTATTTCTTCTTTTATTTGCATACTTGAATATATTTTATTTGTTTTGGTGTTGTTACTTTGAAACATAAATGAATTTATGTTGTTATATTTTATCTATGTGTTTGCTTTATATTGTTACCTTATACACATCTATTTCTATTTATTTCTAACTAAAATATTTATTTTATTTTTAGTCTTATTAATTTGTAATAAAAATAATTTCTTTTTTAATTTGTTGTTAGATTTTAGCAAACGTTCTACTTTCTATTTTTATTAAAATTTATCTTACATTAATTTCTATTTCTAGTTTAAATATCAATTATTATTATTTTACTTCATATTTATTATCTTATATTTATTTTATAAATTCAAACCATTATTAACCATCAATTCTAATATTTATTATTATCATTTATTATTAAACCGTTTATTTACGATTTAAATTCAAATCAAATATATATATATACATATTATTTCAAATTTACTTAGATATGCTCAAATACATATATTTCCATATATATACAATATTTACAATATTTTTAAATTTAAATGATTTATACAAAATTTATCTGTATTCGGGGAAACTCGCTTAAATTTATCTGTTTATTCCACAAATTTTATTCAAAAATATATTAATTATAAATTTAAATATAAATAAAATTCTGGGCCGTTACAGACTTCCCCCTTAAAAGGATTTCATCCTCGAAATTGCCAAGGAGATACAAAGATAGATGAAGAATGTTTCATCAAATCAAACTGAATATCTATTCTGCATTTGGCTTACCAAATCAGAATATCAACAATAGATACAAGAACGAATCTGTTTGAATTTTTCACAAGATATTCGGGTTATCCAGATCTACGAAATATGCAGTGGCATCGGTTAGTTCGAAGGATAACTAACCATTCGTAGAACATATCGGGACCCAAAAATATAGATAGATATATGGATACAATTTCAAAACTTTTAGTTTAGAACTAAAGTATACCTATCAACCATAGCAACAAAACAACCAATACATCCAAACAAACAATTTGGCCTATCTGGAGTTTATGTCCCATATTAATATATCGAATTTTTCTTCCTGGATCTACCAGAAATCATCGAAGAATCGAGAAAAGATGTTTGAACAAAAGAGATTAGTAGAGAAAATTTGTTTCCTTGTTGTTACAGGGTATTGATCATTTATAGTCGTATTCACCTGTCCCCTATCTCATCCTCTTCTTGCACTCATACTCACTATCAGTGGATAGTTAGAGAATTTACTGAGGCATACGGATGGATATATGAGAATTACTCATTCTAGGGTATACTTCACCCTATCTCTAATGAGTTACTTAATGTGTTATACTCCTGAGCTAAAGTTTAACCTCGCTCCGATACCACTTCTAAGAGTCCAAAAACCCGGCCTTCGAAAATCGGCACCCGTACTTCACTTGTACTCAAATGCCGTAGATTCAAACGCCGAATTTGGCTTCCCGGAGCTTATAACACAGTAAGTATATCAACACAGCAGAATAAAGAAATAAATGATATCAAATACAACTCCAATGAATACAATATCCAGAATGATATACGATAATGATATCAATATGATACAACAATATCAGAGATAAATATTAATGATACAGCAGAACATATAAGTGATAACTCCAAATGATTCTCAAAAGAAAATAAGTCCAACAACTCCAATATCAGCTCGAACCACCATCACGTTGCACCAAGATAAGCAAGTGCAGTTATCCACTCCAAAACTGAACTAGCTCCAGATAATCTACTCAACCTGAATATCTGAGAAACCCAACTCTAGACTGTCCATGTGGAAAATTATGGGCACCCAGAGTTTAGGAAGGGAACAATTAACTCCAAGTCAGTCGTGGGACTGGTGTGAGCAACAAAAACAGTTTATATATCTTTAAAACAACAACAACAAAGGAAGTGGAAAATATCCGCAATGCTTTTGGAAAATGAAACTACCATAAGACCTCCCGCCACACACACAATGCAAACGCAGAATTGGAGGAGATTTCTTCTTATGATAGTCAAACATGCTTACTACGCAAAACAAATCATTTTGATATTATCATTAGTGCATAGTGTAGAAAACATTTCGAAGATACAATATTAATCTTAGCCAGCATAGACATTCTGAACTATGCCTACTATAGCTACCGTCTAAACAGTGGGGCGCCACCATAAGTAAATGGCAGGTTCTACAACTAAAACCATACAAGGTTCGTATTGGAAATTGGATTGCCAACAAATGGTTAGGCTAAGGAACTTCCTACTGTCACATGGGATCGCCTCTGGATGGACGTCCCGAGAAACCAACCTGGCTCTCTGCCAACACAAGGCCGGGTTACCTCTGGAAATAGGTAACTACTACACGAATATACCATTCCCCGGTCCTTTGGGACCTTTATCCGAGGCCTCGGTAACCAACATCACACAGTAATAAAAAAAGTGTGTCCACATGAGTAAGTATCTGGGCTCCATATCATGATACCACCCTTTTCCAGAAGGAAATGACATACCCTAAAGGGAGCGACCCTCATAACCTTGCCACATCATTCCTGTTTCGACCATTTCCAGTCTGTGAGGTCCGAGGAGGTCTCGTCCACAAAGCTACGCTTTTTCACAAAGTCATGCTTTGATCACAAATGATCAATAAATGATCAACACATAGCAACACTCAGCATACCACATTACCAAATTGGGAGTATATTGCTGATAACCTTCAACTACATAACCTCTGAGCTCGTACGTCTCAGAGAAGGGTGTTAAGCTAAGAGAATAAATTCTCTGCCACTAACATAAATGTATTTGAAAGAAATCTGCTTTATATCTCAAAAATGTAATGTCAGACATGTAACCATACAAGTCTGTTCCGGGTTCGAACAGAACCGAAGGCACTTCCGAAGAAGCCCTTGCAATCCGGGTATTCACAATCCTAATCGGACTTCCCATCACTTAGGGAATCTCTATACCGGAGCAACTCAGTGCAGACAATCGATAGGTTATCCTATCGTTCTCGCAAATACCCCATCTTCAACACTGGTCTTCAAATGCTATCCATATACGACGTATCATTATTTGGAATGGGTTATGTGACACAAAGGTCCTCTCCCGGCTAAACCGAATAATGAGCGCAATATTTAAAAACATATGGATAATGGAATTTCAGTTAAGTCACAACTTATTACCCAAAACTTTTCTTTCAAATGGTTTAAACAAATTACCATTTTAAATCTGTTAAAAATAAACAGATTCAATTCACAAAGTTCACCCAGTTTCACAAAGATTCATTCATAGATTTCCAAATCGATTTCCATTTCAATTGGATTAACTCGTTAAATCTTTAAAACAAAGATTTAACTTATAGCTTTCAAAACAATTCCATTTCAAATGGTTTAAATAAATCATCATTTTAAATCTGTTAAAAAATAAACAGATTTAATTCATTGCTTTCAAAAAGAATTCACTCATATCTGGAAAAACCATTTTTCAATTCAAAATTGAAATTCCTTTAATTAAATTGGAATTTCATTTCTTATATGAAAGCTTCTATTATTTGAAAACAATAGTTTTCATTTCGGAAAATCTGATTCATTTATACGAGTTAAGACCTTTGGGTTAAATTCAAATTCTCAAAACAATACTTTTAAAAATGGTTTAAATTCATATAAACACATTTATAACATCTTAACCGTAATTTCCAGACATGGAATTCAATTCCAAATTCTGAATTCAAATTCAAATTAAATTATTTAAATTGGAAACTTTACCAAGTTATTCAAAATAGCTTTTATCTTAAAAACTCCTCTTCAAAAGCTTTAACATTTAACCCAAATCCATTTCCAAAATCAATTGAAATTAAAATTTCAATTTCAAAAACATTAATTTTAAATCATCCGTGACTTAACCGATTTCCTCGTGAAATCCATATTTGTGTGTGTAAGAGTGTGGTCCAGGGGTTTAACACAATAGTGCAACATTATTCAATCATTACAGATTCAAATATAGCAAAATATTTGATAAGCGCTATAAACTATAACGCTTATCTTTTCATTCACAGGTCACAGATCACAGATCACAGATATATAAATATTACAGATAATATATTACATTCATCCCAGATAAATGAACTACAGTACAGATCACACACAAATCAGAATATATCACACTTCATCATAGATCAGGGATTATCAAATAATTCAATCATTCAGTTAGGTCCAACATTCATAAGTAAAATTTATTAATCAATTGATTAATTTAAATCATATGTATTAATTATTAATCTGGATTAATTATCATAAGTTAATTCCAAATTATTTGAAATAAATCCTCTTTTTAAATTTTATTAGTTAATCTTTTACTTATAATTCATCAACCTTTAATTATTAAATAATTAACCTTTAGTTATTTAATTCACCATTTAATTAATTATCTTTAATTAATTACTTTAATTAATTATTCCTCAATTAATTATCATTCCTTAATCATCTTCATTAATTAATTAACCTTTAATTGATTATTCTCAAATTTATTACCTTAATGAATTAATCACATTGATTAATTATTCTTTAATTACTTGATTAATCAAACTTAAATTATTAGTTAATTTACCTTAATTAATTACACAAATTTATTTATCTTAATTTAATTACCTAAATTAATCATCTTAGTTAATTAAGTAATTATACTTTAATTACTTTTGTTAATAAAACTTGATTAAATTAAGATAACCCATTTACTACATTAAACTCTTACCTACCATTTTAATTAAATTAAAAGCTTGAATTTGGTTTTTACAAAATCATCATCTTTTAATTTATTAAAGTGAAATACCTTTCAGTTTAAACACATTTCAATTTCATCGATTACATTTTACTTGAACATTCAGGAACAAATTACAAAAATTTGTTTAATGTAATATTTATACAAACCAAAACTATTTTTAAAATAAATTTAAAACTTTGAAAATATATCCTTTTAAAACTTAAACTTGTTTAACATCATTCTTTAAACTCGACATTTCATACATCTTTAAAAACTGGTTAAAACTTTATTTAAAATTTTGAAACTTATTTACAGTTTAAAAACCTGGATATGTTTAAAATCTAGAAACAAAACGTTCTCGAGCCAAAATCAACAAAACCCGAGACAAACTCAAACTTTCCCCGAGCACACTCGCGTTTCCACTTTACTTCGAGACCAACTCTCGTTTTCTCGAGCACGTCCCCGAGTTTCCTCCTTCTTCCCCAAACTTCAACAACCCAGATACCCAAATGGCACGCATGCACGTGCACACACGACGCCGCCCTCTCCGATCAACTCTGATGACCCCTACACGTCGTCGATCAACCACGTACCCGATCACGATCATCGCATTGCCACCAAAAACTCAAAATCAAAATCGAGTTCCAGAATCAACCCTGGAACTGATGTCTGGAACATCACTCAAACCTGGAAAAAGACTCGCACACGAAACTCCGAACACCAGAGCGTCGCCACCTCCGGCCACGTCTTCAACAATGCCCAAGCTTCCATTCCCTCGAGTTTCGAGAAGCTCGATACATCAGAGGTGATGAAATCGCCTCGTTTCCAGATCACAACAAAATTCGAGCTTAAACCCTATTCTTACCTCGTTCTCTCATCTCTTGCAATAGATAATTTTTCTAACAATTTTCCTGAAATCGTTGATCAACAAACTAGCTTTAAACAAAAATTCAACATCTAAGATTTGCTCGATCACCGGAAATTGATTGAAATGCCTATTTGGTTCTACTAGGAACTGTACCTTGCACCCTCGACTAAAAATCATCATATTAATTTTAAAAATCCTATCTTTGAATGTATATTCAAGTTATATAATCAAATCAGTAATTTAAAATATTCGAAATAATTCATGTGATTTCTTTTTACTGTAAAATTGAGTTTACAGAGTCAATATTTGACTATTAATCTTCAAACCAATTCTAGGCCATGCTTTAAGTTTAAACAAACTTATTTTGTTTACAAATCCTAAGCTTATAATGTTTGTATGAAGGTATTTTGAATTCTTTTGTTACATTTTCAATTCTATAGCAAACAGAGATGGAACAGGCATTACACTTTCAACCATTTACACACAGAGGCTTATATATATATAGATATATATACATACACACATACACATTTCCAGATCCTGACACTTAAGTTTTTAAAAAGTGAAAGGTTACTCACCGTGATTCCAAAATGAACAGAGATTTCCTTTTTGTTTTGAAACAGGCTTGTGAAGATTGCAAAACTGGAACTCCTTTGGTTTGCATTTGATTTGTTTTGATCTAAGTTGTTTTAATTGAATTTTTTTTCTTTTATAATACTTAGATTTAAATGAATCGAACTGAGATGAAGCTGATGTACAGAAATGAGTTTTACTGGGTGATGTATTTGTTTGTACAATATAGGCAGGAATATTTTCTTTAGTTTGGAGGCTGAGGTACCTTGCATTAATTACTTTTGTGCTAATATATTTGTAAAAAAATTTCCATTTCAGCTGATGGATATTTGTATGGGGCTGAGGGATATGTCTTTGTGTACTAAGATATTGGCATTAATTGCCATGTACAAATCTTCTCTTCTTTTTTTTAGTCTTTGCTTATTTTTTTACTGTCTTCTTATGCAAGCCTATAGATATATATTTGTTTGAATAACAAATTTGTTACTTGAATGTATTTTGTTTGTTTTCTTTTCTTTGTTCTTGCATAACTAAACTTCTTACAGGCTACGTACATATACAAAGCCTGGTTTGTTTACTTCAGCCTACATACTTATATTACTTATCCAGTTTTTGTTTGTATTTCTTCTTTTATTTGCATACTTGAATATATTTTATTTGTTTTGGTCTTGTTACTTTGAAACATAAATGAATTTATGTTGTTATATTTTATCTATGTGTTTGCTTTATATTGTTACCTTATACACATCTATTTCTATTTATTTCTAACTTAAATATTTATTTTATTTTTAGTCTTATTAATTTGTAATAAAAATAATTTCTATTTTAATTTGTTGTTAGATTTTAGCAAACGTTCTACTTTCTATTTTTATTAAAATTTATCTTATATTAATTTCTATTTCTAGTTTAAATATTAATTATTATTATTTTACTTCATATTTATTGTCTTATATTTATTTTATAAATTCAAACCATTATTAACCATCAATTCTAATATTTATTATTATCATTTATTATTAAACCATTCATTTACGATTTAAATTCAAATCAAATATATATATATATATACATATTATGTCAAATTTACTCAGATATGCTCAAATACATATATATCTATATATATACAATATTTTTAAATTTAAATGATTTATACAAAATTTATCTGTATTCGGGGAAACTCACTTAAATTTATCTATTTATTCCACAAATTTTATTCAAAAATAAATTAATTATCAATTTAAATATGAATAAAATTCTTGGACGTTACAACTTTCCAGCAACAAACAATAAAGCTAAGTACGAGGATTTGATTGTAGGACTCAAGATTGCTGGGAACTGGAATAAAGACTATATGCATTTTTTGCGACTCTCAGCAGGTGGTATGCCAAGTCCGGAAAGAGTATCAAGTTAAAGGAGCAAGGCTAGCTCCCGATCTAAACTGGGTTCTTGAGCTGCTTGATGATTTTGAATATTACATGATTGCTCATATTCCCAGAGAGGAAAATGAGAAAGCTGACTCACTTGCTAAGTTGGCTAGTTCCGAAGATGCGCAGCTCATGGGCCTGGTCCCAATGGAAGAACTTTCAGCTCCAAGCATCGACCAGACATATGTCGATTGGATCTTGGAGACTGAGCCTGAACGGGAGTCATGGATGACTCAGATTCAGGATTATTTGCATAGAGGAATCCTTCTAGAGAGAAGGAATGAGCAATGCAGAATCCTTCAAAAAGCTTCGAGATATATATATCGCGCTAGAAGGAAAAATATGTAGGAAGGGTTTCTATGTCCCTATGTTACGGTGTGTCACTCACGATGAGGTCAACGAGTTCTGAGAGAAGTTCATTAAGGGGCCTATGGTGACCATACTGAGGAGAAGATCCTGGCAAAGAAGGTCCTTTGTTACAGATATTTCTAGTTGACTTTTATTCGAGACGCGGCTGACCACACCCGAAGATGTGACAAGTGCCAAAGATTCGCTAAAAATCCAAGGTCCCCTTCAATGGAAATTATTCAAACGGTCAGTCCTTGGCCATTTTTAGTTTGGGGTATTGATATTATTGGTATATTACTAATATCTAAAGGTAGCGTAAAGTACGCCATCATGGTGGTTGATTACTTTACTAAATGGGCCAAGGCGGAGCCTTTGACCATGATTACTGCGAAAAAAGTAATCAAATTTGTCGTTCGGAATATCATTTATCGCTTTGGAGTTCCACAAACAATCGTTACCGATAATGGGGCCAAATTCAATAGCACGGAGTTTAAGGATTTCTATCGCCGACATTGCATAGAGAAAATATTTGCAGCGCAGCACATCCTCAAGCGAATGGACAGGTTGAAGTCGTGAACAAGATTATCAAGTCCATTCTTAAGAAACGATTGGAGAAGGCCAAAGGCAAGAGGGTTGATGGGCTCCTGTTAACACTCTGGGCTTATCAATCCACCCACAAGTCAGCGACTAGACATTCTTTGTTCACTTTGGCATACGGATCTGAGGCTATGATCCCGATCGAATTGGAAGTTCCTTCTCATCGGGTCACTCATTAAGATCCATGTACGAACGAGTAACTCCTTCTGGAGTCTCTTGATACGATCGATTAGAAGCGGGCCAAAGCTGAGTTTAGAGTAGCTGCGCACAGACACCAAGTCGCACGATAATATAACACTAAAGTTAGGAGTCGAACCTTTGAAGTAGGTGATTTGGTTCTCAAACAAATCTTTCCTGACCTTAAGAATTTGGGCCCGATTTGGGAAGGTCCATATGCAATAGAGGAAAAGCTTAGAGATGGCACTTTCAAGCTAGCAACTACATACACGATCTCACTTCCAAGGATCGTTGAATAACAAGCATCTAAGATGCTATTTCACTTAGAGAATAAATATATAAATAACCGGCTAGAGCTATCTAATAAGACAAAACTTTTTCACTTTCTGTCTTTAATCAAATAAAATGGCCTTTCAAGAAGAAATTCTTTCTCTCCACTTCTTCAAAGTTGTGACTTGATCAACTCAAATGAATCTACATATGATTAATCCAAGTGTGTAGGTACCCGAAGATAGGTGCCGGTCAAACTTCTAGGGCCCATGAGCGAGCGTGAAGTCCCTTTTTTGTTGTCCGGAGATTGACATCAGCTAACTCTTGCCTTCAGATTGGGGGCATGAGTATAAACTGAAGCCGGACATGATATAGCTGTCCGTGTCCTAACTCTCACTCCTAGAGTAGGAGCCGGAGTATAAACATAAGCCGAACACGACATAGTTGTCCACATCCTAACTCTCGCTGTCGGAGTAAAAGTCGGAGTATAAACATAAGCCATACATGATATGACTATCCACATCTCGACTCTTGCCTTAGGATTGAAGGCAGGAGTATAAACACAAATCAGATGCAATACGAGCCTCCATACTTAACTCTCATTCCCAAAGTAGGGGCTAGAGTATAAACTTAAATCAAATGAAACACGTTCGTCCGCAAACTGGCTCTTGCCCTTGGACTGGGGGCAGATGTATAAATGGAAATAGGCATGACAAGTCTGTCTGGTCCTTAACACCTTGTCTCGAGTAGACAGAACGGTGGGTCTGCGCTTGAAATAAAGTGGGATCCAATTTGTAAGCCTTCGGTCGATGCTTGGAATTAGGCGTGATCGAGTGCTAACACCCTAGATGGGGATGTGTCGACTTAGGCTCACACTGGGAGTTTGGTGTGGTTGGAACTTATTATCCTGAAAAAGGATACTAAAGCCACTATTTTAAGAGGTTTACCCTAAGGACTGCTTTACATTTGCTAGAACAATGTGAGTCGGTAAATTGCAGAACGAATTAAAGACCCGATTCAATAACGATCCATAAAGGAGATAAATCGTTAGTACATTGAATGGAAAGCATATTCCTTAAGTATTTAGACAAATTTAAGCGAAGATTTGTACAAAACATAAAGTCTTTATTATTGACGTCAAACCAGGAAGGCTAAGTACAAGTGGCTCACCCCAAAAGTGAAAAAGTAATAACGGACGGCCGAACCAGAACAAAGTTGGCCAACAAACAAAAGAGTCTATATATGGAAAAACAAACTAGCGATTATTTCTTTTTGGACTTCTATTCTTCTTAGAACCAAGGGAGACTTCACTCGAGCTCACTCTTTGTCTCTTTCCGCCTCTTCCTCTACCACCTTGGCCTTTAGAGGGAGTGCTTTGCGGAGATCCAGCAGGCACACTCTAGCCGCTTCTAGGTGGAGAAATGGAAACCAGGACGCTTTGTGAAAATGCTGTCGATGTACTTTGAGCACCCCTGGGCGGAGGAATGTAAAATGCAGTGAAAATAGTTGCCCAGGCAAAGTAATCGGCAGTGGAGGATAGAAAACTTCTATTTGCTCATGCTTGATTTCACTAGCCAGAAGGATATCTGCCCTAAGTTGTTACTCAAACTCATGCATGGAGGGACCCGACAGGGACTGGGAGTGACACATCATCTCTTTGGAAAACAGGAGAAGTCAATGAGATACCTTCTTCAGTTTGAACTTCCGCGTAAGATGGATGCTGCCAGGAGTTCCCTTAGGAATAGGAGAGAGAACAGTGGACTTTTGGAGCTGCGGCTTCTCTGAGTCATAACCAGCATTGGTAGAGGAATCAACAGTGGAACTAAGAGCAACTTGAGTCCCGGGAGGTTGACCAGCTGTAGCATCATGATGCGTAGAGCCAAAACCTTCGCCTAACTCTTTTTGAATGATTGCATCATGTTCCGGATGAATAAGGTACTAGTTGTCATGGAGGATTTTAGTTTCATCTCCCTCCAAAATCTATTTTTTAGCTGCTCCACATCAATATTATCGCTGTTAAGAAATTATTTCTCTTCATCAACGACCCATTCCCAGAGATTCCTTCAGATTGCTTAATAGCAATATTACTCTGAATTGGCTCATTTGAACTTCTAGCGTCAGTTCTCCGTGGACATTTACACACGCTTCCCAATTTAAATACTCATTAGCCTTCCTTAAAAAATCTTCCATTGTCGACGGTTGGTTCCTTTCTATCCAGTCCGCAAAATCCAAGTCGGGATGAACTCCTCTACAAAGCGCCATCAACATCATATCCTCCTTCGGATCTGTTATTTCCATTGTAGCCCTACGGAACCGGTTTAAATAGTCCTTCAATGACACTCCTTTAGCTAGATATACATTAGACAACGACATCATGTGCTTTGGACATGAGCTATGCAAACAGAATTGCTCCATGAATTTCCATGACAATTCAACAAAACATGATATGGATCTCGACAAAAGCCGAATGAACCACATCGTAGCCACCCTTCTAAGAAAATTAGGAAATAGCAGCACTCTATAGCATCGGAAGCCTTACCAAATACATAATCCATTCATATCTTAATAAGTGTTGCCTAGGATCCGGCATTCCTCCGTACATTGGCATCGTTGGCATGTTGAATCTCCTAGGGTATTTTGCATGAAGGATGTCCTCTGTGAATAGGTTTCAACTAGAATAAGTTCCCCAATCGTCATTAGTTCTGGTTCTATTTTCACTAACCAACCTCCTAGGCATATCTTTTAGATAATTTGAATCAATAGGTTTAGTCGAATGGTGGTGATTGGGACCTGCCCCAAGTGTTCGACCCGGCAAACACTCTCAAGAAAGTGCTCGATACCTATGCTCCCCAAACTCTGGGGACCCATTCGTCCTACGTTCCCCCTATTTGATTCACGTGAGCTGCTCAATTAGCAATATTGTGATTTTCTAGGTTCAGACCTTCAACATCACGTCCAGGGACAACATCTACTCCGCCCTCTAAATAATGGGCCTTGGCCCTCCATTTTGGGAGTCGGTACAGAGTCCCAGGTATGGGTCGGTACTGATCCCTGCACTCAAGCTAGGGCCCTTCCTCTTCCTTGCGGAGAAGTTCCAGTAGCGTATTGAGTTTTCTTTTGTCTTCTTTCCCTCCGTCTTTGCTCAAATGAAGAAGAACTATCTAACTCTGAGCTGGAATCCCTTCTACTCCATCTATGGCTATTTTGAGTCAACTCATTCTATAGCCTCAAGCTCTACTGCATCGTGTTGTTCATCACTTGTTGACTGGCCTGGAATCTGTCTTCCATATACTTCATCATCCTATCCATCTCCACTCTAGTCACAACATCAGTAGGAGCCTAGATCTTAGGTTGAGCTGGCTAAACAACTCCATCTCCTTGTTGAGAATTCTGATTCTCAATTTCAGTAGTAGCTCTGGAATTGGTAGAACGATCTCTTCTTGATAGGGCCATGGCAAAAAGCTTTTTATAGACCTTTGCAAATCCGAGTTGTAGAATTAAAAGACAAAGAGATTGGATTTATCTCTTGGATATCTGAAATCCAGTAGTAGATGATGGATCCAAACAACTGCAAAATATGTCTCTCTCAATTAAAGCACCAAAATGTTTGAATCAAAAATGGAACCAGCACTCAGAAGTTATATGTAGTACAAATTAAATGAAGAAATAGTAAATGAACATTAGGAAATAAACGAGAAACACAATCATTTATAGTGGTTTGGAAAAGTTAGACCTACATCCACTATAATATTTTATTACTTATTTATGACTTGGAGGCAAAAGTTCTTGGGGTTCGGTACGACTCCAATACATAGAATCTCAGAGTTACAAGAATATAAGAAATAATGGAACTAGAGTCCAAATGATCCCTAAAAGTGAGCCCAACCTTACTATTAATAGAGGTAGCGGGCCCAAAATCTTGAACTGGGGTTGGTGGAGGCGAATCTGATCAAGGCGATGGGTAGAGGCGTGGGAGATGTTAGGTAATAGCGAAGATGAGTGGCGGTGGTTTTTCATTCCAGGAAAAGGCAAAAGCTTAACTTGGATTCGAAGGTTTTAATGGCAAAAGGTAGGATCTCAAGTCAGTGGCAAGTGAACAAGTAAGAGAGAATGAGGAGAAGAATGGGTTTTATAAGGGTCACAAGCCCAAATTCTCAAAGACAAATAACTTGAAAATTCTTTCAACTATAGAGTTGATACCTACTCCCAAATTAGGTATAGGTACCGAGTCCTGGTTTTTAAAAAAAAGAGAAGAGAGGGAACATATATATACAAGCATACGTATGGTATATGCGTATGCGTGTGAATGCATGTGCACGTGTGATGAGCCATGTGTGTACATATCCAATGCTTGATGACTAAAGTTTAAGGAAATTTAGACTTATACCTAGGGAACTCATGGACGAGATTAATTTAAAATCATTAGACTTGGAATAAGAAACACGGGATCACAGTCCACATTTATAGTCTCAGATGTTAGCGGAAAGTCGCAAAAGATCATTATGGATATGACAATTCACAAAATCAATTCACGAAAGGTTAGCGACCATTCAAAGCACAGAGTAGAATCCCCCATGGAAATCCAAACCTGTCTCAATTCAAAGCACATCACATTGGAAACAAGATATACTTTGGGGGGCAACTATTATCCTACCATTTGACCAGGTAGGATTCGGAAAAACTGGACAGATAAAGCTTGGGGTTATCAAGGTGGAAAGTCCGCTAGATAGCTCAGAAGTCCAGAAACCAAGCACAGATAGAGCCACAAAGTCATACCCAAAATTATCCAAGGCAACATAGTAATGGGATCCCCCAAGTTGGGGATTGGTACCAACTCCCTCTGGCGTTCGGTACTGGCCCCCACATACAACTTAGGTGGACCCCGTCTTCTGCCTACAAGCATATTTCGATGCCAAAGGTCTATTTCCAAAGTTAGTTTATTGAATAAGTGCAATTCTCTATCGATCTCCATGAACTCCTAAATCTGCAGCTTTATTCTCCCCCAACTCCATCATTTGGGCTCCCAAACAAGCTAAGGTTGGTGTAAACAACTATGGATTCGTGAAGCCTACCACAAGATGATCCAAGCTAAGGAGTTAAAGACTTAAGAATCATCGAACTTGGGTATCGGTACCGACTCCTACCTGGGGATCAGTACCAAGTCCTATACATTGCTAAGTTGGCACCTATCTTTTTTGGAGAACAAGCCAATTTCGAGCACAACGGCTAGAAGATATTACATGCGAGATTTTTGGTCCCTACCTCTATAGATATGAAGGTAGAGCTCACTGGTGGGGATCTTTTGGGCTCTAGTTCCATTATTTCTTTTATTCTTGTAACTCTGAAATTCTAAGTGTAGGAGTTGTACCGACCCACAAGAACTTCTGCCTCCAGGTCAGAAATAAGTAACAAAATATTAAAGTGGATGTAGGCCTAGCTTTACCGAACCACTATAAACGACCGTGCCTTATTTAATTCCTAATTTTCATTTACTATTTCTTCATTTAATCTCTGTTACATATTTTGGGTGTTTGTGCCATTTTTGGTTCAAACATGACTAACCAACTTCTCTCCTAAATAGTCATCCAAACCCAAATGAACTTCTCGTTCTTCCTTAATGTAGTGTCGATGAAAGACATCCTATGTTTTTAACTCAGCGACATATTTGAAGACAAACATATCTCCTTGCTTCTAATTAGCAAATTTCCTAAATATACCAACTTTTGAGTAGCCGAAACGAAATTTTCCTCAAACCTGGCCTTGAAGTGATCCTAAGTAAACCGATCCTTGGGTGTGGCAATAGTAATAGTATTCCACCAGTTCATGGCCCAACCTTGAAGCTGTCCGGAGGCCAGCTATCATCTTTATGGAATCATCTACTTCCATATCACTAAAGATATGCTCGTAGGTGTCCAACCAATCTTGTACATCAATAGTAGACTCTGTTCCAATGAAATGTTTTCTTCCCAAGGTGGAGTAATCTTTGTATAACTCGGCAAAGTCAGCTCTCAGCGCTTGCACCTAAGCACCACCACCAACAGCAACATTCAGAGTGGTTGCTTGGGCATTTTGAAGCATGTTTTCCATCATCGCATTGAACATAGCTTGCAAGTCAGGGTTAGTAGCCCTCAATCGTGGTCCTTCTCAACTTCGGAGATGGAGTTCCTTACAGTGTTTCTTGTTTGCGCTCATTGTTGATTTGTAACAAGAATGATCAGTCTCTCAAAAAAGAAAACTATGTCAATGGTACTCGTGTATGTATGCGACTTATATATATATATATATTACTATATAGTTTTGAAAACACAAATAAATAACAAGTATGCACTCTCTCATATATATATACTCTCGATCCAGACTAAGGTGATGACACCTTCCCTAGCTCTACTGGATCATGGTATCAACTTAGGCTAATCGTGTAACCTAAGCTCTGATACCAAATGTGGCGACCGCCTTGCACCACCACCACCTAATATACATAAGATGGTGTGCTGCTGACATGCCCGGTTGATGTAGAATGATCATAAAAGGTTTAAAAATGAAATAAGCATCACATAATCTGTTGTATATATCATAGTGCATGGATTAAAATATAATACACATCACAAATATAAAACTAGAGAGACAGTAATAACTAAGTGATCCAAATACAAGAGTATAGATTTACAGAGTAATACAACTAGTGATAGAGTTTATACAACGGAAATAAACTCAAATAACTATCTCGTAATAATAAGCAAGCACTGCCAAGGCTCCATGGTGTTGCTTAGTGGAATAAGCATTGAAATCCATAGACAATACGAGATAATCCCCTCCAAGATAACAAGAAGCAAAGCATAAAACCTTGAGTTAGAAAAAGAACAACAGTCCGCTATGACTGATAACCGAATCTCAAAATATTATATAAGTCGATAAGGAACAAGGGTACAAACCATACCTGACCTATCCCTACAACCAAAGAGTTAACACATAACAACATAGTATGCTACTCTACTAATATTATAAGGGTACGTCACAAACCAAATGTGATGATGATTGTCCAGTTATCTCTATCTCCAATACCCACCTCCAATGACATCTCTAGAGTAATAGACTACGAAAGAACAATCAACAACTATAGCATCCATCAAACAATCCTCACCTTCACTCACTGTGCTCTGGATATATAATAACTCATATGACCATTCTACTACTAGGAACTAATGGAAATCCTAGTTTTCAGTGTGCTCTCTTTAGCTCGAGATGATACTAGACCCATGCAACCAGTCCAGGGTACACAGATCCATTCAACTAATTCGAAGTAGCATTCAACATACCCGTGAGCATCCTCGCAATACCCTTGCTTTGAGTATAACAAAAAAAACCCCCCAAGTATCAACGATGCCATAGAACGCGTATCCGTGCCCTTTCCTTGCTCATCCAATTTCCATTATCCTTAAAAAACCATTCTACATTCCTCCATTCTACGATAGAAACATTCAACCGTCCTATCCACAAGCCACCTTTTTTAGAACTCGCCCTTTTATGGATAATCATTCTCACAACTCCGTTCAACATCGATTCGTCGTCATCTGAACCTAACTCTTTTCATTATCGAGTTGTCATCAAAGTCCCAAAACTATCATCATGCCACTATGTCACCACCAAACCCTAAGCGAATAAACAAACACCTTCAACATGATCTACAGAGCCTCTACTTCTCCTCCAAGAAGTTTCACTCTCATCGCATCAATAGAAATAACTCGGCATCGACATGAATAAGTCGGTACCGACTTATTTAGTTAACCAATGCAATGACCTAATTTTGACTTACATTATTTAGAACATTTAATTAGATAAATAAAATAAAATAATGTAAAGGGATAAGAAAATTGAGATTTGGTAACTAAGTTTAGGCCATGCCTTAGTTAATAAAACAATTAGAGAAATAAAAGGTTAGGATAAGAAGGAGGAAAATGATAAGGAAAAAATGGGAATAGCCTTCATTCCTACCACTTGAACCCTTCTATCTTCATTTCCTTCATTCATTTTACATACATACAAACCAAACATGGAGAGAGGTCAGCCATAACTAGAAGAAATCAAGAGGAAAAGCTAAGGAGAGCAAGCAGGAAGCTAGGAGTAATCAAATCAAAACAAATCTCAATCTTCTTAATCCAAATCAAGGTGAATAATGAATATGCATCTCACGTTTTTGATTTGTTTAAATTTTATGTGTAAACTCGTTTCTTTTGCAAGTATTATGCCATGTTTTAGTAGTTTGAATGATTATATGCTTGTTGATGATTTTCTAGAATTTAATATGAAATTTAATGATATGGTTGAGTTAGAAAGTTTATCATATGATGCCCAAATGACTTGAGATTTGATATTATGTTAGAAATATCATTTTAGAAGTGGGTTTTTAATTTCATAATTTTCCAAACAAGTATGGATTTTATATGATTTCTAAATGGAGAAATTAGTAAATTTCGGGTTTAATTGTTTAAAATAATTACTTAAAGTTTTCGACCCTTAAATTTCTACATTTTGAAGAAAATAGTTATACTAAATTATTATTATTTTTGGGGATTTTTCCTAAGAGTTTGGAAATGATAAACAAATTGTTTAAGTCTAAAGGGCTTATTTGTTTAGTTGAAATGTTTATAATAAGGGTTAAATTGTAAAAATGTTTAGCATTTAAGATTATCGCATGCAACAATTTTTCGTTAAAGGAATTTGATAAAGTTTTGAAAGACAATGAGATTATGACAAATTATAGAGGTTTGATGAAAAGAAAACAACTATTATAGTAATATTGCAGTTTTCAAGATTAACTACCATTCTACCACGGTGACATAAGCCATGTCGAGCCACATCTCGCCACATCACACTCTCATCGACGTAGAACAAAGCAATGCATAAGATGTCAACAAGTTTAGCATAAAATGGATTAGTTTTGAACCTCGTCGAGGATATAGTAAAAGAGATAGAGACATGGTCTTTGACGTGGGCATGTTGATGCGCATGATGCCGCATTTTATACTAGAAAGCATTCTACTGCATATACTATTCAATGTTTTTGCCTCGCTGACCCAGATGGTCATCGAGTCTACTCTGTGCTGCATTTAACTTGTCATCCAGCCTAACCCTTGCCGCTTTTTAAGTAGTCATCGAGCCAACTCTATGATGCTTTTTAAGTAGTCATCGAGCTTAATCAATAATGTTCTAACCATGTCGATGTCTTAGATATCGATGTTGCTAAATTTTATACCCTCGATGAGTCCTTGGGGCCAATACTTTTTATGTGTTATCGAAGTTCAATTTTTATAGTTTAACAATATGGTTCATGTAGTAATAACTTCGACATCATCCCCATATATTTTCAAATAAAACACTCTGACGTGTTTTAGAATGGGCAAAGATCTTTAATGGCGTTGGTGTCACCGAGTTTTATTATTATAAAGGTTTTACATAGTTTTGGCCTTGTAGCCTAAGTTTTGAGAGGGTCCAAAACCCTAATGACTTTGAGTTTCATCAACAATGTTTTGTAAAGCATATATCATGGCATAAGTATTTTGAGTAAAGTGAAGGACCAGTGTTTTCCTTGTTTTAGGAATGATTTCAAGGGTTAAATCATTCGCAAAAATTTTGTTTTCAAGGAAATATGGATAAGGTAGTTAACCTAGAATTTTACTAAAAGAATGACTCAGAGATTAGAAAACTATGGGGTCGCGCCCTATACCTTTGCTAGTAGCCTCTAGCTAATATAAGTTCAGATTTCAGTGTGTAGCGCTTTGTCATGGGTAAGACTTAAAGAAGGTTACACACAAAAGGGAATACACAGAGTAGAGATAGTTTATTGGAGAGCCCGCAAAACCTTTAAGATCAGTTGACCCTAGAAGTAGTAAATTACGTACAGACCATCCAGTTTTCTCTAACAGAAGTTAGAACATTTATTATGTCTGGTACGCCCAAGTTAGCCATAGGTTTATAGTTAGCCTGATAAAACTATGATGTTGGGATAGATAGTTCAATGATTACCTATTTTTTGTGAATTTTGTTATATTGTTTGTTATAAACAGTTTGGTTGCAGGATTTTGATTGTAATTTAAAGGATACTAGTGAGGGTAAAACCCGCTCTAATAGGTGGCATGGTCTCATTTAGTATCAATTAAATCGGGATGTCGTATTATTATTTATCCCAGGATTTTTGTTTGACTTGAAATTTATGTTTTTCCCTTAAACTCTCGGGTACTCAAAATTTAATTTGAGTAGGTTGAGAGTTAAGGTTTTCAAGTTTAGTAGGTTTTGGTGAATAAAGCTTCTGAAGACGTGCTGGAGGCAAAGATTAGTTTTGTAGAAGATTATTTATTTATCTATTCCACTATGATTGAATGTTGTATGTAAAGGCAGATGTTATAACTGTCTATTTAGTTGCTCTGATCATCCAAGGGGACATCTTCATTTATCACTCTTGTCGTATTTTGTAAAAATTATATTTATCTGAACCTGAAAAACGTTATTGGATTATGCACTGAATATGAAATGCTGATTTGGAATGCAATAAGAAAAGTTGTTTTGAAATTGTGTTTAAAATATTTCATATTCTTGTGCTTCTAATATTATGGATATCGTTAACATTACCGCATTTTTTCACTAGAAATTAATAACTATAGATGACTGCAGCATCTTTTTAGCGGTTAGTTTCGGCCCTAAAATGGGGGATGTTATTACTTAGTATCAGAGCATAGGTTTATGTAAAACTTAATAGAATTTTGGACCTAAAAAGATTTTTAAAACATAATCCAACTGAATTAGAGAATAAGATTGGGGTATGGAATAACACTATGGTAACGTACTTGTATTTGATATATATAAATATACGCTTTATCTCTATTCTCCCATCTCCCTTAGACCATTCTTCTTTTTCTTTGAATGTATATTTAAAGGAAAGTAAGGTATTGAGGCAGGAAATGGAAGAGTGAATCTCGATGGAGGAAGCACCATAACAAATGGAGACGCCGAACCTGATACTAGAAGGAATCTGGGTCGGGCACAAGATGCTAATGTATGTGCTAGAACACCACAGGCTGATATAGGAGCTATCTATCAATTCTTCGTCAACATGATGCAAGCATAAGCTACTGGTGGACTCGTCGGTGGAAATGCTGGAGGAGTGAATCAGGAAGCTTTGGGTGTCAACAACTATCCTGTGCTGAGTAGGGATTATGGAAGGCTTGGAGGAAAGCTATTTATTGGAACGGAGGATGCAATTAAAATAAAGAATTGGTTACTTCATTTCGAGAGGATTTACACTAATCTTGGACTGAATGATGAGCAGAAAAGAAGGTTAACGTCTAGGCAACCGCAAGGAGCTGCACTGTATTGGTGGAACAATGTTACTGTTGGAGTAGCGGAGGAAACTATGACTTCGGCAGAATTTAGGAGAAGGTTTGAAGATAGGTTTATGTCGGAAATCGCTAAGTCTTACCTGTTGAGGAAGTTTGTTGAGTTAGTGCAAGGAGACGTGACTATGTTGGAGTATGCTATAAGATTTGAGGAGTTGTCCCGCTATGGGTACACTACCATTAATTAAGAATAATGAGGAAGTTCATTCGAGGACTGAGACCTGAGCTTGCTAGGTAAACTTTGCCACATCTAGGGAATCCATGTGATGTAGTAGTAGAGATAGCTTTAAGGAATGAACAGATGATTTCTTTCTTTGGTAGTAACAAAGCAGCGGAGGCTCAAGGTGGGTAGAATCAAAAGAGTAAGTTATTTCATAAGAAGGGAGCCCAGAAGAGTGGGGTACCAAGAAAGGAAAATCCAAGATTATCTTCTATAAGTGTAATAAGAAAGGGCATTTTGCAAATGAATGTCACTCTGGAGATGGAAAGCAGGTGATTGGAAGGAAGAATTTCAAGTTCTTCAACAGTGATCAGATCAGTCATTATAAGAAACAGTGCAAATAACTAACTAAAGCTAAGAAGGACAAGATGTTCGCATTAGAATCGGCCACCTCGAGACCAACAGTTGAGGGGAAGGGAAAGGCTATGATGGGAGGTACTCTTTTGATTCATGGTATACCTGTTAGAGTGCATCACATTCTTTCATATCTCATTGTTTGTTAGATAAGCTTAACCTATAACCCTCACACCTAGTTACATCCCTAAGGGTTGGGAATCCGATAAGTGGGTATGCAACTCTTGGGATGAGATATGACCGGTTACAGTTTGAATTGTTAGGTCATATATTTGCTTGTAATTTGCATGTGTTTGATTTTGTGGGCTTCAGAATTATTTTTGGTATGGATTGGTTAAGTAAGTGTGATGTTAGGATATTTTGCCACGATAGGAAAATACCATTGAGACACCCTAGTAATAGTGACAGAATTATATATTCTGTAGAAAACCCGAGTTTTGATGTTTATGCTTTGTTGGGTACAATAAAGGAGGAAGACGAGTTGAATCGAGTTTTTGTCGTGAGAGAATTTATAGACGTCTTTGAACCGGTAATCGAACTACCGCCGAAACGAGCTATTGAGTTTTGAATAAATCTTGTACCAGGAGCTGAACCTATTGGTAAAACGCCAAGTAGGATGACACCTATCGAGATGAAGGAGTTAAAGGTGCAGCTGATGGATTTAGAAGGGAAATGTTTTATTAGACCATGTAGTTTGCCTTGGGGAGCAACCGTAGTGTTTGTTAAGAAATTGGATGGATCGTTATGCCTGTATATCGATTATTGTAAGTTAAATGAGAGGACGATAAAGAACTGATATCCATTGTCGAGAATTGATGATTTATTCAATCAGTTGAGTGGAGCCAAAGTATTTTATCAGTTTGATTTGGCAATATGGTTCCATCAACTAAGGGTGGCGAACGATAGTATTTCTTTGACGGCGTTTAGGACAAGATATGGATCGTACGAATGGTTAGTAATGCCATTCGGATTAACTAGTGAACCAACCTTCTTCGTAGACTTAATGAATCGAATCTTCCGAGAGCATTTGGATAGATTCATGTTGGTGTTTATAGACGACATCTTGTTATATTCAAGGATGAAAGAGACCATGATGTTTATCCTAAGATAGGGCTTGAAACACTCAGGCAATATCAGTTGAAAGCAAAGTTTTTGAAGTGTAATTTTGGAAGAAGGAGGTGATGTTTCTTGGTCATGTAGTCTCAGAAAAAGGGTCAGTAGATCCAACTAAAATAGAAGCAGTTAATAATTAGAAGAGACTCGAGACAGTGACCGAGAAAAAAAATTTCTTGGATAAGATAGCTATTTCTAGATATTTATTAAGGATTTCTCGCGGATAGCAGCACCGATGACTAAGCTAACAAGGAAAGAAGTAAAATATACTTAGTCCGATAAATGTGAGGAGGCATTCTAGAAGCTGAAACATTTATTGACCAATGCACCAATATTAGTGGTTTTGGATGGGAATCAAGACTTAGTAATGTATACGGATGCATGTGGAACTAGATTAGGAGCTGCGTTAATGCAGAGAGGAAAAGTGATAGCTTATGCTTCTCGACAGCTTAGACCATATGAGGTTAGATATCCGGCGCACGAGTTAGAGTTAGCTGCTGTAATTTTTGCACTAAAGGTGTGGAGACATTACCTTTCGTGAGAGATTCGAGTTGTTTACGGACCATAAGTCATTAAGATACTAATTCTCTCAAAAGGAGTTGAATATGAGACGGTAGAGATGGCTAGAGTTTTTAGTTGCCTATGACATTGAAATTGAGTACACACCGGGGAAAGGAAATAGAGTAGCAGATGCGGTCAGTAGAAGGCATCAGAATGCAGTGTTAGCAATGATAGCTGAGTGGAAAGATTTAGAAGCATTTACTACATGTGGAGTGCAGTTAAGATCTACGGCAAGTTCGGGTCAAGAGACCGCGATGTTGCCATGTTTGAAAGTTCGACCAGTGATGATCGAAATGATGCTTCTAAGCAAAAAATGATCCATTACTAGCTAAATAGATCAAAAGGTTAAAGAGCGGAACTGAGATTGATGATTTAAAATAGTCTTGACCAAAATGAGTGGTTGAGGAAGAAAGAAAGGTTATGTGTTCCAAATGTTGGAGATATAAGGAAGGTAGTTCTTAGGGAATGTCATCGATCAAAGTTCACCATTCATCCAGGAGAAACTAAGATGTATCAGGATATGCAAAAAAAAAATTCTGGGAAGGTACGAAGAAGGATGTAGGCTTATGGGTAAAGTAGTATTTGAACCATCAGCAAGTGAAAGCCAAACATTAGAAACCAAGTGGATTACTTCAGCCTTTAGATATTCCAGTTTGGAAGTAGGATTGTATATATATGGATTTCATAGATAGGTTTCCAAGGTCAAATAGAGAAAATGAAAGTATTTGGATTATCGTGGACAGGCTGACTAAGAGTGCACACTTTATACCCATTAAGTCGACTAGAATGACATCGGTTTTAGCTAAGTTATTCATGAAGAATATAGTTAGACTACATGAGATTTCTAGTAGTATAGTAAGCGATAAAGATTCCTTATTCAGTAGTGAGTTTTTAAAGAGTCTATAGGAAGTTTTAGGTGCCAAACTCAAGATGAGTATCGCTTACCATCCACGGATGGATGGGCAAACATAGAGAGTTAACAAGTCATGGGGGATTTGTTAAGATTTTGTGTTCTAGATTTTGAAGGATCATGGGAAGGCCATCTGTGTAACGACCAATAATTTTTGGATATTTGAAATTGGAATATTTAATTTATTTTAAATATTTAAAAGTTAATTTTAACTTGAATTTCAAATATAAAGATTTATTGGATAATTTAATTATTGAATTTAATAGTTGGAAATTGGGTAAAATATGGAATCTTGAGTTTTAAGCTTGTTAAAAATAATTTAAAGGCTTATAAAATTTATATTTATAATAAGAAAGATAATAAAACTTTTTAAATGGAATTTAAAAGTGATTTGTTCAGTTTTAAAAATATATCGTTTAAATTGACATTTAAAAATAGCCTTCCAGGGCACAGTCTCGGAATTCAACGAAACTAGTTCCATTGGATCCGTAATAGTGTATTATTATTGGATTTCATATTTTGGAACGTTTGGAGTTATCTTTTGGCCGTACGGGATTTAAACGCGCTGAAATTAATATCGAAATTTAATATAATAATTGGGTCCAAAAAGCTATCTTCTCCATACGATCGAATTAACACTCGAAACCTTTTCCATTGCGTTCGAAATAGGGGTATAACATTATAAATGCCTAGCGGAACGCCTCGATAGGAGGTCGAGATTTTAAGTTGCGAAAACGAGACGGTTTAAATTTAAATAAATATATATTTATATTGATTGACCTATATTTTCATATCAGTTTTTCTCCTTTTCAAATCATCGTAGCTAACATATTCAAACATGCAAAACATATTCAACATGCAATTTCTTCCTTTTAAAAACAACAGCCGAGCACAGTGAAAAAAAGAAAAAAAATGAAGATTGGAAACTTTTAAAAAAATCAATGCTGTTATTTTACTCAACAATAAATTCTAAATCTTGTTTGTAAAATCCTATTTTGCCGAGTGCTTTGATCTGGTATGCTCAAATTTGGGTGCGGTGTTAGTTTGGGATACTCGAATTTAATGTCAGAGCTTGCCAACGAACTAGGGTTTGCCGTTTCTCATGGTTCGAGCGACGATGTAGAGTTTTGAGTGTGGATTTGGGTCGAGCACGTCGAGGGGCAGCTGCCGCCGAGTTTTTGGAGGTCGCAGTCATGATTGGGGTGTCGCGACCTGCTTGCGTTGAAAGGGGGGATGAGGGTGTCATTCTTGTCAGAAGGGTACCGGAGGCGATGGGGTTAAGGGCAAAGGGTCGAGCTTGGAGAACGGAGTTGGGTAGTGGGCTTGGATGGAAGAATTTGTGGACTGGGGCATCGTGTACGTGCACGTGTGCACGGTAATGGGGGAGGAGTTGTTCGTGTGCAAGAAATTGGGGAAGAAGGTAGTGCGGGTTTGGGCCGAACAATGGGTAATGGGCTGTCTTCTTTTATTACTAATAAAAAAAGAATTTGTTTATATAAATTACGTTTAAACTTATAAAATGCGTATCTCGTGCATACGAGGTTCGATTCGGACGATTCAAGGGACGTTGGGATCATAGTGTCATCATCTACGCATAGGGAAAGGTTTGGAAGAAATTGGAGCTTCTGAAATTCTCAGATAATTTCAAACGCGTTCAAATTAAATCGGAACAGGAACGCGAGGTGATAATAAAAATCAAGGTGAGTTAATCTCACTCAATTTTGGATTACCGTAATTAATTTTAAATAGTTAAAATTAGTTGTTGATTGATTGATAGAATTGATAAATTATTATCAGTTGGATGTGATATTATATATAGTAGTATATATATTGGAGTGATTGATATTCTCGCGTATATATAGCGGATGAGACCCTATGCGCCCCACATAATAGAGGATGACCCTATATATCGCGATATCCCCCTTGAAGTGGAATTGGTATTTTTATATTGTGCTAACATCTGTGGATGTAGGGAAACAGGTTGGAGGGATCCAACTGGATTCCTCAAAATTGTTGAATTTAATTTTCGTATACAGTGATATATGGATTATTTGAATAATCTGTGATAGAGTATAGTGGAATTTGGATTTATTGGATGCTATGGTATTACTGGTTAGATTTTGGTATTTTTTAAAAACCAATGATAAATGTTTAAAATTGGAAAGAAATTAAAAAGGAAAATTTGAAGTAAAAATATTTATAGTGAAATTTGGATTTTTTAAAGGAAATGAATTTGAAAAAAAAAAGCTTGATTTTAAAATTTGTACTTAATAATTTCGGAATATGGAAAAATAGAGATATTGAATCATGTAAATAAAAGGATTTTTAATAATAGAACTTAAGCGATATTGTTTAAATGTAAAAGGGGTTTATTTTTAAAATCGAGATTTAAAATATTTTGGGTGGATAAAAAAGGAAATTTGGAAAGAAGTTATGAAATTGTTATATTGGGTTTTTAATAAGATTATGAAAAGAAAGTGGAATCTGATTTTAGTTGGGATTTGGAATATATTTGGGTTATTTAAGAAATTAATTTAAAAATGGAATTTAATTTAGAAAATCGATTTAAGTAATGTAAAACCATTATAAACGGGAAATGAGACTATGAAATTTATAAACTAGGTTTATAAATAAAGTAAAGTGATTATCAGTGGATAAATGGGAATTATAAATTCACGGTGAGGATTTATAAAGAGATGGGTAAATTGGTTTAAAAATAAATTGTAGGTTTATTTTTTTTG
Organism: Allium fistulosum; assembly: GCA_030737815.1. Classification (NCBI taxonomy): domain Eukaryota; kingdom Viridiplantae; phylum Streptophyta; class Magnoliopsida; order Asparagales; family Amaryllidaceae; genus Allium; species Allium fistulosum. The sequence goes on from CM060906.1 coordinate 415,229,934, forward strand.
AAATGTGGATAGGGAATTTACGAAATTTGGACGTAAATCAAATTGGAAATAAATCAAGAAGGATTTATTAATATTAGACTGGCTATATGGGAGTTGAAAAATATATTTTTCTAAGAAGTTAAGTTTATTTTGAAAAGAGGATTTTTAAGTATTAACTAGAAAATTTAAAAGTGTTAAAGAATATTTCAGAATATTAATTATTTAGTTGTTTTAAAATTGTTTAAAGTATATTTAAATATTAATTAAGTTAGTTTATAGTGAGTTAGTTATTATTTAAAGATAAATCAGTTTTATTATTTTAAAGGGATAGATTATTCAATATTCAATATTATATAATGACTTTTATTTTAAAGAGTATTTGCCTAAGGTTTAACTTGGAAGAATTATTATAGAAATTTCATAAGTATTATTTTGAAAATTATTAAATAAAGTTTTGGGAAGTAATGGTATACTCGCATGGCGTAATCGGAGGCAGTGAGTGCCTGTAGTTAAGTCTTGGATTTCTCTAGGATGGAGACGTAACCATTGAGCTGTGAAGCCATGATTTGATACCGCAGTAGTACTTTCCAAAATTATATTAAAGGTTTTCAAATATCTTTGAAAAGAATAGTTTGTGAATATACTAAATTCGGTAAGAAAAGTATATATTTTGGATAAAGAGATTTAAGGGACTGAAATTTAAATTGAATAAGACTTAGTGTTTTTCAGTGGAAAATGGAATCTGTGATTTTATGATTGTTTATTTGATAGTTAAATAACCGACTATCAAATCTGGACCAAAAATATTACTTTGGGAATATCTAGGAGAAATACGGGGATTATTTGGTATAGTTACCGTTCGAGGTGCTATATTATACGTATAAACTCGTTTCGTTCATATATGAGACTCGGCACTGATTCCCAGTAGGGAGTCGGTATCGATCCCCAAGTTCGATGATTCTTGAGTCTTCTACTCCTTATCTGGGATTGTCTTATGGTAGGCTTCGCAAATCCATAGTTGTTTGCTCCAATCTTAGCTTGTTCCAAAGCCCAAATGATGGGGTTGCGGGAGAACAAAGCTGTAGATTGAGGAGTTTATAGAGATTGATAGATAATTGCACTTATTCAACAAACAAAATTTGGAAATAGACTTTCGGCATCGAAATAAGCTTGTAGGCAGAAGATGGTGTCCACCCAAGTTGTATTTGCGAGTCGGTACCGATCCCCAACTTGAGGGATCCTATTACTTTTTTGCCTTGCATAATTTTGGCTTTGACTTCGTGGCTCTGTCTGTGCTTGGTTTCTAGACTCTTGGGCTATCTCTTTGGGCTTCCTGCTTTGATAACCTTAAGCTTTATTTGTCCAGTTTGTCCGGATCTTACCTGGTCAAAAGGCAGGATAATAGTCATATCGACGAGCCATTCGAGAGACTTATTGATAATGCTCTTCGTCAGGAGAGTTTATACCCCAAGTCTAAATCAGTAGTTGTTACTAAGGAAGTGCCGAAATCATAATAGTGTGGTGGATGCAAGAAGAAATGGAATGGGAAGAGGAAGCAATTTCAAGGAAAGAATGCTCAGAAGAAGGCTAAATGTGATCCTATTTGTTATGGTTGTGGAGACAAGGGTAACCTAATCAGAGACTACAAGAGTGATGGGAAGAATAAGTGTTATAACAGTAACAAACCCAGACATATACCAATGAATTGTCCGAAACTGTAGTAGTAGAAACAGGTTGTGGAAGAATATGCTTTGGATGATGTTTCGACTTCATCGTGTGCTCCCTCATCGTAAGAGAAGAGGAAGAGTATTGTTATTCAAGGTATGCTTTCTATTGATAATGTTCCTATACGTGTTTTATTCGATATCGGAGCTTCACAATCCTTTATATCTAGTAATTTAGTAGATACATTGGGATTGAAACTTGAAATAGTTCACTGAACCTTAATCGTGACAAACCCTATTGGACGCTCCACTAGCATGTGCATAGTTTGTCGCGATTTGGCCTTATCGAGTCATGGATGCTCTTTTGTTTGTAATTGCTTTTTTTTGAATTTCATTGGGTTTGATATTATCTTGGGTATGGACTGGCTAAGGAAGTATATGGTAGTAGTGGATTGCGAGAAGCTATCGGTGACGATTGGGGTTGTGGAGGGGCAGACGGTAGTGATTGGCTGCCTGTCGAGGATGGGTTTATGGTTAGCTTTTTATTCGTTTGAGACTCTACAGGATGGACTGGCATCTATGCTTATAATTAGAGAGTATGCAGATGTATTTCAGGAAGTAATCGGATTATCACCGCATAGAGAGATTGAGTTTCGAATAGACTTAGTGAAGGATGCCAGGCAGATAGTTATGCCCTTGAGGCGTATGGCACCCAGAGAGCAAAAGTAGTTGAAGGTGCAAGTAAATGACCCATCAAAGAAGGGGTTCATTCGTAGGAGCATATCTTACTGGGGTGCACCTGTAGTATTCCCCACTAAGGCTGATAGTTCTCTAATGTTGTGTGTGGATTACCCCGAGCTGAATAAAGTAACGAAGAAGAACTAGAATCCATTCCCATGTATTGATGACTTGTTTGATCAAGTCCATGATGAGAAGGTGTTCTCTCAATTGGATCTGGCGACAAGATTTCACCAATTGAGAGTAATGAAGGAGAGTGTGTCGATCCCCGTGTTTTATACGCCATCTGGTTTCTGTGAGTGGTTGGTTACACTGTTTGGGCTTACCAACACTCTAGCTTATTTTTTTGATCTCACGAACCATTCAGGGATCACCTAAACAAGTTTGTGCTTGTGTTCGTGGATGATGTTTTGATTTATTTCAAGACAGAGGAGGACCACAAGACACACTTGAGGGTTGTGCTTGAGTTGTTGAGGAAGCACAGGTTGAAAGAAAAGTTTTCGAAGTGTCACTTCTGAAGGAAAGAGGTGAGGTTCTTGGGTCATGCCATCTCGGAGTGAGGCATCGCAGTAGATCCGGCTAAGGTGGCAGGGGTTGAGGATTGGAACCAATCCAAGAATGCTACGGATGTGAGGTGTTTTCTCGGTTTGGTGGGATACTATAGATGTTTTATTAAGGACTTCTCAAAGATAGTAGCACCATTGACCAAGTTGACGAAGAAGAATCAGACTTTTATTTAGGACGCGAAATGTGAGCATGCGCTTATAAGTATGAAAGAGAGGTTGACTCGTGCACCAATATTGACCATTCCAAGCAGGAATGAGGAGTTGACAGTATAAACAGATGCCTGTGGTACTAGATTAGGTACGGTGTTGATGCGAAGAGAAAAGTTATCGCTTATGCTAGTCGACGGCTATAACCACACAAGAAGAAGCATCTAACTCATGATCTGGAGTTGGCGACTGTAATGTTTTCTTTGAAGATTTGGAAGCACTACTTATTAGGAGAAAGGTTTGAGTTGTTTACAGATCATAAATCCTTAAATTACCTTTTCTCCCTGAAGGATCTCAACCTTCGCCAACTGTTATGGTTGGAATTCCTTGGCTTCTTATGATTTTAGCATTTCTTATGCACTTGGTAAAGGGATTGCGGTCACTGATTCATTGAGTAGAAGAAATTCTAGTTTAGGAGCGATATTTATGGAGCGGAAATGGTTGGAGTATATTGCTGGCTATGATTTCATATCCCATTGCGAGTTAGAGCCAGAGAAGCTGGCGAGTTTGACTATGGGACCTACTCTGATTGAGTGAATCAGTACTAGTCAAAGGTGCGATGTTATACTAGCAGAGATTATAGCGAAAATAAAAGACGGAGTAGAGTTTGAAGATATGAAGCAATACAGACTGGACTGAGAAGGTCGCATCTATATGGATGGTATAGGTTTTGTTCCCGATGTTGATATATTACGAGATGAGATGCTACTAGAGTGCCACCATTCCAGGTTGACTGTACATCTAGGCAGTAATAAGAGGTATCGTGATATGAAACAGACCTATTATTGGAAGGGGATAAAGACGGATGTCGTGAAATTCATCTCAAAATGTATGAACTGCCAGTTGGTGAAGGCAGAGCAGAAGTAGGGAAGTGGGTTGTTGCAACTGCTTGAAATTCCCAAATGGAAGTGGGAGCAAGTATCGTTGGACTTCATTGATGGACTGCCAAGGACTCGAGTAGGGTACGAAAAAATTTGGGTCATAATCGATCGATTGACCAAAAGTGCCAGATTTATACCCATCAAGTCCAGTAGAGCGGCAGCCATACTGGCCGATTTATATGTGAAATTGGTTATACGGTTTCATGGTGTGTCGAAGAGTATTGTGAGCAACCAAGACTCGTTGTTCACTAGTGGGTTCTGAAAGAAGTTACAAGAGGCGTTGGGTACCGTGCTACATCTCGGTATAGCTTATCACCCACAAAAGGATAGGCAGACCAAGAAAGTGAATCGTATATTAGAGGATCTCTTACGGGCTTGCATTCTTGATTTTGAAGGCTAGTGAGATGACCATTTGCATTTAGTAGAATTTGCATACAACAATAACTGTCGGTCTAGTATCGGTATGGCACCATATAAGGCACTGTATGGCGGACCATATAATGTTCCTTTGTGTTGGTGGAAAGAAGGCGAGAAACTGATACTTGGGCCAAATATGATCAGAAAAACCTCAAAGAAGATAGAAATCATTCGACAGCGAATGGAAGCTGCTCAGGATTGGTAGAAAAGCTACGTCGATAGGAGTGTAGAGATTTGGAGTTTTTTGTTAGCGATATAGTGTTCTTGAAGATTTCTCCTTTGAAGAATGTTATTCGATTCGATAGTAAGAGGAAGTTGGCACCGAGATTTGTAGGTCCTTTTTCGATAATAGAGAGAATTGGGAACCATGCATATAGGATCAACTTACCTCAAAAGATGGCAGGTGTGCACAATATCTTCCATGTTTCTCACTTGCGAAAGTTTGTGCATGACTCAGGCGTGATAATTACACTAGATCAACCAGATGATATCGAGACTGAACTAGAAGCTTCAAGACCTCGTAGGCTGTTTCGTATCGTCGGACGCAATACTAAATAGATTAGGAGGAAGATGGTGGAGTTAGTGCAGGTTCAATGGGGTGAAAGTGAAGGCGATCACTCATGGGAAACTAAAGAGAACATAAGGGCCCCTCATTGGAGCTCTTTGCATCGTAAGACCTACTGTTTATCATATTTACTTTCACCTCTGATATCATATAGGGTAGTGTAGTATCTCACATGCTAGGATAGGTTTGCTTATGTTATTGATTGCATGACTGCCTGTATGATATGTTTGATGGTTGCACATGATTGGTAAGCATGCTGGGTAATTGTGATTGACTATTCCTTGATTTATTTGGGGATTTCAAAGGCGAAATTTCTATGGGGAGTGTAATGATTTGTATTTTATGTATCAAAGGATCGTAAAAATATTCTTATTTTATTCATACGAGGTCGTATGAGTCTAAAATTTTGGAAAGTGACTCTTATGTATATTTTTCACATGCACGATTTTTACCAAATTTCTACGTGATCATTTTAACCTTGAAAATATTATTTGATATTAATTTGATAGGAGTCAAACTACGGTCTTAGACCACTTCCATTGCTTCAGGGTGTCGGTTTCTGATTCCATAGAGTGATCATAACAGAAAATGAAATTATCGTTTGAAAGTTATAGCTGTTTTAAGTTTTGGCTGCTGTTGGCCAGTTTTAGTGGGTAATTAACAAAGCCGGTGGTTAGGCCTAGTAACCTACTTCAAAATTTGTGCTAAGGGGAGGCTGTAGGAACTGATATAGGCCATTTCCATCTTTTCCAAAATAGTTCTAAACCTCCATTAACCTTAATTTCATCAAAAATCACATCTTTTCCTTACTAATCTTAGCTAATTCATTGATTAGAAGGGTTATTAGTTCATAGAAGCTAGGGGTTATCATTTTCGCTGATTTGAATCCTTCTCCTTTGCTGTCTACTTCAGATCTAAAGGGAATGATTGGTATTTTGGGTACTTGGTGAGTGGTTTTTGACCTCTCACCCTACTATGAATGTTTATATAACTAAAAATGATTTTTTGATTTGATTTTGACCTTAAAATGTTTACTAACCTTAATCACACTTCTATATATGTCTAGGGATGACTTTAAAGGTTTACTATTATTTTTAAATGGTTTTGCAATCCATTGTATTCATATGCATATGCTAGTGTAATAGTTAGATCTAGATTGAGATTTACTTTGTTACTACATTCTTATGTATTGCATATGTGAATGAATGCTTACTTATGTTATTTCATGTTTGTATGTTGTGCTTTGATGTTATTTGTTAGCGTTTTAGATACATAGGAAATTGGTTGGAAAATCGGATGAATTGAAGGCAAAGATGGTAGGAATTGGATGAAACTTGGAGGGCAAGCTCTGGAGCATGGGAAGAGTTTGTAGTTCAAGTCGCATTGAAAAATTAGCTAAGCAAACAAGCCGGTACTGATTTGTTCATATTGGTACCAAGTTGTTTGTATTAGTTAGACAAGTCGGCAATTCTGGGGATCTCTAGAGCATGGTTAGTAGAGGTGGACCGTGGCAAAATATAGAAGTTTGGCTAAATGTTGGAGGTTCTACCAACTTATTTGTAGAATTCGAAGATGAAAGCTTTGGCATGGTACCGAGTTGTTTTGATGAATGGGTCAGGGTCTAAAGTACAAGGGGATGGAAGCACTAGAAGCAGGGAAGAAGATTTGACAAAAATTGGCTAAGTGAATAAGTCAGTGCCGACTTATTCATGTCGGTGTCGAGTTATTTCTGTTGATGGGATGAGAGTGAAACTTCTTGGAGGGGAAGTAGAGGCTTTGTAGATCATGCTGAAGGTTTTTGTTTGTTCGCTTAGGAATTGATGGCAACATAGTGGCACGATATAGTTTTGGGACTTTGATGAAAACTCAATAATGAAAGGAGTTAGGTTCCGATGATGGCGACTCGATGTTGAACGGAGTCATGAGAATAGTTATCCACAGACGGGCGGTTTCTAAGAAAGGTGACCTATGGATAGGATAATTTAACGGTTTTATCATGGAATGGAGGAATGTGGAATGGTTGCTCGAGGATAATGAAAATTGGATGGAGAAAGGAAAGGGCTCAGATACACATGCTAAGGGATCATTGATACTCAGAGTGTTTTCTGATGTACCCAAAGCAGGAGTATTGTGAGGCCACTTATGGGTACATTGAAAGGTTACCCAGGATCGATTGAATTGATATATGTACCCTGGACCGGTTGAATGGGTCTAGTTTCAACTTTAGGCAAAAGAGAGTACACTGAAAACTGGGATTTCCATTAGTCCCTGGCAGTAGAAAGGTCATACGAGTTATCCAGAGCATAGTGAGTGATAGTGAGGATTGTTTGAAGGATGCTATGATTGTTGATTGTTCTTCTATAGTCTATCACTCTAGGGATGTCATTGGAGATAGGTATCAGAGATAGCGATATATGGACACCAGTCATCATACTTGGTTTGTAATGTACCCTTATTGTATTCATAGAGTAGCATATTACGTTGTTATGTGCTAACTTTTTGGTTTCAAGGACATATCAGGTATGGTTCGTATATCCTTGTTTCTTACTATATCGACTTGTATAGTATTTTGAGATTCATTTATTGCTCACACCAGACTATTATCTGACTCGAGATTTTATGCTTTGCTTCTTATTATCTCAAGTACTCTTAAATGAGTAGACTAGAGAGTAGGTTTAGGAGCGACGCAGTAGCTATGGAAAGGATGAGCTGGATAGGGGTATCTCGTATTATATATGGATTTATATGCTTATTCCACTATGCAACACTATGGAGCTTTTGTAGTGCTTGCTTATTATTAAGAGATGGTTGTTTGAGTTTATTTCTGTTGTATGAAATCTATTACTAGTTGTACAACTCTGTGAATCTATACTCTGATATTTGGATCACTTAGTTATTACTGTCTCTCCTATTTAAATCTGTGATGTGTAGTATATTTTATTCCATGCGCTGTGGGATATATGACTGGTTCTATGATGCTTATTTCATTTAAAAACCCTGATGATCATTCTACATCGGTCGGGCATGACAATAACGCATCATGTTACGTATATTGTATACCGATGGTGTAGGGTGGTCGTCACACGCTGATAGGCAGATGAGTATGTTTGAATCAAAAATTCTACCGCTAGTGAATGCTTAAATTTTTTTTGTAAGATAGTGGTCTTAGCATTTGGCATGGAGTATTTAAGAGCACCAAATGGTACTGATATTAATCGACTATTGCCTATGGGTGAATAACGTGGATTTTCAATTATATTGGGTAGCTTAGATTTTATGCATTGGTGTTGGAAAAATTGTCCAGTTGCAATGCTAGGACAATACACCGGGCATTACCCCAAGGCAACCATGATTTTGAAAGTTGTAACTTCATTTGATTTATATATATGACATGCATTTTTTGTATACTTAGGTCTTTAAACGATATTAATGTTCTCTATCAGTCATACTTATTTAGCTTCTTAACTAACGATACTACACCAGCTTGTAATTACATGATATGGGTTATACAACACAACATAGGATACTACCTTGTTGATGGAATACATTCATCATCGAAAATATTGGTCAAAGATTTCAAAAGGACTTGTAATGAAAGGAACAAAAATTTACTACACAACAAGCCAGTTTAGGGAAGTACATTGAACATGCTTTTAGAGTTCTATAAGGTAGATTCCAAATTTTAAGAAAGGAGGTGTAGTACTATGACACTGAGGTGATATGGGACATAATGTACTATTGTATAATACTTCACAACATGATTGTTGAAGAAGAGAGGGATGGTTGTAAACTAAAGTTGCATAATTATCTAGAACTAGCACATGCTTTTGAGACTTCTTTTAAAGAACTAAATACTTTTGCATGGTACATGAATAGAGTTATGGAGATCAGTGATCCGAGGCTCATATGGATTTGTGTATAGAACTAACAGACCACTATCATCATCTTGTAGGTAATAGTTCAGTACAAAGGATATAATTATTATGTATTTATTTCCATTGTTCGACATTGCACTGGTTAGAGTTATTATATATATTTTTTAACGTCAATGTATAAAGTTGTTGAGATTATGAATTGTTGTTGTACATAGGTTCAAAGGAATGTAATGAAGACATCAAATAAACAAATAGTAACTAAAGCAATTTCAAAACTAGATACATTTTATTAATCATCCAATACATGATAATGATTACCTAAAATACATGATAGTACAAACATAGACAAGGACGCTAATTACGTACAAAGCATAAGTAAGCATACATACTTAGACGTTATCTTGGTATTTTTGTTCTTAGCTATGACTGTTACGTAGAAGTTCTAATCTTTTCACTCTTCATTGAATTTCAAATGTATACTCTCTACTTGTCGAAAAGTTATGGATATATCCACTAGAAGTAGCCATATCCATCAATTATCCCTGCTTATCTTCAACCTGCATTTTCATGTGACTCTGATATGAGTATGAATGCTTCAACTCTACATTCACTTCCCACTCTTCAACTTTGAACTTGTTTGATTTTGGGTTGTAAAAAACACCGATAATTAGAACGTTATTCGAGTTTGTGTTCCACATTATTATGTTGATATTCTTGAGTGAAACAAAATTGAATGCAAACATTGTTCTAAATTGCACTTATACAATTAGAATCGTACTTGGATTTGGATTCAATTTTTCACTTTGTATTCCTTTTTTATCATTACCTTGACGAGACAACACCAAGAAAAGATTCTCAGGTGTCCATTTGGATTTAAAGTTTTGAATGAACATTGGAAAGAATTTGATTCAATCATTCACTGGACAGATTCCAACCTCACACTATACTGCATGGTGGAAGCAGCATGGTTTAGAGTGCGATGTGATCGTTTACTGAGCATATTCCAACTTTACACTGTAGTGAATGGCTAAGAGCAACATGGTTTAGAGAGTGGTGTGATCATTCACCGAACAGATTCCAACTGTACACTATAGCCAATAGTAGGGAGCAACATGATTTAGAGAATAATGTAATCGTTCACTGAACAGATTCCAACTTTACATTGTAGCAACAATGTTGTATGTATCTAGATTGACATACTGATTTGACTAGACACTAACAAAATTTTGCAGTTGAACTATAGGCATGAGATACGAAATTAGAATGGGATGGTGTACGAGTTTATTTTCAACACAAACGTATTTTAATTTAAATGTTTTTTGTTCACTCTGAAACTTAGAAACCACCAACTCTTAGAATGCCTATTTCTTACCCAGAAACATACAATTATACTAATCATTTGTATCGACCGTCAGTTCCTAATCCATCCCCACTAGAACTCCAATTATATGGTATTTTGTAATGGAAGAATGTCATTACGAGGATTTGAGGCAAATGGAGCTTGAATCGAGGATGCAACTATTGCGAATAGACCATTAACAACTGCCTATCCACCCTACTTAAGAGTTATATCAAGTAGAACCATAAGTAGATAATGAGGGTAGAGGTTGATGAGGTACAATCCACAAATGTTAAGTGCTTCTATGGTTATAAATTATCAATTGTAGTCATACGAAATGGGGATAATATTAGTTGCCGATACTTTCGTTGTCTACTTTAACCCAATGGATATGAATTTGTATAGTGGATAAACAACCAATTCATCTCAGGCTATAGCTTATGCTTTGAATTGATGAAGAGATCAGGAGTCTTTGTACCCAACTCAATAACGTTATGGACCATTGTTGAACTTCGATATTGAAAATCATCCATCTTATCATTATCTTAACATGATAAGTTGAAGTCAAATGTTGAACAAATTATAAAGGTCAAAGGTAACTTTTGAACCAAAGAGAAGTACATATAACACTTAATCAGCGAAATACATTAAAAAATAAAAAAACCCAAACACAAGGATACTGAAACACCACACGGAAATACATTGAAACGTATTTAACCAAAACGCGTAATCTAACCGCATCGCAGATTGAATGCTTCATAACCAACGAATTCTGATTGGTACTCCAATATATAGTGCAAATCAATTTTCTTGAAACAGGTCTTCATCTTCCACCACTTAAATGATTTTGCAATACCTATCGCAAGCTGCCATATACTCACTGAAGCTGCTTTGGTTTCCAAAGATATCTGCGTCCTTATACAATCTGGATGATTGTTGTAAACCTCATTCACTAAGTTCTAATACCCTTAACGGTTTACATACCTTTACGCAAACTCAATTCATGCTTACGGTCAGCCTCAATGTAGATCTCAGACCAAGTAACACCAGACATTTTAGTAATATTTCAGTTTATTTACTAGCTTTGTATAAAATGTTTGGTTCACAAGAACCTTTATAGGTAAAGTAAATGATTTATGGTTGTTCATTGAACCGTCAATAATAGACAAATATCCACCCACGGTCGATCAAAAAAGGGCAGTATTGTTCCATAACCTAACCATTTTAACTATTACACATGTGTGATGATACGAGTAAATTACAAGACATTAAATACACACTGTACAAAAAATAAACAAGACCTATACTAATATCACACATTGACAAAATTCCAACTTTGCTAGTTTAGTAGAGGACGATTATATCAGACATAATAGTACAGACTTACCTATTAACTGGAATCTAAATTAGTCTTCATTATAGTATACATAAGTTACAACTGAAATTAAATTCAAAAATAAACTAGTACAACATAAATAACATCACACTAAGCCATAAACATACAATATATGACTAATAGTTGGATGGACCTCCTAGACTAACATTATATTCTCTAATTTTTCTCTGCATTCACGAACATTGTTCAGGTTCGAGCTTAGAGAGGTCACAACTTAACATAGGCAAAAATGGACTCTTCTTTCTTCATCCTCATTTCTCTCCTTTAAGTTCCAAATACTCTTCTTTCAAATGAAGATCTACTCTTCCTTGTTCTTATTTCTTGGCTTTCTCCCATTCCATTTCCATATTCTCCTTTTCTCCTTTTCTTCCTCCGACGGTCTTATGTCTTTATATACTAAAGACATACATTAAACTATTCTGTCATAATGAGCATTGTAATCAATTTTATTCTTCAGTCTGTATTTTCCTACTGCCCTCCATGCATTGCTACTATGAAATGGAGGGGTTTCTTGTTCTTCAACAATCTCTGGGACATTGAAATCTTCTGTACTGGAATCTGAATTCATTGTTCTTTATACAAACTGAAATCCAGTGTGTTATTATCCATTTGCCTTCCTCCTTAAGGAGATTGTAAACGTTCAAAAGATTGAAGGCAACTCCCTTGTTTGTAATACATAGGCTTAATTAGCCTGTTTGGGCTGAAAATTTAAATAAAACATTTAAGGATTATGATAATAAATAATTTACTATAAAGAAGGTTGATAGAAAAACCTATCAAGTTAACATCTGTAACCCCACTATGTTTTCTTGTCTTCGTTACTATCATGATCTCATTCCATTTTTGGCAAGTTGCATTTATACGTCTCTATTGAGTCATTAAAGAATCAACGGTTCTGGTAATACTATTGGGTATATGAGTATGGAAAAGGTTTGAAATAGATACCCAAAATGAAAACTCGGCTTGCGACATACCTTTCTTATCACCAATAAAAAAAATCTAACTAACAAATAGCAAGTTTCTCTTATTTGTTTTTTAACCATTTTCATTGAGTTAAGCAGAAATTTTAGATGGAATTTCATTTACCTTTTGAATTAGGGATTCGTCTATATTGATTCCGCCAGTATTTGGTCATTTTTGGGTCCACTAGGATTTTTGACTTAAATTATTGTTTCCATCCCATAAGATTTGATCTTCCACAAAATCTCCATACTCAATTTGATTTTGATTAAAGTCGCCGTCAACTGCTTCAAAATGAGAAGTTAGATTTTTGCTAGACATATTATTTTTCATGAAATTACCTCGCAAGTTGCCTTTGAAATTTTGTGAATGATATTATGGACTAATATTCAAATAGTGGTTATTAAACCAATCGTCGAAGCCTTAATTCATACGTTGCGATTGTTGTTGAAGATGAAATTGGGATGATAATTTTGTTGATAATTCTGATCGGTCTGTCGATTTGGCGATGAATTGTCGTAAACATCAAAATTTAATTATATTATTGAAATCTTTCAAATGAGAAAGGCATCAGATTTTTTCCTCTTTGATTGTTATATATTTTTGCAACTAAAAGCGGCACTATTTTGTGTGATTTAAGAGAAACTGAAGAAGAAATGGGGATAAACGTTTGTAATTGAAAGAAAAACTTTGAGCTGATTTATAACAAGGATGTCAAAAAAAATATTATCGTTGCCTTCGGTAATCATTGCCTTGAATTACCAGGCATTATTAATGTCAATTGTTTACCTAAATTAATAATGCAGGGTAAATCACTGACTTCTAAGGTCGTTAAAGCGACGTTGGCAATCAATAATTATCCTAATTTTGGGCTCATTAACCCCTTATTGAGGGTTAGTCACTAAGTGATCAACCCACTATTGGGGATGCTCTAAGTGTATTTTTGGAGAAGCTAATATAACACAGGAATAGGAAAATGAGGATTTTGAAAGACGTAAAAAGAGTATTTTCATATTTACACCAAAGTTTAAATTTGAGAAAAATAGAACGTGTTTACATATTACCAAAATAGCAAAGAAAATGTGTGACTATTTTTACTTATTAATTTAATTTATTTTAAGTACGTTTGAATAAATGATTTGTAAATGACATTAAATTATACATTATTGTAAAAATCTCAAAACTTAAAAACTACCATATTAAAGAAGAAACTTATACACCAAGATAAAAAAGAATACAATGGGGATATTACAAATACATCAAAGGAAATACACTAAAGAATATACCAGGATTGGAAGCGAGTAATAATTTCTAGAAAATGAGTGCATTCTTTGTTAAGTGAAGGGGGACCCAAAATAATTATTCTGAGTGGGGCTTGAACTGAGAAAGTTTAACGAAAAAGGAACGCAGTATGGTAGACAGGGCATCAAAAAAGAAATGATTGTTTATTTATGTTGTATTGTTAATTCTTTTAATTATTTTCGAGCTAATATTAAGAAAAATATAAATTATAAATTAAAGCTCTAAAACATATACATTTAAAAAAAATTGGTACACCAGAATTAAAATAAGTATAATAGATAGAACATAAATACACGAAAAATACAAATTTTATGGGTTAGAGGCATATTCGTTGATCAAATATTGCTAATATTAAATGTCATACCTCATCTTTTCTATCTCAACCTTTAATCAACTTCGGGAAGTTTCACCTTCCAAAATAGTGAATAATTCTCTTTTCTCCTATTCCACTAGAATTGCTAATGCTTCATCAACGTTAATTTTTCTAGCCTTCTTTACATGATTTGCAAGAGCGATGTACGATAAAGGCAATTTGGTAAAATCTACATCGTTTATATTGATCGTTGGATCTTAGTTTGTAGTATTACTTGAGCTTTCCATTTATGATCGAGATTTCTTTATTTGTCATTGGTATATCACATCAATAAGATTATTCACTTTTTCTAGGGTATTAGAACGATGTCTTCTGCCTCCAACGGTATGATTATTGGTACCAGAAGATGATCCAAGATCTTTTCCAAGTGTTGGAGACATTGTATACATTGTATCAAATGTCCAAGTTTAATTGATAAATGGTTGGAAAATAAGTGAGTATAGGAGAGATCGATGTGCATTTTCATTTGGCATAACCATAGGTGAGAATGCAGCGAATCTAATAGCATTGGAATCATGAACTACTATTAGTAAAAATTATGCAATTTCTATTGACTAATGAAATATTATCTATAAAATTATGAATTCTCAATCAATCCATTAGCATATGGAGCATGAAGTGCCAAACTTTTTGACATGGTTAGCCCATCATTTTTCTATATCGGATATGGTTTCCTTTATAGGTTCTAATTTCGACCCAGTTTTATTGCACAAACTTTCGCAAACCATCCACTGCTTTTCTAGTGCTTCGTATTTGTGTTTAACATGCTCATTGGTCTTCTCTGGTTCACCAAGACACTCCTGTAAGGCTTTATTGAGCGTTATTGCAATAATTTTATGCACTGCTTTTTTGTTGCTTCCAGCGACTGCATATGGATCCAGGGTGCATCGTAGAAAGTGTGAAATAGCAATAGCAGTCCAATTTTTTGAACTTATGCATTGTTTTTGTGACATTTTGAAGAGACGAAGAAAGTGAGATTGGTGTGGAAGAAGTGTTGGAGGTGTTGTGAACTTATAGATAATGTTGCAAAATAGCCATTAGGAGAAAATTGACCCGTTTGTTGTCAACGTCGGACGACGTTTGACTCTATTCTGCAGCAATGGACCAAATGAGGCTTAGGCCTATTCAGTGTTCACGATGCGTCTAACGCATCAAAAATTTAAATTGGTCCGTTCATTGCTGTAAATGTACTCAACATTTGCCACTACGTACGTTTGCTATTACGGAGGGGATGGAGAGTCTAAGGTGGGGGCAAACCTTAGTTGGAGTTGCATGCGCAACACTCCTATGGGAAACGATCAACCTAGTCGGTCAGGTTGCAATGGCCTAGGGGTAGTGCCACCTCATGGGGTGTAAGATAACACCCTGTTGAAAAAAATGGTATTAGTTTCATGTTTTTACTTTTACAAAAAATATCATATCAGCATTAATATTGCTTTATTTTTTACAAAATATGACTATTAGGTTGTTGGTTATTTTTACTAAAAATAAACATTTCTAAAAATTATAATATTTTATAATTTTTCCAGTTTTATTATTTATTAGTATTAAGTATTTATTTTTATTTTTATTTTGTTTTTTATGTTGAAATGAAGCTTTGGCATTCGAAATGTCAGATGAGTCGAATGCTTCTGACGCGTTGTTCCAGACCGTTCATTTTCCGCACATGGAAGGAAGGAGCAAAGAGACCATATGTCATGTTTGCAATTTTTGATGCATCAAACGTAGGAATAAATAAAATAATCTGCACATATACCTAAAGTTTTAATAAACGATATGATCTTTAATTCCTCTCCATATGTAAAATTTGTAACTCATATATTTTCCGTTTTATCACTTTATTAGAGGCATAAATATTTCTCTTCCCTCTGCTTATAAAAAATCGAGGTTCCAAAATCTACTAAATTAGATGAAATCATTACTTCAACAAAATAAAACCTCTTCAATTACAGGTATTTTATGTAAAGATGAAGAAGAAGAACCAAGAAGGGAACTTTGTGTTTTTGATTGATAATTTTTTCCTTACTTTCATGGCATTTGAATAGTAGTTATGAATACAACAACCACACAAGATGAATTCAAGATAATTCAAAAAGACGATTCACAGTATATACATAATATTTTTTAAGAGTGTAGTCCTGAAAAAGAGTTCAAGAAATGCATGAATTAAACATTAAATTTTGTTTAATTAGTTTTTAAGACAAGTGTTCAACTAAACATATGTTTAGATGCAATTTCTTCTTTATATTAATAATGTAATTTGTTATTATTAGTTTAAAAAATAGTTAGACAACTGATAATTAACAATATTTGTGCCAAAAGTTGGATAAACATTCGACCAGATTGTAAATAGAGAATAAGTGAAAAATTAAGTTGATAATAAACTAAATAGCATACAAGAATTTATAGTGGATTGGCAATATTCTAGCCTATGTCAAACTTTGTTAATGATTTCTAATAGTTTTTCCAAACCATGATAACTCGGTGCTCACAAGGTGGCGAGAATCCAACAGAGTAATAGTATAAAATCAAACGATTCAGAATGTGAAAAGAAGATCCCATCTTTATGCTCCTCTCCTTCTATTTATAAATATAGATCAGTGGAATAAGCTCCGATATTTTCTACCCACGTTCTTCACATTCAAGAGGAGGTTTAGGAGGGAGACTATGGCCATGTTGTCACCTGTATAATCAACTCGGCACCGAGTAGTGAAGCACAACTCGGTACCGGATTAAACTTAAGCTATTATTTTTGGTAGCTCTTCTCTTCAACAATTGGTTCAATTGGGAAAATTGCTATCTGCTATCAAGTGGAAACCAAGGTTCTGTACCAAATCTTCGGACTTCAATTGGATTATGATCTCCAAAGTTAGGATTCATGATTTCTAATTTGCTTCTTGACCATTCAATGGTTCTGACTTGCTCATACATGACTTGGTTCGAAAGCAGGTTAACACTTACCCCCCAAAATATACCATGTTGTCAAAAATGTATACTTTGGATCAAGATAAGCCATGGAATTCAAACTCTAACCCGAATAGATATTTTAATTCTTTGGACTATTTCTACAAGGTAACGTGTCTTCTTTGGATCATTACAACACTTTGAATAGTTACAGATTCATATTCTTTGGAAGAAATAAAAGTCGAAGTTTGATATTCGAATTTGCCATTCAGATTCTAAAAAATTCTAGAAGTTCTTTTTTTAGTTGGTCAGATAGGATGAATTCACTTTGATTATCTTCATATTCATTGTTAGTAGCCATTGGTCTCATTTTCCTTTTTTTATTGTTCGGCACCGAGTTGTGAAGCATGACTCGGTACATATGTTTAATGCAATTAGTGGGGACGATATGATAATTGAGCATTTTCAAGCTCTTTTATTTTTCACTTCACTATACTTTACCCTTGTTTCCTTCAAACTCGGGGATTTCCACCATTTCCTACTTTATACTAGGCCTTAACCAATGCCGCAACTTATTTCAAACACCGCCTACCATCTATTAGCACTGCCTCCATTATCTACTCAGACCCGATTCACACGAACTCATTCCTAAATCAAATCAAATTTGTATTCGATTTTTGTTGCTTTCAACACCATTGCCACTATCCTTTTCAGATTATAGGTATGTAGCCTTGGGCTTAACTCCGTCGGTGTTCAGTCACTACCATCGACCATATTCGACTTCGAGTTAGCATCTCACCCTCATATTTAAGTTTGGCCATGGCATAGTAGCACTTGGGTGAAAGTGTTTTGAATACCCATGCTTGGGCCAAAGTTTTCATCCATTTTTCCTAAATAAGGTCAAGGTTTTTTTTCTTCATTTACCTCAAGTCAAGCTCGAGTTGTGGCTAGCTCAATCCTGATTTTTTCATGGTCATGATAAATTTCCATTAATTTGACGAGTACTCGCCACATATGAGAGGGAAGATGGTTGACATTATTCGAGTCTTGGTTTTGATTGAGTTTCATTGGGATGGTTTTAGATAACGGTTACAATAAACGTGTTCCGGCATTCAAATGGGCTTTTCAACATTTTATTGAACTTGCCTTTCACCTTGATGTCCCTATGAAGAGAAATGTCATGTTGCACTGAACAATAGTTATGTTATCGTAAATTATATGATAACAGGTAAAATATGGCACATGGTTTCATTATGCGACGGTGCTTGTTTTCCAACAACAGCAAGCTACCTACATAGCGTGTTCTCGTTCATCATGATCTAAACATTATACACACATAACATAAATTGAATTTCATATTATTGCCCTCGTCAATGTATAAGATCCGACTGGTTAATACATGTTGACATCTGTTAAGTCTTATACATCGACCATATAGGGTTTTATTTTAGCATTGAAATGAAAGTTAAATTCTACTTGATCTTGCTCATCTATGAAGTTTTCGATAGTTATGGATTGCAGATGCATTCCATGTATCTTAGCGATAGTTGCTGGTCCATCGACATCAAAGTTAGTTTCATCCATAATAGAGTCAGATTCTACTTTGACATCTTCTATGCCATCCACTTTGCCATCCTTTCAGCTACAATCGCTCGGCCGTTCGACATGGCTGTCTCTAGAGGTCATTCACTTTATGAGTGTGGATGAGTCATTCGCAAGGGATGCCTCCCAGTCGACCTTGATGATGTTATAATTCTGGATAATCCTCTAGACTCTCCTGCTTCTAGATTAGATGAAGTAGCCATCATTTGGGCATGTAAACGATACATGTGCTTTTTCGGGCGTGTCCCTCCTTTTAATCACTTTATTCGAATTATGCTCCAGTTCATGAAGCTTTCCTCTATCCAGCTTCACCCCAATAGCTATGCTTAACTATCGAACATGTACACAGACTTTCTTTATCATTTGGGTAGGGTCCCTACATTGGGGGAGATCCATTATCTATATGACTTTAAAAAGTGGAAGGAAAGTCCTTCTCTGGAGCCTACTAAGGGTTGCTGCTTTAACTTTGGCCTTTGGAACAAACTAACTATTTCAAGGATGAATACTTCTTTATGCGTTGTCCTCCCGGCTTCGCTCAGAAATGGCTATTAGAACGTAAGTTTTACTATAGAATTTCATTATAATGGTACTAATCCATCTTGACTGCTAATCCATCTTGATCACTAATCTCCTTATTTCATAAATTTTTAGATATTCGAAGAGGCTTGGCAGTGTAACCCCGGTGTACACTATCGCAAATTTACATGCTATTCCTATCGAAGAGCAGGAAATGAGATATCAATTTATAAATGATAGGATGTGACACTTCAACTTTTTAGACAATGGTCGTAGTTCAGGCTTTGTGCCAAATGTTCATGGAGATGCTCAGCACGCTCAAGGGGCAGGGGAAAACTAGGACATTCCTCCCATTCAAGATCCTCAAATTAATAAAGAAGAGAACATGGAAGGGAGATGTAAATGATGATATTGTTGAAGGAGGAGATGATGGTGGAGATGATGATGATAATGCTAATAATAAGTACAGGGGTGATGACGAGGAGGTAAATCTTGGTCATGAGTTTACTGGTATAACGGGAATTGATGATCAAGTACCTCTTATTCCCAATTAGCCGAAGTTAAAGATTATCTCACCCCTGTCCATTTCCACAACCACATCTAGCTTTGATTTAATAAGAAATGTAAGGACCCACCTTTTCGACCATCGAAAGTCGGCACCAAACACATCCACGGTATTCAAATGTCGAACATCCACTCGCCGAAATGGCATATTATTAGGGTAAAATAAAAAGAACAACATAGAGAAGAATAGTGGAAACAGAATCTAACAGTGGAACGACAACTATATTATAACAAAGACGGTAACAGTTGTCACTGTAAAATATATGGTGTAACAGAGTTAAAAACAAACCTTGTCAACTAGACAGATATAAATTTCTAACCTTACAATTGCTGATAGGTGTACAATATAGTACAATGGAAAATAAAATACTACGGTAGGTGAATATCTAGCTTGTCTCCAAGATCTCCATAACACCAATGCCAACTTGGAAAATACTCAGCCTGACCCAAGCATTATAGTAACATAACACGCGGGTCAGTCTAGAAAACCAGCATGAGAGAACTCAAAGGATATGGTAAATCTAAAATACTTCTGTGAGACCATGCCACTAAATATGAAACTAGTTTTACCATACAAGAACAACATTTATACATAAAGAAATGGAAAACAAATCAGAACAACAATCCAAATAAGAAAGGATGGACACCAACAAGATTAAAATCCAAACTTAAAGAATGGAAAAAAATAAATAAACATAGATGTTTGTACCAAAATTGGGCACAACACTCTTCGGATGTGTTTGAAGAGATAAAATGAAGAAAGTAAATGTAAAATGAGGCAGATCTAACAAACACACCAACCAATAGATAAGAAAATGCACAGAAACACACGAATTTAGAGTGGTTCGGCGTACTGCCTACGTCCACTATGAAATGACTTATGTTTATTGAATTTCACTCATAGTTCACAAGAGATTACAACAGTACAACTGAAGATTAATAATGATTTCGGCAGAGTATCGGCGTAGAGAATAAAAAAGTCCATTTTCTGTAGGTCTAGGGTCACTATTTATAGGCGTAGGCATCAAATATCTCGCCCAGATCTCGGAGGACTTCTTCTCTCACTTGGCTGGGCCCACAGGATCGAGTTCAAGTGGTTTTGACTCGATCTGGGAGCGATACGAATGGAATTCATATCGATCAAGAATTGATCCTTTTTGGCTGAAATTTTTCTGGTACATTCTTGACGTTGTAGGCAAACTCCTGTGAAAATTTGGTGGCGTTTGGACTTGTAGATTTTGAGTTATGATCAATACAAGTTAAGGAAAACAGCCACAATTTGTATCCATCAATGTGAATAGTGAAGCAATGCGAACAGAAGCGATGCGAATTTGACAGCCTTCAACAAATTCAAACTTGCATCGATCATATCTTGAGCATACGAACTCCGATTGACTTGACATTCGGAACGTTGGCTTTTATAGCTTTTCTTGTCATGCCATATCAATTGCAGCTCGATCCGGACTCGGATAAAATTTGTCAGTATCCATAGCGAACCTGTGTATAACCGATCTTCAAGACGGACCGTCTTTGGTTTCCAGCCAATTCCTTGGCGTCACGGCCTTACCAAAAGGAGGGATAACAATAAAGAAGCGCTCAAGACACTTCTTGATGCAATCAAGAAAAGATTTACTCCAAGCTTCGAATCAAATATAGAGAATGAATTTATCCAACATGACTAGGATGATGCATCCCCCTATATCAAAATTATACCTCTAGATAAAATATGATTGAGAACCCATGCCAAACACACGTCACTCTTGGGAACTCCCAAGCTGAACACCGCTTCACACGAGCATTCGAATATTTCACATCACCACATGCATGCTACCAACAAATCTCTAGACAAAAATGAATATACCCTAATGGGTGCCACCCAAGTAGCATGGCTCGCACTCGCTCTTTGGTTTTAGTTATCCACGATGTTGGACGCTAATGCTTAAAATGATAAAATTTTAGGATTGCAGGATTAATTAAATATTCAAAATCAAAATGGTAAAATTATAGGATGTCACATTCTCCCCCCTTAAATGAATTTCATCCTCGAAATTCCCAAGGAATAAAATATCTCCAAACTCTTAAGGTTTAAAAACATATTAATTAAAACGAGTTATTAAACTTTTAAAGTCCTTTATTTTATGGAACAACTCATCCTTTGCGCGGCTAGATCCGAAAAAATACAGCTCACCACAACTGACCCAAATCAACAATGAAAACAAAAGCTTTCTAAAAGGAGTCAGGAATACTAAATGATTGTAGATTGTCAGAAAATCTTCAGCTAGTCCCTTTTTCAATTGCACATGGTCCTCTATTTATAGAAAATTTAAGGTACCCTTATAAGTGCATATGCTTTGACTTAGATTGATGACCTAGCTTGCTTTAGGTGGCTTTGATTCATACACATGCCATCATCTGGCTGAAAGTATTTTGACATAGATTGCTGATGTGGAGCATATATATATAGCTTCTTGGATTCTTTTGTTTATCCAGATAGTTGATCTTGGTTTGGGCTATCTGAGCCGTTGGTTGCTGAGACTTGTTAAGATGTCACTGTTCTTGGCGGTTGCTACTCTCGGCTAAGCATGTTGTTATAGTTGGACAATGGTCTCTGTCCTAGTTGCTGCTTTTACTCAAGTTTTTGGAATATATGCTCTTGGATATTGAGCCTGATGTTTAAGCACTCAAGGGAAACTAAATAATGGGTCTCGAAATTACAAGCCGAGGAATCCTCTTCTTAGATGTTCATAGTTTATACTTTATGGAAATTATGGTGTAACACATGCCCCTCCAAGTTCACCTCATACAACTGGTATGAGGTGGACTTTAGAAAGAATGGTGTCATATCATGCTTAGTGCTTGGCTTGTTTGTTATGTTTCCATTATTAAGTTGATCCGGAGCCTTTAGGCGATCTAGTTATCTTGATAACTCTCTAGTATCGCATTACCAAGACAACTTGAGAAGATCTGTCCTCATTTTGGAAATAATTTGAAATCTAAGCTCATTTATAGAGTTTAGGAAATAAATTGAAGTCTGACCTCATTTAGAGGGTTCAAAAATAATTTGAAATCTAACTTCGTCTAGAGGGTTTCGAAAATAATTTGAAATGAGTGTCTAGAGGCAAAAGTACTCCGATACCATGCTCCAGTCATCTAGACTTGGTCCTACATAGGTATTGGTTTTGAAAACTACCAGTGGCAATATAATGCCTATATTTCGCATGCTACTATAAGAATGTGGCTCACTATATAGCACCATGCATGGTACTTTTGACCATGGCTCACTCTTTTGCACAACACTTTGGTTGTGGCACACTATGTTTGTTGGCCACGGTCGACTTCCCGTGACTCACTCTTTGCACGACACGATCGGCCGTGGCTCACTATTATTGGGAATCTACCCAACACATGGTTTTTCCTGACCATGGCTCGTTATATTGGGAATCTACCTAACTTTCTAATCTTCTTGGGATTCTACCCAATGCATGGTGCTGCTTGACAAGGCTCACTATATTGGGAATCTACCTAACTTTCTAATCTTCTTAGGAATCCACCCAATGCATAGTACTACTTGAGCATGGCTTACTATATTGGGAATCTACCTCATTTTCTAATCTTCTTGGGAATCTACTCAATGCATGGTACTACTTGACCATGGCTCACTATATTGGGAATCTACCCAATTTTCTAATCTTTAATACTTTGCCCAGTGACGACATTAAGTACTTGTCGTGAGGTAACATCATTTACTTGGTGAAATTAAGTTGAAATAATTTACTTGACGAAATAGAGTATTTACCATGGGGCGAAACCATTTACTTGGCAAAACTAAGTATCTGCAATGAGGCGACATCGTTTACTTGGCGAAACTAAGTAATTGTCGAGAGGTGAAATTATTTTCTTACTCGAAGGCAAAAGTTTGGCTTTGAAATTCATATGATACTACTTGATCGGAGTAGTATTAAGATTAAGACATTTTGATGCATTTTTGAAAGTTGCATAATATTACTTGATCATGACAATAATCATGACTAAAACAATTAATGCACTTCTGGAAGTTGCGTGATATTGTTTGATCATGGCAATAATCATGACTAAGACATTTAATGCACTTTTGGAAGTGGTATTATATTGCTTGATCGTGCAATATTCATGACTAAGACATTTAATGCACTTTTGGAAGTTGCATGATATTACTTGATCACGACAATAATCATAACTAGAACATTTGGTGGAATGTTTGAAATGCTTGAAACTTAAGAAAACTGGAGCCTCATGCAACATACATGGGTTATGGCTAAAAATTGGTTACTATCTTGAATTTTTGATGAAGTCTTTATTCAGATAGCAACCTTGTGCTGTGATAATGTTTTAGATGCTCGGCATTCCAAGTCCGAGGTATTATATTACCATCTGGCCTCTTTAACCTATATGTTCCTAGAGGGACGACGTCATGAATTATTAGGGGTCCTTCCTAGTTAGGGCCAAGAGGACCATCTATTGGATCCTTGGCGTTTCCTTCAGAGGACGAGGTCTCCTTTCTCAAATTTTCTAGTCCAAACTCTTTGGTTGTAGTATCGGGTCATCTTTCAAATATACTATGCTGTTCTTAAAGCGTCTTCGTCCTAGAGCTCAAGCAACAAATATAACGACTCCTCTCAAAGCACTACATTCTGTTGTGTATTATAAAATTACCTTCGGTGAGAGGCAAGTCAACTCAACTGGGAGCATGGTTTCAGAGCCGTAAGTTAGAGAGAAAAGTGTATGTCCCGTCAAAGTCTTCGAGCTTCATTAAATAAGCCCACAAAATGAAAGGAAATTCTTCTTCCTAGTTGTCTTTTGCCTTGTTCAATCTTTTCTTCAAACAACCCTTGATAGTTTTGTTAGCTGCTTCCATTGCCCCATTTGCTTGTGGATGGGTTACTGAAGAAAAACTCTTTATGCTACTATCATCACAACAATATTCTATAAACTCTCGGCTCTCGAATTGAGGGCCATTATCCACAATAATTTCATGTGGAAGATCGAATCTAGATACGATATTCCTCATTACAAACTTTATTACTTGGTGGGAGGTTATGGTAGCTAAGGGTTCTACTTCGACCCATTTTGTAAAGTAATCAATTGCCACTATGTCATACCTTGCCCCCCCTTAGCAGTCAGAAGTGGACCCATAAGATCGATACCCCAGATATCAAAGGGTCATGGCTCACCGTCGAGGTGAGCTTGCTAGGAGGAACTCTTAGCACTTTTGCATAAAATTGGCATTTATCACATTTTCTTGCATAGTCCAATGCATCTTGATTTAGTGTCAGCCAACAAAAACCTTACTGGAGTATTTTCTTTGCCAATTTTTGGCCACCACAATGGTCTCCACAAATTCCATCCTGGGCTTCTTTCAACAACAGTTGACCTTCCGAGGCCATTACACACCGAGAGTACGAGGTTGAGAATCCTATCCTATATAGCACTCCATCTATAATATTGAACCTTGGAGCATTCGTCTTGCTTCGGTAGCATCTGATGGTAGAGTGCCCTCAGTTAGGTATCAGATATATAGTGACATCCAATTTTCTTCGATTATTAATGGGATTATAGATTCACTTCGAGCAGCTTGAGCCCATGTTATAACTAACACTTTCTCTAGCACCTGTATGCTAGGTTTCTCTTGGATATCCTCTGGAATGAAATTACTCTCCTACATCCCTCGAGCTCTTATATTTTGCTAAGGCATCAGCCCTAGCGTGTCATTCTTTGGGAATGCTTCCTATATGATAACTCCTGAAAGCATCAAGTAGTTGCATTACCTGTTTAGAATAGAGGGCTAACCATGGGTCTCAAACCTAATGGCGACCAAGAACTTGATTAACGACTATTTGAGAGACTGTATATCCTAATTTCTAGGACCTTGATAGAAATAGCCATTCTTAACCCAGCGATCAAGGGTTCATACTCGGCTGCATTGTTGGTTGCTAAGAAAGTGAGCTTGATTGCACCATAAATTTGGTGGATGTCTGGGGTCACCAAGATATAGCCGGTGCCTGCCCCTAGTTCATTTAAAGCTCCATCAACATAGAGTTGCCAAGAGAGTTATTTATTCTCACTCTCTTCATTTTTGTTTTCGATTCTGAGACCAGTACATTTAGTAATGAAGTCAGCCAGTACTTGATCGTTGATTGCTATCCTAGGCTCATTTGAGATCTCATACTAGCTGAGTTCTATAGCCTACTTAATTAACCTACCCGCAGTCTCAGCTTTACTAAAGACTTATCGAAGTGATTGATCTGTAAGGACCATAATAAGATAGGTCTAAAAATAAGGTCGAAGCTTCCTTGCTGTAGACACTAAGTTATAAGTAAGTTTTTCAATTACTGGGTAATTCTTCTCGGCTGGACCTAGCCTTTTGCTGACAGCATGCACAGGGGTCTTTGGATCCCACCATCATCTCTTACTAAGGCTGAGCTTATGGCCTGTTCTGAGGTGGATAAATAGAGGAATAGGGTTTCTCCATCTATCGATTTAGACAATGCTGGGGGAGAACTTAAATGCTTGTAGGTTTTCGAATGCTTTCTAGGATTCATCTATCCACTTGAAAGTAACATGCTTCTTTAAGAGGTTAAAGAAGGGAACACACTTGATAGTTGATCGACTTATGAGCTTGTTCAAAGGAGCAATCTTTCCATTTAAGATCATTCACTCCTTCCCATTAGTTGGAACCTTCATGTTTATTATGGCTTTTATTTGATTCAGGTTTATCTCCATCCATCTAGCACTTACTTTAAAGCCTAGGACTTCCCGGATTGTATTCCAAAAATACGCTCCTGAGGGTTCAACTTTATTTGATATTTCTGGAGAGCTTCGAATGACTCGTTTAAATCCAAAACATGATTCTCTAATTGCTTAAATTTATCCAACATGTTACCAACATACACTTCCACATTCCGACCTATCTGGTTGGTGAACATTCGGTTGACTAAACTCTAATATATTTCCTCTGCATTCGTAAGACTGAAAGCATTACCTTGTAACAAAACAAATACATGTTAGTGACAAAACTCTTATGTTTCCTATCCGGCTTAAACATTGGAATTTGATTATATCCGAAATAGGCATCTATAAACGAAAGAAATCGGTGCCCACCTGTAACATCTGTTAACCGATAGATTCTCGACAAAGGGAAGCAATATTTTGGGCAAGCTTTGTTTAAATCAATGTAGTCAATACAAGTCCTCAACTTTCCAATTGGTTTCTTTACAAACACCGGATTAGCAATCCACTTAGGAAAGTAAATGTCTCGGATGAAGTTATTCTTTAGCAACCTTTCGACTTCTTCTTGTATGACC
Source organism: Allium fistulosum (assembly GCA_030737815.1). Taxonomy (NCBI): domain Eukaryota; kingdom Viridiplantae; phylum Streptophyta; class Magnoliopsida; order Asparagales; family Amaryllidaceae; genus Allium; species Allium fistulosum. The sequence goes on from CM060906.1 coordinate 415,257,122, forward strand.
ATCTATCAGACCTTTTCTTAAAGTTTCCTTTTTGGCCTTACGGGAGTAAAATTGGGATCTATATTTAAGCAATGGCGAATGACCGGGAGGTCGATTCCCACCATATCATCATGAGTCCAGGCGAATACATCTTGGTTATGCTTGAGGAAGGATATTAGTTCTTCTTGGATAGATGGATGAAAGTACGTCCCTATTTTAACTGCCTTAGACTTATCATCGTCATCGAGGCACACTTTTTCTAGAGTTTCAGCTGCTGAAGCTATCTCAGTCTCTTGTCTTGGCTCGAGATCATGTTCAATTTCTTCTTCTCTCGGTATTTCCTATATAGCGTGACCAATCTTTCTCTTTTTCCTTGAAGACTTACTACTCTGCCCCTATTCTATCTCATTGTATTCTCTTTGATAACTTGATATCTAAATTAATTCCCCAACCATGGAATCTTCTTGCCATGGAAATTTTTTAAGGGTTTCCTACAGTTTTCCATGAATTTAGAACTCATGGCATTAACTATTTCCTTTATTTCAAGGGGAGTGGGTTGGTTAATTTTGACATTGTTCTTATAAGATGAAGTTTTCCCTTTATTGATCATGTTCAGGCTTGCATAATATAGTTTCCTTGAGATCTTCCTTAAAAGCCCTTCTCCTAGTTTGGTGGAAAATTTTACAAGTAAATGCTTAGTAGACACATACCCGTCCAAAGCGTCAAGAGTCAGTCTTCCAAAGAAAGGATTATACACCAGGGAGATGTCCATGACAAGATAGGTGGTCTCGAAGATCTTACAGTGAGGGTCACTTCCAATTTTGACCATCAGATTACACTCTCCGAGAGGCATGCTTCCTTCATCATTGAACCCATATATGGGGGCTTGGCTAGATTTGAGCAAACTTTCAAGTAGCCCTATCTTATTTGAAAGCGTATTTAAAGATTATGTCAATAGCAACTCCAGTGTCAACCACCATTATCTTTACAACCTCCGAAAATTCAATTTGAGCCATAATTACAAGTGGGTCATTGTGGGGGTAGCAGACAACTCACTTAATAGAGTCACCAAATGTAATTTCCGACCCAACCTACTGTTTTATCTTAACTCTTTTCATCTCGTACATCGAGACGTCTTCATTTCTGGCTTCATTAATGTACCTTTTCCAACTACCATTACTTGCTCCACCAATGTGGGGTCCTTCCAGAATGATGCCAATAAAGTTTCGAGGGGCCGGTATAGACCTCAGAGCCTGTGCCTAAGGTTGTGCATTTTCACTTCTTGCTTGATGGTGGCTCCCTGTACTATCATTCTTCAGAAACTCATTTAACTATCCGTCTTTGATAAGCCTATTGATGAAGGAATTCAAAAATCGACATTCGTTGGTGTTATGTCCATTATATCGATGGTAGCTACAGTATTTTCCTCCTCAGCTTCTTTCTAGTTCTTTTCCTGTTCTTGGAGAATATGAAATTCAATCTTGAGTCATGGCATAGGTTTGAGCATATCAATGAGTTAGGGGATAGACTTCCATTACATGGAGTTCCATCTTCAATCTTTTGGTTGAAGTGAAATTCTTGTTGTCACTACTCCATTCCGAATTCTTTCTAACAGTTCCCTTTGATTCCTTAATTCGAATTTCTCCTAAAGCTAAGAAAAAGAAATCGTTCAAAGATTTGCATTCCTGTCTCAAGGAATCTTCCCAGAATGGGATATTTCTTCATAATCTTAAAGTGATGGTAAACAACTTGGTTTCATCTCTCACGTCGGGCCGCCACATCATTGAATCTTTTACAATAATATTTAGAGATTCTCCTCTCCCTTACCAAAAGTCAGTGAGTAAACTTACCCCTGTTCTAGCATCTTTTGAAGTAAAGAATTGTGTTAGGAATTATGTGGTCAGTTGTTCCCAAGAACTAAGTGAATTTGATAGATAGCTTTGGAACCATTTCAAGGCTGGTCCAGAGAAAGTCATGGGTAAGAACCTGCATTTGATCTTGTCTAAAGCCCGGATTGCTTGCATCTGAATTTCGTATAAAGCGATGTGATCTTCGGGATCAGATGTTCCATCAAAAAAAAGTTTCTGGATCCTGAACCGCGGAGAGGCATAGGCGCTTTCATGTTTTCTCGAGAAAAAGGTTGAAATTTTCGGAGCTTCATTTCGATGTCAATACTAGATCGATCCTCTTGTAGCTTCTGTACTTGCTACGATAAATTCATTAAGAAGGCTTCCATTACACGATCCCTAATGAGTCTCAGAGTTTTCAGCTTAAGGATTTTGAGTTTGTGGCCTATTTTGTTGCCTTCCTTCAAAATTTACCCTTTCAAGACTTAGAGTCAATGGCCTCTCGAAAGACCCCATTCTTGTCGTCCTTACAGTCTTAGCTTTCTTAGCTACTTCCATGAATTCGAATTCTAAGGCCTCATCAGCCATTGGTAACTTTCTGGGGTTTTAGCTGAAAATCAAAGAGTTCTCGTCTTCCTCAAGCATAGCTGAAACCTTTTTCTCCAATTCAAGAAAAGTGTTCTTAACTTTGGTCTGCTAGTTATATAAGTGTTATGATGTGTTAGAAATGAACTTCAACATCATTTGTTGAAACTGGTTTTTGATATTTCGACAAGGGCTGGAGCAGCAGTTTCCTTGTTAACGGTTTGATTTATTTGGTCTCCTTGATTCCCATCATTCATATGCAGTTCCTCAACTCCTTTATCCTGGGCAAGGGAGCGAGGTGTCTTTTGAGGAGATGACTTTGACTTCATGCTTGGTTGAAAGGTTTGAGTTTGCTGTATTTGAAGAGAATGGAGGTTCGGGTCCCTCATTCTAGCGCCAAAAATGTTAGACAACTTTTTTTTCCGACCAACACTCTAAAGCTTTCGAAAGCTTGTTCTGAATGGATATGAGAAAGTTAAATGGATACAGAGACTGGGCCAAAAATAAGTGCTGAATGTAAAAGAGACATAAGATTTATAGTAGTTCGCGACCGAGATCCCTATGTCCACTTTGAAGATTCTGTTTCTAACTTTATTCCATAATTTGGTGTACAAGTACATTAATGATCAAATCTGCCATTAATGATCTTTTTGATTAAAGCTTTCTAAAAGGAGTTGGGAATGCTGAATGATTGTAGAATGTTAGGAAATCTTCAGACAACCCCCTTTTCAATTGCATATGGTGCTCTATTTATAGTAAATTTAAGGTTCTTCCATTGGTGCGGGTGCTTTCACTTGGATTGATGACCTGGCTTGCTATAGGAGGTTTTGATACAAACACTTGTCATTATCTGGTTGAAAATATTTTGACATGGATTGCTGATGTGGCACTTATATATATAGCTTCTTGGATTCTTTTGTTTATCCTGACCGTTGATCTTAGTTTGGGTTACCTAAGCCATTGGTTATTGAGACTTGTTGAGATGTCTCTGTTCTCGACAGTTGCTGCTCTCGACTAAGTTGTTGTTATAGTTGGACAATGGTCTCGATCTTAGTTGCTGCTTTTACCCAAGTTCTCGGAATATATGCTCTCGGATATTGAGCCTGATGCCTAAGCCTTCTAGAGAAATTAAATAACGGGTCTTGGAATTACAAGCCTAGGAATCTTCTTCTTGGATGTTCACAATTTATACTTTGTGGAAATTATGGTGTAACAACATACCTCTATAACGTTTGATTTTTATTTCTACAAACAACTTACTAACTTGATGCGACCAATAGAAATCTCTTGCCAGATACCAAATCTAATGACTCACCTTTTCGACCATCGAAAGTCGGCAACAAATACATCCACGATATTCAAATGCCAAACATCCAATCATCAAAAAGGCATATTGTTAGGGTAAAATAAAAAGAACAACAGAGAAATGAATGGGGGAAATAGAGTCTCACAACGGAACAACAACATATAATATAACAAAGAAAATAAAAGCTGTCACTCTAATATATGGTATATCAGAATTTAAAACAAACCTCATCTGGACAGTTATAAATTTTTGACCTTACAATTGCTGATTGGGATATAATATAGTAGAAAATAAAATACTACGGTAGGTGAACATCCAGCTCTTCTCCAAGAGCTCCATAACACCAATATCAAGCTGGAAAATACTCAGCCTGACCCAAGCATTATAATAAAATGACACCCTGGTCGGTCTGGAAAACCAACGTGAGAAAACACAAGGATATGGTAAACATAAAAAATTCTATAAGACCACGTTGCTAAACACGGAACATGTTTTTACCTCACAATAACAACATTTATACACGAAGAAATGGAAAACAAATCAAAACAACAATCCAAACAAGAGAGGATGAACACATACAAGATTAAAATCCAAACTTAAAGAATGGACAAAAATAATTAAACAAAGAGAAGGGCGCAAGATACATCTTGATGCAATTAAGAAAAGATTAACTCTAATGTTTGAATCAAATAAGGAGAATGAATTTATCCAACATGACTACAAGGTTGCACCCTCTACACCAAAAGTATATCTCTAGATAAAATATAGTTGAAAGCCTACGCCAAACATGCATCACTCTCGGGAACTTCCAAGTTGGACCCCGCTTTACTTGAGCATCCAAATAATTCACATCACCTGATGCATGCTATCGATAAATCTCTAAATAAATGTGAATATACCCTATTCAGTGTAACCCAGCTGATTTGGCTTCCACTCGCTCCTTGGTTTTAGTCATCCATGGTGTTGGATGCTAATGCATAAAATGAGCAACAAATTGTCTTAAATTGACGAAGCATAAAGAAGGATATCAAAATCGATAGTCGATGAATCAATAGTTGGGACAAATTAGTACTACCTCGATGAAAACAATGAAGTCGGACAAGTTATGGCAATGTTGTTTCCTAACTCGATGTGACAACATTCTTAACTTTAAGAGTATTAAGAGTTTAAATGCCCCTAATGAGCAACAAACTCATCTTGAATCAACAAAACACAAAGAAGATAGCAGAATCGATGGTCAACGAATTAGCTGCCGGAGATATCAAAATGATATTACTTGTAGAAATTAACAAATCAAAATTTAAAATATTGACTCACACTTTTGCTCGATTTTTACATCAAAAATATTTGTAAAATATTTTTAAAACACTCTTTAAAAGATTTTAAGGAGAAAATTATATTTCTAAGTGTATAAAAAAAGGGCCAAAACTATTGTCATTAAAACATTGTTCACTATAAACCCAAAATAATTTACATTTAGACTTAGTTTTATTTTTAAACATTTTCTTTAAAAAGGTTTTCCCATTTATAATCTACAGTTTATAACTTTTAAAACAATACTTATTATCCTAGAAGATAATAAATTAGTTTAAAATACATTTATAAATTTAAAACAATGTTAATCATCCTGAAAGATAATCAATATAATTCTTTTATAAGTTTTATACCACATTAATTATTCCGAAAGATAATAAATCAAATTATAATCTTTTTATATATTTAAAACAACATTAATTTTCCCGAAAGATAATAAATCGAATTTATAATATTTTTATAAACTGAAACAATATTAATCATCCCAAAAGATAATTAGTCAAATTTATAATCATTTATAAATATAAAACTACATTAACTATCTAGAAAGATAATCAATCAAATTTATAACTTCTTTTATAAATTTTAATCAGTACTTAACCTTTATTTTCAATATTCTCAAAATATTTGAAAATATAGTTAAAAAAAATTTCAAAGTGCAAAATCGGGACCAAACATTTATTTTGTGAAAATACAAGCACTAGTTCAACTCGCATAGGGGTTTAAGGAGATGATATTTCATAAGTGGCGGTATAACGTAGGTGGTTATACTTTCACAATTCAAACAGTATGTCACAAATATTTTAATCAAACATCAATATAAGCAATATAAGAGTATAAATGAATTAATATTGGCGAGAAACCCCTTAGGGTCTCTCTATAAAAGTCCGTTGTAAATCTCATATATATATATATATGCACTTCGAAGTGTCCTGTAATGACCTATTCGCTACGAAAACACTCGGACTTCTTCTTTTTGTCCCCTATAACACAATGGTTATTTATGCCACCCGCTATCAAGCGGGATTGAACAACAATATATACTCATATGGGTTTCCTGTAAATCATATAATGCGTCATCCGCTTTTCAAAGCAGGTACCTAAATAATTCAAACACCTAATAATAAACTATCATCCAAACATTTAAAATAATCTATAATAACACATATATCATATAGTTTATTTAAAGGTGAGTTAACTCGCTGAAACTCTAGTTGACATTTTCGCGTTCCAGTTTGATCTAAAACCAAAAAACTTAGCTTAAAATTTCACTAGATCCAAATTCAACGAATCCAATTCCTATGCTTAGATAGCATCGATATGAGTCCAACACAATAGACCGCATCCGAAACCAACCACGTATGGAGAAGATAATAATTTTACAAGCTATCGATTTAATTAAATTAATTAATAACTTAATTAACAAAATAAACCACCCCTATAATCCTCGTTTAAATCCTTCTCCCGCATCTTTAATTACCCTTACCCATGCATGCAATGCTAATGCAGAACTGCACCCCAAAATCGAACCCTACTCGCCTCGATTTCTCTATCACCTCTCGACTAATCGCTCAACTAATTTCATCGTTCAACTCCACTATGCGAGCACTACGCTTCCCACCCCTCAACTCAAAGCTCGGCCTCCCCTAGCAAATTCCAACCAAATGCTTGCAAATGACCATCAGTATGTCGCATTTCACCTGGAGGAGCTGCACCACTTGATTTTATCTCCATTTGCTCGCCAACACATGAGAAACTCAAAGTAAACAAAGCCATAACTTAATGTCACCTCTAGCTCCGACTGGATGAAATCCTAGTTATAGCTAGCCGCTATCGAGTGTTCTCAAACATGATTGCACATGATTAAACGGGTACGGATGGGTACCTAATCTCTACGAGCATAACGGATCAAGCGATATTTTTTTAAAATAGATTGCTTGATTTTTAATCTTTTGAACCACGCAGCCATTTTTAGTTTACTATGAATGGAATAGAAAATAAGAAGAAGAGGTAAAGATTATTGAAAAAAATATATCAAGTGACGAAGTTACATTGATTTTATAAACAAAGTCAATTTACCTTGCTTCAAATACTTGTAAATCGCGATTCTCAGGTTAAATAATTTTCCCCAAGGAAACCCAAATTCTCAAGCCAACATCAAATCTCCAAAAAGTTACTTTGAAAATTTTAATTTTTAATTTGATTTAAAAAGCTTTGAAAGAAAAAAAGATTTGCGGTGCACTACAATATTCCATTCATGTACGTACATCGAATGATAGAAATAAAAAACGACCGTGCACAAAAATGTGACACGGTCACAAATCAGCAATAGAATAATAAAATACATAGATTATTTTATTATGTGAAATTTCAAATATACCATCATTTGTCGAAAAATACGTCGAACGATAATTTAAATATTTTCCAAATTAAAGTTATGGAAAAATCTTATAAACTCATTTTAAAAGTACGTCATTAAACTCAAGTCGTTTTAAGAACAATTGATTTTCTTGTTATTTATTCGAACCATTTATTATTGCAAATAAATTTACAAAATGATTTCACCATTATTATTTATTAATTATAAGGAGTTAAATAAGGCTATTAAATCCATTTAATTAATATTTAATTCACAATTCATATATTTAAATAAACCCGATATTTGAATCCAAGTTATTTAAATAAAAAAATTATTTAAATATTTAAAATTAATTAAATATTCAAAATCAAAACGATAAATTTTTGGAATGTTACAAGAAACATCAATTCCTACGTTTGAAGACATAGTTGGCTCGTTCGAGAGCATACCAGATAAGATATCTTCTTATGGTTTCAATAGCATCGGCCTTGGTGATAATGGCTCTCCCATTCGTCTTCCCGCTACCACTGTAGAGGAGATAACCCATGTTAGCAAACTTCAAGAGCACGGTCCATGGGGGTGCCATAACACAACACTCTGAGTTATCACACAATTTACACTACATGTGTTGCCATTCGGTTTCCTGGTCTTAACTTGATTATATTTTCTTTTTAGGTTCTATGGATTGCTAATATCTCTTCGACGACCTTTAAAGCTATGGTGCTGACTATTGGAGGCTCGTGTCATTGTGTCGATATCGCAATTCATATTATGAATCCAACTTAAGTAGGCATCACAATAGAGAGTAGAAAAGGCAAGACAAAGATTACAAGCATCACGATGAACATCATGGAGGATCTAAAAGGAATTCTCCTAATGAACATAAGGCTCGTTTACCCTTTCCTATAAGTATGGATTGACATTTGACAAGACATGATCCTGCCCCTTTATAACAACCCAAATTTTAATTAATATTATTTAGGACATTTAATTAGATAAATTAAATAAAATAATGTAAAAAGGATAAGGAGATTGAGATTTGACAATTAATATGGGTCGGGCCTTAATTAATGAACTAATAAGGTTGATTAGGAAATTAATAAGTAGGAGGATAGATAAGGATGGCAAAATAGGAAAAGAGCGCATTTCCTTATCATAGACCTTCCTATTCTCATTCCTCCCTTACTTTTATTCAAGAAAACCTATATTAAAACAAAGATCGTCCATTACAAGAGAATCCAAGGAGAAGAAAAGCTAGGAAATCTAAGGAAGTTTAGGGGAAATCAATCAACACTCAAATCTCAACTTTCTTTAACCAATCAAGGTAAATAATAGCTATGCATCTCAAGTTTTAGTTGCTATTTTCAGTTTTAAGTATAAATCTGAATGTTTTTATCTTATTATGCCATTTTTTAAATGATTGAATGATTATATGTCTATTGATGAATATCAAGATTTATTTATGAAATTAGTTAATAGGTTAAGTGTGAAAACCTATCATATGATACCTAAATGACATGAAATTTTTATATGATGCTATAAATATTATTTTAGAAGTGTGTTTTTAATTAATTTTCAAGCAACTATGAATTTATTATGAATTTTATAAGTGTAGAAAGTGGTTTATTTCGGGCTTTAATTATTAAAAATAATTAAATAAATATTTTGGCCCCGAAATTTGTATATGTTAAAGGACACAATAAATTTGATTTATTGTGATTTTTAGGGATTTTTCTTAAGTTTTTATGATTATTATAAATTATTTGAGCTAGAAAAGCTTAATATCATATTAAAGTGTTAATACAAAATTATGGGTTTGCAAATTTTTTGGAAATGATAAATCTGCTCTGTAGTAGTTTTTTGAAAAACAAGTTGTTAAAAAGGGTTGTTATCCAATGGGATTTTAACAAATAGAAGGAGTTGGTGAAAAAGTTTTACTTTCAAAGGAAAAATATCAGTTTTCACGTTAATTGCAATAGTGCCACGTCGAAGTCATGGTCGCCGCCTTCAACCTCTTCGCATTCATGGTCTTCGCTGCTAACCAAAGATGATACATATGATACCAGTTGTAACTGGTATGGAATGGATCGGGCTTGGTTGTAGCACAAAGCAAGGCATCGAAGTCGGCACCATGAACTATGACGTTAGCATTGCTGCATGACTTAAGTGCCGCATTTTATATGAATAAGGGCATGGTGCAACGTATCTATTACATTGCGGACTTTATTGCTTTCAAAGTAACCTATAACGGCGGTAATGATGCCTCTCTCATATGACTCTACATGGTTTCAAAGAAGGTAGTGTAACTGCTTATTTCCTCTTCGGCTCTAATGAAGCCGCGTTTCTACCATAGCCATAATGACGCTACTTATTATCTATAGGGCATTAGTGCCGATGCTCATCAGTGTCGACATTTATCTCTTAAGACTTTATACTATGTAAACCAAGTTTTACACTATATGACATCGACACTCTATGAAGTGCGATACGTATGCTATCAACCTGATGGCCTTATATTTTGTAAGTTAAAGACATTAACATGATTTTCGATAACGAAGAAGGGCGACGATCCTTAGGGGCAAAGTGGGCAACGAGTTTTATTAATTTAATAGTTTTATAAAATTTGGCTAGATAGCCTATTGTTCTCAGGTTCGAGATTCATCAGTACTATTTTATAAAGGCTTATATCATGGCATAACTATTTTGAATAAAGTAAAGGGATATTATTTTCCTTGTTTTAAAGGTATGATTTCAGGAGTTAAATAATTTATAAAGAGATATGTTTCAAGGTAATAATAACAGTGTTTAGTCTTGAATTTTACTAAAGAGATTAATATTCTTATCACCTTTAGATAAGTTGTGATAGGATGAATTGATATGGAGATTAGAAAACCAAATAGGATTGGTGTAGGGTAGCACCCTATACTTCAGCTGTTAGCCCCTAACTAATATAAGTCCAAAATTTCAGTGCATAGGACTTCGTCACTGGTAAGACTAAAAGTAGGTTTACGCACAGAAAGGAATACACTAACATTAGCAGGTTATTGGTGAGCCTACAAAAACAATAGGATCAAAGTGACCTAAGGAATAGTAAATTTTGAACACACTGTCCGGTTGTATTCTAAGCGTATGTTAGAGAATTTAATACAGCTAGCAGGCTCGAGTCATCCATAGGTTTGAAGTTACCTTGAGAAAACTATGATGTTGGGACTGATAATCCATCGATTTAGGCAGACTGGTCATGATTACCCATGTTGTATGCATGCATATTATTATGTATATTTCATATTTGAAATATTGTGGTTGCAAAGTTATTTTGCATAAAATATATTTCAAAAAGGAAAATTAGTGAGGGGAAAACCCATTCTGCTCAACGACATCGTCTCACCGAATATATATAAACCGAGATGGCATATTATTATTTAGACCAAGTTTTTTGTCTGGCTCGAAGTTGATGTTTTTCCCTTAAACTCTCGAGTGCTCAATATCTAATTTGAGTAGGCCGAGATAAGGATTTGTAGGTCTTTAGGTTGACGAATAACGCTACCGAAGACGTGCAGGAGGAAAGGCTAGTTATGTAGGAGTCTGTCTATATTTATTATCCACTGTGTTAAAGTGATTTTATTTGGAATGTATGTAATGACAGATGTCATAACTATCTAATAGTAACTACTCTGATCAACCAAGGGGTATTCATATGTCGCTCTTGGAGTATTTTGCAATAATTATTTTTATCTGAACCCTGGCAACGTTTGGGATTATGTAATCAAAATGAAATATTATCTTGGAAATGAAATGTGAAAGTATTTTTAAAAATGTTTAAGAAAATTTCATATTCTTGTTCTTTGATGTTTACAATTAACATATCTTTATTTTGTCATTGGAAATTAATATATAGATGACTGCAGCATCTGTAGTGATTAGTTTCGGGCCTCAAAATGGAGGATGTTACAACTTGGTATCAATGCATAGGTTTATGTAAAACTAAAAGAGTTTTGAAGTTAAAAAGTGTTTTGAAAACATAATCTAAATGAATCAAAGAATAAGATTGGGGTATGGGATAACGCTATAGTAACGTACTTGCATTTGCTCTATATAATTATATCTTTGTCTTTATTCTTCTTCTCTCTTAGACCGTTCTTCCGTATCTTACTAATGTTCAAATGCTGATTTAATGGAAAGTAAGATATGGAGGTAGGAAATGGAAGAGTGAATCTGAAGGGAGGAAGCACTGCTACCAACGGAAATGCCAAGCCCAATACTAGGAGGAATCTAGGTGGGCTAACAATTGCTAATATAGGTGTTGGGACACCACTGGTAGATAGGGTATATATGTATCAGTTTTTTGTCAACATGATGCAAGTAGGAGTTGCAGTTGTATTAGTTGGTGGAAACCTTGAGGAGCAAATCCCGAAGTTCCAATTGCCGACAACTATGTTGTTTGAGTAGAGATTATGCAAGACTTGGAGGGAAGCATTTATTGGAACAGAGGATGCTATTGAGGTAGAGAATTGGCTACTTCATTGTAAATGGATTTTTTTGATTTAGGACTAAATGACGAATAGAAAAGGAGATTGGCGTCCAGACAATTGCAAGGAGCTGCAATGTACTAGTGGAATAGTGTTACCGTTGGAGTGCTGGAGGAGAATTTGACTTGGACAGATTTGAAGAGGAGGTTCGAGGAAAGGTTTATGTCTGAGATTGCCAAGTCAACTTTGCTAAGAAAGTTTGATGAGCTAGTTCTAGGAGATATGACTGTGTTGGTGTATGCAGCAAGGTTTGAGGAGCTATCTAGATATGTGTATGCTACGGTCGATACGATGATTAAGAGGAATGAAAAATTCAACTGTGGGTTGAGACTAAAGCTTGTGAGGGCAACCTCGCCGCATCTCAGGGATCCATGTGATGTGGTGGTGGAGATGGCTTTGAGAAACGAGGAAATGCTTGTACTCTTTTGTGAAAGAAAAGTAGTGGAGACTCAGAGTGAGCAGAGTCACTTTCAGAAGAAGAAAGGTGGAGCTGCTAAAAAGGAAAAAGAAGAATTGGTGTGCTACAAGTGCAATAGGATAGGGCATTTTGCGAACGAGTGTCGTTCATGAGATGGAAATATAGTCATGAGAAGGAAGAACATCAAGTGATTTTACTATGACCAGATTGGACATTATAAGAATCAGTGCAAGGAACCAGTTAAGATTGAGAAAGGGAAAGTGTTTGCTTTGGAACCAACTATCTCATAACCAACAGCTGAGGAGAAAGTGAAGGCTGTGATGGGAGGTACGCTTGTAATTCATGGCTTACATGTTAGAGTACTGTTTGATAATGGTGCATTACATTCTTTTATATCTCATTGTTTATTAGATAAGCTTAAACCAGAACCCTTATATCTAGTTACCTCCCGAAGGGTTGCGAATCCGATACGAGGGTATGCAACTCTTGGGATGAGATGTGACCATTTAGAGTTTGAATTATTAGGTCATGTATTTGTCTACAATTTGCATGTATTCAATTATGTGGGCTTTGGGATTATTTTGGGTATGGATTGGTTAGTAAATATGATGTTAGGATATTTTGCCAAGGCAGAAAAATATCGCCAAGATACCCTAATAGTAACGACCGAATTATATGCTCAATAGAGAATCCAAGTTTTTATGTTTGTGCATCGTTGGATGTAATAGAGGAGGAAGATGAGTTGAAGCGGGTTTTCATTGTTAGAGAATTTGTAGACGTTTGTGTGCCTATTACAGGACTACCGTCGAAATGAGCTATTGAGTTTCGAATAGATCTTGTACCTGCAACTAAACCCGTAAGTAGACTGTTTAACAGAATAACACCTACCGAGATGAAGGAGTTAAAGGTGTAGCTGGTGGACTTAGAAGGAAAAAGTTTTATTAGGCTAAGATATTTTTCCAAGGTAGAAAAATATCACTAAAATACCCTAATAGTAGCGACCGAATTACATGCTCAGTAGAGAATCCAAGTTTCGATGTTTGTGCATCGTTGGATGTAATAGAGGAGGAAGATGAGTTAAACAGGTTTTCATAGTTAGAGAATTTGCAGACGTTTTTGAGCCTGTTACAGGACTAACGTAGAAACGAGCTATTGAGTTTCGAATAGATCTTGTACTTGCAACTAAACCCGTAAGTAGACTATTTAACAGAATAACACCTACCGAGATGAAGGAGTTAAAGGTGTAGCTGGTGGACTTAGAAGGAAAAAGTTTTATTTGGCCAAGCAATTCACCATAGGGAGAGGCCACTGTATTCGTGAAGAAATCAGATGGAGATGGATCGTTAAGGATGTGTATCGATTATCGCAAGTTGAATGAAAAGACGATAAAGAATCGATATCCTTTACTAAGAATCGATGATTTGTTCGATCAGTTAAGTGGAGCCAAAGTATATTTCAATTACATTTAGTGATAGGGTTCCATTAAGTGAGAGTGACAGAGGAAAATATTCCTTTGACGACCTTTCGAACATGATATGGTTCGTACAAGTGGTTAGTAATGCCATTCGGGTTAACTAATGCGTCTGCTTTCTTCGTATATTTGATGAACCAGATCTTCCGAGAGCATTTGGATAGATTTGTGTTAGTATTTATAGATGACATCGCGATATATTCTAAGGATGAGCAAGATCATGAGACTCGCCTTAGGATAGTGCTCGGACGTTGAGACAACATCAGCTAAAGGCGAAGTTTTTGAACTGTCATTTTTGGAAGAAAGAAGTGATGTTTTTTTGACATGTAGTCAGAAAAAGGGTTGTTGTAGATCCAACTAAGATAGAAGTTGCAAATAATTGAAGAGACCCGAGACAGAGACAAAGATAAAGAGTTTTCTTGGACTGGCTAGCTACTACTAGGGATTTATCAAGGATTTCTATCGTATGGCAGCACCAATAACTAAACTAACAAGGAAGAACATGAAGTATATTTGGACCGATAAATGTGAGGACGTATTCCAAAAGTTGAAACATTTATTGACCAATGAGCCCGTGTTAGTTATTCCATATGGAAATCAAGATTTGGGGGTGTATACCGATACTTGTGGAACTGGATTAGGAGTTGTGTTCATGCAGAGGGGTAAACAGATTTCCTACACTTCTCAACAGCTCAGACTGCATGATATCCAGCCCATGACTTAGAGTTAGCTTCTGTAATTTTTGATTTGAAGGTGTGGAGACATTACCTTTTGGGAGAATGATTCAAGTTGTATATGCATCACAAGCCTTTAAGGTACTTATTCTCTCAAAAGGAGTTGCATATGAGACAACAGAGATGGTTGGAGTTTTTAGCTGCTTATGATTTTGGAACTAAGTACACACCGAGGAAAGGAAACAAAGTTGCAGACGCTTTTAGTAGATAACATCAGAATGCAGTGTTAGTAATGATATCAGAGTGGAAAGATTTGGAAGCATTAACTACTTGTATTGTGAAGTTAAGATTGACTGTCAGTTCTAGCCAGAGTATAGAAATGTAATCCTGCTTGGAAATTCAACCGGTATTGATCGAAAGGATTGCTCCTAAGCAAAGAGTAGATCCATTGCTAGCTGAAAGAACTAGAAGATTGGAAGGTGGACCTGAGACCAATGATTTGAAAGACTTTTATCTTGATCACAATGAATGGTTAAGAAAGAAAGGATGGAGATGTGTTCCATATGTGGGAGATCTAAGGAAGGAAGTCCTTAGGGAGTGTCATCGATCGAAATGTTCTATTCATCCTGGAGGAACTATGATGCATCAGGATATGAAGAGAAGTTTCTTCTGGGAGGGTATGAAAAGGGATTGGGTAAAGAAACCTTGAACTGTCAGCAAGTGAAGGTCGAACATTCGAAGCCAAGTGTATTGCTTCAGTCTTTAGACATACTAGTATGGAAAAGGGATTCAATGTCTATGGATTTCATAGATGAGTTGCCAAGGTTGAATAGAGGACTTGAAAGTATCTAGGTTATAGTGCACAGACTGACTAAGAGTGCACACTTTATACCCGTTTAGTCGATGAGGACGACATCTATTTTAGCAAAGCTATTTATGAAGAATATAGTTAGACTACATGGAGTTCCTAGTAGTATAGTTAGTGGCAGAGATTCTTTACTTACTAGCGAATTCTGGAGAAGCCTACAAGAGGTTTTAGGTACAAAACTCAAGATAAGTACCACTTACCATCCACAAACCAATGGATAAACGGAAAGAATTAACAAAGCCTTAGAAGATTTGGTAAGAGCGTGTGTGCTAGATTTTGGAGGGTCATGAGAAGACCATATACACTTAGTTAAATTCTCGTATAACAATAGCTACCAGACTAGTGTAGAGATAGCACCTTTTGAAGCTTTGTATGGAAGACCATGCAAATCTCCTGTATGTTGGTTGGAGACTGGAGATAGATTAGTCCTTGGTCTGGATATGGTAAGAGAAGTCGGTAAAAAGATCCAGTTGATTCAATTTAGAATAAAGGAAGCTTAGTCTAGGCAGAAAAGTTATGCAGATAAGAGATGGAAGTAGACTTAGAGTTCTTAGTTGAAGATCATGTTTTCGCCAAAATGTCACCGACGAAGGATGCAGCAAGATTTGGGAAGTCAGTGAAATTGATGCCTAGGTTTGGTGGACTATTTCCTATTATAGAAAGGATTGGGGAACTCGCTTACAAAATAGAGTTATCGAACAGTCTGGCAGGAGTCCATAATGCATTTCATGTTTCTCATCTCAAAAGTATGTTCGAGATCCATAAACTACCATCACTCTGACTGTGTTAGAAGACTTAGCAGTGGAAGTAGACATGACCATAGTTAGGCAACCATTTGTATCGTGGATAAGGATGAGAAAAGGTTAAGAAACAGACAGTCGGATCGGCAAAAGTCCAGTGAAGCGACGACAAGAGAGATTGTACTATGAGATAGAATACAGGATTGGAGACACTTATCCTGACTTGTTTGTAGGTATGTTTTATGTTTATGATTACGATTGTTGTTGTGTACCTAATCGTAATTTCGAGTATGAAACTCTTTAAGGTGGGGAGTCTGTAACAACCCTAATTTTAATTAACATTATTTAGGACATTTATTTAGATAAATTAAATAAGATAATGTAAAAAGGATAAGGAGATTGAGATTTGATAACTAATATGGGTCGAGCCTTAATTAATGAACTAATATGGTTTATTGGGACATTAATAAGAAGGAGGATAGATAAGTCGAGCAAAATAGGAAAAGAGCCCATTTCCTTTTTATAAACCTTCATATTCCCATTCCTTCATTACTTTTATTCAAGCAACCTAAATTAAAACAAAGGCCGGCCATTAAGAGAATCCACAGAGAAGAAAAGCTAGGAAATTTAAGGAAGCTTAAGGAAAATCAATCAATACTCATATCTCAACCTTCTTTAACTAATCAAGGTGAAAAATAGTTATGCATCTCAAGTTTTAATTGCTATTTTCAGTTTTAAGTATAATCCGAATGTTTTGATGACATTATGCCATGTTTTAAATGGTTGAATGACTATACGCCGATTGATGAATATTGGGATTTATTTATGAAATTAGTTAAATGGTTAAGTGTGAAAAACCTATCATATGATTTTCAAATGATTTGAATTTTTGTATGATGTTAGAAATATTATTTTAGAAGCGGTTTTTAATTTCATAATTTTCCAAGCAAGTATGAATTTATTATGAATTTTCTAAGTGTAGAAAGTGGTTTATTTCAAGTTTAAATTATTAAAAATAATTGAATAAAGATTTTAGCCTCGAAATTTGTATATACTAAAGACACTATAAATTTGATTATTATGATTTTGGAGATTTTTCCCAAGTGTTTATGATTATTATAAATTATTTGAGCTTGAAAACTTAATAATCATATTAAAATATTAATATAAAATTATGGGTTTGCATGTGTTTTAGGAACGATAAATCTGCTCTATAGCAGTTTTCTTAAAAGAATTTTGTTAAAGAAAGTTGCTATCAAATGGGATTTTGACAAATAGAAGGAGTTGGCGAAATTTTTTTACTTTTAAAAGCAAAATATCAATTTTCATGTTGATTGCGATAGTGTCACGCCGAAGTCATCGCCGCCGCTTTCCAACTCTTCACGTTTGCGGTCTTCGCCGCCAACCAAAGATGATACATATGATACCAACTTAAACTGGTATGGAATGGATCGGTTTTGGTTGTAGCGTGAAGCAAGGCATTGAAGTCGACACCATGAGCATCGACGTTAGCATTGCCGCATGACTTAAATGTCGCATTTTATATGATTAAGGGCATGGTGCCATGTATCTATAACGTCGCTGACCCTACTTTTTTTTAAAGTAACCTATAATGGCAGTAATGACGCTGCCTTTCATACGACTTCGTATGGTTTCAAAGAAGGTGGTGACACCGCTTAGTTTCTCTTCGGCTCTAATCAAGCTACGTTTCTACCATAGCCATAGTGATGCAACTTATTATCTTTAACACATTGGCGTCGATCATCAATGTCGACACTCATCTTTTAAGACTTTATACTATGTAAACCCTAGTTTTACACTTTATAACATCGACACTCTATAAAGTGCGATATGTATGTTATCGGCCTGATGGCCTTATGTTTTATAAGTTAAGACTTTAACATAATTTTCGATAACGAAGAAGGGCGATGACCCTTATGTGTGAAGTAGGCGCCGATTTTTATCAATTTAATAGTTTTACAAAATTTGGCTAAATAGCCTATTGTTTTGAGGCGATATGACCTCTAAATGTTTTCGAGATTCATCAATACTATTTTATAAAGGCATATATTGTAGCATAAATATTTTGAATAATGTAAAGGGCAATAACTTTTCTTGTTTTAAAGGTATGATTTCAAGAGTTAAACCATTTATAAAGAGATATGTTCTCAAGGAAATAAAAAGGGTGTTTAGCTCTGAATTTTATTAACGAGATTAGTGTTCTTATCACCTTTAGATAAATTATGATAGGATGAATTGACTCGGAGATTAGAAAACCAGATGAGACTGGTGTAAGGTAGTGCCATATACTTCAGCTGTTAGCTCCTAGCTGATATTTTCTAAATTCCAGTGTGTTGGGATAGATAGTCCATTGATTTAGATAGATTGGTCATGATTGCCCAAGTTGAATACATGCATATTATTACATATATTGCTTATTTGAACTATTGTGGTTGCAGGAGTTATTTTGCAAAAGATATATTTTAAAATAGTGAGGGTAAAAGCCGTTTATCTTAATAGCGTAGTGCCACTGAATATCTATAAACCGAGATGGCATATTATTATTCATACCAGGTTTTTGTCTGACTCGAAGTTTATGTTTTTCCCTTAAACTCTCGGGTGCTCAAAATAAAATTTGAGTGGGTCGAGAATAAGGATCCATAAGTCTTTAGGTTTGACAAATAAAGCTTTTGGAGATTTGCAGGAGGCAAAGCTAGCTATGTAGGAGTCTATCTATATTTATTTTCTGCTGTATTAAAGATATTTTATTTGAAATGTATGTAATGACAGATGTTATAACTGTCTAATAGTAACTACTCCAATCAATCAAGGGAGCATCTTCTTATGTCGCTTATGGAGTATTTTGTAATAATTATATTTTATCATACCCGGGAAACGTTTGGTTATGTGTTTAAAATGAAATATTATCTTGGAAATGAAACATGAAAGGGTTTTGAAACCGTGTTTAAGAAAATTTCATATTCTTGTGCTTCGATATTTACAATTAAAATATCCACATTTTGTCACCGGAAATTAATACTATAGATGACTGCAGCATCTATAGCGGATAGTTTTGGACTTCAAAATGGGGATGTTACAACTTGGTATCAGAGTATAGGTTTATGTGAAACTAAAAGAGTTTTGAACTTAAAACAAGTTTTGAAAACATAACTCTAATGAATCAGATAATAAGATTGGGGTATAGGATAATGCTATAGTAACGTACTTGAATTTGCTATATATAAATATATGCTTTATCTCTATTCTCCTTCTCTCTTAGACCATTCTTCCATGTCTAACTAAGGTTCGAATGCAGATTTAAGGGAAAGTAAGATGTGGAGGCAGTAAATAGAAGACTGAATTGAAGGGAATAAGCACCACTAACAATGGAAATGCCAGGCCCAATATGAATCAAGGCTCAATGAAAGTACAACTTCAACATATCATCGTCAAGTTCCTTTTCCAGGAGATAGACAAGCAACACTAAGGATTTTGGAGAAGAAAGCAATGGAAGCTGGAAAAGACAAGCGATATCTATTGAGTCCTCAAAAAAGAACATGATATTTAGGAAAAATAGTTTAAAATGCATCAAATTAGAGATAGAAAGGCAAGAAAAATGAGATAAAGACTTTTACCCCAAAAAAACACTGGTGCCGAGAAGTTTTTCTTAGAGATTGGGCTGACGTGTTCCCTCCAGTACACTTGGACTTGCATTTGGACTTTATTCTAAGTGGGATCCTAAGTCTACTACCGAGTTTCTTTATAAATACTAGCCCTATAACAACTAAAGAGGGGATTCATGCTCTGCATCTTCTTCACTCGTATCTCCTTCCCCAAATATACTTTAAAATCTCCATTGTAAACGTAAGGTCCCTTAGATTTTGGTCAGATCTGATTAAAGTAGTTATAATCTGAAGAGAAAACAAGTAATAACGAAGATTAAAGTGGAAGTAGGCCAAAGATTGTCGAACCACTATTAAAACCCTTATGTGTTCTTTACTTTTCTATTACTTTGTTAGATCTCTATACTTCATATGATATTTGGTTGTTGGTGCCATTTTTAGCACAAAAATTTTCGTGCTTTAACTAAGAAAGAGGAATTCATGTGCAGATCTAGCTATCTACCATGGATTGGAAGAGTCCAGAGCTTAGATCCAAAAAGTTTTCATTCAGATCTAGAGGAATTTCTCAAGAAATCAAGGTTCAAGGAAGATGAAGAGGCCTAACACTAGATCTATGATCGGTGGATGTCAAATAGAGTATAGTGGCAACCACAAGGTGTCCTTAAATTACAATCAATCCATCTACATGATTAG
Organism: Allium fistulosum; assembly: GCA_030737815.1. NCBI lineage: Eukaryota > Viridiplantae > Streptophyta > Magnoliopsida > Asparagales > Amaryllidaceae > Allium > Allium fistulosum. The sequence continues at coordinate 415,277,528 of CM060906.1, forward strand.
AGATGAGATGGAGAAAATGACGAAGGAGAAAGATGGGATAATTGACTCGACAACAAGAAATGCTAGAAGGATTTCTCTAAAGGGTAGGACAACAAGGATTAATTGAAACTGTTGGAATCCAAAACAAAGGACTAAGGATAAATGCAAGAACATCTGGAGTTGGAGGGGAGTAGACTGGATCAATGCCCCCACAACCAAAACTACTTGGTGCCGACCCTAATCCTTTAGGCACCAAGAGGAATATACTCGGGGGCAATGTTGGATTGAGCTTAGGGCAAGTTGGAAGGCCGAGAATGAACGATGTTGGAGCTCGTAATGCAAGATAGAATGCAAGTGCACAACAACCAAAGGAATATGTGCTAGCATTTTCCCATGTGAACGTAGGATAGAATGAAGCCGGAGGTGCAGACTAGAACACAGATGTGCAGCCAAAGAAGTATGTGCTAGAATATACACCAGAGTTCCCCCATAGGAGCAAGAGGCAAAATGCAGCTAGTGGTCAAAGACTTCCGTTAGACGACAATAACCAGATGGCTAAGATGATCAGAAAGATAGTTAGAGGTGAATCTTATACTGGAGTTTAGAAGACGTAAACAGAAATCCATTTACCACTAACATCTGGAATGTGAGGAATCCACCCAATTTCTATCTTCCGCCGTTGTAAATGTACGATGGAAAGACAGATTTGACAGTTCATATAATAATATACATCCGACATATGGAGTGTTGGGAACTTCCAAGGAGGTAATGAGGTAGTGCTTCCCATTGTATCTGACAGATTTAGCAATAATATGGTTCAGACAACTAGAGACTGGGTCCATAAACATGTGGACTGACCTAGTAAATAAGTTCACAGGACAATTCAGAGTTCATATCTCTGGCCAAATAATGCATGACACTATCGAGCATGAAGCAAAGGCCCAGAGAGACCTTGAGGAGTTACTTAACTAGGTTTAACGTGGTAGCCACTATGGTTCTTAAGCCGGACCCATCGGTGATTTTGATAGCGGCAGTTTCAGGAGTCTCAAGTAAGACTGACTTTATGATTGCTTTGGAAAGGAGTCCACCAATAGATCTTATGGAGTTCTATCATGAAGCTGAGAGGTATTTGCATCATGAAGACTTTGAAGCTAAGAATGCTGAGATTAATGTTGTGTATGATGGAGGACCGTCCGTAGTAAAACATGGTAAGGATAAAGGAAAGCGAAGTACCGATGACAACCTCAAGGAACTGAAATGGCAAAGATCTCGGACCGCTTACACATGTACAAGATCTCGATTGGTCTCTAGGCATGCTCTAAGTTAGATGTCTGAGATGCATATATAAGATAATAATAACTTTAGACCGCTTACATGTGTATGAGATCTCGATCGGTCTCTTGGCACGCTCTAAGTGAGATCTCTGAGATGAATATTTAGGATGTTTTCTTGTTTTATTTTATTTGAATAATTGATTTTTGGAAATCCAATTGAACGTGACAACTGATGTAGATCGTAGTAGTTCCATCCGGAGAGATGGGATGGTGATCGCATGAAGTAAGTCCCTTTATTGGAGGGTAAGTGGATGGACTTGCTTGTCGTTGAGTCCCTTCATCAAAAAGTGAGCGGGTTGGGCTTAGCAAGGATCTAGAGAGATCAAAAGTCAGCTCCCTCATAATAAACTGAGTGGATGGACTTGCTTGTCATTGAGTTCCTTAGCTAGAGAGTGAGCGGATAGGGCTCATCAAGGATCTGGAGAGATCAAACCTTAGATTGGATGTTAAATGATATGAAGTGATTGAACCCTAGATTGGATGTTAAATGATCCAGATGGATTGAACCTCAGATAGGACGATTGGATGGTCAAGAGAGATCGAAATGTAACATCCCTAATTTTTGATAACATTATTTAGGAAAATTTAATTAGACAAATTAAATAGAATAATGATGATAAGGGGATTGAGATTTGAATAAATTATGTAAAGGGTCGTGCTTAATAGTTAAATAAACGGGCTTTAATTGGTTTAAGGGATAAATAGTTCACACATGGGCATATTAGTAAAATAACCTCTTTATTTCGCATGGCTATACATTTCTCACTATTGTCCATTCATGTTCATTTTTCTCAAATCAAAAGCAAACGCAAAAACCCTAAGGGTCGACCATTAACAAGAAGGAAAAGAGGAGGATTACAATCTTAAACTAAGGATCAAAGCTAGGGAGGATTAAGCAACAACAAATCTCAAATTCCTTATCCAAATCTAAGGTGAATAATAATTTTATACCATCTCTATTTTATCTATGATTATGTGTTTTTGGATTTATGTTTAAATTCGTTTTTATAATGATATGGATGATGATATGCTTGAATTATGTCATGTTCGAATTATTTTAATTCATATACATATGAATTTGCTCGGTTTTAAGGGAAAACCAAGGGTTTATGATTTCCGAATGCTATGGAATTTTTTTATGTTAAATAATACATGATTTTGGAGATGATTTTTGATTTTCAAAATATTCCAGGCTATAGAAAATTTGTTATGAGTTTCTAAAAGAAATCATGATATAATTAGGTTTAAAATTTATTTCGAGTATTGTAGGAAGAAATTGGGTCTGAAATTTTAATATGTTTGATTACACGATAAAATTGATTTTCAGTGATTTTCGGGGATCTTTTCTAGTTGACTTATTTGGGAAAATAAATTATTGTTGAAGAGGGACTTTTCTGCAAATGTTGGTTTTGTTATATGGAAGGGCTTAAAATGTTACGTTTCTTTGATTTAAATCAAATTAATGCGGCAGTTTATAATTGTAAAATATTGTAAAAGTTTTAAAGTAACCAATCAGGGTATTACAACTGTCAGGTTAGTTATAAAGCAATTGCCATGTTTAGCTATAAATCAGCATTTCAAGAAAAAAGGTGGTTTCGCCTATTTCGGACGCACCTTTCGACTCCTTTACCTCCGCACTATCTCAGTCGAAACCATCTTTGTCGAAACCTACATAATCGAAACCAAGGCACACGGTATCAATAGAATTGGTACGAAGTGAATTGGTAAGTAGCGGAGGGTAGGGTATCGAATGCTATGCTTTTGTCAGAGCCAAAATCAAGGTTCAGTTTTAAAACGGTAAACGCCTACCTAGTTTTTCAAGGGCTTTCGACAGAGTCGATACCCTACAGAGTCGAAACCATAGTTTGTTTTCTAAAGCTAAATTCCTACCTTGTTTTACTTTAAAGCTTTCAACATAGTCGAAAGCATGCTTTCGAAGGGGACTTTATAAATAGCTTTCGAAGAGGAACTTTTTCCTTAAATAAGAGCTTCCGAAAGGATTGTTTTCGACCAAGTCGGGACCAAGCCGCTTATTTACCTTTCGACTGCATTGAAGCCATCTATGATGTCGAAAGGTTATCTCTATTTTAACAAAAGTTAAGCCACTTCCAAAATGCTTTCAAAAGGAATTAAGGGTTTCGAAGGCAATAGTGTCGAAAGGGGGTTTCGACACTACCCTTTAATGTTTTAATTTAAAAGGTTATTGCTTTCGACTAGATGGTTCCGACGCCATCAAATTTTTCCAAAAACAATTTTATAATTGGTTCTGAAAGAGATACTTTTGTGTATAATCAATTTGACCTAAAAAATGTTTTTAAAGAGTAAACCCAATACTTTCGAAAGGGTACTTTTATTTATTTCGAAGTTATGTATTAAAGAATGTTTTTGATACCATTGAAAGGTATCATTGATTTATAGAGCTTCGAAAGGTATATACTTAGAGTTTTGAAAAGAGGTTTTCTATGCTTTCGAAATAGGTCATCCAGTGGTTTAGAAAGTGATGTTTAAACGACCCATTCTCAATTTAAAAGGAAATACCATGGCATAAATAAAGATTTTGGAAATATTATTCACATTGTTATTAACCCATAAACGTATGTTGGGGAAGGGCAGAATAACCAGATAGGTTGACTCAGTAGTGAACATAAATTAAGGAATGCTAAAACCTTAAAACTAAAGATATTGGCAGGGGCTGATAGGTTTATATTATGCCCATGAAAACTATACATAACTAATGATATTGGCAGGGGCCAATAGGTTCATAGTCATCCCATGAAAACTATGATTTGATACTAGCAGGGGCTAGTAGGCTTGTAGTTAGCCCATGAAAACTATATTCGGATTAAGATATTGACAATCAGTCAATAGGTTCCTAGTTAGCCTATGAAAACTAGGATAAGAAATAAGATATTGGAATTAACAATAGGTAATTAGTGATCCCATGAAAACTAAGTAATTGGACAGATAGTCCATAAACATATAACTAGTTAATAGTAACCCTAGAAACTATAATTGAGACAGATAGTCAATGAATGGGGATGGGTAATCCAGATTTGATTTACTTGTTTTTCATATCATCATAATGTTTTTGAAACACTATGTTTTAACCATTGTGGAAGAAGGAGCATGGTATATGGTTTTGTAAATGTTTTAGGATACTAGTGAGGGGAAAACCCATTCTGCTAAGCGGTGGTCTCACTAGATATCTAAATGGTTTGAGATGATAAATTATTGTTCATACCTGGCTTTATGTCTGACTCAAAGATTTTGTTTTCCCCTTAAACTCTCGGGTACTTAATTGATTTTGAGTAGGTTGAGAAATAAGGTTTCCAGGTGCTCTTTTAGACGAATAAAGCTTCCAAAGACGTGCGATAGGCAAGCTTGCTATTAGAGTTCTTTTATTTCTGCTATGTGTTTTGTTCATAAAGGAAAATTTGGTTTCTTTCCTACCTATATACTCTGATCTACCAAGGGGGCATCTTCAAATGTCGCTCCTTGCGTCTTTTGTAATAATTATATGTTATCTGAACGTGGTTTGCGAACTGGGATTTGTAGCCAATTTGGAATATTTTGAAATGGAATGTGGAATTTGTTTGCTGTTTAATTTTTTTTCCATATTCTTGTGTTTCTGTGTATCAATGTATCTAATATCGCCGTATTTGGTCGCCAAGGATTACTAACTATGGATGACTACAACATCCGTAGCCGTTAGTTTTGGGCCTACAAGCAGGGGGATGTTACAAGTTTGTATCAGAGCATAGGTTTACGAAACTTTAAAAGAAACTTAAACCTAAAAGATTTTCCAAACATAATCTAGCGAATCAGATAATAAGATTGGGGTTGGGTTAATGCTATGGTAATGTACTTGTATTTGATATATATAGTTATATATACAAGTACGTATTCCCCGCTCTCTTAGACCGTTCTTCTGTGTCTTACTAAGGCTCGTATGCAGATTTACAAGAAAGGGGATATGGAAGCAGGAAACGGAAGAGGAAATCTCGATAAAGGAAGCACCATAACTAATGGAAATGCTCCACCCACTACTAGGAGGAACCCGGGTCGACAGGCTAATGCTAGTAATCAAAATGCTGATGCCAATTTGAGTGCTGGAAATCCATCAGTAGCTATGGGGGTGATGTATCCGTTCTTTGTTGGTTTGATGCAAGCTGGAGCTGCTGCTGGTGCTGTTGGAAATGCAGGAGGAGCTTATCCTATAGCTCCAGTTGGGAATAATTATGCTTTGCTGAGTAGAGATTACACCAGTTTGGGTGGGAAGCCATTCTTGGGAACAGAGAGTGCCATAGAGGTTCAGAATTTGCTATTTCATTATGAGCGTATATTTACCGATTTGGGCCTGAATAATGGACAAAAGAGAATATTGGCCTCTAGACAGTTGCAGGGGTCAACATTACATTTGTGGAATAGTGTCACTACTGGAGTTCCGAAAGAGCGGTTAACTTGGGCTGATTTTAAAATGATATATGAGAAGAAGTTTGTATCTGATTTTTCTAAGTTTGAGCTGATGAGGAAGTTTATGGATTTAGTGCAAGGAGAGATGTCAGTAGTCGAGTATGCTACTACGTTTGAAGAACTGTCTCGATATGGATATGGTGTTATAGTTATTGACATCAAAAGGAATGCGACGTTCATTCAGGGATTAAGTCCCAAGCTTGCTAGAATGACCATGATGCATGTCCATGACCCTTGTAATATAGTGGTGGAGATGGCCATTCGCCATGAGGAGTTACTTGCTGATTTAGCTAAAGAGAAGTCAGTGGAAACTCGGGATTCTCAGGGGAAGAAAAGGAAGTTCTTTAAAAAGAAGGGTGCCCAGAAGGGAGATGTTGTTAAGAAGTCAAAGGCTGAGATGGTTTTCTATAAGTGTGACAAGAAGGGTCACTTTGCTAATGAATGTTGGTCAGGAAATGGGAAGAAAGCTGCAAGCAAGAAGAATGTGAAGTGCTTCAACTATGATCAAGTTGGCATTACAAGAATCGGTGTCCAGAGCCAGCTAGGGAGGACAAAGGATTTTTTTTGCTATAGGACCAGCTAGGCCTACCGCAGCTGACAAAGGAAAGACTGTGATGGAAGGTATGCTTTTGATTTAGAATATTCCAATTAGAGTGCTTTTTGATACCAGTGCATCACATTCATTTATATCTTAGTGTTTGGTTGATAGATTATGTTTAGAGCCCACCTACCTTGTTACTTCCTTAAGGGTTGCAAATCCAATAGGAGGGTATGCCACTCTAGGGTTAAGATGTAACTAGTCAGAACTTGACCTGTTAGGTAATAAGTTTGCATGCAGTTTGTATATTATTGATTTCATAGATTTCGAGATCATCTTGTGTATGGATTGGTTGGGTAGGTATAAGGCTAGAATAATTTGCCAGGATAGTGAAATATCACTAAGACACCCTGATAGTCATAACAACGTGATATTCTTAGTAGAGAATACTGACCAGAGTGTTAGTGCTTTGCTTAATGCTATGGAGGTAGGAAATGAGTTAAGTCAGGTTCGGGTAACAAGAGAGTTTGCAGATGTCTTTAAGCCAGTCACTAGACTACCCCCGAAAAGAGCCGTTGAGTTTAGAATAAATCTTGTGCCAGGAGCTGAACCTGTAAGTAGACCACCTAGCAGGATGACACCAACTGAGATGAAGGAATTGAAGGTGCAGCTAGTGGATCTAGAAGGAAGGAGTTTTGTTAGACCAAGCAGTTCACCTTGGGGAGCGGCTGCGGTGTTCGTGGAAACCGAATGGGTTGTTAAGGATGTGCATTGACTATCGTATGTTAAACGAAAGGACAATTTGTTCGTCCTTGAGATGATGGTTTTGATGACAACAACCTTATAATAAGATTATAAAATATAAATACCACTACACCACAATAGCTAATTAGGCAGTGCTTAGGGCCGTATCAAAAGTAATTAGGCACGGCCATAAACCGTATCAAAAATAAGCGTGTTTAATATTTAGATACGGCCCAAGACCGTATCTTTTTCTCCAATTAGATACGGCCTAAGGCCGTATCTACTTATCGAAATAGATACGGTCCATGGCCGTATCTATTTGGAGAAATAGATACGGCTCAAAGCCGTATCTATTTTTACCTTTAGATACGGTCCATAGCCGTATCTAAATCTCTAATTAGATACGGCCTTGGGCCGTATCTATTTAGACAATTAGATACGGCCGTGGGCCGTATCTATTTCTCCCGTTAGATACGGCCGTAGGCCGTATCTAATTAGAGATTTAGATACGGCCACGAACCGTATCTTAGCTGCCCCTGACGACATAGTCAAACGAACATCAAACCAAACAACGTAACAACATCAAAATGTTAAAAAAAAGCTTGTTCCACAACTATCAAACACAAAATAAATGAAGTACTCAAGATCCAAACACAAGTGACACAAGTTGCAAACACAAATTACTACATGTCCAAACACAAGTGACACAAGTTGCAAACACAAATTACTACATGTCCAAACACAAGTGACCCAAGTTGCAAACACAAATTACTACATGTCCAAACACAAGTGACACAAGTTGCAAACACAAATTACTACATGTCCAAACACAAATGAAACTAATATAGTTAATGCCAATGTTGATTGAGTTGAACTCATTTCCCAGCATTTTCTTGGAGCACGCTGAAGCAGTTGAATGTCATGTATCTTCCATCCGTCTCCCCTCACATAGTAACATTGTAGATCTATCAATGCTGCCCATAATTTATGAGAATAGAAAAGACCTGCAAAGGGTTACAACCGTCAATTACAGTTTTGTAAAACTACTATTCAACTGGCTTTAATTCTAAATATGTTCTACTACATTATTATGTTTAGTTTAATTAAAATTAATGAGAAAACAAACTAACTTTATTATTTTTATTATGTAATTGAATGGTTGATTTTCCAGTGTTATACAGTTTTACCCATAAATATAAATGTTTGAATGTAACCTGAGCTTCTCAGGTTAAAACAAAGTTAACCGAGTTTGATACTGAAAATTGCTACAGTAAGTGGGTTGAATATTGTTGTTATGTGAAATAGATTATCAATCATCCACTCATGCTGCATGAACAATATGATGTCAATGTGGTGGCAGTATGCATATTAATGCTACAATCAAATTCCAAAGTTGGAAAATACATGCGTTATGTAACTCAATTTGTGTTCTATTAACAGAAAAAAGCCACAATGTACATTGTCGACATTATACTATTTACTTATTCAAACTTGGCATTAAATAAAAGTTTCAAGCTGCAAAATAAATCATGAAATGTTTCAATAAAATCTAGCTCAATACACTCGTCCGCTTAGTAATGTATCTACTTCGTTTATTCGAGGTCAATGAAATCATGAAATGTTGCAACTTAGTATTGCAGTTGCATTGCAACTGCAACATAGCAACTCAATTGGAAAAACTGAGTTGCAGTTGCATTTCAACTTGCAACTCAGTGTTGCAATACTGGGTTGCAAGTTGCAACTGCAACTCGGTTTTAAAACTGAGTTGTGCAATACAACAACTCAGTTTTAAGTTGAGTTGCGCAACTCAGTAACTCAGTAACTCAGTTTAAACTAAGTTAACTCAGTTTTAAAACTGAGTCGTGCAACTCAGCAACTTAGTTTTAAAACAAGTAAATATATTTTCAAAACTAGATGTATGTATGTATTAAAATTCACACCATGAATGAAAAGAAGAAGAAATATAGTAGTGGATATGAAACATAGATTTGTAATTAAAAAGCAGACTCCTCCACTGAGAAGTAACTACCGATTGGCTTGGAAATGTAAATGGGGCCTAGGGTTAAAAGGACATAATCTGAATTATAGTGAGAAAATTATAATACGACATCATGAAAAGAAAGGAAAGAAAGTGAGGTTAAATATCTAGTAAACATAGTATAAAGAGCTCTATTATCCCTATAATTAAAAGTGCATAAAATATGCAAGTGTATACGCAAAACCTGCATCACTCAAACCAGTAGCGTTGAAAATAGATCACTAAATATATGGATAGAGTTGACTCTAGTGGCACTGAAAGTACATGACCATGGATAGTGGTCTCAAACTAGGCTTTATAGAATGAAGGTGTATATAATTTACTTGTGCCTATGAAACTGAAATATATATATATGATGGAATGAACTTCAAAATATATTAAATGTAGAAAATATTGACTGTTGTAATCTATAGAAGAGCCTATGGAGCAAGGCAACACAACTGCACCTCAACTCCTTTAGCTTTCCTTTGCCTTCACCATTTCCATCTATACACATACATGCGGTATATTTTCAGATTTTTCCTTAACCATTGTTTGTTTAATAACTGTCTTCATATTTCAAAAACTATGATCATGGTTGAATATTCTTGAAATGATTTAAGAAGAACTTCATACTTTGGATAATTTTGGCACAGAATATCAAGCTGACATCGATGAAGTATTGATATGAAACATGATACCAACATATGTACAGAACTCAATGAGCAATGCTAATTTAACAGCTGAAATGATCGATTTAACATGCCACCAACTTTTTATGGTAAAAAAATTCACTATGTATCTTAGCTTAATGTCCTAATTATTATTTTAGTGTTGGCTTGGATGTGATAACTGTTGAACAAAACCCAAGTGATGGCAAAATGTCTTTCGTAAGTTAATTGAGTGTGGTAAATGTTTCATTTTGCCACTGAAAAAACAGTACTTGAGTTTTTATTTGTTTCAATCAGACTTTAAAGTTCAACTTTCTGATGCTAATTTAACTCTTCAAGAGGAGAGATTAAAAAAAAACAGCCTTCACATTTCCTATCCTTACTTCAGAAACCAACAAAGTTACATATATAAGCATACATCAATTGCTGTTTACCATTTTAGTAATATTTGAAACCTGAATTGTGTAGAAGACGAGTCACCTTAGACTACATCATATAAGTCATGCACATTAGAAGCAAGTTCAGGTTCTAACAACTGCACGGTTGAGGCCAATGTAACTGATATGCGAAAAATACTACAAAATCGTAAATTCTCTTCATGAAAAATACACCAAAGTAGAAGGCTGCACCAAACAAGATAACTCCAAAGAAAAGCTACAGTTGAAATTAAATATGAGATTGCATATGTATGTCTATGTATTCACGCCGATAATTATGAAGACTACTGTGCTTAGAAACAATCCCTAACACAAATCACTCATATTTCTACACCTTTCAATTAGTTTTATTACTACTAGCATAAAGACCGTCGTAGTAATTTTCACTTCTTAGCCTTTAAGTCGGTAAATTCTGATTTTCCTGCAGTTTGAAAGTTGTAAAATAGTATTTATTTTACACAAAAGCACATTCCAATTGAATAAAGTAATCTCTAGAAATGTACCATTTGCATACTTGTTATATTGTTAAGATTATCAGGTGTATTTACTGAATTTGTGGGATAAACGGCAGATACAAATGAAGAAAATGATGAAATGAATCAATGATGAAGTCATTGTCATTGATTTTCTGGACATAATTTGTTTAAAGTGACTGTGCTTTAAGTTGATGATAGCAATGAACTATATTCTTTCAAGTTCACAATAAAATTTCGTATTTTACAAGGAAGATTTTTGTATTGTGAAACATTCTTGCAGTTCCATTGGCATGCAATGAATCCACACCCATAATTTTGTTTTTGTTAGCCAAATTATGAGAAGTCCTACATAACAAAATCAGCCTAACCTGTAAAGTTATTGTATATGCATATATAGACAGTACGCAGAATTCACAAGCCATGTAATTTTCTAACAATTCCTATTTAGGTTGGCACTAAACTCAAACAGTTAACAGCTATCTAGGAATAAAGAATCGTATACAAGTAACGCCTAATAATCTAATTAAATAAACGAGAAAGAGCAAGGATCTTTAGCGATATCTTATAATACACTGAACACATATCAACATATGTTAAAAAGTTAGAAAAAATTAAATTGTGATGGACAAATACCAACATTGATCATTATTCATTATTTTTATAAATCTTAGAAGCAATTATGTTGGAAAACATGAACCGACATCTATTTTTACGTTTTTAATTCCATAATTTGAATTAAATCTTTAACTTTCTTGGATCTGAAGCATATATCTCAAATCAATAGTGGAGTTGGTTGTCTAGGTCCATGCCTTATTTTTATATAGATAGATAAGCTACAGCATAATAAGATAAATTTTGGAGTGAAGTCTTGGAAAAGGATTATGAACTGAGATGAAAGCAGTGTGATAATATCAGTGATTCTTTTAACTAATATTTTATTTCCTTCCTGTCATTTTCTAGCATTTCTCATATCAGTGATAATATCAGTGATTCTTTTAAATTACCTGCTAAAGATATCGAATCATAATCTTCGGATGGCACACATACCCACCCACTCCAACATCAACAAAGGTCTCTGCAAATTGATGATTTATTTTGTTTGTTCTCTCATCTGGTAGCAGTATATTGTTCAAAACCAATTTTTCATGTGTGGATGGTACAGATTTCCCATGGATTTTGGACGATGTAGAATCTCGACATACAGTACCTGTTGCAATAAAATTTATTGTCCACATCTATCCAACAAAATAACTGCATCAAAAACAAGTAAGAATAAAAAGCAACTAACAAATACCTATTGCTATTATGTCTAGATCAGAGTTGAGGATTTCACATTTTTGATTGTTCACCACATTGGTCGTATCCTGGGATTGAGAAACAACGAATTTAGAAGCATCGGGTTGTGTGTTGCGTTCTCCTTTTTCTATGTTTCCCACCATGTTGATCAGAAGCTCCATTTGCCCAGACAAATTTCCTATTGTACTCTCCAAATTTCCCACCGTACCCTCCAAACTTCCCATCCTCATTTTCAACTCAGCATTGTCTCCACAAACATGTTTCAATCGTTTATGTGCAATAGCAGAAGCCTTAATATTAGTCTTTGGTATGACGGTCCCAACACCGCAGCTCCTACCCCTTGTATCCTTTCCCATCACTTGTGATACGATATCTTCATCCACTGTCAATTTTTCTTCATCACTATCATTGATCTTTTCCTTCAATTTCGCAATTTGATCCTGAGATTGCATAATACTTATATGGACACATAGTGCATAAAAGAAAGAAAATTGCTCATGTTTAACTTTAGGAGCAAAAATAACTTACGAAGTACGAAGAATTGGCATCTGATATGCTACCATCTTTTTTCGTGTGTGTCTTCTCCCATACATGACGACGGTTGATATTTGCAGATGGATTTGCAACGATCTAAAAATATGTTAGTTGTGATTTTTATCATTTTGGAAAAAAAAAAGAATATAAATTACCATTTCGTGTTCTATTCTAGCGTGACTTTTATGGCCTGTATGGTGAGCATAATTGAGCAATGATCTATTTTTTTTGGCTAACTCCCTTCTTCCGCTCGCTTCAGGCGTTGCTTCATTTTTTATGAACTCGTTCCAATCTTCTTGAGCAATTGTAGGTGGACAATTCTTCATTCGTTCTTCGTCATTGTCGAAAGTGTCATAAAAACCTGCTCTCAAATTTTTTTTGTGTCTCCTAAATGCCTCGGACATTCTTTTTAAAAATATTTCCTTTGAAAGCGGGTCGAGCGCATACATTTTCTGCAAAAAGTAAAATACATAAACAAGTTAATCAATTCTATCAGACTTAAAACGGGTTTCAGAAACCAACTGTAACAGGTAGTGCATATACATTGCAAATAGAGTCACTGACCATAAATATTTTTTAAATATCGTCATAAATAAATCAAAGTAAAAACTTACCACCAATTGGTTCCAAACATCATCCTTATATGTGCCGGGTACTTTGTTCCAACTTATGTATGATATCGGCACATGAGCTCTTACTAGTTTACCCAGCATAGTGGCAATTTTTCCAGCATTTTCTGAGACTGGAATACCAAATAAGTTTTGATCAACTATTTTTTCTTCTGAACATGATGAATGTGATGATGCTGGATTTTGTGTCATAACTGCAAAATGCTGGAATTTCTGAATTTGTTGTTTGGCCAATAAAATAGAACTCATCAACCATCAAGTCATGGCAATAACAAATGTAAAAAAGCAATAACAACGGAAGAACTACTTGGATTTCAAATTTGACTACAATCAACTAATGAAAATGGTTTACATTTGTAATTTCGATTCCACGTTTAGTTTTAAAAATAAATCCCCTACTACCCCAAGGAATAAGAATTCAAACGAGAAATGAAGCATTTACCCAATCACAATTACAATTCATCAGTTAACAAATGGTTTTGGTAAGGTCTTCTAATTTTTCATTATCTTCAAAAGCCGATTGATAGACGGTAGGAAACTCAATGTCATCCACATTTGTAGTCAACCGTTTTGGTGTATGCAAAACCACAGACCAACCATTATTTTTTAAATCTGTTGAGTAGAACACTTGACTCGCTTCTGATGCAAGAATAAATGGCTCATCATTCACGTTATCTTTGCTCTTCAATTTCCCTAAATTAACCATGATCAAGTTTGAAACAGGATCTATTTTGCAACCATTGATCTTATCCTCGACCTTTACCCAATCACAATAAAAAACTGTTTGTTTGAAGTCGGTGTAATCCAACTCAAGAATCTGCTGAATGACTCCGTAATACGTTGTTTCTGCTTCCTTATAATTTTTATCTTTACCACTCGCTCTAAATTTTGTAATTGCTTTCATGTATACACCGCTATCTTGTGTTACCATACGATTTTCGTACATTTTCGTGGAAAATAAAAAACCATTCACTTGGTACTTAGTATAACTAAGCGCCGTGAACTTCGGCCCATGCACTAGCCGCCAGAGAGTTGGATCAACATCGATGCACTTCAACAACTACATAAAATACAATAAATAAAACAAAACATGGTCACGAAGGTGTATTGCCAACTTATAACGTGAACTACTGAAGATGTTGTAATACCTCGTTGCGTAACCATAGAGTAAAACTTTGAACGACTTCGACAGTTGTACCTCTGCCCCGTGATTGAAATCTAGTACTTTTCGCATAGGAGTTATACCTCCTACGGAAAACACATATCAAACCGAATACATAAATTGAATTAAAAAATGGAAATTCAAAACAAAGGTGTGAACTTACTTCTTCCATTCATCCAATCCATCATACTTATTAAGGACCCATCTACGTACTTGTTCAAACTGCACTTGGGTTAACGTTATATCTTTACCATTATCTAAAGGTATCTCACCAGCAAATTCATCGTCCTCGTCTAAAAACGCTTCGCGGGTATGTTTATGATTGCCATCACCTCCGTTTGGCATATATTCCATGCAGTAAAGGCTAGCTTCTTGTACAATATATCCTTCTGCAATACAACCTTCAATGTATCTTTTGTTGCGCACATATCCTTTATATGTTTTCATCAACCTGTGAATGTGATCATTTATATATTGTGCATGATAGCTATTTCTATCGAATAATAATGTACATAACTGAAATTAGTTATTTACCATTCAAAGGGATACATCCATCTATATCTGACAGGACCACAAATTAATGCTTCATCGGCTAAATGAACCATAAGATGGATACTGATATCAAAAAATGCAGGTGGAAAATGTTTTTCAAAAACACACATTGCTTCTACCAAACTAGCCTTTGCTTTTATAAGGTGTTCCCTATTGATCACCTTTGAGCACAAAATGTTAAAGAATAGACTAATACGATGAATAGCATTTCGCAGATCCTTATGTTGTGGATAAGAATGTTGAAGCAATACCGGAAGCAAATGTTGCATTATGACGTGGTAATCATGTGACTTCATATTTCTTAGTTCGGGAGGATTGATGCTCACATTGTTGTGGAAGTTTGAAGAGAATTTGTTGGGCACTTTTAGGTTTTTCAAAATGGTGCAAAACCGTATCTTTTCCTCTTTGCTCAAAGTGAAAGTTGCCTTTGGTATGATTATTTTATTTGTTTCAGGATCTTCCATCACCCACAACTTTTGTTTTATACCCATGATTTTCAAATCCTTGCGTGCATTGATGCCATCTTTTGACTTATCTTTATGGTCCATAACGGTGCTGATGAGATGCTCTGTGACATTTTTCTCCGTATGCATAACATCAATATTATGGCGAATCATATTTGCTTTCCAATATGGTAAATCAAAAAAGATAGACCTCCTGTACCATGCAGAAACATTGTCAACTTCTTCATAAATTGACTTTTTCCGTTTTCGACTAATTTCTTCTTTGTGTTTACCAACTTTCATTTTGATATCTGCTACTTTCTTTTCAACTTCAAAACCGGTCAATGTCCGTTTAGGACGTTGAAATTCTTGTTCGTTATTGAAATTTGTCTTGTCGTATCGAAACTTGTGTTCTTTAGGAAGAAACATTCGATGTCCCATGTAACACACCTTCTTACTTTCAGGAAGATGATAAGAACAAGTGTTTTCCCCACAAACCGGACATGCAAAATAACCGTGAGTTGTACATCCCGATAAAGTCCCAAGAGCAGGGTGATCATGGATTGCCCACAACACCCTAGCTCTCATTGTGAATTCGGATTTATTTAATGAATCATATGTAACGACTCCTTCCCATAACTGCTTTAACTCGTCTATCAACGGCTGTAAATAAACATCAATGTCCTTCCCTGGTTGTTTTGGCCCAGAAATCAACAGTGTTAATATTGAAAACTCTCGTTTCATGCACATAGACGGTGGAAGATTATATGGTACTACAATTACTGGCCAACAACTGTAAGGGTTAGATAGAGAAGCATGTGGACAGAAACCATCTGTTGCTATTCCAAGTGTGACATTTCGTGGCTCGACAGCAAACGTTTGGTCAAAATAATCTGCGGCTTTCCATTGAGAAGTGTCACATGGATGACGCATTACGGTTGGATCAGACTTGGCACGACCATGCCAGGTCATCGCATCTGCTATCCATGGTACACTATACAATCTCTTCAATCTAGAAATTAAAGGAAAATGTCTTAATGTCTTTCGAGGTACTTTGATGCATTTTCTTTCTTCGTTGAATGATGTCATATATCTTGGTTCGTTGCAATTTGTACACGAAACTCTATTCGCATCATCTTTCCAGTATAATATGCAATCATTGATGCATGCATCATAAGTTTTGTAATTCATCCCAACTTGCTTAATTAACTTCTTCACGTCGGAGTACTTTGTCGGCAGCGTGTTACCTTCTGGGAGTAACTCCTTTATTAGTTCGAGGAGTGCAGTCACACCATTATTTGAAAAGCCGTATTGGGTCTTCAAGCTATTGAGTTTCACAATGGCATACAGCTTCGTCAAACCTTTTGAACATGAAGGATACAGTGGCTCTTTTGCGCTATCAAAAAGTGATTTATACTTCTTACTTTCATTGGCCTGCCAACTGCCATTAACTGTAGACGGCTCTCCAACATTAGCATGATCAGACAATGGATTTTCAGGTTGAAAATGATGAAATCTATCTGCATCATTGACTAGATCTTCCATCATAATAGGTTCAGACTCGTCGGTACTTGTGGCATGACTAACTGGTTGTTGTTTTTCCTTCTCTACCCTTTTTTCCCCATGAAAATACCATACGGTATATGATTGGATAAAACCCCATCTAAGCAAATGAAAATGAATGTCATCTAATTTGATCGTCTTCATATTTTTGCACCGAGTGCAAGGGCATAAATACACTCCTTTCTTACCACCATTTTCATCAACAAAACTAATAAACTTCTTCACCCCGTCTATATAGTATGTAGATCTTTGATCAGATTCATTTATCCACTTTTTGTCTATACTGGAAGACATATTGCCCTCCTATATCATATATAGTAGAACATTAGACGTAAATATAATATATATATATATGAGTGTATATATAGGACGTACTCTAAAAGTCCCAAGTTTGATTTTATTGGCCTTAATTTTTACTTCAACTTTTTTTTGTTTTAATTGAACAAGGCGTACGCTTTAATGTAATAATATAAGAATCTTTTTTGGCAATCAAAACTTCTGCAAGTTGTATTGTGCTTGCGGTGCATGCAGTTCAGATGACTTGCACGCTGGCCTTATATTTCTCACTTAGTAAACACCTTAGAAAAAGGATGTAATATTAGCCGTCTTTTAGTTTGCTGAGGGGATATTGTTATGTCAAATCCTCTATTGGATGTGAGACACAATAAGTCTGTGCCTGCAGTAATGCTTTACATCAAATACTGGGGAATGGGGGCAGTCTCCTTTTGTTTTGTTTTTTTTTCTGAAAGTGCACTCACAACAAGAAATGCAAACCCAGAGACTCACCTCTAAGTAACCAGCCATTTTCTTCAATATATTAATATATATCCTAGATGTTAAAATAGCAAAATAGCAAATAAATAGCAAATAAATATCAATATATTATAATATATATAAATCCTCCATATTTTTAATGTTGGTTTCTTAGGAGCAAAATAGCAGCTCAATTATAAATTCCCATAGAATAATAACGAGAGAATAACATAAACAAACTAATTAGTGGCATATACGAACTTTCAAGAATGTATCAACTCAAGTGGTCTAAAATAAATGAAGATACTTATAGCTTAAACGGTCTGTTGTATGGCCCTAAAACCATTCATAAATTGATGTACAGTATTTTAAATTTCAAGTTGTAGGGTCCCGCATGATTCCTTATATTCAATTTACAACACAAGTTCAATATACTGTTTAGTACAAATTCGATGCACTTCTTTCATTTTAATTCCAAATCCTAGTTGCATAATTAAGACTTAGATGTTGCAAATGAAGGTAATTTTGTTACTTTTAACTTGTATGTCTTTTTTCTTCAACTAATGTCTTTCTTAACCATCAATACAAAATTCCTAACTAGCACAGTAACTCAAACGAATGAATAGACAATGGACTTAATAATTTCCCAGCATATAAGTCCATACTAACGTGTCTAAACACTAATAGAATGAAAACAAACCACTGACCACAGAGATTACAGTGATTACGGTTTTTAAAAAATAATTGACCGCAACTTCTACGACTGATTATAAATCCTATATTTATAACAATAACCCTGTGTTATTACTGTAATTGTAACTATTTGAATAGTTAAGTAGGATATACAGTTTTAATGCAATTTTATTCCCCAGTAATATTTATGACACATTTCCTAATTTGATATATGAAAATTAAAAGTTATAGTTGCCATTAAATACTTCTAAAAAAATAAGAGATTACTGCATAATCCATTTCTTCCTTGTTTTGAAGTACACCATCATTTTTAATAACGCTTCATCACATTACTTGATCATGCTCTTTGACCCTATTATTCCATTGTTTAAATCAACATGCACTTTATTATCTACCTGCACTTTATTATTTTTATTCATCCCAATTTTTTTTCTTCCTTTAATATACCACGGAAACCTAAAGACTTTCACCTGATTTTTTTTCTGAAGCCTCTTTCTCTATAATATCTGAATATATTTCTTTTTTATTTCCTTGCATATCATCATTCATTTTTTCCAAAATGATTTTCGGATTTAAAATTTTCAAGAATCAAATATCTAATGATAATTTCAAAATGACAAATCATTTCATTTTAGATAATCAGACATTCTTTTGTAATACTATTTTTAGTCATTCTCAACCTTTGCCAAATTATAGTTTCTCTATTTAGAATTTTTCTTAGAATTTAGCCAAATTACTATGTCATTTTTAAACCACTCGACATGTGACCATTCACCCATCCTTATCAAACTCATAAATGACAATGGTGAGTAATAATAAACCATTCAAGTTTAATAATGCTTGGCCAACTCGGTTAAGCTATCATAAAGCAATACAGGATTATGCCTAACCACAAGAAGCAGAGATAACCTAATTTAATTTTTTTGAACAAGCCTAAGTGTGTTGGTCATCAAATACTTCTTTTCCTACTTTGGCCAAAATTAGTCTTTTGTTGTTTTTCTACTAGCAGTTTAATGCTCATTGTTCTAGTGCTAGTAGTCAATTTCTGTCTATGATAATTTCCCTGAGCATAGCTAAGAATTATAAGAGTTGATTTATTTTTTATATTTAAAATAATAAAAGGCAAAAGATATATAAATAATTTGTTTATGCTACATGATATTATTCTTCAATAAAATTTGGCCTATAATAGTTATCACTGGTAGGTAAAAACTTAAGATTGAAAGCACACCATTCATTCTTTACTACTTCCTTAGTACTGATAACAATTAACATGTATCATAAGTTTGAAAGAAAATAAGATATATAAATAATTAATGATTTAAGACATACAATGAAAAATCTGCTAAAACTAATGAAGGCTATTATATACACTTGTACGAGATTCAAATAGTTACATAATTAAATCTCTTGCCATTGTTTTTTTCTTCCCTCGCTTTTTCCCCAGACAATTTAGTAGTAAATGAGACTACCTTAAAAAAAAAGGAATTTACTGCCAATGATCACGGTAAGGCACTGGACTGTTGATTTTGGAAGATCTATAATTGAATTGACGGTTTGGATATGGCATTAAAATAAAAAATGAAAAAAAAACCTTTTTCATTTGCTAGTGTTTTCATATTTAATGAGCTTAAATACAATGTAACCTAAATCTAAACAGTTTGATCATCATCGTTTTTTGTTTATAGTTAAATTTTTTTATTTTTTTTGTCAGTGAGCTGGAATTATCGAACCATTGAACTGTAAGATGTAACCAACTATACATTATTAGGCATACAGTCAGTTTCTTTTCTATAGTCCAAAAATTGAAAGTTTATGCAGGAACATTTTAAAATAAAAACATAAAAGCTCAATCAGTGAAATTGGTACATATGGTTCATCTCTTGTCATTGTTCAATTAACCCCTTAATTAATATATTTAATTAAAATAGTTAAATGATTATAACTAGCAGTAGAATCAAAATAAAAACCTTGCTGCGGAAACATCTAACAAAAGACTATGTATGAAGTTGTCTCTAATCTCTATACATGTACAAAAACAGACAAAGGATTCCCTTTGCCAAATTCGGACTACAAACTAAAAAAATAAAGAAAATGCAAAATTCATATGGAACAATATTCTTCATAGACAGAGATACATACAAACGCATCCAGCTTCAACATGAAATTTCATTCTTAAGTGAATTTCAGGTTTACAGTATACATGATATTTTCACAATGTTACAAACTTAGTAAACGATTGTTAAATGCACGATATCTAACTAGAAAAGAATTCAATATGATCACAAAAATAATCATGCGCAACCATAATATCTATAATAACCCTCTACTCAAAACAACAATGTTCATTTGTCGACCACTGCTAAGATAATGAAATTAGGACTGTAATACATAAAAAAACGAGATATGCAATCAGACTGACACTTGCAATGTCAAGTTACCATAGTCTCTGTTCACAAAATGGAGGGGTTTGGTGTCATCAAATTGAAGCTAATTCTAGATGAGAGAACTTATTCGATGAGGAATTCAGAGGCAAACTATAAAATTTCAATAAATGGAACTCAAAATATAGGGTTTATTTTAAACATTAGCACCAAACTGTTTTCAAAAAATTTGCCATTACAACGGCGCCATTTTGTAGCACCGGAGTAATGTCTATGCATTACCCCTCTCCTGATACTTGGCTTGCGCCATTAACAATAATTTTATCCACTTATACAACAATGTCAAAACAATATACAACATTAGCACCAAACTGTTTCCAAAAAATTTTCCATTACAACGGCGCTATTTTGTAGCACCGGAGTAATGTCTATGCATTACCCCTCTCCTGATACTTGGCTTGCGCCATTAACAATAATTTATCCACTTACACAACAATGTAAACACCATATACAATGTTAAAGCTACTGCCAAAAACGGTACCCCATATTTTAAATGGTAACAGCCTAAAGCTAAAACATATTAAAAACAAAGGCAAGGGCTTTAGCAATCAAATGAAAGCAAACTCAACTAATTAGAGGACACGAGTTTTAAACTAGATCAAACTAATGTGAGGTCGGATCTGTTTCCTGAATATTTGGATCATCATCTACTAATAAGGAAGAACTCAAATCATCATCAACCATCATAGCTCTCAGACAATCAAACCTATTATTAGTGAAAACCTCAAAAATCTCCACTTCATATGATTTTGCCTTTGATTTTTGTTAAGAATAGGTTCAAATTCTTTATTCACATCCTCTATTAAAACAACTAAATTTTATGCTTCATTAATAATATTTTCACACCTATATTTTAATTCAAACTTGTCTACCCTTAAAAATTGTAAATCCATCCTACACTGCATCACAGCAGGATCCAATAGTAAGGAATCAGAGAAAGAAGATACTTCCTTATCGATAGTATTAAAAAAATCCAAATCAATAATATCATTATCCAAAGATTTTGAAACTCGAATGTTCTCTCTATGGGCTGGAATTAAGGTGTCAACAGAGTCATCACTAGAAAAATCAGATTTACCAAAATATCCCTCTAGATCACCTAATTTCTTGTTATACCTTTCCTGTGTTTACCTCATTAATCACACCAAAATGATTGAATAGATGTTCTAATAAATCAATGCCCTCAGTTCTTTGAATCCACAAACGATCTAAGAGAATTCGTTTAAGTTTCACACACTTCAATACAAAGAAGAATCCATGTTCCGAAATCGAAGGCTCTCTACGCTTAACTGATTTGAAAAAGAAATTCGACAAGTAGTAGATTTTTTACCTGAAGTGAAATCAAAATTTACGACTCCTTTTCTCGATGATTTTGGTCCCCGATGATATTCAGTCAACGATTCGTTTTGGGGAAATTGGGAGATGGTTGGCAGTTGCGTGGCTGTGATAGAATTCGTTTTGGGAGATTGGGAAATTGGAAGACGGATGGCAGAAATTGGGAGATTAAAGTCGAGATTGAGTTAGAGCCGAGAAATTGGAAGTAAAAAAACAGAGGGAGGGAACGCTTCGTTTTGGGGAAAATTTTCCCACGAAATGTGGCACAGATTTTGATACGGCTATAAGCCGTATCAAATTTTAATACGGCTAAAACCGTATTTTAATACGGCTTAAGCCGTATTAAAATTTGATACGGCTTATAGCCGTATCAAATGTGCCGCGCCAAAACAACAAAGGAGGGAGGGAACGCTTCGTTTTGGGGAAGATTTTCCCACGAAAAGTGGCACACAAATTAGATACGGCTATAAGCCGTATCAAATTTTAATACGGCTTGAAACCGTATTAAATAGTGTAGATACGGCTTTAGGCCGTATTAAAATTTCATACGGCTTATAGCCGTATCAAATGTGCCGCGCCAAAATCCTATCCTTGGTGTAGTGTACTAACATTATAGTTTAGATATATATGTATATGTAGGATTTAACCATGCAGGTACAAAGAATGAAGACTGTACAGTATAGAGATTCAAGATATCAAGATTGAAGACTCATGAGTATCAAGATTATCAAGAGTTCAAGATTTCAAGATAAGTATTGAGTCTAGAATTATGTTAAAACTTCATAATAGCACTGAAATCTTCACTCCATTTTTCTTTTGGGATGGAACCCATTTCTACCTTTTTAGTGGCTTACAAATCCACGACAAGTAGCTTACAAACCTACGACAAGTGGCTTACAAACCCACGAACATCCTGGTTTTGTACAAGTTCTCGAGTCCTGATGTGATGAGATATTCTGCAGGAAGAAGCTTGCAAAACTACTTCAAAAGGATTTTCAAAACTACTTCAGAATGATTTTCAAAACTGCTTTCCAAAATGTTTTAGCCTTAAAAATTATCTTTTCAAATGATTTTCAAAAAGATGTTTTAGCCTTAAAATATTCTTTGTTTTTGTTTTTAATAAACTCTTGTGTTAAACTTCATTTGTTTTAAACTATCTTTTAATTATAATATATTTATACTTAGATTTAAATATAAAATTATAGTAAAATTATATATATATTATTCTCTATATTTATCTATGTATTTTATCTATAGTCAAGTATATTTATAAAGTTTAAATAGTTTTTAATATAAGATAAAGGTTATTTTCAAAGAAAATCAAATCTTCAAAAAATGCTTTGGGATGTCGACATGCCCAAGTACCCCATGTCGACATAGTGACAGTTAGATTCAAAAATTTGAATTTCAAAAGAAGTGTCTATTCACCGTAAACCTTTCACGAATGGACATGGCTGTTGTTCTTCTATAAATAGGGGTTAGTTTCAACGAATTTGAACATAGATTTTCTGGTTTTTCACTTCTCTTCTTCTTCCACATTTCTTTATACATATTCTTACCATCACTCTACCGAAATCAACATTGAATCTAACTAGATAATCTCTGGTTTGATTCTCTGTCACTATCTCATCAAGATCCTCAGTGTTATTCAGAGTTATAGGCTTTCTTTGTAATCAATAGAGTAAAAGGTGTGATTGTAGCCTTGGAAATCAATCAAGTGAGAAAAGGTGTGATTGTAGCCTTGAGAAATCAATTGGGTGAACTTGTTGCCCGGAAATCAAGTATCTCTACCCAGAGGATTGTGATTCTGGAGGGTGTACCTCGTGGCCTTGAAATCGAGGGTTGTAATAGTTGAATTGCTTTTGAAAGGAAATCCGTACTTAGTTGTGCGGGACTGGATGTAGGGTAACTCCGAACCAGTATAAAATCTGGTGTGTTCTTTCCTTTACTGCATTTACTTTATTTCTGCATCTGTGTTCGATTCTGTGATTATATCTGTATCTGAATATTGCATACATTTGTGTACAAATCAACAATAACTCAAAAAGATTTAGAAATTTCTTATAAACACTATTCACCCCCCTCTAGTGTTCATTCTAGCCTTAAGATCCATATTCTGCATTCCTCGCATTTGGTATCAGAGCGAGGTTTTCAAAAGTTTCATAATCTGAATTTTGAAAAGTTTTCAAAATGGCTACCAACACCGGTACTGTTACTAACACTAGTATCCCTATCAATAGTTCATTTGTAGAAGGTCAGTCTACTATCAGACCACTACTTTTTAATGGCAGTAACTATGCATATTGGGCATGTAGGATGAAAATATATTTACAATCTGTAGGATTAGATACTTGGAATATCACACAAACTGAATATTCTGAACCCACAACTGATTTTGCACAGTGGACCGCTGAGCAAAAGGCTGTTGCACAAAATAATTCTAAAGCAATGAATATTCTATTTTTTTAACTTGATATGAATGAATTTAATAGAGTGTCAGTTTGTAAGTCTGCATATGAAATCTGGAAAACTTTGCAAGTGACTCACGAAGGAACAAGCAAAGTTAAACAGACCAAAATTTCCATGCTCACAAATCAGTTTTAGTTATTTAAAATGAATACTAATGAGTCTATTTCAGATATGTATAGTAGATTTTAGGATATAGCGCATTCTTTAATATCCTTGGGAAAGGAATTTTCGAAAGAAGATCAAGTCAGAAAATTTTTAAATTCTCTCACTCCAGAATGGGATCAAAAGACACTTGCAATTGAAGAGGCAAATGACATCAGTACCTTAAAGATAGAAGAATTGATTGGAATCTAATGTCGTTTGAAGTCCAAATGATTGGGAGAAGAGAAAGCAAAGCATCTGAAAAAAATCAATGGCATTCAATGCATTAACCGATGGATCAGACTCAAACAGTGATAATGATGAAGAGATAGCATTTATGACCAGGAATTTTCGGAAATTCCTGAAATACAGAAAGATGAATAATATCAAGAGAAACAACTATAAGAATTCTGGAAATCAGAATGCAGTGCCAAACAATGTCAAATGTTTCAACTGTGATGAACCAGGCCATATCAAAAGAGACTGTCCGTATTCAGAAAGGTAGAATCCTCCTATAAACAATTAATCAGTAAAGAAACGGAAGCGTGCATTTACTGCTACTCTAGATGACTCAGACTCGTCCTCAAGCGATGATGATCAGAAGACAGATAACTCAAATTTGTATTTCACGGCAGTTCACGACTTCAACAAATTCAAGGAAACGGACTCAGAAAAAGGTACACATTTACAATACAGTTGATTGAAATTGCATGCTTAGAATTAGATGATTGATTGATTGTTTTTTGAATTGGTGTTTTGATTGAATTTTAAATTTATTTTCTATTATTTTATTATAATTTTATTATTTTTGTTATTTTTATTATTATTTTTATATATATATTTTTTATGGAATATAATATAATCATAATATTATTCCAGATATATATATTTAGTCATAAATATATATATATATATATATATATTAGAGTAGTTAGGAAAATTAAATCATAGAATATTTCAAGCACATGTCGACATGGTCCCTACCTTGATGTCGACATAGGTACCAGAATTTGAAATTCAAAATTTGAATTCAAATGGTTGAATTTCCCTCCACCTTTTCACTTCATTCAATACTCTGAAAAGGCATCTTTTGACCAGAGAACGTGTCTTTCAAAAATCTATTTATTCACTATCTTTTATCACAACTTTTCACTTTCATTTTCAAACTCAAACTCTCTCTTCAAAACTTCAAGCTCTCTACTCTCTACTTTAATGGCTTCTTCAAGCAACCCCTCCACCATGAGACTTCTAGAAACTTGAAAGAGCAACTCCTCAATAATCCGGAGGCCATAAAAGCATACATCAATTATGCTAATTATGGAAAAGTCCATCCCGGAAAGTTTGCTATTTTTCAAGATTTTGCTCCTTATGAAATTGATACTCTTTTTGCAAACAATCAAATTCTTAGTCTTGTTGATTCTTCTCAAAATGATTTTGTCTGTTACCCAAATCTTGTTAAAATTTTCTATGCAAATCTCAATCGAGAATTTTATAAAGGAAATGATAATGAAATTTGGAGTAGTGTCAAAGGCACTAAAATTGTTTTGAATTGTGATCTTTTGGGTACCATTCTCAATTGCAAAAGCAAGGGAATAGATCTTTCTAGTTTTCAAATTGATGAACATGATCGTGAGACATTTCATCATATTTATGAAGGAGATGAAAACTTTGAATTTAAAAACCGAAACTTTCGCCCTAAAGCAAGAATTGTCAATCTTCTTTTACAACATACTTTCACCCCAAGATCAGGAATTTTAACAATCCTACCTCAAAAGTTTGCAAAGCTCTTTTTGCTATTTTCGGAAATTATGATATCAATTAGGCGCAAGTTATTTTGGATGAACTTCGTCCTAAAAATATTGAAATGGGAGAAAACACTTTATATCATGGAATTTACCTTACTCGGATTTGCAACTATTTTGGAGTAAATTTCAAAGGAGAAGAATTTATTTCAAGAAAAGTTTTTAATATCTCAAACATTTCTCTCTTGAAAATCCCATATGTTTTTCAACCTTATGAGACTCTTGCCGAAAAGGAAGAGCGTTTTGCTCATGAAGAAATGGAAGAGGAAGAGGAAGAAGAAGAAGGGGATGAAATGGAAATAGAAGAAGAAGAAGAAGGGGATGAAATGGAAATAGAAGAAGAAGAAGGTGAAACATCCCTAGAAAGTATTGAATATACCTCCAATCCTACCAACAAAACCCTTCTCAAAAACCAAAAGATAATTGTTAAGAATCAACGGATTCTTAAACGATCCGTTAGTAAGAAGTTGGACAAAATGTCATCCAAGTTGACCAAGTTTTTCTCTAAAGTCAGCAAGAAACTTGGATTATCTTCATCTTCATCATCCTCTAACTAGTTGTATCTTTTCATTTCATGATGTATTACTCTAGCTTGCTTTAGTTTGAATGTTTATGTAGTTCTTTATGGTTAATCATTGTATTATCCTATTATGCAATGAAATTGATTTTCTTTTCTGTTATCTAGCTTATCTTATCTCTTGAATAAATGTTAGTATATTATTTAAATATATATACACAATTATTCACAAAATAAAAATTATCATCAAATTTCACTGCCTCATGTCGACATACCCTCTATGACCATGCCGACATGTACTGGTCAGAAATGACACTTCATTTTGAATTTGAAATTTGAATAACTACCATATGTCTATTCATTTCAAACGAATTTCTACACCTATATATACCCATTTCTTCCAGAATTCATTACTGAATATTATTTCTTATCTATTCTATCTCTCATTCTTCTCATAATTTCAAAAATGGCTAATCCAATTCATAACTTTTCTGAGAATCTTGAAGAAACTCTTAATTCATTCAAGAATATTCTCTCGTTCATTCTTCGTAACCAGCGACACTTAGAATTGAGTCAAATGCAGATGATCAAGGAGCAAGAAAGGCATTTCGAGGCAATTCGATGGATGATTTCTTCCCTGCACAAGGATGATAGCGAAGCACATCCTCCTGTCTCTCTCACAAATGACAATGAAAATTGGGATGCTATCAAAGCAGACCCTATTTTCGAAGAAGAAGGATGGGTGGAAGTTCCTCATAATGTTTAATTTTATTGCTTTATTTAATTTGATTACTTTGTTTGAATTGATTGCTTTGATTGAAATTGTTTGTTTTGATTGATTTGATTGACACTTGGTGTGGATTGATGAATGTATAAATATACATTGATATATTTATAATCGTTGATTGAATATCATGTCTATAAGTATAGTTATTTCTTAATATACTCTATTATATAGTTTATTAATGTAGGTACTTGAGTACAAGAATGAGGGGGAGTTATATAGTTTAGAGTTTGTTTTTTTTGTTGATGACAAAGGGGAGAAATATAAAATAGGGTAGTTAGGTATAGATTAAGGGGGAGTTATTAGATTTAGGGGGAGTTATTAGGATAGAAGTAATATTTTATAAACAAAGGTTGTCATCATCAAAAAGGGGGAGATTGTTAGTCCTTGAGATGATGGTTTTGATGACAACAACCTTAGAATAAGATTATAAAATATAAATACTAACATTATAGTTTAGATATATATGTATATTCAGGATTTAACCATGCAGGTACAAAGAATGAAGACTCTACAGTATAGAGATTCAAGATATCAAGATTGAAGACTCATGAGTATCAAGATTATCAAGAGTTCAAGATTTCAAGATAAGTATTGAGTCTAGAATTATGTTAAAACTTCATAATAGCACTGAAATCTTCACTCCATTTTTCTTTTGGGATGGAACCCATTTCTACCTTTTTAGTGGCTTACAAACCCATGACAAGTAGCTTACAAACCTGTGACAAGTGGCGTACAAACCCACAAACATCCTGGTTTTGTACAAGTTCTCAAGTCCTGATGTGATGAGATATTCTGCAGGAAGAAGCTTGCAAAACTACTTCAAAATGATTTTCAAAACTACTTCAGAATGATTTTCAAAACTGCTTTTCAAAATGTTTTAGCCTTAAAAATTATCTTTTCAAATGATTTTCAAAAAGATGTTTTAGCCTTAAAATATTCTTTGTTTTTTAATAAACTCTTGTTTTAAACTTCGTTTGTTTTAAACTATCTTTTAATTATAATATATTTATACTTAGATTTAAATATAAAATTATAGTAAAATTATATATATATTATTCTCTATATTTATCTATGTATTTTATCTATAGTCAAGTATATTTATAAAGTTTAAATAGTTTTTAATATAAGATAAAGGTTATTTTCAAAGAAAATCAAATCTTCAAAAAATACTTTGGGATGTCGACATGCCCTAGTACCCCATGTCGACATAGTGACAGTTAGATTCAAAAATTTGAATTTCAAAAGAAGTGTCTATTCTCCATAACCTTTCACGAATGGACATGGCTGTTGTTCTTCTATAAATAGGGGCTAGTTTCAATGAATTTGAACATAGATTTTCTGGTTTTTCACTTCTCTTCTTCTTCTTCCACATTTCTTTATACATATTCTTACCATCACTCTACCGAAATCAACATCGAATCTAACTAGATAATCTCTGGTTTGATTCTATGTCACTATCTCATCAAGATCCTCAGTGTTATTCAGAGTTATAGGCTTTCTTTGTAATCAATAGAGTAAAAGGTGTGATTGTAGCCTTGGAAATCAATCAAGTGAGAAAAGGTGTGATTGTAGCCTTGAGAAATCAATTGGGTGAACTTGTTGCCCGGAAATCAAGTATCTCTACCCAGAGGATTGTGATTCTGGAGGGTGTACCTCGTGGCCTTGAAATCGAGGGTTGTAATAGTTGAATTGCTTTTGAAAGGAAATCCGTACTTAGTTGTGCGGGACTGGATGTAGGGTAACTCTGAACCAGTATAAAATCCGGTGTGTTCTATCCTTTACTGCATTTACTTTATTTCTACATCTGTGTTTGATTCTGTGATTATATCTGTGTCTGAATATTGCATACATTTGTGTACAAATCAACAATAACTCAAAAAGATTTAGTAATTTCTTATAAACACTATTCACCCCCTCCAGTGTTCATTCTAGCCTTAAGATCCATATTCCTCATTCCTCACACAATTAAGAACAAGTATCCTTTGCCAAGAATATATGATCTATTTGATTAGTTGAGTGGAGCCAAAGTGTTTTCCCAGTTGGCGACAGTTTTCCATCAATTAAGAGTGGCGGAGGATAGTATTCCTTTTATAGCATTTCGAACTAGGTATGGTTCATATGAGTGGTCGGTGATGCCATTTGGATTAACGAATGCACCTGCTTTCTTCGTGGATTTGATGAACCGAGTTTTCCAAGAGTATTTAGATAGATTTGTACTGGTGTTTATAGATGATATTCTAGTCTACTCTAATTATGAGAGAGAGAGCATGAAATTCATCTTATAGTGGTACTTGAGACGCTGAGGCAGAATCAACTAAAGGCGAAGTTTACCAAGTCTCATTTCTGGAAGAAAGAGGTAAAATTTCTTGGTCACATGGTTTTAGAGAAAGGATTGCCAGTTGATCCAGATAAGATCGAGGCCGTGAATAATTGGAAAAGACCAGAGATGGTGATTGAGATCAGAAATTTTCTTGGACTTGCTGGCTACTACCGGAGGTTCATTAATGATTTCTCCTGGATAGCGGCACCCTTAACTAAGCTAACCAGGAAGGAAGTGAGATTTATTTGGTCCGACAAATATGAGGAAGCATTCCTTAAGTTAAAGCATCTGTTGATTAATGCACCCGTGTTAGTAGTTCCAGACGGAAACCAAGGACTGGTGGTGTATATTGATGCATGTGGAACTGGATTAGGAGCAGTGTTGATGTAAAATGGTAAAGTCATTACTTATGCATCTAGGCAGCTTAGACCGCTTGAAGTTAGATATCCTACTCATGATTTGGAGTTGGTAGCTGTGATCTTCGCATTGAAGATTTGGAGACATTATCTCCTAGGAGAGATATTTGAGCTTTATACCAATAATAAGTCTTTACGGTATTTATTCTCTCAAAAGGAGTTGAATATGAGGCAGCAAAAATGGCTGGAGTTTTTGGCTACTTATGATTTTGGTATAGAGTATACACCAGGGAAAGGTAATAAAGTGGCAGATGCTCTTAGTAGAAAACATCAGAGTGTGGTGTTAGCTATGTTGGCAGAGTGGAAAGATTTAGAAGCTTTAGTTAGTTGTGATGTGCAGCTAAGATCAACTACTGGTTCTAGTCAGAGTTCCGCTCGGTTGACTTGTTTAGAGGTTCGACCGATATTGATTAAGAAAATTGCTTCTAAGCAGAAAGAGGATCTAGTGTTGGCTGAGAAAACCAGAAAGCTTGAGGATGGAACAGTGTTCGATGATCTAAAAGATTTCAGCCTTGACCAAGAGGATGGTTGAGAAAGAAGGGACAGTTGTGTGTTACGAATGTGGAGGACTTGAGGAAAGAAGTTCTTGGAGAATGTCATTGGTCAAAGTTTGCGATTCATCTTGGAGGGACCAAGATGTATCAGGATATGAAAAGGAGCTTCTATTGGGAAGGCATGAAGAGGGATGTTGGCTTGTCGGTTAAACAGTGTGCAAACTGTTAACAAGTGAAAGCTAAACATCAAAAACTAAGTGGGTTGCTTCAGCCTTTAGAGATTCCAGTTTGGATATGGGATTCGATATCTATGGATTTTATAGATAGGTTGCCAAGGTCAAATAGAGGTAATGAAAGTATATGTGTTATAATGGACAGATTGACCAAGAGTGCCCATTTCATTCCAGTTAAGTCAACTAGAATGGCACTTGTTTTAGCTAAGTTGTTCATGAAAAACATAGTTAGACTGCGTGGAGTTCCTAGTTGTATAGTCAGTGACAGAGATGCTTTGTTCCTGGAAGAGTCTACAGGAAGTGATGGGTACCAAGCTTAATATGAGTACTGCGTATCACCCTCAGACTGATGGGCAGACAGAGATAGTTAACCAAGTATCGAGGATCTATTGAGAGCTTGTGTATTAGACTTTGGTGGA